>CM038673.1:286786569-289186569 GCA_021605145.1 Aegilops bicornis | reverse complement strand
TCATCATCTCCCCCCCTTTGGAAAGATCCGACCTCGGATCGTAATCCTCATCACCATGGAAACGGTTGTCATGGACGGACTTTTATGTCATGGCGCAATCAAAGTACTTCAAGATGTCATCGGGATGGTATACATTCAAAACGAGCAAACACAAGGGAGACATGGAAATACAATGGTTAGCACACAGAAGGTGTCCATCAAGTAAGTATGAGTCCGTGTGACAAGATTATTCATGACAAGGCACATGATTCTTAGCCAAATGATCTAAAATGATATGTAAAGCATTCATGGGAGCAAAGTCATTTGTGGTACGCGCAAAGGAGTTGCGAATGTGATTAATGCGACCATTGTGCAAAATGATGTCATAATGGGACGTGTATCAAAAGTATGAACATGGTAATTGGTGCTCAATGTGATTAAGTTGTCATGCAATTGATGGTGGGCAATGTGATCATGATTTATGAATATGCCATCAAGGAAGATCACAACAAATTTGCTAAGAAAGTGAACAAGCTCATATATCATGGATAACATGGAAATATAAGATGCAACAAGGCAATCATAATGTAAGTCAATCCTTGTATAGGGTGCAAACTTGTCATGTGTATTTTCATACCATGGCTCGATGTCTTGGCATAAGTGGTGATCCGATGGTGCATCCACTAATTTCGAGCGATCCTCAACTTGAAGGTCCATAGGGTCCATCTCCAATGTCGGTCCTCCATCCAATATATGTATCATGTAGACAAGAAGAAGCAGACAACAATGAAAGTATGGCCCATCCAATATGCCTATTCGAAGATGTCTCAAAGGGAAGGAGTTCACTTTTTGAATGTTCTTGAGCATCTTGGTCTTGCACATCGTGTACACCTTCACATGACCAATATGTCTCATGACGGCACCGCCTTGTGAATCCTTCAAAACAAAAGAACATGAAAAACACTCGAAAAAACAAATAGGTTAGCGGAAATGCAAAACCTATCATTCATGTGGTGAGATACCTGTCGTGGTGGAACACGATCACCTATGGGGCCATGAGCCCCTTGTGGTTCGGCAAGGGGGAGATCACGTTGCACAAAGAGCTGAAGCCATGGAACAACATGACGGTGGTGACACTGGTGGTTTTTACCCAAGTTTGGGCTGCTGAGAAGTGTAAATCCCTACTCTTTCTTTGGTGGATTGAATGGAAGGACACAACCAACTCACAGTGCTAGAGCCCGTCAAGGGTGCCTCGGGGAGAGGAGCTATGCGCGTACAAGTGTACTAGGGGTCCGAATCCCTCTCTAGTTTGCCATGGCCCTCCTTTTATAGGCTAAGGGGTAACCAAAGTGGCAAAACAGTAATTAGATAGCTAACAGTGATATCATACCTAAATCTGGCAGTTAAGACAAGTGCATTAAATGCACTGCTAGGTGTGGTGCTAAGGATGCAGCCCAGCAAGCCTGCCGCACCGCTTAATCATCTTCTGCTTATCTGCTTGACACACCTTTGGACGGGTGTCATTTGGATAAACCTTGTCTTCCAATGGGCCGCCACATGCTTAGCAGCAGCCACTTAATCATCTTGAGGGCTTGACACCACATTGATAGGTGACTTGTGTCGCGGTGCGGTGGAGCGATGGAGCCTTGGAGGGCAGATTTTCCCTTAGCGGCCCCAGCAAGCCTGCTGGGGGAATCTTGTACTTGTCCTCGGGGTGGCCTCGACCTGACCAGGCTCTTCTGCCTGGCAAGGAAGGCCTTCCTAAGGTGATATCTTGTTGCATTGCTTGTCTTGGTCTTCTTGATCCGCTCATTGATCTCTCAAAGAGCTGCTCCTCTGGCTTGGTCTTGGCTTGGACGCTTGGTGTAGTCGTATCCTTGCCATCGTGCCTGTGTATAGTCTGGGCAACATACATGAAGGCTTGTTGCACCGATAGAGCCCCCGGGCCTGGTCCAAACGTGCTGTCGAGCATCGTTGGGGTAGGCCCTATCACGTACACAGGCAGGACACTTGTGATAATTTTATCCTCTTCCTTGATTTTTTCCTTGCTTCTTCATTAACTTGTGCTTGAGATAGTTTTCCGGTTTTTCCGCGCGTCGTGCGAGACAATGTGGGGCAGTTTATGCCATGATCCGTGGGATGCCCACGCCCCACGTTCACGGGACGGTAACTACCATTTTACTCGCTCTGCCGCTCCTGCTGTTTTCGACATGTACGATGCATGCATTGCATATGGTTGGTGCGGATGCGAAGGGCGCGGGAATGAGTGCCATGATAGAAAGCCAGGCGCCAAGGATAGGCGCGAGAGGGCGGTCATGATTTTGTGCGCCGTCAGCAATGCAGAGGAGTTGGATTGGTGGAGTGGGGCGGTTGTCTCCCGGGTGAGGAGCCAGCCCCCGGAAACGTTCGCCTATAAAAAGGGACATGGGCGAGGTGCTTACTCACACACATCTCCTCCTTCCTTCTCCTGGCATCTTCCTTCCACCATGGTGAGGCAAAGAGGGCATGGTGGTACTCAAGTGGTCTCTGCTCGACAGCGCCTGCCTCCTCCTGCTCGGGACGCAGGAGCAGAACCCAGCGTGAGCAGAGGTGGTAGAGAACAAGGGCGCCGCCGTCGTGGTGCCCGGGGTCGAGGAGGGCATGGCGGTGCCTTGATCGCCCCTCCTCCAGTTGCCCTAGGCCCGAACTATGGCCACGTCGGGGACTAGCCGCTGGAATTCATCATCAAGCTATGCGGGCCTCCACAGAGCTGTCTTAGGCTTCCAACCCCATTTTCGAGGGTGATGCAGGTAGAACAGCCATCACGACTGAGGCTACACATGAGGGGCTGCTGCAATGGCAGCATGCGGGCGGACGTAGAGTTCCCCACACATCATGTTATGCTTCTCCGTCGTGGATGGAAAACCTTTGCTCGTGCCCACAGCTTGGCGGCGGAGCACGTTCTTCATTTCAAGTTAATGAACGCCACCCTGCTCTCTATCAAAGTCTTCAGGCATTCGGGTGCTCGCTTAGGGTGTTGCGTGGAGAGCTCAACCGACGATGAAATCTCCTCCTCAAGCGACTGCGACGAGGAGGACATTGACGGCAATGACGGCAGCGCCGATGGGGAGGACGAAGGCTCCGACTCTGGCTGAACTGCAGCCACACCGTCACCTTCAGCACGGGGCCAGCGGCACCACCACCTGCACCTGCGTATTCTTCCCCCAGCAGAGGGATTTGCCAGGGTATTGGGCATGGATGCCTCCGCCTCCTCCAGCAGTCTTGCAGCTAGACCCTGGCAGGCTTCCCCGTGGACTCCGACTTCTCTCCCCTATCGGTGTCCATGCTGCCATGTCCTGCTAGCCTTGGTGGCGGTGACCAGGGCATCGCCTAGCTGCTCTCTCCGTCCCTCGCCCAACGCACAAGTGTGCAGGGCAACCAAGACGAAGCGCCAAATGGGGACGTCAACCCCCAGGCGCACCCTTCCCGCCACCGTACTACCGTGGTGATTGGCTCGCAGCGGTGAGAACACGACGCCGCCACTGCTGGTACTATGATGAGTCGAGTGACGTCGCGGTCTGTCTTGTCATCTATGCCAAGCACCGCTTCGGAAGCCATGGCGCGGGCCCAACTCCTTCTAAGATTCCCACTATCTGCTGATGAAATGGATGAGTGGAGAGCCACCTGATACGTCTGCAACATATCTATAATTTTTTATTGTTCCATGCTGTTTTATTATCAATCATGGATGTTTTATAAGCATTTTATATCATTTTTTGGTACTAACCTATTGACATAGTGCCAAGTGCCAGTTGCTATTTTTCCATGTTTTTTAGATCGCGGAAAATCAATACCGGACCGAGTCCAAATGCCATGAAACTCCACGATGATTTTTTATGGGCCACATGGAAGATATTGGGCCCTGGTTGCACCTAGGGGGGGTTCCGAGGAGGGGACAACCCACCAGGGCGTGCCAGGAGGCCCAAGCGTGCCCTGGTGGGTTGTGCCCACCTCGGGTGCCCCCCGGACCGCCTCTTTGCTCTATAAATACCGCAAAAATACCAGAACCCTAGAAGCGTCGACGAAATATTCATCCAGCCGCCGCAGAGTCTAGAACCACCAGATCCAATCTAGACACCATCTCGGATGGGGTTCACCACCTCCATTGGTTCTTCTCCGATGATGCGTGAGTAGTTATTTATAGACCTTCGGGTTCGTAGTTAGTAGCTAGATGGCTTTCTCTCTCACTGAATTCTCAATACAATGGTCTCTTGGAGATCCATATGATGTAACTCTTTATGCGTGTGTGTTTGTTGGGATCTGATGAACTTTGAGTTTATGATCACCATATCTTTTTATATCCATGAAAGTTATTTGAGTTTCTTTGATCTCTTATATGCATGATCTCTTATAGCCTCGTATTTCTTCTCCGATATTTGGGTTTTGTTTGGCCGACTTGATCTATTTATCTTGCGATGGGAAGAGGTGCCCGGTAGTGGGTTCGATCTTACGGTGCATGATCCCAGTGACAGAAAGGGAACCGACACATATGTATCGTTACTACTAAGGATAAAAAGACGAGATCTATATCTACCGCAATAGATAAACGGATCTTGTCTACATCATGTCATCGTTCTTATTGCATTACTCCGTTTTTGCATGAACTTAATACACTAGATGCATGCTGGATAGCGGTTGATGTGTGGAGTAATAGTAGTAGATGCAGGCAGGAGTCGGTCTACTAATCTTGGATGTGATGCCTATGTAATGATCATTGCCTGGATATCGTCATAATTATTTGAGGTTCTATCAATTGCCCAACAGTAATTTGTTTACCCACCATTTGCTATTTTTCTCGAGAGAAGCCACTAGTGAAACCTACGGCCCCCGGGTCTTCTTCCTCATATATTTGCTTGCGACCTACTTTTCCTTTGCATTTTTATTCAGATCTACTAAACCAAAAATACAAAAATACTTTGGTGCACTTTATTTATTTGCGATATATTATTTCAATCTACTATAATTTTCTGGCATCATTACCCAAAAGGGATTGACAACCCCTTTAACACGTTGGGTTGCGAGGTGTTGTTATTTGTGTGTGCTGTTTACGTTGTGTTGCTTGGTTCTCCCATCGTTCGATAACCTTGATTTCTTCACTGAGGGAAATACCTACCGTCGCTGTGCTGCATCATCCCTTCCTCTTTGGGGAAAAACCGACGTAGCTCAGAGAGCAATCAAAAGGAAATTCTAGAGCCGTTGCCGGCGAGGATCTTCATCATAACTAGGTTCCTAATCACAAATCTCATCTCCTCGCAATTTACATTATTTGCCATTTGCCTCTCATTTTCCTCTCCCCCCACTTCACAAAATTTTGTCGTTTTATTTTTATTTGCCTCTCTTTTTCCATTCACCGTTTTCTTGCTGGATCTGTTTTTGAGTGCAATCTTGTTGTGTGGTCATCATGACTCAAGAGAACACCAAGTTATGTGATTTCTCAAATACCAACAACAATGATTTTATTGTCACTCTGCTTGCTCCTCCTGCCACTAGTGCGGAGACTTGTGATATTAATACTGCGTTGCTGAATCTTGTTATGAAAGACCAATTTTCCGGTACTCTTAATGATGATGTTGTGTCCCATCTTAATACCTTCGTGCAATTATGCGATATGCAAAAGAAAAAAGATGTGGACAATGATGTGGTCAAGATGAAATTATTTCCGTTTTCTTTGTGCGATTCTGCAAAAGTTAGGTTCTCTTCTTTCTCTTGAAATAGTATCGATTCTTGGAATAAGTGCAAAGATGTTTTTATCACCAAGTATTTTCCTCCCGCAAAAATTATATCCCTTAGAACCCAGATCATGAATTTCAAGCAACTTGAACATGAGCATGTTGCATAATCTTGGGAAAGGATGAAAATGATGCTAAGGAATTGCCCAACGCATGAGTTAAATCTTTGGATGATCATACAATTTTTTTATGCGGGGTTGAATTTTGATTCTCGTAATCTTTTAGATTCCGCCGCAGGTGGTACTTTTATGGAAATTACTTTGGGTGCAGCCACCAAATTACTTGATAATATCATGGCAAATTATTCACAATGGCATACCGAAAGAGCTCCCATTAGTAAAAAAAGTTAATTCGGTTGAAGAAATTTCTTCTTTGAGTGACAAAGTTGATGCTCTTATGAAATTGGTTGCTAGTAAAAGTGCTTCTATTGATTTTAATGGTATGCCTTGGTCTACTTTGATTGAGAAAAATAGTGATGCCATTGATGTGAATTTTATCTCTAGAAATTATTTCATCAACAATGCTTATAGAGGTAATTTTAATCCTAGGCCATTTCCTAGTAATTCCTCAAATAATTATGGTAATTCCTATGGAAATCCATCTTACAATAATAATAGGAACACCTCTGATCTTGAGAATAGTATTAAATAATTTATCAACACACAAAAAGTTTTCAACATTTCCATAGAAGAAAAGTTGAATAAGATTGATGATTTGTCTAGAAGTGTTGATAGAATTGCTCATGATGTGGAAAATCTCAAGATGAATTTTTTTGTGCCTAAAGTAGATGAATAAATTAAAGCTCTTTATGTTTCTATGGATGAGAGTAAGAAAAGAACTGCTATGCTTAGAGCTAAAAGAGAATTTTTAGAGAAAGATTTTTCTAGTGATTATTCTTGCAAAGATGATGAAGATCTTAAAATGATTGGTGTTTCTTCTATTGATTCCTTGTTTAGTAAAGTTAAGAAAGATGAAAAGGGACTGGAGAAGAGTCAACTTTAGGTAGAAGGCGTCCCAATATTTCGGAGGGTGAAAATCTTGTTGAGAAAATTGATAAAAGTGGGTTTGGAGAGGTCAAAACTTTAGCCAGTGATGTGCCCACTCTTTTGGATTACAATGACTTTAATTATGATAGTTGCTATTTGATAGATTGTATTTATTTGTTGCAATCCATGCTAAATTCACCCCATGCTTATGAACAAAGCAAAGCTTTTACTAAACATATTGTCGATGCTATGATGAAAGCTTTGGAAGAAAAGTAGGAATTGGAAGTTTCAATTCCTAGAAAATTGCATGATGAATGGGAACCTACTATCAAAGTCAAGATTAAAAATTATGAGTGTTTTGCTTTGTGTGACTTGGGTGCTAGTGTGTCTACAATTCCGAAATCTTTATGTGATGTGCTTGGTCTTAATAATCTTAAAGAATGTTCCTTGAATTTGCACTTGGCGGATTCTACTATTAAAAAGCTTATGGGAAGAATTAATGATATTCTTATTCTTGCAAATAGGAATTATGTGCCCATAGATTTTATTGTTCTTGATATTGATTGCAATCCGTCTTGTCCAATAATTCTTGGTAGACCGTTTTTACGCACTATCCGTGTTTTACAATTGTTCCATATATAAATGCCTTCAAGAATAGTAAAAATTCGGACTAGTGAATTGAGTACCATACTTTTTGTGGATGAGAGTTAAACTAAAACACTAATTTAGGTCTGGATCTCATATTTTTATTAAACTATAATGGTGTGGAAATTAAATAAAAAGTAAAAGGTTAAAGATAAAAAGTTAATGAACAAAAAGATAAATTAAACGAATCAACCCCCCTCCCCCTAGGCCACTTGGCCCACCTAACCACCAGTGCCGCCCACTTCCCCGCTACCCCTCCCTCCTCAGACGTGGGGGGTCAAGGCATGCCCGATGCCCGCCACGGCACCGGTCCACGCCGTGGCAGCCATCCGCCGGCGAACCCCCGCCTACAAATAGGGCCGGCGCCCCTCCCTCGGCAAATTTAGCCCTAACTCTCTCCTCACTCTCCCTCTCCGCCTTGATCTGGATGCCCGCGGCGCCCTGTCGCCGCCACCTGACGCCGAAGCTCCCCGTCGCCGACCGCCTCCACGATGACGCGCGTGAAGATGGCGCTTGCCGCCACGACGCCGTCTGTCCTCGCCGTGGCCGCCTCGTCGTCCCTGGCCTCCTCCCCGATGAGCTTCGTCCTCTGAGACCGTCCTGCTGCTCCTAATCCGTCGCCGGCCTTTCGTGTGCCTCATCGTGAGCTCTCATCCTTTCCCCGTCCTCGTTTGCTCAATGCCGTGTCGTAGGTGCCTTTTCCCGCGAGCCCCGAGCACCATCACGTCCACGCTCGCATCGCGACAGCCACTAATGTTCCCTGCGTTGGCCCCGCCGGTGGGCACGCACAACCGCCGGCCAAGGCCCTGCCTCGGCGCCCGCTACCCGACCACGCCTCGCGCCACCGTCGCTGGCCGCTCCCCTCGCTACGCCAGAGTGAACCCATAGGTGCCTCGACTTTTCATTGGGCCCCACGCGCTTCGCTTGCCGCCGCCATTGGATCGCTGCGTTTCAGATAAGCGCTGGCTCGCGAGGCCCTCCTAGTGCCGCCGCAGCCGCCGCTTCTACTACTATTGTGGCTGCGCGCTTCGGTCGCTTCATTGCCACGGCTTGTCGCTGCCGACCTTCGGCCGCTTCGCTCCTGCTAGAAGCTGCCGCTGTTATTGCTGCGAGCTATAGCCGCTTCTGGCCGCCTGCAATGCCACCTCGTCCAACCCCGCCTACCATGCCGGCCCGCCACCCGTCACCAGCGCTGCCGCATCTCGTCCCTCGCACGTTCCGCCGTGGGTTTACGGCCACTTCACAAGACACCATGGACGTGGCCCACCCGGGCCAAGCCTCGCCATAGCTATCGCCCCGGCCGCCTGCTGTCATCGCGCCTTTGGCCGCTTCTCATCGTCACAAGGCTTGCGCGTCTGCGCTTGCGCTTCGGCCGCGTTCGCGGCGTCCGTGACGCCTGTACACGCCATCGCCAATGCTCTGCTTATACTACTACTGATAGTACTGTAGCTACTAGCTAGCTTTTGTATTTCTACAATGAGTAACCCCCTAGACAGCCCCTAAACGGCGGTTAAACAGTTGTTAACATGAGAGAAAATAATATGAGTAGAAAGCATTCATGACAAACTCCATTATATCCCACTGGACCAAATCCTTTTGATGTACGGATTAATTCATACAAAAATCACAAAGTTCAATGTTCTGTTAATAGAAAAAACAAAAACAACTTTATTTTCGTAGCTACTCTAACGCTGTTGACGATCAAGCAAATGAAATCTAATATAGATGTAATTGGAACTAACATGTAGATCATAGAAAAATGCTCAAAATTAATATAAGGCACAAAATAATAGGAGGCACAGATCCATAGTTGTAACCTTTTGAAAACAGCTAAAAGATGTTTAAAACTGACGAATTCTCAGACTTAGCAGAATTTCAGGGATTTTCGGGAAATTTTTTAGAACTTTAAAAATTATTATAAAATAATCCGAAATCCGGATGAAAAAACTTTGTACATGAAAGTTGCTCAGAACGACGAGACAAATCCGGATACGCAACCCGTTCGTCCGCCACACATCCCTAGCATAGCTTAACGCCGCCACTTTCCCCTCCGTTCGTTCGTCTAAAACGCTAAACACCGGGATACTTTCCCGGATGTTTTCCTCGCTGTCAGATCACCTCCTACCGCTGTTAGGGCACTCCTAGCAATCAAGAGATGACATGTGATGCATCGTTATGCATCTGTTTGCATTGTATTCATTGTTTCTTCCCCTCTTCTCCGGTAGACTACGAGATCGACGCCATTCTGCTGGTGCCCCGATCGACTACGTTGTTGACGAATTCTCCTTGCCAGAGCAACCGTGCAAGCCCCCTCGATCACCAGATATCGCCTATTTCTTCTCTCTACTGCTTGCATTAGAGTAGTGTAGCATGTTACTGCTTTCGGTTAATTCTATTCTGTTGCATAGCCTGTCGTTGTAGCTACAGTTGTTACCCTTACCTGCAATCCTAAATGCTTAGTATAGGATGCTAGTATTCCATCAGTGGCCCAACATTCTTGTCCGTCTGCCATGCTATACTACTGGGCAGTGATCACTCGGGAGGTGATCACGGGTATATACTTACATACATATTATATCATACATGTGATGACTAAAGTCGGGTCGGCTCGTAGTGAAAGGAGAGGTGGTTCCATCCCGGTAGTGGTGGGCCTGGGTTCCCGACGGCCCCCAACTGTTACTTTGTGGCGGGGTGACATGGCAGGTTGAGACCACCTAGGAGAGAGGTGGGCCTCGTCCTGGTCGGCCTTCGTGGATACTTTAATTAACACGCTTAACGAGATCTTGGTATTTGATCTGAGTCTGGCCACTGGCCTATACGCACTAACCAACTACACGGGAACAGTTATGGGCACTCGACGTCGTGGTATCAGCCGAAGCCTTCTTGACGTCAGCGACTAAGCGGCGCGTGCCGGATTGGACTGGAATGCATGCTCTTATATTAGGGAGGCAAGGTCTGCTTCCAGCCACCCTCGCAACGTGCAGGTCTGCAATGGGTGATGGGCCCAGACCCCTACGCCATAGGATTTAGACCGGCATGCTGACCTCTCTATTGTGCCTAGGTGGGGTTGCGATGTGGTGATCTTCTGAGGCCGGGCATGACCCAGAAAAGTGTGTCTGGCCAAAGGGGATCGAGCGTGTTGGGTAATATGGTGCACCCCAGCAGGGAAGTTTATCTATTCGAATAGCCGTGATCCTCGGTAACAAGACGACCCGGAGTTGTACCTTGACCTTATGACAACTAGAACTGGATAGTTAATAAAACACACCCTTCTAAGTGCTAGATACAACCCGGTGATCACTCTCTAATGTATGCATTTAGGAGAGGATCACGGGTAGTTTTATGCTATGCGATGATACTTGGTGAACTTACCATCTACTCTCTTCTACATGTCGCAAGATGGAGGCTGCCGTGTTTAGTCTTCGGCGGACTAGCTATCCCCTCTTATTCTCGCATTCTGCAGCTCACCCACCGATATTGCCCCTTTACACTGATACCCATGCATATGTAGTGTAGATCATTGCTTGCGAGTACTTCAGATGAGTACTCATGGTTGCTTTTCTCCCTCTTTCCCCCCTTTCCTTTTTACCTGGTTGTCGCAACCAGAGGTTGGTGCCCCGGAGCTAGATGCCACCGTCGACGACGACCCCTACTACACCGAGGGTGCCTACTACTATGTGTAGGCCGCCGCCGACGACCAGGAGTAGTTTAGGAGGATCCCAGGCAGGAGGCATGCGCCTCTTTCGATCAGTATCCCATTTTGTGCTAGCGTTCTTAAGGCAAACTTGTTTAACTTATGTATGTACTCATATATTGTTGCTTCCGCTGACTCGTCTCTGATCAAGCACTTGTATTCGAACCCTCGAGGCCCCTGGCTTGTATTATGATGCTTGTATGACTTATTTATGTTTTTAGAGTTGTGTTGTGATATCTTCCCGTGAGTCCTCGATCTTGATCGTACATGTTTATGCGTGCATGATTAGTGTACGATCGAATCGGGGCGCCGAAGTTGGTATCGTGAGCCGATCACCTGTAGGAATCCCCCTTCCACACTCCTTGGCCGAAGTCGAGTCTAGATATTGCTAAAGTTTTACTAACATGGCTGTGTGCCTTACGGGCCCACGTCGCCATTGGGTGATACTAGGATCTTTTACTCCTCATCTATACTCTGGGACTCTGATCTCTCTTCTATTCGGGTTAAATGATTTTGCTAACTCTAACTCTAGGTTCTTGTAAATACTTTCTCCCGAAGAGCCCCTTCATTCCACATGATGGCCTACTTCACCAAAAGATTCCGAAGTTACTCTCCATTATTCTCTCGAGACTTTGTGCTCACCACTTTTGCTTGTCCCGACCATCGATAAATCCTTATGGATAACTGCTTACACTTGTCGTTCATACCATCGTTCCCAGTTGCCCCTGTTATTACTTGATACCCTGAAAAATTCTTTGATGTTCCGAGAATCCTTTGTTCCCACTTCTTTGTAGCCCTTTTCCGCATTAATACCCCTACGGATAATTCCTCGCCCTTACCGAGTATCCGTTCTTCCCTCATTGTTCATATGATTAACAAGATACATTGGAATGCTATCTGATCTCCCGGTAATCCTCTGCCCGCTATTGCTCTGCAAAGACTTGTCTGCCTGCATTATGGTTATTTTCATAATTCTAGTAATCTCCGTCGACATCCTTTGTCATTATCATTTTGAGTCCGTTGATTCAATATGTTGCGGATGCTCGCAATCCTCGATCAGATCCTAGAATTCATTCTTCCGGCTCAGGCGTCATTTTAAACATGAGTTGGATCTCGACCAATCCAATTGTAATCGATTGTACCCCTAAGCTTACTCGACGTATCCATCCTTAATCAGAGCATTTGCTTCTGATCCCTTGATTTGGAAATCATAATTCCTTTGCAATTGAGCTTGAGTTAGTCAGTTGTTTCTATAATCCAATGCCTTTGCATGGTTTCTTCCTCTTCTAGAGTACTGATACTCGCAACAGCTCCGTTGTAGACCACAGACCCCTTGTTGGATATTATCCGACAGTGTCCTTCATATTCAACAACCTTGTGAGCCTTTCCATGGGTATATAATGCCTTTGGTAATTTGTATCCTCTGCCTTGATAACCATACTCTACTTTCAGCTTGTATTATTTACTCCAAAGTTGGTGGTATATGTTCCTAAGATACCCCGATGAGTTGAACCAATGCCTTCCCTAACCTGTTTAAACCCATAAGATTTCACGGGTCATACTTATCTGGTATTGCACCAGGTAAAACTTTCAACAACTAGTGTCATTTTTGAAACACGAGAAGTGAATGGAAGGCTATGCATTGAAGAAGTGGGAGTCGACCTTGAACTTAGTGTTCATGCCCATGGACCCGATGTGGAACTTATCATGGAAGATTCTTGCAAAACTTTTAATCAGTTGGATAATTCTTCCGGTGTCTTTAAATTGTATCCCTTGCAACTATGGTTTCGGCCATATTGATATTCCTTGATTCCTTTTCTTGGACAAGTTAAAGTACTTTCTTTTGCATATCAATACACTTGTCAACCCTCTATTTTGCTCTACCTCCGAGTATTGCCCTCTGGTATCTTGATTATATCACCAAGCCATGTAGCTTATTATGAGCCTTCATCAAGTATTATTCCTCACCGATTCCATTTTTTCCTGGTTCCGAGTTGTTAGTCACTCGAGGACACCCATAACTAAATCGGGTCCGCACCATGACTAAACAACTCTTAGTAGTCTCCTTTACTCACGAGTTTGTACTCGACCATGTCACTCCTGGCCTGCTCGGCTATATCATTATCGTGATGATTTTAACTGTGCTACCTATTCTTTACTCCTGGAGCACAACTTTCGACGATGAGCTAAGCTTACGTCGATTTCCTCGTCTTATCGTTTTTACCTCGAACAGCAAACTTGATTCCGAGTTTGTGTCGTATCTGTGGTTCCAATAACCTTTCGTTGCATCAGTCCTTTGCTTGATGCATTCGTTGTTCGGTTGCTTCTTCGTGGAGCCTCTCGAAAAAATTTGTCGTGATCATCATCAACATTTTGACTCCTTCCAAGATATCAAACGAATTCATAACGATTAGTGTTATCCTCGTCCCTTGGAAATTTGAGTTACCATCGACAACATACATACCTTTCTTTCATCACAAACTTGTACATCATATGGATGCAACTTACCTTGAAGTATTACTATCTTTTATGTCAATGATGTTGTGAGAATTTCACCACCTCTTAAGAATTCTTGATAAAGTTATGCTTCTCGCCATCACCATTCTTCTTGGTCCCCGTGTTGTTTCTAACCGGAAAACCGACAATTGAACTATGATGTGCGACTTTAAAACTTCTAGTAACCCTATTGCTTTGAAGTTAATGGTCGATATTTCATTCTTAGACCATTGGTTATCGAATCACCATTCTAACATTCATCATTCTACCTAAGCCCATATTTTGGGTGCACCTTTCAACCAATGTTTAACTGTGTATGTTTTCCTCGAGCATACCTCATTATATCATTTGATCTGACAAATCTTATCTCCTTGTTCACATAAGTGTGGAAATCCATCTTTTGAAAATCTCAATGAATTGTCGCAGAGATCATCAGCCACTTCCTCATCCTCTCCTTGGTTAAATGATGAACTCATGATTTGCAACTTGCCTCCATAGTTCATTTCCCGAGAATCTTGCAACTCCATCTCGTCAAATTGTGTTGCACCCCTTCCTTCTCAAGCATCATGAGTCTGAGGTATCCTGACACCAATCAGAACTGAATCTCAGTCAGATATGATGGTTGGGACATTTTCCAAAAGTCGTAACATTGGACTTTGTATAGCCCAATATGGTGATGTCATGCCTAGTGCACCGGGCTGGAGGACCCATTGTTATAGTTTTCCTTTTCAGCAAGGTTATCCATTCTTTCATGAGAAAATTGTAAGACTTATTCTATAAGTTGTTCCTGATGGATCCTTTGTGTATCCAAAATCCGACCTTTGCTTGAAAACCATGTCAATGCTATCTCGAACCATGTCCGTGGTACTCCGATTTTCAACAAGAACATTTGAAGCCCAATGCTAAATGTTTCTTTCTCAATTATCCTAACACTGTTGTATGGGTAATGCCATGAAAATTCTCTCCCATTACCTAAATGGTTTTCTATGTTATATCCTGTCATGGATATCATGCTGTGCTTGTCCTTGGGAAGGATATACCCCTGAATTATGTGTTTAAACACATTTTTTTTCCATTGTTCTGATTAAATCTGATAAACACTTTTCCCTTTCCATTAGTTTGTTTAAACCCTTTCTATGATCTATATGATATAAGCAGTAATAATTTCCTGCTTGTGCAAACACCTCGGTGTACAACTCTATCAGTAAGACCCTGTTACTATTGTTGATGACATTCCGGTAACCACAGCTGGACGACAACTTTGCCTATTGGTCCGCCTCGTCCTAACGAGCAGGAAAATGGTTCTCTTCGTCCCTCGCCCTTCGTACCGACGTTGCTGCGACATAATCGACAGGCTACCCTCTGACATGCCTTGCTTCCATGATCACGCAAGACGTCTCCGCCCTCCTACTTTTAACCCACATGGTGGGCCCATAACCCACAGTTCCAAAGGATCGAAACCTGACTCTCCTATACCCCATGTTTCCAAACTTATTCCTCGCGCTTGGCTTCGTATTTAATTCACGAGCCACCTTCCTAGTGCTCTATTCTGGTATCAGAGGCAATACTTACTCTCGCTGCTCTGAACCACTTTCTCACTCTGGTTCAAACTTCGAGCAACTATCAATCCGCTTGGAACCTCTTATTGTACCTTCATACCTTACTCTCGATGTATTTTATATGTACAACTCGAGAGATAATCTTATGCTCATTCATGGGTTAACCCAGATTGTTTCCCTCATAAGCATTCTGTCGTAGACGAGCTATCCCTTACCTATTCGTAAGTACGATGGAGTTCCGAAGAAAAGGACGACTTCACCATGATGACCTGAAGCATAAAAATGAAGACGTCAATGAAAGGGATCGACCTCTTCGAGAAGAGCAACCAAGGCCGAGAAGATTCGCTAGAATTTCGTAACCAGACCTTTCCCCTATTTTCCACCTCTTAAATCTCGAGACGTGATTTCTTGTAGTGGAGGAGAATTGTGACGCCCGGATGATTGACCTACAGCAACCCTCTGCTGATGATGCCACATCCCTTTGATTACTATTGCTAATCTCGCGTTAGTTCGAAACCGATTCAAATTCAAATTCAAAATTAAGCAACCAATAAAAATTTTCAAATATTTAAAATAGAATGTTCGAAATGAACCAAATAATTCATAGGTAATATTGGTGAAGAAACCACACTTTTATAAAATATTTAAATGCCCTTTTCTGAATATAACAATGGCTTAAACTACTATATAAATGCCTTTTAAAATAGTAAATATTCGGACTAAATTAATTGAGTACCAAACTTTTTGTGGCTGAGAGTTAAACTAAAACACTAATTTAGGTCGGGATCTCATATTTATATATAACTATAATGGTGTGGAAATTAAATAAAAAAGTAAAAGGTTAAAGATAAAAAGTTAATAAACAAAAAGATAAATTAAACGAATCAACCCCCCTCACCCTAGGCCACTTGGCCCACCTAACCACCAGGCCGGCCCACTTCCCCCGCTAACCCCCTCCCTTCCTGTACACGGGGGGATCGTGGGCATGCCCGATGCCCGCCACGGCACCGGTCCACGCCGTGCCGGCCATCCGCCGGCGAACCCCCATCTACAAATAGGGTCGTCGCCCCTCCCTCGGCAAACCCTAGCCCTAACTCTCTCCTCACTCTCCCTCTCCGCCCCGACCTGGACGCCCGCGGCGCCCTATCGCCGCCACCTGACGCCGAAGCTCCCCGTCCCCGACCTCCTCCACGACGACGCGCGCGAAGACGGCGCTTGCCACCCCGACGCCGTTTGTCCTCGCCGTGGCCGCCTCATCATCCCTGGCCTCCTCCCTGACGAGCTCCGTCCGCTGCGACCGTCGTGCTACTCCTAATCCGCCGCCGACCTTTCGTGTGCCTCACTATGAGCTCTCATCCTTTCCCTGTCCTCGTTTGCTCAATTTCCTATCGTAGCTGCCTTTTCCCGCGAGCCCCGAGCACCATCACGTCCACGCCTACATCGCGACAAATACCACTACTGCTGTTCGCTGGTTCTCGCCGGTATGACACGCCGCATCGACCGCGTTCAACAAGGTCCCTGCCTTGGGTGCCCGCTACCCACCAAGCCTCAAGCGCCACCGTCGCTCGTCATTTCCTCGCTACGCCAGATTGCACCCACAGGTGCCTCCACTCGCTCGCTGCGCCCCACGCGCCTCGTTTGCCGCCACCGCTGCGCCTGGCCATGCCTCCGCACGCGCCGGCCTCTGCGAGGCCCCGCCTACTGCCGCAGCCACTCGCCCTCCCTCATGTGGCTGCGGCGCTTCGTCAGATACGCTTTCGGACTTCTTCTTCCTTTCGTGACCTCTGCTGCTCTGCTCCGTTGTAGCTGCTGCACAGCTGTTCTTGTTTAGCTCTAGCCGCTTCCGCCGCTTCTTGCCGCCTCGTTCGACCCCGCCTACCCATGCCGGCCCGCCACCCGTCGCCCGCGCTACCGCATCCCCGTCCCCGCACACGTCCGCCGTGGCCTACGGCCACTTCCGCGCATGCCATGGACGCTGCCCGCCCGGGCCAAGCCCTGCCTCGCTAGCTACTGCCCCGGGCCGCCCGCGTTCGCGCCTTGGCCGCCCTCGTCGTCGCACGCTTGCTGCGTCCGTGTGCAGTTCGCTCGCGTCGCGGCGTCCGTGCACTGCATCCCCCATGCCATGCCACTACCGATGCTCTGCTTATACTACTATTACTAGTACTGTAGCTACTAGCTAGCTTTTGTATTTCTACAATGAGTAACCCCCTAAAGAGCCCCTAAACCGCGGTTAAACAGTTGTTAACATGACTGAAAATAATATGAGTAGAAAGCATACATGACAAACTCCATTTTATCCCACTGGACCAAATCCTTTTGATGTATGATTAATTCATACAAAAATCACAAACTTCAATGTTCTGTTAATAGAAAAACAGAAAACAGCTTTATTTTCATAGCTACTTTAGTGCTGTTGATAATCAAGCAAATTAAGTGTAATATAGATGTAATTGGTACTAACATGTAGATCATTGAAAAATGCTCAAAATTGATATAAGGCACAAAATCATAGGAGGTACAGATCCATAGTTGTAGCCTTTTGAAAACAGCTAAAAGATGTTCAAAACTGACGAATTCTCAGACTTAGCAAAATTTCAGGGATTTTCAGCAAATTGTTTAAAACTTTAAAAATTAATATAAAATAATCCGAAATCCAGATGTAAAAACTTTGTACAAGAAAGTAGCTCAGAACGACGAGACAAATCCGGATACACAGCCCATTCGTCCGCCACACAACCCTAGCATAGCGAACACGGCACTTTCCACCTCCGGTTCATCTGTCCGAAAATGCGAAACACCGGGGATACTTTCCCGGATTTTTCCCCCGTTGCCGGTATAACCTCCTCCCGCGTTAGGGCACTCCAAGCACCGTTACTTGACATGTCATGCATCGTTATGCACCTGTTTGCATTGTATTCATTGTTTCTCCCCCCTCTTCTCTCCCGAAGACTACGAGACTGACGCCGCTGCTGGTGCCCCGATCGACTACGTTGTTGACGACCCCTCCTTGCCAGAGCAACCAGGAAAGCCCCACCCTTGATCACCAGATATCGCTTATTCCTTCTCTCATCGCTTGCATTAGAGTAGTGTAGCATGTTATCGCTTTGTTAATCCTATTCTCCCGCATAGCTCATCATTGTTGCTACAGGCTTGTTACCCTTACTCGCAATCCTAAATGCTTAGTATAGGATGCTAGTATTCCATCAAGGGCCCAACATTCTTGTCCGTCTGCCATGCTATACTACCGGGCCGTGATCACTCGGGAGGTGATCACGGGTATATACTTACATACATATTATATGATACATGTGGTGACTAAAGTCGGGTCGGCTCGTAGAGTACCCGCAAGTGATTTCGATGTGGGGGCTGAAAGGACAGGTGGTTCCATCCCGGTAGTGGTGGGTCTGGGTTCCCGACGGCCCCCGATTGTTACTTCATGGCGGGGCGACAGGGCATGTTGAGACCACCTAGGAGAAAGGTGGGCCTGGCCCTGGTCGGCGTCCGTGGATACTCTAATTAACACGCTTAACAAGATCTTGGTATTTGATCTGAGTCTGGCCACTAGCCTATACGCACTAACCAACTACGCGAGAACAGTTATGGGCACTCGATGTCGTGGTATCAGCCGAAGCCTTCTTGACATCGGGCCGAATCGAGCGCGCCACCGGATTGCACCGAACGCCGCCTTTGTATTAGGGAAGCTAGGGTTCCGCTTCCCGCCGCCTCGCGACGTGCAGGTGTGTGCAATGGGCGATGGGCCTGCACCCTGCGCCATAGGATTTAGACCGCGGTCAATTCTCTCACAGTTGTGCCTAGGTGGGGTTGACGTGTTGATCTTCTCGAGGCCGGCATGACCCGTAAAAGTGTGTCCGCCAAAGGGGATCAAGTGTGTTGGGTAATGTGGTGCACCCCTGCAGGGAAGTTTATCTATTCGAATAGCCGTGATCCTCGGTAACAGGACGACCCAGAGTTGTACCTTGACCTTATGACAACTAGAAATGGATAGTTAATAAAACACACCCTTCCAAGTGCTAGATACAACCCGGTGATCGCTCTCTTACAGGGCGACGAGGAGAGGATCGCCGGGTAGTTTTATGCTATGCGATGATACTTGGTGAACTTACCATCTACTATCTTCTACATGCTGCAAGATGGAGGCTACCAGAAGCGTAGTCTTCAACAGGACTAGCTATCCCCCTCTTATTTTGGCATTCTGCAGTTCAGTCTACCGATATTGCCCCTTTACACAGATACCCATGCATATGTAGTGTAGATCCTTGCTTGCGAGTACTTTGGATGAGTACTCACGGTTACTTTTCTCCCTCTTTTCCCCCTTTCCTTTTTACCTGGTTGTCGCAACCAGAGGTTGGTGCCCCGAGTTAGACGCCACCGTCGATTTATTTAATTCGCATTACACCGAGGGTGCCTACTACTACGCAGGTGTCGCCGGCGATGACCGTGGAGTAGTTTAGGAGGATCCCAGGCAGGAGGCCTACGCCTCTTTCGATCTGTATCCCATTTTGTGATAGCCTTCTTAAGGCAAACTTGTATGACTTATGTCTGTACGCAGATATTGTTGCTTCCACTGACTCGTCTATGATCAAGCACTTGTCTTCGAGCCCTCGAGGCCTCTGGCTTGTATTATGATGCTTGTATGACTTATTTATGTTTTTAGAGTTGTGTTGTGATATCTTCCCGTGAGTCCCTGATCTTGATCGTACACGTTTGTGTGCATGATTAGTGTACGATTGAATCGGGGGCGTCACACTCTTGTTCTTCACTTAAATCTTTCTGAGCACGGTGTGCTTTGTTATTTTTGAAGAAGTGCTCTCTTGCTTCACTTAGATTTATTTGAGAGTTAGTAAAATTTTGAAGAAATTCTCTCTTGCTTCACTTAAATTATTTTGAGAGAAAGAAACTTTTGTTATGCTCATGATCTTCACTTATATTTGTTTGAGCTTATGAAAAGCAACACATGAAAATTAGTCCCAAACTGATAGATATCCAAGAAGGATAAAGTAAAAGAATGTCATGAAGATCATTGTACAAAATAAACTTGATTCTAAGTAATTGTTTTGAGATATGATGATGTGCTATGTGAGTTATGTTGATGAGTAACTGTGCTCTAGTAAGAATATTGGTGTTAAGGTTTGTGATTCCCTATGCATGCATGAAAGTCAATAATCATGCAATGAAAATTATATCCTACTTGTGGTGCATTATTCGTGTTAATTATGCTTAATGCTTGCTTATGAGATTATTCGTTTCTTGGTTGGTCGCATCTCAATCTTTTAGCTAGCCTTCATTTTGCACTAAGTATGACATCTACTTGTGCATCCAAAATCCTTTAAACCAGTTTTGCCACATGAGTCCACTATATCTACCTATATGGAGTATGCTTTTGCCGTTCTAAGCAAATTTGCATGTGGAATCTCTAATTTTCAAAATAAACTTCTCTTTTGTGTGTTTGTTTCATTGCTGGACAGTGTAATTGGTGGCTAATATTTTCCATGCTGGATGTGCTATTCTCACGATGAGTGTTTATTCACTTGTCATTGCATGAGAGTAAGGCAAAGGTCTTAGGGATGCCTAGTCCTGAAATGCAAAAATGAATTTACTTTATGTTGTCAAATAATAAATTCCTTGGAAAGTTTTGGTATGGAGGGCACCCGTGGATACGGTTACCCATGGAAAGTGAAAGTATGTTGGAAAAAGGAATAAACTTTATTTTCTGTTTGGGAACTGCCTATGGCATATCTAGCATGGAAAGTGTTTGGAACTCTGAGTCGTTTTCGTTGGTGGGATGAATACACCTCCCAAAATATTTTTATCTCTAATTTTTTACTTTGAGCTCTGGCACCTCTACAAATCCCTACTTCCCTCTGCGAAGGGCCTTTCTTTTATTTTATGTAATTTTTATTTTGAAATTTGAGTCTCCATTTTCTCTCATAAAAAGCACCAACTAGGAGGCAATATGATCGTTCTTAAGTACTGAGTGTAGCAAATATTCGAGTGTGTTTCATGAATGGATCAATGTTTGAGCATGATGGGCTAGGGATAACTTATTTTAGCATTGATATTTTGAAAGACATGGTTGCTTATTGATATGCTTGAGTATCTAAATTATTATGTCAAAACTAGACTATTGCTCCGAATCACATAAAAGTCCAAATGTCCATGCTATAAAGAAAAGAATATGATATGACATGATGAACAACACTCCACATCAGAAATTCGGTTTTTATCACTTACCTACTCGAGGACGAGTAGGAGTTAAGCTTGGGGATGCTGATATGTCTCCATTGTATCTATAACTTTTTATTGTTCCATGCTGTTTTATTATCAATCTCGGATGCTTTATAATCATTTTATAGTCATTTTATATCATTTTTTGGTACTAACCTATTGACATAGTACCAAGTGCCAGTTGCTTTTCCATGTTTTTTACAACGCAGAAAATCAATACCAGACGGAGTCCAACTGCCACGAAACTCCACAATGATTTTTTATGGGCCAGATGGAAGATATTGGGCCCTGGTTGCACCTGGGGGGGGGTCCCGAGGAGGGGACAACCCACCTGGGTTGTGCCCTCTTTGGGTGCCCCCCGGACCACCGCTTTGCTCTATAAATACCCAAAAAATACCAGAACTCTAGCAGCGTCGACGAAATATTCATCCAGCTGCCGCAAAGTCCTGAACCACCAGATCCAATCTAGACACCATCTCGGATGGGGTTCACCACCTCCATTGGTGCCTCTCCAATGATGCGTGAATAGTTCTTTGTAGACCTTCGGGTCCGTAGTTAGTAGCTAGATGGCTTTCTCTCTCTCACTGAATTCTCAATACAATGGTCTCTTGGAGATCCATATGATGTAACCTTTTGCGGTGTGTTTGTTGGGATCTGATGAACTTTGAGTTTATGATCACCATATCTTTTATATCCATGAAAGTTATTTGAGTTTCTTTGATCTCTTATAGCCTCGTATTTCTTCTCCGATATTTGGGTTTTGTTTGGCCAACTTGATCTATTTATCTTGCAGTGGGAAGAGGTGCCCAGTAGTGGGTTCGATCTTACGGTGCTTGATCCCAGTGGCAAAGGGAACCGACACGTATGTATCGTTGCTACTAAGGATAAGAAGACGAGATCTATATCTACTGCAATAGATAAACAGATCTTGTCTACATCATGTCATTGTTCTTATTGCATTACTCCGTTTTTCCATGAACTTAATACACTAGATGCATGCTGGATAGCGGTCGATGTCTGGAGTAATAGTAGTAGATGCAAAGTGTGAGTCGGTCTACTAATCTTGGACGTGATGCCTATGTAATGATCATTGCCTGGATATCGCCATAATTATTTGAGGTTCTATCAATTGCCCAAGCAGTAATTTGTTTACCCACCATTTGCTATTTTTCTCGAGAGAAGCCACTAGTGAAACCTACGGCCCCCGGGTCCTCTACCTCACATATTTGCTTGCGATCTACTTTTCCTTTGCATTTTTATTCAGAACTACTAAACCAAAAATACAAAAATATTTTGCTGCACTTTATTTATTTTTGCGATCTATTATTTCAATCTACTATAATTTTACGGCATCGTTACCCGAAGGGATTGACAACCCTTTAACACGCCGGGTTGCGTAGGTGTTGTTATTTGTGTGCAGTGATGTTTACGTTGTGTTGCTTGGTTCTCCTACTGGTTCGATAACCTTGGTTTCTTCACTGAGGGAAATACCTACCGTCGATGTGCTGCATCATCCCTTCCTCTTTGGGGAAAAACCGACGTAGCTCAGAGAGCAATCACCACCATACAGAGCTTGATCGGTTTTGCTGTGGCAGAAGGATCACAATGGGCGGACCCTCCGCGGCGCCCACAAACGACGACAATGGCCCAAGCTGCTGGGGGGGCACCTCAATGGTGCTATTAATCCCCTCCGTGACGGCCAACGCAGAGGCTACTAGAACCACGCGACCATGAGCCCGAAGAGGCATCAATGGCTTCGTCTGATCCACAAGCCCGTCGAGATCAGCGGCAAGTCCTAGAAGATCAGCGTCGAGAAGACATGCGCGTCACCATAGAGCGACGCAGGGAGACCCGCCGCCAGTCTGATAGGCGCAATGGCCTAGATGTCGACGAACCCGTGCCTAGTGAAGGCAGATACGCCTTTCGAGGTTGGGTACCCTGCCTTCACTTGCGAGCTACGGCAAGTCTGTTGGACATCTTCCCATGTTTTCAAGCCTGAAATACAAGAAAATATGATGGAAAGCTGAACCCGGCAGAGTTCTTGAGCATTTACACAATTGTTGTCCAAGCCACCGGATGGAGAGGTGAGAAGGTGTTCGCCAACTACTTCCCTTTGGCACTCAAGCCAAACGTGAGGTCATGGTTGATGCACCTACCAGAGAACTCCATTTCATCCTGGACTGACTTGTGTATTGAATTTGTTGGTGCCTTCACAGGCGGCCACCAAGAAGTAGGACGGCCCAGCGACTTGCAACTCCTTCCATAGAAGGAAGGCGAAAGTTTTGTGGAAGTATATGAAGAGGTTTTGCCGGGTGCACAAAAACATTCCAAATATCCACCCGGCAGCTGTAATTGTCGTGTTCTAGTCAAACATGGACAACAGGAGGATATGTTCCAAGATGAACGTCCGGTTGCCCAAGACTGTGAATGAGCTATACACCTTGGCGGATAAATGGGCCCGTACAGAGGAAGGGAGGCGACTCCTCGGGTAAGAGGACAGCATTGAAGTCGATTCAGAGGATGACGACGATGCTGCTAACCCAAAGAGGAAGAATAGGAAGCGCAACAAGAAGCGTAAAGTGAAGTCAGTACTGGTTGTTGAGGGTTCTGGCTCCCCTAGTACCGGCAAGAAAGCCAAGACCGAAGCCCCGGGCAAGGAAGTTACCGCGTGCACTGATTGCCGGGAGGCTGAAGCGGCCGAAAAAGCCGGGAAGACCGACGGACCATACTGCAAGATCCATCGAACCAAGGGCCATGATCTCCAAGAATGTCATCAAGTTGAGCAACTTTTCAAAAAGCATAAAGTCGAGTATGAGAAATGTGACAAGGAGAGAGACCAAGAAGGTGTTGGCGGGAAGGGTCGTGGCGGCAGAGGAGGCCGTCGCGGCAAGACCCTCAGCAAAAGGAGAAACCTGCTAGAGGTCGTGAAAAGAAAGAAGGTGACGTTGAAAGTGATGAAGGGTATGAAGAGGAAACTAGTGAGCAAGAATTCCAGAAAGCAACTGAAGCTCTATGCATTGACGGATGCACTTCTTTGCACTCCTCTCACCGCCAGCTCAAATAGTGGGCGCGTGAAGTCAGTGTCGTGGAGCCAACAGCAGATTCCTGGAAGCCGCTCAAATGGTCCCGCACGCCTATCGTCTTTGACAAAGAGGATCACCCTGAACGCACCACCGCGGTAGGGTGTTTGCCGTTGTTGGTTTCACCAACAATCTGCAACCTGAAAGTCACAAAGATGCTAGTTGACGGCGGGGTAGTGTTGAATCTGATTCCCCCCAAGGTGATTAGCAAACTTCAGATATCAGATGAAGATCTCAAGATTACTGGGACGTTTCAAGATATCAACCCCGGTTGGAGTCATCCTAAGGGGAAGATTACACTGCCAGTGACATTTGGCGGAGAACTAAACTATCGAACCGAGAGGGTTGTGTTTGATGTGGTCCAGCTTCCCTTGCCATACAATGCGATTCTTGGTCGTCCAGCTCTGGCGAAATTCATGGCGGCATCCCACTATGCCTACAACACTTGAAAATGCTAGGGCAATGAACGCTATTTCCATCCCGCCGCACAAGAAAGATGCAATCATATGCGGACAAGATGTACCGATGCGGTAGGCTAGGTCAGCTGAAGCTGCAGCTCCCGCCAAGGAAAACAAGAAAGGAAAGAAGGCTAGCAGAGATGCCGACAAGGAATCTGGGAAGTGCGCCTCTCCGGAGTGCGCTGCACCCATCGATGACTTGCCAGAGAGTTCCACTAGCAAGAGACCCAATGTTGCTTCTCCTGCTTTAAAGAAGGTCCAGACAAGGCTGGATGGCGCAGATGGTACGTTCACCGTCAGCTCCACCCTTGATGACTAATAGGAAAGCGTGCTCATTGCCCTCCTGCGGGCGAATGTCGATGTGTTTGCTTGGCAACCATCTGACATCCCCGGCATTCCCAGGGAGGTAATCGAGCAGCACCTTGCTATCTGCCCTCATGCTCGGCCTGTCAAGCAGAAGGTCAAAAAGCAAGCTTTGGAATAGCAGCAATTAATTGCTGAAGAGATCAACAAACTTGAAGCAGCTGGTTTGATCAAAGGAGTGTTGTATCCAACGTGGTTGGCAAATCTAGTGGTGGTGCGCAAGGTACATGGGAAATGGAGGCTTTGCGTAGACTTCGTAGATCTGAACAAGGCATGCCCAAAGGACCCTTTCCCTTTGTCGTGTATCGATAAGATTGTGGATTCCACTTCCGGGTGTGATCTGCCTTCCTTTTTTGGATGCATACTCTGGATACCATTAGATATTCATGTCCAAGGAAGACGAGGAGAAGACGACGTTCATAACCCCATGTGGCACGTACTGCTTTGTACGGATGCCCTTCAGGTTAAAGATCGCTGCATCCACTTTTGCAAGGGTAGTGGAATATAGAAGCTTACATGGATGATATAGTGGTCAAGACCAAGGACAGATCAACGCTCATTCGGGATTTGGAAGAGACCTTTGCAAACCTGCGCAAGATCAACTTGAAGTTGAACCCTGAGAAATGTGTGTTTGGCGTTCCCTCGGGCAAGCTACTTGGCTTAATTGTGTCTCACCGAGGGGTAGAGGTCAACCCTGAAAAGATCAGAGCGATCGAGCAGATTCAAGCAACCAAGACAGTCAAGGACGTGAGGCCTTTAACTGGATGTGTTGCCACGCTGAGTAGGTTCATTTCTATGTTTGTCATGTGTGCCTTGCCGTTCTTCAAGATCTTGAAGAAGGCAGGGCCAGTGAAAGCCTATCTTCACAACGACCAATTCGAAAGGGGACAAGTAGTACATCTAATCCTAACGGAGGCTGGTCTTCGCCTACAAAGCTTCTGGTCATGACGCAGCAGTGGGCTCGGTGATGAAATCCGTCCTACCGAGCCCATGGTATCGGTCTTGTAGTGTCAGGACCCCAATCCTAAGTCACACCGATCTAGCATGTAACACATCATATCACTTTGCGGCCTCACGCACGGTATTCCCACGGCTGCAGCCTTACCTAGGCCGGGACTGTTTGCGCCTTTTGGATCACGTATATGATTGTGTCGCTAGCATCAATATGATAGAGAACCCAGGTCAACATGACTAGTCGTGAACCCAAGGTGGCACAAACTTAGAGGGACAGGCATACATAACCCAGCAATGAACGTGTCGGTCATCAATGTATGAACCCAAGTCGTAGCAAACTACAAGGACTTAAAGGAACAACGCGTGACATTTCCCCGAAGGGACTCACACAGGAACAAAAAAGGATACATGCCGGCCAACCTAAGTGTTCCGAAGCAGTAGCGAACTACCATGGCTTAGTGGAAGCACCAGGAGACATTTCCCCATAAGGAAGGCTACCAAGAATAAACAAGTAGGTGTCGGATCCCACACTTACCAAGCATTTGAATAACATACACACGATAGGCTCGATATGTGTAAATACAACATGGCATCACAACATAACTACTCAAAGTATTTATTCAATAGGCTCCGAGGAGCCAGATATTACAAACATGGGTCTCATGACCCAACATTCAAGTCATACGAGAAACAAGCGCAGGCGGAAGAATAAACATGTCTGAGTACAGACATCTGAAAAGAAAGAAGGCTAGAAAGCCTGTCTATCTATAAGACCCTCCAAAGGAGCCAGACCTCTGTCTGGGATTCCCAAGCTAATTGCTGAAGCCCATGAAGAACTACTAGTGAGACTGAAGTCGCTCTGCAAAAAAAAAATTAAGCAAACATGAGTACAAATGTACCCAGCAAGACCTACATCAGAACTAGTTACATATGAATCAGTGTCAATAAAGGGGGTGGTGGAGTTTAACTGCAGCAAGTCAGCTTTGACTCAGTGGCTATCCTGAACTACGATTGTCAGTAACTTCTTTGAGGTGGCGCACACGAGTCCACATATTCACCATATCAATACACCACTATGGATCCTCTCCCTTATCCCTACGAGAAGGCCCTCCATAGAACTCATGCTCATCTTGCGCATTTTAGAGTATCCACTTCCAGTTATCAATGAACAATGTAAGTGTTCCAAGTAGTCCATATCCGCGGACGCGGCTATTCGCATAGATCATTTATAACCCTGCAGGGGTGTACTTCTTCACACACACACCCACCACTTATCGCCGTTTACACAACATGTACTCGGCAACCTTCAAGCGAAAGCCTAGCGAGGGTGTCGGCCATGACCTGACTAACCACACAAGTCTCTAGTCCAAGTTTATCGCCTATTTGAGTTCCATCCGCAAGGAAGTCCGGCTGAGGTTTCAACTACGACCCCAAATGATGTGTGCAGGGTTCCCGAGTCCACTAAACGGGTGCCCCGGTACACTATGCCACATGCCTACCGCATCACATCCCACCCTTAGGGTCAGCGCTGCGCACGGACTCCAACATACTACAAACACCAGAAACTACTTGCAACTCCTGGACAGAGATCAAGGCGTCTAATAAGTCGAGAGAGTCAATTAAGGGTCCCAATATGTGGTAGTAACTATCTTGGATCACAAACACAGAACTTAGTTCCTGAGGACGGTTTCAACGAGACAATACACCATGTACTCCTACATGGCCTCTCATCGATACCTTTACCAAATCAGGTTCACACACTTAGCTCTCAATAATAGGACATGTTCATCACCATTCCAATCCATCCCAGATGAATCAGACCTGACACAACCCTAAGCATAGCAGGCATAACAAGCAAGCATGAATGAGTAGGCACATCATGGCTCAAACAACTCCTACTAATGCTAGTGGGTTTTTACTAATTACTGTGGCAAATGCAAAGGAATGGGTTCAACTACCGCAACATGTAATAGTTGAATCATTGTTGTCCTAATGCAGTAAAAGAGAGCAAGAGTGAAAGAGTGGGATCGTATCGGAATGCTCAATGTGGGTTTGCTTGCCTGGCACTTTTGAAGACAGTACTGTTCTCCATTAGTGACATCGACCTCAACATCGAAATCATCTGCTACCGAGAGGGGACAAACACTGACAACAGAGAAGGAACACAATCAATGCAATGCAACAAATATGATCCATGATCATGACATGGCAACATGCTGTGATTTGAGCGAATGTAGCTAGCAAGAATTTAAATGAAGTTGGTTTGAACCCAAGGTTCAAATTCAAACTCAACATAGGACATTTAAAATGCCATTTATTCAAATTATGATATATAGTGGCTGAAAGTTGTTCAAACATGCATGAAAATGCCATAATTAGATTCTTTGGATTTTTCTGATCATTTTTCAAATATAAATCTTTTCCATCTGAGCTATAGATTATTTTCTATGATTTTTAGAAGTTTAAAAGTATTTTCTGGATTTTCCTGGTTAGTTTAAATTTGACTAAAACAAAAAATACATTATTGTGTCATCACCACGTCACTGTGATGTCAGCAAGTCAACTGGGTTGACCAAGGTCAAACTGACCAGTGGTGCCCACCGGCCAGTGACATAATGTCTAATCTCGGTCAAATCTAGCGCTGACTGGGTTTGACCCTGCGATGGGGCCTACTCTCAGTGGTTTTGGGGGTTAATTCACAGTGATTAGTCCCTAATGATCATGCCACATAAGCACTCGCCAGAGCTCGGCCGGCGATAACCAAAATGACGGTGGAGGTTCGCCGGACTTGTTCTACTGTCGACGGTTGGACGTGCAGAGATCATCTATGGGGAGCTCGCGGGGTGGCGCATCCAGCGGTGGTGGCGATTGGAGCTGTGGTGGCAGGAGCTCGCTGGAACGGAGCTCGCGGTGTTGGCCGGAGTTCGGGCCTTGACGAAAACTGTCGTTGTTCTAGGAACCAAGGTACCCAGACTTGCCTGCCTGCGACCCACGGCATGGCTCCCTCAACGACCTGGTATGGCCCATCTGCAAGACCACCAAGACAAGACCCTCGCGAGGGGCCAAGCCTCGCGAGCCGGACAACACCAATACCTCCTGATGGAGCGGCCTTCCCAGGCGGCCTCGTGAGGAGCAGAGATTTCAAGGCAGGTACCCAGCCTCACGAGGCTGCGATGACGTGGGCCATGATGACTAAGGCTGCAGGCGCAGAGGAGGGAGTTTCCACTTTGGTGATAAGGAGGCAAGGACAAGCGTGGGTTCCCGAGGAAACCCCAAAGGTTTCCATTCCAGCGCTACAAGACTAAGACCACAGGCTCGACAAGACGGAGGTCATCACCGATCCCACCGCTGCGTCACGACCAGAAGCTTTGCAGGAAAATACCACCTTTCGTCAGGATTAGATGTACTACTTGTCCCCTTTCAAATTGGCCATTTTGGGATCCCTTCCCGCCTAAGTTTTGGGGGAAGAGGACCAAGGCCACTATAAATATAGGTTAGCCACCACCGCGAGGTATCTGGATCCAACCCTTTCCACCCTCACCAGAACAGCCCTCGCGAGGTTGTTCATCCTTTTTACTAGTTCATCCTCAACCCCTCGTGAGGCCAATCCACCAAAAAGTAGGAGTGGGTTTTCACCACAAGGTGGCCCGAACCTGGGTAAATTGCCATGTTCATCTTGTTCCTTGTTAACGCGAATCTGGCGAGGCTAGGCTATGGGGCAACGGGCCCTAAGCTTGAGAGGTTGAGATCTTCGCACACGCCCAGAGCTCGAACCTACTTGGGTCTACGAAGCCCTGAATCTGACATTTGGCACGCCAGGTAGGGGCATGTCAAAGCCCTGCGTCCTCATCAGCCACGCTCCATCCTCGCCTTGCCACACCGATGACTAGGGCCAGCCGAGCCCGCGCCGAGCGGTGGGCCGCGCGCTCCGATCAGATGGCACCATACGGCCGTGGCGTCTCCCGCCGTGCCCCGCTTTCGTCGTCGTGCCGTCGCTAACGGCAGGAATCGTCGCCATCACCCTCCAAGCAGCGCAGCGGGTGTGCCGCTGTGCCTCCCGCCAGCGTTGGCACGACGTCGTCTCTCCGCGCCACACGGGAGCTAACAGGCGTGCAGGCCGCGCTCCTTGCGGCGTGTGAATTATTGTGCTATCGCCACGGCAACGGTAACCACGCCGTTTTGCTCGACCGGGTCGCTGAGCTGCTCGACGTCGCCTGCTAGGGTATAGAGCCCCTGTGCCCTCCGCCCATGGCGCGACCCTCGCCACAGGCCCGGGGGTGCCCTTGCTGCGTTTGCTCGCCCCTCCGGGGAGGACCTGGTGGGCCAAATGGCGGAAAGGAGGCCAGCGGGGTCCTCCCCTCTACCCAGGAAGCGCTTCCCCGAGCTCAGGGCGGGGTGGACGGCCCCCCGTGGGAGGCGCCGCGACGGCCAATGATGAGGACATGACTAACTTGGATACGACCAAAAATATTGCATACATGTATATTTGTGAGGTGATTTCTAATGCAAACTATGCAATAATTTATTTATGTCATCTAGGACAAAAATACTTCACAAACTTTTATGTCATGTCTAATTGCAGGTGTATGGGACATTCGTAGAATCCACATATGAAGATAAGGGAGAAAGAGGAATTTACTTGCTGTTCAAAAAGTTCTCTCATGTCACTTTTGGCCCAAGAGAAGATAGAGTCCAAGTCTCTCACGTTACGGACTCAGATTCGGACCGCATGTACATACCTGACTCAAAACGTCAATAACTTTTTCATCCGAACTCCAAATTGGATGATTCTTTTTGTTGGAAAATAGATTTCGTGCAATTTCGAACCCAATTGATTCACCTTCAAATTCATCCGGAGCGTTGAGTTATGGACGAAACAACTGATGTCAGCCAGAATCCGAGTCAAACTACAAGTCAAATGGTGTTACGTCACCTCCACTTGGGCCCATTGGCCTTGTACGACCTAGGGTTAGTTTTAGGCTGCCTTGGGACGCCCTCCCACCTCCTTGGCCGCCACTCCTTGCTCCTATATAAGTAGATCCATCTAGTAGCTTTTCCCTTGGGATTTGTTTAGTTAAAGTTAGCCATTGCAACTTCGTACTTCGCTTGTGTCCAACGACCGCACCAAGACCGCTTACGGATCCCCACCATTATCAATACTTCATATATATTCGCAATATTCAGATTGCTTTATCATATTCTTGCTCGCTCTTCGATTGCTTGAAGGAATAGACCTTCGTGGTCGCCGATCGTGCTTCCGCATCGTTAGTAACCTCAGAGATTGGTTTAGCGATTGCTAAGGCGCAACGTCAGGCACGCTTTGTAGTCGGATCGTCAAAATCGACTCCACCAAATCGATAGTTATCATCTCATCGAAGATCGGGACACCGCTTCTATCACCTAATCCACGTGGCCATCGTGACGCTACCGGCAAGATGGTGGTTGGCGGTCAAGAGCGACGCTCGGACGCCACAAGCGGGCTCCACGATAGGGCCTCGATCAAGCCGTTAAACGACCTTCCCCCACCGCAACAAGTTTTTTTTAGAATGTGTGTGCTAATTATGGGATGCAGGTGAACTACACTTCCGCAGTGCGCTGGGGAAACGGCGGCCAGACTAGGCGTGACAAGGCACGTCGGGCGTATGGTGGCGCCCCGAGTGCGGACAGGGCCCCAAGGGGGCCCAAGGGCCTGACGGGCCCACGAGGTTAGGGCGCCTCATGAGAGTCCGGGTTCTCCTGTGCCGTAACCGCTTGACGTCAGGGCCCAGAGACCCAAAGGCTCGGGAGGAATTCGAAGCCTGCGCCGCCGCGGGAAGGCGCATCACGCCGACCGCTGGCGCTCGCCAGGTCGACGACCCCGCCCAGGGCCGCAAGCACTTCGGGCTCGCCAGCGCGTGTCATGGGAAACCACGGCCACCTATGGGACTAAGAGCCCTTTTCTGGTTCGGTGGGGGGATAGCACGTTGCACAAAGAGCAGAGGAGCATGGAACAACACAACAGAGATCACACGGGCAGTATTTACCCAGGTTCGGGCCGCTGAGAGGCGTAAAACCCTACTCCTACTTTGGTGGATTGATGGTGGAAAATATGGTGGTGAGCACAACACGTTTCCCCGGCAGGGTTGCCTCAAGGCATGAACGGTTAGGCGCGTATGAGTGTGTGAGGGTATGGATCAGCCGACAACCCTTTCTCCGTTTGCCATGGGCCTCCTTTTATAGATCAAGGAGTCACCACAGTGGCAAATCAGTCATTACGCATTGATTAGATAGCAAACAGTGCTATCATACCTAACTCTGCAGGCTGACAGAGCGCATTAAATGCGCCACTCAACGTCACAACACAGCTTGCCCGGCAGGCCCTGTCGGGCTGTCTAGTCAGCTTCGCACCTGCTTGCTTGACACGTCTCAGGACGGGTGTCACCTGGAGGTATCTTCTGTAGGAAGTGGCCTCCATGTGGCAAATGGCGGCGACTTAGTCACTTTGGAGCTTGACACCACACTGATCGACGACATGCGTCATGATGAGGTGGTGCGGTGGAGTGGTTTGCCTCTGTTAGCCCCGGCAGGCCTGCCGGGACGATCCAAAAGCTTGCTTCCGGGGGTAACTCCATCTTTGCCAGGCTTGCCTGCCCGGCAAGGGAGGTTTTTCCCTTAGCGATATCTTGCCTCTCTAGCTAGTCTTGGTCTTCTTGATCTGCACGTTGGTCCTTCAAAGAGCTGATCCCTTGTGCTCCAGTCTGATCCTGGTGTTGTGATCTTTCTCTTGTGCATGCACACAGTCTGGGAAATGGACCCTGGGTTTGTTGCACCGACAGGAGCCCCGGGCCTGGCCCGAACACACTGCGGGGCGTTCTCAGGGTAGGGCCTAACCAGTGCACAGGCAAGGGAATAGAAGCGGCTGGCCCCTTGAGATCTTCTTCGCTTCTTCATTAACTCGAGTCCGGGCTGGTTTCGTTTTCCAGCTGCCGTGCCGCGTTATGGAAAAACTAGGTCGTGGCCCGTGGATTACCCACGCCCCACGATCACGGGGCGGAAACTGCCGTCCCACTCGCCTCCCGCCCCAGGCGCATCCGCCACTGCTTCATGCGCTGGGTATGGTAGGCGGTGGATGCGGAGTGCGCGGGGACGGGCGCCATGGCAAAAAAACCAGGCATCGTTGGTTGGTGTAGAGGGTCGGCTCTGATTCCCCAAGCCTTTGAAGGCACAGGGAGGCCCTATTGGGGGAGCAGGGCGGTTGCTACTTAGGAGAGAAGCCATCCCCATGCATCGTCCCTCTATAAAAGGTGGCAGGAATAGTGTGTTTGCTCACGCACTTCCCTTCTCCCCATTCCAACTTCTCCCGCTCGCTATGGCGAGAGGGCGTGGACGTGGTGGCGCTCCAGTGACGGCGACGAGCACTTCTGCTCAACAGCATATCCCTCCTCCTTCGGACAACGCAGAGGGGGTACCTGTCTGATGTAGGGCGGAACCCTAGGGCCCGATCTTTCACGTTTGGAGTGGATCCTATGGGGAATCACGAAGAGCACGCGGATACAAGGCACACCATCGAGCGCCAAGTACAACGACTAGCGACCAAGCTCAACGTCAACAAGCAACCCATGGTCTTCAACATCGGTGATCTAGTGTGGCTACACCTTCGCAAGGACCGCTTCCCCAACGAACACAAGTCCAAGCTTCTCCCTTGAGCCGACGGACCATTCAAGGTGCTAGCACGCTACAACAACAATACTTACAAGATCGATCTCCCACGCGACAAGTAGAACGTGAGCGACATCTTCAACGTCTTCGATCTCTCCCCGTACCATGGTGATGAGGATTTCGATCTGAGGTCGGATCTTCCGCAAGGGGGGGGGGGAGATGATGCAGAGCACCCTTCGGTCATACCCATGGACCTTCCGTCGCCACCAAGCACCAAGAGGACCCATGACTAGAGCACGAGCTCGAGCTCTCTCGAGACCGAGGTGACTTCTCTCCTTAGTGATATCTCATATGACCCTCTCGAGACATGGCTACTACCTCAATCCGGAATGTTGTGCATGATTAGGTACCAAGAGGACCCTCCCGAGGATGCACATGAAGATGGACAAGACCCCAAGTCCACGGACGAAGAGAACCAAAGGAAGAAGGCAAAAACAGCTTCCAGGCACCGGACATCCGGCCTAGGCACCGGACATCCGGTCCCTGGAGATCCACACCAACAGCAGCTGCAGAAGAAACCTACAGCCACCGGACATCCGCCAGAACCACCGGACATCCGGTCCCTCTGGAAGCACCGGACATCCGGCCCATCTACCGGAAATCCGGTCCCCCCTCCACAGAATGCAGCTGGGAGGCCCCCGCCACCCCGGACATCCGGCCTCAAGCCGGGACATCCGGCGCCTTGTGAAGGCCCGGACATCCGGCCCGACGCCCGGATATCCGGCGCCCCTGCCTGCGCGCAGCTCCCCTTTGGGCCATGACCCATGTACCCCCTTCGCCCCTTTGACTATATATACTCCCACATCCCGTACGTTTTAGGGTTAGCGTTGATTTAGCTCAAGTTAGAGATAGAGCTTCGCTCATCCATCGGATCTCCTCCTCGTGAGAGACCGCGGCCTCCTCGGAGAAGATCCTATCGGATTCAAGACCCCCTCTAGGGTGGACCCCATCAAGACCTCCTCACGGAGAAGAACCTGGTTACTCTTGTATCGTCCTTTGTTGATTTTGAATCTTGTGCTACCTTATGTGTTCGGTGATCTAGCACTTGTGTGATTGATCCTGTTGGTTGAGTGATTCCCTCTTGTTTTCCGCGTGTTTTTCCTTTGTGCTTCCGCGTGCTCTTCGTGATTCCCCGTAGGATCCACTCCAAACGTGAAAGATCGGGCCCTAGGGTTCCGCCCTACATCATCTTGGTATCATGAGCCACGTTGATCACGTTTTTGGAGCCCCTACCCCGTGTTTTCTAGCTTGATTTTGTTGTTTTCGTCCTAAATCAGAAAATTCCCCACCAAAAATAGCCCCAATTTTTTTTTGTGATTTGTTGGTTTGTTGAGATTTTGTTGGATTTGGTCCATGGATTTGTGTTGCTACGTGTGGATCTAGCTTTCCCCACCCTCCCCACCCTTTTCCATCCACAAATTCTTCCGAATTTTGCCCCGGAGTTGCAATTTTTCCCGTGGAGTTCATCGTGTTCGTCCCCGATCCAGGAGCCAGGACATCCGCCGAGTCCACCGGACATCCGGCGTACCGGACATCCGGCAGCGGCCCGGACATCCGGTCCCTGGCAGCTGCAACTCCACCTCCCAAGCCCTTTTGCGACCATAATTTCGCCCAATTTTGCCCGGAGCCCACGTCTACTTCCGCATACCAATACCACTTACCACAAACACCGCCACCGATCACCGCTACCTCCTATGTCGATCTTGACACGTTTTGGTCTTTGAAAGTTTGGGGTGTGGTTTCCCGTATCCTATTGTGTTTCGGCTATCTAGGTACGGTTCGGCTTCATCATCACCACCGCTCATCTACATCGACTAGTCATCATCGCCATGACAAGAACCCGACGACATCTTTGTCATACCTTGCAATTGCATTGATAACCCACATTGCCTCATTTTGCGTAGCTTACCCATTGAGACTAGCCGTTGAGTATTGCAGGCAACGTGACTTGTGCACATTAGTGATCATACTCCATAGCATACATACCATACCACCGTGGTGCATATCTTGAGATCAACTTGACTATATATACTCCCACATCCCGTACGTTTTAGGGTTAGCGTTGATTTAGCTCAAGTTAGAGATAGAGCTTCGCTCATCCATCGGATCTCCTCCTCGTGAGAGACTGCGGCCTCCTCGGAGAAGATCCTATCGGATTCAAGACCCCCTCTAGGGTGGACCCCATCAAGACCTCCTCACGGAGAAGAACCCGGTTACTCTTGTATCGTCCTTTGTTGATTCTGAATCTTGTGCTACCTTATGTGTTCGGTGATCTAGCACTCGTGTGATTGATCCTGTTGGTTGAGTGATTCCCTCTTGTTTTCCCCGTGTTTTTCCTTTGTGCTTCCGCATGCTCTTCGTGATTCCCCGTAGGATCCACTCTAAACGTGAAAGATCGGGCCCTAGGGTTCCGCCCTACATCACTGTCACGAGAGGAGGAGGGAGGGGGAGAGGTCGCGGCCGTCGTGGTGCTCGAGGAGGAAGAGGACGGGGTGGTGCTCTGATTGCGCCCCCGCTGGATGCTCCTCTTCTACTGGATGGTCATGTGGGAGACCAGCCTCTAGAGTTCTTCATCAGGCTATACAAGCCTCCGCAAGTCTGTTTCCGCCTCCCTACTCCATTCGCGAGGTGATGGAGCTCGAACAACCATGAGCGTTGAGGCTGCACATGAGGGGCTACAGGAATGGCATCATATGGGTGGGTGTGGATTTCCCCGCCCCTCATGTCATGTACTTCCAGCGAGGCAGGAAGACCTTTGCTCGTGCCATAGGTTGTTGGAAGTGCACGTCCTCCAATTAAAGTTAATGGAGGACGGTTTCCTTTCCGTCAAAGTCTTTGGGAGCTCGGGTGCTCGCTTAGGGTGCTGCAAGGAGAGCTCAACCGATGACAAAAGCACATCCTCGAGCGATAGCAACAAGGAGGACAGTGTCGGCGATGATGACGTCAACGACCAGGAGGACAACGACTCTGACTCCGGCTCAGCATCAACCAGACCGTCACCGTTAAGGGGTGGAAGCACCATCTGCATCTGCATCCACTCTCCGGCAACGTGATTTGCCGGGGAGTTGGGAGCAGAGGCGGGGGTGGTGCCTCCGGTTCCTCCAAATGCCTTCCGGTTGGACCCCGGCGAGCTTCCTCGCAGTTACAGCTCTGTTAGCCTGTCATGATGTAGGTGGAACCCTATGGGGTTGATCTTTCACGTTTGGATAGGATCCCTCGATGAACACGAAGAACGGCGAAAGAGCACGTAGGGAAATCACGGGAAAACACAAGAGAATCACTCAAACCAACAAGATTCGATTACACATGCGCTTAGAACGATGAACACAAAGAGAGATACAAGATCCACGATCAACAAAGGACGATACAAGGGTAACCAGGTTCTTCTCCGTGAGGAGGTCTTGATAGGGGCCACCCATGAGGGGGTCTTGAGCTAGGTCACTCCAAGAGGAGGTCTTGATCTCCTAGTGGAGTGGATCCATGGAGCAAAGCTCTCATATGTCTAACATATCCTTTGCTAACCCTAACAAATGGTCTAGGTACGGAATATATAGTCTTGGGGACGAAGTGGAGGAAGGGGGGCTCGGAATGGAGATCACAGCCGTCCATCCTGATGAGCCCGTGCGCACTTGGGTAAGTTGGGCCCGTGCGCACGGGGCTCCAGCGCCAACTCTCTGAGTAGCCCGTGCGCACGGGGTCTCGGGGGCCCGTGCGCACGGGGTCGCCTGGGACCTCCTGTCCAGCTCCTGTTGGGCTCCATCTTCTTCCTTGTGGCCTTGGGGTCCTTCTCCATGGCCTCCGGGAAGCTCCTTCGCATCTTGGCGGCTGTCGTCCTCGAACCTGAGGATGCACAAAGTTCCGTTGTGAGGTAGCGGCCAAGTCCTATGGATATTCATGTAAATCTTGAAGAGGAGCGGGTTCACCTTAAGTCCGGTAGGTCCACTTGGGGCTTGATGTGCTATGAAGGTGTACATGGAGATGAACGTAGGATGCTCCGTATCATCGGCCCAGGTGGTGGCGGTTGATGGGTCGTCTCCGACATGCTCTTCATCGTCGCCTTTATCGGTGCCCTCTCACCCCTGCCAGGCTACCTCTCGTGGAGCCCAACAGGGTCAGGCTGGGCTCCTGCCCAGGCGCTCCTTTTGCCCTCTTCCCATCCTGTCATGGTGCCTAGGAGGAGAGGGACAAGAAAGGGCATTATGAGGCACTTATCCTTTTTCAATCTTAAATCTGTAGGCACTTGCCAAATTTTAGTTCAAATAATGTAGTCTCTTGAATCCATGTTTGTGTCCTGTAAGGTCTGTACTAGTTTGATCAGCATATTAATGAAAAAGATGAACCTTGTCGGGGACTCGCGCATGTATATGTCCATGCAAAGGTGCAATATATGCCTCTATATTTTCAAATAAACGAGTTTACCCCGGCAGGCTATCCTGCCGGTACCCTCTATTTTGTTGCCGGGGAGTTAGGCCTACTGGGCACAAACTATGATGAGGGACCAGCCCCCTGCCAATCTTTTTTCATCAAAGGCCACCACGGCCATCCTGACCGAGGCAACGTTCGAGTTAATGGATGGGTGCACCTAGGTTTCAAAAAGCGGCGAGGTTCTTGCCGGAATGCATCTTGGAGGGCTGTGGGCCAATAAAATCCTTGCCGGAATGCTTTCCCAACTAATGCCCTTGATCCAATGTGCGAGCCGCACATGCCTTTGCGTATTTCTACCAGTAGTTCCTTTCCTTCTTCCTGACAAACGCACTTCCATTTCACACCTTTGGGCCTCCTTCTGTATAGAGTGTCATTGACAAACTGATAGATACTGGCCCTCCGGGCTACTCTTGCAGCTTCCTCTTGCTCATCGGGAAGTTCTCTAGTTTGGAGGTAATGGACTATGTGCCTTGCCCAAGCGGCACCTCGTCATCTGATGGGAGCGTTCCTCGACCGAGGGGACTAGTGTCCCGACAGGAGGGCTCAACCCGACATTCGATGGGGAGTTGTTTCCGGCACGGTCCCTACCAGGAGCCTCGGGAGGCTCTACCGAGAGAGGCTTACCAGAGTCCAATTTCCTCCTTTTTTGGGACATTGTTGCCGGGGATACGGAGGGCTGAGTAAGATGGAGAACAAAAGTTCCTGGTTCCACTGGAAGTTTTAGCCTAGCAAAGTTTGACAGATGATCAGCTATGCTGTTTTCCGCACGGGGTACGTACATTGTTTGCAATCCGTCAAAGCACTCCTCCAATGTTTTCACTTCCTCAACGTATGCCTCCATCAATGGACTTTGGTAATCTTTGTTGACTTGCCTCACCACAAGTTGTGAATCTCCTCGAATGATCGGTTTCTTGATTCCCAATTCTGTGGCAATCCTGAGCCCGGCAAGGAGCCCTTCATACTCTGTTGTATTGTTAGTTGCCTCCTCCCGGGAAAAATGCATCTGGACGACGTACTTCAGTTGCTCCCCAGTGGGAGCGATGAGAAGTACGCCAGCCCCTGCACCTCGCAGGAGAATGCACCATCAAAATACATGATCCATTCTTGGGGTGCTTCCTTGCCAGGAGTAACTGTTTCCAGCACTTCTTCATCAAGGGTTGGCATCCATTCTACAATAAACTCTGCCAATGCCTTGCTCTGAATTGTTGATGTGCTTTCAAATTTCAGGCCAAAGCTGGATACCTCCAAAGCCCACTCCAATATTCTGCCGGTAGCCTTGGGGTTTCGGAGTATCCTTTGAAACGGAAAGCGGGTGACAACCGTGATCTCATGGGCTTCGAAGTAGTGGTGCAGTTTCCTTGAGGCCATGATGAGGCCAAAAATCAACTTTTGCACACCAGAGTACCTTGATCTAGCCCCTCAGAACAGGAGCCGACGGCACACCGGGCGCTGCACCACTTTCTTCCTTGCCACGTCCTTGGGGTTATCCCTGCCGCCATGCTCCTCTTTGTCCTGATCCTCATCTGGTCCTGCCGGGCTTTGCTCACTCTGTGTTTCTTCTACTTCTCGCTGTGCCACTAGGGCTGCACTAACCACTTGATTAGTTGCCGCTAAATATAGCAGCAACGGCTCTTGTGGTTTGGGAGCAACCAAAGTGGGCACAGAGGACAAGTAGGTCTTTAAGTCTTGCAATGATGCGTCTGCTTCCGGGGTCCACTTCATGGGCCCTGTCTTCTTAAAAAATTTGAAGAACGACAAGGTGCGTTCGGCAGACTTGGAGATGAATCCGCTAAGTGCGGCAACGCACCCTGTCAGATGCCTCACATATTTAACTGTCCTGGGTGCCTGGATCTGCTCAATAGCCTTGACCTTATAGGAGTTGGCCTCGATCCCATGATGGGACACGAAGAACCCAAGTAGCTTGCCGGAGGGAACACCAAACACACACTTCTCCGGGTTTAGCTTCAAGTTGATCTTGCGCAGATTAGCAAATGTCTCCTCCAAATCCTAGATGAGGGTTGATCTGTGCTTGGTCTTGACCACAATATCATCCATATAAGCCTCAATGTTTCTATGCAACTGTTGTTGAAAACCAATCTGGACTGCTATTGCAAAAGTGGACCCGACACTCTTTAACCCGAAAGGCATGCACACAAAGCAGTACATACCACATGGGATGATGAATGAGGTCTTCTCTTCGTCTTCCTTGGACATGAAGATATGATGATGTGCGGCAAGGGAAATGGGTCCTTTGGGCAAGCCTTGTTAAGATATGTGAAATCTATGCAAACCCTTCATTTTTCGTTAGCCTTGTGAATGACTACTGGGTTTGCTAACCATGTTGGATGCAGTACTCCTCTGACCAGACCAGCTGCCTCAAGCTTCTTAATCTCTTCAGCAATGAACAGTTGCCTCTCCAAGGCCTGCTTTTGAACCTTCTGCTTGACGGGTCGGGCATGTTGGCAGACAGCAAGGTGGTGCTCGATTACCTCCCTGGGAACACCGGGGATATCAGATGGTTGCCAGGCAAACACATCGATATTCGCCCGCAGGAAGGCAACGAGCGTGCTTTCCTATTTGTCGTCAAGGGTAGTGCTGACAGTAAAGGTACCATCAACGCCAGCCAGTTCTCCTGGGACCTTTTTCACATGTGGTGCAGCAGCCTTGGATCTCTTGCTGTTGGAACTTTCCGACAAGTCGTCAACAGGCATAGCGCACTCCAAAGAGGAACACTTCCCAGATTCCTTGCTGGTGTCCCTGTCGTCCTTCTTCTTTCCTTTGTTTTCCTTGACGAGGACTGCTGCTGCCGCAGCCTCTGCCACGACTGTGTCCCGGTACATCTTATCCACGCAAATGATTGTGTCTTTCTCATCTGATGGAATGGAAATGACCCCTACTGGCCCTGGCACCTTCAAAGTGTTGTAGGCATAGTGGGATGCCGCCATGAATTTTGCCAGAGCTGGGCGTCCGAGGATCCCATTGTATGGCAGGGGGAGGTCGACCACATCAAACACAACCTTCTCAGTCCGGTAGTTCAATTCTCCCCCAAATGTCATTGGCAGTGTGATCCTTCCCTTGGGATGACTCTTGCCAGGATTGACTCCTTGAAACGTGCCCCTGACCTTCAGTTCTTCCTCTACTATCTGAAGTTTGCTGATAACCTTTGGGGAAATCAGATTCAACCCAGCCCTGTCGTCAACCAACATCTTTGTGACTTTGAGGTTGCGAATTGTCGGCGAGACCAACAACGGAAAACACCCTACCGCGGTGGTGCGGTCAGGATGGTCTTCCTCGTCAAAGATGATGGGCGTGCGTGACCATTTCAGCGGCTTCCGAGACTCTGCCGCTGGCTCCACGACATTGACCTCACGCGCCCACCGTTTAAGTTGGCGGTGAGAGGTGTGGAAAGATGCACCCCCGCCAATGCACAGGGCATCAGTGGCCTTCTAGAATTCTTGCTCGCTGGTTTCCTCTTCATCCCCTCGATCACTCTCATCATTGCAACTTTCCTTTTCTCGGCCCCTGGCGGGTTTTCCTTCGTTCCAAAGAGCCTTGCCGAGACGATTTGCTTCACCACCTCGGCCCTTCCCGCCAGTGCCATTCTGACCTTTTTCCTTATCACGTTTCTCATATTCAGCCCTTTGCTTCTTGATGAGCTAGCAACCTGATGGCACTCTTGGAGATCGTGGCCTTTGGTCCGATGAATCTTGCAATACGGCCCATCGCCTTTCCCAGCCTTCTCGGCAGCCGCAGCCTCCTGGCAGTCAGTGCATGCGGCAGCTTCCTTGTCGGGGGCTTCGGCCTTAGCCTTCTTGCCGGTACTAGGTGTGCGCAGTCCTTCGACGGTCATCACTGCCTTATCCTTGCGCCTCTTGTTGCGCTTCTTGCTCTTCTTCTTCTGACTGGTGGTCTCGTCGTCATCCTCTGAGTCGATGTCGGCGTAATCTTCCTCTCGAGGGAGTTTCCTCCCCTACTCCACCCGAGCGCATTTCTCCACCAAGGTGTATAGCTCCTTCAGAGTCTTGGGCAACCGAATGTTCATCTTGGAACGTATCATGTGAATGCGCACATTGGATTGGAAGGCAACTATCACAGCTGCCGGGTGGATATCTGGGATATTTCTGTGGACTCTGCTGAATCTCTGCAAATACTTTCGTAGAGTCCCTCCTTTCTGCTGGAGAAGATGCAAGTCGCTGGGTCGTCCTGGTTCTTGATGGCCGCCCGTGAAGGCGCCAATGAACTCATGGCACAGTCTGCCCATGTTGAAATGACATTCTCCGGCAGGTGCATCAGCCAAGACCTCACATTGGACTTGAGTGCCAAAGGGAAGTAGTTGGCGAAAACTTTCTCATCTCTTCCCCCGGCAGCTTGAACACTGATGGTGTAGATGCTCAAGAACTTGCCCGGTTCAGCCTCCCATGATACTTCTCAGGTATCTCTGGCTTGAACGTGCGAGCGGACGGCCAACGGACTTGCCGTAGCTCACGAGTAAAGGCAGGGCACCCAACCTCGAAAGGCAGGCACCCGCCATCCTCGAGCACGAGCTCGTCGACGTCGGTGCCATCGCTCCCATTAGTCCGGCGGTGGTCGTCGCGGCGCCGCTCGGCGACGGCGCGCGCGCCTTCCCTACGCCTGACCTCCAGGGCTCGCCGTTGGCCTTGACGTGCTCGAGGGTCGAAAGAGGCCATCGAGACATCGTCGGGTTCTTGATTTCGCGAATCCTACGCTAACTGCCGTGATGGGGACTGCACCATGAGGGTGGCACCTTCCGTACGGCCAGCAGCACGAGCCGCCGTTGTCGTCTGGAGAGGCTGCGGCGGGCCAGCTCGCTGCGAGCCCCCAGCCCCGGTGAAGCCAGTCAGACACTGAATGGTGGCTCTGCACTCGTCCATCTGATCAGCTGCGAGCGAGAACCTCAATAGTAGCTGGGCCCGCGCCATGGCCTCTATAGCAGTGCTTGGCATTGGCAATGATGACGTAGACCGCAGCGTCGCCCGGCTTCTAACGGTGCCGGCGGCGACCGCGTCGCGCCTTCGCTATTGCGATCCAGCCGCTTGGATGGCATGGTGACGCGGTGGAGGCACTTGAGGCCCGGTGGCTCCATTAGGAACAGTGGCTAGGTCAGCCCCTCCGGGAAAGGCGCGCGACCTGCGGTCGCGCCCGTGGCATGGGCGGCCGGAGGGTGGCGATTCGTATTACTTCTTGAGCTTGCGTTGGTTTTTCCCTTGAAGAGGAAAGGGTGATGCAGCAAAGTAGAAATAAATATTTCCCTTAGTTTAAGAACCAAGGTATCAATCCAGTAGGAGACAATGCACAAGTCACCGAATACCTGCACAAATAGTCAAACAACTTGCACCCAACGCGATAAAGGGGTTGGCAATCCCTTCACGGTTACTTGCAAAAGTGAGATCTGATAGATAAACAGTAAAGTAAATATTTTTGGTATTTTTGGTTTAAAGATCGAAAAGTAAAAGATTGCGAAATAGTAGATCAGAAACTTATACGATGGAAAATCGAAACTTATATGATGGAAAATAGACCCGGAGGCCATAGGTTTCACTAGAGGCTTCTCTCAAGATAGAAACTATTACGTTGGGTGAACAAATTACTGCCGAGCAATTGATAGAAAAGCGCAAAGTTATGACGATATCTAAGGCAATGATCATGAACATAGGCCGAGCAATTGATAGAAAGCGCAAACTATTACGTTCGTGTCAAGTAGACCGAAATGATTCTGCATCTACTACTATTACTCCACACATCGGCTGCTATCCAGCATGCATCTAGGGTATTAAGTTCATAAAGAACGGAGTAACGCATTAAGCAAGATGACATGATGTAGACGAATACAATCTAGCAATATGATGAAAACCCCATCTTTTTATCCTCGATGGCAACAATACAATATGTGCCTTGCTGCCCCTACTGTCACTAGGAAAGGACACCGCAAGATTGAACCCAAAGCTAAGCACTTCTCCCGTTGCAAGAAAAACCAATCTAGTTGGCAAAAGCAAACCAATAGTTCGACGAGAATTACAAAGATATCAAATCATGCATAAAAGAATTCATAGGAGATTCAAATAATATTCATAGATAAGTTGATCATAAATCAACAATTCATCGGATCTCAGCAAACACATGGCAAAAAAAAGTATTACATCGAATAGATCTCCAAGAACATCGAGGAGAACATGGTATTGAGAATCAAAGAGAGAGAAGAAGCCATCTAGCTACTAGCTATGGACCCATAGGTCTATGGTAAACTACTCACGCTTCAACGGAAGGGCAATAGAGTTGATGTGGAAGCCCTCCATGATCGAATCCCCCTCCGGCAGGGTGTCGAAAGAAGTCCCTAGATGGGATCTCTCGGGTACAGAAGGTTGCAGCGGTGGAAAAGTGTTTTCGTGGATGCCTCTGTTGGTTTGGGGATATATGGGAATATATAGGTGCAAGAATTAGGCCAGGAAGTGCACGAGGGGCCCATAAGGGTGGGGTCCGCGCCCTCGTTCCTTGTGGTCGCCTCGTGGCTCCTCCGACTTCATCTCCAAGCCTCATGGTTGTGTTCTGGTCCAAGAAAAATCATCACGAAGGTTTTATTCCGTTTGGACTCGGTTTGGTATTCCTTTTCTGCGAAACTCAAAAACAGGGAAAAAACAGGAACTGGCACTGGGCTCTAGGTTAATAGTTTAGTCCCAAAAATAATATAAAATAGGGTATTAATGCATATAAAACATCCAAACCAGATAATATAATAACATGGAACAATAAAAAAATTATAGATATATTAGAGACGTATCAAGCATCCCCAAGCTTAATTCCTGCTCGTCCTCGAGTAGGTAAATGTTAAAAACAGATTTTTCTGATGTGGAATGCTACCTAACATATTTATCCATGTAATTTCTTTATTGTGGCATGAATGTTCAGATCCATATGATTCAAAACAAAAGTTTAATATTGACATAAAAACAATAATACTTCAAGCATACTAACAAGGCAATTATGTCTTCTCAAAATAACATGGCCAAAGAAAGTTTATCCCTACAAAATCATATAGTGTGGCTATACTCCATCTTCATCACACAAAATATTCAAATCACGCACAACCGCAATGGCAAGCCAAGCAATTGTTTCATACGTTTGATGTTCTCAAACCTTTAACTTTCACGCAATACATGAGCATGAGCCATGGACATAGCACTATAGGTGGAATAGAAGGTGGTTGTGGAGAAGACAAAAGGAAGAAGATAGTCTCACATCTACTAGGCCTATCAACGGGTTATGGAGATGCCCATCAATAGATATCAATGTGAGTGAGTAGGGATTGCCATGCAACGGATGCACTAGAGCTATAAGTTTATGAAAGCTCAAAAAAGAAAAACTAAGTGGGTGTGCATCCAACTTGCTTGCTCATGAAGACCTAGGGCAATTTGAGGAAGCCCATCGTTGGAATATACAAGCCAGGTTCTATAAGGAAAAATTCCCACTAGTATATGAAAGTGACAAAATAGGAGACTCTCTATCATGAAGATCATGGTGCTACTTTGAAGCACAAGTGTGGTAAAAGGATAGTAACATTGCCCCTTCTCTCTTTTTCTCTTTTTTTCTTTTCTCTTTTTCTCTTTTTTTCTTTTCTCTTTTTTTATTTTTTGGGCCTTCTCTTTTTTTGTCCTTTTCTCCTTTTTTTTATTTCCTCACATGGGACAATGCCCTAATAATGAAGATCATCACACTTTTATTTACTTACAACTCAAAAATTACAACTCGATACGAGAGCAAAATATGAATGCCTCTGGCAGTCTACCGGGATGTGTAATGACTCAAGAGCGACATGTATAAAAAATGTTGAATGGTGACTTTGCCACAAATACGATGTCAACCTACATGATTATGCAAAGCAATATGACAATGATGAGGTGTGTCATAATAAACGAAACGGTGGAAAGTTGCATGGCAATATATCTCGGAATGGCTATGGAAATGCCATAAAAGGTAGGTATGGTGGCTGTTTTGAGGAAGGTATATGGTGGGTTTATGGTACTGGCAAAAGTTGTGCGGTACTAGAGAGGCTAGCAATGCTACAAGGGTGAGAGTGCGTATAATTAGTGGACTCAACATTAGTCGTAAAGAACTCACATACTTATTGCAAAAATCTATTAGTCATCGAAATAAAGTACTTCGTGCATGCTCCTAGGGGGATAGGTTGGTAGGAAAAGACCATCGCTCGTCCCCGACCGCCACTCATAAGGAAGACAATCGAAAAACATCTCATGCTCCAACTTTGTTACATAATGGTTCACCATACGTGCATGCTACGACACTCACAAACCTCAACCCAACTATTTCTCAAATTCACAACTACTCACTAGCATGACTCTAATATCACCATCTTCATATCTCAAAACAATCGTAAGGAATCAAAGTTCTCATAGTATTCAATGCACTTTATATGAAAGTTTTTATTATATCCCTCTTGGATGCCTATCATATCAGGACTAACTTTATAACCAAAGAAAATTAACATGTTGTTTGAAGACTCTCAAAATAATATAAGTGAAGCATGAGAGTTCATCAATTTCTATAAAATAAAACCACCGTCGTGCTTTAAAAATATATAAGTGAAGCACTAGAGCAAAATTGCCTAGCTCAAAACATATTAGTGCAGCACGTAGAGTATTCTAATAAATCACGATTCATACGTGTCTCTCTCAAAAGGTTTGTACAACAAGGATGATTGTGGCAAACCAAAAATCAAAGACACAAATCATACAAGATGCTCCAAGCAAAACACATATCATGTGGTGAATAAAAATATAGCCCCAAGTAAAGTTACCGATAGACGAACACAAAAGAGGGGATGCCTTCCGGGGCATCCCCAAGCTTAGGCTCTTGGTTGTCCTTGAATATTACCTTGGGGTGCCTTGGGCATCCCCAAGCATAGGACCTTGCCACTCCTTATTCCATAGTCCATCAAATCCTTACCCAAAACTTGAAAACATCACAATACAAAACTCACCAGAAAATCTCATAAGCTCCGTTAGTATAAGAAAATAATTCACCACTTTTGGTACTGTTTTGAACTCATTATTTATTTATGTTGGTGTAATATCTACTTTATTCCAAATTTTCCATGGTTCATACCCCCTGATACTACCCATAGATTCATCAAAATAAGCAAACAACACATAGAAAACAAAATCTTTCAAAGACCTGTAGCAATCTGGATATTTCGAATAATTCTGTAACTCCAAAAATTATGAAAAATTAGGAAAACCTAAGAAATTTGTTTATTAATATTCTTCAAAAGGAATCAATATTTATAATGCTTCTATTAAAAAGAGAATTGTTTTCCTGAGCAGAAAAGTTTCTATTTTTCCGCAAGATCAAATCAACTATCACCATAAGCTATCCCAAAGGTCTTACTTGGCACAAACACTAATTAAAACACAAAACCACATCTAACCAGAGGCTAGATGAATTATTTATTGCAAAATAGAACCTAAAAAGCAAAAGTAAAAAATAAAATTGGGTTGCCTCCCAACAAGCGCTAGTGTTTAACGCCCTTAGCTAGGCAGAAAACATGAATAGATCTAGGTATTGTCATCTTTGCCATGCAATACACAAGTAGCTCTCATAATAGATTCATAAGGCAATTTAATTTGCTTTCATGGAAAGTGTTCCATGCCCTTCCTGAACGGAAATTGAAATCTAATGTTTCCTTCTTTCATGTCAATAATTTCACAATCGTTCTAAGGAAAGGTCTACCAAGAGTAATAGGACATGTAGGATTGCAATCTATATCAAGAACAATGAAATCTACAGGCGCATAATTCCTATTTGCAACAATAAGAACATCATTAATCCTTCCCATAGGTTTCTTAATAGTGGAATCCGCAAGATGCAAATTTAAAGAACAATCATCAAATTCACGGAAGCCTAACACATCACATAAAGTTTTTGGAATTGTGGAAACACTAGCACCCAAATCACACAAAGCATGGCAATCATAATCTTTAATCTTAATCTTAATAGTAGGTTACCACTCATCATAAAGTTTTCTAGGGATAGAAGCTTGCAATTCAAGCTTTTCTTCAAAATATTGCATCATGGCATCAATATATGTTTAGTAAAAGCTTCGTTTTGATTATAAGCATGATGAGAATTGAACATGGATTACAACAAGGAGATACAATCTATTAAAGAACAATAATCATAATTAAATTCCTTGAAATCCAAAAGATTGGTTTCATTAATACCTAAACTTTTGACCTCTCCAATCCCACTTTTTATCAATTTTTGCATGAAGATCTAAAAACTTCGAATCATTGGGGCGCCTTTTAACTGAAGTTGAATCATCTCCAGTCCCATATTTATCAAGATTTATATTGGAATACAAAGATTCAATAGGAGTTACATCAATCACTTTAAGATCTTCATAATTATTTTCACGGAAACTAGAAGAGCACACTTTTACAAACCAATCTCGCTTAGCATGCATCTTAGCGGTTCTTTCTTTGCACTCATCAATGGAAATTATCATAGCTTTGAGAGACTCATTGATATCATGCTTGGGTGGAATATATCTAAGTTTCAAAGAATCTACATCAAGAGAAATTCTATCCACGTTCCTAGCCAAATCATCAATCTTAAGCAATTTTTCTTCAATCAAAGCATTGAAATTCTTTTGCGAACTCATAAATTCTTTAGAACTATTATCAAAATCAGAGGGCATATTATTATAATTTCAATAAGAATTGTTGTAGGAATTACCATAATTCTTAGAGGAATTACTAGGGAACGGCCTAGGATTGAAATTACCTCTATACGCGTTATTACCAAAATTGTTCCTACCAACAAAATTTACATCCATAGATTCATTATTATTCTCAATCAAAGTAGACAAGGGCATATCATTAGGATCAATAGAAGCACTCTTGCTAGCAAATAATTTCATAAGCTCATCCATCTTTCCACTCAAAACATTAATCTCTTCAATCGCATGCACTTTTTTATTAATGGAAGATCTTTCAGTATGCCATTGAGAATAATTAACCATAATATTATCTAGGTGTTTAGTGGCTTATCCTAAAGTAATTTCCATAAAAGTACCTCCCGCGGCCGAATCTAAAAGATTTCTAGAAGCAAAATTCAATCCGGCATAAATTTTTTGTATAATCATCCACAAATTTAAACCATGAGTAGGGCAATTTCGTATCATCAATTTCATCCTCTCCCAAGATTGTGCAACGTGTTCATGATCAAGTTGCATAAAATTCATAATATCGTTCCTAAGGGAGATGACCTTAGCGGGAGGAAAATACTTGGACATATAAGCATCTTTACACTTATTCCATGAATCAATACTATTTTTAGGCAAAGATGAAAACCAAGTTTTAGCACGATCTTGAAGCGAGAACGGAAATAGCTTCAATTTAACAATATCATTATCCACATATTTTTTTCTTTTGGATATCACACAAACTAACGAAATTGTTTAGATGGGATTTGGCTTCTTCACTAGGAAGGCCGGAAAATTGATCTTTCATAACAAGATTCAGCAAAGCGGCTTTAATTTCACAAGATTTCGCATTAGTAGCGGCAGCAATCGGAGTACTAATAAAATCATTATTATTGGTGTTGGAAAAGTCACACAATTTGGTATTCTGTTGAGCCATCATGACAAAGCAAGCAATCCAACACACGAGCACACAAAAAGCAAGCGAAGAAGACAAACAGAAGAGGGGCAAAGAAAAAGCGAATCTTTTTGAAAATTGTTTTAGAAGTGGGGGAGAGGAAAACGAGAGGCGAATGGCGAATAATGTAATGCATGAGATGATAGTTTATGATGGGTACTTAGTATGGCTTGACTTGGCATAGATCTCCCCGGCAACGGCGCCAGAAATTCTTCCTGCTACTTCTTGAGCTTGTGTTGGTTTTTCCCTTGAAGAGGAAAGGGTGATGCAGCAAAGTAGAGATAAGTATTTCCCTTAGTTTGAGAACCAAGGTATCAATCCAGTAGGAGACAATGCACAAGTCACTGAATACCTGCAGAAACAATCAAACAACTTGCACCCAACGTGATAAAGGGGTTGTCAATCCCTTCAAGGTTACCTGCAAAAGTGAGATCTTATAGATAAATGGTAAAGTAAATTTTTTTGGTATTTTTGGTTCATAGATCGGAAAGTAAAATATTGCAAAATAGTAGATCGGAAACTTATACAACAGAAAATAGAAACTTATATGATGGAAAATAGACCCGGGGGCCATAGGTTTCACTAGAGGCTTCTCCCAAGATAGAAATTATTATGGTGGGTGAACAAATTACTGCCGAGCAATTGATAGAAAAGCAAAAGTTATGACGATATTGATGTCTAATACCCAACTTTATTCTTGTAGACTCGTGTTGGGCCTTTAAGTGCAGAGTTTTGTAGGACAGTAGCAATTTTCCCGAAAGTGGATGACCTAAGGTTTATCAATCCGTGGGGAGGTGTAGGACGAAGATGGTCTCTCTCAAACAACCCTGCAACCAAATACAAGAAATCTCTTGTGTCCCCAACACACCCAATATAATGGTAAATTGTATAGGTGCACTAGTTCGGCGAAGAGATGGTGATAAAAGTGTAATATTGATTGTAGAAATATATTTTTGTAATTTGAATAAATAAAAACAGCAAGGTAGCAAATAGTAAACGGGCACAAAAACAGTATTGCAATGCTTGAAAATGAGGCCTAGGGTCTGTACTTTCGCTAGTGCAATCTCTCAACAGTGCTAATATAATTGGATCATATAACCACCCCTCAAAGTGCGATGAAGAATCACTCTAAAGTTCCTATCTAGCGGAGAACATAAGAATAAATTGTTTGTAGGCTACGAAACCACCTCAAAGCTATTCTTTCCGATCAATCTATCCTAGAGTTCGTACTAAAATAACACCAAGATATTCTTTTCGATCGATCAAACCAAGAGTTCGTACTAAAATAACACCGAAGCAAATTCAAATTCATAATACTCAATCCAACACAAAGAACTTCAAAGAGTGCCCCAAGATTTCTACCGGAGAAACAAAGACAAGAACGTGCATCAACCCCTATGCATAGATTACCCCAATGTCACCTCGGGAATCCGCGAGTTGAATGCCAAAACATATATCAAGTGAATCAATACGATACCCCATTGTCACCACGGGTATTCAATTGCAAGACATATATCTAGTGTTCTCAAATCCATAAAAGTATTCGATCTGATAACAACGAAATCTCAAAGGGAAAAACTCAATTCATCACAACAAGATAGAGAGGGGCAAACACCATATGACCTGACTATATTAAGAAAGCCCGCGATACATCAAGATCGTGACATCTCAAGTACACGAGAGAGAGAGAGAGAGAGAGAGAGAGAGAGAGAAATTATACACATAGCTACTGGTACAAACCCTTAGCCCCGAGGGTGGACTACTCCCTCCTCATCGTGGTGGCCATCGGGATGATGAACATGGCCACCAGAGATGATTCCCCCTCCGGCAAGGTGCCAGAACAGGGTCTAGATTGGTTTTCAGTGGCTATAGAGGCCTGCGACGGCGGAACATCTGATCTAGGTTAACCATGAAGGGTCACTGCAAAAAAAAGACACATCCAACATTTGAGCTGAACGAATTTTTTCTGTCATACTTATGACACTTCTATGACGATAATTGTGACAAAACCCGGTATCATCCTAGATGTGGTGGGCTCCTACTTCTATGACAAAAAATCATGACATAAAATGGGCTTTTCATTATGTGCGGGCTAGAGACGCGGCTGCCTGACATTCTTTGGGCCGTCCATGACGGAAAAAACCATGGTAGAAGTGAGGGCGACGAAAATATCAGGGAGTTCCCTGTTATGGTGGGTGGTCGGGGGCCGAGCGATGCGTATTTCTCTCGTACACGTACGCGCGTGTGTGCGAGGAGTTGCGCTCTAACTGAACCCGAGCGAGGCATTGGGCTCTAACGGAACTCGAGCGATTGCACTAGCTACGTTACTGAACCTGAGCGATCGACCCCTTGTTGTTAACTGAACCCGAGTGATTCCTTCGCTACTACTGCTAACTGAAGCCGATCGATGGTGCTTCTTGATGAACAGTGAGCGTTGTTGGGTGTTTGGATGAACAGTTCCCAGTGGGGGGTTGGATGAACAGGACCCCGTGGTAGTAGATTTCGTTGCCGCTGGATGAACAGGACCCTGATCGAGCTGGTTGGGGGGTGGATGAACAGGACCCCGTGGAGGGCTGGAGAACAGGACCCCGTGGATGGCTAGTTGAGCGAGAGCGGTGGAGGGCTGGATGAACAAGAGCCCGTGGAGGGGTGGTTGAGCGAGAACCCGTGGAGAGGGCTGGTTGAACAGTAGTCGGTGGAGGAGCTGTGGAGGCTGGATAAACAGGAGCCCGTGGATGAACAGTCGCAGGTGGAGGCTAGAGGAGGTCGATGGTGGATGAACAGTAGCCTGTGTAGATTGGAGGAGGTCGACGGTGGAGATGAAAAGTATCCCGTGGAGTCCCGTTTTGCGATACGCCACACCCCTCCCGATGAACAGGACCCCCATTTCGACCGTAGCGCTCCAACACAAGTCTGTTTCCTCCGTTTTGCGGTACGCCACACCCCTCTCTATCAATAGGACCCTGCTTCGACCGCAGGAGGTCCAAGAGAAGTCCGTTTCCTCCGTTTTGCGGTACGTCAGACCCCTCCAGATGAAAAGGATCCCATTTCGACCGTGGCGGGTCGAACCAAGGCCGGTTCTTCCGTTCTGCGGTACACCAGGCCTCGTTTCGATCGGCTGCTCCGTCCAAGCCGGTTGGCTCCCAATGAACACGAGGTATTCCGTTGCCTCCCGATGAACACGATACACTCTATTGCCTCCTGATGAACACGACGATGACGCAGTTTCTCTGTTCCGACCCAGCCATGTACACGAGCCCTGGTCGTACGTATGCACGAGTAGGCATTCAAGAGCCCGCCAGTATGTACGTACGTGGCCGTATTTACTTTCTTGCACACTGGTCGTTGTACGTACGTGTACACGATATTAACGGGACTGCGTGACATCCTATGTGCGCACCTCTACTACGACACGTGCCCTTCCTTACGTGGCCACATTTCATCGCTGCAGCCTGCAGACAGACCGATCGACCAGTATGTACGTATACGTTCGCGACCGGAATGACAACGCAACGTACGCTTCGACCAGGTGGGTCCCGACTGTCAGGCACTTCCTTCCGTGCAAAGATGCAGCTGGTGGGTCCCGGCGGTCGGCCGGGGAAACATTTTTTCGCGAAATCTGGTGGCCCATCCGATGGGTCCCTGGCCGTCAGTGGAGGAATCATTATTTTCCGCGTAATAAGGAGGCACTTCTTTGCTGCGGCCGTGGACCCAGTTGTCAGCCTCTCCACATACAGTACTCTTCCGATGGAAGTCGTTCCTTGACCATGTTGACCACGCCGCGCCGTGAGCACCAGGGCGGTGGACGACGACGAAGCCTAAGAAGGGGACGACGCGGAGCCGAGGAAGATGCGGCAGTGGATGCCCACGCGGAGAGGAGTATGAGTGTTCACTGGTTCCGCTGCGCTGTGTGGCTGCCGTCGCCGAAGAATAACAGGGGGTGTGGGTGAGTGGATGGCCTGGCCAGCGGTGGGAGTAGTAAAGGGCAGTGAGGCCTCTGCGGCATCACGGCCGGCCACGGGAGGCAGGAGCACGCAGCACGACCGACGCGGTGGGTGGCCTGGCCACAGGAGGCAGGAGCATGCGGCATCACAACCGGCCATGGGAGGCCTGGCCAGCAGTGGTAGTAGTAGAGGGAGGTGAGGCCTCTGCGGCATCACAGCCGGCCACGGGAGGCAGGAGCACGCGACACGACCGACGCTGGTTTGGGCGGCTGGAGCAAGAAGACCAGAGGTTGAAGAAGCACTACGGCCGTTGGATGGACATCGTACGGTCACTGGAGCTTGAATTGTTCATATTGACTAAGTTGACAAGGCCCTCCGTCTCTGTCAACTTAGTAGGCCCACAAATCAGCCTCCCACTATGGTGGATCCCAGCTAGCAGGGGGAGTATTCATTTTTTTGTGCGTAATAAGGAGGCACTTACTTGCGTGCGAAGATATAGCTGGTGGGTCCGACCAGTCAGCGGGGGGACGTTTTCGCAAAATACAGAGGCCCTTCCGACAGCTGTCAGGTCAAGGAATCATTATTTTGCGTGTAATAAGGAGGCATTTCCTTGCGTGCGGCCGTGGACCCAGCTGCCAGCCTCTCCATGTACAGTCCACTTCCGATGGATGTCGTTCGTTGACCACGTTGACCACGCCGTGCCTAAAGCACCAGGGCGTTGGACGACAACGAGGCCTAGGAAGGGAACGACACGGAGCCAGGGAAGACTTGGCAGTTGTTTCCCATGCGGAGGGGTGTACGAGGGTTTACTGGTTCATCTGCCGTCGCCGCAGAATAACAGCAGGTGTCGGTGAGTAGATGGATGGCTAGGCCAGCGATGGGAGTACGATGGGGCGGTGAGGCCTGCGCGGCAGCACAGCCGGTCATGGAGGAGGGGAGTGCAGTCCCGCCGATGCTTGTTTGAGCGGCTGGAGCAGAAGAGCAGAGGTTGAAGAAGACGACGGCGCTTGGATGGACATCCAACAGTCCTTTGCTCTCGTGTGTTGACTAAGTTGACCACGGCTTTATGCAGTGCGTCAACCTTTTTTTAGGAAAGCATACGGGTCAACCTGTAGTAGGCGCACAAGTCGGCCTCAAATCTGTGGAAAACAGCATACATCCCATCTGCCATTATTTCTAATAATTTACAGCCATTTTCCAATTCTTAAGAATTTATTTGGAGCCCATCTTCTTTTTGTTAGCATTACACCCCATATCGTGGCCACGGTTAAAAATTATATGAAATTTTGCATATTTTGGTGCGGTCAACTGTTTTTAATCCCGAAATATCGAGTCACATTCAAACTATTTTTAAAAATAATTTATTTAATATAAAATCCAAATAATTGTCCATGCAAAAGAATCAATGGAATTTAAAATCTTGTAATAAAAAAATTGAAACTAATTCCCGGTTTGATGTGTTTTAAAAATGTACAACCCATTTCTGGGCAAACCGAATGAAACTCTCCTTGTCTTTAAAGATTTGCAGCCCAGCAGGGCTGATAAAGCAAGTAGGCCTCGTTTGAGTATTTCTTTAAAAAAATATAACTGGGCTAGCCATTTTCAGCAAGAAAAAAACACAACTGGGCTCATGATGTGGTAAACATAAATAAAACCCTGGCTAGGCACGGCCACATCCCCGCACAGCCCGTTGTTACCCTAATCCGTCACTAAAACTTGTATAAATAACAACTGCTTGTTCCTAAAAAAAGTAAACAACAGCTGCGCGACCTGCTGGGTCCCTGGTGTCAGCCGCTCGTTGTGTAATTCTCTCGTTTATTGACTATGTTGAAAATGGCATGAGCTCCACATGTCCAACCATTAGGAGGAACCATTTTTTTGGGCTTGTAATAACGAGGCACTTGCTTGCGTACTGCCATGACGCTGGTGGGTCCCTACTGCCATCCTCTCCATGTACAGTCATCTCCTTGTTCCTGTCGGCTGTTGACAACGTTGACAACGCAAGAGGGCAGCACACCGCACACGGTGAGCGAACCAAGGCGGAGGACGATGGCGAGGCCTTGGATGAAACGAACAGGAGTCGTGGAAGATGCGCCGGTCCAATCGTAGACGGAGGGGGGGTACGAGGGTTGACTGGTTCGGGTGCAGGTGCGTGTTGGGGCTGATGTCACCGGAGAATAACATGACGTGTGGGGGAATAGAGGGAGGGACTGGCCAACGTTGGAGGGTATGTGATGCGGAGCATCCTTCGGTCATCCCCATGGACTTTCCGTCGCCTCACCAAGCACCAAAAGGACCCATGACTAGAGCACGAGCTCGAGCTCTCGAGACCGAGGTGACTTCTCTCCTTAGTGATATATCATATGACCCTCTCGAGACATGGCTACTACCTCAATCCGGAATGTTGTGCATGATTAGGTACCAAGAGGACCCTCCCGAGGATGCACATGAAGATGGACAAGACCCCAAGTCCACGGACGAAGAGAACCAACGGAAGAAGGCAAAAACAACTCCCAGGCAACGGACATCCGGCCTAGGCCCCGGACATCCGGCCCTGAGGTCCACACCTGCAAGAATCGCAGAAGAAACCTACAGCGACCGGACATCCGCCAGAACCACCGGACATCCGGTCCCTCCGGAAGCACCGGACATCCGGCCCCTCCTATACCGAATGCAACTGGAGGACCCCCGCCAGCCCGGGCATCCGGCCTCCAGCGCGGACATCCGGTGCCTCGGGAAGGACCGGACATCCGGCCTGTCGCCCGGACATCCGGCGCCCCTGCCCGCGCGCAGCTCTCTGTTGGGCCATGACCCGTGTACCCCTTCGCCCCTTTGACTATATATACTCCCACCTCCCGTACGTTTTAGGGTTAGCGTTGATTTAGCTCAAGTTAGAGATAGAGCTTCGCTCATCCATCGGATCTCCTCCTCGTGAGAGACCGCGGCCTCCTCGGAGAAGATCCTATCGGATTCAAGACCCCCTATAGGGTGGACCCCATCAAGACCTCCTCACGGAGAAGAACTCGGTTACTCTTGTATCGTCCTTTGTTGATTTTGAATCTTGTGCTATCTTATGTGTTCGGTGATCTAGCACTTGTGTGATTGATCCTGTTGGTTGAGTGATTCCCTCTTGTTTTCCCCGTGTTTTCCCTTTGTGCTTCCATGTGTTCTTCGTGATTCCCCGTAGGATCCACTACAAACGTGAAAGATCGGCCCCTAGGGTTCCGCCCTACATCATCTTGGTATCATGAGCCACGTTGATCACGTTTTTGGAGCCCCTACCCCGTGTTTTCTAGCTTGATTTTGTTGTTTTCGTCCTAAATCCGAAAATCCCCACCAAAAATAGCCCCAAATTTTTTTTGTGATTTGTTGGTTTGTTGAAATTTTGTTGGATTTGGTCAATGGATTTGTGTTGCTACGTGTGGATCTAGCTTTCCCCGCTCTCCCCACCCTTTTCCATCCACAAATTCTTCCGAATTTTGCCCCGGAGTTGCAATTTTTCCCGTGGAGTTCATCGTGTTCGTCCCTGATCCAGGAGCCCGGACATCCGCCGAGTCCACCGGACATCCGGCGTACCGGACATCCGGTGTCTGGCCCGGACATCCGGCCCCTGGCAGCAAAAACTCCACCCCCGCAACCCCATCCACCATACCTTCACAAAATTTTGCCCGGAGCCCACGGCTACTTCCGCATACCCATACCACCTTCCACAAACACCACCACCGCTCACCGCTACTTCCTATGACGTTTGTTGACACATTTTGTCCTTGAGATTTTGAGTTGTGGTTTCCCGTATCCTATTGTGTTTCGGCTATCTAGGTACGGTTCGACTTCATCATCACCACCGCTCATCTACATGACTAGTCATCATCGCTAAGGACGGTAACTTCGACGACATCTTTGTCATAGCTTGCAATTGCTTTGATAACCCACATTGCCTCATTTTGCGTAGCTTACCCATCGAGACTAGCCATTGAGTATTGCAGGCAACGTGACTTGTGCACATTAGTGATTATACTCCATAGCATACATACCATACAATAGTGGTGCATATCTTGAGATCAACTTGTGTGTCACAAAGTTGTCTTCGCATACACAATTGCTATCTTCGTTCGTGAAGTTTCGCATGAGAAAAGAGCTCAAAAGTGAAAGAGCCACCCAAGATTTTAAGCAAAGAGGAAAGATAAGCAAAGAGCTTATGAGCAAGAACCATAGCATCATACAACATTAAGATTGTCATATCCGATCATTTTGGATCATAGCACCGAAACATCATACATATAGCATACTTGGGATAGAGATAGTTGCATTTTTGCCTTCTAGGTTGTGCACAAGTTTGCGTATCCGCCTATTGTGCAATCGTGCTAAGCGTCTCTCTAGTATTGTGCAACAAGAGCATTTTCGTGGATTCCACATTTTGGCCCACTTTTGGTTTGCACAATCCCACTTATCTATTTGCGTGTGTGTTTCCGGGTACCCCTACTTGCTTGGTCTACTTGTTGCATTTGCAAATTTGTGAAATTTTTTCCAACATTATTGAAGCTCACTTACAATTGCATCAAATTTTGTGCCACCATCCTCACCAAGCTCCACCATAAGCTTTTATTTGTGTAGGTGTGAGAACCGACAAGGATTGGTACCAATAGTGCTATTTCATTGTCCGCATTTGAGTGAACTTGATTCATCATCAACATCGGTTAAAGGTACATTGGTATAAGTTCTTCTCCTTCTAACACTCACATATTTTTGTTTGGAATGATGGATAGGCCAAGTACTTCTACCAACCCACTCTTCATCGAGCAAGACGCATTTACATGTCCTCATACGTCACCAAGAGCCACCTCTTTGGTGCACAATGAGCGTTGCACCAAGAGCAACAAGCAATGAGCGACCGTGATCGACAACCTCGCCATCACTTGCGACTCTCCGAGCAACGTACAAGAGACTACTTCGACAACAAGTTCGAAGCTCACAAGCAAGAGAATGATGCAAGAATGGACGAGATCCGTACCTTGATGAGGAATCGGCATCATTCCACTTCCTCATCCTCAAGACGGAGCCGCTCGAGTCGACACTCCGATGACACCTTCTACGACTCAAGTACACCGTCATCGAACACACTTCGACGAGCCGCGCGTCAAGACCGTCATACATCTCGCAACCTGCTACTTGAGAAGAATTCACAAGAGCAAGTCGATGAGCAAGTCCCTCGTCCTCAATCAAACCAAGCCGCTTTGCCCAAGCTCAAGAACGACAACGACTACGGTGCCAAGAGGAAGAACGAGTGCGTCTACACCAAGAAGAACAAGACGCCGAGGCGCAACGTCTTCAACAACAACAACGAGAAGCGCAAGCTCTTGAGGCGCAACGTGCTTTTCAAGAATCAAGTCGAGTAATCGCCAACCGCAACTGTGAACAGCGCAATCAAGAGGAAGCCCTTCGAGAAGAAATCCAAGAGCGGAACTACCAACCCCATGTGCAACGTCAAGTTCCTCAAGCTCCTCCACAAACTCACAAGCTCCACCTCAACCTCAAGTTCAACAAGAGCAAGTTGATCATGGTCTTCCCCCACGCCGAGAGCAACATGAAGATGATTGCAATCCACGTCAAGGGCATCATCATCAACATCGCCAACAACACAATGAAGAGCAACGCTATGGAAAACTCAAATTCACCATGCCCAAGTTCAATGGAAGCAATGACCCCCGAAGAGTACCTCTCATGGGCATTAAAGGTTGAAAAAATCTTCCGGTTGCACAACTACGATGAAGAAAAGAAGATCGCTATGGCATCACTTGAGTTCCAAGACTATGTGCTCATATGGTGGGAACAACTCCTTGAGCGGCGACAAGCAAGAAGTGAACCTCCAATCACCACTTGGGCTCAAATGAAGGATGTCATGCGAGCACCTTTTGTGCCAACCTACTACAACCGTGATCTCTTCAAGAAACTCCAACTACTCAAGCAAGGAACAAAGAGTGTTGAAGAATACTACAAGGAAATGGAGATAGCCATGATTCGAGCCAATGTCAAGGAAGATGATGAGCAAACAATGGCACGTTTCTTGAATGGACTCAATCATCCCATCAAGAAGATCGCCGACTTCCAACCATACTCCAACCTCATTGAGCTCGTACATCAAGCTACCAAGGCCGAGCGTCAAGTGCAAGATGACTTCAAATGCACGCCAAGTACTCATCCAAGGCCTACGGTTTCTCCAACAACCAAGCTTCAATGACTCCAACATCTACATCAACCAAGCCTTCTCCAAATAACGACGACAAGTCAAGTTACAAGAAGACTTCGGCAAGTTCAAGTTGTCTTCCTCCTACTACAAGCAACCTCAAGCCGCGTGCTTCATCATCTACTCCGACCGATGAGACCGTCAAGACAAGCTCCTTCAAGTGTTTCACTTGCGGCGGCCGAGGCCACAAGTCCTACGAATGCACCAACAAGCGCACCATGATCCTCAACGACGATGGCACCTATGACTCAATGAGTGAAGAGGAGATGGAAGCTATTGAGCAAGTGGCCATGCACCGAAGAGTGAACGAAGATGAAGATGATCAAGTCTTTTTGATGAGGATTCGAGCCCGCTCTCGTTGTCTCCAAGGTCTTGACTCTTCAACATCAACAAGAAGAAGACCAACGATGCCACATCTTCCACACAAAGGCCGACATCAATGGGTGGTCCGTCAAGGTCATCATCGATGGAGGTAGTTGTCACAACTTGGCAAGTGAAGAACTATGCTCCAAGCTTCAATTGGTCAAGAGGAAGCACCCGCACCCATACAAGGTTCAATGGCTAAGTGAATCCGACAGTATACGAGTTGAGCATACGATCCAAGTCTCCTTCAAAATTGGTGCATACGAAGACACTTTGAAGTGTGATGTGGTCCCAATGACCGTTTGCCACCTCCTTCTTGGTCGACCATGGTAATTCGACCGTGGTGTGATCCACAACGGGCGTACCAATCACTATAGCTTCAAGATGAAAGGGAAGGAATATGTGCTACGACCTATGTCTCCTAGTCAAGTGATAGCCGACAAGCAAGCCACCCACCATGGAGACAAGAGTGAGAAAGTGATACACCAAAAAGTGAGTGAGAGCCACAAGCCAAACTTGAGCGCCTCTTCGCCTATAGAGAAAAACCACATCCTATTTGCCACCAGAAGTGAGATGAGAGAAGTGTGTGAGAACCCAACTAGTGTGATGCACTTTGTCCTTGTGTGCAAGGATGGGGATCCAAAAACTAACACCTCTCACGAGCTACCTTTAGTGTTTCAATCTCTTTTGCAGGAATTCCAAGATGTTTTCCCCGATGAGCTACCTCCGGGTCTACCTCCTCTTCGAGGTATTGAGCATCGAATTGACCTCATCCCCGGAGCACCTCTACCAAACAAAGCTCCATACCGAGTCAATCCCGAAGAAACCAAGGAGATTCAACGGCAAGTACAACAACTCATCGACAACGGTCATGTACGTGAAAGCCTAAGCCCTTGTGCCGTTCCCGTTATACTTGTGCCTAAGCCCGATGGAAGTTTTCGCTTGTGTTCCTATTGTAGACCTATAAATGCTATTACCGTTCGCTATAGGCACCCCATTCCTCGCTTAGATGATATGCTTGATGAAGTTAGTGGAGCCAACTTTTTCTCAAAAATCGACCTCAAAAGTGGCTATTATCAAATCCGCATACAAGAGGGTGATGAATGGAAAACTCCTTTCAAAACCAAATTTTGTTTGTATGAGTGGTTACTGATGCCTATGGGTCTATCGGAGGCTCCCGGTACTTTTGTGCGTCTTATGCATCATGTGCTCCGTCCTTACATTGGAGTCTTTGTTGTGGTTTACTTCGACGATATTCTTGTGTTTAGCAAAACCATGAAAGAACATCTTGATCATGTTAGGGCTGTTTTGCAAACCCTTCGCAAGGAAAGTCTTTATGCAAACATGAAGAAATGCACATTTGGTGTTGACAAAGTGGTTTTCTTGAGTTTTGTTGTTTCCTCAAAGGGTGTCCATGTTGATGAATCTAAAATTGAAGCAATTAAAACTTGGCCCCAACCCACCAATTTGCAACAAGTGCGTAGCTTTCTTGGTCTTATGGGTTTTATCGTTGCTTTGTGAAAGATTTTAGCACAATTGCCGCTCCTTTGCATGCTTTGAGTAAGAAGAATACTTCTTTTGTTCGGGGAACTTTGCAATCCACCGCTTTTGATGAGCTCAAGTCTTTGCTTACTAATGCTCCGATTCTAGCTTTGCCCAATTTTGACAAAACTTTTGAGGTTCATTGTGATGCAAGTGGTACCGGAATTGGCGGAGTTTTGATGCAAGAAAAACGAGCCATTGCTTATTTTAGTGAAAAACTCTCCGGTGCTCAACTTAACTATCCCATCTATGACAAAGAATTTTATGCTTTAGTGCGTGTGCTACATGTTTGGGAACATTACCTTAGACCTCATGAGTTTGTCATCCATACCGATCATGAAATGCTTAAGTACTTAAAAGGACAAACTAATTTGAACAAGCGTCATGCCAAATGGAGTGAATTTATTGAATCTTTTCCTTATGTGATCAAGTACATTAAGGGTAAGGAAAATGTAGTTGCGGATGCACTTTCACGCATATGCATGCTTGTCACTCAACTTGAATTGAATGTTATTGGCTTTGAGCACATAAAAGACTTATATGAGCATGATCCTTCTTTTGCTACTCCTTATGCTAAGTGTTTGACACACACGTCTTGGGAACAATACTACATAAAGGATGATTATCTTATGAGAGCTAACAAACTTTGCATTCCCGAGTCTTCTCTTCGTTTGCTACTTTTGCAAGAGGCTCATGGAGGCGGACTCATGGGACATTTTGGACGTGACAAGACATTCGCCACGCTCTCCAAGAACTACTTTTGGCCCAAGATGTTCCGCGATGTCCAACGCTTCACAAACCGATGCTCTACATCTCGCAAAGCTAAGTCTAAAGCTCAATCTCATGGTCTTTACATGCCTCTTCCTATTCCCTATCAACCTTGGGAAGACATTAGCATGGATTTTGTACTTGGTTTGCCTAGAACTCAAAATGGAAAGGATTCCGTGTTTGTTATTGTGGATGATTTTCCAAAATGGCACATTTCATTCCTTGCAACAAGATAGACGATGCTTCACACATTGCAAATCTCTTTTGTAGGGAAATCCTGCGACTTCATGGAGTGCCAAAGACGATTGTCTCGGACCGTGACGTCAAGTTCTTGAGTTACTTTTGGAAGACCCTATGCGCCAAGCTCGGAATCAAGCTATTGTTCTCTTCGGCATACCATCCTCAAACCGACGGCCAAACGGAGGTGACGAACCGTACACTCTCCACTCTACTTTGCGTGTTGATCAAGAAGAACATCAAGGAGTGGGAGGCATGTCTACCCATCGCCGAGTACGCCTACAATCGTGCAAGACACTCGACTACCAAGCAAGTCCCCTTCGAGGTCGCCTCGGCTTCAACCCGTTGTCACCATTGGACATTCTACCTCTTCCTCTACAAGAGTGCACCAACATGGATGCGAGTGCACGGGCAAGCTACATCAAGAAGATGCATGAGGATACAAGGCACACCATCGAGCGCCAAGTACAACGACTAGCGACAAAGCTCAACATCAACAAGCAACCCATGGTCTTCAAGATCGGTGATCTAGTGTGGCTACACCTTCGCAAGGCCCGCTTCCCCAACGAACGCAAGTCCAAGCTTCTCCCTCGAGCCGACGGACCATTCAAGGTGCTAGCACGCTACAACAACAATGCTTACAAGATTGATCTCCCACGCGACAAGTACAACGTGAGCGACATCTTCAACATCTCCGATCTATCCCCGTACCATGGTGATGAGGATTTCGATCCGAGGTCGGATCTTCCACAAGGGGGGGGGGGGAGATGATGCGGAGCATCCTTCGGTCATCCCCATGGACTTTCCGTCGCCTCACCAAGCACCAAAAGGACCCATGACTAGAGCACGAGCTCGAGCTCTCAAGACCGAGGTGACTTCTCTCCTTAGTGATATATCATATGACCCTCTCGAGACATGGCTACTACCTCAATCCGGAATGTTGTGCATGATTAGGTACCAAGAGGACCCTCCCAAGGATGCACACGAAGATGGACAAGACCCCAAGTCCACGGACGAGGAGAACCAACGGAAGAAGGAAAAAAACAACTCCCAGGCACTGGACATCCAGCCTAGGCCCCGGACATCCGGCCCCTGGAGGTCCACACAGCCGGCAACTGCAGAAGAAACCTACAGCGACCGGACATCCGCCAGAACCACCGGACATCCGGTCCCTCCGGAAGCACCGGACATCCGGCCCCTCTACCGGAAATCCGGCCCCTCCTATACAGAATGCAACTGGAGGACCCCCGCCAGCCCGGACATCCGGCCTCCAGCCCGGACATCCGGCGCCTCGGGAAGGACCGGACATCCGGCCCGTCGCCCGGACATCCGGCGCCCCTGCCTGCGCGCAGCTCTCTGTTGGGCCATGACCCGTGTACCCCTTCGCCCCTTTGACTATATATACTCCCACCTCCCATACGTTTTAAGGTTAGCGTTGATTTAGCTCAAGTTAGAGATAGAGCTTCGCTCATCCATCGGACCTCCTCCTCGTGAGAGACCGCGGCCTCCTCGGAGAAGATCCTATCGGATTCAAGACCCCCTCTAGCGTGGTCCCCATCAAGACCTCCTCACGGAGAAGAACCCAGTTACTCTTGTATCGTCCTTTGTTGATTTTGAATCTTGTGCTATCTTATGTGTTCGGTGATCTAGCACTTGTGTGATTGATCCTGTTGGTTGAGTGATTCCCTCTTGTTTTCCCCGTGTTTTCCCTTTGTGCTTCCGCGTGTTCTTCGTGATTCCCCGTAGGATCCACTCCAAATGTGATAGATCGGCCCCTAGGGTTCCGCCCTACATCAATATGGTAGGGCGGTGGAGGCGCAGCTAGCCATTGGAGGCGGGAGCAGGGGGAGCCGACGGGGTGGTTTGGTTTGGGCGCCTGGAGGAAGAAGACAAGAGATAGAAGATACATGACAGATGTTGGATGTCAATCCAATGGCTGGTAAGCAGAATTGTTTGTTGACTAGCTAGTAAGTCGACACCACCTTGGATAGGCTATTTCCTCATGGGTCCCAAATGTCAGAATCCAAATCTGTCACGGTCATGTAGCCTTTCCTATGAAAATTTACAGCCCATTTGGTGTGCTAGTTCAAAATAAGTTTGTGGGTGCTGGTGGGGGCTAATCACTTGGCTTCTGTAATGCATAGTGAGCTCAAGCATCCGGCGAGAGTGATGTTATTTCCCTTGGTTGCAATTTGTTACAATATTTCACTCTAAATTAAACGAATGGCAAGCCATTTGCCTTGTTTCAAAGAAAATATGACAGTGACAGCCGAGTTGAAAAGGGCGAGAACATCTAGCTCCAGCTTACAAACTATACAAAAGCACAAGGGTTAATTGTTCATCGGGTTTAGACAAAACCCAGGTTGAAAGGGCAACAACATCTAACTCCAGCACTATTTTCGGCAGTCACAGTCAAATGGACCGGTCAGGTCCATAGAATGAACCTGGGTCGTAAAATTTACTGGATTATGACCACAATATGTTGTAAGCCCGGCATGTTCAGAAGCTCTTTTGCCCACCTGAAACTCTTTTTTTTGCCCTTCGACATACCCATCCGTCAAAACCATGCAGCTGATAAACTTAAGCCTGGTGGACAATAGTAACCTCGCATTCAGCAGGAAGAATGTGACAAATCTAGTGTTTTCATGGTTGGCTACATATCGTTCTAGCGTTATTGTCTTCAATCGAATGTCATGAGAAGTGAGAAAATCCCGGTGCTTACAAATCCACCGATTGGTTATAAGTTTCTTACCCCGTCCTATTGCCTAAATGGACATGAAGATTGAAAACAGTTAAGGTCTAAAAAAGGAGTGTCGAAAGAGCAACAGCTGAACGGTTAATTCTAGCACACTATATGCGGGCTTCCAATGTGCGTGAAATTATGACCTTTATGTACAACTTCTCCAGACATGGAAAGCATTGTAGCAAGCCAATAATCTTGTTTAGATCAAAACTATTCATTTGGATATATAAGATCTTGACAGAATCCAACACCATTGATAGGCTATCCATGGAGAAACTCTTCATTGAGCATATAATATAATATTAGTACAAAGTGTGTACTCCAAGATGACATATAACTTATGTGCAGAAATTTAAAATGCAGCTTATGGTTACAAGTGTAGATGATAATATAAACTACATGAAGAACTATGGAGCCAAACACCATCTTGAAATGAGCACATAGATCATGTATTACACCCAAGGTCTCCAGTTTAGGCGGAGAGAGGACAGTTATTTGCGATGGTGAATAACTAGAATCAAGGATCAACCTTCGAAGTGAAGGGGCATCTTGGATGATGAGCTGCCTTCCGTCAAAAGAAATTTCAATTTTTAGAAGGTTAGGCGACTTTATTTGGAGACAATAGATTCTAACTGTGAAAACAAGCACCAAGCACTCCAGGGAAGGGCAACTGAAGTGGATGATGATGTGCAATGAGGCCTCCGATATACGAACCCGCACAAGTGAAAGTTTCTTGAGAAATGGGAGTTGAAGGTTTAGTACCAGATTGTCTGGTAGGTAGCATAGCATAAAGGTGGCGGTGTGGAGAGAGGAGGAAAACCGCGAGATGGACATTGGTGTTGAGGGCACAAGTACATGGTGTTCGGTATCTGTTAGGTGATTTCCAGGGGAATAGTAGAACTCAAGCAGTTGTAGTTACGTGAATTGTGGGATTTCAGCCAGGCGTCCACCGTGCAGGGCATGGTATGCTTACTCAGGTAGCATGATGGGATGCAGAGGCTTTGGACGGAGCCCTGGTGGGAGGAGATGATAACTCTGGGGATTTCAAAATCATTGAAGAGAGATAGATGACGACAGTCGAGATTAAGGGGGCACGACGCGCCATAAAGGGCGCCGCCGAATTGAGAGGACTTGGGTGCGGCAGCATTCCTAGCATTCCTTGGTGGGGAGAAGCGAGATGATCTCCCCAAGGACGGCGTCCAGGAGATCGCTGATGCGGTCCACCCAAGATTCTACGGGTTCCTGTGATCCGATTAGGGGCGGGGTCGCTTCTCCCAGCTGCCGGGTGCGGGATCTACACAGGCGTCGCCCATGGCGGAGCCTCATATTCTTAAGCTGGGGTCACCGACTCCATTTTCCTCGAGGCGTCGCGCCAGCCTCACGGATTTGAGCAGAGTAACGAATGACTAGCCTAGTTTTAGTGCGAGTGAAGAAGAAGGGGAGCTGGGTTTTTTCTGTAGTAGTGAGGAAGAAGGGGAGCTGGGATTTTCTGTAGGAGTGAGGTGAGGAATTTGGGGGTACGAGTGGACCGAGCTGACGTGAGGTGGGTGGGAGTGAGGAGGAAGAAGAGCACCCAGGTTTTTTTGGGGGGCGGTGTGCTGGGTGTGGGTAGCGCCTCTCATTAAGTAAATATATGGGCTTTTGAATTGATTTTATTATTTACTAGGGTGGATGCGTTTTTTTGTCTTGGGCCCAGCGAAACAGTTACTACTAGTACAATGGAGACACTCTACAGCTACCAAGAAAAACAATTACTACTAGTAAAGTGGCTACACTACCGCTTCTGGCTCCTCCTAGGTCATCAAAACGTCTCCCTCTACTGAATGTCGTTTTACTTTTGTTCACCAACATGCGGGCCATGCAGCGCGCGGGCCCAAATGCTATCCACCAAATTAGAAGGCAGTATGCAGGCGGAGAATCACCCCGGTCGTAGCGCTGCAGTAACGATCTGTCGTATCACAAAACCCCACCTCCCCGCAGTCTAAGTTTGACAAACGAAGCAACCATCATTTCACTATTTGTTGAATCCCCTTCACCCTCACCGTCTTCAAGAAAGCCAACACTCGCATCTGCCACTGTTTTTCTCTCCTAACGAAGGGAAGGTAAGCGGATCCGGGATGTTGGTATATTTTCGTTTAGAGAAAAAAAAGAACTTTTGCAAAGCATTAATCGATCCTCGTTCTCTTTTTTGTTTCATTGTCATTGCGATTGTGTTTTCTTTCAGTGTTCTCCAAGTGTTTGTCAGTTTCATGATGAACCACATTGCACATTATAAAATACTCCTAATAGAAGATCAAAACCTTAACCAAACCAAGCATACTTAACAACTTGGAAATATAGCAATTGTATTTGTTTCTCATGTATTTAGTACAGGAAAATCCGAGTTATTCCTCACATGGTATACAATAAGAGAATGCAGCCACAGCAATTGAACATCGCACTGCAGAATTGAACCAAGCAGTTAACTAAACAGCACAACAAATGAACCAAACGTTAACTGAGCACCACATTGCACAATATAACATACTCCTAATAGAAGATCAGACAGTTAACCAAACCAAGAATGCTTAACAACTTGGAAATATAGCAATTGTATTTGCTTCTCATGTATTTAGTACAGCCAAATTCGATTTATTCCTCACATGGTATACAATAAGAGAATGCAGCCACAACAATTGAACATCGCATTGCAGAATTGAACCAAGCAGTTAACTAAACACCACAACAAATGAACCAAACATTAACTAAGCACCACATTGCACAATATAACATACTCCTAATAGAAGATCAGACAGTTAACCAAACCAAGCATGCTTAACAACTTGGAAATATTGCACCCTGAAGAATTGAACATCACATTTGCGGAATTAAACCAAGTAGTTAATTGAACACCACATTGCATGACATATAGAACATATTCACTATAACATAAGATTGCATGGTGAAAGTAGATAGCACAATTCACTAGAATTTGTTAAGGAAAGGAAGTTGCTAGCAAACTGAACATGGGTCCTTATAGTGAGCTAATAAGACAAGCTACTCCTCATTGTCGGAGATATCGATGATGATTGGTTCCTTGGACATGGCAGAGGGCGAGGCCTCCGCATCGTGGGTGCCCTCGTTGTAGTGGTGAGTTGCCTGAGCCGCTCCGGGCACCAACCTGCTGGCTCTCGAGATGAGGTAAGCACGTGCACGCTGAGAAAACACCTTGTAGTCTTCGTCGAAGGCACCGACGGTGGCCTCGAGAAAATGCCACGAACTTTAGTTTAAAGCAGCCAACCGCGTCACGGCATCGGTGCGCGAGGCGTCAACGGTGGCCTCGACAGCGAGGTGCTCGAACAAGATTTGGGGGTCTGCACGAATGGTAGCCATCGCGACCTCATCTGCATGTGTTGCCGCGATTTGCTTCTCCGCTGCCAAATGCTCCTTGAGGTCCTGGCTATACTGCATGCACCATGGCTTAGGCCGGCGCTTATTTGGTGGAGTGGTCGGTGATTTGGGTGGAAGGTGTCACGCCTTCCGCCCGTGATCGGGCATGTGGGATGTGGAAGGAGGAGGAGGATGGGGGTCGGGTGTGGATTACCTGCCTGGATAGGTGAGGCCGAGCAGCATGAAGGAGGGTCACCGGCGAGGAGGCGGTGCTGCTACAAGCAAGGAGTGAAGGTTTCAACTTGGAAAGGAAGGCGGAAAAAGGGGAAATTTGGCTTTTGGTAAGGGGGGGAGGTAGATATTTCCGCGGAAGCCGAAAATTTGGAATTGCTTCAGCCAAAAAACTGGCGCGCAAAGTGTCATCAGACACGGTCCCTTATTCAAACACGGTCCAAAGATATTTTGTGCTGCATCTCACACGGTTGGTGATAATAAACTTTGTGGGATCTACTTGATTTTTCGTCTTGATTTAAATTACATACTGGGGTCACAGCGGCCATGGACGGTGTTTGAATTACTAGACCTTTTATCTGCGGTGATCATAAAAGAATTTGAATTATTCAGGGTTCGTTTGGACATTTTTATGCATTAAGTGAGGTTTCAATGCATTTATGTGCATATTTCAAATTTGAACTACATGCACATGCTCCAGTGCATATAAATTCGTTGAAAAATCAAATCTTTGTCCTTGGGTGCATGCTTAGGTCCCATGCAAGAAATGGGAATGAATTTGAAACACCATGGCACCGTTCATTGCCGGCAAATCATTGAGATGCCTGGTTTTTAAATTCTATTAATCCAAAACTCGTCTGAAATTCATGAAACTTGGCAGGCTATCAGGGAGCGGCATCAACATGTCGTGGTACAAATTTTGTCCCATTTGGGGCAGGTTTGGGTATATGCTTCTCACAAACCGAAGCGTCTCACAACAAGCATGATGGTTTTCGGTAGGGAACGTCCCACCTTTGGGGACGAAATGATATCCATTGCCTCTTATTGCTTTCAATTTTTTTCTCGTGTCAACATAGAACAACAGGAGTGTTGTGTGAATTTTTGTGATTTTTCGGGGTTCGTTTGGACATTTTTATGCATTAACTGAGTTTTCAATACATTTATGTGCATATTCAAATTTGAACTACATGCGCATGCTCCAGTGCATATAAATTGGTTGAAGAATCAAATCTGTGTCCTTGGGTGCACGTTTAGGTCCCATGCAAGAAATGGGAATGAATTTCAAACACCCGAGTACCGTTGATTGCCCGCAAAACCTTGAGATGCCTCGTTTTTAAATTCTAGTAAATCCAAAACTCCTCTGAAATTCATGAAACTTGGCATGCTATCATGTAGCGGCATCAACATGCCGTGGTACAAATTTTGTACCATTTGGGGGCAGGTTTGGGTATATGCTTCTCACAAGCAGAGCTTCTCACAACAAGCATGATGGTTTTCGGTAGGGAACGTCCCACCTTTGGGGACGACAAGATATCCATTGCCTCTTATTGCTTTCAAATTTTTTTCTCGTGTCAACATAGAACAACAGGAGTGTTGTGTGAATTTTTATGATTTTTCGGGGTTTGTTTGGACATTTTTATGCATTAAGTGAGTTTTCAATGCATTTATGTGCATAATCAAAATTTGAACTACATACGCATGCGCGAGTGCATATAAATTCGTTGAAAAATCAAATCTTTGTACTTGGGTGCATGCTTAGGTCCCATGCAAGAAATGGGAATGAATTTCAAACAACAGGGCACCGTTGATTGCCGGCAAAACATTGAGATGCCTGGTTTTTAAATTCTAGTAAATCCAAAACTCGTCTGAAATTCATGAGACTTGGCATGCTATCATGTAGCAGCATCAACATGCCGTGGTACAAATTTTGTCCCATTTGGTGCATGTTTGGGTATATGCTTCTCACAAACGGGAGCTTCTCACAACAAGCATGATGGTTTTCGGTAGGGAACGTCCCACCTTTGGGGACAAAACGATATCCATTGCCTCTTATTGCTTTCAAATTTTTTTTCTCGTGTCAACATAGAACAACAGGAGTGTTGTGTGAATTTTTGTGATTTTTCGGGGTTCATTTGGACATTTTTATGTAAGTAAGTTTTCAGTGCATTTATGTGCATAATTCAAATTTGAACTACATGCGCATGCTCCAGTGCATATTAATTCGTTGAAAAATCAAATCTTTGCCCTTGGCTGCATGCTTAGGTCCCATGCAAGAAATGTGAATGAATTTCAAACATCAGGGCGCCGTTGATTGCCCGCAAAACATTGAGATCCCTGGTTTTTAAATTCTAGTAAATCCAAAACTCGTTTGAAATTCGTGAAACTTGGCATGCTAACATGTAGCGGCATCAACATGCCATGGTACAAATTTTGCCCCATTTGGTGTAGGTTTGGGTATATGCTTCTCACAAACCGGAGCTTCTCACAACAAGTATGATGGTTTTCGGTAGGGAACGTCCCACCTTTGTGGACGAAACGATATCCATTGCCTCTTATTGCTTTAATTTTTTTTTCTCGTGTCAACATAGAACAACTGGAGTGTCGTGTGAATTTTTGTGAATTTTCGGGGTTCGTTTGGACATTTTTATTCATTTAGCTGAGTTTTCAATGCATTTATGTGCATAATTCAAATTTGAACTACATGCGCATGCTCCAGTGCCTATAAATTGGTTGAAAAGTCAAATCTGTGTCTTGGGTGCATGCTTAGGTCCCATGCAAGAAATGGGAATGAATTTCAAACACTGAGGCACCGTTGATTGCCTAAGCAAAACATTGAGATACTTTGTTTTTAAATTCTAGTAAATCCAAAACTCATCTGAAATTCATGAAACTTGTCATGCTATCATGGAGCGGCATCAAGATGCCGTGGTAAATTTTTTGTCCCATTTGGGGCAGGTTTGGGTATATGCTTCTCACAAACCGGAGCTTCTCACAACAATCATGATGGTTTTCGGTAGGGAACACCCCACCTTTGTGGACAAAACAATATCCATTGCCTCTTATTGCTTTCAATTTTTTTTCTCGTGTCAATATAGAACAACAGGAGTGTTGTGTGAACTTTTGTGATTTTTCGAGGTTCGTTTGGACATTTTTATGCATTAACTGAGTTTTCAAAGCATTTATGTGCATAATTCAAATTTGAAATACATGCCTATGCTCCAGTGCATATAAATTGGTTGAAAAATCAAATATGTGTCCTTGGGTGCATGCTTAGGTCCCATGCAAGAAATGGGAATGAATTTCAAACACCAGGGCACTGTTGATTGCCAGCAAAACGTTGAGATACTTTGTTTTTAAATTCTAGTAAATCCAAAACTCGTCTGAAATTCATGAAACTTGGCATGCTATCATGGAAGGGCACCCTACATTCTGTGGTATTTTTTGTGTCCATTTTTAGAGAAGGCGCACTCGAATAATGACAGCTAACAAAGGCATTTTGAAAAAAATAGCTGCCACTTCAATATCTCAAACGTTTGTATAATTCAAACTGTGTGCGTTCAGTTAACCATTCATGTGACGCCACGTATCTTGGTTTTAATGGCTATAGGAGGTTCCGTGTGGACAGCTGCTTGACTGAATGGGAGGCGTGCGAGCGCAGTCCGGTGCGCAGGCTCACCGGGAACCGTACAAGCTGTTTAATGCAGGATCTGTGCATCTCTTTAACGCAAATGGTTCAGATTAATGTATGCAAATTAAAGCCAGACTTCGGCGCTAAGCCAAGAGACACTGCGATTTGTCAAAATATGCAGCTAAAAATCAATATCACTATCTATTTTTTGCAACTAAAATTCAGTAGTTAAGCATAGATTTCATTCATACTAGAGATTAAGCAGTCGTTCTCACTGGGAAGCGAGACAGCCTTGGACCAGCGCCCGCCTCGCTCCCACTGGTCTATATTGATGGCGCTGCCGAGCGGACGCACCCCCCATCCTCACCACACACACAATTCCTCTCTCTGCCCGCATCCTCGACGCCGCTCTGAGCTCTCAAAGCCGTCAGTGGACGAGGATGCCGCCGAAGTGCCTGATCGGAGGGAGTGGCGACGCCGGGGCTGCTGAAGCACCGGAGCACAGCGTGAATATGGAGACAGAGGTTTCCGTCCCCGCCGACGAGGTGGAGAACGAGGCTGCCAACAAGCGGAGGTGGGTCGAGAAAGAACCGCAAGCGACTCCAGCAGGCCTAGACTTCATCAACAACCTCCCCGATGATATGTTGATAGTCATCATATCCCTCCTCCCAATCAAATATCGGGCGAGGACAGCCGCCCTTTCCCAGCGGTGGTGCACCCCATGGATCCGCACCTGCAACCTCCTCCACGCCCATTAAGCTCAAATTTCCATGGCTATCGCCAAAGCTTGGATGCGTTCTCCCAGATCCTCGGCAGTCACCATGGCCCAATCAAAGGCCTTATCGCGGGAAAGTTCCATTCCAGTGGCAAGGAGCGAGCCAAGCTTGACGAGTGGTTCCGATGCCGCACCATAGATCTGCTTGAGAAGCTAAGTTATAATGATGGGCATATGAGCTTGCTGCCAACGTCCGCACTCCGCTTCGCGCCCACGCTGCGCCTCGCCAAGTTCATGAACTGCCATCCCCCCCTTAATGACGTGCCCGCTCTCTTTTTACCACGACTGAAGCACCTCGAGCTCGTCGCTGTCCGCATCCCAAAGGATGACATGGAGCGCCTGCTCTGCGGCTGTACTGCACTCGAGTTCCTACGTCTTCATGCGATGAATTGGTCGAGTACCTTGCACATCACCTACAGGACTCTCCGCACTATTTATGTGTGTTACTGGTGCTGCAACGAGAGATCACAAAAGGTGGACCACAATATGGTCATCCAGGACACACCTTCACTTGAGAGATTACTTGTAGTTGATCAACAAGGTCCAACAAGAATCAATGTAATTTCTGCGCCGAAATTGAAAGTGGTGGGCTACTCGTCTATCAAGTACTACAACTTTCAGGTACAACAGTCGCCTTATATACCTCTCCTTCTCTCCTTCTTGATATCAATGTTATTTCTAGTTTTGAAGATGTATGTTCGTCTGTCATCCAACGAAGCTTCACCCAGACTCTGGGCACAGTGAAGGTCTTGGCACTAGAATCTGTCGTCCCCAACCTGGACCAAGTTTTCAGGTTCCTGAGATGCTTTCCGTGCCTGAAGAAGCTGTATATCGAGATGATGTTCCTTTCCTATTAAATGTTAACCATAAGGGAGTTCAATTTTTTGCACCTTTTCCCAAGTTTACAATGATAATGTACTATGATTTCTGAAGGAATTTTGGAGGACTTTAGGACATACACCCCCACCCCATATTGGTTGCTTCATTCATATGGTTACAATCATCCATAAGCATTTCTCCTTTGGATTCATCTGTACTAGTTTTCTTATGCTTTGTTTGGATTTTGATATTCAGGTCCATGGAATTGAATTGGCCCCAATATCAAATCTCCTTGGCTTTGATATTGACATTGAACCCAATTCTGCTGTTTGATGTGCAGAATTGCCACTTGGTATTCTCATGACAAGGTCAATTCTGAAGCTTGTTTGGATGGTCATTATCTACATTGGAATTGATCATTTGTCATATGATCAAATTGAACTTTGTTGTAATGTTTCAATGGCAGCAGTTATAAACTAGATGCACTTAACCAAAACCAACTATTATACATTAAACATGACATAGACAGTAACACATACACAGCAGCTGCAGCACATACAACAGCACTTTCTTAGCAACAGCAGCACATACACAGCAGCACTTTCTTAGCAACAGCAGCACATATACAACAGCAGCACATATACAGCAGCAGTAGCACATCTACAACAGCAGCAGCACTTGTACAGCAGCATATACAATAACAAGAACACATACAGCAACAGCAGCACTTGTACAACAGGAACACTTATGAATCAGCCAACAATAGGAAATTCAAGTCTCATACATGTAACAACAACATAGTAATTGGTCCATCAAGTTCATAGCTATTACATGGAACCAAGAAACAACACTTATTAAGCACTTGAAACTACTCAAATGTTGTTGTTCTCATTGAGCATCAGCAACCATTCCTTCCTAAAGTCCATGGGCAACTCCATAAGCGCTTGAAATAAGCGTTCACTAAGGATGAGTTTACCATATGCTCGCAACATGTCAGAACAAGCCAATTCTAGGATCTTTTCAAGGGCAGCAAGGATTTCAAGCGGAGGGGTAACCTTAGGCAGTTCAAGTGGCTCAAGTGATTTCAAAGCATCTTGAAAAGAACATTTCATGTCTCCAAGCATGCACAAGATAGCATCACCTATTCGTTGCCTTTTTTGTGGCATTTCGGGAGAGTCTTCGACCGCCATCGCATCAGTTCTGTTGGTTGCGCTTCAGTTTCAGCACCTGTCATTGCACCTTCACAGGTTGCATGATCTTTGGAGTATATTGTGCAAATTGCCTCCCAATTCTTCACTTCTTTTTTCTTGTAACAAGCTGCCTTCGGATTAGCCTGCACAACATACAAAGTAGATCACTTGGTTGTATATATGCCATAGAATAAATTAAGTAAACAACCTTTTTTTACCTGCACATATTTGTTCCACACATCATCACTATCCATGAGTAGCTTGTTATTGACCCAATCCCAACCAAATCTACTCTGAGAAAGAATCTTGCTAATCATAGCATAATGCTTGTCAAAAGTCTTCGTCCTTGAACATATTTTCTCCTATCTGACATGCAGTCCACACTTATCACGTATTGCCTTTATAGCAGTAGTGTAGACATATGGCTTCCATCCATTTTGGCCCTGATCACCTCTGTTGTGATGTTCAACAAAGACATCCAAAAGTACCTTATCCATCTCATCTGTCCATGTCAAGTAATCTCTACTATACTTCTTCTTTGTTTCTTCAACCATGGTGCTACAAGTAAAAATTTGAATAACAATTAACAAACAAAAGAGAACATATATTAATTGCTTTCTCGTGATGATGATGTACAAAATATCCAAAAGTCTCCATCCACTAGCTATGCACAAAAGAGAACATAATACCCAACATCTAGCTAGACCAAAAGCAACATACATCATCTTGCTAACCCAACATCTAGCTAGACCAAAAGCAAAATACATCATCTTGCTAATCCACATGCCCCACTACTGCTGTAAATTTGCATGCGCCACAACATATTCAGCAAACATGTCATCAGATAGTTGGTTCCTAAAGTTGGTCCGTGCATTAGTGACTTGGACACTTCTAATTGAGTTAGCATCATCAGCCTCAATTGGCTGAGAAGCTAGTTCATTATCCACTTCTTGTAGCAATAAGTTGTCCATCATATGCTGCCTATCCCTTGCAAAGTTGTGTAACACACAGCAAGCATTAATGATTTGAATCTGCAAGAATGTTTTATTTAATTAAGCATTAATGATTTGTTACTCCGCTAGGCATCGTATTGAAAACCCAACGGACACATGTACCTGGTCCTTTATATCAAAGAAACTTTGAGTGCGAAGGATACCCCACTTCTTCTTCCACAACCCAAAAGTTCTCTCTGCTACATTTCTAGCACGAGAATGGCGCAAGTTATATAACTCTTTGGCAGTTTCGGGTTGTTGCTGACTTGATGCCCACTCTTTCAAGTGATACCGAGTGGATCTGAATTGAGCTAGAAATCTAGGCCCATTCGTGTAACCAGCATCAGCCAAGTAATATTGTCCTATTGGTAAACAAGTCAATTAGGTTGGTTGTGACATCCGCAATTAAAGAGAACAAAATGCCAAGAGAAAAAGCCATACCATGAGGTACAACAAATGCATCTTGGCGATCAGTTCCCATGGAGTCACGGAGGACTCTTGAGTCGGAAGCGGAACCCTCCCAGCCAGGTAAGACATACAGAAATTTCATGTTCCAGTCCACCACACCGAGCATGTTAGTAGTGACAGCTTGCTTTCTATTCTTGTACCTCCCTTGGGCAGCCACAGGAACTGAAACGTCTACATGACAACCATCTAGTGCTCCAAGTGCATCACCAAACCACTTCCATTTGTAATCATCGGGAGGTTGAACGTTAGCAACTGGAAGCTTAATGAACTCCCCATGCATAGATAGAATGGCACTTAAGACTGCGGAAAAGTGAGTACTTATAGTTCCCAAAGACCGCTTGTATGTGCCTTGAAGCAACCTCATTTTCAGACTGTGACCCACTACTAGCAAGAACATGGCTACCTTTTCTTCCACAGTCACATACACACTACCGCTTAGACCACACCTCTCACGCAACATGGTGCATAAATCATGGAAGTTTCTTTTGGTTAGACGTAGCTGATCATAGCATGCCACTTCTGAGCCATCATACATATCTTTCAACAAGTACTTCCTAAGTGTGTGTCTGTGCTCATCATCACTAAAACTACCTGTTCCACGAGGTGCTCTCTGTGAAATAAGGTATGCCATTCCGAGAAGAACCGATTGAAAGTAAAGTTCTGTCAAGATTATCCTTTTCCTCTTTCTCCTTTTGTTCTCTTCAGTTATGTAAGAAATCATGTGTACTTGATCTGATGTTATGGAACTACACAATAATTACATAATTAGGCATCAATCATTTATACAAAAAAATGAATCAACAAATTACACATTCAAGCAAGCATCAAAAGGACAATGCACAATTGTACATATATCATACCATCACTAGTATGTAACGAATCATTCTACTTTACCCGATGTAACAAATCTGACCATCACAAGCATTAAAAGAACATCTCTACAACTATCAGACCATCACAAATATGTAACAAATCATTGCTACTTTATCGGATGTAACAAATCTGACCATCAAAAGCATCAAAAGATCATCTCTACAATGTCAGACCATCACAAGCATAACAGAGGAATGGTGTGTTCTTCAGTTACCTTTGATCTGCCTGCTCCGAATCCATCCTCTGATCCACAGACCTTCAGATCTGCTGACCAATCCACTAAGTTGCTGTTCATCAAAAGGAAAAATAAATTCGCATACTGACACATACATGGTGAGTAGAAGGGATTGGGGATTTAGGGTTTCTGTATGGGGTTAGGGATTGGGACAGGGACGAGGGCTATGGGGGCTTCATGAATAAGCGGAGGGGGAGGGCACCCGTGACATGCAGCGATGGCAAAAGCGGACGGCCATCGGCGGCAAACGACGGGACAGGCGGGGAGGTGGGCCGGTCAGGTGATGCGAGGCACAGGGACTTGGACACATGCGGGGGTGTAGTGGATCTACCGCCCGGAGAGAACGGAGAAGATGGGGAAGGGCGGAGAGGGGCTGACCTGCGCCGCCGGAAGCTCTGCGCCGCGCCCTGTTCGCCTCCTCTCCTGCTCTGCCTCTTCTTTTCATGAGCGCGGCCGAAAGGGTAAGTGCGGGCGCGTTACCGAATATCACAGCAAAAATCTAGCTTGGCCCCTCCGAATTCGGGAACAGAGAGGCGGGCTTTCGAGTGGGCCATCCAATATTCTGGGCCAATTCGGTGGACTCAATTCCAAATGCATCTGAACAGCAGAATTCGGCCTATCCAATGTCAATATCAATATCTTGGCCTGAATATCAACATCCAAACATAGTGTTAGGGAATTTTTGATCCAATCCAACCTCTTGTAAAGAAGGCTACATGTTTCTAGATTGTAATCAAATGCCCATGTTAATCATGCCAGATCGAAGGTGGCACGTTGGTGCATTTTACAAATCCTGCAAACCAAATGGGAATGTAGCAGTGCTTAAAACTGCATCTAGGCACTAACACATTCTCTTCTTTTGTAGTGCATATCAGGCCTGGTGGAAGATGTTTATAACACAATCACATCGAATGCCTGGATCTGCATCTCTCAAATATTACCTTGAACTCCTACCGAGGGACCCCACTGGAGATTACACTTGTGATGCGGAGCATCCTTCGGTCATCCCCATGGACCTTACGTCACCTCACCAAGCACCAAAAGGACCCATGACTAGAGCACGAGCTCGAGCTCTCGAGACCGAGGTGACTTCTCTCCTTAGTGATATATCATATGACCCTCTCGGGACATGGCTACTACCTCAATCCGGAATGTTATGCATTATTAGGTACCAAGAGGACCCTCCCGAGGATGCACATGAAGATGGACAAGACCCCAAATCCACGGACGAAGAGGACCAACGGAAGAAGGCAAAAACAGCTTCCAGGCACCGGAGATCCGGCCTAGGCCCCGGACATCCAGCCCCTGGAGGCCCACACGTCCGGAACCTGCAGAAGAAGAAACCTACAGCGACGGACATCCGGGCGTATGCCCGGACATCCGCCCTTCCGTGCCACCGACATCCGCCTCTACCGGAAATCCGCCCCTATCTGAGAATGCAATGGAGGACCCCGCCCGGCGGACATCCGCTGTAACCACCGGACATCCGGTCTCTCGTGAAGGACCGGACATCTGGCCCGACGCCTGGACATCCGGCGCCCCTGCCTGCGCGCAGCTCTCCTTTGGGCCATGACCCGTGTACCCCTTCGCCCCTTTGACTATATATACTCCCACCTCCCGTACGTTTTAGGGTTAGCGTTGATTTAGCTCAAGTTAGAGATAGAGCTTCGCTCATCCATCGGATCTCCTCCTCGTGAGAGACCGCGGCCTCCTCGGAGAAGATCCTATCGGATTCAAGACCCCTCTAGGTTGTACCCCATCAAGACCTCCTCACGGAGAAGAACCCGGTTACTCTTGTATCGTCCTTTGTTGATTTTGAATCTTGTGCTACCTTATGTGTTCGATGATCTAGCACTTGTGTGATTGATCCTGTTGGTTGAGTGATTCCCTCTTGTTTTCCCCGTGTTTTTCCTTTGTGCTTCCGTTTGTTCTTCGTGATTCCCCGTAGGATCCACTCCAAACGTGAAAGATCGGGCCCTAGGGTTCCACCCTACATCATCATGGATCAGAGCAAGGTTGATCACGTTTTTGGAGCCCCTACCCTTTGTTTTCTAGCTTGATTTTGTTGTTTTCGTCCTAAATCAGAAAATTCCCCACCAAAAATAGCCCAATTTTTTTTGTGATTTGTTCTTTTGTTGAGAATTTGTTGGATTTGGTCCATGGATTTGTGTTGCTACGTGTGGATCTAGCTTTCCCCACCCTCCCCACCCTTTTCCATCCACAAATTCTTCCGAATTTTACCCCGGAGTTGCAATTTTTCCCGTGGAGTTCATCGAGTTCGTGCCCGATCCAGGAGCCCGGACATCCGCCGAGTCCACCGGACATCCGGCGTACCGGACATCCGGTGTCTGGCCCGGACATCCGGTCCCTGGCAGCTGCAACTCCACCCCAAGCCCTTTTCGCCACCATAATTTCACCCAATTTTGCCCGGAGCCCACGTTTACTTCCGCATACACATACCACTTACCACAAACACCGCCACCGATCACCGCTACCTCCTATGTTGATTTTGACACGTTTTGGTCTTTGAAAGTTTGGGTTGTGGTTTCCCGTATCCTATTGTGTTTCGACTATCTAGGTACGGTTCTACTTCATCATCACCACCGCTCATCTACATCGACTAGTCATCATCGCCAAGGACGGTAACTTCGACGACATCTTTGTCATACCTTGCAATTGCATTGATAACCCACATTGCCTCATTTTGCGTAGCTTACCCATTGAGACTAGCCGTTGAGTATTGCAGAACAACGTGACTTGTGCACATTAGTGATCATACTCCATAGCATACATACCATACAATAGTGGTGCATATCTTGAGATCAACTTGTGTGTCACAAAGTTGTCATCGCATACATAATTGCTATCTTGGTTCGTGAAGTTTCGCATGAGAAAAGAGCTCAAAAGTGAAAGAGCCACCCAAGATTTTAAGCAAAGAGGAAAGATAAGCAAAGAGCTTATGAGCAAGAACCATAGCATCCTACAACATTAAGATTGTCATATCCGATCATTTTGGATCATAGCACCGAAACATCATACATATAGCATACTTGGGATAGAGATAGTTGCATTTTTGCCTTCTAGGTTGTGCACAAGTTTGCGTATCCACCTATTGTGCAATCGTGCTAGCGTCTCTCTAGTATTGTGCAACAAGAGCATTTTCGTGGTTTCCACATTTTGGCTCACTTTTGGTTTGCACAATCCCACTTATCTATTTATGTGTGTTTCCGTGTACCCCTACTTGCTTGGTCTACTTGTTGCATTTGCAAATTTGTGAATCTTTTCCAACATTATTGAAGCTCACTTACAATTGCATCAAATTTTGTGCCACCATCCTCACCAAGCTCCACCATAAGCTTTTATTTGTGTAGGTGTGAGAACCGACAAGGATTGGTACCAATAGTGCTATTTCATTGTCCGCATTTGAGTGAACTTGATTCATCATCAACATCGGTCAAAGGTACATTGGTATAAGTTCTTCTCCTTCTACCACTCACCTATTTTTGCTTGGAATGATGGATATGCCAAGTACTTCTACCAACCCACTCTTCATCGAGCAAGACGACGACATGTCATCATACATCACCAAGAGCCACCTCTTTGGTACTGTGAAAGCGTTGCACCAAGAGCAACAAGCAACGAGCGACCGCATCGACAACCTCGCCACCGACTTGCGACTCTCCGGGCAACGTACAAGAGACTACTTCGACAACAAGTTCGATGCTCACAAGCAAGAGAATGATGCAAGAATGGATGAGATCCGTGCCTCGATGAGGAACCGGCATCATTCCACTTCCTCATCCTCAAGACGGAGCCGCTCGAGTCGACACTCCGACGACACCTTCTACGACTCAAGTACACCGTCATCAAACACACTTCGACGAGCCGCGCGTCAAGACCGTCATGCATCTACGCAACCCGTTACATGAGAAGAATTCACAAGAGCAAGTCGGTGAGCAAGTCCCTCGTCCTCAATCAAACCAAGCCGCTTTTGCCCAAGCTCAAGAACGACAAAGACTACGGCGCCAAGAGGAAGAACGAAGCGTCTACACCAAGAAGAACAAGACGCCGAGGTGCAACGTCTTCAACAACGACAACGAGAAGCGCAAGCTCTTGAGGCGCAACGTGCCCTTCAAGAATCAAGTCGAGCCATCGCCAACCGCAATCGCGAACGGCGCAATCAAGAGGAAGCCCTTTGAGAAGAAATCCAAGAGAGGAACTACCAATCACGTTTGCAACGTCAAGTTCCTCAAGCTCCTCCACAAACTCGTCAAGCTCCACCTCAACCTCAAATTCAACAAGAGCAAGTTGATCATGGTCTTCCCCCACGCCGAGAGCAACATGAAGATGATTGCAATCCACGTCAAGGGCGTCATCATCAACATCGCCAACAAAACAATGAAGAGCAACGCTATGGAAAGCTCAAATTCACCGTGCCAAATTCAATGGAAGCAATGACCCCGAAGAGTACCTCTCGTGGGCATTGAAGGTTGACAAAATCTTCCGGTTGCACAACTACGATGAAGAAAAGAAGATCGCTATGGCATCACTTGAGTTCCAAGACTATGTGCTCATATGGTGGGAACAACTCCTTGAGCGGCGACAAGAAAGAGGTGAACCTCCAATCACCACTTGGGCTCAAATGAAGGATGTCATGCGAACACGTTTTGTGCCAACTTACTACAACCGTGATCTCTTCAAGAAACTCCAACTACTCAAGCAAGGAACAAAGAGTGTTGAAGAATACTACAAGGAAATGGAGCTAGCCATGATTCGAGCCAATGTCAAGGAAGATGATGAGCAAACAATGGCACGTTTCTTGAATGGACTCAATCATCCCATCAAGAAGATCGCCGACTTCCAACCATACTCCAACCTCATTGAGCTCGTACATCAAGCTACCAAGGCGAGCGTCAAGTGCAAGATGACTTCAAGTACGCCAAGTACTCATCCAAGGCCTACGGTTTCTCCAACAACCAAGCTTCAACGACTCCAACATCGACATCAACCAAGCCTTCTCCATACAACGACGACATGTCAAGTCACAAGAAGACTTCGGCAAGTTCAAGTTGTCTTCCTCCTACTACAAGCAACCTCAAGCCGCGTGCTTCATCATCTACTCCGACCGATGAGACCGTCAAGACAAGCTCCTTCAAGTGTTTCACTTGCGGCGGCCGAGGCCACAAGTCCTACGAATGCACCAACAAGCGCACCATGATCCTCAACGACGATGGTACCTATGACTCAATGAGTGAAGAGGAGATGGAAGCTATTGAGCAAGTGGCCATGCACCGGCGAGTGAACGAAGATGAAGATGATCAAGTCTTTTGTGATGAGGATTCGAGCCCCGCTCTCGTTGTCTCCAAGTTCTTGACTCTTCAACATCAACAAGAAGAAGACCAACGATGCCACATCTTCCACACAAAGGCCGGCATCAATGGAAGGTCAATCAAGGTCATCATCGATGGAGGTAGTTGCCACAACTTGGCAAGTGAAGAACTATGCTCCAAGCTGCAATTGGTCAAGAGGAAGTACCGCACCCATACAAGGTTCAATGGCTAACTGAATCCGACACTATATGAGTCGAGCATACGGTCCAAGTATCCTTCAAAATTGGTGCATACGAAGACACTTTGGAGTGTGATGTGGTCCCCATGACCGTTTGCCACCTCCTTCTTGGTCGACCATGGCAATTCGACCGTGGTGTCATCCACAATGGGCGTACCAATCACTATAGCTTCAAGATGAAAGGGAAGGAATATGTGCTACGACCTATGTCTCCTAGTCAAGTGATAGCCGACAAGCAAGCCACCCACCATAAAGACAAGAGTGAGAAAGTGATACACCAAAAAGTGAGTGAGAGCCACAAGCCAAACTTGAGCGCCTCTTCGCCTATAGAGAAAAACCTCATCCTATTTGCCACCAAAAGTGAGATGAGAGAAGTGTGTGAGAACCCATCTAGTGTGACGCACTTTGTCCTTGTGTGCAAGGATGGGGATCCAAAAACTAACCTCTCACGAGCTACCTTTAGTGTTTCAATCTCTTTTGCAGGAATTCCAAGATGTTTTCCCCAATGAGCTACCTCCGGGTCTACCTCCTCTTCGAGGCATTGAGCATCGAATCGACCTCATTCCCGGAGCACCTCTACCAAACAAAGCTCCATACCGAGTCAATCCCGAAGAAACCAAGGACATTCAACGGCAAGTACAACAACTCATCGACAACGGTCATGTACGTGAAAGCCTAAGCCCTTGTGCCGTTCCCGTTATACTTGTGCCTAAGCCCGTTGGAAGCTTTCGCTTATGTTCCGATTGTATTCCTATAAATGCTATTACCGTTCGCTATAGGCACCCCATTCCTCGCTTAGATGATATGCTTGATGAACTTAGTGGAGCCAACTTTTTCTCAAAAATCGACCTCAAAAGTGGCTAATATCAAATCCGCATACAAGAGGGTGATGAATGGAAAACTGCTTTCAAAACCAAATTTGGTTCGTATGAGTGGTTAGTGATGCCTATGGGTCTATCGGATGCTCCCGGTACTTTCGTGCGTCTTATGCATCATGTGCTTGACCTTATATTGGAGTCTTTGTTGTGGTTTACTTGACGATATTCTTGTGTTTAGCAAAACCATGAAAGAACATCTTGATCATATTAGGGCTGTTTTACAAACCCTTCGCAAGGAAAGTCTTTATGCAAACATGAAGAAATGCACATTTGGTGTTGACAAAGTGGTTTTCTTGGGTTTTGTTTTTTCCTCAAAGGGTGTCCATGTTGATGAATCTAAAATTGAAGCAATTAAAACTTGGCCCCAACCCACCAATTTGCAACAAGTGCGTAGCTTTCTTGGTCTTGCGGGTTTTTATCGTTGCTTTGTGAAAGATTTTAGCACAATTGCTGCTCCTTTGCATGCTTTGAGTAAGAAGAATACTCCTTTTGTTTGGGGAACTTTGCAATCCACCGCTTTTGATGAGCTCAAGTCTTTGCTTACTCATGCTCCGATTCTTGCTTTGCCCAATTTTGACAAAACTTTTGAGGTTCATTGTGATGCAAGTGGTACTGGAATTGGCGGAGTTTTGATGCAGGAAAAACGATCCATTTCTTATTTTAGTGAAAAACTCTCCGGTGCTCAACTTAACTATCCCATCTATGACAAAGAATTGTATGCTTTAGTGTGTGTGCTACATGTTTGGGAACATTACCTTAGACCTCATGAGTTTGTCATCCATACCGATCATGAAAGCAGCTTAAGTACCTAAAAGGTCAAACTAAGTTGAACAAGCGTCATGCCAAATGGAGTGAGTTTATTGAATCTTTTCCTTATGTGATCAAGTACATTAAGGGTAAAGAAAATGTAGTTGCCGATGCACTTTCACACATATTCATGCTTGTCACTCAACTTGAATTGAATGCTATTGGCTTTGAGCACATAAAAGACTTGTATGAGCATGATCCTTCTTTTGCTACTCCTTATGCTAAGTGTTTGACACACACGTCTTGGGAACAATACTACATAAAGGATGATTATCTTATGAGAGCTAACAAACTTTGCATTCCCGAGTCTTCTCTTCGTTTGCTACTTCTGCAAGAGGCTCATGGAGGCGGACTCATGGGACATTTTGGACGCGACAAGACATTCGCCACGCTCTCCAAGAACTACTTTTGACCCAAGATGTTCCGTGATGTCCAACGCTTCACAAACCGATGCTCTACATGTCGCAAAGCTAAGTCTAAAGCTCAATCTCATGGTCTTTACATGCCTCTTCCTATTCCCTATCAACCTTGGGAAGACATTAGTATGGATTTTGTACTTGGTTTGCCTAGAACTCAAAATGGAAAGGATTCCGTGTTTGTTGTTGTGGATAGATTTTCTAAGATGGCACATTTCATTCCTTAAAACAAGACAGACGATGCTTCACACATTGCAAATCTCTTTTGTAGGCAAATCCTGCGACTTCATGGAGTGCCAAAGACGATTGTCTCGGACCGTGACATCAAGATCTTGAGTTACTTTTGGAAGACCCTATGCACCAAGCTCGGAATCAAGCTATTGTTCTCTTCGGCATACCATCCTCAAACCGACGGCCAAGCGGAGGTGACGAACCGTACACTCTCCACTCTACTTGGCGTGTTGATCAAGAAGAACATCAAGGAGTGGGAGGCATGTCTACCCATCGCCGAAATGCGCCTACAATCGTGCAAGACACTTTCGACTACCGGCAAGTCCCCCTTGAGGTCGTCTCTGGCTTCAACCCGTTGTCGCCATTGGACATTCTACCTCTTCCTCTACAAGAGCGCACCAACATGGATGCGAGTGCAGGCAAGCTACATCAAGAAGATGCATGAGGATACAAGGAACACCATCAAGCGCCAAGTACAACGACTAGCGACCAAGCTCAACGTCAACAAGCAACCCATGGTCTTCAACATCGGTGATCTAGTGTGGCTACACCTTCACAAGGACCGCTTCCCCAACGAGCATAAGTCCAAGCTTCTCCCTCGAGCCGACGGACCATTCAAGGTGCTAGCACGCTACAACAACAATGCTTGCAAGATCGATCTCCCACGCGACAAGTACAACGTGAGCGACATCTTGAACATCTCCGATCTCTACCCGTACCATGGCGATGAGGATTTCGATCCGAGGTCGGATCTTCCGCAAGGGGAGGGAGATGATGCGAGCATCCTTGATCATCCCCATGGACCTTACGTCGCCTCACCAAGCACCAAAAGGACCCATGACTAGAGCACGAGCTCGAGCTCTCGAGACCAAGGTGACTTCTCTCCTTAGTGATATATCATATGACCCTCTTGAGACATGGCTACTACCTCAATCCGGAATGTTATGCATGATTAGGTACCAAGAGGACCCTCCCGAGGATGCACATGAAGATGGACAAGACCCCGAGTCCACGGACGAAGAGGACCAACGGAAGAAGGGAAAAACAGCTTCCAGGCACCGGACATCCGGCCTAGGCCCCGGACATCCGGCCCCTGGAGGCCCACAATGCCAGAACCTGTAGAAGAAGAAACCTACAGCGACCGGACATCTGGCGTACCGCCCGGACATCTGGCCCTTCCCGTGCCACCAGACATCCGGCCTCTCTACCGGAAATCCGGCTCCCCTATACAGAATGCAACTGGAGGACCCCCGCCGGCCCGGACATCCGCCAGAACCACCGGACATCCGGTCCCTCGTGAAGGACCAGACATCCGGCCCGGCCTTGGGACATCCGGCGCCCTGCTGTAGCGCACTCTCCTTTGGGCCATGACCCGTGTACCCCTTCACCCTTTGACTATATATACTCCCAACTCCACGTGCGTTTTAGGGTTAGCGTTGATTTAGCTCAAGTTAGAGATAGAGCTTGGCTCATCCATCGGATCTCCTCCTCGTGAGAGACCGCGGCCTCCTCGGAGAAGATCCTATCGGTTCAAGACCCCTCTAGGGTGGACCCCATCAAGACCTCCTCACGGAGAAGAACCCGGTTACTCTTGTATCGTCCTTTGTTGATTTTGAATCTTGTGCTACCTTATGTGTTCGGTGATCTAGCACTTGTGTGATTGATCCTGTTGGTTGAGTGATTCCCTCTTGTTTTCCCCGTGTTTTTCCTTTGTGCTTCCGCGTGTTCTTCGTGATTCCCCGTAGGATCCACTCCAAACGTGAAAGATCGGGCCCTAGGGTTCCGCCCTACATCAACTTGACATGTTCTTTCTTGTCACAGTAAAGGTGCTGAGGGTACTGAGGTTGAACACGCATTTAATTAGGAAAGATCAATGGTATGATTATCAGAGGCGACTGGTACCGCGGAATGGAAGTGCCTCCAAAAATGCGAAACTTCGTATTGGAAGAGCATATGGCAAAGCAATTGGAAGTAATTGTGTCAAACCGATACATGACTTGTCAGCAGCTAATCCCTTTTCAGAAATGACGCAGCTTGCAATGTTTGAATTTGGGTGTTGTAATCTTTGAATTTGAACCTTGCAATATTTATGGTATTTGTTATATTGAACCGTTTCTGTTCTCTTGTCTCAACGCAAACAGTTCGTCCGGGTGAACCGCATGTCATACATCGCACACACCTTGATCTGGCTGACCGTTTCTTTTGTGTTGCCTAATCACAAACAGTTCATCCGAGTGAACTCTATGTTGTACATCGCACACACCTTGATCTGGCTGACGTTTCTTTTGTGTTGCCTAATCACAAACAGTTCATCCGAGTGAACCGTATGATGTACATCGCACACACCTTCATCTGGCTGCCCATTTCTTTTGTTCCTCCTCATCGAAAATGGTTAATTGAACTAAACCGTATGCCCTGGATCGCACACGCAACTAAAATCCGAACCATGTTTGATGCATCCGTCATCGCAAACGTTTCGCACCTTTTTTGACGTTTTTTACACCACCGTTTGCGATTATTGCAGCGCACACAGTTTCGTCGAAGGGTCTCTGATCGTAGTGTCGCGTTAGCAGCATCCTGCAGTAGTGACGCGTGAATGTATCATGGGCATGCATACTTTTAGAGGGCCGAGAGATAGTTTGTGTGCGTACGTGAAAGTGCTGTAGAAAGAGGGGGCTGTCCGGTGGAGACAAGGAGAGATATGCCCTTCGTTTCTCTTTCCCGTGACTAATATTTTAGGAGAAAATATAAACATTCACAATGATGAACAAATATTTTTAGATGCACCATGCAATTAACTTTCCTATATAACATTGTGCTATAGTATATGCTTATTTTCTTAGTGGCCGATTGTGTGTGTGGTGTGGTGGGCACATCATTTCTAGTTGGGGTGGGCACATCATTTCTAGTTGTGGTGGGTCAACATGAGGACTCATGGGTCGGTTCCATCCTGCACCACGTAGGTTGAACCGAGACGCATTATACGAAGACCCATGTGGAGGACTCGGTGTACAACACGAAGCTACCAGAGTCGTGGAGGACTCTATCCCCACTAGTGATAAGCCGACTATATATGGTTTGTAACCCTAGGCCCCGAGTATGTTATAGAAGCATGGGGGCTAGTTCGTCGACAGTATACACACACACACAATGCCTGGTATTCACGTGTACTTTGTACACAGACCTATCACTAATACTCTGATGCAGGAGTAGGCTTTTTCCTCAACTACAAGGGTCCGAACTTGGGTAAAACTTTGCCTCGTATTACCATCCAGCCTAACAGTCAGGGATATCCTACCGAATGATCTGATGGAATCATATCTGCCAACTACTAAGAGAGAGGTGTGCCTGTGGGGGGGGGGGGCAGCAATGTGTGTGATAGAGGCCTAAAGATAATGTACGTGCGGGAGACACGTAGCACATATATGTGCGTATAGAGGGCTAGTAGAGACCGTGCGTGTGTATATATACATGTGAGAAAAATAGTGTTTTCCAACTGAGATTAGTGAATAGAGTGGTACATAGTAGTCAGAAAGAGAGAGACAGAGATATAGAGAGAGTGTGTGCGTGAGACACCCCGACACCCCGGGAGAGATTGTGAGCATGTGTGAAAGAGAAATGCCGATGTATATAAAGTGTGTGCACTTATGTGTTAGATAGAGAGATATATAGCGCGTTTGTGAGAACTGGACGAGGAATAGTGCATCTATGTGTAAAAGGCGGTTCTACGCATTAAATTAAAATATAAATGGCATTATTAGTTTTGGATGAGATCATGAATTTTGAATTTGCGTATGAACGAAAATCGGTCTATCAGACACCCGTACTCTATTTAATTCTAGCATGTCCATGTGTTTATTTCATATTATCGATCCATAGAGTGAGAGCGGTTTGAAATACAGGCAATGCATTGTTTTTGCAATTCATATATAAAAATTAATTAGTGAAGTCCATGTTGTTAGTGTGAAGCACTTTATACATTTGTCACTTACATAGATACATTCCAAATTGCTAGCTACGAAATAGAATACATGTAGAATTCAACATAAAGGGGGTTTCAAAGATTCGAATTCGTAGGAAGTGCATTCATCTATTTGAACCCGAGATAATGGCATTTGTAAATCAGATCTAAAAGGGGGCATCAATCTTTGTTGTGCGTTTAAACATGCTATATATTCATACACATGTCTAACTATTTTTTGCAACCAAGGAGATTACATCTCGAACCATGCATGAACTGAGGTAAGTTGCATATTTTTAATATATACTCGTGTACAATGTATATTCAAATGTACCCCCTCCATTCCAAAATAATCGTAGTTTTAGGATTTTCAAGAGTAAAGATTTGTGAAGTTTGACAAATCCTGAAAGTTCAATTCATGAGAACCAAAAAGTTAATGCTTCTGCTCCCAAATATTGTACGAAGCGCCAAATAAGCCTCTGGTCACCCAAAACAGCGCGAGACTAATGTTTGGTGGTAGGACATTACTGTCCTGACTCTTGCCCGTGTAGCCTATCGGCCTGATGTCCAAAGGTCTAAACCGGGGTTGGTTTGTAAATTCAGCAAGACGCCAGTCTCAACCGCCTCCGAGAAGCATTCATAAGGCGTGGGCGCCTAAACACCCATGCGCTCGGCCGAAATCTATCCCGCGCACCATTTGGGACACATGAGATTACTGTCCTACCCCCAACCCGCAATATGTTCGAAATTTTAGATGGGGGCAAAGTTTGTAACTTTCCCCAAATTTCAAACAAGCGCATCCCAAACCGAAACATTGTTCCCCCTTAGTTCCCCCCTCCCTCTGTTTCCCCATTCATAGTCCATTGGCGCCAAAACGCCCTCTCCACCAGCTGTGAAACCCCAGACTCCTCCGTGCTCCACCCCATCGCGCCCAATCCCACGCCGCCCTCCTCCATCACGCCGGAGCCGGTACCCTAACATCATCGTCCAACGCAAGCGCAACCGCAACCGCAACGCCCTCAAGGTCTTAGCTGCTGAAGCCGAGGCAGAGCTGCCTCCACGACGCCGATGCCGATGTGCGCCGTACTAGAACCACTTTGACCATGCCGTCCTGCGCCTCACCGCTGCTGCTCCACTTTATGCATAGCCGACCGCACGGAGTTGTTCCTGCTTTCATGGCCGTCGTTAAATGCGCCTCGGATCTGGTTCCCCATGCCCGACAGACAGCCACCGCACCATACTCAACAACTTGGCCATGGGTTCGTCCAAGGCTCCACCGTCCTCCACAACATCTCGTTTCCAGCGAACCACAAGAAGATCGTTGGAAAAAAAAAGGAGGACATAGCACTGCTAGTAGAAAGAGGTACTCCTCTTCCCTTATTCATGCAAATCTTACGTCTCTGCTCACACCGTATTCATCCCATGAAAGAAACTATTTGAGATCTTCTTACTGCATCTTCTTCATGATACTAAATGCACAAGGTTTCCTCCCATTTACTATTTCACCTTTGCTAGAGGTTAGTAGCCGCTTTGGACTTCAATTGAGGTCGATCGAATCGCAACTAAACGAAGCAGCACCCGCTTAGGAGCGCGGAGCACCTAGTCCGCCTGTTCGCCAGGGAAGCGGCGCATCGGTGTCTATCATAGGGGTGTGGGGCGCAGGAGCTGCTTGCGCCCGATATGGAGGTCGGCGGGGCTTGAAGGGTTGGCCGGGGGCGGTGCCAAGCACGGCGGTGCGGTGAGGTCGAGGGGAGGGTGGAGGCAGTGGACTGGGCCGGTGGTCACTGGCATTTCAAGAAAGATTGTAATACTGACTGGCTGGAGGTAGATGAAGGCGATCTGCCCGTTCTGTGTACATCGGACGGTGCAGAAAAAATGGACTAACCTATTTGTTTTCAGTCGACTGTTATTTTCATAGGACAACACCTTGTGGTGTCTTTGGAGGAACATCTGCATTTCCCAACCATCCACTGTGCTCATATTTCAAAATCCTAGAATCTAGTAATTTAGGTATTGCCATGCATGTTGTAGAGCTATCATATGTCTCCCCTCATTTATTTCTCACCGACCTGCTATCTGCTACCTTTACACTATACTAGTTGTGCACACACTTCACCCATACTCACACTATTGTTTCTTTATGCATGGGTATTTCAGACTTTGATGACGTGTTGATGAATACAAAAAAGAAAAGACAGAAGTCGGTTCAGTGTAATTCGAAGATAAGCACTAAGCGTTTGGTAACTTTAGAGGTGCAGCGTCGTGAATGGAGACGATGGCGTAGCTCTGCAGTTGATGATCTCAATTGCCACACACAACCATCTCAGTGCTTGCTTTAACTTGTGATTTGTCAAATGTGCATGTTGCATATGGTGTCTAGCTTGTATTGCTTTCAATTTGGTTAAATTGCATCTGCTTACTTTACACATTATTCCTTTGATAATGACATGCCTTCCTGTTTTTCATACATACTACATATGTCTATTAACCATGTTCGTACATCAAACAAATGCTCTTTTGTATCCCTCATCAATCACTTATGATGAGACAGTCACCCCAGTGGAGTTCTTGTGAGAGAGACGCTTACTCGTTTAAAGAGTGCAATGTCATCCTCCCACATGATTCTCAAGAAGCAACAAGGCTAAATGAAGATAGTCAGCGTAGCTCTCTAGTTGATGACATAATTCCCCACACCACCATCGCAGGTGCTTGCGCTTACTTGGCAGTGTGATATGTGGTTGCATGTTGCATATGGTGTCTACCTTGTAATGCTTTTAATTAGGGTAAGTTGCATCTTCTTAGTTAACACATTATACCTGTGAATATGACATGCCTTCCTATTTTTGGTACATACTACGTCTTTCTATTAACCATGTTCTTACATCAAAACTACTTTTCTTGTGTATCCCTCATCAATCACTTCTGACGAGACACCTTCAAGTTGATATTGTAATATTGGTTGCATCTTGCATATCATTTCAAACATGTATTGCCTCTAATTTGTTGAAGTGCCAATTATAATGAGACACATCTAACTTGGTAGAGTGATTTTGGTTGGATCTTTCATATGGTGTCTAGATTGCATTTCTTCCAATTTGTTGAAATACCTTCTCCTTAGCATTTTTCGTACATATTCCATCCTCCTACAATATGGTTGCCATACATAAAAGTTGTGTTCGTCAGTATCATGCATCAACGAATTTGGAAGTGCGAATTTCATTCCTTTTTCTTATGTGTTTACTTGACAAGGCAAAATCTAAAAGGACGAAGGCACAGAATGATGGTGTCGTGGTTCTAAGTCTGACAGTAGAATGGGGGTAGGTGATGTAGAGGCAAGATCTTAGCTATGGAGGAGTTGTACACGCAAGTTTCTGAGTTCGAGGCCCTTCTCGGAGGAAGTAACAGCCCTACGTCTCGGGCAGGAGGCGGTAGGCTGGATTATATGCGTGGGATTCTGAGGGGTGCGAACCCTTGTCCCAGGAGGGTGGCTTATATGAGTGCGCCAGACCCCAGCTCCCCTCCGATTACCACAGGTTCAATGTACATCAAGATGGGGCGTTCTTGTAACGCTTGACAATAAAGATACATAATGACCATTAAAGCTATGACTTAATTCCCGACCGTTCTTGAGGCGGAGTGGCTCTAGATCTCCTGGTAGTCGAGTGATTGTCTGCATGGTCGTGTGTCTTCAAGACTGTCGAGTGGAACATAGCTTCATGGTCGAGTGGATGATGATTTTTCTTTGAATGCCTCTGGTTCTTTTAGAGATGTCCTTGGGGAGGGTATCTTTGACAGGTCCATGACCCTACCCTAGGTACATAGCTTCATCATTAGCCCCGAATGGATCAGGGGTTGAGTGAGGAAGGAGTTGAGAACACTCCGACCCATTTTTCGTGCTATGAGTATATCTTGTTACGGATCAATGAACCGAGGTGATGACACCAACTTCTTTTCAATCGCCTTGATCCATTCCTAGTTTTTGTCAAGTGAACTTTTCTTTGGAAGAGCTCCGAGTGATGATGTGGAGGAGATCTTCCGTCGACAAGTTGTTCTGCTGTCCATGATTTGTGGATTTGAATTTCGGAAGCCTTGCAGGCGGAGGAGGCCGATGTCGGATGGGATAAGGCAAGGCCGCCTCGATTTCTGCGCCGCCTTTTTCGCCACGTATCACGCGCGCGGCTGTTGCGGGATTTGATAAGATCGCATGTGCCTACATGTCAGTCACTCGGAAGTAACCTCATATAAGGCGCCAGACCGGGGTTTTTGAACAGTGCGCTTTCATTCTTCCCCCTCCTTCTCAGACTTCTCCGCCGTGCCTGGTCTCGCCCCCGTCTTTCTTTGCTACTGTTAGGTGTTTACTTTGGGGCGATGGGGAAAGAAGAAGAGTGGCTCTGGAGCGGGCGAAGAAAACGACGGTGAAGGGTAAGGGGAAGAAGTCCAGTCGGGGCGGATCTTCCTCGAGGGCCGGCCTACCGCAGGGTTGGATCCAGGGCGACCGGATCCGCTCGGCGATTCGTCAAGACGACATCGACGACCTGGTCGAGGGAGGACTGATTCCCCACGAATCGCCGCGGCTTCCAGGGAACGAGACTGAGCCGCAACCTCGAGAGGGTGAGTGCGTTCTCCTCGCCACTCACGTCGACCGCGGGTTTTCCTTGCCTCCTCACCCTTTCTTTCAAGGCTTCTTGAATTTCTTTGGGGCGCAACTCCACCACTTTACTCCCAACACCATCATGTACCTTGCTTCCTTCGTGTCTCGTGTGAAAATTTCTTGGGTTGCCGAGCCTCATTGGGGCCTTTTCAAGCATATTTTCACCGTCGCTCCCAGACGGTAAAAAAGGCCAATCCGAGTGACGAGAGGACTGATGCGGAGCATCCCTCACTCATCCCCACGGACATGCCTGCATCTCCTTCAACACCACCGGGACCCATGACAAGAGCCCGAGCTAAGGCTATTGAAGATAAGGTGAACTCGCTCCTCTCCGAACTTCTTATTTCTACCCATGAGACATGGCTACTACCTCATTCAGAAACTCTATGTGTAATCAGGTACATGGAGGCGAGCCAAGGATCTACTACTTGCAAGAGCCAAGACGGCGAGGACCCCAAGTATGTCGAAGAGGAAGAAGAGATGCTGCTGAAGCTACAGGGCACGGACGTCCGACCCTTTCCGGACGTCCGACGATCTCAGACACGGACGTCCGACGCTCTCCGGACGTCCGGAACTTCATCACCCGAACCAAATCTACGGACGACCGGAGCTGACCGGACGTCCGGACGACAATCACCCGAGCCGAAACTACGGACGACCGGCAGCCTCCGGACGTCCGGACCCTCCTGAAGCCCCGGACGACCGGCCCTCTACGGACGACCGACACGCCTCTGGCGAGAAGAATCGATGGGCGTCCGAGCAGTCCGGACGACCGGACCTTCCCGAGCCTCCGGACGTCCACGTCTTCCGGACGTCCGACGCCTGATGCGGGCTGGAGTCCATGTACCCCTTCGTTTTGACTTCCATTTGCACTGAGACTATAAATAGGACCCCTCCATCTCCTAGTTAGGGTTAGCATTGGATTAGCTCATATTTTGGTGTGAGAGCCTTTGCTCATCCACTTGGCTACTTCTCCTCGGAGATCAGGACCTCTACGGAGAAGATTCCCAAGCGGATTCAAGACCCCCTTCTAGGGTGGACCCTCAAGACCTCCTCTTGGAGAAGAACGGCTACTCGTGTATCTTTACCTTTATTGTTCTTGAATCTTGTGCCACTCTATGTGTTCATCGATCTAGCACTTGTGTGATTGATCTCTTGTCGGTTTAGTGATTTCTCTCTCGTTTCACTCCGTGTTTACCTCTTGTTCTTCCTCGTGTTCTTCGTGATTCCCCGTAGGATCCGCTCCAACGTGAAAGATCGTCCACATAGGGTTCCGCCCTACATCATATGGTATCAAAGCCACGTTGATCACGTTCTTGGAGCCCCTACACCGTGTTTTCTAGCTTGATTTTGTTGTTTTCGTCCTAAAATTCGAAAATCTCCACCAGAAATAGCCCCAAAATTTTTTTGTGATTTGTTTGTGAGTTGAGATTTTGTTGGATTTGGTCCATGGATTTGTCTTGCTACACGTGGATCTAGCTTTCCCTCCTCCCCACCCTTTTCCATCCACCAAACTCCTCGACTTGACCTCACAATCATCTTCGTGCCGGAATTTTTGCAGTTCCTCTCCCGAGCCCGATTTTTGGGAGCTCAGGACATCCGGACAAGGCGGACGTCAAGCGAAGTCCGACGACCGTAAATTCTGAGACGTCCAGTAAAACCTGACCAAACTGAATTCCTTGATTCGGACACCACCACCACCCCACATTTCTCCATATCTCCCAAACCCACATACACACAAATCTTCCACGATTCCTCCGATGACGATTTTGGCACATTTTAGTCTTTGAGATTTTGAGTTGTGGCTTTCGTATCCTTTTGTGTTTCGGCTATCTAGGTGCGGTTCGACTTCATCATCACCACGACTCAACTTCGCAAGGGTCTCATCATCGCCAAGGACGGTAACTTCGACGACATCTTTGTCATACCTTGCAATTGCATTGATAACCCACATTGCCTCATTTTGCGTAGCTTACCCATCGAGACTAGCCTTTGAGTATTGCCGGCAACGTGACTTGTGCACATTTAGTGATCATACTCCATAGCATACATACCATACCATAGTGGTGCATATCTTGGGATCCACTTGTGTGTCACAAGGTTGTCATAGCATACACAATTGCTATCTTGGTTCGTGAAGTTTTGCATGAGAAAAGAGCTCAAAAGTGAAAGAGCCACCCAAGCTTTTAAGCAAAGAGAAAAGATAAGCAAAGAACTTATGCACAAGAACCATAGCATCATACTACATTAAGATTGTCATATTGGATCATCTTGGATCATTGCAGAAATACCATACATATAGCATATTTGGGATAGAGATAGTTGCATTTTGCCTAGTAGGTTGTGCACAAGTTTGCGTATCCGCCTATTGTGCAATCGTGCTAGCGTCTCTCTAGTGTTGTGCAACAAGAGCATCTTGGTGATTCCACATTTGGCTCATCCTTGGTTGCATAACCCCATATTATCTATTCTTGGCGTGTGGTTCCGTGTACCATATCTTGCTTGGTCTACTTGTTGCATTTGCAAATTTGTGAATCATTTCCAACTTTATTGAGTCTCACTTACAATTGCATCAAATTTTGTGCCACCATCCTAACCGAGCTCCACCATAAGCTTTTATTTGTGTAGGTGTGAGAACCGACAAGAATCGGTACCAAGAGTGCTATTTCATTGTCCGCATTTGAGTGAACTTGATTCATTTTCAACATCGGTCAAAGGTACATTGGTATAAGTTCTTTTCCGTTCTACCACTCACATCTTGATTGGAATGATGGATAGGCCAAGTTCTTCTACCAACCCACTCTTCATCGAGCAAAGGCGACGACATGTCCTCATACGTCACCAAGAGCCACCTCTTTGGTGCACAACGACGTTGCACCAAGAACAACAAGCAATGGCGACCGCGCCGACAACCTCGCCACCGACTTGCGACTCTCGAAAGCAACGTACAAGAGACTGCTTGACAACAAGTTCGGCGCTCACAAGCAAGAGAATGATGCAAGAATGGGACGAGATCCGTGCCTTGATGAGGAACCGGCATCACTCCACTTCTTCATCCTCAAGATGGAGCAGCTCGAGTCGACACTCAAGCGACACCTTCTACGACTCAAGCACACCGTCATCGAACACTCTTCGACGAGCCGGGCGCCAAGACCGTCATGCATCTCGCAACCCGCTACATGACAAGCACTCACAAGAGCAAGTTGATGATCAAGTTCCTCATCCTCAATCAAACCAAGAGGCTTTTTCTCAAGCTCAAGAACGGCAACGTCTTCGTCGCCAACAAGAGGAAGAACGAGCACGTCGTCACCAAGACGAACAAGACGCCACCAAGACGAACAAGACGCCAAGGCACAACGTCTTCAACAACAACAACGTGAAGCGCAAGCTCTTGAGGCGCAACGTGCCCTTCAAGAATCAAGTAGAGCCGTCGCCAACCGCAATCGCGAGCACGGCGCCAATCAAGAGGAAGCCCTTCGAGAAGAAATACAAGAGAGGAACTACCAACCTCATATACAACGTCAAGTTCCTCAAGCTCCTCCACAAGCTCGTCAAGCTCCACCTCAACCTCAAATTCCACAAGAGCAAGTTGAGCATGGTCGTCCTCCGGCGCCAAGAGCAACATGAAGGCGAGTACAACCCACGTCAAGGACGTTATCATCAACATCGCCAACAACACAATGAAGAGCAACGATACGGCAAGCTAAAATTCACGATGCCCAAGTTCAATGGAAGCAATGACCCCGAAGACTACCTCTCATGGGCATTGAAGGTTGACAAAATCTTCCGTTTGCACAACTATGATGAAGCGAAGAAAATCGCTATGGCATCACTTGAGTTCCAAGATTACGTGCTCATATGGTGGGAACAAATCATTGAGCGACGACAAGCAAGAGGTGAACCTCCAATCACCACTTGGGCTAAAATGAAGGATGTCATGCGAGCACGTTTTGTGCCAACCTACTACAACGCGACCTCTTCAAGAAACTCCAACTACTCAAGCAAGGAACAAAGAGTGTTGAAGAATACTACAAGGAGATGGAGATAGCCATGATTCGAGCCAATGTCAAGGAAGACGATGAGCAAACTATGGCACGTTTCTTGAATGTACTCAATCATCCCATCAAGAAGATCGCCGACTTCCAACCATACTCAACCCTCATTGAGCTCGTGCATCAAGCTACAAAGGCGGGCATGCCAAGTGCAAGATGACTTCAAATGCGCCAAGTACTCATCCAAGACCTAAAGCTTCTCCAACAACCAAGCTTCAACAACTACTCCAACATCTACTTCGACCAAGCTTTCTTCAAGAAAGCGGCGACAAGTCAAGTTACAAGAAGACATCGACAAATTCAAGTCGTCCTCCTACTACTACAAGCAACCTCAAGCCGCGCGCTTCATCCTCTACTCCAACCGATGAGACCATCAAGACAAGCTCCTTCAAGTGTTTCACTTGCGGCGGCCGAGGCCACAAGTCATACGAATGCACCAACAAGCGCACCATGATCCTCAACGACGATGGCACATATGACTCCATGAGTGATGAGGAGATGGAATCCCTTGAGCAAGTGGCCATGCACCGGCAAGTGAATGAAGATGAAGATGACCAAGTCTTTTGTGGCGAGGATTGAGCCCGCTCTCGTTGTCTCCAAGGTCTTGACTCTCCAACATCAACAAGAAGAAGACCAGCGGTGCCACATCTTCCACACAAAAGCCCGGCATCAATGGGAGGTCCGTCAAGGTCATCATCGATGGAGGTAGTTGCCACAACTTGGCAAGTGAAGAACTATGCTCCAAACTCAAATTGGTCAAGAGGAAGCACCCACACCCCTACAAGGTTCAGTGACTCCGGCACTATACGAGTCGAGCATACGGTCCAAGTCTCCTTCAAAATTGGTGCTTACGAAGACACCTTGGAATGTGATGTGGTCCCAATGACCGTTTGCCACCTCCTTCTTGGTCGACCATGGCAATTCAACCGTGGTGTCATCCACAATGGGCGAACCAATCACTATAGCTTCAAGATGAAAGGGAAGGAATATGTGCTACGACCTATGTCTCCTAGTCATGTGATAGCCGACAAACAAGCCACCCATCATAGAGAAAAGAGTGAGAAAGTGATCCACCCAAAAGTGAGTGAGAGCCACAAGCCAAATTTGAGCGACTCTTCGCCTAGAGAGAGAAACCTCATCCTATTTGCCACCAAAAGTGAGATGAGAGATGTCTGTGAGAACCCATCGAGTGTGATGCACTTTGTCCTTGTGTTCAAGGATGGAGAACCAAAAACTAACACCATTCACAAGCTACCTTTGGTGTTTCAATCTCTTTTGCAGGAATTTCAAGATGTTTTTCCCGATGAGCTACCTCTGGGTCTACCTCCTCTTCGAGGCATTGAGCATCGAATCGACCTCATCCCGGGCGCCTCTACCAAATAAAGCTCCATACCGAGTCAATCCGGAAGAAACCAAGGAGATTCAGCAGCAAGTACAACAACTCATCGACAACGGCCATGTATGCGTGAAAGCCTAAGCCCTTGTGCCGTTCGGTTATTCTTGTGCCTAAACCCGATGGAAGTTTCCGCTTGTGTTCCGATTGTAGACCTATCAATGCTATTACCGTTCGATATAGGCATCCCATTCCTCGCTTAGATGACATGCTTGATGAACTTAGTGGAGCCAACTTTTTCTCAAAAATTGATCTTAAAAGTGGCTATTACCAAATCCGCATACAAGAGGGTGATGAATGGAAAACTGCTTTCAAAACCAATTTTGGTTTATACGAGTGGTTAGTGATGCCTATGGGTCTATCGGAAGCTCCCGGTACTTTTGTGCGTCTTATGCATCATGTGCTTCGTCCTTACATTGGAGTCTTTGTTGTGGTTTACTTTGACGATATTCTTGTGTTTAGCAAAACCATGAAAGAGCACATCAATCATGTAAAATCTGTGTTGCAAACTCTTCGCAAGGAAAGCCTTTATGCAAACTTGAAAAAATGCACTTTTGGAGTTGACAAAGTGGTTTTCTTGGGTTTTGTTGTTTCCTCAAAGGGTGTCCATGTTGATGAATCTAAAATTGAAGCAATTAAAACTTGGCCCCAACCCACCAATTTGCAACAAGTGCGAAGTTTTCTTGGTCTTATGGGTTTCTATCATTAAGCTTTGTGAAAGATTTTAGCACAATTGCAGCTCCTTTGTATGCTTTGAGCAAGAAGAATACTCCCTTTGTTTGGGGAACTTTGCAATCAACCGCTTTTGATAAGCTCAAGTCTTTGCTTACTCATGCTCCGATTCTTGCTTTGCCCAATTTTGACAAAACTTTTGAGGTTCATTGTGATGCAAGTGGTACAGGAATTGGCGGAGTTTTGATGCAAGAAAAACGAGCCATTGCTTATTTTAGTGAAAAACTCTCCGGTGCTCAACTTAATTATCCCATCTATGACAAAGAATTGTATGCTTTAGTGCGTGTGCTACATGTTTGGGAGCATTACCTTAGACCTCATGAGTTTGTCATCCATACCGATCATGAAACGCTTAAGTACCTCAAAGGTCAAACTAAATTAAACAAGCGTCATGCCAAATGGAGTGAATTCATTGAATCTTTTCCTTATGTGATCAAGTACATTAAGGGTAAAGAGAATGTAGTTGCCGACGCGCTTTCACGCATATGCATGCTTGTCACTCAACTTGAGTTGAATGTTATTGGTTTTGAACATATAAAAGACTTGTATGAGCATGATCCATCTTTTGCTTCTCCTTATGCCAAATGTTTGACACATACTTCTTGGGAAAAATATTACATCAAGGATGGTTATCTTATGAGAGCTAACAAACTTTGCATTCCGAGTCCTCTCTTCGTTTGCTACTTTTGCAAGAGGCTCATGGAGGCGGACTCATGGGACACTTTGGACGCGACAAGACTTTTGCCACGCTCGCCAACAACTACTTTTGGCCCAAGATGTTCCGCGACGTACAACGCTTCACCAACCGATGCTTTATATGTCGCAAAGCTAAGTCTAAATCTCAATCTCATGGTCTTTACATGCCCCTTCCTATTCCATATCATCCTTGGGAAGACATTAGCATGGATTTTATACTTGGTTTGCCTAGAACTCAAAATGGAAAGGACTCCGTGTTTGTTGTTGTGGATAGATTTTCTAAGATGGCACATTTCATTCCTTGCAACAAGATAGACGATGCTTCACATGTTGCAAATCTCTTTTGTAGGGAAATCTTACGACTCCATCGAGTACCAAAGACAATCGTCTCCTATCGTGACGTCAAGTTCTTGAGTTACTTTTGGAAGACCCTATGCGCCAAGCTCGGAATCAAGCTATTGTTCTCATCCGCATACCACCCTCAAACCGACGGCCAAAGCGGAGGTGACGAACCGCACACTATCCACTCTACTTCGTGTCTTGATCAAAAGAACATCAAGGAGTGGGAAGCATGTCTACCTATCGCCGAAATGCGCCTACAACCGCGCCAAGACATTCGACTACCGGCAAGTCCCCCTTGAGGTCGTCTCGGCTTCAACCCGTTGTCACCATTGGACATTCTACCTCTTCCTCTACAAGAGCGCACCAACATGGATGCGAGTGAGCAGACAAGCTACATCAAAAAGATACATGAGGATACAAGACATGCCATCGAACGCCAAGTTCATCGACTAACGACCAAGCTCAACATCAACAAGCAACCCATGGTCTTCAACATTGGTGATCTAGTATGGCTGCACCTTCGCAAGGACCGCTTCCCCAAGGAACATAAGTCCAAGCTTCTCCCTCGGCGTATCGGACCTTTCAAGGTGCTAGCACGCTTCTAGCGACAACGCCTACAAGATCGACCTACCTCAACACAAGTACAATGTGAGCAACATCTTCAACGTCAGGACCTTGCACCTTACCATGGAGATGAGCCTCTTGATCCGAGGTCGGATCTCTCCCAAGGGGGGGGAGATGATGCGGAGCATCCCTCACTCATCCCCACGGACGTGCCTGCATCTCCTTCAACACCACCGGGACCCATGACAAGAGCCCGAGCTAAGGCTATTGAAGATAAGGTGAACTCGCTCCTCTCCGAACTTCTTATTTCTACCCATGAGACATGGCTACTACCTCATTCAGAAATTCTATGTGTAATCAGGTACATGGAGGCGAGCCAAGGATCTAGTACTTGCAAGAGCCAAGACGGCGAGGACCCCAAGTATGTCGAAGAGGAAGAAGAGATGCTACTGAAGCTACAGGGCACGTACGTCCGGCCCTTTCCGGACGTCCGACGATCCCCAGGACACGGACCTCCGACGCTCTCCGGACGTCCGGAACTTCATCACCCGAACCAAATCTACGGACGACCGGAGCTGACCGGACGTCCGGACGACAATCACCGAGCCGAAACTACGGACGACCGGCAGCCTCCGGACGTCCGGACCCTGCTGAAGCCCCGGACGACCGGCCCTCTACGGACGACCGACACACCTACGGCAGAGAAGAATCGACGGACGTCCGAATCGGTCCGACGACCGGACCTTCCGAGCCTCCGGACGTCCGACGTCTTCCGGACGTCCGACGCCTGATGCGGGCTGGAGCCCATGTACCCCTTCGTTTTGACTTCCATTTGCACTGAGACTATAAATAGGACCCCTCCATCTCCTAGTTAGGGTTAGCATTGGATTAGCTCATATTTTGGTGTGAGAGCCTTTGCTCATCCACTTGGCTACTTCTCCTCGGAGATCAGGACCTCTACGGAGAAGATTCCCAAGCGGATTCAAGACCCCCTTCTAGGGTGGACCCCTCAAGACCTCCTCTTGGAGAAGAACGGCTACTCGTGTATCTTTACCTTTATTGTTCTTGAATCTTGTGCCACTCTATGTGTTCATCGATCTAGCACTTGTGTGATTGATCTCTTGTCGGTTTAGTGATTTCTCTCTCGTTTCACTCCGTGTTTACCTCTTGTTCTTCCTCGTGTTCTTCGTGAATCCCCGTAGGATCCGCTCCAACGTGAAAGATCGTCCACATAGGGTTCCGCCCTACATCAAGGACGCAAGTGATTCATATGTGCGGGGGCCTTGGGATTCAGATGAGGGGCAAAAGTTCCTTTCCAACCATGATCCTTCCCGATTCGGTCCGTGGGTGGCAGTCGACCTGGTTCTACTGCAAAGACCAGCCGACTCCAGGGCAGTCAACTGGACTTCCCCCTTTTTCCATGGCCCGAGTGGGGAAGCCTTCTCCTTTGAAGGTGATCCCGGAGGAGAAGGCGCAAGTCAAGGTGCTGGTCGATCGAGTAGTTCAACTTGTCCGTGATGAGGTGACTGGTATGGATTGGTTGGAGGTCTTCCTCCGGCGACGCGTCCAACCGCTTCAAGCTCGTGTACATCCGACGTGGATGTATTCGGGCACTAACGACACCAATCGTACCCATCCAGAGGAGGTCGACGAGACCACGTTGGAGGGGTGGCTGATGAGTATTACTGGAAACAAAGATAACCCCAGGGGAGCCAGGAGAATTCCTCCGCTCGACCAGTCTTACGAACCAGACAAGGTCTAATTCTGATCTTCCGACTGCAATCTTGATTCAATCGTGCAGCTGTTTATGTTTCGCCGGTGACTTTGTTACGCTTGTTTTCTTCCAGGCCCTTACCGACATGTACTCGATGCCCAACGGAGAGCAGGGGCAGAATCCAGAGGGGGAGGCAAGCGGAGGTGAAAGTGGCGAGTGGCATTCTGACGAAGAGGGGAACGAGGAGAGTGATGACTCGAGTGACGAGGAAGAGGTTGATTCGCCTCCTCGCAGGGAGAGGCGATCCAAGCTCGACCAAGATCGGGCGAGCGCCCATGAAAAGGTGATCACTCAAACTGGTCGGTCGTCAGCGTCCTCGGACGTCCTCTCCCAAGACCGACCGAGAAAGCTCCAAAGCAGTCCAAGGTTGTAGTCACGAAGCCTCGGAAGGCGCTGCCAAAGATTAAGATTGACATCCCTGCTTGCCTGCGTGAGTGTTTTTCTTTCGCATTTACTCGACATTACATGTTGTTTGTCTTTCCTTTGGTTTGATCAAACGAATCTTGAAATTGGCAGTGCTGCTACCTCTAGAACTTTAGCTTACAAAAACGAGGATGAGGAGATGGAAGACGCAGTCACCTCCCACCTAGGTACGATCTTTGTTATTCTGTCTTCTTTTTTTCGACTGAACTGTAATATATCCAATCGGGCGATGTAATTTTGGCGGCTGATGTTTTTAGAGCTCCCAACGTCATCGACCTCCCCGACGATGATGAGGACGAGCCACAGAGGCCTTTGGGGAGGAGGAACAGGAAAACGTCCGCTGGCAAGACGCCTCAATCGACGCCAGTAGTGGAACCGGTAGTTCAGGATGCCGGTGACGCCAATCGGACTTCTATCTCCTTCGCCATACCGTCGTCGAGTTCTCTACCTTCTGCATCAACTGCGCCAACTCCTACCGAACCACCTTCAGTTTTTGCTACACACCACGTCCCGGAAGACGAAGTGGGTGCTGCCAAGGAATCTATACGCCAGGCAGGCATTATGATGGAGAAGATGAAGATGGTGCGGGATGCCAGCCAGGCTGCTTATGATGCCAGCTCTGCTCTCCAGAGCAATGTTCAGGTTAGCAGAATGTCGACTGACTCTCTTGGCTTGTTCTATTTAGGATATGGTACCTGAAAACTCTCTTTCCAAGGATCTTTGCATCTGTACACCCACTGGGTGTTTCGATTTGTCACTGAACAAATTCATACTTTGAGCTGAATTTTTGTTGTCGTCGATTGAATTTTTGGACTAGTGGGGGCACGCTGAGTGCACCCACTGGGTGTAGTCCCCGAGACTATGGTGGACTGCAGGCAGTCGACTGTAGTCTTAAATTTTGAATTCCTTCACTCGGTCTGGTCGGGCCATGTCGAGTGTAAGCCGAACCAGTGGGGAGACGCTAAGTGCACCCACTGGGTGTAGTCCCCGAGACCGTGGTCGACTGCTGGCAGTCGACTATGGTCTGAAGAGCCTGTTTGTTGTTGTCTCTGTCTTTTTTTTTGCACTCGCGCTGGAAAGGTTTTGTCGAGTGTAAACTGAATCAGTGGGGGCATGCTAAGTGCACTCACTGGGTGTAGTCCCCGAGACTACTATTGGATGTTTGATTTGACGGTAGTCTTAGAATTTGTTGTCTTTATCCTTTTACCTCTCTGAAATAACCAATCTTTTATCCAGTCGACTGACCCATTCCTTGATTGCAGAAATCTTGTGATCTTGGAGCTCGCTTTTTGACTTGGAGAAACAGCAGATTCAACTCAACCTTGACACAGAGTTGGCCAAGACGGAACTGCAAAAAAGCCAAGGATGACGCCAATGGTAAGACAGACTTGTCGACTGGTTTGTCTTTGATCTGGATTTCATTACGCTCTTCTGAACCAAGCATCATTTCTTTTTAGAAAAAACTGAACCAGGCTCGGCAAAAAGGATCAAGATCTGCCGCCTGAGAAGAAGGCTGATGACAAAACTGCTCTGGCTGAACAGAAGTTGGCTTCAGTCGGCAAATTGGAGGAAGAAAACGCCAAGATAAAATCTGCCCTAGACGAAGCCAACAAGGAAGTAACCCGCTTGAAGAAGGACAAGGTCAATCTGAACGAGAGGATGGAAGGCATTGCTCGCAGGAGGGATGATCTGGAAAGTTACCTGAGGAGCCTTGCCAAGAAGCTGTTCATCAAGCTTGAAGGTATATACTCTGTTCCGACTGCTTTATCTTCGTTGACTCGGCATACGACTATTGACTCACCCTCGAATTGTGCATGCAGAGTTTTGCCGAGACTTCGAGGAGGAGACCGGGCGAATTGAACCAAGCTTGGACCCCATCAACTCCCCCATGAAAGATGAAGCTGCTATGAACTTGCTCCGACTGGAATCCCGCATCCACGGTGTTGTTGACTACCTTGCTCGACCGAAGGTTGCAACGTCGCGGATCGACACAGCACTTTGGCCAAGGGCAACGCTCCAGAATGACCTCGAGTCTCTGATGACTCGACTTAACGAGATCCTGTGTCCGGTCGCAGGAGTGGAAAAAGTCTTCTGCCGGTGCGGTCTTGATGTGGCTCTGTCTTTGGTTCGTGTCCATTGCAAGGGCGCGAGAAGAAGTGGCGGCGATCAAGGTTGCCAATACCAAGAGGCATGACTTCCAATCCTTCATGGAGACTTTCATTGCTGCCGCCACTCGGATTGCTGATGGCATTGACCTAGATGAATTCGTCGAGCCTGCCAGCCATCCTCCTGCGGAGTGAACAAACCTTTATGCTCCACCTTAAATTTGCCTCGGGATGCCGAGTGGTTTTTGTAACCGTTAAACTCTTTCGGGCTGAATGCCCGAGTACTTCCATGATCTTGAACTTTTAGGGTTAAATGCGAACTTGATTTATCTCTGGATATGCTTACGATTGCTTTTGGAATTTGTTCTACACTTGGAATGACCTTTGTGTTTGAGATGCAGCCCTCAAGTGGAGACTTCAATCGACACAGGCCTCGTCGTCCTTGCAGACAAGGATGGAGCGACGTTGTATTTGTGGCACAACTCCAAGGGAGAAGGTTACGATCAACTTTGCACCTCGTCAGTCCTTGCGGATAGGGATAGGCGCACATAGTATTTGTGGCGTAGCTCGAAGGAGAAGGTTGCGATCGACCTGCACCTCGTCGTCCCTCATGGGATAGGGATGGAGCGCTCATTGTATTTGTGGCGTAGTCTCGAAGGAGAAGGTTGCATCGACCTGCACCTCGTCGATCCTTGCGGATAGGGATATGTTTGAACTTAGGCGAGTATAAGATCAAGCAGCTAAGCCTCCGAGTGGGAGGATTGCTCTCCACTTTCGGTAGGATTTTTCAAAACTTAGGCGAGTACTTGGACTGTAGCTAAGCCTCCGAGTGGGAGGATTGCTCACGACTCGGTAGGATTTTTTAAACTTAGGCGAGTACTGGACTGCAGCTAAGCCTCCGAGTGGGAGGATTGCTCACCACTAGGTAGGATTTTTTAAACTTAGGTGAGTACTGGTCTGCACCTAAGCCCCCGAGTGGGAGGATTGCTCACGACTCAGTAGGATTTTTTAAACTTAGGCGAGTACTTGGACAGCAGCTAAGCCTCCGAGTGGGAATTTTGCTCACCACTCGGTAGGATTTTTTAAACATAGGCAAGTACTGGACTGCAGCTAAGCCCCCGAGTGAGAGGATTGCTCACCACTCGGTAGGATTTTTTAAACTTAGGCAGTAGTCTTGAATCAAGCTAAGCCCCGAGTGGGAGGATTGCTCTCCACTCGGTGGGATTTTTCAAACTTAAGCTTAAACGGATTCGCAGCTAAGCCCCGAGTGAGAGGCTTGCTCATCACTCGGTGGGATTTTTAAACTTAGGCGTAGCATCGATCTGCAGCTAAGCCCCCGAGTGAGAGGCTTGCTCATCGCTTGGTAGGAATTTTTAAACTTCGGTGAGTACTAGACTGCAGCTAAGCCCCCGAGTGAGAGGCTTGCTCACCACTCCTATGATTTTTCAAACTTAGGCGAAACGGATTCGCACCTAAGCCCCTGAGTGAGAGGCTTGCTCATCACTCGGTAGGATTTTTTAAACTTAGGCTAGTCTTTGATCTGCAGCTAAGCCCCCGAGTGAGAGGCTTGCTCATCACTCGGTGGGATTTTTAAACTTAGGCAAAATCGGTGCAGCTAAGCTAAGCCCAGTGAGAGGCTTGCTCACTACTCGGTAGGATTTTTCAAACTTAGGCGGAACGGATTCGCAGCTAAGCCCCCGAGTGAGAGGCTTGCTCACCACTCGGTAGGATTTTCTAAACTTAGGCGAAATGGGTTCGCAACGAAGTTACCCACTGGGGGATTTCGAACGCAAAAAAAGCAACAACAATTGTTCAGGAAGATTATAAAGCTCTTGTCTTTGATAAACAAACTATAAAGGTATTTCTTATTACATCTCATCCAAGTGAGTACTTAAGTATAAAAGGGGCGGAGCAGCTCCGTGTTCCAAGCTCGTGGCTCATCTTTCTGATGCTCGACATTGCAAAGATGCTATGCTCCGTTGTGGAGAACTCTGGTGACAATGACGGGACCTTCCCAAGCAGGGGCGAGCTTGTGTGGTTTCTATTGATCCACTCGAAGAACCAAGTCTCCCTCTTGAAAGGCTCGACCCCTCACGTTTAAGCGTGGAATCGACGCAAGTCTTGCTGATAAATGGTCGACCGGATCAAAGCCATCTCTCTTTCCTCCTCTAGGAGGTCGACTACGTCCTGCCGAGCCTGTTCCGCTTCATCTTCAGAGAAGAGCTCGACTCATGGTGCATTGTGAAGTAAGTCACTGACAAAGCGACTTCAGCTCCATAGACCAAGAAGAATGGAGTTCGGCCAGTCGACCGATTGGGAGTTGTCCTTAGACCCCAAAGAACTGATGGAAGTTCATCAACCCAGGCGCCTGCTGCGTGCTTGAGATCACGCATCAGTCGGGGTTTCAGTCCTTTGAGAATTAGGCCATTTGCTCTTTCTGCTTGTCCATTCGACTGGGGGTGAGCGATCCGGGCATAGTCGCCTACGTGTGCCTTGAGAAGCGTGAAGGCTCTAAACTCATCGTAATCGGGTTCACCCGTTGTCGATGATTACGTATGCGGAACTCCATATCTCCAATGCCAATTGTCCGATGAAACTGACAGCAGTGCTGGCTTCAAGATTCTTGATAGGCTTAGCTTCAATCCATTTGGTAAACTTGTTGACTACTACAAGCACGTGAGTGAAGCCGCTCCTACCGGTTCTCAACGGTCTGACCATATCCAATCCCCAAACAAAGAAAGGCCGCAACGAGTGGAATGGTCTTCGTGGCTGATGCAGGCTTGTGCGACATGTTGGAGTAAAACTGGCAACCCTCACATTTGTCGACTATATCTTTCGCCATTTCATTTGCTCGCGGCCAGTAAAACCCAACTCGGTATGCTTTAGCCACGATGGTCCGAGAGGACGCATGGTGACCACAGGTCCCCGAGTGGATGTCGTTGAGGATCATTCGACCTTCTTCTGGCGTTATACATTTCGATCGACTCCGTCACTCCTTCCCCGAGCAGCTTGTCCTCTTATCACAAAGAAGGCTTTGGATCGACGGACGATCTGTCGAGCCTCTTCTTCATCTTCTGGTAGTTCCTTTCTAAGAATATATGCAATGTACGGCACTGTCCAGTAGGGAGTGATGACCAAAACCTCCATGATCAGGTCGACCACGGCTGGGACCTCGACTTCAGTCGAATCTATGGCACTCTTAGGCTGCATGGGCTCTTCAGTGAAAGGATCTTCTTGAACTGACGGTGTGTGAATGTGTTCCAAAAACACATTGTTGGGAATGGCTTCTCTCTTGGAACCTATCTTTGCTAAATCATCGGCAGCTTGATTTTTCAGTTGGGGTATATGAAGGAGCTCTAACCCCTCAAACTTCTTTTCCAATTTCCTCACTGCATTGCAAGAATCAAATATGGTCGGGCTTCGACGTCCCACTCCTTCATCACTTGATTGACTACCAAATCTGAGTCGCCATAGACCATAAGGCGATGGACGCCCGAGTGAAATGGCCATTACACGTAACCCATACAAGAGTGCTTCATATTCTGCTTGTTGGAGGAATCAAAGTGAATCTGGAGGACATATCTCGAAGCTTGTCTCCTCGGGGATACCGGTACCACCTGACCGTAATCCCATTCAGCATCTTGGAACCATCAAAAACATGGTCCAGTGCTCCGAGTGAACTTGAGTCGGCAGTTGTTGTTCGATCCACTCGGCGAGGAAATCTGCTATTGCTTGGGACTCGATAGCTTTCTTTGCCTCAAACTTGATATCTAAGGGAAGGAGTTCAATCGCCCATTTTGCCACTCGAACAGTTGCATCTCTATTGTGGAGAATCTCTGACAATGGAGCGTCGCTGACGACTGTAATTTAATGGTCAGAGAAGTAATGTGCAACCTTCTTCGTGGTCATATAAATCCCATAAACAAGCTTCTGATAATGCGGATATCTTTGCTTTGATGGAGTCAAAACTTGAAACTTATAATATCTTTGGGCGCTGAACTTTATAGGCTTTTCCTTCTTCTTCCCGCCGACCGTAGTAATCAGACCTTGACGACTTGTCCAAGAGCTGCAATGTAAAGCAGTAAAGGCTCTTTGCTGATTGGGGCAGCAAGCACCGCTGGGTGGAAAGCAAGGCTTTAGCTCGCAAATGCTGCATCGCCTTCGTGGAGTCCACTCAAACTTATCTCGACTTCTTCATCGATTGGTAAAGAGGCAATGCCTTTTCACCGAGGCGAGAAATGAATCGACTTAGGGCGCCAAACAACCAAGAAGCTTCGGACATCATGCACACGCACGGGCGTTTCATCCGAGTATGGCACCCACTTTCTCTGGGTTAGCGTCGATCCCTCGTTCGAAACGAGGAAACCGGCAATTTTCCTACTTTGGGACTCCAAATGTGTACTCTGAGGTTGGCAAAGGTTTCAGCAAGGTCAGCCAGTAGGTCGGAACCTTTACGTGACTTAGCCACAATATCATCCATGTATGCTTCCACATTCCGACTGATTTGAGTGAGTAAACACTTCTGAATCATCCGCATGAATGTGGCTCTTGCGTTCTTCAAGCCGAATGGCATGGTGACATAACAGAAGCACCCAAATGGGGTAATGAAAGCTGTTTTTATCTCTTTGGGTCCATACAGACGGATCTGATGATACCCCGAATAAGCGTCCAAAAAGGACAAACGCTCACACCCCGCAGTTGAGTCGACAATTTGGTCGATGCGAGGGAGAGGAAAGTGATCTTTCGGGCAGGCCCGATTGATATGCTTGAAGTCAATGCACATGCCAAGCGAGTCGTCCTTCTTAGGAACCATGACAACATTAGCTAGCCACTCGGGTGGTAAATCTCGGATAAACTCAGCTGCTAGGAGCCGAGCCACTTCTTCACCGATTGCCTTTCTCTTACGCACGGCGGACCGTCGAAGATGTTCTTTGACTGGTTTCACTTTTGGGTCGACTTGCAGACGATGCTCAGCCAGCCCCCTGGGAACACCCGGCATGTCAGAAGGTTTCCATGCAAAGATGTCCTAGTTCTCACGGAGGAACTGGATGAGTGCTTCTTCCTATTTGGAGTCGAGTGTTGTTGAAATGTGAGTCGGAGCAGCATTGGGATCCGTCGGGTGAATATGAATCGACTTCGTTTCGCCAGACGACTGAAATGCTGAATCCATGGCAGGCTTCTTAGCTCGCAACAAATCACCCGGATCTGCATTTTTCTGATACTCCTGCAATTCCACTACTGCCATCTGTGCATCGGGCGATCTTGAGCCTTCTGGAAGCACTCTTCTGCCTTCTTTCGATTGCGGTGATAGTGATCACACCTTTAGGACCAGGCATCTTCAACTTGAGATACACGTAGCATGGTCGAGCCACAAACGTGCATAAGCTGGCCTACCCAGAATAGCGTGATAAGCACTCTGGAAATCCACAACTTCAAATGTCAACTTTTCTTTGCGGTAATTCTTGGAATCACCGAAAACTACATCAAGGGCGATCTGGCCGAGTGACTCAGCCTTCTTGCCAGGAATGACTCCATGGAAACTCATATTGCTTTCACTGAGTCTGGACATCGGAATGCCCATTCCTTTCAACGTCTCCGCATACAGAATATTCAGGCCACTACCACCATCCATTAGAACTTTAGTCAACCGAGTGCCTTCGACGACTGGGTCGACCACCAATGCTTGCCTCCCGAGGGTGGCTATATGCGTCGGGTGATCAGACTGGTCGAATGTAATGGCGATCTGAGACCATTTCAAATAATCAAGGGCGTCGTCAGGGCGACCATGTTTACTTCTATGTTGATGACTTTCACCGACTTTTGCTCTCAACATCGCAAAAATCATCGAGTGGAATTGACGTGAGGGTAACCATCATCATTTTCCTCTTTGTCCTCAACTTTGTCCGACTCTTTTTCCTTCTCTTTGGGCAGTTTCTCTCGGAACTGCTGGATTAGGAGCCGACACTGTTGAGTCGTATGCTTTGGGTAAGTGAGATTACCCTCCTCATCTTTCTTTGTGTGAATGTGGCATGGAAAATCCAACACATCATTCCCATCTTGATTTTTTACTTTCTTAGGGTTCCACGGCCCCTTGGGCTTCCCCTTGAACTTTCCTTGAGTCACGGCTAAGGCTTCTCCAGGAGCAGCTGGCTCGGCTTTGCGCTTCTGCTTCCGACTGGAGTTCCCTCCTCCGGTTTCATGGATGACTGTTTTGTGCTTGCCACTCCGAAGCCGATCCTCCTCTTCACCATTGGCATATTTGGTGGCAATCTCCATCATCCGACTCAGAGACATATCTCCGGTCCGACCGAACTTCAGATTCAACTCTCGATATTTGACGCCTTCCTTGAAGGCACAAACTGCTTTGTGATCAGACACATTTTCCACCGTGTGATACAACGTGATCCATCTCTGGATATAGTCCCTCAAAGTTTCATTTGGCTTCTCCACACAAGATTGTAGCTCTGTCAACCCTGCTGGCCGTTTGCATGTTCCTTCAAATGTTCTGACAAACACTCGGGCAAGATCTTCTGATGCGGAGCATCCCACGTTCATCCCCATGTACACTCCGACTACTCTCCGAGCCCCAAGAGGACATATAACGAGACCTCAAGCTTACGCCATTGGACCTAAGGTGAACCCGTTCCTAAATGCTTCCCCTTTCCACTTGTGCGAGACATGGTTGCTACCTAATGCAAAGACACTATGTATGCTCAGGAACCGAGGAGACAACCTTGGAGATGCTCGAAGCATAGGACAAGTCCACATGGAAGCGGATCAAGAAGTGCTTCAAGTGGAGTCACCGCGGAACTACAGCGGCCGGACATCCGGCAGAGCCCGACATCCGGCGCCACCAACCGTAAGAAGACCAGAGAGAGGCGTGGTCAGAAACTCTCTGGCCGGACATCCGCCGAGCCCTGAACATCCGGCGCGCCCGACGCCCGGACATCCGGCGTCGCCCGAAATCCGGCGCACACTATTCGTGAGAGCGAGAATCAGCCACTCCAGCCGGGCATCGCGCCACCAACGAAGAAGACCAGAGAGGCGAAGCCAAACTCTACATCGGCGGACATCGGCCGACCCCGGACATCCGGTGCCCCGCGACGGGCCGGACATCCGGCGCCTGCCCGGAAATCCGGCGCACGCTATTCAGAGAGCAGAAGAATCGGCCACTCCAGCCCGGACATCCGGCCCGCTAGCCCGGACATCCGGCGCCTCGCGAAGGCCCGGACATCCGGCCCGACGCCCGGACATCCGGCCTCCCCTGCCTGCGTGCAGCGCATCCGGGCCGAGTCCCATGTACCCCTTCGCCCCTTAGACTATATATACTTCCCCTCCACCTACGTTTTAGGGTTAGCAATGGTTTAGCTCATATTTTGTGTGAGAGCCTTGCTCATCCACTTGGTTACTTCTCCTCGGAGCTCACGACCTCTTCGGAGAGAAGATCCCCCAAGCGGATTCAAGACCCCTTCAAGGGAAGACCATCAAGACCTCCTCACGGAGAAGAACGGCTACCGTTTGTATCGTCCTTTGTTGACTTTGGATCATGTATCTCCCTTTGTGTTCATTGATCTAGCACATGTGTGATTGATCTTGTTGGTTTGAGTGATTCTCTTGTGTTTTTCCCCATGATTTCCCTCGTGTTCTTCCGCTCGTTCTTCGTGTTCCTCGTAGGGATCCTCTCCAAACGTGAAAGATCGTCCACATAGGGTTCCGCCCTACATCATCTTGGTATCATGAGCCACGTTGATCACGTTTTTGGAGCCCCTGCCCCTCTTTTTCTAGCTTGATTTTATTAATTTCGTCCTAAATCCGAAAATCCCCACCAAAAATAGCCCCCAATTTTTTTTTTGTGATTTGTTGGTTGGATGATGTTTTGTTGATTTTGATCCATGGATTTGCTTGGTTTCAAGTGGATCTAACATCTCCCCAAGTTTCCCCGTCTTCCATCCACGAAATCTCCGCAATTTTGCCCCCGAAATCATCAATTTCCGCTTCAAATCGAGTTTCAAGTCCAAATCCGATCTGGATTCATCGGCCGGACATCCGGGCCTCAGGCGGACATCCGAAGCCATACGGCTGACATCCGGGCCCCAAGCCAGACATCCGGGCCCTGGAGCACCAGATTTGCACGATTCGGGACATCAGCCACCGGATATCCGGCCAAACCCCCCGGACATCCGGTCCCTGGGAAATCAGCCTCCCGTGTTTCACCGTTTTGACCATAACTAATTCATCCGGAGTCCGATTTTGACGTTCTTTAGCTTGTTTTGAAGCTATTGACATCCCCCATCCCACAAAAATACCACCAACACCATTTGACTCCATTAAATTTTCCAAAATTTGGCAAGTTTGCCTAGGCCCTCCACCATATCATCCGCATAGCCACCACCGACTTCCGCAACCTAACCCAATTTGTTCCTATAGCATTCGTGGTTGCTTGGGTAGTGATTCGAGTCTCCTAAGGTGTTTCGGCTACTTAGGGACGATTGCTTCTTCATCAACCACCACCACCACTACCGTATAGACGTGCCCACCATACATTTCCAGCCCAACTTAACCCAATTTTGTTTGAGTTGTGGCTTGTTTCTCCTAAGGTGTTTCGGCTACTTAGGGACGACAACTTCAACTACGACACGTGTATAGCCCATCATTCCACTTCCGCATTGCCAAGTGCATACCACCTACCGCTTTCCGCTACCACCATTTTGACATTTGACGTTTGAGATTTTGAGTTCGCGGTTTTTCCGTTTCCTCAGGTGTTTCGGCTACTTAGGGACGAGACTCCATCATCTTGGTTTCTACATCAAGAACACCGCTACTCATCATCGCCGGACGGTAACCTCCATAACATCTTGGTATCGTGGTAACCCTCCATTGTATATTCCCCTTGCAAATTGCATTGATAACCCCTAGCCCATTTTGCGTTACTTGCCTATTGAGACTAGCCATTTGAGTATTGCCGACAACGTTACTTGTGCACATTAGTGATCATACTTCCCATAGCATACATACCATCTCATCGTGGTGCATATATTGCTATCATATCTTGACAAGTTTGTTCCCGCATATACACAATTGCTATCTTGGTTTGTGCATTGTGCAAAAGTGGCCTTACAAAAAAAAAGAAGAATAAGCTTTTAAGCAAAGAAAAAGAGAGAGCAAAGAAGCTTGTAAGCAAGTGCCATAGCATCATACCACATTGCATATAAGATTGTCATATCCGATCATCTTGGATCATCTCGAGAGAAACACCGGGAACCATACATACATAGCATACTTGGGATAGAAAGTTATCCATTTTGCATCTTATAGGTTGTGCACAAGTGTCGTATCCGCCTATTGAGCAATCGTGCTAGCATCTCTCTTGAGTTGTGCAACACGAGCGTTTTGGTGGATTCCACATTTTGAGCTCATTCCTTGGTTGCACGGCCCCATTTATCTATCCGTGTGTGCGTTTCCGTGTGCCACTCATTGCTATTGGTCTACTTGTTTCTCTTGCGAATTTGTGAATCTCTTTCAACATTATTGACTCTTGCTAACAATTTTGCATCAAATTTTTGTGCCACTATCCTCACCAAGCTCCACCATAAGCCTTATTTGTGTAGGTGTGAGAAACCGACAAGAATTGGTACCAATTGTGCTATTTCCTTGTTACACATTGAGTGATCATTGATCCATTTTCAACATCGGTCAAGGTACATTTGGTATAAGTTCTTCTCTTTCTCCCACTCACATTTGCTCGAGTTTTGTGATGGATAGGTAAGGCATTTCATCTCCGGTCTTCAACAACAACGACGGCGTGAACAACTACATCACCAAAGCGTCTATCTTCGATCTACAACGACAAGTGCAAGGCGCACAATCAAGATTGCGAGAGCGCATCGAGAACATCTCCATCGACATTCATCACTCAGAAGCAAGGAGAAGGGACTACATCGACAAGAAGCTTGTCGCACATAAAGAGGAGCAAGATGCAAGGATGGAGGAGATTCGGGCCTTGATCAAGTCTTCTTACCCTTCGTCATCTTCAAGGTGGCGACATTCAAGACACAAGTCTTCAGAGCGCGAAAAAGATGCAAGCGCAAGTCGTCCAAGTCCACATCTACATGGCGACCACCATCACGTTCGTGATCTACATCGTCATGAAGGACAAGTCACCTCCAAGCATCATGTGCACGACGACGAACGCCTACGAGCTCAAGCACGGCAATGACATCATCATCATGAAGATGCTCCACAAGCGCAAATGCACAAGTCCCAACAAGACCTACCTCACGCCAAGTCGAAGCTTCATGAGCACAAAAGAAGACCGCGAGACGACCACCACCAAGACGGCGCTACGGCTACATCAACCACTTCGGCATCTTCGCCAAGTGTTCACAAGGCATCTTAAGCGCCTTTGGACGTCTGGCATCTTCGCCACTTCCCACGTGTGCGCCTACATCGACTTCATCAAGTCCAAGGCGACTACCTACTGGCGAGGGCGACACTTCCATCTTCGGAAGCCCCTCAAGGAAGATGGCCGAGCATGGGAAACTCCCTTCGGTCATGGACACGAGCTACGAGGTGCCACATCATATGGGCCTCCAACACCAAGACGGTGACAAGAAGGTCGAGCAAGGGCCATCCCCTTTGACCACGGCGATAGGAATTGAGCATGGAGACATTTGCACCAACATCTCTCCGACACACACATATGTCGAGATGCCCCATTTGTCATGTGAGGAGAGCCACCACCCCATGAGAGAGATGAGTGACTCCACCATATGTGACATTGAGAGCATTTCCTTTGAGAGGATGAGTGTGACCACCACTAGCCCCACACATGAGAGCATGCCACACATCCTATGTGAGGTTGAGCGCCATTTGAGTGACTCCACCAACCATATGATTGAGTGCATTCTTGAGGGAGTGAGTGAGCCACAACACGTAGTGAGTGTGGTAGTTGAGACGGCATGTGAGGCCACTATGATTTCTAACGACTTACCCTCTACTCCTAGTGTGTTTTCTTCTTTGGTGCTAGGTCTCCTACATGACGACATGCCTAACCTCGACGAGTCCATCCCTCCAAAGGGAAAACCGATGGCCATGGTGGACAATGATGCACCCCCACATGGTTCCATCAAGATGAAGATGACAACGAGACGATCTTCAACACTTCACCTACAACACATGAGCGACGCTCCAACGGTAACATAGGTGATGGTGCTTCTCTTGTCCCACGAGCGGACTATCTTACCAATGATTGCTTGCATGATGTTGACACACCTATTACCATGCTTCATGCTAGTGCGACTTCTTCATGTCATGACTTACCAATTTATGATGAATATGATGATGAGCATGTTGAGTTGCCTAGTTGTGATGCTATGCTCCATAGGATATCATGTGAAAATTCTATTGGTCACATCATGTTTGACAATCCATTGAACTTGTCATATGCTGTGAGTGAGATCTCCCATATTGCATCATTACAATCTCAACATAGTAACTATGCATGCCCCATTAAAATCAATCCCATTTGCACTTATGGCATAGATGACGAGATGATGGTCATTGGCTTTTGTTTCTCTTGTGATGATATTGCCATGCTACCTGATTTGCGCAATTCACCTACTATGCCATGCCATGATCACATTGTTCCAAATATGCTTTATTTTGGATATTGTCAATATTCTCCATGTGATGTTGCTACTCATGCTCATGAGGAGACCCCCATAGTTTCCCCATACATATTAGGAGATCTTGATGCATTCCATACTTTGCATGATTCCCATAATCGCGTGCACCATATGCATTCCATGAATAACAATGCTCTAGATATTTCTCATGATGCATTACATCCTTTGAGTCTCCATTATGACAAGCATCATAACAAACCTCTCATGATGGATGACATGTTTTTATATCACGCATCTCATTTATTTGAGCATTGGATATTTTGTGCTAACCGACACATGCCCGTGCATCATGATGGATGATGTGTACATATACCATGCACACACAATTTTCTCTTTGTCTTTGTTTTGTGTAGGTACTCATGTATACTCGTCAACTTCTCAATCCCAAGAGTTGACGAAACGAGCTCTTGAGAGCAACGATGCTTTGGGATCCCATGCACTATCCTCACCACCGTTCCCTTCGCGCAAGGACTACGCGCATCTCTTTTACTTGTCTCTCACACGAATAGGGGCTATATATCACTTGTCCCTTTATGCCCATACTATTGTGTTCACTTTGCATGTTATACTTGCTTCTATGCCTTTGCCATGCAATTGTGACCCTTGCTTGCATCTACCCATGATTGACCCTATGTGTATTTGCATGCTTGGTGGAGATCCTTGTTGCTATTGCCATGTTTATCATGTGCCCCATGCTATCGATGCTTGTTGTGTTGGGAGAGTCATGATGTCCCATTGCTATTTACATATGGTCTCTTGTCAATACATTGATGATATTTTGCTCATATCTTGCTTTCATGCTTGTGCTATGACATGTGAATTATTCATGCCCACTATTTGCACCAATGACATGCTTGCCATGATTCCTTCTAGTACGTTGCATCTTCGCACTACTAGCTTGCTTAACTTGATCGCTATGATTGCTTGCTATGTTGCATCACCCATGTTCCACTATCACTTGCTTTCTTGGGTTGATGACATATATGTTCATGCCTCTCACATGATATATCTTGTTTATTGTCGCTTGCCTCCTATAGTTGCCTCTATGCTTAATGATCTTGGAGACTTGGACACTTCACTTGTGATGCATGCTTGTTTGATTGAGCCTATTGCATTTGGTTGTTATCGCATCATATGCCTCCTTTCTCATGCTGAGCATGATGCATACACTTGTTGGGTATCTTACCACACGAATGATAGGTTTTGCACTTCCGCTAACCTCATTTGTTTTTCCGAGTGTTTGTCATGTTCTTTCATTTTGAAGGATTCACAAGGCATTACCGTCAGGAGACATATTGGTTATGTGAAGGCATACACGATGTGCGACACCAACATTTTCGACATCCTCATAAAGGTGAACTCCTTCCCTGTGAGCCATCCTCAAGTTTGCATATTGGATGGGTCACTCTTCCATTGTTGTTTCTTTCTTGTTGTCAACATGTTACATCTATTGGATGGAGGAGCAACATTGGAGATTGGCTCTATGGACCTTCACATTGAGGAGCGCTCACACTTATTGGATGCATCTTTGGAATTCCACTCATGCCACGACATCGAGCATTGGTACAACACTACCCATGACAAATTTGCACCCCATGCATGGATTGACACACATTATGATTGTCTTGTTGCACCTATTCCCATGTCATCCATGATATATGAGCTTGTGCATTTTCTTAGCAAATTTGTTGTGATCTTTCTTGATGGCATACTCATACATCGTGATCATATTGCCTACCGTCAATTGCATGATAACATAATCATATTGAGCATCCATTGCCATATTCATGCTATTGATAAACCGTCTCATTATGACATCATTTTGCACCGTGGTTGCATTCATCATATTCACAACACATTTGTGTACACAATGAATGCTTTACATCTCATTCCATATCATCTTGCTAAGCTTCATGTGCTTTGTCATGAACAATCTTGCCTCACGGACTCATTCTTACACGAAGGACACTTTGTGTGCGCTAACCATTGTATTTCCGAGTGTTGTTTGTGTTTGCTCCTTTTGCATGTATACAACTCCGGCGACATCTTGGAATACTTGGATTGCGCCATGCCTTCAACTTCGTCCAACTACAAGTCCGTCCACGACAACCGTTTCCATGGTGACGAGGATCACGATCCGAGGTCGGATCTTTCCCAAGGGGGGGAGATGATGCGGAGCATCCCACGTTTATCCCCATGTACACTCTGACTACTCTCTGAGCCCCAAGAGGACATATGACGAGACCTCGAGCTTACGCCATTGGACCTAAGGTGAACCCGTTCCTAAATGCTTCCCATTTCCACTTGTGCGAGACATGGTTGCTACCTAATGCAAAGACACTATGTATGCTCGGGGAACCGAGGAGACAACCTTGGAGATGCTCAAGCATAGGACAAGTCCATGCGCGAGCGGATCAAGAAGTGCCTCAAGTGGAGTCACAGCGAACTACGCCGCCGGACATCCGGCAGAGCCCGGATATCCGGCGCCCACCAACCAAAAAAGAAGACCAGAGTAGAGGCAGGTTGTCAGAATTCTCACAAGCCGCTTGACATCCGCCGACCCCTGACAACCGGTACCTTCAGCGACGTGGTCGACATCCGCTACCGCCTGTAAACTCCGCGACGCTATTCAAAGAGCAGAAGAATCGGCCACTCTAGCCCGGACATCCGGCGCCACCAACCAGAAGAAGACCAGAGAGAGGCAGAAGCCAGGAAACTCTACAGCGGCCGGACATCCGGCCAATTTCCGGACATCCGCGCCCGTGACGGGTCGGACATCCGGCGCCTGCCCGAAATCCGCGCCGACGCTATTCAGAGAGCGAAGAATCAGCCACTCCAGCCGGACATCCGGCCGCTTAGCCCGACATCCGGCGCCTCGCGGCCCGGACATCCGCCCGACGCCTGACATCCGCCTCCCACGTGCAGAGCCCTTGATCCGGGCCAGTCCCATGTACCCTTTCGCCCCTTAGACTATATATACTTCCCCTCCACCTAGGTTTTAGGGTTAGCAATGGTTTAGGTCATATTTTGTGTGAGAGCCTTGCTCATCCACTTGGCTACTTCTCCTCGGAGCTCACGACCTCTTCGGAGAAGATCCCCCAAGCGGATTCAAGACCCCTTCAAGGGAAGACCATCAAGACCTCCTCACGGAGAAGAACGGCTACCGTTTGTATCGTCCTGTGTTGACTTTGGATCATGTATCTCCCTTTGTGTTCATCGATCTAGCACATGTGTGATTGATCTTGTTGGTTTGAGTGATTCTCTTGTGTTTTCCCCCATGATTTCCCTCGTGCTCTTCTGCTCGTTCTTCGTGTTCCTCGTAGGGATCCTCTCCAAACGTGAAAGATCGTCCACATAGGGTTCCGCCCTACATCGTCTTCGCAACTGTAAATACTGCCGGGCGCTAACTGATTTAACCATGCTCTGGCCGAGCCCTCCAACATCAGAGGAAGGTGCTTCATGGCCACTTCATCATTGTTGCTGCCAATCTGAACAGCCACTATGTAGTCCTCGAGCCAAGTGTCAGGCTTGGACTCACCAGTGAACTTACTGACTCCAGTCGCCAACCTGAAGTTGGGAGGAATCACCGCGGCCCTAATAGCTCTGCTGAAGCACTCTGGACCTGAGACATGCACTCTGCTGCTGGTTGGAAAATCTCTGTCATGGACTTCTCTTGTGAGCTCTGTTTTACGTCGGCCGACCTTGTACGAGAATAGATCTCGCATCAAAGCCCGGTTCCCTGGGGTCTACTGGAATCCTTCGCCCACCACTATGAGGGTGTCTGTCATCATGCTACCGAGGTATGTATGACCCACTCCTTGGGGGAGGCGTGGGCACTCGACGATGATCATCGTGATCGAGTCGGTGATCATACTGCTCACGGTTTACATCTTGATCTCGCCCGGTCTCCACGTCCCTCACGCCTCGGGGCGATATTGGGCTGTGGGCCGATCGGATCAGATCTGCTACAACGGATCTGCTATGGATCCTATTCCGCCCGAGACACAGTGTATTCTGTTCTCCTGCTGCCGGAGTAAAGCCACGATGCGATCAAACCTCTGCCACCGACCGGGACGGCTGGATTGACTCTGCTATTGAGCTGCGGCCGTGGAGATTCTGGATTGGAGTTCGATATACCTGAGTTGGGCGGAAAAAGGCTGTCGTCATTTGGATTCGAGAATCCGTTGTCGAACGCAGCGCTTTCGTCAGTCGTCTTGGAGATTCTCGATCGAGTGCGCCGGCTAAGTTTGCCAGACGCGCTTCCTCCAAGGCCTGGGCCTCGGGGGTTTCTCCAACGATAGGAGTGTGGAGTCCATCCATATTGCGGCGGCGGAGCTCTTCCCTCTGCTGCGATGAAAGAGGCTCGGGGCGGTATTCATCATGAACACGCGGCGGATCGCCACCACCATCGCAGCCGTCACCACGGGGGAAGCCAGGAGGACTGCACGGTCCATTGACCATCAGGACTTCCGCCATGGGTCATCTTTGTCGCTTTTCGGATGCGATCTCTGCGGAGCCGTCGACAGTCGAACAGGCCGTAGAGTTTCGTCGGGCTCGATCGCCATGACTTGGGGTGGCTGCCCTGGCGAGCCACCGCATGTCTCACCCTGCTTTGGAGCCTCGGTCGGTAGGGCAACGCTTGCTCCGTGAGCTACAAGGGAGAGGGACAAAGACAGGAGCCGACCGATACTGAGTCGACGGCTGCCGTTAGAGGACGCCACGGACGCACGCGCGAAAGTGCGTTGCCCCGCGGACGGGGATTGCCTCGACGTCGAGTGGAGCTTCTTAGAGGCAAGCGGAGTCGTCGGCGACGAACACGAGCGCACCGAGACGGATCTCGCGGACCTCGGCCAAACTTCCGCCTGAAACCATGATGATGGGGATCGGAAAAATCGCAACTTCTCCAACAAGTAGCTAAGACACTTGCCCCACGATGGGCGCCAACTGTCGTGGTTCTAAGTCTGACAATAGAATGGGGGTAGGTGATGTAGAGGCAAGATCTTAGCTATGGAGGAGTTGTACACGCAAGTTTTACGAGTTCAGGACCTTCTCACAGGAAGTAACATCCCTACGTCTTGGAGCCCGGAGGCGGTCGACTGGGTTATATGCGTGTGAGTTACAGGGGGTGCGAACCCTTGTCCCAGAGGAGGGGGTGGCTTATATAGAGTGCGACAGGACCCCAGCTCCCTCCGTTACACAGGGTTCAATGTACATCAAGAGGGGGGCGCATAGTAACGCCAACAATAAAGATACATAATGACCATTAAAGCTATGACTTAATTCCCCGTACTGCGAGGCGGAGTGGCTCTAGATCTCCTGGTAGTCGGTGATTGTCTGCATGGTCGAAAGTGTCTTCAAGACTGTCGAGTGGAACATAGCTTCATGGTCGAGTGGATGATGATTTTTCTTCGAATGCCTCTGGTTCTTTTAGAGATGTCCTTGGGGAGGGTATCTTGGACAGGTCCATGACCCTACCCTAGGTACATAGCTTCATCAGATGGTGGTCCTCTGGAGCAACCGAAACAAATGATCTCTGCAGATTCTCCTGCTACTCCTACTTTAGTGCAAGTTCCAAATCTCATCTCCCTTACTCCATAACCCCAGGTGCTTGCTCTAACATGGCAGTGTGATATCTGGTTGCATGTTGCATATGGTGCCTAGCTTGTATTGCTCCTAGTTTGTTAAATTGCTTCTCCTTAGCTTACACATTATACATGTGAACATGACACGCCTTCCTATTTTTGGTACATACTACATCTGCCTATCACACCATGTTCTTACATCAAACTACTGTTCTTGTGTATCCTGCATCTATTGCTTATGATGAGATAGTCACGCCGGTGGGTTAGTATGAGACGCGCTACTCTTATAAAGAGTGCAGTTTCTTCCTCTCCACATGATTCTCAAGAAACAACAAGCCTAAATGAAGATATTGAACATAGATCTGTACTTGAAGACCGCACTTCCCCTATACCACCATCGCAGGTGCTTGCTCCAACTTCGCAGTGGGATATGTGGTTGCATGTTGCATACAGTGTCTAGCTTGTAATGCTTCCAATTAGGGTAAATTGCATCTGCTTAGTTTACACGTTATACTTGTGAATATGACATGACTTCCTATTTTTGTTACACACTACATCTATGTGTTAACCATGTTCATACATGAAACTACCTCTCTCTTCAGATCCTGCATCAATCACCTCTACCAGAGACACCTTTATTCGTTGCATATTGCATATTATTTCTAGCCTGTTGCTATGTATTGCTTCTAATTTGGTCAAATACATTTGTTAGGCCACCCTTTTAATTTGGCAGAGTGATATTCGTTTCATCTTTCATGTGGTTTCTAGCTTGCATTGCTTCTAACTAGTTCAAACACCTTGTGCTTAGTTTACACTTTATACATCATACATGTCAATATGTCATGCCGTCCTGTTTTTCATACATATTCCATCCTCCTATCATGCGGCTGCCTTACATGAAAGTAGTGTTAAATGGGTATCATGCATCAATGAGTTACGAAGAGCAAATTTTATTCCTTTTTCTTGTGGGTTTGACTTGACAAGGCAAAATCAAAAAGAGGAAGGAAAAGAGTAAGGAAGGCGATGATGGTGGTCCTCTGCAAAGAACGTAAACGGACATCAGATGGATTCTCCTTGTACTTTGCTAGTGCATTACAAGTTCCAAGTTTCCGCTCCCCTACTCCACCATCCAAGGTGCTTGCTCTAACTTGGCGATGCAGGATATCTGGTTGCATGTTGCATATGGTGTATAGCTTGTATTGCTCTAATTAGTGTAAACCGCATCTTCTTATCTTACACATGATACGTGTGAATATGACACGCTTTCCTGTTTTTTGGTACACACTATATCCGTCTATCACACCATGTTCTTACATGAAACTACTCTTCTTGTGTATACTTCATCATTATATTATGATGGGACACCTTTAAGTTGGCAGTGTGATATTGGTTTGCGTCTTGAATATGATTTATAGCATGTAGTGCTTCTATTTTGATGAATGCCACCAATGACGAGACAGTTTTAACTTCGCAGAGTGATATTGATGGCACCTTCCATATGGTGTCTAGCTTGCAGTGCTTCTAATTTTTTGAAGTGCCTTTTGCTTAGTTACCACATCATAGGTGTGAATATGTCAAGCCATCCAGTTTTTCGTACATATTCCATCCTCATATCATGACTTTGCCTTTCATCAGAGTAGTGTTCGTCAGTATCATGCATTAGTGAGTTCTCAAGAGCGAATTTTATTCCTTTTTCTTGTCGGTTTGACCTCACAATGCAAAATCAATAAAGCGGAAGGAAATTGGTAAGGCATTGGATGATGTGGTCCTTCCGAGCAACTAAAACGGAGGGTCTCTACAGATTCTACTCCGCCATCATCCCAACAAGATTCGCAAGACAACGCAAGGCTAGACAGTCAATGTAGCTGTGTAGATGATGAGCACATCTCCCCTACTCCACCATCACAGGTGCTTGCTCTAACTTGGCACTATTATATGTGGTTGCATGTTGCGTATGATGTCTAGCCTTGTATTGCTTCTAACTTTGTTGAATTGCATCTGCTTACTTTACACATAATGCCTGTGAATATGACACTTGTTCCTATTTCTAGAACATACTATATCTGATCACACCATGTTCTTACATCAGACTATTGTTCTTGCATATCCCGCATCAGTCACTTATGATAAAGCACCTTTAAGTCGCTACTGTGATATTGGTTGTGTCTTGCATATGATTTGTAGCATGTGCTGCTTCTAATTTGTTGAAATGCCAGACAGTTTGAACTTGGCAGAGCGATATTGGTCGCACCTTTCATAGGGTGTCTAGCTTGCAGTGCTTCTAATTTGTTGAAATGCCTTCTACTTAGTTACCACATCATAGGTGTGAATATGTCACGCCGTCCTGTTTTTCGTACGTATTCCATCCTCGTATCATGTGTTTGCCTTTCATCCGAGTAGTGTTCGTCAGTATCATGCATGAATGAGTTTTGAAGCACGAATTTTATTCCTTTTTCTTATCGGTTTGACTTCACAATGCAAAATCAATACAGCTGAAGGAAATTAGTCCGGAAGTGGATGATGGTGGTCCTTCGGAGCAACTCAAATAGGGGGTCTCTACAGATTCTACTCCGCTATCCTCCCAACAAAATTCGCAAGACAACAGAAGGCTGGAGAGTCAACGTAATTGTGTAGATGATGAGCACATCTCCCCTAATCCACCATTACAGGTGCTTGCTCTAACTTGGCACTATTATATGTGGTTGCATGTTGCGTATGATGTCTAGCTTCTATTGCTTCTAACTTTGTTGAATTGCATCTGCTTACTTTACAATTGCATCTGCTTACTTTACACATAATGCCAGTGAATATGACACATGTTCCTGTTTCTAGAACATACGTGTAGATGATGATCACATCTCCCCTACTCCACCATCACAGGTGCTTGCTCTAACTTGGAACTGTTATATGTGGTTGCGTGTTCCGTATGATGTCTAGTTTGTATTGCTTCTGATTTTGTTGAATTGCATCCGCATAGCTTACAACTTATACCTGCAACGATCACTTACCCATAAGACACATTTAACTTGGGAGTGTGATGTAGGTTGCATCTTGCATTGTCTTCTAGCTTGTACCGCTTCTAATTTCTTGAAATGGCACTTACCATGGAGACACTTTTTACCTGATAGAGTGATATTGGTTCCTTGTCCATATGGTGCCTAGCTTTCATTTCTTCTAATTTTGTTGAAATGCCTTCTGCTTACTGTTTTTCATACATATCCCATCCTCCTATCGTATGTGTGAATATGCAATGTTGTCTTTTTTGTATATATTCCATCCTCCTATCCTGCGCTTGCCTTACATCAAAGTAGTGTTCGTTTGTATCATGCATCAACTAGTTATGCAGAGCTAATTTTATTCATCTTCTTTTGGTTTTGACTTCATAAGGCAATATCAGAAAATAGGAAGGAAAAGAGTAAGTTAGGGGATGTTGGTGGTCCTCTGGACCGACCCAAACAGAGACTCTCTAGATTTGCCATCAAGCTACTCGCTAATGAAGTTGAAGTCCCAAGTCTACATGATGAGTTCATCTCCGTACTCCACCGTCGTGAGGTTCTTGCTCTAAGTTGACAAAGTGTGATAATTGGTTTCATGTTGCATATGTTGTCTAGCACATATTTCTTCTATTTTGATTAAATTGCACCGCTGAGTTTATATCGTTATGCATGTGCATATGACATGCCTTTCGAGTTCAAGAGTGATTTTATTCTTTTGTGTTGTGGGTACTATTGACATGGCAAAGTAAAGAAATGTTAAGGAAAAGAGTATTGTAGGGAATGGTGTTACTCGTCGAGTGAAACGAAAAAGGATCCGCCCTCAAGATTCTGCTGGTACTTATAGTGCAGTAGAAGGTCCAAGTCCACCAGCTAAATCTACAAAACACAAGATCACCCGCTTCCACCACTGCACCGCAAAGATCCGCTTCAACTGTATTTAGCATCTCAACGAGTTACTAATTCGTTTATCGGTAATTGGCTGGTTCCCAAGCCGCCTTCACACCTAACACTACTTCAAGCCTTCTTGACACAACAGACTTGGCAAGATCGGATGAACCTCATGAGCATCAATACCAAGATTTCGGTGCAATTTGATCGAGTCAAGTTGCAGTTGCATGCTCCTTTATATGTACTCTCACGGTTTGATGTGCACTAACACTTTCCATATTTGTTGTTGAACTAGCACCAAGGCGCAAGCGGAAACAGAAATCAGGGATAATGCTTGACAAATTAACAAAATCTAAAGGAGGAAGAATGGAGATCCATTTTGAGGCAGGTTTAAAAAGGCCACGTGATGCTACAGAGTCAGCCAAGTTAGTATCAGAAGCAGCCATTGCCGTTAGGTGTCACGCACGTATCCTCCCAACGTGGATCCAGTACAGGAATGAGAAAGACAATACCCAGTTTAACACCGTCCTTGACCATTTATCCGTAATTAATTTTATTCATCGCAATTTGTAATATTGTCTTGCTCTGTGCCATACTTTCTAGCTCCCTCCTAATAAGACTCACATTCTTTTTAAACAGATGAGGTTCAAGTTGGATCCGAAAGATGATGCAACTAAACAAGCATGCACTCATGTTTTTCAGTCTACTTTGCGACAGTCGGTACCACCTTACAAAATCTCACTTTGAAGGCAAGGCTAACAATGAAATCCCTAAACATCTCCAGTGGAATATATTACAGTTACAGATGAAGACTAGACATCCCTTGTTAAACATTGGTCTAATCCAAAGTATCAGATAGGGTATATGTATTTGAACAGACCACATATTGAACTTGTATTTATGTATGTGCCTTACAAGTGTATCTTCTTCTAGGCTAACTGTTTGAAGAACAAGACCAACCGTTCTAAAGTGAAATTCCAACAGACAACAGGATCTTGTAGCTATATTGCACACTGTGAAGCTCTTGTAAATAGCTACTAGTTCCTTCTTATTTCTGTGTCGTATTATCATATCTATATTGACTTGTTCCAAATACAGAGGAAAACCCGTGTGGACCAAAAAGAACCTGAACCGAATGCAGTGCAAATCTTCAAGGATTGCCACACCAACAAGATGAAGGGCATAAGCACACCAGTTCAAGCCGCTGTTGTAAGTCCTTACTCCTCCTGCCATTGAACTGATTTGTACTGTGATGTGTTCATTTAACTGCTTGGTTTGCAGCCAATGTCAGTTACTCTATTCACTTTTATACATAGTTGTGTTAACATATCATTTCACCTTACATGGTTTAAAAGAGACGAAGGATATTATTTTGGTCTTGATCTGTAATCTAGTTGTGTTGTTCACGTGCGCACACAATGATACAATAGCCTGTTTGTTTTATACCTGTTTGCCCATTATATGAATGATGTCATACTATGTTCATCCTACTTTAAACCATGTCTCTTTGTCCTTAGATGTCAACGAATGTGAGGAAATAGACAATACAAGAGGGCATGCTACATGGACATATGTTCCGAAAGTTATTTTATTATGTAGTTGGCACTACAATACATGCTAATGTATTACAATAGTTCACCAAAATAAGTTATGTATAAACATGAAACCTACTTTGTTTGTTTTTGTCTCATTAGTAACTTATCTGGTACACTAATCTAAAAGTTCAAACTTTTATCAAGCTATGGTACAAATGATTGAACAGCCACAACCACCTGAAGGTGTCGAGGCTACCACATGAACAATGTCACCTCTTGCTGCAGTGTGTCAGTATCTCTCCACTAACAGTGCAAAAAGTAGCTTCCTGCATAATTCTGGGTTGGTTGTCAAGGTAACCTTGTCCAAATCACCTACTGAAAAAAATCTTCCAGCTAGACAGAGTGATATATCTATGCTCCCGACACAAGTCCAATCCCTAATGGACGTTATTCTGGAAACAAGAATAGTGGTTGACAAATGTCGTGAAGATATGAATGGTTTTGAAACCAGACTATCAGACATTTGCTTCGTTGTTCAAGAACAATGGCGGAAAAAGGGGGAAGATCGCGGTTGCTTCCATCCGGATTCTATAGCTCAAACATTAGCACTCGTGTCAAATGATCTCAGTGCTTCTATACATATGATGATGCTTTTATCTCGCAAGGACTGTAAACTTTATGCCAACATGCCTTTTGTTGTATGGTTGGAATTTATTTTGTTGTGATACAACATTTATGATCTTTGCCAAAGGCTGCAGTAATTACGACGCTATTTTTATATAGTGTAGGTTTATCTTAGTAATGTATTCGGCCGAAAGCTTCGTAGGAGCCCAACATGCCAACATTCGTCGGCCAAAGGCTGCAGTAATTACAACGCTATTTTTGTATAGTGTAGGTTTATCTTAGTAATGTATTCGGTCGAAATTTGCATGTAGCCCACTAAAAATATATGGGCCTAAATCCGCATAAGCTTTCATATTTTTCTGGTAGGCCCATGCCCATAGTGGGCCTTTAATAGGCCTAAACATAATTTGGGCCCTCAGTAATAATAGGCCATTTACTGGAGTAAATATCTCGAGCCCATGAAAACATAGGCCTTTAATAGACCGAAAGTGAGATTGGGCCCTCATTGTGCCAAATAACCCACTGGTCTTAGTAGGCCGAAATGGTGGCCCATTTACAATGCGGATCGTCCACAGGCCGAATTTAGACGGGCTGTAGATGCAACGACCGACTACACGGGCCTTTAACAGACCGGAAGTTCGGTTGGGCTTGATTAGTGTCATTTTTATATGGGCCATTAGTAGGCACGATGTGACGTTGGGCCACATTTGGCCCATGGATTTAAATCCGGCGTTAACAGTAGGAAGTCACAAAGAGTCTGAAAGTGGCCCAACTCTATAGTGGGCCACTAACGAGCCGTAATGTCGACAAAAGGTCGAATATGACCCAAATCCTTCACTATTGCGTTTATGGGCTGAAAGTTTCAATGGCCTATAAATGGGCCCAAATGAAGCAGGACCTTTAACAGTAGGAAACACACCGCCGTAATTCGCCCAAATACTTAGCGGATCGTTAACGGGCCGAAGTGACCATGGGCGCGATGACAAGTTTAGAACGGGCCGCTGACGGCCTATTTGACACTAGCCGCACGGGCCTTAATCGAGAATGTTGGGCCTTTAGCTGGGCCGGCCCATTATGGTCTACAAAATCTTGTGGGCCTTTAGCTAGGCCGACCCATTATGGTCCGCTAAAACTTGTGGGCCTTTAGTCAGGCCGGCCCATTTAATCTTTATGGGCCACTTTTGGGCCGGTCCACGTGTCAACATATCATAGGCGCATCTTGCCCATTGGTTGAGTGACACTTGTGCCAACGCGGAGCTAACACGTGGTTCCGTCAGCCAATGAGAATTTTACACGTGGAAATTTGGCATTGGTCGTGGCTGTTAGCGGGTTATCGGATCCAAAACAGGACCCGATAGCTTAACGGCGACCCGTTACGTTGGATGCCACGTGTCGGTCACCCTTGACAAAAGCACTTCTATGACGCGCGATTTATCGTCATGGAAGTGGACACTTCCGTGATGATAATTTTGGTAATGTTATGCAACACTTCTACGACAGCATAGGTATGACTATCTTGATTCTATCATAAAATCGTCATGGATGTACATGCATGACAGAAAACGTGACCTACTGTGACAATTACGACGTATCATCACGAAAGTGTATTTTTTTTGTAGTGGGTTTTGGAATATTTGTGAATATATAGGGTAAAGAGGGGGGTGTGGAGGCCGAGGTGAGCACAACCCACTGGGCGTGCTGGGCCCCAGACGCCACCGGAGGGTTGTGCCCCTCGAGCACCCCAATCTTCTTCTGGCCCATCTTTGGTGTTCTGGTCCATAAAAATCTCCAAAGAAGTTTCAAGGTGTTTGGACTCCGTTTGATATTGATTTCCTGCGATGTAAAAAACAAGCAAAAAACAACAACTAGCACTGGGCACTGGATCAATAGGTTACTCCCAAAAAATGATATAAAGTTGCTATAAAATGATTGTAAAACATCCAAGAATGATAATAAAATAGCATGAATACTTCATAAATTATAGATATGTTGGAGACGTATCAGATATCTAAGGCAATGATCATGAATAGAGGCATCACGTCCGTGTCAAATAGAACGAAACGATTCTGCATCTACTACTATTACTCCACACATCGACCGCTATCCAGCATGCATCTAGAGTATTAAGTTCATAAAGAACGGAGTAACGCATTAAGCAAGATTACATGATGTAGAGGAATTAACTCAAGCAATATGATGAAAACCCCATCTTTTTATCCTCGATGGAAACAATACAACACATGCCTTGTTGGCCCTACTGTCACTGGGAAAGGACACCGCAAGATTGAACCCAAAGCTAAGCACTTATCCGATTGCAAGAAAAACCAATCTAGTTTGCCAAACCAAACTGATAGTTCGAAGAGAATTACAAAGATATCAAATCACACATAAAAGAATTCAGAGGAGATTCAAATAATATTCATAGATAAGCCGATCATAAATCCACAATTCATCACATCTCGGTAAACACACCACAAAAAAGTATTACATCGAATAGATCTCCAAGAACATTGAGGAGAACATGGTATTAACAATCAAAGAGAGAGAAGAAGCCATCTAGCTACTAGCTATGGACCCGTAGGTCTGTGGTAAACTACTCAGGGTTCATCGGAAGGGCAATAGAGTTGATGTAGAAGCCCTCCATGATCGAATCCCCCTCCGGCAGGGTGCTGAAAAAGGTCCCTAGATAGGATCTCACAAGTATAGAAGGTTGCGGTAGTGAAAAAGTGTTTTCGTGGATGCCTCTATTGGTTTGGGGATATATGGGAATATATAGGTGCAAGAATTAGGTCAGGAAGTGCACGAGGGGCCCACAAGGGTGAGCGCGCCTCCATCCTTGTGGCCGCCTCGTGGCTCCTCCGACTTCATCTCCAAGTCTCCTGTTGTCTTCTAGTCCAAGAAAAAATCATCGCGAAGATTTTATTCCGTTTGGACTCACGCTTGGTATTTGATAACCCACAAGTATAGGGGATCGCAATAGCAGTTTTCGAGGGTAGAGTATTCAACCCAAATTTATTGATTCGACACAAGGGGAGCCAAAGAATATTCTCAAGTATTAGCAGGTTGAGTTGTCAATTCAACCACACCTGAAAGACTTAATATCTCAAGCAAAAATTTAGTAGCAAAGTAGTATGGAAGTAATCAGTAGCGGTGGCAAAAGTAATCAGAGTAGCTTTTGTAGCAATCGTAATAAATGTAATGGACAAGTAACGTAGCAAGGATCAATATGAAACGAGCTCAGAGGGCAATGGATCAATGATGGATAATTATGTTGGATGGCATTCATCATGCAACAGTTATAACATAGGGTGACACAGAACTAGCTCCAGTTCATCAATATAATGTAGGCATGTATTCCATATATAGTCATACGTGCTTACGGAAAATAACTTTAATGGGGTCCTATTGGAAACTAAGGGATATTAAGGCCTCCATTTAATAGAGTACCGGACCAAAGCATAAGCACTTAGTGAATACATAAACTCCTCAAACTACGGTCATCACCGACAATTGTCCCGACTATTGTTACTCTGGGGTTGCCGGATCATAACACGCAGTAGGTGACTATAACTTGCAAGATAGGATCAAGAACACAAATATATTCATGAAAATATAATAGGTTCAACTCTGAAATCATGGTACTCGGGCCCTAGTGACAAGCATTAAGCATGGCAAAGTCATAACGACATGAATCTTAGAACATAGTGGATACTAGGGATCAAAGCCAACAAAACTAACTCGATAACATGGTAAATCTCATCCAACCCATCACCATCCAGCAAGCCTACGATGGGATTACTCACGCACGGCGGTCAACATCATGCAATTTGTGATGGAGGATGGTTGGTGATGACGGTGGCGATGATCTCCCCTCTCCGGAGCCCTGAACGGACTCCAGATCTGCCCTCACAAGGAATAATAGGGCTTGGCATCGACTCTGTATCGTAAAACGCGATGAATCCTTGTCTCTCATTTTTTTTCTCCCCGAACGTGAATATATGGAGTTGGAGTTGAGGTTGGTGGATGATGTAGGGTGGAACCCTATGGGGAGATCTTTCACGAATTGGAGGGGGAATCCCCAAGAACAAGATGAACACAAGAGGGAAAACAAGAGGAACACTCAAGAACAAGTCCAATCACACATCCACTAGACAATCAAACACACAAGATCCACAAGGTACATGAACAACAAAGGGAAATAAGATACATGGTAGAGTTCATCCCAAATCCTATGAAGGAGATGGGGGCTTGTTGATCCTATGATTGGATCCTTCCCCAAGGAGGAGGTCTTGATGTTGGGTCACTCCAAGAGGTCTTGATCTCCTAGTGGAGTGGATCCATGGAGCAAAGCTCACAAATGTGTATCAACTACTTTGCTACCCTAAACATAACCCTAGAGTACGGTCTAAATAGGCTTGGGGTCGAGGGAGATGGAGAGGGGCTCGAGCAGTGAGGGCACGTACCGTCCATCTGGATGAGCCCGTCTTGGGGTAAGTTGGGCCCGTCTTGCATGGTGCTCAGCCAGTCACCGACTCTCTCGAGTAGTCCGCATGAGGTCTTCGAGGCCGTGGGCACGGGGTCGCCTGGGAGGTGCTGAATTGATCTTGTTGCACTCCTTCTTCCTCCTTGTAGCCTTGTGGTCCTTCTCCAACTCCTTTGGGGTGTCCCTCACCAGCTTGTGGTCGTCGGTCTTCGTATCTAAGGACACATAGAGCTCTTTGGTAAGGTAGCAAGCAAGTCCAATGGATGTTCATGATATTCTCGAAGAAGAGCGGGTTCACCTTAGCTCCTGTGAGGGTCCGCTTTGGGGCTTGATGTGCTATGAAGATGTACATGGAGATGAACGTGGGATGCTCCGCATCAGTGGAGGTCCAGGGGGGCCACAAGGACAGAGGGCACGCCCCCCACCCTTGTGGCCAGGGTGTGGGCCCCCTTCGATTGATTCTTTCGACAATATTTTTCATTTATTCCAAAACTTATCTCCGTGAAGTTTCTGGTCATTCCGAGAACTTCTATTTCTGCACAAAAATAACACCATGGCAATTCTGCTGAAAACAACAGTAGTCGGGTTAGTTCTATTCAAATCATGCAAACTAGAGCCCAAAACAAGGGCAAAAGAGTTTGGAAAAGTAGATACGACGGAGACGTATCAACTCCCCCAAGCTTAACCCATTGCATGTCATCAAGCAATTCAGTTGACAAACTGAAAGTGATAAAGAAAAACTTTTACCAACTCTGTTTGATCTTGTTGTTGCAAATACGTAAAGGCAACATTCAAGTTTTCAGCAAGGATTATGAACTAACCATATTCACAATAACATTGAGGTCTCACATTTACTCATATCAATGGCATAATCAACTAGCGAGCAATAATAATAAATCTCGGATGACAACACTTTCTCAAAACAATCATGGTATGATATAACAAGATGGTATCTCGCTAGCCCTTTCTGAGACCGCAAAACATAAATGTAGAGCACCCCTAAGGATCAAGGACTGACTAGACATTGTAATTCATGATAAAAGAGATCCAGTCACAGTCATACTCAATATAAATTAATAACAATGTATACAAATGACAGCGGTGCTCTCTAGTTGGTGCTTTTTATAAGAGGATGATGACTCAGCAATACAAGTAAACAGATAGGCCCTTCGCAGAGGGAAGCAGGGATTTGCAGAGGTGCAAGAGCTCGAGTTTTGAAACAGAGATAAATAATATTTTGAGCGGTATGCTTTCATTGTCAACATAACAACCAAGAGATCTCGGTATCTTCCATGCTACATACATTATAGGCGGGTTCTCAAACAGAATGGTAAAGTTTATCCTCCCCCACCAACAACAAGCACACTCCACGACTGATCCGAAATAATGGGTACTGTCCAACTAACAATAGTCCAGGGGGAGTTTTGTTTGTAATTATTTTAATTTGATTTGAGCATGGGACTGGGCATCCCGGTTACCAGCCATTTTCTCGTGAATGATGAGCGGAGTCCACTCATCATGAGAATAACCCACCTAGCATGGAAGATATTGACAGCCCTAGTTGGTACACAAGCGATTCAAGCATACAAAACAGATTATCATTTGAAGATTTAGAGTTTGGCACTTGCAAATGTACTTGGAACGGCAGGTAAATACCGCATATAGGAAGGTATGGTGGACTCATATGGAACTAGGTTTATGGAAGTGGACGCACAAGAAGTATTCTCGCTTAGTACAAGTGAAGGCTAGAAAGAGACTGGGGAGCGACCAGCTAGAGAGCGACAACAGTCATAAACTGGCGTTGAGATTGACCAACATTGAATGCAAGCATGAGTAGGATATAAATCACCATGAACATAAATATCATAGAGGCTATGTTGATTTTGTTTCAAAGGAGAAGACAAGGTAATATGGGCTCTTTGTTAGATCAACAATAATGCATATGAGAGCCACTCAACAGTTTCATCATGGTCTTCTCCTCTCGACCCCCAAACAAAAGAAAAGAAATTCAAAGAAACACAATGAAATGTTTTTGGAGTTTTTGTTTTTCTGAAGAAAGTAAAAAAAGAACGAGAAAAACTATTTACACGGGAAAGCTCCCAACAATCTTTTCGGGTTTTCTTTTAATACTAGAACTAAGCATGCACAGAATGTAAACTAACTACAACTATTTTTTTAGTTTTTCTTAAGGTTTTCCAAACACCCAAGAAGAAAGGGGTAAAAAGAAATAAACTAACATGGATAATACAATGAAAGAGTATGAATACCGACAACTGAAATGAGTGTGTGAACATGAATGTAATGTCGATGAGAAATACGTACTCCCCCAAGCTTAGGCTTTTGTCCTAAGTTGGTCTAAGCCCATGGATCAAAGTAGCCCTCTCCGGTGTACTGAGGAGGATCCTGGGGGGTTCCACTGTTTAGCGAGCTCCTGTGGATCCCACTCATAAATAGACTCCTGATATGGATCAGTTGATGGCTCTGGTTCAGGAGTTGGGGATCGTGTCCCATCCCAGTATGCATAAATGTCCGCGGGCAAAACAAAGTACCTGCCTGAATGAATATCGAACAAAGTAGGTGTAGGCAAGGTAATAATCTAAAAAGTATCCTCGCTAAATATCAAGTTATAAATGAGTCTCCTTTGCTCATCATAGCGAATAAACTTATGTGCTATCATGCTGTCATAATTTAAGTAAATAGTGGGTAGTAGTTTCTCCGCTTTTTCATGGTGCCTAATGGGTATCTCGAAGTGTCTAGCAAGGCGGGAGGCAAAGATGCCTTCAAAAATAGGACCCTTAGTACGGTTTAAACTCAACCGTTTAGCAACCATAGCGCCTAAACTGAAAGTTTTATCATGAAGTAAAGCATAGTGCAAAATGGCAAGGTCAGGAGCACTAAGGCCTCCACTCTCCCCGAGATCAATTAAACATCTACCAGCAAATAATGTGTAGTAGCGCAAAACAGGAAAATGTAAACTAGCCACTCTCGCTTTCGACACCCTTCTCCTTTCCCTTACGATTACTTCATCAATAAAATCTTCCACATCTCTAGGACGTGGTTCCTCGACGCTACCCTCGTAAGGTAATTTACAAACCTCACAAAAGTCATAAATCGTCATCTCCTTATGCTCATCATATAAGTCAAACTCTACCGTGGGTGGTGATCTCCTAGCATGAAAATGAAAATTTTGCACGAAAGTATTAGTAAGTAGGAGATACTGATCATACTGGTCATGGAGGAAGTCAGTGATGCCTGCATTCTCAGCCAAATAATAGAAATTGTCATAAATTCCGGCCGTTCGTAGGAATGCATCACATGGCCATTCACACGGCCGAATCTCCTCGGCGTGAGGAAGATTGTACTTGGGCTTCTTCTTCTCCTCATTTTCCTTATCCTTCAAACCCAGGCTCGAGGAGCCTCTCAACAATCTCCTCAACATTTTCTTCCTTTGAAAATTTCTGAAATTTCTAGTGACTCAAAATAAAAGTGAACCAAACTCAAAAAGATTGATAGCAACTACTCCTGCAAATTCCTAGAGGCTATATCATGCATCAAAACTACATTGGACCATATAAATTTGACATGCAAGCTCAAGAACAAGGTCACCACAGCAACACAAATTTGCAATAAATCAAGCATAGGACAAAAACTAATTGGACCATTGGAGGAGTCACATACCGAAGAACAATCCCCCAAAGCGGTTTTGTGAATGGAGCTTTGAGCAAGGACATAAAAAATGGCAGCAAAATGACCAAGAACATGAGTTTGAGCTATGGAGTGATTTTCTCAGGAGGAAGACGAAGTGGATGGGTGCTGGAATAAGTGGAGGGGGCCACGTGGGGCCCACAAGGTCGGGGGTCGCGCCCTCCACCCTTGTGGCCCACTAGTGAGGCCCCCTGGTGTGTTCTCAGTGCCTAAAATTCTCAAATATTCTATAAAGAATCATACTAAATTTTCAGGGCATTTGGAGAACTTTTATTTTCGGGACATTTTTTATTACACGGATAATTCAGAAAATAGACAGAAAATACTATCTTGCTTTATTTAAACTAAATAACATAAAGTAAAATATGGGTACAGAGAGTTGTGGTTTCTAAATTCATCAATCTCATGATCATCAAAAGGAATCCATTAACAAAGGTTGATCAAGTCTTGTTAACAAACTTCTTCCGAATGACATGAAACTGGAGAATTTTCGAATAACACTAGGTTACCTCAACTGGGATAGACATGTCCCCAACAATAAGAATCTCAAATTTCTTTTTGACAGTAGGAAGAGGGAATTCAAAAGCTCCAATAGTAATAGTTGAAATTTTTCCAATAGAATTGATACTATGAACTTGAGGTTGTTTCTTCGGAAAGTGCACCATATGCTCATTACCATTAACATGAAAAGTGACATTGCCTTTGTCGCAATCAATAACAGCCGCTGCAGTATTCAAAAAGGGTCTACCAAGGATGATTGACATATTGTTGTCCTCGGGAATATCAAGATTAACAAAGTCCGTTAAGATAGTAACGTTTGCAACCACAACAGGCACATCCTCACAAATACTAATGGGTATAGCAGATGATTTATCAGCCATTTGCAAAGAAATTTCAGTAGGTGTCAACTTATTCAATTGAAGTCGACGATATAAAGAGAAAGGCATGACACTAACACTGGCTCCAAGATCACATAAAGCAGTTTTAACATAGTTTCTTTTAATGGAGCATGGTACAGTTGTGATGCGGAGCATCCCACGATCATCCCCATGCATCCACAACCGTCTCATCAAGAGCCAAGAGGACCCATGATTAGAGCACGAGCTCGAGCTCTCGAGACCGAGGTGACTTCTCTCCTTAGTGAAATATCATATGACCCTCTCGAGACATGGCTACTACCTCAATCCTAATGTTGTGCATGCTTAGGTACCGAGGAACCAACCTAGGAGAAGCTACAGCCCAAGATGGACACCAAGAGCAAGAGGCGGAGCTGCAGAGTCAGAGGGAGGCGGTACTACCGCTCAAGCCAAGCAGTACTACCGCCCGGTATGATACTACCGCTCAAGCCAAGCAGTACTACTGGCCAGCGCGAGCTAAGCATTACCGCTCTCCATCCGCCTACTTCCGCAAAACCCGACACACTCCGGGAATCAAGCAGGCGTCAGAGCGGTACTACTACCACCAAGCAGGTACTACCATTGAAAGCGTACTACCAGCAGAGAACAGTACTACCGCCCCACGTGTCTGCGGCGTTTGCCGAGGCCCATGTACTGCTTTCGCCCCTAACTTACCCCCTTGGAGGTCCTAGACTATAAATAGACCCTCCCTCATCCTTTCTAGGGTTAGCATTGGATTAGCTCATATTCTTGTGTGAGAGCCTTTGCTCATCCACTTGGCTACTTCTCCGGAGATCAGGACCTCTTCGGAGAAGATCCCCCAAGCGGATTCAAGACCCCCTTCTAGGGTGGACCCCATCAAGACCTCCACACGGAGAAGAACGACTACCGTTTGTATCGTCCTTTGTTGATTTTGAATCTTGTGCCACTTTATGTGATCGGTGATCTAGCACTTGTGTGATTGATCTCTTGTTGGTTTAGTGATTCCTCTCTCGTTTCCTCCGTGTTTCCCATCGTGTTCTTCCGCGTGTTCTTCGTGATTCCCCGTAGGATCCGCTCCAACGTGAAAGATCGTCCACGTAGGGTTCCGCCCTACATCATCTATGGATCAGAGCAAGGTTGATCACGTTTTTGGAGCCCCTACCCCTCTTTTTCTAGCTTGATTTTGTTGATTTCGTCCTAAATCCGAAAATCCCCACCAAAAATAGCCCCAAATTTTTTTTTGTGATTTGTTAGTGTGATGAAATTTTGTTGATTTTGATCCGTGGATTTGCTTGGTTTCGAGTGGATCTAGCATCTCCCCAAGTTTCCCCACTTTCCATCCACGAAATCTCTCCAATTTTGACCCCGAAATCATCCATTTCCGCCCCAAAATCGCGCAACGATTCGAACAATCGAGAAAATCCCGACAGGAGCGGTACTACTGCCCTCCTAGCTGCATACTACCGAGAGGCTGTACTACCGCCTCCTAGTGGTACTACCGCTGAGAACGGCACTTCCGCCGGACCCGTTCAGCGAAATAGTCGAAAAATCCCGACACGAGCGGTACTACCGCCCTCCCGTGATACTACCGCCTGGCCAGATTCAGCCTTCCGACTTTCACCATTTTTATCATAACTTTTCACTCCGAACTCCGATTTGATTGTTCTTTGGCTCGTTTGAAGCTATCGACGCCCGAGGCCCTCACCTTGGTTTCACCACCTTTTGACACCATCAAATTTTCCGAACATCGGCATCTTTGCCTAGGGCTTAAACCACATCATCCGCTATACCACCTCCACTTTCCGCTACCACATTTTCGCTTTTGGTCTTTGAGAATTTGAGTTGTGGTTCCCGTGTCCTATTGTGTTTCGGCTATATAGGTGCGGTTCGGCGTCAACATCACCACCGCTCATCTTGGCAAGGACTCATCATCGTCAGGACGGTAACCTCGACGACATCTTTGTCATCTCTCGCAATTGCATTGATAACCACATAGCCTTACTTTTGCGTTGCTTACCCATCGAGACTAGCCATCGAGTATTGCCGACAGCAACGTGACTTGTGCACATTAGTGATCATACTCCATAGCATACATAGCATACCAAAGTGGTGCATATCTTGAGATCGACTTTTGTGTCACAATGTTGTCATCGCATACACAATTGCTATCTTGGTTCATGAAGTTTGCATAAGAAAAGAGCTCAAGAGGAAAGAGACACCCAAGCTTTTAAGCAAAGAGGAAAGATAAGCAAAGAGCTTATAAGCAAGAACCATAGCATCATACAACATTAAGATTGTCATATCCGATCATCTTGGATCATAGCACCTAAACATCATACATATAGCATACTTGGGATAGAGATCGTTGCATTTTTTGCCTAGTAGGTTGTGCACAAGTTCGGCGTATCCGCCTATTATTGCAATCGTGCTAGCGTCTCTCTAGTATTGTGCAACAAGAGCATTCTCGTGGTTTCCACATTTTGGCTCACTTTTGGTTTGCACAATCCCACTTATCTATTTCCGTGTGTGTTTCCGTACCACTACTTGCTTGGTCTACTTGTTACATTTTATGAATTTTGAATCTTTTTCAACTTTATTGAGTCTCACTTACAATTACATCAAATTTTGTGTCACCATCCTAACCGAGCTCCACCATAAGCTTTTTATTTGTGTAGGTGTGAGAACCGACAAGAATTGGTACCAAGAGTGCTATTTCATTGTCCGCATTTGAGTGAACTTGATTCATTTTCAACATCGGTCAAAGGTACATTGGTATAAGTTCTTTTCCATTCTACCACTCACATCTTGTTTGGAATGATGGATAGGCCAAGTTCTTCTACCAACCCACTCTTCATCGAGAAAGACGACGACATGTCTTCATACGTCACCAAGAGCCACCTCTTTGGTGCACAAACGAGTGCACCAAGAACAACAAGCAATGAGCTTAATCAAGAATGACAACCTCGCCACCGACTTGCGACTCTCCGGAAAGCAACGTACAAGAGACTACTTCGACAACAAGTTCGAGGCCCACAAGGAAGAGAATGATGCAAGAATGGACGAGATACGCACCTTGATGCGGAACCGGCATCATTCCACTTCTTCATCCTCAAGACGGAGCCGCTCGAGCCGACACTCCGACGACTCCTTCTACGACTCAAGTACACCGTCATCGAACACTCCTCGACGGCCAGCAGCGTCAAGACCGTCATGCATCTACGCAACCCGCTACATGACAAGCATTCCCAAGAACGAGTTGATGAGCAAGTCCCTCGACCTCAATCAAACCAAGTCGCTTTGCCCAAGCTCAAGAACGACAAAGACTACGGCGCCAAGAAGAAGAAGCGAGCCCGTCTACACCAAGAGCAACAAGACGCCGAGGTTCAACGTCTTCAACAACAACAACGAAGCGCAAGCTCTTGAGGCGCAATGTGCCCTTCAAGAATCAAGTAGAGCCTTCGCCAACCGCAATCGCGAGCAGGCGCAATCAAGAAGAAGCCCTTCGAGAAGAAATCCAAGAGAGGAACTACCAATCACGGTTGCAACGTCAAGTTCCTCAAGCCCCTCCACAAACTCGTCAAGCTCCACCCCAACCTCAAGTACAACAAGGACAAGTTAATCATGGTCTTCCTCCACTCCAAGAGCAACATGACGACGATTACAATCCACGTCAAGGACGTCATCATGAACATCGCCAACAACACAATGAAGAGCAACGCTACGACAAGCTAAAATTCACCATGCCCAAGTTCAATGGAAGCAATGACCCCGAAGAGTACCTCTCATGGGCATTGAAGGTTGACAAAATCTTCCGGTTGCACAACTACGATGAAGCGAAGAAAATCGCTATGGCATCACTTGAGTTCCAAGACTATGTGCTCATATGGTGGGAACAAATCATTGAGCGACGACAAGCAAGAGGTGAACCTCCAATCACCACTTGGGCTCAAATGAAGGATGTCATGCGAGCACGCTTTGTGCCAACCTACTACAACCGATGACCTCTTCAAGAAACTCCAACTACTCAAGCAAGGAACAAAGAGTGTTGAAGAATACTACAAGGAAATGGAGATAGCCATGATTCGAGCCAATGTCAAGGAAGATGATGAGCAAACTATGGCACGTTTCTTGAATGGACTCAATCATCCCATCAAGAAGATCGCCGACTTCCAACCATACTCATCCCTCATTGAGCTCGTGCATCAAGCTACAAAGGCGGAACGCCAAGTGCAAGATGACTTTAAATGCACGCCAAGTACTCATCCAAGATCTCTGACTTCTCCAACAACCAAGCTTCAACGACTCCTCCAACAACTACATCAACCAAACTTTCTTCAAGAAACGACGACAAGTCAAGTTACAAGAAGACTTGGCAAGTTCAAGTCGTCCCTCCTCCTACTACAAGCAACCTCAAGCCGCGTGCTTCATCCTCTACTCCGACCGATGAGACAATCAAGACAAGCTCTATCAAGTGTTTCACTTGCGCTATGCCGAGGCCACAGGTCATACGAATGCACCAACAAGCGCACCATGATCCTCAACGACGATGGCAACATATGACTCCATGAGTGAAGAGGAGATGGAAGCTCTTGAGCAAGTGGCCATGCACCTATGAAAGTGAACGAAGATGAAGATGATCAAGTCTTTTGTGATGAGGATTCGAGCCCGCTCTCGTTGTCTCCAAGGTCTTGACTCTCCAACATCAACAAGAAGAAGACCAACGATGCCACATCTTCCACACAAAAGCCGCAGATCAATGGACGGTCCGTCAAGGTCATCATCGATGGAGGTAGTTGCCACAACTTGGCAAGTGAAGAACTATGCTCCAAGCTCCAATTGGTCAAGAGGAAGCACCCACACCCGTACAAGGTTCAATGGCTAAGTGACTCCGGCACTATACTGGTCGAGCATACGGTCCAAGTCTCCTTCAAAATTGGTGCTTATCAAGACACTTTGGAGTGTGATGTGGTCCCAATGACCGTTTGCCACCTCCTTCTTGGTCGACCATGGCAATTCGACCGTGGTGTCATCCACAATGGGCGAACCAATCACTATAGCTTCAAGATGAAAGGGAAGGAGTATGTACTACCACCTATGTCTCCTAGTCAAGTGATAGCCAACAAACAAGCCACCAATCATAGAGAAAAGAGTGAGAAAGTGAACCACCCAAAAGTGAGTGAGAGCCACAAGCCAAATTTGAGCGACTCTTCGCCTAGAGAGAAAAAACCTCATTCTATTTACCACCAAAAGTGAGATGAGAGAAGTGTGTGAGAACCCATCGAGTGTGATGCACTTTGTCCTTGTGTGCAAGGATGGAGAACCAAACACTAACACAATTCACGAGCTACCTTTGGTGTTTCAATCTCTTTTGCAGGAATTTCAAGATGTTTTCCCCGATGAGCTACCTCCGGGTCTACCTCCTCTTGAGGCATTGAGCATCGAATCGACCTCATACCCGAACACCGCTACCAAACAAAGCTCCATACCGTGTCAATCCGGAAGAAACCAAGGAGATTCAACGGCAAGTACAACAACTACTCGACAACGGTCATGTACGTGAAAGCTTAAGCCCTTGTGCCGTTCCCGTTATTCTTGTGCCTAAGCCCGATGGAAGTTTCCGCTTGTGTTCCGATTGTAGACCTATCAATGCTATTACCGTTCGATATAGGCATCCCATTCCTCGCTTAGATGACATGCTTGATGAACTTTGTGGAGCCAACTTTTTCTCAAAAATTGACCTTAAAAGTGGCTATTACCAAATCCGCATACAAGAGGGTGATGAATGGAAAAATCGCTTTCAAAACCAAATTTGGTTTATATGAGTGGTTGGTGATGCCTATGGGTCTTTCGGAAGCTCCCGTGACTTTGTAAAGGCCTTATGCATCATGTGCTTCGTCCTTATATTGGAGTCTTTGTTGTGGTTTACTTTGATGATATTCTTGTGTTTAGCAAAACCATGAAAGAGCACATTAACCATGTTAAATCTGTGTTGCAAACTCTTCGCAAGGAAAGCCTTTATGCAAACTTGAAAAATGCACTTTTAGGCGTTGACAAAGTGGTTTTCTTGGGATTTGTTGTCTCTTCAAAAGGTGTTCATGTTGATGAAACTAAAATTGAAGCAATTAAAACTTGGCCCCAACCAACCAATTTGCAACAAGTGCGAAGTTTTCTTGGTCTTGCAGGTTTCTATCTTCGCTTTGTGATAGATTTTAGCACAATTGCCGCTCCTTTGCATGCTTTAAGCAAGAAGAATACTCCCTTTGTTTGGGGAACTTCGCAATCAACCGCTTTTGATGAGCTCAAGTCTTTGCTTACTCATGTTCAGATTCTTGCTTTGCCCAATTTTGACAAAACTTTTGAGGTTCATTGTGATGCAAGTGAATTTAGGAATTGGCGGAGTTTTGATGCAAGAAAAACGAGCCATTGCTTATTTTAGTGAAAAACTCTCCGGTGCTCAACTTAATTATCCCATCTATGACAAAGAATTGTATGCTTTAGTGCGTGTGCTACATGTTTGGGAACATTACCTTAGACCTCATGAGTTTGTCATCCATACCGATCATGAAACGGCTTAAGTACCTCAAAGGTCAAACTAAATTGAACAAGCGTCATGCCAAATGGAGCGAATTCATTGAATCTTTTCCTTCACGTGATCAAGTACATTAAGGGTAAAGAAAATGTAGTTGCCGACGCCGCTTTTCCTCAAGATAAACATGCTTGTCACTCAACTTGAGTTGAATGTTATTGGTTTTGAGCATATAAAAGACTTGTATGAGCATGATCCATCTTTTGCTTCTCCTTATACTAAGTGCTTGACGCATCGTCTTGGGAACAATATTACATCAAGGATGGTTACCTTATGAGAGCTAACAAACTTTGCATTCCCGAGTCTTCTCTTCGTTTGCTCCTTTTGCAAGAGGCTCATGGAGGCGGCCTCATGGGACACTTTGGACGCGACAAGACATTCGGGCCGCACTCTCCAACAACTACTTTTGGCCCAAGATGTTCACGACGCCTCACGCTTCACCAACCGATGCTGCATACACATGTCGCAAAGCTAAGTCTAAAGCTCAATCTCATGGTCTTTACATGCCTCTTCCTATTCCATATCAACCATGGGAAGACATTAGTATGGATTTTGTACTTGGTTTGCCTAGGACTCAAAATGGCAAGGATTCCGCTCTTTGTTGTTGTGGATAGATTTTCTAAAATGGCACATTTCATTCCTTGCAACAAGATAGAGCGATGCTTCACATGTTGCAAATCTCTTTTGTAGGGAAATCTTGCGACTCCATGGCGTACCAAAGACAATCGCCTCCGATCGTGACGTCAAGTTCTTGAGTTACTTTTGGAAGACCCTATGTGCCAAGCTCGAATCAAGCTCTTGTTCTCCTCGGCATACCATCCTCAAACCGACGGCCAAAGCGGAGGTGACGAACCGCACACTATCCACTCTACTTGTGTCTTGATCAAGAAGAACATCAAGGAGTGGGAAGCATGTCTACCCTTCGCCGAAATACGCCTACAATCGTGCAAGACATTCAACTACCGGCAAGTCCCCCTTCGAGGTCGTCTACGGTTTCAACCCGTTGTCCCCATTGGACTTTCTACCACTTCCTCTCCAAGAGCGCACCAACATGGATGCAAGTGAAAGAGCAAGCTACATCAAGAAGATGCACGAAGATACAAGGCACACCATCGAGCGCCAAGTACAACGCCAAGCAAACAAGCTCAATGCCAACAAGCAACCCATCGTCTTCAACATTGGTGATCTAGTGTGGCTACACCTTCGCATAAGGACCGCTTTCCCAAAGAGCATAAGTCCAAACTTCTCCCTCGAGCCGATGGACCTTTCAAGGTACTATGCGCTTCTAGCGACAACGCTTACAAGATCGACATACCTTATGCGACAAGTACAACGTGAGCGACATCTTCAACGTCAAGGACCTCGCACCTTTCCATGGAGATGAAGCTTTTGATCCGAGGTCGGATCTCTCCCAAGGGGGAGATGATGCGGAGCATCCCACGATCATCCCCATGCATCCACAACCGTCTCATCAAGAGCCAAGAGGACCCATGACTAGAGCACGAGCTCGAGCTCTCGAGACCGAGGTGACTTCTCTCCTTAGTGAAATATCATATGACCCTCTCGAGACATGGCTACTACCTCAATCCGGAATGTTGTGCATGCTTAGGTACCGAGGAACCAAGATGGACACCAAGAGCAAGAGGCGGAGCTGCAGAGTCGAGAGGGAGCGGTACTACCGCTCAAGCCAAGCGGTACTACCGCCCAATGACAGTACTACCGCTCAAGCCAAGCAGTACTACTGTTGGGCGAACCAAGCAGTACTACCGCTCTCCATCCGACCTACTTCCGCAAAACCCGACACACTCCAGAATCGAAGCAGGCGTCAGAGCAGTACTACGCCCACCAAGCGGTACTGCATTGAAAGCAGTACTACCGCTCAGAGAACGGTACTACCGCACTGTGTCGAAGCGTTTGCCGAGGCCCATGTACTCGCTTTCGCCCCCAACTTACCCCTTGGAGGTCCTAGACTATAAATAGACCCTCCCCTCATCCTTTCTAGGGTTAGCATTGGATTAGCTCATATTCTTGTGTGAGAGCCTTTGCTCATCCACTTGGCTACTTCTCCTCGGAGATCAGGACCTCTTCGGAGAAGATCCCCAAGCGGATTCAAGACCCCTTCTAGGGTGGACCCCATCAAGACCTCTCCACACGGAGAAGAACGGCTACCGTTTGTATCGTCCTTTGTTGATTTTGAATCTTGTGCCACTTTATGTGATCGGTGATCTAGCACTTGTGTGATTGATCTCTTGTTGGTTTAGTGATTCCTCTCTCGTTTCCTCCGTGTTTCCCATCGTGTTCTTCCGCGTGTTCTTTGTGATTCCCCGTAGGATCCGCTCCAACGTGAAAGATCGTCCACGTAGGGTTCCGCCCTACATCAAGTTGGTACCCCTGGATCTCCAATTTTCTTTGGTATTCCACCCTTAAAAGTATAATTAGTAAGCATGGTGGAAATTTTAGCTTCCGGTATCTTTCTTTTACTAGTAACAATATCTTTCATATACTTAGCATAAGGAGGCATTTTAAGCATACCAGTCAAACGCATACGCAAAAAGATAGGTCTAATCATTTCAGCAAAGTTCTCAAAATCCTCATCATCCTTTTTCTTGGATGGCTTAGGAGGAAAGGGCATGGGTGTCGGTGTCAAAACCGGCGGATCTCGGGTTGGGGGTCCCGATCTGTGTGTCAAGGCTGATGGTAACAGGAAGCAAGGGACACAGATGTTTACCCATGTTCGGGCCCTCTCGATGGAGGTAAAACCCTACTTCCTGCTTGATTAATATTGATGATATGGGTAGTACAAGAGTAGGTCTACCACGAGATCGTAGAGGCTAAAACCCTAGGAGCTAGCCTATGATGGTATGAATGTAATTGTGATCGGTCTTCTAAGGACCAATCTCTCCGGTTTATAAAGACAGCGGAGAGGGCTAGGGTTTACATGGAGTCGGTTACAAGGAAGGAAATACAATATCCGGATCACCAAGCTTGCCTTCCACGCCAAGGAAAGTCCCATCCGGACACTGGCCGAAGTCTTGAGTCTTGTATCTTCACGCTTCAATAATCTAGACGTTGTACACAGTCCGGCTGTCTGGATACCCCCTAATCAAGGACACCCTCGGTAGCCCCCAACCGAGGCTTCAATGACGATGAGTCCGGTAGCCTTGATCTTGTCTTCGGCATTGCAGGGAGGGTTCCTCCTCCGAATACTCCATGGTATTTATCGAACACTCAAACCGTGTCCGGATCCACAAGATGATCTTCGTATGCCATCGTAGAGAGAATGATGTTTCACAAATGCAATCTGCTGACAACTTTTTAAGCAACGCGACGTGTCACTACGGTCAGGTCATTATTCGAACCGTCTTTCCACAACCAGCCACAGCGCATATTGCGAGGCGGCTTCCTTGACACGTCTTGTCAAAGCATAGATCGTGCCCCCTCATTACGGGATTCTCATCAATACGGGTACGGGTAATCCCACCACATCATTAACCGAGGCGCTTGGGAAGCAAGCGATTCCCAACGGGCAAATGGGGAGGCGCACCGCTTTCCTCACCTCTATAAAGGGATAAGATTTCCTCATTTTTACCCACGCCTTCTTCCTTCTCTGCCCACTCTTGCCTCTTCGAGCTCAGTAGCCCAAGCTCAAGTCTCCTCCACACAGCTAGACATGTCCGGCGGGGAGGAGGCAAGTGGGTGGCTTCTACCGTCAGGAGAAGCACATCACAGATCTTGAGGCGGCGGATACTTGGCCTTGGAACATATAGCGCATGCCACCGGGACTGGGCAGGTCATTCGACTCCGAGGACCCCATGAGAGAGTCGTGTTCGTCACCCATTTACGTCCGTGGAGTGGGATTTCCACCCATCCCTTAAATCATGAGCTCATGTTCTACTATGGGCTAGAATTTCCATGATCTAGCCCCAATTTCGCCTCAACATCTCGGTGTTCATAAATGGTTGAGGCTTTCCTCGCATTCGGCCTCACTTCGGCCTGTGGCTGCAAATCTCTGCGTGAAGCCCAAGATTATATGCGGCCAACAAGCGGAGTGCGGAGGGGCCATGGTGGGCAAGATGCCTAACGTCACCTGGCTGGACGGCTTCTTTGCGGAGACCGTAAAAGGATGGCAATCGGGGTGGTTCTACATCACCGAGCAGCCTTGGCGTCAAGCTGGCGGCGGCCCCGAGTTCCGATCCGGAATCCCTATCGGCTCACCTCACAGGAAAAGAAGGGACTGTCTGGGGCGATTCCACGGAGCAGGCCGGACTCCGGACATGCATAAAAGCATGAAGGACAAGAACATCAAGCTTGTCAATGTGATCCGAGTCATGCTCGTTCGCGGATCACCCCTTACCAAAGGCGAGGCGATAAATCTGTGGGAGTTCGTCGGCCCGAACACCGACGCCTCCGAAGGCTCTATGGCATGGCATGGCGCATAAAGCGGCGTGGAAAGTGTTGTTCTAGGCCTCAAGTACCTCCTCCCACATCGAGGACCCCGGACTTCATGCCGCTGACCCCGAATCCGGTGAGTTTTGGGACCATCATTGGGTTTAGTTTCTTCCCAATACATTCATGGGGTAGTATTAAGTATTTATATATATATTTGCCTCGGGACTATGTGAAGACGGTGGAGCAGATTGATTTGTCGGCTCCGTTGTCGGAAGATCCAGCGGATGCTCTCCGACGGAGATGCTAGTCCGACACCGTACAAAGTCTTTGGAGAAGAAGGCCAAAAAGAAGGCCCGGGGACGGGAAGGGTCTCCGGCGTTAAGGTGCGTCGAAGCCTCGTCCAAAGACGACGAGGCGGACTCCTCCCTAAAGGGAGGAGGAAGAAGAAGAAGACGCCCCATCCTAGAAGAATGAGGGCCCATGAAAGCGGGCCAGGGCCGAGAAAAAGGCCCTCGGCGCAAGGTCGTTATTCCTCCGTCGTCCGATGAGGGGAGACACATTCCTCAGCGGAGGCCGAGGAATCAAGAAGAAATTCCGCCTCCCCGCACTAGGGGGGAGAAGAAGAGGAAAGCCGCCCCAGAGGGGGAGGCTGGGACGTCCAAGAAGGGGAAGGTAACCCTTCCGGACTATTCCGCCACGGCCGCTCACAGCGAGGAGGGGTGGCTGCCCCGGGGGAAGCCCCCGGTGCGATCGTAAGTGTCCACATCCTATCATGCTTTCACTTCATAGTTTTTGTACTTATAGTGACGAACATATATGCAGTCCGGCCAGGGCTCACCCCAAGGAATCCTCCTCCGGGTCCCTGAGCTATTCGGCGATAAATTTGCTCCCGACGGCCACTACTCCTCCACACGCGGATGATACGGAGGTATTGTCCCGAAGGCTCTCAGAGCATGGGGAGGTGACTCTGGAGATGCCCCACGGCGGGATTCTAGATGTCAGGCATGCGGGGTTCAAGATCCCCGCGGATCGCGTCGGCCGAGCCGCAACAAGGCGGACTCCCGACCGAACACTGCCCCGGAACCTCCAACGGTTCCGGACTTGGGCAGGCAGCCCCTCATTAGGGAGGGCGAGCCGCCCGTGCCGAGGACTTCCGGCGCATCAACGGCGCCGGATAGCCTGGTGGAAGCGCTCCGAGGCGCCTCCATGGAAGAAGAGCACCGTACTCTTATGAGTGCGGTGATTCACAAGGTTCTGTCCACCAAGAGCGGACTAACCGAAGCCTGCACAAGCCTTCTGACGGGCTTTGAGGTAAGTGAAAAAATGTATGCAATTACCACCCGATAGGTAGTAGCCCCTGATACTCTGGTTGGTGTTCTGAAAGAAAAACCAAACGGAGGGTCAACTATAATCCGCAGGAGTCTAATAAAAAGTATTGTTGTGAATAAGCGGTCAGGCCGCTTTGCTTGTCTTTGCCGTCTTGCGAGGTTGCCGGAATGAAGCGGCACTGGAGCAAAGCGAGGAGAGCCTGGCCTCATGAAGAGGCAGCTCGAAGAGAACAAGGGTAAGTAATTCCCGTTTGTATGTTTTTAAAGATAAGCAAAATTGGTCAATCTAACGTAAGCGTTGTGGACTGTAATAACGAGGGACCGCCCGGAAGTGGCGTCCCTGAAGAAAGCGCCGTCGAGGCCGGAAGACAAAGCGGCCTCGGAATGCAAGAACTTGAAAAGCAAAGTGCTAGAGTGAGTGAGGTACAGCAAGAGCTCCGGGACCTCGGCAAGAAATGCGAGTCCGTGGAGCATGATCTGAAGGCCAAAGAGGCCGAGCTGCGAAGGCCATTATGAGCTTAAAAGGCGCCAAGGTCAAGTCGAAAGCACGGCGGGGAGATCCAGGAGGCCAAGAAGATAGCAGCGGGTAAGAAGTTCTTTATGCAAAGCGAACATGTGGAGGAGGCGTTTCTATTACTTACTCGAATTGGAGCTCTCGGGGGCATTCGCGGATCTGCCACGCAAGCGTATCGAGACTGCGGAGTTCTACCGTGCGTGGGAGGGGAACTCAACGGAGAAGCTGTTTCGTCCTCAGACATTGGGGCCAATAACACCCGATGTTCTCGAAAGTGACCAATCAAGCAGTTGGTCGAACTCCACAGGGCGGCCGAACTGGCTATGAAAGGGTTCATAGTCCGGATGTGGCCTGGTGAGCTCGCGCCCAGTAGCTACTTCGGCCTGATCAAGCGGATGGTGGATGCCTGCCCGCGGCTTGAGGTGATCAAGCGATCCGTGTGCATCAAGGGTGCCCGCCGGGCCCTTGCCCATGTCAAAGTGCATTGGGGCAAGATGGATGCAGAGAAGCTGGTCAAGGACGGAATGGCCGGAGGGCAAGGGCGCATCGCCATCCCGAGCTGTACTATGATGGCGTTATGAAGGGTGCTCGTCTTGTGGGTGACAGATGTACCAAGGACACCATTTTGAATGAATTAAACGCTGTCATTTTTGTATTTTAAGGACGAAGTTACTTGCGCTATGTAGCGCTTTTGTTATTAAAATATTACCTTACGTGTGGCTGTTTATAAAATCCTGAAAGTAGGCCGATTAAATAGGCTTCCGCCCCGTGACTAGCACTGGGTGTTAAATGGAAAACCCGGACACTCTTTATCCAAATGTTTGGTCCCTTAAGGAGGTGTCCAGTAGCAATGACAGAGGCAATCAGACTATGCGGCTTTATAACTTTCACTTAGCCATAGAAGTCTACAATTTTAAATTTCGGCGAAGCCCCTAGAATCCAGAAGGCCGAATTGGGGCGCTATGTACGCCTTGGTCAGACAAGGCCGATATATCGCCTAAAGCAGAAAATCTTTAAGGATTTTAGTACCTCTCGAACAGCGACCAGCTCTCGCCACATCATGCCGGTCAGTTTTCGGCTTTCTCTACTGAGGTGCTCGTCCGGAAGAACTGGGACACAATCGCAGTAGTTCTCCCTGCGCTACCTTAGCCGATATGACGGAACGTAAGGCACCAAAACAAGGGAGCCGGGCTATCCCAACTGTAGACCCAAGACATGATTCGGAGCTGATGCATATAGTGCTATAAGTTCGGGGTGCCGCACTATTGAAAGTGTTCGGACTTTTAGTTGCCATATTACGGGGCGTCATAAGAAGCCCCTGGCAAACTGGCCGTACCAAGGTGTACGGATGTAATACCAAATAAACATTTAAAAGAGAAAAATAATCAAATAAGGATAATAAGCTGACGCTATATATAATCTCCATTTGACGAAAAATACGTTTAAGCGTATGTTTACAATGGATGCATTAGGCAGAGATAAAAATAGGACTATTTGACATGTCCTATCCAGGGGCAAGCCGTGTGCAGATAGATGAAGCAGGTATAATGATCGTAAATAGATTCCACCTGGGTATTTCCTTCTGCGCTGGCGTCTGTTGCCTCCTTGTTTGTCTCTTCCATATGAGTCCGGTAATTCGGCTCTTCTGAGGATGCTGCACTAACGCGGTGTCCTGAAAGGTAAAAGGGGAAGAGTATGAAGGTATTTAGCGGTTTCCCGCATTATCGACTGAGTCGGTGATGCGCCTCCGCCTATGCCCATGGTATCTTGAGTGCGTAATTGTGTACGTGTGGCACGAATGCTGCTTCGGAGGGGCTTGAGCGGAGGCCGGACTGCTAATCACGATCTTGATGTTCGTGTTGATCCTGTTGCGGGGTGCTCCGGGCTCGTTTGACAGTGCTCGAAGTTGTCGCCAGATTGGTTTGTCGGAGGAGGCCGCATTGTACTTCTGCCGCGAGGGCTGCCGTATGCTCTTACTGCTCAAGGAGCGGTCCATATTTCCGTTGTGATGATGACCCCGCGTGGTCCCGACATCTTGAGCTTGAGATATGCGTAATGTGGCACCGCATTGAATCTTGCGAATGCGGTCCGCCAGAGCAGTGCGTGGTAGCCACTGCGGAAGGGGACGATGTCGAAGATCAGCTCTTCACTCCTGAAGTTGTCTGGAGATCCGAAGAAACTTCCAATGTTATAGGACCCGTACAGCGGGCCTCTACTCCAGGAATAACTCCTTTAAAGGTGGTTTTGGTGGGCTTGATCCTTGAAGGATCAATGCCCATCTTGCCACTGTGTCCTGATAAAGTAGGTTCAGGCTGCTGCCGCCGTCCATAAGGACACGCGTGAGGTGGAATCCGTCGATGATTGGGTCTAAGACCAATGCGGCTGAGCCGCCGTGACGTATGCTGGTAGGGTGATCCCTACAGTCAAAGGTGATCGGACAAGCTGACCATGGGTTGAACTTGGGGGCGACTGGCTCCATCGCATAGACGTCCCGTAGTGCCCGCTTCCGTTCCCGCTTGGGGATGTGGGTGGCGTAGATCATATTGACCGTTTTCACCTGGGGGGGAAATTTCTTCTGCCCCCCCGTATTCGGACGCTGGGGCTCATCGTCATCGTTGCTGTGCAGCCCCTTGTCCTTGTTTTCGGCATTTATCTTGCCGGCCTGTTTGAACACCCAACAGTCTCTATTGGTGTGGTTGGCTGGTTTGTCCGGTGTGCCATGAATTTGGCACGAGCGCTCTAGTATGCGGTCCAGACTGGACGGTCCCTGATTATTTCTTTTGAACGGCTTTTTTCGCTGTCCGGATTTAGGTCCGCTGAATCCGGCGTTGACTGCCGTGTCTTCCGTGCTGTCACCGTTGTTCCGTCTCTTATGTCTGTTGCGCCGTGGCTTGCCGTTAGCATCGCGGCCGTCCGAAGTGCCGGAATGTGGCGTGGTGCCGCTACGAGCCAACCAGCTATCCTCTCCCGCACAAAAACGGGTCATTAGGGTTGTGAGAGCTGCCATAGACTTCGGTTTTTCCTGGCCAAGGTGTCGGCGAGCCACTCGTCACGGATATTATCTTGAAAAGCCGCCCGAGCTTGGCGTCCGGACGATCGACTATTTGGTTCTTTTAGTGAGGAACCGAGTCCGAAATTTCGGGCTGACTCCCGGGCTGTTGAGTAATGTGCCTCGTGTCATCGGCGTCTGGTGGTCAAGATATATGTGCCTCGGAAGTTGACAAGCAATGCATCTTCCAGTTTTCCCAACTGCCAATGGAATTTCTTTGGCGAGCTGTTTAACGATGCCGGGCTGGTCCTTTGAGCTTAAGGGGAGATACTTGATGGCGTGTAGATCATCTCCGCGGGCCATGTGAATGTGGAGAAGGAAATCTTCGATCCATACTGCGGGGTCTGTTGTGCCATCGTATGACTCGATGTTTACGGGTTTGAACCCTTCTGGCAATTCATGATCTATTACTTCGTGCGTGAAGCAGAGGGGGTGTGCGGCGCCTCAGTGCCGGGCTATGTGGCTACGCAGGTCGGATTGGTCTGGGTTGCTATGTTCGGCCCAACCGGATTTATTGATGATGTATCCAGTGTGACGGTCATCGTCGCGCGCTGAGGCGCGCCCCCTCGATCCGTAGATCAATCTTGGCTGTCCTGCTTTATTGTCCAGAATATCTTGCAGGTCGTGCCTGTTGCCCAGAGCCGTAGTGTGTCGGCGTGGGGGTGCGGGCTGGGATCCCGTTTGTCCCGCCACGGGTGGCGGTCGGCCGTTACGCGTTGAGTCCATATTCCTCGGCTGCGGGACTTGATCCATCTATCCGTGAGCAGGTCTTGATCAGCTTGTAGTTGCTGCTGCTTCTTCTTTAGGCTCCTTGCAGTGGCTATAAGCCTACGCTTGAAGCGCTCCTGCTCCGCGGGGTCCTCGGGTACGCCAAACTCGTCGTCGCCGAGGCTGATCTCGTCTTCGGAGGGGGGCATGTAGTTGTCCTCCTCCGGGTATACGTCTGTCGCTCGCTCTTACAGGATGACTCGCTTTCGTCTTCTGTTCGGCCTGCTCAAAGGCGGGCTGATCAGGTCATATTCTTCTTCGGCGCCATCCGGATTATTTTCGCCTCCGGGGCCGGTGTTGCTGTGGCGGGGCTTGGGGCGGCGCCGACGGCGCCCATTCATTGATTTTCTTCCAGAGGGGTTGTCCTCAGTTGCCTCGTCGCCATTAGTTTCCTTTGGAGTGTCTACCATATATATATCAATGAGGAGGTGGCCGTCCACCGTCCGCTGAGCGGTGGCTCCTGTGATTCTCCTACATCGTCGTCCATACCGTCGATGTCTTCGGAGTCGAAGTCAAGCACGTCGGTTAGATCATCGATCGTGGCAATGAAGTGGGTGGTGGGTGGGCAACGAATTCCGTCGTTGTCTGCTTCCCACTCGAGCCGGACATAGTTCGGCCCGGAGTCTCCTGACAAGGAGAGAGACTTCAATGAGTCCAGCATGTCGCCAAAGGGTGAGTGCTGAAAAACGTCCGCCGCGGTGAACTCCATCACCGGAGCCCAACCAGGATTGGCGGGCTCGGGGGTGCGCGGACTGGAACCTGCGTCCGGATATGAATCCGGGGGTCCGGAGTCACAGGTTCCCTTAGAAGTGAAACCTATGTTCAGCTCCATCACCGATGAAGGTACGGCCTGCGGGGCGGGGTCCAGCCCTCCGTCTTTAGGCGAAGCAACCTGTCCCGGATTTATATCCGAGGCTTCTGCCGGGACGATATCCCGAGCGACGTCTGACAGCAGGTCTAAGCCGTGCTCATCGCGGCTGACCGGTGCTTACAGCGCTGGCCCGAATCCGTCGAAGATCAAGTCTCCGCGGATATCCGCCGTGTAGTTCAGGTTTCCGAACCTTATTTGATGGCCGGGGGCATATCTATCGATCTGCTCCAAGTGGCCAAGCGAATTAGCCCGCAGCGCGAAGCCGCCGAACACGAAGATCTGTCTGAGAAGGAAAGTCTCACCCTGGACAGCGTCGTTAATGGCGATTGAAGGAGCCATCGAGCCTGACGGCAATGTCACAGAGGAACTCTCAATGAAAGCACCAATGTCGGTGTCAAAACCGGCGTATCTCGGGTAGGGGGTCCCGATCTGTGCGTCAAGGCTGATGGTAACAGGAAGCAAGGGACACGGATGTTTACCGAGTTCGGGCCCTCTCGATGGAGGTAAAACCCTACTTCTTGCTTGATTAATATTGATGATATGGGTAGTACAAGAGTAGATCTACCATGAGATCGTAGAGGCTAAACCCTAGGAGCTAGCCTATGATGGTATGAATGTAATTGTGATCGGTCTTCTAAGGACCAACCTCTCCGGTTTATATAGACACCGGAGAGGGCTAGGGTTTACATGGAGTCGGTTACAAGGAAGGAAATACAATATCCGGATCGCCAAGCTTGCCTTCCACGCCAAGGAAAGTCCCATCTGGACACTGGCCGAAGTCTTGAGTCTTGTATCTTCACGCTTCAATAGTCCGAGCGTTGTACACAGTCCGGCTGTCAGGATACCCCCTAATCCAGGACTCCCTCAATGGGTTTCTGAACCCATGGTTCTCTTTCTTTACCATGTTTCCTAGCAACAAAGTCTCTCTTATCATAACGTTGATTCTTTAATTGTGGGTTATCAAGATCAACAACAGGTTCAATCTCTACATCATTATCATTACTAGGTTGAGCATCAACATGAACATCATTATTAACATTATCACTAGGCTCATGTTCATCACTAGATTGTGTCTCAGCATTAGAAATAGAAATATAATTGGGATTCTCAGGTGTATCTATAGCAGGTTCACTAGCATGGAAAGTCCTATCAGTTTTCTTTTTCTTTTAGTACGAGGACTAGGTGCATCGGTATTAGTTCTCTGAGAATCTTGCTCAACTCTCTTAGGATGGCCCTCAGGATACAATGGTTCCTGAGTCATTTTACCACCTCTAGTCATAACCCTAACGACATTACCATTGTTCTTACTATTCAACTCATTAAGCAGGCCATCCTGTGCCTTAAGTACTTGTTCTAGGTGAGTTGTAACCATGGAAGCATGTTTACTAATAATCTTAAGATCATTAACAGTTCTACTCATATAATCACCCAAGTGGTCAAGCATGTAAGCATTACGTTTCAATTGTCTACTAACATAAGCCTTGAAGTTTTCTTGTTTAACAATAAAATTATCAAACTCATCCAAGCATTGACTAGCAGACTTATTATGAGGAATATCACCTTCATCAAATCCTATGGAGAGAGTTTACCTCTACTACCTGTGTCGGGTTATCCAGACCATGTATTTCTTCATTAGGTGGTAGATTCTTAACATCTTCAGCCTTAATACCTTTTTCTTTCATAGATTTCTTTGTCTCTTGCATATCTTCAGGACTGAGAAATAGAATACCCCTTTTCTTCGGAGTTGGCTTAGGAGTTGCTTCAGGAAGTGTCCAATCATTATCATTACTCAATATATTCTTCAATAGCAATTTAGATTGCTCAACAGTTCTTTCCCTGAAAACACAAGCAGCACAACAATCCAGGTGGTCTCTGGAAGCATCGGTTAGTCCATTATAAAAGATATCAAGTATTTCATTATTCATGAGAGGATGATCAGGAAAAGCATTAAGTAAATGGAGAAGCCTCCCCCAAGCTTGTGGGAGACTCTCTTCTTCAATTTGCACAAAATTAAATATTTCCCGTAGGGAAACTTGTTTGTTATGAGCAGGGAAATATTTTTGAGAGAAGTAGTAAATCATATCCTGGGAACTACACAGACAACCAGAATCAAGAGAATTAAACCATAACTTAGTGTCACCCTTTAATGAGAAAGGAAACAACTTAAGAACATAGTAATACAGAATTTTTCCCTTATGAGCAAATAGGGTGGCTATATCATTCAACTTAGTAAGATGTGCCACAACAGTTCCAGATTCATAACCAAAGAAAGGATAAGATTAAACCAAAGTAATTAACTCAGGTTCGACAGAGAATTCATAATCCTTATCAGTAACAACGATAGGTGAAGTAGCAAAATTGGGATCATATTTCATTCAATGATTTTTCTTTCAGCATAGCTAACAGTTTCTTAAGATCTTCTCTATCATTGCAAGCAAAGAAGTCTCTAGTAGTTTCTTCATCCATAACATAACCCTCAGGTACAACAGGCAATTCATATGTAGGGGGATAATCATAATCTTCAGTTTCAATGATATCATCAGTTCCAGTAATTTCATTCTCTTTAACCCTAGCAAGTTATTCATGAAGAAATTCGCCTAGTGGCACAGTATTATCAAGCAGAGAAGTAGTTTAATCATAAGCATCATGCATAGCAGAAGTGGCATCAACAATAACATGTGACATATCGGAATCAATAGCAGGTGTGGCTGTCGCAAGTTTACTCAAAATAGAAGGACAATCAAGTGTAGAGCAAGATGGCAGTTCCTTACCTCCCCTCATAGTTGAGGGAAAAATCTTGGTTCTTTGATCTTTCAAATTCCACATAGTGATCAACAGATATAAATCCCAAGTGACTCAGAGATCAGAGCTATGCTCCCCGGCAACGGCACCGAAAAAAGTCTTGATAACCCACAAGTATAGGGGATCGCAACAGTTTTTGAGGGTAGAGTATTCAACCCAAATTTATTGATTCGACACAAGGGGAGCCAAAGAATATTCTCAAGTATTAGCAGCTAAGTTGTTAATTCAACCACACCTGAAAGACTTAATATCTGCAGCAAAATATTTAGTTGCAAAGTAGTATGGAAATATCGGTAACGGTGGCAAAAGTAATAGTAGCAATTTTGTAGTAATCGTAACAGTGGCAATAGAAAAGAACCGAGCAAAGATCAATATGGAACGAGCTCGTAGCCAATGGATCAATGATGGATAATTAAGTCGAATAACATTCATCATGCAACAGTTATAACATAGGGTGACACAGAACTAGCTCCAATTCATCAATATAATGTAGGCATGTATTACGTATATAGTCATACGTGATTACGGAAAAGAACTTGCATGGCATCTTTTTTCCTATCCTCCCGTGGCAGCGGGTCCTATTGGAAACTAAGGGATATTAAGGCCTCAATTTAATAGAGTATCGGTCCAAAGCATTAGCACTTAGTGAGTACATGGACTTCTAGAACTACGGTCATCATCGGGAAGTGTCCCGACTATTGTCACTCTGGGGTTGCCGGATCATAACACGTAGTAGGTGACTATAACTTGCAAGATAGGATCAAGAACACAAATATATTCATGAAAACATAATAGGTTCAGATCTAAAATCATGGCACTTGGGCACTAGTGACAAGCATTAAGCATAGCAAAGTCATAGTAACATCAATCTTAGAACATAGTGGATACTACGGATCAAACCCTTACAAAACTAACTCGATTAGAAGGTAAATCTCATCCAACCCATCACCGTCCAGCAAGCCTACGATGGGATTGCTCACGCATGGCAGTGAGCATCATGAAATTGGTGATGGCGGATGGTTGATGATGACGGTGGTGACAATCCCCCCTCTCAGGAGCCCCGAATGGACTCCAGATCTGCCCTCCCGAGGAAGAATAGGGCTTGGCGGCGGCTCCGTATCGTAAAACGCGATGAATCCTTCTCTCTCATCTTTCTCTCCCCGAACGTGAATATATGGAGTTGGAGTTGAGGTCGGTAGAGGTCCAGGGGGCCCATAAGGACAGCGGGCGCGCCCCCCATCCTTGTGGAAAGTGTGTGGGCCACCTTCGGTCGATTCTTTCTCCAATATTTTTTATTTATTCCAAAACTTATCACCGTGAAGTTTCAGGTCATTCCGAGAACTTATATTTCTGCACAAAAATAACACCATGGCAATTCTGCTGAAAACAGCGTCAGTCCAGGTTAGTTCCATTCAAATCATGCAAATTAGAGTCCAAAACAAGGGCAAAAGAGTATGGAGAAGTAGATACGACGGAGACGTATCAGTATTCCTTTTCTGCGAAACTCAAAAACAGGGAAAAAACAAGAATTGGCACTGGGCTGTAGGTTAATAGGTTAGTCCAAAAATAATATAAAATATCATATTAATCCATATAAAACATCCAATCATATAATATAATAGCATGGAACAATCTAAAATTATAGATACGTTGGAGACGTATCAATTCACCCCAGACCGGGTGCCACCACTACGGCTGTGCCCTTCGGAGAGGAGAAGAGGTAAAGACGGAATAACCCCTTTCGTTTGTACCTCGTGGAGCATGACCTCTGGGGTGTTGCTGATGCGGCTCTTCTCCAGTGCCTCCTGCTCCTGCTTCGGCCGCGGGGGAAGCGGTAACAACGCTGCCTGCGCCGATCATGACCGCTGCAGTGCCCACATCCTCATGAACCCCCACATTCCCCGCGGCGTCGACGGCCGTGGGCGGTGGGCCATTTGAAGTGGATGGGTGAGCTGCGGCATCGGACTTCTTCTTAGGCACCATGGTCGATGGAGCCGTCGAAGATGATGCGCTGCTCACGCTTTCGGGTTCGCACAAGTGATCCCCCTACCTGGCGCGCCAAAGATGTCATGGGAAACCACGACCACCTATGGGACCAAGAGCCCCTTTCTGGTTTGGCGGGGGGATAACACGTTGCACAAAGAGCGGAGGAGCGTGGAACAACACGGCAGAGATCACACGGGCAGTATTTACCCAGGTTCGGGCCACCGCGAGGGGTAAAACCCTACTCCTGCTTTGGTGGATTGATGGTGGAAAATATGGTGGTGAGCGCAACACGTTTTCCCGGTACGGTTGCCTCGGGGCGAGAACGGCTACGCGCATACGAGTGTGTGAGGGTGTGGATCAGCCAACAACCCTTTCTCCGTTTGCGATGGGCCTCCTTTTATAGATCAAGGGGTCACCACAGTGGAAATCAGTCATTACGCATTGATTAGATAGCAAACAGTGCTATCATACCTAACTCTGGAGGCTGATAGAGCGCATTAAATGCGCTGCTCAACGTCACATCACAGATTGCCCAGCAGGCCCTATCGGGATGTTTTGCCAACTTCGCACCTGCTTGCCTGACACGTCTCAGGACGGGTGTCGCCTCGAGGTATCTTCTGTAGGAAGTGGCTGCTGATACGTCCATTTTGCACCATGTTTACCTACTGTTTGTGATGTTTTTATCTATAATAATGCTTTTTGGAACAATTCCAATGGCCTTTCTCTCATAATATGCAACGTACACACAAGAGGGATAATTCCGGCAGCTGGAAATCTGGACCTGGAAAAGCTACGTCAGGCCACCTAATCTGCACAACTCCAAACAAGCTGAAACTTTACGGAGAATTTTTATGGAATATATGAGGAATATTGGAGCAAATAAGTACCAGAGGGGCCACGCCAGGTGGGCACAACCCACCTGGACGCGCCAGGGAGCGCAGGCACGCCCTGGTGGGTTGTGCTCTCCTCGGCCCATCTCCGGTGCCCATATTCTAGTATATAAGTCATTTTGACCTAGAAAAAATAAGGGGGAGGACTTTCGAGACGGAGCGCCACCGTCTCGAGGTGGAACTTGGGCATGAGCACTTTTGCCCTCCAACAGAGCGATTCCGCCGGGGGAACTTCCCTCCCGGAGGGGGAAATCATCGTCATCATCATCACCAACAACTGTCCCATCTTGGGGAGGGCAATCTCCATCAACATCTTCAACAGCACCATCTCCTCTCAAATCCTAGTTCATCTCTTGTGTTCAATCTTTGTACTGGAACTATAGATTGGTGTTTGTGGGTGACTAGTAGTGTTGATTACATCTTGTAGTTGATTGCTATATGGTTTTTTTGGTGGAAGATTATATGTTCAGATCCAATATGTCGTCTAATACCCTTCTATTCTGGAGCATGATTATCATTTGTGAGTAGTTACTTTTGTTCTTGAGGTCACAGGAGAAATCATGTTGCAAGTAATCATGTGAACTTGATATGTGTTCGATATTTATGATTCCCTTAGTGGTGTAATGGGAACGTCAACTACATGACACTTCACCATATTTGGGCCTAAGGGAATGCATTGTGGAGTAGTTATTAGATGATGGAGTTGCGAGTGATGAAGCTTAAACCCTATTTTATGCGCTATTCCGTAATGGACCGATTGGATCCTAAATTTTAATGCTATGGTTAGAATTTATTCTTAACACTTTTCTCATAGGTGCGGATGCTTGCGAGGGGGTTTATCATAAGTAGGAGGTTTGTTCAAGTAAGAACATCACCTAAGCACCGGTCCACCCATATATCAAATTATCAAATTAGCGAACACGAATCGAATTGACATGATGAAAGTGACTAGATGAAATTCCCGTGTACCCTCAAGAACGCTTTGCTTATTATAAGAGACCTTTTTGGCCTGTCCTTTGCCTCAAACGGATTGGGCTACCTTGCTGCACTTTTCTACTATTACCATTACTTGCTCGTTACAAATTATCTTGCTATCAAACTACTCTGCTACTGACAATTTTAGCACTTGCAGACATTACCTTGCTGAAAACCACTTGTCATTTCCTTCAGCTCCTCGTTGGGTTGGACACTCTTATTTATCGAAAAGGCTACAATTGATCCCATATACTTGTGAAGAAATTTGTGGATTGTTTAAGCTTGGAGGTTTACCCGGAGATGAAGTTAATAAGAAGGTTTTCCGTTTATCTTTGAAGGGAAAGGCATTGGCATGGTATAGGCTATGCGATGTTATTGGGTCTTGGAATTGGAATCGATTGAAATAGGAGTTTCACCAAAAAAATATCCTATGCATCTAGTTCATCGTGATCGGAATTATATATTTAATTTTTGGCCTCGTGAAGGAGAAAGTATCGCTCTAGGTTGGGGGAGGCTTAAGTCAATGTTATATGCATGCCCCAATCATGAGCTCCCAAGAGAAATTATTATCCAGAATTTTTATGCTCGGCTTTCTCATAATGATCGGTCCATGCTTGATACTTCTTGTGCTCGTTCTTTTCTCAAGAAAATGATTGAATTCCCGTGGGATCTTTTGGAAAGAATTAAATGCAACTCTGAAGATTGGGAACTCGACGAAGGTAAAGAGTCAGGTATTAAGCTTAATTATGATTGTGTTAAATCTTTTATGAATACCGATGCTTTTCAAAAGTTTAGTAGTAAATATGGACTTGACTCTCAGATAGTAGCCTCCTTTTGTGAATCATTTGCTACTCATGTTGATCTCCCTAAGGAGAAGTGGTTTAAATATCACCCACCTATTAAAGAAGAAATTAAAGAATCGATACTAGCTAAAGAGGAAACTACTATTTATAATGTTGATCCAGTTGTTCCCTCTTTGCTTATATTGAGAAACCACCTTTCCTGTTAGGATAAAGGAACATGCTAAAGTTTCAACTGTGGTCAACAAAAGTTATATTAGAACACCTAAACCTGATGAGCAAATCAAAGTAGAACCTAGTGTTGCTATGGTTAAGGATCTCTTTGAAGAAAATATATATATGGGCATGATGTTTACTTCTGTAATGAAGCTAATAGAATTGTCAAACCTGATAAAACATATAATCATAGACCCGTTGTTGGCATGCTTGTTGTCTCAGTTAAAATAGTTGATCACTATTATCATGGTCTATGTGACATAGGTGCTAGCGTGAGTGCTATTCCCTTTGCCTTATATCAAGAAATTATGAATGACATAGCACCCCGCAGAGATAGAAGACATAGATGTTACTATTAAACTTGCTAATAGAGACACCATATCACCAATTGGGACCGTTAGAGATGTTGAAGTCTTGTGTGGTAAAATAAAATATACTGCTGATTTTCTTGTTCTTGGTTCCTCACAAGATGAATATTGTCCCATTATCTTTGGTAGACCTTTCTTGAACACCGTTAATGCTAAAATAGATTGTAAGAAACAAATTGTCAGTGTGAGTTTTGGTGTTTAACTTTTCCAAGTTTAGTAGAAAACCTCATAAAAAATAATTGCGTAGTAAGGATGAAATAATTGGTCTTGCTTCTATTGCTGTGCCTCCTACTGATCCTTTAGAACAATATCGCTAGGCCATGAAAATGATTTACATATGCATGAAAGAAATGAAATAGATGAGATTTTCTTTGAACAACGTCCTCTGCTTAAACACAATTTGCCTATTGAAACTCTAGGAGGTCCTCCTCCACCTAAAGGTGATCCTGTGTTTGAACTAAAACAATTGCCGGGCACTTTGAAATATGCTTATCTTAATGAAAAGAAGATATATTCTATTATTATTAGTGCTAACCTTTCAGAACATGAAGAAGAAAGATTATTGAAAGTTCTAAGGAAGCACCAAGCTGCTATTGCATATACACTTGATGATTTAAAGGGCATTAGTCCCACTCCATGTCAGCACAAAAATTAATATGGAACCTGATGCTAAACCCGTTGTTGATCACCAACTCGGTTAAATCCGAAGATGAAGGAAGTGGTAAGAATGGAAATATTTAAACTCCTGGAAGCAGGTATAATCTATCCTATAGCTGATGGTAGATGGGTAAGTCATGTTCATTGTGTCCCTAAGAAGGGAGGAATTACTGTTGTTCCTAATGATAAATGAACTTATTCGACAAAGAATTGTTAAAGGCTATAGAATGGTAATTGATTTTAGAAATTAAACAAAACAACTAGAAAAGATCATTACCTTTTGCCTTTTATTGATCAAATGCTAGAAAGATTATCTAAGCACACACACTTTTCCTTCCTTGATGGATAGTCTGGTTTTTTACAAATACCTCTTTCTCAACCTGATCAAGAAAAGACCACTTTCACTTGTCCCTTTGGAACTTTTCCTTATAGACGTATGCCTTTTGGTTTACGCAATACGCTTGCTACCTTTCAAACATGTATGACTATTATATTCTCTGACTTCTGTGAAAAGATTGTTGAGGTTTTCATGGATGACTTTTCTATTTATGGGAAGTCTTTTGATGATTTTTTAAGCAACCTTGATCAAGTCTTGCAGAGATGTGAGCAAATAACTCTTCTCTTGAATTGGGAGAACTGCCACTTTATGGTTAATGAAGGTATGGTTTTGGGCCATAAAATTTATGAAAGAGGTATTGAGGTGGATAAAGCTAAGGTTGATGCAATTGAGAAAATGCCATGTCCTAAAGATATCAAAGGTATTCATAGTTTCTTAGGTCATGCTGGTTTCTATAGGAGATTTATCAAATACTTTTCTAAAATTTCTAGGCCTCTTACAAATATTTTGCAAAAGGATGTTCCTTTTGTATTTGATGATGATTGTTTAGAAGCCTTTGAAACACTCAAGAAAGCCTTAATTTCTGCACCTATTGTTCAACCACCTGACTGGAACTTTCCTTTTGAAATTATGTGAGATGCTAGTGATTATGTTGTTGGTGCTGTTCTAGGACAAAGAGTTGATAAGAATATGAATCTTATTCATTATGCTAGTAAAACTCTAGACAGTACACAACAAAATTATGCTACTACTGAAAAAGAATTTCTAGCAGTGGTGTGTGCTTGTGATAAATTTAGATCTTACATTGTTGACACCGACCATGCTGCTATTAAATATCTATGGAAAAGGAAGATGCTAAACCTAGACTTATTCGATGGGTTCTCTTGTTACAAGAATTTGATTTACATATCCTTGATATAAAATGAGCAGAGAACCCCGTAGCTGATAACTTGTCTAGGCTTGAAAATGTCCTTGATGACCCAGTACCTATTGATGATAGTTTTCCTGATGAGCAGTTAGCTCCAATAAATGTTTCTAATAACACTCCTTGGTATGCTGATTATGCTAATTACATTGTTGCTAAATATTTACCACCTAGTTTCACATACCAACAAAAAGAAGTTCTTCTATGATTTAAGACGTTACTTCAGGGATGACCCACATCTTTATAAAGAAGGAGTAGATGGTACTATTAGATGTTGTGTACCTGAGCATGAACAGGGACAAATCCTACGGAAATGTCACTCCAAAGCTTATGGAGGACATCATGTGGGAGACAGAACTGCTCACAAGGTATTGCAATCTGGGTTTTATTGGCCTACTCTCTTCAAGGATGCTCGTAAGTTTGTCTCATATTGTGATGAATGTCAAAGAATAGGTAATATCGGTAAGCGTCAAGAAATACCTATGAATTATTCACTTGTTGTTGAACCATTTGATGTTTGGGGTTTTGATTATATGGGACCTTTTCCTTCCTATAATGGGTATACACATATTTTGGTTGCTGTCGATTATGTTACTAAGTGGGTAGAAGCTATTCCAACTAGTAGTGGTAATCACAACACCTCTATTAAAATTCTTAAGGAAGTTATTTTCCAAAGGTTTGGAGTCCCTAGAAATTTAATGACTGATGGTGGTTCACACTTTATTCATGGTGCTTTCCGTAAAATGCTTGCCAAGTATGATGTTAATCATAGAATCGCATCACACTATCATCCTTAGTCTAGTGGTCAAGTTGAACTTAGCAATAGAGAATTAAAATTAATTTTGCAAAATATTGTCAATAGGTCCCAGAAGAATTGGTCTAAGAAATTAGATGATGCACTTTGGGCTTATAGAACATCATATAAAAATCCTATGGGTATGTCTCCTTATAAAATGGTTTATGGAAAAGCTTGTCATTTGCATCTTGAGTTAGAACATAAAGCGTATTGGGCAATTGAAGAACTCAACTATGATTTCAAACTTGCCGGTGAAAAGAGGTTATTTGATATTAGCTCACTAGAAGAATGGAGAACCCAAGCTTATGAAAATGCCAAGTTATTTAAATAAAGAGTTAAAAGATGGCATGATAAAAGAATCCAAAAGCCTGAGTTCAAAGTTGGAGAATATGTTCTTTTGTACAACTCTCATTTCAGATTCTTTGCAGGAAAACTCCTCTCCAAATGGGAAGGACCCTATGTTATCGAGGAGGTTTATCCGTCTGGATCTATCAAAATAAATAATGCCAAAGATACTAACCCGAAGGTTGTTAATGGGCAATGAATAAAACATTATATCTCAGGTATCCCTATTAATGTTGAAAGTAATATTATCCAAACTATGACACCGGAAGAACACATAAAGGAGTCCTTCCGGAACACTCCAGAATCGTGAAAAAGAGGAGGTACGTGATATGGTAAGTAAATGGACTCCGAAAAATCCGCAAACATATTTTCTGTCGGTTTTGTAATATATAGAAAAATAGGAAAATAAGAAACAACCAAGAAGGTCACCCTAGTGGGCATAAGACACAGGGCACACCTGGCTTGCCAGGCGCGCCCAGGTGGGTTGTGCCGACCTCCGGTACCTTCCGGACTCCGTTTTTCTTCTGTTTGCTTGTTTCCCAGGATAAAAAATACTTATATACCCCCCGAACCTATTGACCACCATATCACTGAGAAATCTTCTGTTTTCTTTTCCTTGCTATTTTCTAACAGATTCAATCTACCATGGCCACTTCACGCTCTTCCAAGGACAAGTTCTTCGAGAACGTCTGTCACGACCGGTTTTTCAATAAAAATATTTATTGAACAACCGACCTATGGAGTCCAATATGAGGAAAATCCTCCATACTGGTAGATAAAATCTTGATACAACAAGCCAGTAGCATAAGATATATTACAGGGTCGAGCTGAGGTTGCTCAACAAATTAGTACAAGTACGCAAATAATTATACATAGCGGCGGATATAACACAATGGTGTGGGGTGGAAATACTACTGACTTGAGATATGAGTGGTTGGTGGAATAACTTCGGTGGGGTGGTTAATAAGACTATCAAGCCTTTGGCGGCACATCGGCGTCGAGGTGAGGCTCGATGAATTTATTTGGGTAGCGGAAGCGGATATATCACAATGGCTAATCCGAGAATTGCATACGACAACCTTGACCGGGATTCCTCTAGGCGTCGGACTCGCTATCGAACTCTTCATCCATGAGATCGCCTTCGTCGACATCTGGCCAAATCAACAAGCGGTAGTACTTTGAAAGTACTACGCAAGACGATTCGGACAAAAGATATAACAAATTAATGCATGTATGCGACATGTTTAATTTATAACTATGTGCTATCAATTTAGTAACACTAGTACGTAATATGGGAAACGGAGGTAGTCCGCTCGAATACCCTAAGAAAAATAAACTCAAAACCGATCGGGCGTCTGAAGCGACGCCTCGAAGGGTGAACAAGTAAGTAAAACATGCCACGCGATCAGGCGTCTAGCGACACCTCGAAAAGGGCTTATATTGAAAGAAAATACATGCGTCTGCAGCATGATCGGACGTCGGAGCGACATCACGGAAAGGGCTTATAATAAAAGTAAATAATAACAATGCCGCAGTCGGACGTCTGAGCGACATCGCAGAAAGGGCTTATAACAAAAGTAAATAATAACAATGCCGCAGTCGGACGTCTGAGCGACATCGCAGAAAGGGCTTATAATTCATTATTCATAACTGACAAGATATGGTGCTCACGGAAGATATTCATCACAAGACAATAAGCGGGTTAGTCCATTTACAGGAAATAAACATTTAACACTCAAATGGTTAGCAGGAGTTCTGTCACCGAGACTGACATTTGACAAGATAAAGGTGAACACGGTACTCGGACATGAATGAGATGAATTCAAGAATTTTGACTCTGCAGAGTTTGTACCAAAATTTGTCCACAGCCAACTGATTTCCGTAGTCACAAAGGACTAGTTCCGTTTACGGTATTTCGGAGGAAACACAGCTAACCAGTACACACCCATCATACCTCACGTTGCCAGGAATCACCACGGGCGGTGTTTAAGACAAACTTTGAGACGGGGAGATCACAATCTCGAATAGCATGGGATAAAATTTATTTACGCGCGCTCTAAGGGGTGCCCCCCTCTCGGTCCCAACTGGAAAGGCTTTAATCCAGGGCCATGGAACCTTCATCCCGGCCTCTCGATTTGGTGTGTACCAGGAAGTGGTTTGCAACTTACTAAGCCGTATCCCTTGCGGGAAGCAGTGGTAATCTGAAAGTGGAGACGGACCGAATCGACTAATTTGTGTTGACACGGGTCAACGATGCAGCATAAGCCTGGCATGCTACAACACCGCCATCTTACCCATACTCATGCCAACTCATGGCCATGCAACATGTTTCCAACAACTCATGGATTTTCCGAACTCACTTGCCTCAACTCTTACGAGATAAACCATCATCGAAATGCTCATGAACGTGCCATGATACAAAAAAAATAATGCAAACATGCCCAAACACTCATCATATCAAAAGTTCCACCATTGCTTGCCTGGTTCGGAGTAGTCGGGGTCTAGCTCGGCGAAGTTCGCGGTTCAAATCACCTCCTTCGGTATCTCTGGTACATAAAACACGCGCTAACGTAAATACCATGGGGTACAGAAAGTTAATCCAAATATTTTTCAAATAAATATGATAAAAACTAGACAAAAATTTTAAGAGTACAGAAAAAGAATCACTCAAAAATTCCCTTCATTAAAAAGTTATAAGAGTTTTGGTCCAAGGACCCATCTGTAATGAAACAGAAAACTCTCGTGGGCTTAAACAAAAGCGCAGAAAAAGCGGTTCGATGTGGAAAGCGTATTTGCCAAAGTACGTTTCCAGAAAACGATTAAAAAAAAACAATAGAGTGGCTGACGGGCGGGTCCCACCCGTTAGGTTTGATTTTTCAAACGAGAGAGACGGGGCTCGTCGGCGCCCGAGAGCCGCGGTGGTCGCCGGCGGCAATCCACGGCGAGGCAGGGAGATCGGAGGGTACCTCCGTGTTCAGGGCGTCAATCCGTGTCGGTTGGTGGTGGTGGTGGTACTGGCCCGAGCACCATGTCGACGGCGGCTCCTGCTCCCGCAGACGGCGGTTCGGGTGGTCGTGGGTCTCGTCGGAGAGTCTTTGCGGAGGAGGAATTGAGGAGGGTTAGACTTGTGGTAGCATGAGAGGGTAGGCGGCGGGACTTGGGCGCGGGGGCGACCTCACTGGAGTGAATCAAGGTGGAGGCCGAGGCGGGAACGGGGCGGCCGAGTCGAGGAAGAAGAGCCCTCGAGGCCCTTCCAGGCTTGGCGAGGACTAGTGAGGTGGTGGAGGTGTGCGGGCGAGGAGCGCTTCGGGGTGCTATATAGCCGGCCAGGCGGTTGCTTGAAGCAGGGGTTCTCCGAAGTTTACTGGCCGCCAGGGCATTGATCGGGGAGGTTCGGGGTTTAAGCGCCGTCGTGGGGGTTCACTGGTTCCGTTTAGGTGCTAAGCGAGTCGGGTTTGGTTACTTAGGGCGTGCTTTCGATGGAGCGGGCGCGTGGGCCCGTCGGCGGCGAGGAGCACGCCTACGTACTTGCCGTACCACAGCGGCGAGTAGCACGGGCGTCTTGTTGGCAAGGCAGGGACACCGGAGCGCCAGGGGCGATAAGCGGCGCCGGGTGGAGTGTGGCCAGGCTCGAGCCCTCTCGCCACCACAGGTGGCTGCCACCGCAGAAGCTTGCAACGCCGGCGATGCTCGTCGCCACCGACACCGAGGAATCGGCCAAGCGTGCGTGCGGGTGCTGGCCGGGGAAGAGGCCGTGTGCATCGTGCGAGGCGCCTTTGTGGCAGCGTGACCGAACTCACGGCGAAGAAGAAGCGACCTCAACTCGAACTTCTCTGAATCTCTGGAAGTGCAATGAAGCAGTGTAGGTCGGTGCTCGGCGTAATTTTTTGGTATGTGGGAGGCTCTGCTTGAGCTGATTTTTGGTGGAGGGGCCTCTCATTGTATCTAGAGGCTGCCTGAATTTTTGTGGAATTTTTGGAGCAGAGAAGATATGAATTTCACCAAATTTGACAAATCTGGTCCAAACTTGTAGAGACTGAAATTTGAAATTTTTGAAAAGAAGAGGAGTGGATCTTGATTGTTCTAGGTTGTGGGTACCAAGGACTATCCGGGGAGTTGGTTTGAGGTCAAAGCTCAATTGCACTTAGGTACTTGCTTTGCAAATCTCCTAGGCTCAAAATAATGGACAGAAAAAGATTTGGGAGGAGAAATAAATGAAATAAAATTCAGAAAAGGGTTGAACTTGTTGAGACAGAATGTTTGGATTGCCCAAAGTGGAAGGAGAGATTTTTGGGAAGATTTTACCATGTGGTGCATGGTAAAATCATGAGTGGATTTCAATATTGGAGAAGATGCAAAACTCCTAGAGTTTCTTTTTGAAAAAAATTAAACTCCAAAGATTTTTCTTGAAATTTTGAGAAGAGGGCAATTCAGAAGAAAAATTTAAAAACCAAACACCAGAGTTGAAGGAGATGCAAAAATAAAATATTTGCTAAAGGGAAAAAGCTTTTGAGAGAGATTTTTTTGGAAGGGTTTAGAAGACCTTCTTCAAATCCAACAATTTTTTTTGAAGAAAACCAAAGGAATATTTTTGGAGTGTCACAACACCTACGCCCTTAGGAAAAATCTCGTCCCCGAGATTCCAGCTGATCCTCAAATAATTGTGGGTGCTCTGTCCGAAGGAAATCCTCTCTTTCCCAAGTGGCTTCACTTTCGGTGTGGTTGCTCCACTGAACTTTGAAGAACTTGATTGTTTTCTGTCGGGTTCTCCTTTCAAACTCTTCCAAGATTTTTATCGGATGCTCCCGATATGTCAGGTCTGGTTGCACGTCAATGTTTTTATGGGGTACTTGTTTCTCTGGGTTGCTTACGCACTTCCTCAATTGGGAGACGTGGAATACGTCGTGGATCTCGGATAATTCTTCGGGTAAGTCTAGCTGGTAGGCGACCGTGCCTATTCGTGCCACTATGCAGAATGGTCCAATGAATCTTGGTGCTAGCTTCCCTTTAATTTTGAATCGATGCAGGCCTCTCATAGGGGATACTCGTAGGTACACAAATTTACCGGGTTCAAAATTGACTCCACGATGCTTCTGATCGTAATAACTCCTTTGTCGGCTTTGGGCTGTCTTGAGTCGGTCCTTAATTACCTTGACCTTATCTTCAGCCTCTTTGAGCAGGTCTGGGCCGAAGATATGGCTGTCTCCGGTTTCCGACCAATTTAGCGGGGTACGACACCTTCGCCCGTCTGAGCTTCAAATGGTGCCATTTGCGGGCTGATCGATAACTATTGTTATATGCGAATTCTGCGTATGGTAAGCTCTCTTCCCAAGCCCCGGTCCCATAGGTGAGGACACACGCTCTCGGCATATCTTCTAGAATCTGGTTTACTCGCTCGATCTGCCCATCTGTATGGGGATGGTATGCGATCTTGAATGCCAGCTGAGTTCCCGAGCTTGTTGTAAGTGATCCCAAAATCGGGAGGCAGATTGAGTGCCTCTGTCTGAGATTATTTTCTTTGGGACTCCATGTAAGCAAAGGATACGGGAAAGGTAGAGCCTAGCAAGCTTCTGAGTGGTGTGGGTTGTCTTCACGAGGATGAAGTGTGCTACCTTAGTCAGTCTATTAGTGATGACCCATATGGCATCATGTCCGTGTCATGACTGAGGTAGTCCAACAATAAAATCCATTCCAATCTCGTCCCATTTCCACTCGGGTATCTTATTTGGTTGCAATAGCCCGCCGGTTTACAGTGCTCGGCCTTGATGCGTTGACAAGAGTCACAACATGCAATAAACGTGGCTATGTCTCTTTTATACCATGCCACCAAAATGTTTCACGAAGGTCTTTGTACATTTTTGTTCCTCCAGGATGGATTGAATACGGAGCGGTGTGGCCTTCAGCCAGGATTTGCTGTTTAAGGTCATGGATATTCGGTACGTAAAGCCTATTCCCGTACCACAATATTCCTTGCTCATCGATAACGAATTACGAGGCCTTGCCCAAATTCATCTTCCGTTTTATGCCTTCAATGCTGGGGTGTCCACGTTGAGCCTCTTTAACCTTCTCTATCAGGGTAGGCCGTAACTCTAAGTTCGACACACAGCCTTCGGTGACCACCATCAGATTGAGCTTTGCGAATTCCTGCTGGAATTCTGGTCTCAAGTTTGGCATGCTGTCGTTGTCCGGACTGGGGTTCCGACTCAGAGCATCTGCTACAACATTTGCTTTGCCTGGGTGGTAGTGGATTCCAACATCAGAATCCTTTACTAATTCCAACCAGCTTAGCTGCAGTAAATTGAGTTACGGTTGTGTGAAAATATACTTGAGGCTTTTGTGGTCCGTGTATATTTCACAGCGATTACCAAGTAAGAAGTGTCTCCATTCCTTGAGTGCATGAAAGCTGCTGCTAATTCCAGGTCATGAGTAGGATAATTTTCCTCATGCTTGCGAAGTTGTCTGGAAACATATGCGACAACCTTGCCTTCTTGCATTAATACGCACCTGAGGCCCTTTCGAGATGCGTCACAAAATACCTCAAAAATTTTGTGTATATCTGGCACAATTTGTACTGGTGCTGTCGTCAGTTTCCTCTTTAGTTCTTGGAAACTTTTCTCGCAAGCTTCTGTCCATTCAAACTTCCTGTCTTTCTTGAGTAGTTGCGTCATTGGCTTTGCTATGGTGGAGAATCCTTCAATAAATCTCCGGTAGTATCCTGCCATTCCCAAGAAACTTCGTACATCCGTCATGCTGGCTGGTGGCTTCCAGCCCAGTACGGCCTTGACTTTTTCCGGGTCTACAGCGATACCTTCTTGGGTTAGTACGTGGCCCAAAAAACCTACTTGCCTTAGCCAAAATTCACACTTGCTGAATTTGGCGTATAATTGATGTTTCCTGAGTTCTCCTAGTACAATTCGGAGATGTTCAGCGTGCTCTTACGGTGTTTTGGAGTATACCGAATATCATCGATAAATACCACAACAAACTTGTCCATAAACTTCATGAATACTTTGTTCATGAGATGAACAAAATATGCCGGGCGTTAAATGGAGTCAAATGGCATTACTGTGAACTCATACAATCCGTATCTGGAGGTGAAGGCTGTCTTGGGAATATCTTCTGTGCGTACTTTTAATTGATGGTATCCCGATCTTAAGTCAATCTTTGAGAATACCTTGGCTTGAGCGAGCTGATCAAACAAATCATTTATTCGCGGCATTGGATATTTGTTCTTGATTGTGACCATGTTTAGCGCTCGATAGTCTATGCACAATCTCAGTGTCCCATCCTTCTTTTTGGCAAATAAAATTGGTGAGCCCCAAGGTGAGAAGCTGGCTCAGATATAACCTTTGTCCAATAATTCTTTTATTTGCTTCTTCAGTTCTACCAATTCGGATGGTGCCATTCTGTATGGTTTCTTGTATATGGGGGTGGTTCCGGGTGCTAGCTCAATGCTGAATTCTATCTCTCGGTCTGGTGGCATGCCTGGTAGTTCCTCGGGAAATACGTCTGGAAATTCACACACTACCGGAACCTTGCTCAATTCAGAAATATCTACTTTGTTCAATCTCGGTTGCCGGGATATTTTTCTTTCCTTGGCTGAAACTTTTATTGTCTTCCCGTGGTGGTGGGTGAGAATTACGGTCCTGTTGAAGCAGTCAATAAAACCTTTGTTGGTGGTTAACCAATCGATCCCTAAGATGACATCCAGTCCTTTATTTTCCAACACGATAAGATTTATGTGAAACTTCAACCCTTCAAACTCGATAACCACACCGGCAATAATTCTGGGTAACTTGCTTAATTCCGGGGACTTGAAGATCATAGATTTTCCAAGGAAGCATCAAAAATTATTTTGCAAAGCAAAACTTTTCAAACGAATGAGTGGGAAGCTCCAGAATCAAACAAAACCATGGCAGGTATTGTGTTGACAGAAGCGTCTGAGTACGATATCCGGGGCATTTTGTGCTTCCTCTTTAAATCACGTGGTTCACATGACCCTTCCTGTGGTTGTTATTGGGGTTGAAATTGTTTCGCTTGGGTGCTGGATTATTGCCACCGTTGTTCGGCTTTGGGGTAGAGTTCCTTGGTTTGGGACACTATTTGGCGTAGTGCCCTTCTTCTCCATAGGCGTAGCAAGTAACGCCTGGGCGATACGTGAACTCCTTGTCCCTCGCATGGAAATTCTTAGCTGGGCGCGAGACGTTTGTCATGGTTTGTGATGCGGAGCATCCTACGGTCATCACCATGTCAAGAGTCCGTTTGGCAAGTGACACGTGCGACCTCTACTTCTCATACATAAAGGTGAATCTTCTCCTTTACACGTGTTCACTTGACCCCTTCGAGGATGGTATACTACTTGACACTCCACTCGGGTGCATGCATAGGTATGACCGAGCTTCACGGACGACGAGGAGGAGTGCAAGCGCCAAGGAACACCTACACCATCCGCGAGGGAAGCCTCGAAGAGAAGACGGAAAAGACGGAGCTGCGGAGTCCCAATGGCGGGCGACCGGAAGACTCGGACGTCCGACACTCTCCAAGCACCGGACGACCGACGCCCTCCGGACGTCTGCAGCTGGGCACCGAATGGAATCTACGGACGTCCGACCGGCCTTGCGCCGAACGAATCTACGGACGTCCAAGACCTCCGAACGTCCGGACCATGTCGAGCCTCCGGACGACGGTGACCTCCGGACGTCCGACGCCTGGTGTTGACTTTGTTTGGGGCCGTAGCCCTTGTACCCCTTCGCCCCCTAGACTATATATACTCTTTCTTCCCCACCTTTCAAGGTTAGCAAAGGATTAGCTCATATTTGTGAGAGAGCTTTGCTCATCCACTTGGTTACTTCTCCTCGGAGCCCAGGACCTCTTCGGAGAAGATCCCCCAAGCGGATTCAAGACCCCCTTCTAGGGTGGACCCCATCAAGACCTCCTCACGGAGAAGAACGGCTACCGTTTGTATCGTCCTTTGTTGACCTTGAATCATGTATCTCCCTTTGTGTTCATCGATCTAGCACTTGTGTGATTGATCTCTTGTCGGTTTAGTGATTTCTCTCTCGTTTCCCTCTGTATTTCCCTCTTGTTCTTCCGCGTGTTCTTCGTGATTCCCCGTAGGATCCGCTCCAACGTGAAAGATCGTCCACATAGGGTTCCGCCCTACATCATCTATGGTATCATGAGCCACGTTGATCACGTCTTGGAGTCCCTACCCCGTGTTTTCTAGCTTGATTTTGTTGTGTTCTTCCCCAATTTCAAAAAATCCCCACCAAAAATAGCCCCAATTTTTTTTTTGTGATTTGTTAGTTAGATGAAGTTTTGTTGATTTTGATCCATGGATTTGCTTGGTTTCGAGTGGATCTAGCATTTCCCCAAGTTTCTCCATCTTTCATCCACAAAATCCCGCTAATTTTGACTCGAAATCACCAATTTCCGCCCAAAATCGCGTCCGGATCTCAATTTTCGAGTTGACCCACCCACCGGACGCACCGGAGTTTTACGGACGTCCGAGCCCCTGGAACGACCGGATGTCCGGCCTTTTCCGGACGACCGGAACCCCTAACCCGAACTGAATTTACGGATGTCCGACCATTTCCGGACGTCCGTAACCTGTAGTTTCAGACTTCGGCTGATTCTTGTTTCGGCCGTAACTAATTCATCCAAACTCCGATTTTGACGTTCTTTAGCTCGTTTTGAAGCTCTTGACATCCCCCTTCCCACAAAAATACCACCAACACAATTTGAATCCATCAAATGTTTGAAAATTTGGCAAGTTTGCCTAGGCCGTCCACCATATCATCCGCATACTCCACCTCCGACTTCCGCAACATAACCAATTTTGTTCCTCATGGTTATTGGAGTTGCGGGTTGTGTCTCCTAAGGTGTTTCGGCTACTTAGGGACGGCAACTACAACATTGACTCGCATAACCCATCATTCCACTTCCGCATTGCCAAGTGCAACCACCACCGCTTTCCGCTACCACCATTTAACTTGTGCCTTTGGAGATTTTGAGTTGTGGTTTTCCGCTTCCTAAGGTGTTTCGCTAATTAGGGACGAGTCTCCATCTTCTTGGTATCTACATCAAGAACACCGCCACTCATCATCGCAAAGCGACGGTAACCTCGACGACACCATTGTATATTCCCTTGCATTTGCATTGTTTACCCCTAGCCCATTTTATGCCACTTGCCTATCGAGACTAGCCATTTGAGTATTGCCCGGCCACGTTACTTGTGCACATTAGTGATCATACTTCCCATAGCATACATACCATATCATATTGGTATCATATCATCTCGTGTGCCTCAAGTTTGTTCCCGCACATACACAATTGCTATCTTGGTTTGTGCATTGTGCAAAATTGGCCATATCATAGAGAAAAAAAAAGAGAGGAGAATAAGCTTTTAAGCAAAAGAGAAATAGCAACGAGCTTGTAAGCAATAGCCATAGCATCACAATATATCATATGATATCATACTTGATCATCTTGGATCATTGTGTGAGAAACACCGGGAACCATACATACATAGCATACTTGGGATAGAGAGTTTAACCATTTTGCATCTTATAGGTTGTGCACAATTGTCGTATCCGCCTAGTGAGCAATCGTGCTAGCATCTCTCTTGAGTTGTGCAACACGAGCATTTTGGTGGATTCCACATTTTGAGCTCATTCCTTGGTTGCACGGCCCCATTTATCTATCCGTGTGTGCGTTTCCGTGTGCCATTCATTGCTATTGGTCTACTTGTTTCGCTTATGAATTTGTGAATCTCTTTCAACATTATTGACTCTTGCTAACATTTTGCATTAAATTTTTGTGCCACTATCCTCACCGAGCTCCTCCATAAGCTTTACTTGTGTAGGTGTGAGAACCGACAAGGATTGGTACCAAAAGTGCTATTTCATTGTCCGCATTTGAGTGAACTTGATTCATTTTCAACATCGGTCAAGGTACATTGGTATAAGTTCTTCTCATTCTCCCACTCATATTTGCTCGAGTCTTGTGATGGATAGGCAAGGCATTTCACCTTGGTCTACAACAACAACGACGAGTTCGATGCCACGAACAACAACTCCGACGCCAAGATGCAAGCTCAAATGGAGGAGATCAAAGCCCTCATCAAGTCCTACAAGCGATCTTCCTCATCTTCGAGAAGACGCCAAGAGCACATGCTTCCGTGCTACCATCTCCGCAAGATCACATCGGCATCGACACCATCACCACCAATTACGTGAAGGTCATGAGCTCAACACCAACAACCGCTCAACGACTTCACCTTCTCCCTTGGCATCTTCGCAAAGCGACTTCAAGGCATCTTCGCCTATGAACATACGACATCTTCGCAAACAAGAACCTCAAGAATACGCTCAAGAGAAGCTCCCCAAGCTCAAGTCCGCGACTTCCACGAGCTACAACGACCTCAACATCGACCACGCGATTCCTTTCTATGGGACTCACGAACCCGAGGAGTATCTCGAGTGGGAGCGTTTAATGGACGACTACCTCAAGCTACATCAAGTTCCTCCCGAAGAGCAAGTGAAGTGCGCCCACAAGAAACTTCCACGACTACGCCTCAACTTGGTGGCTTCACACACCTTCGAGTACTACGACATGAGTTGGCCCAAGACGAAGAGAGCTTTGCGGCGAGAGTTTGTGCCTCCAACCTACACGGAACAACTTCTTCGCCAATTGGAGAACACCATTCAAGGATCCAAGTCCATCGACGCCAGACTTCAAGGAGATGAAGATTGCTTCTTGACGAGCCGCGTGGGCGACCCCATTTCGATGAAGTTCCACTTCATGATGGGATTGAACAACGACATCTCCAAGACTATCTTCCTCGAGAACTACAAGTCCATCGACGACTACTACATTGGTGCTCTCAAGGCGGAACAAGAACTCATGAAGGCCAAGGCTTCTCCACCCCAAGCACACTTCTCGAAAACCAAGCTCCAACACGACGAGCATGAGGCTAGTACCACCAAGATGTCCAAGCCCGATGAGCTCCAAGACGATGCTCCCAAGTTCGACTTCACCGCCATCCCTCTTTGTGGCATGGATGGTGCCGAGTCTACTTTGACTCTTTTTCAAGATGGTGCGGCGACAAGTAGGACTATGGAGACCTTCAAGGACCAAGCTTTGGAGGCAAGCGACAAGGTGGCGAGCAAGGATGATGCTTCCATCTTAGGAGGCGAGAGTGATGATGTGCCATCTTCGGCCTTCATCCACGGCGACGGTGACGACATGATCGAGCATGGGATTTTCCCTTCGGTCATGGAGGAGAGTGATGATGTGCCATCTTCAGCCTTCACCCATGGCAACGGCGATGAGATGGTTGAGTACTTCACCTCGACCACGGCGACGTATGATGACATGAGTGACTTGTGCCACCATATTGAGAGTGAGAGTGCCTTCACCACTAGCCCCATATATGATGAGTTGCCACAATTCCCATGTGAGGAGAGCCACAACCACCACTTGAGTGAGATGAGTGACTCCACCATATGTGACATTGAGTGCACCTACTTTGAGGGAGTGAGTGAACCACCACATAGAGAGAGTGAGATAGTTGATAGGTCTCGTGAGGACATTTCAATTTCTAACAACTTGACCTCTACATCTATTGTGTCTTCTCATGTGGTGCTAGGTCCCATTTATGATGACGCGCCGATCCTCGGATTTACTTTGTCCTCCCTTTGGACAAGACGATGGCCATGGTGGACTATGATGCACCCCCACATGGTTCCATCAAGATGATGATGACCACCATTTGGTCTTTCCCACCTCACCTACACCACTTGGAGTGGAATGACAAAGGTAACATAGGTGAAGGTGATGCTCTAGTCCCACTAGTGGACATTCTTGAGATTGATTGCTTGCATGATGTTGATCCACCTAGTACCATGCTTCATGCTAGTATGATTTCCCATGTGATGATTTGCCCATTTATGATGAATATGATGATTCTCATGTGGAGTCTATTAGTTGTGATGTCATGTTACATAGGATTTCTTGTGACAATTCTTTAGGTCACATCATGTTTGCTAATCCGCTTGACTTGTCATATGCTATGCATGAGATCCATCATATGTCTTATTTGCAATCTCTTCATAGTGACTATGCATATGCCATTAAAATAATCCCAATTTGCACATATGGCATAGATGACAAGCCCATGGTTATTGGCATTTGTTTTTCTTGTGATGATATTGTTATGCTCCCTTTACATCATTTATCTCATATGCCATGCCATGCCCACCTAGCTTCGGATATGCATTGTTTTGGATGTTGTCCATTTTCTCCATGTGATGTTTCTAATTTTGTTCATGTGGAGACCACCATATTTTCCTCATACATGTTAGGAGATTTTGATCCATCCCATCCATTGCATGATCCCAATAGTTATGTGCACCATATGCTCCCCATGAACAAACATGCCATTGATGTGCCATATACTTGCATTCTCAATTTGTGTCCCCATCGTGTCATACATAATAACTATTCTTTCATGATGGATGACATGTTCTTATACCATGCATCAAATTTCTTCGAGCGATGCTTATCTTGTGCTAACTCACACGTGCACATACACATCATGATGGATGATGTGTACATTTACCACGCGCACAATTTCTTTGGTTTGTGTCTCTTTTGTGTAGGTACCCATGAATACTTGTCGACCTCGCAATCCCACGAGTTGACAAAACGAGCTCTAGAGAGCAACGATGATTTGGGATCCCATGGATTGTCTTTCCCACCGCTCTCTTTGCGCAAATCCTTCGCGCATTTCTTCTACATGGCCCTCACTTGGCTATGGGTTATTGTTCATTACATATCATATGCCCATCTTGCCATGTTCACTTTGCATCATATGCTCATTCCTATGCCTTTGACATGCATTTGTGACCCATGCTTTGCATTACACATGATGATTGATTCTAGTACTTGTATGTGTAGTTGCAAGCTTGGTGGAGATATTGCTTGTTCTTGCCATGTTCATTATGTGCACCATTCCTATGATGATACTTTCATCTTGCTTTGTGTTCGTATGCTTGCGATATGTCATGTGCACTCCCTATGCCTATTATTTGCTCACATGACATGATTGCCATGATTTATTCTAGTGTGATGCATCTTCGGCTCCACTAGTTTGCACGACTTGATTACTATGTTTGCTTGCCTTGTTGCATCACCTATGATTCGTACTTGCTCATTTCATGCGGGTGATGACAACCATCTACATGCTTTGCACATCATTGTTATTGCTTCTTGTCACATATCTCCATATGTTGCCTCTCTCATGCTAGATTTGCCATGTATTGAGTGCAACTATGCTATTCGTCTTGCTCATGAGTTTGCCCCCATAGCATTCTCACACATGATTGGAGATTTTGACATATTACATGTGAAGCATGCTTGTCTTACTTCTTTGCACCATATACCTAGTGCCATGAATATTGCCATTGTTGCATCATATTATTCATGCACTTGTGCTTCTAATGGTTATGTGCAAAAGATGAGAACCATCATGATGGATGATGAGTTCATCTACCTTCTTGCTCGTTCTTTGTTTTGTTTTGTGCATGTGTAGGATACTTGGACTTCGTGGTCGACTTCCACTTCACGTGAGTTGACCATTCGAGCTCTTGAGAGCGAGCCTCATACATTCTACCACGAATCGCTTCTACACCGCATTTGCTTCCACTTGGCATTGTGAAGAATGCACAAGGACACGCCTTCAAGGTGACATCCTTCTTGAGCTTGGATATTGTGGATCATACTTCATGTGTTGCTTGCACCATTTGCACGCATACTAGAGATATTGCTTTCACCCATGATTCCCACATTTCCATGCTTCATGACATATATACCTTGTGTGTTGCATCCAATTCATGGACTACTTGCTACTATCATATGGTTGGTTGCACCAATATCATTTCTTCACATATGCCATGTCCCTTTGCTTGTTACATGATTCACTTGATTGCCTCACACATGATGAACAATTGCTCTTTATATTGTGTCGAGTGCCACACTATATTCACTACACCCTATGCATATTATGCTTGGATTGTCTCGCACTTGACACATGTGTTTAGACACTTCATTTTATTTGGTGTTGTGAATACTTCCTATGCCTACCATCGACCATTTGTCGAGCTCTTTATGCATGCTTGCTATAACCTTGAGGTGGATGCTTATGCTCTTTGCATCTCTACCTCACATTTACATGCTTGTTCCCATGATATTTTTGCTTGTGCTCGATTGATATGCTTACATGCCATGTCACAATCCTTTGTCACACCCTATGCTATGCTTGATGACAACACTTGTTTGGTGAATCACCTCTTGAATGCTTAGTTTTGCACTAACGCTAACCACATTTGTTTTTCCAAGTGTTTGTTCTATTTACTCCTTTTGAAGGAATCACAAGATGGCGCGACATTGGAGAGTGCCCATTTCGAGCTTCAAGATGACGAGAGCTTGGTGATCGACCACTTTGACACGGCACCGCCATCTCTTTCCCATGGTGATTTGGTTTTCGATCCGAGGTCGGATCCTTTCCAAGGGGGAGGGGATGATGCGGAGCATCCTACAGTCATCACCATGTCAAGAGTCCATTTGGCAAGTGACACGCGACCTCTACTTCTCATACATAAAGGTGAATCTTCTCCTTTACACGTGTTCACTTGACCCCTTCGAGGATGGTATACTACTTGACACTCCACTCGGGTGCATGCATAGGTATGACCGGAGCTTCACGGACGACGAGGAGGAGTGCAAGCGCCAAGGAACACCTACACCATCCGCGAGGGAAGCCTGGAAGAGAAGACGGAAAAAGACGGAGCTACGGAGTCCCCAGCGGCCGGACGACCGGAAGACTCCGGACGTCCGACACTCTCAAGACTCCGGACGACCGACGCCCTCGAGACGTCCGGCAATGGGCACCGAATGGAATCTACGGACGTCCGACCGCCCTACGGACGTCCGACCGACGACACCCGAACTGAATCTACGGACGTCCAAGACCTCCGGACGTCCGGACCATAAATCGAGCCTCCGGACGACCGTGACCTCGGACGTCCGACGCCTGGTGTTGACTTTGTTTGGGGCCGTAGCCCTTGTACCCTTCGCCCCTAGACTATATATACTCTTTCTTCCCCACCTTTCAAGGTTAGCAAAGGATTAGCTCATATTTGTGAGAGAGCTTTGCTCATCCACTTGGTTACTTCTCCTCGGAGCCAGGACCTCTTCGAGAAGATCCCCAAGCGGATTCAAGACCCCTTCTAGGGTGGACCCCATCAAGACCTCCTCACGGAGAAGAACGGCTACCGCTTGTATCGTCCTTTGTTGACCTTGAATCATGTATCTCCCTTTGTGTTCATCAATCTAGCACTTGTGTGATTGATCTCTTGTCGGTTTAGTGATTTCTCTCTCGTTTCCCTCCGTATTTCCCTCTTGTTCTTCCGCGTGTTCTTCGTGATTCCCCGTAGGATCCGCTCCAACGTGAAAGATCGTCCACATAGGGTTCCGCCCTACATCAGTTTGCGTGTCCCACCTTTCTGAAAATCCGTCTTGCTTAAATGGGTGCGGGCAATATTAGTCTGGTGCCTTTTTCGCTTTCTGATATCTTCCAGGCTGCGTCTCTCATTTTCCAAAGTAATGGCCTTATCCACCAGTGTCTTGAAATCGAAAGGTGTACAACCAGTTGGCATTTAAGCGCGGGTGCCGGACCGCCTAGGAATTTCTCCATCTTCTTGTTTTTCGGACATACGCTCTTCGTTGGCGTAGCGAGATAATAGAGTAAACTGATCGTTGTATTCGACACTTGTCATGGTCCTTTGCTTGAGGTCATCAAATTCCTCTTCTTGATCTTCATAAGGCTTTTTAGGAATATGCTACCTACGAAAACCTTCTTTAAATTCCTCCCATGTTATATTATTTTCGTTGGGGTGGATGTGTAGGAAATTTTCCCACCACGAAGCGGCTGCTCCAAAGGAGATAGTGCGGAGCATAAAGTACTTTCTCAAGATCTGAACACCGGGCAATAATTAATTTTCTTTCCATGTCTCAAGCCAGTCCTCGGCTTCAAGAGGTTTGTCGATGTGAGAAAATGTTTGGGGACGTGTCTTACGTAGCTCGCACAACTTTGATTGCTGCTGATACCGTCCACGGTGATTCCCCATATTGATGACTTGGTTCATTATTTCCTGATGTTGCTGCTGACTTTTGTTCATAAAGACGGCACATTTGGGAAAGTGCCTTTTCACCCCCTGTTGACTTGTCTCGCCTGTGTGAAATTGTTGCTGAGGGTGTGCCATAATTTTCTTCTGTCGGAGTCGGCATGGAGCGCGTCCAAGGACGAGACATAGTTCACTCTGGGGATATATTTTGAAACACTCATAAGAAAAGAAATTGAGCTGCAAAAATCAATAAGTTCAAGAAGATGGAAAAAGTCGCAAATGCTCCAAGATTTTTTTTTTCAAGAGATTAAACGTTTGCGCACGGAGAAGGACCGTCCATTACATATCTTACATGCAAGCAGTAATTATACAATACATCACTCAGATATGCGTACATAATCCTGACATGTTATTTAGTCTAGTGCACTCCTCCAGATCCTACATGATGCGCAAACAAGCTACTTCTCACAGCCTATGTACATATAAACATATCGTATAAGTCGGTACATCGCATGGCGGCTAAGCGTACTCAGTCGGAGGAGATGGTGAGGAACTCCTTTTGCCTGCCGAGGGTGAGGCGCAGAGAGGCTGGGGACTCAACCTCCTCCTCGCTAATAGGCTCCAGACGTGAAGTGCTACGCTGAGTAGATGGAGCGGGTGCCCTATGTGGAACAACACGGACAGGAGTGGGCGCCATGGGTGGTGCAGAGCGGACTGGTGTTGGCGCAATAACTTGGTTGAATTCTTCGGTGGATGGCAGGCGACGAGCAGTGGCGGGAGTGGTAGGTGCATAAGATGCTGAGGACGAGACGAAAGTCAGTGGCGGTGCCGTGTGCAGGAGCTCCCTCCTGTTGGCGGTGCAGCCATGGACTGAGTCCATGCGGCAGCCACGAAGTCATCCACCAGGTTGTCGAGGCTGCCTCAGAGCCCGGAGATACCCGACGAGCATCTCAAAAGCCTCGTCTCGCTCTCCTCTGGGGCAAGAGTATGAGTAGTGGCAGGCGTACGACACGTGGCATGGAAGGTAGCGGTAACGACGAGTCTGCATCGAAGGAAGGACTTCCCTGAGACAAGCTATCGCCTCACGGGCTGCCATCTACATAGCATGCTTCTTCGTAGGCATGGCTCTTCCCAAGAACCGGAAGCGGCGTAATTCAACACGCCCTCCCTTGAATTGCACCGTGGCCTGGTGCATGGTCAGACGGTCGTTGATCTTGTGCTGATAGAGCGTGAAGATCGGGCGATAGATAGCCCCATCGCGATCTGGACGATGAAGGAGAGAAGCTTGACGAACCCATCGGGCTCGTTCGCGAACATCTGCGACTCGCAGTTGTTGCCGGCCATCTACAAAAGTAGGCAAAAATTCTGAATGGTCAGATCATAAATTTATGCTGACTGTCAGAAAATGACTACATTTGTAAAAAATATATGAATCAACTCTATTATGCTAATAACCGATTAGCACTCGCGCCTAGTGGTTTCTTACAGTCAGCCTGGCTCGGGTACCAAGCTTGTCACGACCGGTTTTTCAAAAAAAATATTTATTGAACAACCGACCTATGGAGTCCAATATGAGGAAAATCCTCCATAGTGGTAGACAAAATCTTGATACAATAAGCCAGTAGCATAAGATATATTACAGGGTCGAGCTGAGGTTGCTCAACAAATTAGTACAAGTACGCCAATAATTATACATAGCGGTGGATATGACACAATGGTGTGGGGTGGAAATACTACTGACTTGAGATATGAGTGGTTGGTGGAATAACTCAGTGGGGTGATTAATAAGACTACTGCACTGGCGGCACATCGAGCATCGAGGTGAGGCTCGATGAATTTATTTGGGTAGCGGAAGCGGATATATCACAATGGCTAATCCAGGGGTCGCACGAGACTGACTGGGATTCCTCTAGGCGTCCGGACTCGCCATCGAACTCTTCATCCATGAGATCGCCTTTCACAAGATCTGGCCAAATCAACAAGCCAGGTGAGTACTTTGAAAGTACTCGCAAGACAGTTCGGACAAAAGATATAACAAATGAATGCATGTATGCGGCATGATTAATTTATAACAATGTGCTATCAAATTAGTAACACAAGTAACTAAAAAAGGGACCGGCGGTAGTCCGCTCGAAAACCCAAAGAAAAATAAACTCAAAACCGATCGAATTATGCAGGCGGCGCCTCGAAGGGTGAACAAATAAGTAAAACATGCCACGATCGGCCTGCGACACCTCGAAAAGGGCTTATATTGAAAGAAAATACATGCGCAGCCGCAATGGACGTCGGAGCGACATCACGTAAAGGGCTTATAATAAAAGTAAATAATAACAATGCATGATCCGGACGTCTGAGCGACATCGCGAGAAAGGGCTTATAATTCATTATTCATAATCGACAAGATATGGTGCTCACGAAGATATTCATCGCGAAGACAATAAGAGGGTTAGTCCATTTACGTGAAATAAACATTTAACACTCAAATGGTTATCGTGGAGTTCACATCGTAGACCGACATTTGACAAGATAAGGTGAACACGGTACTGGACAAGAATGAGATGAATTCAAGAATTTTGACTCTGCAGAGTTTGTACCAAAAATTTGTCCACAGCCAACGGATTTCGTGAGTCACAAAGGACTAGTTCCGCGACGGTATTTCGGAGGAAACACAGCTAACTAGTCCACACCCATCATATCTCACGTTGCCAGGAATCACCCTGGACAGCGCTTAAGAAAAAGTTTGAGACGGGAGATCACAATCTCGAATAGCATGGCATCAAATTTATTTACGCCACGCTCTAAGGTGCCCCTCTCGGTCCCAACCGAAACACCCATGCCCCTGACCGGATGAAAGGCTTTAATCCAGGGCCATGGAACCTTCATCCCGGCCTCTCGATTTGGTGTGTACCAGGAAGTGGTTTGCAACCTACTAAGTCGTATCCCTTGCGGGAAACAGGTGGTAGCACGAAAGGGGAGACGGACCGGAATCTGACTAATTTGTGTTGACACGGGGTCAACGATCTGGCATAAGACTGGCATGCTACAACACTGCCATCTTACCCATACTCATGCCAACTCATGGCCATGCAACATGTTTCCAGCAACTCATGGATTTTCGAACTCACTTGCCTCAACTCTTACGAGATAAACCATCATCGAAATGCTCATGAACGTGCCATGATACAAAAAATAATGCAAACATGCCCAAACACTCGTCATATCAAAAGTTCAAACATTGCTTGCCTGGTTCGGAGTAGTCGGGGTCTAGCTCGGCGAAGTTCCGTCACCTCCTTCGGTATCTCTGATTTTATAAAACACACGCTAGCTAACGTAAATACTGTGGGGTACAGAAAGTTAAACCAAATATTTTTCAAATAAATATGGTAAAAACTAGACAAAAATTTGAAGAGGACAGAAAAAGAATCACTCAAAATTCCCCTTCATAAGAAGTTATAAGAGTTTTGGTCCAAGGACCCATCAGAATGAAACGAAAACTCTCGAGGGCTTAAACTAAAAGCGCAGAAAAACGGTTCAGTGTGGAAAGCGTATTTGCCAAAGTACGTTTCCAGAAAACGATTCAAAAAAAACAATAGAGTGGCTGACGGGCGGGTCCCACCCGTCAGGTTTGAATTTTCAAACGAGAGAGACGGGGCTCGTCGGCGCCCGAGAGCCGCGGTGGTCGCCGGCGGCGATCCACGGCGAGGCAGGGAGATCGGAGGGTACCTCCGTGTTCAGGGCGTCAATCCGCGTCGGTTGGTGGTGGTGGTGGTCGCCGGCGAGCACCACGTCGACGGCGGCTCCTGCTCCGGCGGACGGCAGTTCGGGTGGTCGTGGGTCTCGTCGGAGAGTGTTGCGGAGGAGGAATTGAGGAGGGGGTTAGACTTGTGGTAGCATGAGAGGGTAGCTGACGGGATTTGGGCGCAGGGGACGACCTCACCGGAGTGAATCGAGGTGGAGGCCGAGGCGGAACGGGGCGGCCGGAGTCGAGGAAGAAGAGCCCCTCGAGGCCCTTCCAGGGGCTTGGCAAGGACTAGTGAGGTGGTGGAGGTGTGCGAGGCGAGAGCGCCGCCGGGTGCTATATATAGCCGGCCCGAGGCGGTTGCCGAGAACGGGGTTCTCCGGCGAAGTTTACGGCGGCGCAGGGCATTGATCGGGGAGGTTCAGGGGTTTAGCGCCGTCGTGGGGGTTCACTGGTTCCGTTTAGGTGCTAAACGAGTCGGGGTTTGGTTGCTTAGGGCGTGCTCGATGGAACGGGGCGGCGCGGGCCCGTCGGCGGCATGTGGAGCATGCTGCAGGTTGCCGTGCCACGGGCGACGGTGCCACGCAGGCGTGCGTTGGCAAGGCAGGGACACGCTGGAGAGCCGGGGGCGATGGGCGGCGCCGGGTGGAGTGGCGAGCGGGCTCGGGCCCTCTCGCCGCCACGGTGGCGCGCCACCGCAGAAGATTCCAACACCGGCGATGCTCGCCGCCACCGACGCCAGAATCGCCAAGCGTGCGTGGCGGGGTGCTGGCCAGGGAAGAGGCCGTGTGCATCGTGCCAGAGCGCACTGTGGGTCATGCGACCTAACTCGACGAAGAGAAGTGACACCGAACTCGAACTTCTCTCGAACCTCTCGAAAGTGCAATGAAACAAAGGTAGGTCGTGTGCTCGATGTAATGTTTTTGGTATGTGGGAGGCTCTGCTTGAGCTGATTTTTGGTGGAGGGGCCTCTCATTGCATCTAGAAGCTGCCTGAATATTTGTGGAATTTTTGGAGCAGGGAAGATATGAATTTCACCAAATTTGACAAATCTGGTCCAAACTTGCAGAGACTGAAATTTGAAATTTTTGAAAAGAAGAGGAGTGCATCTTGATTGTTCTAGGTTGTGGGTACCAAGGACTTTCCAGGGGAGTTGGTTTGAGGTCAAAGCTCAATTGCACTTAGGTACTTGCTTTGCAAATCTCCTAGGCTCAAAATAATGGATGAAAAGATTTGGGAGGAGAAATAAATGAAATAAAATTCAGAAAAGGGTTGAACTTGTTGAGATGTAATGTTTGGATTGCCCAAAGTGGAAGGAGAGATTTGGGAAGATTTTACCATGTGGTGCATGGTAAAATAATGTGTGGATTTAAATATTGGACACGATGCAAAACTCCTATAGTTTTTTTTTTTTGAAAGAAATTAAACTCCAAAGATTTTTCTTGAAATTTTGAGAAGAGGGCAATCGGAAAAAAATTAAAAACCAATCACCGTAGTTGAAGGAGATGCAAAATAAAATATTTGCTAAAGGGAAAAAGCTTTTGAGAGAGATTTTTTTGGAAGGGTTTAGAAGACCTTCTTCAAATCCAACAAATTTTTTTGAAGAAAACCAAAAGAATATTTTTGGAGTGTCACAATGTCATCAACCCATATAGGCGGGAGGTGATGCAGCACCCTCAGGCTATCCAGATTCCTGAGGGGGTGCTTCACATCCGCGATGTGCAAGGCCCCAAGGGGACGGGAACCGTGGAGGACAGGCTTGAAGCTATGGAGTAGGAGGTCTTCCGGTGCAAGGGGATTGTGGAACGTGGACTCAGTGCCAATCACCTCATGATCGCAGACTACACCCATGATCTCAAGGTGGATGGCAAGTCCATGAAGGACATTGTCTTCACCTTCAATGAGCAAATCAACTTCCTCCAAAGCCAGATCTAAGATCTCCAAAACCAAGTCTTTGAGTATGAGGCGAGGTTGAAAGGTATGAGTTTGGCTGCCAGTTGCAGGACCCGTGAGACTCACTCCTCCTCTTATAATGGTGACCCCTGCCATGGAAACACGAGGACAAGATCGTCTCTACCTCATCACCACCTCCTTCTTCATCACCAAAAGAAAATTGAGTATCGGGTATGGGCACTCCCCTTGGCTTCCGCCAAGCTTGCGCGAGGTGCCCCAGTATCGTATCACCTCCACTATCTTTTGCCTTTACTTATCTAAGTTCGATCTTTTGCTTTAGGTGAATAAAAGTTTAGTTCGATCCTTACTTTTTGAGAGCTTGCTTAGTAATCTATCCTTGTGATTGTCTGTGAGATATATAATAAAGTTTAGTTTGAGTTTTTGCTTTCTTTACTGTTTCAATAAAAAGAAAGGAAATAATTGAAAAGATCATATGCTAATCCTATGGTAGGTGATGACACCATATAAGGAAAATTATAAGTAGAAAATTTTATTAGAGATTGACAAACATAGCATTAGTCAATGATGCAACTCATGAAAGATCGTGGAGAGAAGATTCGAGAAGATTCACATATAAACACACTATCATGGAAATCATTTGTGATTGTGAGCCCCCATCAAAATATTATATGCCAAAATTGTTGACGTTGGACAAGGCAGACAACGTAATGATTTATGTTTGTTCATATTCACATAGATGTTATATTGTCTTAGATCCTTTAATATGTGGTGCTTGCCCCTATCTTTTCTAGCCAAAAATTCGGCACTAAGTAGAGATACTACTTGTGCATCCGAAAACCCTTAAACACAAATCGTATTTTCAATAATCCACCATACCTACATATGGATTGAGTAAGATCCTTCATGTAAGTTGTCATCGGTGCACTAAGGCAATAAAAATTGCTTCTAAAAGTGTAAGATCATTTAGTATAAGAGAAAATTGAGCGTTGTACGAACTTGTGATGGTAAAAAAATAAAGGCGACAGACTGCATAATAAAGGTTGCCATCACAAGGGGCAATATAATGTGACGTTCTCTTGCATTAAGGGGTTGAGCATACAAACAAATAAGCTCATGAAAACCTCTGCTTCCCTCTGCGAAGGGCCTATCTTTTACTTTGATGTATTTATTTTTATGCAAGAGTCAAAGTTCTTCTCTCTTTTCCTTTTATTTTTCTCCTTTGGCAAGCATCATGTGGTGAGGAAAGATCTAGGCACATATGTCCAGTTGAATATGGGTAGCATGAGTTATTATTATTGACATCACCCTTGAGTGAATACGTTGGGAGGCGAAGCTATAAGCCCCTATCTTTCTATGTGTCCGGTTGAAACAATTTGCTCATGTGTATGCGGTGAGTGTTAGCAATCATAGAAGACTATATGATGGTTTAGTATGTGGACTTGCCTAAAGGCTCCGATACATGACCCTTCCTGAAAAGATGATGAATTGTAGTTGCAAAGTTGACTGAGAACATAGTTTGTTGGTTTCTAATAGAGTTTATGCTTTATACTTTGATAGTGTGATGAATTGTTAATTACTCATGCGAAGTCTATGATAAAAGTTCTATGATAAAAGTTTTATGTTAAAGTTTGTTGCTGTTATAATAATTCACATGTTGCTTCTATGTCTGTATTTTGTTTTTATCGACACCTCTCTCTCTCTCTCTCTCTCTCTCTCTCTCTCTCTCTAAGCATGTGGACATGTTTTTTGATTTCTGTTTTTGCTTGAGGACAAGTTAGGTCTAAGCTTGGGGGAGTTGATACGTCTATTTTGCACCATGTTTACCTACTGTTATTTGTGATGTTTTTATCCATAATAATGCTTTTTGGAGTAATTCTAATGCATTTTCTCTCATAATATGCAAGGTACAGACAAGAGGGAGAATTCTGGCAGCTGGAAATCTGGACCTGGAAAACCTACGTCAGGCCACCTATTCTGCACAACTCCAAACAAGCTGAAACTTTATGGAGAATTTTTATGGAAAATATGGGGAATATTGGAGCAAATAAGTACCAGAGGGAGCCCACCAGGTGGGCACAACCAACCTGGGCGCGCCAAGGAGCCCAGGCGTGCCCAGGTGGGTTGTGCTCTCCTCGGCCCACCTCCGGTGCCCATCTTCTGGTATATAAGTCAGTTTGACCTAGAAAAAATAAGGGAGAGGACTTTCGGGACAGAGCGCTGCCGTCTCGAGGCGGAACTTGGGCAGGAGCACTTTTGCCCTCCATGAGCGATTCCACTGGGAACTTCTCCTGAGGGGTAAATCATCGTCATCATCATCACCAACAAGTCTCCCATCCTGGGGAGGGCAATCTCCATCAACATCTTCAACAACACCATCTCCTCTCAAACCCTAGTCCATCTCTTGTGTTCAATCTTTGTACCAGAACTATAGGTTGGTGCTTGTGGGTGACTAGTAGTGTTGATTACATCTTGTAGTTGATTACTATATGGTTTATTTGGTGGAAGATTATATGTTCAGATCCAATATTCTATTTAATACCCCTCTGATCTTGAGCATGATTATGGTTTGTGAGTAGTTACTTTTGTTCTTGAGGTCACGGGAGAAATCATGTTGCAACTAATCATGTGAACTTGATATGTGTTCGATATTTTGATAGTATGTATGTTGTGATTCCCTTAGTGTTATCATGTGAACGTCGACTACATGAAACTTCACCATATTTGGGCCTAAGGGAATGCATTGTGGAGTAGTTATTAGATAATGGGTTGCGAGAGTGATAGAAGCTTAAATCCTAGTTTATGCACTATTCCGTAAGGGACCGATTGGATCCAAAAGTTTAATGCTATGGTTAGAATTTATTCTTAATACTTTTCTCGTAGTTGTGGATGCTTGCGAGGGGGTTAATCATAAGTAGGAGGTTTGTTCAAGTAACAAGAACAACTAAGCACAGGTCCACCCACATATCAAATTATCAAAGTAGCGAACACGAATCAAATCAACATGATGAAAGTGACTAGATGAAATTCCCGTGTACCCTCAAGAACACTTTGCTTATTATAAGAGACCATTTTGGCCTGCCCTTTGCCTCAAAAGAATTGGGCTACCTTGCTGCACTTTTGCTACTATTACCGTCACTTGCTCATTACAAATTATCTTTCTATCAAACTACTCTGCTACTTACAATTTTAGCACTTGCAGACATTACCTTGTTGAAACCACTTGTCATTTCCTTGTGCTCCTCGTTGGGTTCGACACTCTTACTTATCAAAAAGGCTATAATTGATCCCATATACTTGTGGGTCATTAGCTGCCATGTGGCAAATGGCGGCCACTTAGTCACTTTGGAGGTTGGCACCGCATTGATCGACGACGTGCGTCGTGATGAGGTGGTGTAGTGGAGTGGTTTGCCTTCGTAAGCCCCAGTAGGCCTGCCGGGACAATCCAAAAGCTTGCTTCTGGAGGTAACTCCATCTTTTCCAGGCTCGCCTCCCCGGCAAGGTAGGTTTTTCCCTTAGCGATATCTTGCCTCTCTGGCTAGTGGAAGCCCCATGCTCCGTGCTGGCGGGAACACTAGAAGACTAGCATAGGTGCCGGACGCGCCTGTTCTTTCTTTCTCTTGTAACCGTATTTGCTATTTCTTGGAATGAATTTGAATTTCTTGGGTCTTTATTTTAAAAACGGAGGACTCACTTTTTCTTCTTCTTGCCTCTTGATTTCTGTCTTTGCGAAGATGGCGGGCACCCGTGGCTCCCCCCATCGCGCCCCGCGAGCGGGGGCTGGGCGTGGTGCGCACGCTTGGGTCAGCCCGCGGCACCGAAGATGCCCTGAGGGCCCACGCCACAGCAGCTGTGGGCTTACCCGCGCACACACCTCTCCAAGACTTCAGCACCCGGACCCTCGCGCGGCGCTCTCGAGCGAGCTAGCCGGTATGTGTGGCCCGAGGCTTTCAGCAAGAGTCCGCCTCCGGACCTTGGCCGGGCGTCGTGACCCGGCCTAACAATAGCGGCCCCCTGCTCAGGGGTTATGGGAGCGCAGAAAGCAAATTAAAGGCGATATCAGGGAGTGTAATATTACTTATAATATCATGGAGAAGGTTGTTCCAAAAATATTTTCGCATCCCCGCAGGGTCACATTGAAAGTCTTGATAGGGAAACAGAAGAAACCAACCTAGGTAGACGTGCTATCACCGTCGCTGCCACCATCATCATCATCGTCAACCTCGCGTCCCTCGACCACGGGCACGCTTGCATCCTCGGCAGGAGTGAGCTCCACAATTAGGTCGTCCACATGATCCTCTACCCAGCCCGCTAGGACGCCCTGGATCGCTCCGGGCATGGGGGCTATCTTGGACTCAAAGTTGAAGTCAGGATCGAAGCGGAGAAGGTGGCTGAAGACGCGTGAGAACGCGCACGCAAGAAGATCACGGCTCCTCTCCTCGACGAGCTGACGCGCCTTCCCGGCCCCAATTTCGAGGCGTGCCACGATCTTGGTGAAGAAGTTGAGGTAACCGGCGTCATCAGCAACAAGCGGGCTGGAGATGTTATCATCGCAAATACTGCTCAAGGCCTGGTTGGCCCTGCGCCCGATGGCCTCGTATATCTGGGAGCGCTCATGCTGCAACACTCGGGCTCGGCTCACTTCGTCTGAAGCTTTCTCCAAGAGGGAGCAAACCCCTTCCACCTGCTTGTAAAGGAAGGATAGTTCGGCCTCAGCAGCAGCCCGAGCGTCCACCACCGAATTCTCATGCCGCTCCGCCACGGCTAACGTCTCCTTGAGGCCGTCGGCTTCGCCCTTCAGCTCATCGCGTCGCATGAAGAAGCTAGCCTCCTGAACCTCCAACTTCCGCCGGTATTCCTCGGCGAGAGCCCTGCGCACTCCGGCTACCTTCTCGTTGACCTTCCACTGGATCTTCGCCTCCCGAGAGGCAAGGGCGTCCTCAGCAGTGGCCACTTGGCGCTCCATCACCTCTAGCCGATCGCGCTCCAGGCACTGCTCGAGCGCCTCCAGCGCCAACGCGTCCTCGAGTGTGGGGGCCCTCGCCTCACTCGTGGGCGGCCCGCCCCTGGAGCTGCGAGCGCGGCTTTGCGCACTTGGACTTCTCACTCAAGGATGGCATTTGAAGCTTGGAGCTCCTTCTCGCGCCCCTCAGCCGCTTCGCGCCGATGGTCTACAGCTCGTGCCTCCTCGATGCCACCATCACAAGCCTCCCTCGCCGCGGTGAGGGACCCCTCTGCCTCTGCGCGAGTGTGCTTGCGTTGCAGGCGTCCAAAGTTGACGGCGACTTCTAGCTGGCGCCATTCACACGCTAGGCGTAGGCGCTCCGCCTTGAGGTGTGCGTCGACCTCGCCAAGCTCCACCCCGAGGCGGCCCAGCGCGCCTGCCACCTCCTGAAGAAGGCCGTGCCGGACGACGCCGCGCCCACAAGCGAGCTCCAAAGCCCGGCCCAGGCTTTCCTCTATGCCTCGATCGGCTAGGGAGACGCGCGAGGACTCGCTTGTCTCCGGTAGGGGCCCGTGGGTTGGAACTCCTTCGCCCGCTCCTCCCGCCCGAGCTGGGGCCCGACGCGGACTCACACCGCTGCTTGGGGGTGGCACCATCCCGCAGGTTGCCCAGCTAGCAGCAAGCATCAGTGGGGGAGCCCTTGGCACGGCCCCACAATCTTGAGACCGCCCCGAAAGAAAGACGCCGGGAATCCTGGCCTGAGACCCCTCAGGGATGGCCTTGGTCAGGGTGCGGGTGCTCCCTTGCGCACAACCGCACATCTCCTGAGGCCTGAGGTTGTGGCGGGACCGGTGCCCTCCGGAGGCGGCGCTCGGAACACGCTCGTTCCCTCGTCGGAAGGGATCCTGAGGGGAAAAATTCAGGCGGTGATGCGATATGTGAGGGTTAAGAGGAAGGCAAGATACTTACTCGTCCATGGCGATCCACTTCCTGTTCTTCAGGGTCCTTCTGGCAGGACTGCAGCGGCCCCCGAGCTCCTTCCTCTTCCGGGCTGCCCCGGGTTGTAGAGGGGACGCACTGGGGCCTGGCGTGTATCCCTCCACGGTGAGGACAACGGCTTCTTCCACAGGCAGGGCGCCTCCCCCGCCACCCGCGGGGCTGAAGGCGGATCCCTAGGGAGCGCATGGTGGGGGCGCTCCCTCGCGGCTGCCCAGGGAGCACGGACGTCAGAGCCTCCAAGCCCTAGGGTCACCAGGAGGGGGTTGTCATGATGCCCCGCGTGGCCCTCAGGGAGCTGCCCCCACTCGTCAAAGCGCGACATCTTCCTTGTGAAGGCTCTCCCCCATTTGGGTGATAACAAAGAGGGAACCCGTCCGAAGGGAGCCCGGTGGGTTCTTCGCCGCTCAGGAGGCGAAGCACTCCGCGCAGCATGCTGGAAGGAAGGGGAGGCTCCTGAAGCTTCATGTCATCTATGGGGCCGGTGAAAGCCCATATCAAACGGGAATGGCGTTGGAGCGGAGCGATGCGCTGCCGGACGAACTCCCTCACCACCATCGCCATTGTCACCCAAGCCTTCCTCAGGTTGGCCAACCTGGTCATGACTCAAGCGAGTCGCAGGTCGACCAGCTCCACGTGCCCCATCCAGAGCTCGGCTCCGAAGGGGCGGACGGGATCAGGAGCAGGGGGCTGTACACGGTGGCGTCTACATACACCAACTACCTCCGGAACCCCCCCTCCAACGCGTGTTCAGGCGGAGCAAGGTGTCGATGCCAGAGCCTACAGTCGCGCCACCGCCTGAAGCGACACGTACCTCGAGTGTTGCTCGCCACCGACCAACTCAAGGGAGAAGAAGTGGTGGAGCAGGGCTACGGACGGAGCAATGCCCACGAAGGCCTTACACAAGAACGCGAAGGCAGAGAGAAGGACGATGGACCCGGGATCCAGGTGCAATGCGTGGATTTGATAGTGCGAGAGCACGACATTGAAGAAATCGGAAAACAACGGTAACGGGCTAGCAAAAAGGGCGTGAAGATGAAGAGCGATCTCGGTGGCCTCCATGTCGGTTAGAAGCTGGGAGGCCTGGAGGCCGGCTAGATCTTCTCGCCTTCCACTCGTTGGAGTCGGCGGTAATCGCATGCCGAACCTTGTCCAGCCCCTCGTGGTTGATCAAGGTGGGCCGGCCCAACGCGGGCTCCGCCGCGGCCGGGGCCTTGCTCCTCTTCTTCTTGGGGGCCATGGCGGCAAGGCGAATCTGGGCTGGCATGGAATCCGGCAAAGAAGGCCAAAGCTTGCGAGGAGGAGGTGCAGAAGGCAAGCGCGCAGCAGGGGAATGACGGCTCTGCGGGCGTGCGCCAGCCTTTTGTCCGCGTGGACGGTTGCTCAGGCAACATGGGGGAGTGGAGGTGTCCATGTCTCCTCAACCGGCACGCGTTGTTGGTGCAACAAACCCTGGGTCCATTGCCCAGACTATGCACAGGCTCAAGAACAAGATTACATCACCCATGACAGATCAAAGCGCGAGGGATTGGTTCTTTGAAGGATCAAAGTGCAGACCGAGAAGACCAAGACTAGCTAGAGATACAAGATACCACTACGGGAAAAACCTCCCTTGCCGGGCAGGCAAGCCTAGCAAGGTTGGGGTTACCCCGGTAACAAGCCTCCAACATCGCCCCGACAGGCCTGCCGGGGCTCGTGGAGGCAAACCACTCCACTGTACCACCTCACAGCGACGCATGTCATCGATCAGTGCGGTGTCAAGCTCCTAAGTGACTGCTTCCTGCCACATGGCAGCCACTTCCTACAGAAAATACCTCCAAACGACACCCATCCTGTGACATGTCAAGCAAGCAGGCGTGAAGCTGGCGGAACAGCTCGGCAAGTCCTACCGGGCACGCTGTGATGTGACACTGAGCGGCGCATTTAATGCGCTCTATCAGCCTACAAAGTTAGGTGTGATAGCACTGTTTGCTATCTAATCAGTATGTAAAGACTGATTTGCCACTGTGGTGACCCCTTCATCTATAAAACGAGGCCCATGGAAATAGTAGAAAGGATTCAGACCCTCACACATTCATACGCGCGTTGCCACTCTCGCCCCGAGGCAACCCTGCCGGGAAAGAGCGCTGCGTTATACACCATTTTCCACCATCAATCCACCAAGCAGGAGTAGGATTTTACGCCTCGCGGCGGCTTGAACCTGGGTAAAACTGGCCGTGTGATCTCTGTCGTGCTGTGTTATGCTTGTCCGCTCTTTGTGCAGCGTGCCCATCCCCTCGTCGAACCAAAAGGGGCTCATGGCCCCATAGGTGGTCGTGGTTTCCCATGACATCTTTCGCGCGCCAAGTAGGGGACTCACTTGCGCGAACCGAGAGCGTGAGCAGCGCGTCACCTTCATCGTCATTTTCATCATCGACGGCTCCATTGAATATGGCGCCCAAGAAGAAGTCTGGTGCCGCAGCTCACCCATCCACCTCAAAGGCCCCGTCACCCGCTGCGGCAGACACTACGGGGAATGCGGAGGCGCATGAGGATGTGGGCGCTGCGGGGGACATGGTCGATGCAGGCGGCGTTGTCACCACCTCCGCCACGGCCGAAGCAGGAGCTGGAGGCACTAGAGCAGGAAAACACCAACAACATCCCGCGACCGCGCCCCGCGAGGTATGGGTAGAGGGATTATTCCTTCTATCCCTCCCGGCCTGGTCGAGGGGCATAGCCACGGTACTGACGTTCGTCCTGAGGTGAACCGCAATCCTCCGGCCGCCCCCGTCATGGCAGCGATCGCAGGACTTGCCGCCCCCGGAGCAAACTGGCCCAGCAGATGCTCCGAACGGGGTCATTGGTCCACACGCGCCACCACCTCGTCACCATGCCATCCTAGCGACTGGTTCCCGATGACGGGAGCCCGGCGCCGCCACTGCCGGCACCGTCAGGAGCCGTGTGAGGCTGCGATCTACATCATCATCATGAATGCCAAGCGCCGCTTTGGAGTCCATGGCACGGGCCCAGCTGCTGCTGAGGTTTCCGCCGGTGGCTGATCAGATGGATGAGTGGAGATCCACCATTCAGAGTCTGATTGGCTTTGCCGAGGCTGGAGGCTCACAGCAAGCTGGCCTGCCACTACGTCCCCAGACGACGACAGTGGCCCATCCTATTTGCTGTGCGGAAGGGGCCACCCCCATGGTGCAGTCCCCACCGCGGCAACCAGTGCGAGGGCCACGAGACTAAGAGCTTGATGACGTCTCGATGGCTTCGTCCGATCCGCCAACACGTCAAGGCCGACGTCGAGCCCCGGAGGACAGGCAGATGGAGGGCAGGCACGTCACCGTCGAGCGATGCGAAGACAACCGCCACCAGCCCAATGGGCGCGATGGCCCCAACATCGACGAGCCTGCGCTCACCAGAGGCAGGTACCTGCCTTTCGATGCTGGGTGCCCTGCCTTTACCCGTGAGCTATGGCAAGTCGATGGCCATCTGCTCGCACGTTCAAGCGAGAGATACCAAAGAAGTATGATGGGAGACTGAACCCGACAGAGTTCTTGAGCATCTACACCATTGCTATTCAAGCTGTGGGGGGGAAGAGATGAGAAGCTTTTTGCCAACTACTTCTCTTTGGCGCTCAAGCCAAACGTGAGGTCTTCGCTAATGCATCTGCCGGAGAACTCCATCTCTACCTGGGGTGACATGTGCCATGAGTTCGTTGGCGCCTTCACGGGTGGTCACCAAGAACCAGGACGGCCTAGCAATTTGCAGCTTCTCCCGTAGAAGGAAGGAGAGACTCTGCGGAAATACATGCAGAGGTTTAGCCGAGTCCACGGGAATATTCTAGATATTCACCAGACAGCTGTGATAGCTGCATTCCAGTCCAACGTATGCAACCGTCGGATACGTTCCAAGATGAACATCCGGTTGCCCAAGACTGTGAAGGAACTTTATACCTTGGAGGACAAGTGTGCTCGAGTGGAGGACGGGAGGAAACTCCCTGGAGAAGAAGATGGCGTCGAAGTCGACTCAAAAGATGACGATGAGGCCACCAGTCAGAAGAAGAAGAACAAGAAGTGCAACAAGAAGCGCAAGGATAAGGCTGTGCTGACCGTTGATGGATCGGGCACGCCTAGTGAAGGAAATACCCCCTAGAGGCAATAATAAAGTTGTTATTTATATTTCCTTATATCATGATAAATGTTTATTATTCATGCTAGAATTGTATTAACCGGAAGCTTAGTACATGCGTGAATACATAGACAAACAGAGTGTCACTAGTATGCCTCTACTTGACTAGCGCGTTGAATCAAAGATGGTTAAATTTCCTAGCCATAGACATGAGTTGTCATTTGATTAACGGGATCACATCATTTGAGAATGATGTGATTGACTTAACCCATTCCGTTAGCTTAGCACTAGATCGTTTAGTATATTGCTATTGCATTCTTCATGACTTATACATGTTCTTATGACTATGAGATTATGCAACTCCCGAATACCGGAGGAACACTTTGTGTGCTACCAAACGTCACAACGTAACTGGGAGATTAAAAGGTGCTCTACAGGTGTCTCCGATGGTACTTGTTGAGTTGTCATAGATCAAGATTAGGATTTGACACTCCGATTGTCGGAGAGGTATCTCTGGGCCCTCTCGGTAATGCACATCACTATAAGCCTTGCAAGTAATGTGACTAAATGAGTTAGTTGCGGGACGATGCATTACTGAACGAGTAAAGAGATTTGCCGGTAACGATATTGAACTAGGTATTGAGATACCGACGATCGAATCTCTGGCAAGTAACATTCCGATGACAAAGGGAACAACGTATGTTGTTATGCGGTTTGACCGATAAAGATATTCATAGAATATGTGGGAGCCAATATGAGCATCCAGGTTCCGCTATTGATTATTGACCGGAGACGTGTCTCGGTCATGTCTACATAGTTCTCGAACCCGTAGGGTCCGCACGCTTAATGTTCGGTATTATGAGTTTATGTGTTTTGATGTACCGAAGGTAGTTCGGTGTCCCGGATATGATCACGGACATGACGAGGAGTCTCGAAATGGTCGATACATAAAGATCGTTATATTGGATGACTACGTTTGGACATCGGAAAGGTTTCGAGAGAGTTCGGGCATATATCGGAGTACCGGGGGGTTACCGGAACCCCCCGGGGAGTTAATGGGCCTTAATTGGCCATAGTGGGAAGGAGGAGGAGGCGGCCAAGGTGGCCCCCCCAAGCCCAATCCGAATTGGGAAGGGGGCCAGGCCCCCTTTCCTTCTATTCTTCTCTCCCTTCCTTCCCTCTCCTACTCCAACTAGGGAACGGGGAAAACCTACTCCTACTGGGAGTAGGAATACCCCCCTTGGGCGCGCCCCATGAGGCCGGCTGTCGGTGTCAAAACCGGCGGATCTCGGGTAGGGGGTCCCGAACTGTGTGTCTAGGCGGATGGTAACAGGAGACAAGGGACACGATGTTTTTACCCAGGTTCGGGCCCTCTCGATGGAGGTAATACCCTACTCCTGCTTGATTAATATTAATGATATGGGTAGTACAAGAGTAGATCTACCACGAGATCAAGGAGGCTAAACCCTAGAAGCTAGCCTATGGTATGATTGTTGTTAGATCCCACGGACTAAAACCCTCCGGTTTATATAGACACCGGATATGTTAGGGTTACACAGTCGGTTACAATGGTAGGAGATATACATATCCAGACGCTAAGCTTGCCTTCCACGCCAAGGAAAGTCCCATCCGGACACGGGACGAAGTCTTCAATCTTGTATCTTCATAGTCTTGGAGTCCGGCCGTGGCGATAGTCCGCTATCCAGACACCCTAGTCCGGGACTCCTCAAGAGTCTCCCTGAACCAGGCTTCAATGACGACGAGTCCGCGCGCATATTGTCTTCGGCATTGCAAGGCGGGTTCCTCCTCCGAATACTTCATAGAAGGTTTTGAACACAAGGATAGTGTCCGCTCTGCAAAACAAGTTCCACATAACACGGTAGAGAGAATAATTTTTGCACGTATCTATCGACGTATTCCGCGGCGTGACATCACACCACGGCCAGGCCTTTATATGAATCATTTTTACTGTTCCACCTCAGCGTGTTTAGCGAGGCGGTTTCCTCGGCACGTCTTATCAAAGCATAGATCATGCCCCCTTATTCCGAGATTCTCATCAATACGGACGTGGGTAACCCAACCATGCCCGTTGGCCTGCCTCCTCTATCAAAGGCGAGTCCTAATCGACCACGGGGTGGGCTCTTGGTATTCAACCTCTTTATAATGAGACCAAGGCCCTCTTCTTTTACACCCTCCATCGAGTTCGCCTCGCGCTTCGAGCTCCAACACCCAAAGCTTCAGATTCAGGCGCTTCAGACTTTCGACGATGTCCGGATCCGACCAGCACGGCCGATGGATGTCTTCCTCCGTCACAGAAGGAGATGTGGTAAAGCTGCGCGACGCCATGTATCTAACCGGCGAGATCTCGCATAGGCTGCCTGCTCCTAGGCAGGTCATTCCCACTCCTGAGCCCGGCGAGAACGTGGTGTTCGTGTCCTACTTCCTTCGGGGTTTAGGCTTCCCGACGGATCCCTTTGTTCGGGGGTTCATGTTTTATTATGGGCTTGATTTCCATGACTTGAATCCGGAGTCCATCCTCCATATCTCGTCATTCATTGTCGTATGTGAGGCCTTCCTCCATATTACCCCCCACTTTGGATTGTGGCTCAAGACTTTCAAGGTGGAGCCAAAGATGATCGAGGGGCAACAAGCAGAGTGCGGAGGGGCGGTCATAAGCAAATGTGCTGATGCTCCGTGGCCCGAGGGCAATTTTCAAGAGGAGCTTGGTTTCTGGCAACGGGAGTGGTTTTATATCACCGCTCCTGTGGGCACCAAATGGGCGGCGCCCTGCCTTCGCTCAGGTCCACCACATGGCCGGCATCATGGGTCAACAAGGGACTAGACTGGGGCCGTCCAAGGGCGTTCCCTTGCTGCGGGGGCCGTATTCGAGACCTCCTCGGAAAGAGGAATCAATCTGGTTGCGATGGCGCGGTTATGGTGATCCGGCGCCTTCAGCCCTGGCAAACGCCGCCCCTCCGCCTGTGGAATTCAACCCGGAGGGACCACGGGCTCTCCAAAATTTTATGGGCATGACGCCTTGGTGGAGATGTATAAACTGTTCTTCGGATCACAAGAGAAGTGTCCGGACTTGACCGAGGACGCAGGACTAAGCTGCAATCGCCTCAGATACTCAAGTAAGTAGTCCTATAACCGGACAAGCTGTTCATTCATTTATTTTATATATATGCCCTTTAAAGGAGCCGTTTCTTGAACAGGAGTGGATAGCCAAGGTAAAGTTAATAAGGTGTCGGCTCCCTCCCGTGAGACCACGCCGGATCCCATGCCGACTCAAGATGTTGAAGGTCGTGCCTTTTGAAGAAGGCGAAGGGGGGGCGGGAAGCAACCGCCTCTACAAAGGAGGCTATCAAGGAAGGAGGGATTAAGAGTCCCACCTTCCGAGGAGAGAAGAGGACCGCTTTGAAGATCCGGAGGTCAAGGCCTCAAAGAGGGAAAGGAATCTTCGGCAAAGAGTCCGCTACTGAGAAGTAACCCAGCCGCATTATTTCCCCAAGGATCAGCCCTCCAATGAGCCGTAAGTAAAAAGAAGGGGTCTTGTAAATAAGGAACATCCCTATATTTATTCATGAAGATAACCGAAATTGTACCTTGTAGTTCGGACCTCAGCCCTTCTCAAAGAAAGCTCGTCTTGAGGATCTTCTTCCGGAGATGTTGGAGAGCGAAACGCCTCCACCTGTTGCACCCTCATGTGAAGCGGACGACCCGGAGGTGTCGTCGCGGAGGGTTCCCCCAAGTCCGGCGGGGGCGGAAGGTCCGGCGCCAAGTGGTGTGCGGTCAGAGGAGCTGAAGGATCTGCTCGGGCGAGCGGCTATTTCAGAGGATCACCGTGCTCTAATGGGTACGGTGATTGAAGGAATTGCATCCGCGGAGAGCGGATTGCATGAAGCCGTCAGAAGCTTACTGACAGGGTTTGAGGTACCCAAAAATGATGTACCTTCTGACAGTTATGCATATAAAATGCGACCTGTATAGATAGTAGCCCCTGAGACTCGGTATGTTGTCAAAATTGACAACGTCTCGAGGATCAAATTTCGCTATAACATGTCGCCGCTCCTAAACAGGTGGCGGGCGTCCCGGAGGCCAGCCGGATCGATGAATATGCCGAACTAAAGCGGCAACTTGACGAGGCGGATGCGACATCGCTGGTCAATAAAGCGGTTTGACGAGTCACAAGGTATGCGACTTCTATGCGGACACACTGGTAAGGGGCTTGACGCCCATGTCTTACTATTCGTATGCTTAATGCAGATGGTGCCGCTGCCGTGGAGGAGCTGCCGCGACGGAACTCGCCAAGCAAAAGAGCAAGCCAGAAAGAATGTCGGCCGCTTTAAAGGCGTCAAGACCTAGAAGCGAACGGGCTGCTCACTTCGAAGCAAAGAGGAAATGGCCGATATGGCCAAAAGTTAAGGAATACTACCGATCGCTGCGAGGTTCTTGAAAAAGAACGTCAAAGCGGAACAAGAGGGCCTAAAAAGGCCCGCTGAATCAAGAATGCCCAATCGGCTTTGAGAGCTGCCAAGAAGGAGCCGAGTCGGGCCGGGCAATTGCGGCCGGAAAACCGTTTCTGCTGCGGAGGAAATATAAAGATCCGAAGTATGCTCGGCTGGATAAGTTGTGGAGTTCGGAGGATGCTTATCTGGACTTGGCGGCGAAGCGCTATGACGCCGTTGAGCACTTCCGCCGGCGAAGGGGCCTGAAGGGAAGAGCTATATTGGTCGCAATTCCATAGTCTGGAGCGTTCTCTGCCGCTGACCGATCGGTTGGCCGAATGGGCCGAGCTGAATCGGTTGTCCGGCTTTGCCATGAAGCATGTCCTGACTCACTTGTGGCTGGGCGGACCCCAGCCGAAGAACTATTTTGGTTTAGTGCAGCAGTTCCTTGGTGCGGTACCGCTCACGACGCAATGAAGCGATCGGCGTGTATTGAGGGAGCACGGATGGCTCTTGCCCGTGTCAAGACATACCGGGCAGAGATGAAGGCCACCGACGTTGCATCCCATGACTCGGAGACAAGCCGAGTACCTGCCGAGCACTACTTTGAAGAAGTCCTGCCGGGCGCTCGTTTAATAGAGACGCAGTGCTCCAAGGATATTATGTTTAAATGACATGTATGATTTGTGAAAACAATGTTTCAATATAATATAAGAGCTTTTTATACTTGTGCGTTCAAGTAGTAAACTACTCACTGTGCGGCCGTTTATGTATTTGTGTATATAACCTGAAAGATGGCAGTCCTTGGCTTTTAGCCCCCACGCACATAGTGCGGGGTGTTTGCAAAGAAAGCGCTTTTTCACACTTAATCCAACGCCTTGGTCCTGTTAAGGAGGTGATAGCGTAGCAAACCAGGCAACCGGACTATAATGCTTTATCACTTTCACTTAGCCATAGGAGTTCGAGGTGGGGCTACTATATAGCCTGGGCACCGCACTCTCCGAATTCGGGTGCGTATGTGCCTGACCGAAACCGTACTTGCCGTTAATGCGGAGGAATCCTAAACATTCTGTGAGTCATCGAGTGGTTGACCAGTCTCTCGCTATATCATGACAGTCGGTTTTGGCTTTCTCTCTTGAGGTGCTCGCCCCGACGAACCGGGCATAATTGCAGAGTTCTCCACGGTGCCGCGTTAGCCGTGAAAAGCGGAACATAAGGCAGCAAAACACAGGAGCCGGGCAACCCAACATTTGACCAAAGACATGATTCGGAGATGATGCATATAAGGCCTAACTTTCGAGGCGCGAATACTCCCTAAGGTATTCGGTCTTTATGAAAATGGGCGTAATAATGCCTAAGCCCCCGATGTCCGAATGCGCACAAAAATTCTGTGCGGCCAATGCCAAAACCTTGACCTCCTCCTCGGTTATAGTAAGGAACCGGGGGATGTATATCAACAAGAGACAATAAAAAAGGTTGCGCCTGTGTCTCCGTTGTGACGTATCCTGGACGGGTGTAGCACGTTGTTCATCTATAAAAGAGAGGAACTTAGTTTAAAAAAAGATCGTGCGAAAGATGTAGTTAATATTAAATAAACAGAGTATGGTTCGAAGAAGTGAATAAAGTTGAGCTTTATTGTCTCTTGTTATTTATGCATGCAGCCCCTCGTATGGGGGTGTGCCGCTAGTAGGCGCCGGACTCGTCTAGCCGTGTCCGGGGTTTGAATGACCAATTCAGGTTCTTTGCCTAGCAGAGCCGGATAGCCGTAGGGCTGTCAAGGCATCTCCCGTTCTTCTGTGCTCGAGTAACACTTAATACTTCCTTTTAACGAGATGATGCCGCGTGGACCAGGCATTTTAAGTGTTAGAGATGCATAATGTGGTATTGCGTTAAAGCGGGCGAAAGCTTCGCGTCCCAATAGTGCTTGATGGCTACTTTTAAACGGGGCGATATGGAAGAGTAACCTTTCGCGACGGAAGTTGTCGGATGAACCGAACACAACTTCTAGCAGTATGGAGCCCGTACAATGGGCATATGGGCCTGGCATTATTCCTTTAAAGGAGGTGTTGCTACGGCGAATTTTGGTTGGGTTTATCCCCATCCTGCGGATTGTGTCCTCGATATATCGTTTATGTCACCGCCGCCATCCATGAGGACTCGTGTAAATTGGAATCCGGCAATTATAGGATCCAATATCGTAGGCAGTCCATCCTGCGTTCGGATATTTTTGGAATAGTCCCGATGGTCGAAGGTGGTTGGTTTTGACAACCCGATTAAAGCGGTGTGCCTTTTAGTGGGCGCCGCTCTGTTTTTCCCTTTGATCACGTGAAGTGAGTTTACTATTTTAACCTCTTGTGGGAAAGTCTTTTGTTTTCGGGGCTCGCTTGTGGTGCTCGTCGTCATCTTCACTTGGTGTGTCGAGCCCCTTGTGTTCGGGCGTTCGGTCTCACGGACTGTTTGAAGACCCAACAATTTCGGTGGGTATGGTTAGCAGGCCTCCCAGGAGTACTGTGGATTTGACATATATTGTCCAGAATTTTGTTGAAGTTGGATAGCTCATCGCTATTGTCCTTAGGGGGCAGTTTTTTGTTGTTCTGCCATGAGCTTTTGAATCCGGTGTCGACTGCCGTGCTCTTTGGACTGTTCCTTTTAATCTGGCGCTGGTCCTTGTTGCGCCGTGGTTTCCATTTCCATCCCTGATTTCGATGTACTTGGGTCATTGGTGTCGCATCTTGCTAGCCAGCTATCCTCTCCCGCGCAAAAGCGGGTCATGAGGCTTGTTAATGCGGCCATTGTTCTTGGATTTTCTTGGCCAAGATGTCTGCCGAGTCATTCGTCTCGGACGTTGTGTTTGAAAGCTGCTAAGGCTTCAGCGTCCGGACAGTCGACTATTTGGTTCTTTTTAGTAAGGAACCTATTCCAGAATTTCCGGGCTGACTCTCCGGGCTGTTGAGTTATGTGACTTAGATCGTCTACATCCGGAGGGCGGACATAAGTCCCCTAAAATTTGCCGAAATGCATCCTCGAGCTCTTCCCAGCTTCCAATGGTATTTTCGGGAGGCTCTTAAGCCAATGCCGAGCTGGCCCTTTGAGTTTGAGGGTAAGTATTTTATGGTGTGGAGGTCATCTCCTCTAGCCATGTGTATGTAGAGGATGTAATCCTCAATCCGCACGCCTTGAGTCTCATTGTTCCGTCGTATGCCTCTATGTTTACGGGTTTGAATCCCACTGGAAATTCATGATCCAGCACCTCATCGGTGAAACATAGGGGGTGTGCGGCGCCCCTATATTTGGGTGTGCCGTGATCTTCGGAATTTTGGCGTATTGCATTGCTTTGACGAGCATGCTTTCTTGGCCCATAAGTAGACCTAACTGGGCCATCCTTTTGATGTGAATCCTTATGCGGATCGCATATTGGCTTGTGTGCGGCCCCATTTGCCGCTCTCTTTTTGCCGTGAGGTCGTCCATCGGACCGGGTGGCCTTCTTGCTTTTTAATTGTGGGGGCTCTAAGGCCTCCTCGTCAATTCGAGCAGTAGCTTTCTTTTCGGGTAGCTCTTTGTTCGATCGTCAGCCGCATTCTGTCCGCATGATGCTGAATACTTTGCTCCATCTGATCCTGAGTGCATCTTTCCGCAGTTTTGAGCTTCCGCTTACGCTTTTTCAGGCTACGCAGTGGCGGCGAGCCTTTTGGAGGTCATTTTGCTCCAATAGTTTGTCCGGCCGATCGTCCGGATCGTTGTCTTCGCCGGGGACAGATTGTTTATCCAAGTTGTCTTGTTAGGACGATTGCTCGATAGCTTGTTCGTTGTCCACCGGTTTGCCCTGCTCTATGGCTGGGTCTTTGTTGAGGCGGGACTTTGTTCGGCGTTTACATTGCAGTTTTGACTGCTTTTGAGGATTTATCCTTCGTAGCGCCCCGTTGTTCCTCGCCTTCATTTCCTTTAGGTGTATCCACCATGTATACATCATGAGATGAGGTGGTTGTCCAGCATCCTAGAGGTGCTGGCTCATTGTTGTCTCCTAGATCGTCGTCCATACCGTCGATGTCTTCGGAGTCGAAGTCGAGCACGTCGTGTAAGCTTTCAACAGTGGGTACGAAGTGGGTGGTGGGTGGGCGTTGAATTTCTTTGTCATCCGCATCCCAACCTTCCTGACCGTAGTCCGGCCAGGGCTCTCCGGATAAAGAGAGAGACTTTAGTGAATTCAGGATGTCGCCAAAGGGCGAGTGCTGAAAGATGTCCGCGTCGTGAACTCCATGACGGCGCCCAATCGAGTTCGATTGGCGGGCGCGGAGGGTTGAGTCCGAGAGGGTCCGACACCACAGGTCGAGGTCTTCGCAAAGCGAGGATGGAGTTCTTTCGATCGCCGTAGAGATTGTATCCCCCGAGGCGGTGTCCAACCACTCGTCCTCGATCGGGGAATCCGGCTCCGGATAAAGGGTCGGGGCGGATACTAGTGTGGCCTCCAGGGCACTGTTCGGCTGCAGAGCTAGATCATGCCCATCGAGACAGTGCGGCACGCTTGGCTGCGGCTCGAATCCGTCGAAGATCAAGTCTCCGTGGATATCGGCCGTATAGTTCAAACTTCCAAATCTGACCTGACGGCCAGGGGCGTAGCTTTCGATCTGCTCCAGATGGCTGCTTAATTGGCCCGCACAAAAGCCGCCCGACGCGAAGATCTGTCCGGGAGAAAAGTCTCACCCTGGACCGCGTCGTTGCTGATTATCAAAGGAGCCATCGGGCCTATCGGTGACGACACAGAGGAACTCTCATTGAAAGCACCAATGTCGGTGTCAAAACCGGCGGATCTCGGGTAGGGGGTCCCGAACTGTGCGTCTAGGCGGATGGTAACAGGAGACAAGGGACACGATGTTTTACCCAGGTCCGGGCCCTCTCGATGGAGGTAATACCCTGCTCCTGCTTGATTAATATTGATGATATGGGTAGTACAAGAGTAGATCTACCACGAGATCAAGGAGGCTAAACCCTAGAAGCTAGCTATGGTATGATTGTTGTTCGTCCCCACGGACTAAAACCCTCCGGTTTATATAGACACCGGATAGGTTAGGGTTACCTGCAGTCGGTTACAATGGTAGGAGATCTACATATCCGTATCGCCAAGCTTGCCTTCCACGCCAAGGAAAGTCCCATCCGGACACGGGACGAAGTCTTCAATCTTGTATCTTCATAGTCTTGGAGTCCGGCCGTGACGATAGTCCGGCTATCCGGACACCCCCTAGTCCGGGACTCCCTCACCGGCCCTCTCCCCCTCCTCCACTCCTTTATATACGGGGGAGGGGGCACCCCATAGACACACAAGTTGATCATTGATCTCTTTGCCGTGTGCGGTGCCCCCCTCCACCATAATCCACCTCGGTCATATCGTCGTAGTGCTTAGGCGAAGCCCTGCGCTGGTAGCTTCATCATCACCGAAGCTCTCCCTCGACACTCTACTGGACCGTGAGTTCGTGGGATGTCACCGAGCTGAAAGTGTGCAGATCGCGGAGGTGTCGTACTTTCGGTACTAGGATCGGTCGATCTTGAAGACGTATGGCTACATCAACCGCGTTTTCATAATGCTTCCGCTTTTGGTCTACGAGGGTACGTGGACAATACTCTCCTCTCTCGTTGCTATGCATCACCATGATCTTGCATGTGCGTAGGACTTTTTTTGAAATTACTACGTTCCCCAACAATGGTATTAGAGCCAGTTTTATTCGTAGATGTTATATGCACGAGTAGAACAAAAGTGAGTTGTGGGCGATAATAGTCATACTACTTACTTGCATGTTATACTTTGATTCGGAGGTATTGTTGGATGGAGCGGCCCGGACCGACATTACACGTACGCTTACGCGAGACTGGTTGTACCGGCGTTAACCGCATTACGTGTGGCTGGCGGGTGTCAGTTTCTCCAACTTTAGTCGAATCGAGTGTGGCTACGCTCGATCCTTGTTGAAGGTTAAAGCAACACATAATTGACGAAAAATCATTGTGGTTTTGATGTGTAGGTAAGAACGGTTCTTGCTCAGCCCGTAGCAGCCACGTAAAACTTGCAACAACAAAGTAGAGGACGTCTAACTTGTTTTTGCAGGGCATGTTGTGATGTGATATGGTCAAGACATGATGCTAAATTTTATTGTATGAGATGATCATGTTTTGTAACAAAGTTATCGGCAACTGGCGGGAGCCATATGGTTGTCGCTTTATTGTATGAAATGCAATCTCCATGTAATTGCTTTACTTTGTCACTAAGCGGTAGCGATAGTCGTAGAAGCAATAGTTGGCGAGATGACAATGATGCTACGATGGAGATCAAGGTGTCGCGCCGGTGACGATGGTGATCATGACGGTGCTTTGGAGATGGAGATCAAAGTCACAAGATGATGATGGCCATATCATATCACTTATATTGATTGCAAGTGATGTTTATTCTTTATGCATCTTATTTTACTTAGTTCGATGGTAGCATTATAAGATGATCTCTCACTAAATTTCAAGGTACAAGTGTTCTCCCTGAGTTTGCACCGTTGCGAAAGTTCGTCGTGCCGAGACACCACGTGATGATCGGGTGTGATAAGCTCTACGTTCACATACAACGGGTGCAAGCCAGTTTTGCACACGTAGAATACTCGGGTTAAACTTGACGAGCCTAGCATATGCAGATATGGCCTCGGAAAACTGAGACCGAAAGGTCGAGCGTGAATCATATAATAGATATGATCAACATAGTGATGTTCTCCATTGAAAACTACTCCATCTCACATGATGATCGGACATGGTTTAGTTGATTTAGATCACGTGATCACTTAGATGATTAGAGGGATGTCTATCTAAGTGGGAGTTCTTTATAATATGATTAATTGAACTTCAATTTATCATGAACTTAGTACCTGATAGTATTTTGCATGTCTATGTTGTTGTAGATAGATGGCCCGTGCTGTTGTTCCGTTGAATTTTAATGCGTTCCTAGAGAAAGCTAATTGAAAATCGATGGTAGCAACTACACGGACTAGGTCCGTAACTTAAGGATTATCCTCATTGCTGCTGATACGTCTCCAACGCATCTATAATTTTTGATTGCTCCATGCTATATTATCTTCTGTTTTGGACATTATTGGGCTTTATTATTCACTTTTATATTATTTTTGGGTCTAACCTATTAACCGGAGGCCCAGCCCAGAATTGCTGATTTTTGCCTATTTCAGAGTTTCGCAGAAAAAGAATATCAAACGGAGTCCAAACGGAATGAAACCTTCGGGAACGTGATTTTCGGAACGAACATGATCCAGAGGACTTGGACCCTATGTCAAGAAATCAGAGAGGAAGCCACGGTGGGGGCACCTACCCCCTGGCGCGCCCTCCACACTCGTGGGCCCCATGTTGCTCCACCGATGTACTCCTTCCTCCTATATATACCTACGTACCCCCAAACGATCAGATAGAGAGCCAAAAACCTAATTCCACCGCCACAACCTTCTGTACCCACGAGATCCCATCTCGGGGCCTGTTCCGGAGCTCCGCCGGAGGGGGCACCCATCATGGAGGGCTTCTACATCAACACCATAGCCTCTTCGATGAAGTGTGAGTAGTTTACCTTAGACCTTCGGGTCCATAGTTATTAGCTAGATGGATTTCTCTCTCTTTTTGGATCTCTATACAATTCCCCCTCTCTCGTGGAGATCTATTCAATGTAATCTTCTTTTGTGGTGTGTTTGTTGAGACCGATGAATTGTGTGTTTATGATCAAGTTTATCTATGAACAATATTTGAATCTTCTGAATTCTTTTATGTATGATTGGTTATCTTTGCAAGTCTCTTCGAATTATCAGTTTGGTTTGGCCTACTAGATTGATCTTTCTTGCAATGGGAGAAGTGCTTAGCTTTGGGTTCAATCTTGCGGTGTCCTTTCCCAGTGACAGTGGGGGCAGCAAGGCACGTATTGTATTGTTGCCATCGAGGATAACAAGATGGGGTTTATATCATATTGCATGAGTTTATCCTCTACATCATGTCATCTTGCTTAAGGTGTTACTCTTGTTCTTATGAACTTAATACTCTAGATGCATGCTGGATAGCGGTTGATGTGTGGAGTAATAGTAGTAGATGCAGGCAGGACTCGGTCTACTTGTCTCGGACGTGATGCCTATATACATGATCATACCTAGATATTCTCATAACTATGCTCAGTTCAGTCAATTGCTCAACAGTAATTTGTTCACCCACCGTAAAAATACTTATGCTCTTGAGAGAAGCCACTAGTGAAACCTATGGCTCCCGGGTCTATCTACATCATATTAATGTTCCAACACTTAGTTATTTCCTTTGCCTTTTATTTTACTTTGCATCTTTATCATAAAAATACCAAAAATATTATCTTATCATATCTATCAGATCTCACTCTTGTAAGTGACCGTGTAGGGATCGACAACCCCTTATCGCGTTGGTTGCGAGGATTTATTTGTTTTGTGTAGGTGCGAGGGACTCTTGTGTAGCCTCCTACTAGATTGATACCTTGGTTCTCAAAAATTGAGGGAAATACTTACGCTACTTTGCTGCATCACCCTTTCCTCTTCGAGGGAAAACCAACGCAGTGCTCAAGAGGTAGCAAGAAGGATTTACGGCGCTGTTCTTACGGGAGGTCTCATAAAAGTCAACATACCAAGTACCCATTACAAACCCTTATCTCCCGCATTACCTTATTCGCCATTTGCCTCTCGTTTTCCTCTCCCCCACTTCACCCTTGCCGTTTTATTCGCCCTCTCTTTTCCGTTTGCCTCTTTTTACTCGTCTTTCTTTCGCCATGTCTGAATCTGGGGAGGTTATCGCTAATGAAGGCAATAATAATAACTTGGGAACCTCTGATGCTTTCGATGATCCTCTTGAGGAACCTACTATCTTGCACACCAAAAAGTTTGAGTCGGTGGTGGCAATATTATCACGGAAAGGAGTTATTCAAGATTTCTTTACTTGTCTTGGGAGCTTTGCCCGTTATGGGTGTCTCTATTCTTCATAAAACTAGTAGCCTTGAAGATGCAATATCTTTGCTTGTAGTTGAACTTGAAAGGCAATTTCTTCATATGCATCCTTGCATGCAAAGAATTTTCCTAGAATTTTCTAGTATTGAGCATCCTTCTGTTAAGCGTGCCGCCACTATCTTTTTGTCTCATGAGTTTAGATTCGTAATGAAAGAGGCTAGAGAAATCTTTGCGCATTATAGGGTAGATGCTAGTCATCCTCCCATAGAAGCTATCCTTTTTAATCAAGAAGACATGATGCGTTTACAATCTTTGGATCACGTTGCTTATAATGAAAATCTTAGGAAAAAGGTTCCATCCGATGTTCTAGTTGATAAAATTTCCGAGCTTAATGTTGATTTTTCTATTCAGAATAATGGATTAGGTTTATCTCTTGAATGAAGGTTTGTGACTTTTTGCCAAAAGAATGCTTGTAATTATGAATTGGTTGTGCAATACAAAGGGCCAAGGGAGGAACCCATACCTCCCGAGATTGATCTTGGTGACTTTTGTCCCATTAAATTTAGCCCTTTTGATTATTTTGCTTGCCTCAAAGAAAACTTGCTGCTGAACGTAGAGAATATGCGAAAAGTTTTCATGACTTGTCGTACCATTATTATGGCAATACCTAGATCTATCCTCGCTATTATGCCTAGCTAGGGGCGTTAAACGATAGCGCTTGCTGGGAGGCAACCCAATTTTATTTTTTTTAGTTTTTTGCTTTTTGCTTCTGTTTAGGAATAAATATTTGATCCAGCCTCTTGTTAGATGTGTTTTTATGATTTAATTAGTATTTGTGCCAAGTTAATCCTATAGGATCTTCTTGGATGATAGTTATTTGATCTTGCAGAAAATTCCAGAAACTTTCTGTTCACGAAAACAATTGTTACAAATCACCAGAACGTGATAAAATATTGATTCCAATTGCTTCTGATCAATAAATAAATTGTCTAGGTGTTCCTATTTTGGCAGATGTTTTGAAGTTCCAGATGTTTGCGTTAGTTACAGATTACTACAGACTGTTCTGTTCTTGACAGATTCTGTTTTTCGTGTGTTGTTTGCTTATTTTTATGAAGCTATGGCTAGTAAAAGAGTTTATAAACCATAGATAAGTTGGAATACAGTAGGTTTAACACCAATATAAATAAAGAATGAGTTCATTACAGTACCTTGAAGTGGTCTTTTGTTTTCTTTCGCTAACGGAGCTCACGAGATTTTCTGTTAAGTTTTGTGTTGTGAAGTTTTCAAGTTTTGGGTGAAAGATTTGATGTATTATGGAACAAGGAGTGGCAAGAGCCTAAGCTTGGGTATGCCCATGGAACCCCCAAGATAATCTAAGGACACCAAAAGCCAAAGCTTGGGGATGCCCCGGAAGGCATCCCCTCTTTCGTCCATTTCCATCGGTAACTTTACTTGGAGCTATATTTTTATTCACTACATGATATGTGTTTTGCTTGGAGCGTCTTGTATGATTTGAGTCTTTGCTTTTTAGTTTACCACAATCATCCTTGCTGTACACCTTTTGATAGAGACACACATGATTCGAAATTATTAGAATACTCTATGTGCTTCACTTATATCTTTTGAGTTATATAGTTTTTGCTCTAGTACTTCACTTATATCTTTTAGAGCACGGTGGTGGATTTGTTTTATAGAAACTATTGATCTCTCATGCTTCACGTAGATTATTTTGAGAGTCTTAAATAGCATGGTAATTTGCTTAAAAAAATCCTAATATGCTAGGTATTCAAGATTATTAAAAACTTTCTTATGAGTGCGTTGAATACTAAGAGAAGTTTGATGCTTGATGATTGTTTTGAGACATGGAGGTAGTTATATTAAAGTCGTGCTAGTTGAGTAGTTGTGAATTTGAGAAATACTTGTGTTGAAGTTTGCAAGTCCCGTAGCATGCACGTATGGTAAACTTTATGTAACAAATTTGAAACATGAGGTGTTCTTTGATGGTCCTCCTTATGAGTGGCGGTAGGGGACGAGCGATGGTCTTTTCCTACCAATCTATCCCCCTAGGAGCATGCGCGTAGTGCTTGGTTTTTGATGACTTGTAGATTTTTGCAATAAGTATGTGAGTTCTTTATGACTAATGTTAGTCCATGGATTATACGCACTCTCACCTTTCCACCATTGCTAGCCTCTTGATTTTGTGCATTGCCCTTTCTCACATTGAGCGTTGGTGCAAAATTCACGGTGCATCCAAACCCCGTGATATGATATGCTCTTTCACATAAACCTCCTTATATCTTCCTCAAAACAGCCACCATACCTACCTATTGTGGCATTTCCATAGCCATTCCGAGATATATTGCCATGCAACTTTCCACCATTCCGTTTATCATGACACATTCATCATTGTCATATTGCTTTGCATGATCATGTAGTTGCATAGTATTTGTGGCAAAGCCACCGTTCATAATTCTTTCATACATGTCACTCTTGGTTCATTGCATATCCTGCACACCGCCGGAGGCATTCATATAGAGTCATACTTTGTTCTAGTATCGAGTTGTAATCATTGAGTTGTAAATAAATAGAAGTGTGATGATCATCATTTTCTAGAGCATTATCCCAAGTGAGGAATAAAAAAAAGAGAAAGGCCATAAAAAAGAGAAGGCCCAAAAAAAGAGAGAAAAAGAGAGAAGGGACAATGTTACTATCCTTTTACCACACTTGTGCTTCAAAGTAGCACCATAATCTTCATGATAGAGAGTCTCTTGTTTTGTCACTTTCATATACTAGTGGGAATTTTTCATTATAGAACTTGGCTTGTATATTCCAACAATGGGCCTCCTCAAGTGCCCTAGGTCTTCGTGAGCAAGCAAGTTGGATGCACACTCACTTAGTTTCTTTTGTTGAGCTTTCATATATTTATAGCTCTAGTGCATCCGTTGCATGGCAATCCCAACTCCTTGCATTAACATCAATCGATGGGCATCTCCATAGCTCATTGATTAGCCTCGTTGATGTGAGACTTTCTCCTTTTTTGTCTTCTCCACATAACCCCATCATCATATTCTCTTCCACCCATAGTGCTATATCCATGGCTCGCGCTCATGTATTGCGTGAAGGTTGAAAAAGTTTGAGATTACTAAAGTATGAAACAATTGCTTGGCTTGTCATCGGGGTTGTGCATGATGAGAGCATTCTTGTGTGACGAAAATGGAGCATGACTAAACTATATGATTTTGTAGGATGAACTTTCTTTGGCCAGGTTATTTTGAGAGGACATAATTGCTTAGTTAGTATGCTTGAAGTATTATTATTTTTATGTCAATATGAACTTTTATCTTGAATCTTTTGGATCTGAATATTCATACCACAATTATGAACAATTACATTGAAATTATGCCAAGTAGCATTCCGCATCAAAAATTCTGTTTTTATCATTTACCTACTCGAGGGCTAAGGGAATTAAGCTTAGGGATGCTTGATACGTCTCCAACATATCTATAATTTTTATTGCTCCATGCTATATTATCTTCTGTTTTGGACATTATTGGGCTTTATTATTCACTTTTATATTATTTTTGGGACTAACCTATTAACCTTGGGAGGCCCAAATTTCGATTGCTGTTTTTTGCCTATTTGAGTTTTGCGAAAAAGAATATCAAACGGAGTCCACACGGAATGAAACCTTGGGTTCGTGATTTTCTAATCTAACATGATCCAGAGGACTTGGACCCTCGTCAAGAAATCAAAGAGGAAGCCACGAGGTAGGGGCACGCCACCCCCGGGCGCGCCTCCACCCTCGTGGGCCCCACGTTGCTCCACCGACGTACTCCTTCCTCCTATATATATACCTACGCACCCCAAACGATCGTGACACGGAGCTAAAAACCCAATTCCACCGCCGCAACCTTTTGTACCACGAGATCCCATCTTGGGGCCTGTTTGAGCTCCGAGGGGGGGCACCCATCACGGAGGGCTTCTACATCAACACCATAGCTTCTCCGATGAAGTGTGAGTAGTTTACCTCAGACCTTCGGGTCCATAGTTAGTAGCTAGATGGCTTTCTCTCTCTTTTTGGATCTCAATACAATGTTCTCCCCCTCTCTCGTGGAGATCTATTCGATGTAATCTTCTTTTGCGGTGTGTTTGTTGAGACCGATGAATTGTGGGTTTATGATAAAGTTTATCTATGAACAATATTTGAATCTTCTGAATTCTTTTATGTATGATTGGTTATCTTTGCAAGTATCTTCGAATTATCAGTTTGGTTTGGCCTACTAGATTGATCTTTCTTGCAATGAGAGAAGTGCTTAGCTTTCGGTTCAATCTTGCGGTGTCCTTTCCCAGTGACAGTAGGGGCAGCAAGGCACGTATAGTATGTTGCCATCGAGGATAACAAGATGGGGTTTTTATCATATTGCATGAATTTATCCCTCTACATCATGTCATCTTGCTTAAGGCGTTACTCTGTTCTTATGAACTTAATACTCTAGATGCATCTTGGATAGCGGTCGATGTGTGGAGTAATAGTAGTAGATGCAGGCGGGACTCGGTCTACTTGTCTCGGACATGATGCCTATATACATGATCATACCTAGATATTCTCATAACTATGCTCAATTACATCAATTGCTCAACAAGAATTTGTTCACCCACCGTAAAAATACTTATGCTCTTGAGAGAAGCCACTAGTGAAACCTATAGCCCCCGGGTCTATCTTCATCATATTAATCTTCCAGCACTTAGTTATTTCCTTTCCCTTTTATTTTACTTTGCATATTTATCATAAAAATACCAAAAATATTATCTTATCATATCTATCAGATCTCACTCTCGTAAGTGACCGTGTAGGGATTGACAACCCCTTATCACGTTGGTTGCGAGGATTTATTTGTTTTGTGTAGGTCCGAAGGACTCGCACGTAGCCTCCTACTGGATTGATACCTTGGTTCTCAAAAACTGACGGAAATACTTACGCTCCTTTGCTGCATCACCCTTTCCTCTTCATGGGAAAACCAACACAGTGCTCAAGAGGTAGCAGCTGCACAGAAGAATTACGTCCTGGAAGCACCGCTAGGTGCCAAACCCGCTGCAGGAGCAACGCCAGATGTTATGAACGTCTAGCAGAGCAAAGCTGATGCCTACGCGACAGTTCAGTGTGACATGCTTTACGGCTTAGAACCGGGACTTCAACGACGTTTTGAACATTATGGAGCATATGAGATGTTCTAGGAGTTGAAGTTAATATTTCAAGCAAATACCCGGATTGAGAAATATGAAGTCTCCAATAAGTTCTATAGCTGCAAGATGGAGGACAATAGTTCTGTAAGTGAGCATATACTCAAAATGTCTGGGTATAACAATCACTTGATTCAACTGGGAGTTAATCTTCCTCATGATAGTGTCATTGACAGAATTCTTCAATCACTGCCACCAAGCTACAAGAGCTTCGTGATGAACTATAACATGCAAGGGATGGGTAAGACAATTCCCGAGCTCTTCGCAATGCTAAAGGCTGCGGAGGTAGAAATCAAGAAGGAGCATCAAGTGTTGATGGTCAACAAGACCACCAGTTTCAAGGAAAAGGGTAAAGGGAAGAAGGGGAACTTCAAGAAGAACGACAAGCAAGTTATTGCTCAAGTGAAGAAGCCCAAGTTTGGACCTAAGCCTGAGACTGAGTGCTTCTACTGCAAAGGGACTGGTCACTGGAAGTGGAACTGCCCCAAGTATTTGGTGGATAAGAAGGATGGCAAGGTGAACAAAGGTATATGTGATATACATGTTATTGACGTGTACCTTACTAATGCTCGCAGTAGCACCTGGTTATTAGATACTGGTTCTGTTGCTAATATTTGCAACTCGAAACAGGGACTACGGATTAAGCGAAGATTGGCTAAGGGACGAGGTGACGATCTGGCGTGGGAAATGGTTCCAAAGTCGATGTGATCGCGGTCGGCACGCTACCTCTACATCTACCTTCGGGATTAGTTTTAGACCTGAAAAATTGTTATTTGGTTCCAGTGTTAAGCATGAACATTATATCTGGATCTTCTTTGATGCGAGACGATTATTCATTTAAATCAAAGAATAATGGTTGTTCTATTTATATGAGTAATATCTTTTATGGTCATGCACCCTTGAAGAGTGGTCTATTTTTATTGAATCTCGATAGTAGTGATACACATATTCATAATATTGAAGCCAAAATATGCAGAGTTGATAATGATAGTGAAACTTATTTGTGGCACTGCCGTTTGGGTCATATTGGTGTAAAGCGCATGAAGAAACTCCATTCTGATGGACTCTTGGAATCACTTGATTACGAATCACTTGGTACTTGCGGACCATGCCTCATGGGCAAGATGACTAAAACTCCGTTCCCTGGAACAATGGAGCGAGCAACAGATTTGTTAGAAATCATACATACTGATGTATGTGGTCCGATGAATGTTGAGGCTTGCGGCGGGTATCGTTATTTTCTAACCTTCTAAGATGATTTGAGCAGATATGGGTATATCTACTTGATGAAGCATAAGTCTGAAACATTTGAAAGTTCAAAGAATTACAGAGTGAATGGGAAAATCATCGTAACAAGAAAATAAAGTTTCTACGATCTGATCGTGGAGGAGAATATTTGAGTTACGAGTTTGGTCTTCATTGAAACAATGCGGAATAGTTTCGCAACTCACGCCGAACACCACAGCGTAATGGTGTGTCCGAACGTCGTAATCATACTTTACTAGATATGGTGCGATCTATGATGTCTCTTACTGATTTACCGCTATCGTTTTCGGGTTATGCTGTAGAGACGGCTGAATTCACGTTAAATAGGGCACCATCTAAATCCGTTGAGATGACACCTTATGAACTATGGTTTGGCAAGAAACCAAAGTTGTCATTTCTTAAAGTTTGGGGCTGCGATGCTTATGTGAAAAAGCTTCAACGTGATAAGCTCAAACCCAAATCGGAGAAATGTGTCTTCATAGGATACCCAAAGGAGACTGTTGGGTACACCTTCTATCACAGATCCGAAGGCAAGGCATTCGCTGCTAAGAATGGATCCTTTCTAGAGGAGTTTCTGTCGAAAGAAGTGAGTGGGAGGAAAGTAGAACTTGATGAGGTAATTGTACCTGCTCCCTTATTGGAAAGTAGTTCGTCACAAAAATCTGTTCATGTGACTCCTACACCAATTAGTGAGGAAGCTAATGATGATGATCATGTAACTTCAGATCAAGTTACTACCGAACCTCGTAGGTCAACCAGAGTAAGACCCGCACCAGAGTGCTATGGTAATCTTGTTCTGGAGGTCATGTTACTTAACCATGATGAACCTACGAACTATGAGGAAGCGATGACGAGCCCAGATTCCGCGAAATGGCTTGAGGCCATGAAATCTGAGATGGGATCCATGTATGAGAACAAAGTGTGGACTTTGTTAACTTGCCCGATGATCAGCAAGCCATCGAGGATAAATGGATCTTCAAGAAGAAGACTGACGCTGACAGTAATGTTACTGTCTACAAAGCTCGACTTGTTGCGAAAGGTTTTTGACAAGTTCAAGGAGTTGACTATGATGAGACCTTCTCACTCGTAGCGATGCTTAAGTCCGTCCGAATCATGTTAGCAATTGCCGCATTTTATGATTATGAAATTTGGCAAATGGATGTAAAGACTGCATTCCTGAATGGATTTCTGGAAGAAGAATTGTATATGATGCAACCTGAAGGTTTTATCGATCCAAAGGATGCTAACAAAGTGTGCAAGCTCCAGTGATCCATTTATGGACTGGTGCAAGCATCTCGGAGTTGGAATAAACGTTTTGATAGTGTGATCAAAGCATATGGTTTTATCTGAGACTTTTGGAGAAGCCTGTATTTACAAGAAAGTGAGTGGGAGCTCTGTAGCATTTCTAATATTATATGTGGATGACATATTGTTGATTGGGAATGATATAGAATTTCTGGATAGCATAAAAGGATACTTGAACAAGAGTTTTTCGATGAAAGACCTCGGTGAAGCTGCTTATATATTGGGCATCAAGATCTATAGAGATAGATCAAGACGCTTAATTGGACTTTCACAAAGCACATACCTTGATAAAGTTTTGAATAAGTTCAAAATGGATCAAGCAAAGACAGGGCTCTTTCCTGTGTTACAAGGTGTGAAGTTGAGTCAGACTCAATGCCCGACCACTGCAGAAGATAGAGAGAAAATGAAAGGTGTTCCCTACGCTTCAGCCATAGGCTCTATCATGTATGCAATGATGTGTACCAGACCTGATGTGTGCCTTGCTATCAGTTTAGTAGGGAGGTACCAAAGTAATCCAGGAGTGGATCACTGGACAGCAGTCAAGAACATCCTGAAATACCTGAAAAGGACTAAGGATATGTTTCTCGTTTATGGACGTGGCAAAGAGCTCACTGTAAATGGTTACGTCGATGCAAGCTTTGACACTGATCCGGATGACTCTAAGTTACAAACCGGGTACATATTTATATTGAACGGTGGAGCTGTCAGTTGGTGCAGTTCTAAGGAAAGTGTCGTGGCGGGATCTATGTGTGAAGCGGAGCACATAGCTGCTTGAGCGACAAATGAAGGAGTCTGGATGAAGGAGTTCATATCCGATCTAGGTGTCATACCTAGTGCATCGGGTCCAATGAAAATCTTTTGTGACAATACTGGTGCAATTGCCTTGGCAAAGGAATCCAGATTTCACAAGAGAACCAAGCACATCAAGAGACGCTTCAATTCCATCCACGATCTTCAAGGAGGGAGACATAGATATTTTTGCAAGATACATACGGATCTGAATGTTGCAGACCCGTTGACTAAGCCTCTCTCACAAGCAAAACATGATCAGCACCAAGACTCCATGGGTTTTAGAATCATTACCGTGTAATCTAGATTATTGACTCTAGTGCAAGTGGGAGACTGAAGGAAATATTCCCTAGAGGCAATAATAAAGTTGTTATTTATATTTCCTTATATCATGATAAATGTTTATTATTCATGCTATAATTATATTAACCGGAAACTTAGTACATGTGTGAATACATAGACAAACAGAGTGTCACTAGTATGCCTCTACTTGACGAGCTCGTTGAACCAAAGATGGTTAAGTTTCCTAGCCATAGACATGAGTTGTCATTTGATTAACGGGATCACATCATTAGAGAATGATGTGATTGACTTGACCCATTCCGTTAGCTTAGCACTTGATCGTTTAGTATATTCCTATTGCTTTCTTCATGACTTATACATGTTCCTATGACTATGAGATTATGCAACTTCCGAATACGGAGGAACACTTTGTGTGCTACCAAACGTCACAACGAATCGGGTGATTATAAAGGTGCTCTCTGAGTGTCTCCGATGGTACTTGTTGAGTTGGCATAGATCAAGATTTGGATTTGTCACTCCGATTGTCGGAGAGGTATCTCTGGCCCCTCTTGGTAATGCACATCACTATAAGCCTTGCAAGAAATGTGACTAAATGAGTTAGTTGCGGGATGATGCATTACGGAACAAGTAAAGAGACTTGTCTGTAATGATATTGAACTAGGTATTGAGATACCGACGATCGAATCTCGGGCAAGTAACATATCGATGACAAAGGGAACAACGTATGATGTTATGCGGTTTGACCGATAAAGATCCTCATAGAATATGTGGGAGCCAATAAGAGCATCCAGGTTCCGCTATTGGTTATTGACCGGAGATGTGTCTAGGTCATGTCTACATCTACATAGTTCTCGAACCCATAGGGTCCGCACGCTTAACGTTCGGTGACGATCGGTATTATGAGTTTATGTGTTTTGATGTACCGAAGGTAGCTCGGAGCCCCGAATATGATCACGGACATGACGAGGAGTCTCGAAATGGTCGAGACATAAAGATCGATATATTGGATGACTATGTTTGGACATTGGAAAGGTTTCGAGAGAGTTCGGGTATAAACCGGAGTACCGGGGGGTTACCGGAACCCCCCGGGGAGTCAATGGGCCTTAATGGGCCATAGTGGAAAGGAGGAGGAGGCGGCCAAGGTGGGGGCGCCCCCCCCCCAAGCTCAATCCGAATTGGGAAGTGGGCCGGCTCCCCTTTCCTTCTTTTCTTCTCTCCCTTCCTTCCCTCTCCTACTCCAACTAGGGAAGGGGGAATCCTACTCCCACCGGGAGTAGGACTCCCCCCTTGGGCGTGCCTAGGAGGCCAGTCCTCCCCCCTCCTCCACTTCTTTATATACGGGGGAGGGTGGCACTGTTGGTGTACAAAAGTAGGGGCTCTCCTTTTGAGCCCTTTACCTATGCAGGCGATCGAGCCGCGCACCCAGCAACCGCACTGCTTGAGCAGGAGGAGGAAGCCGAGAGAAGCCAAGCACAAGACAACCAAGGCAACGCCAAGACCAGAAACGCAGTAGAGCAAGAGTGCGAGGTGGAATCCCTCGGCAAGATCCTTGCCGAAGCAGCCTTCGCAGCCCCGGCAAGAGCCTTGCCAGGGCAACTTGCCCGGCGCTAGCAGAGCAAGCCACCCTAGAGCCCACAGGTTGCAACACCACCAGCTATCCACGTTAGGACCAAGGCTCGGAGGCGCCTGCTGTGGTGGCATGCAGATCTTCGTCAAGATCATAAACATGTGAGATCAGATGAAGACCAGAAGACGGCGACCCTCGGCGGGATCCTAGCCGAGGAAATCCACAAGACCCCCGGCAAGTGCCTTGCCGGGAATGACTGCAAGGCCAAGGCAAGACCCTTGCCAGGCCACCGGCAAGACCCTTGCCGAGGGGATCAGCGGGGCCACTAACAGGCCCGCTCCTGCCAAGACTCCACCGCCGTCCTCAAGCAGCTGCTAGCTCAACCACTTGGGCAGGCACCTGCGTGGTGACGGGCGGCCTCTACACCAACTCAGCAAGCACCTACGTGGTGGCATGCGACCCTTTGTGAAGGCTCCACCACCGCGCCAGCCAAGCAGCCAGCCAACATGGCGCCGCAAGGCCTCGTCGGCTTCGGGCGTGTCAAAGCGGGCAAGGCGGCGGCATATGGGGACGATGCTTCCTTGTCGTCCCCGATAAAGCAAGGGGTACGTCAGCCGGCCAGACAGACATTAAGTTTGTCCGACGGTGCCAGAGGATAGACTCATCCACTGTACACCTTTCAACCTCCTGTGTGCCACTGTGCCGACCCCTTTGTGCCTATAAAAGGAGGCCCGAGGCATCTAGGAGGAGGATTCGGATCTTTTAGGCAAGTTACACCCCGTAGCTAGCTCAAGAACACAAGAACACTCTAATATATCCACCAAAGCAGGACTAGGGTATTACGCATCTTTGCGGCCCGAACGTGGGTAAACGATCTGTGTGCTTCGTGTTAGACCCACTCTTTGCACAACCTCACGCCCGCCAACCGTAGAAGGGATCCCAGTGAACCCATAGGTGTCGTTCCCACCGACATTACCAGGCGCGCAGTTGTGAAAATCTGGTCTGATCGAAGCAGCGGCTTCATTGTGGCCGTCGTTCCAAGGAAGAAGCCGACCAAGCCTGACGGCACCGTCTGCGGATGTGGTGGGCGCCCTTGCAACGACAGAAAAGCTAAGTTATGTGAAACTTTGAGCAATTTCTTTTTATATATATGGTTATTATCCTCGAAAGTCCTGCCCTATGTATGGAAAACCTGCACGCAAAGGGTCCCTTCCACAATTGGCAACGCCCTTGTTCTGTTTCGAGTCCGCTCAACAGCTCAAGCGGCCGCGTCGAGAGCGGCAGGGTGGCCTTCCGCAATTGGCAACGCTCTCGACTCTGACTCAAGTCAAGCTCGACAGTTCGAGCGGCTACGTTGAGAGCGGTAAGGTGGTTCGCTCGACAGCAAGCACACCCAGCAGGCCATTGGGGATCCGTCCTCAAGGTGCCGCCCTGGGTTTACGCGCCGGCAAGCCTACCTAGTTAACCTAGGGCAGACATACAACGGAAGATCAAACAGGAAAATAGCATGCATTGTATCAAAAGTAATGTAGAGTTATATTACATCAGTTGTTGCCGCGGTTCTAACTAAAGATAGAAATTGTCTTGGTCATGAACCTGCAGCGGCAATGAGAAATGGGGTGCCTAATCCCGGTGCTGGCCCTCCACCCTCTGGATTCCATCGATGCGGCTGATGATGGGCTTGATACGCTCCTTGAGTGCCGCGATGTCCGCATCCTCCGGCAAGCTCTCCAGCGCGGCGTCGAAGTCGAGGTCAGGATTCCAGTGCGCCACCTTGGTGAGGACCTTGGTCATGGCACCCCGGCAAAGCCTACGGGCCTCATCAGCCAGTGAGGCCGTCCGATTGGAGTGGAGCTGCTCCAGGGCCCCGAGGACGTCCTCAAAGAAGATGGTCAGCTTGGCGTTGGGGCTCACATTGAGCTCCGAGCTATACCTCGTATTTGGCATCCCCATGGTAGCCAGCTGCATGGTGATCCTGCCGGCGACGCCTTCGAGGCGCCCGATCCAGCGATTCTCACCCTCCACAAAGTCTTTGTGGTTGGCGGTCTCGTTCTTCCGCAGCTGATTCTCGGTCCCCATGTCCTTGGCCAGGATCTCCACTCGGGCCTTGCCTTCCGACAGCATCCCCTCGAGACCCTCCAGCTTCAGCTTGAGGTCTTTGATGGAGTTGTTGGCCTCGGAGAGCTGCCCGGTCCTGCTGAGGGCCGTGCCCTGCGCCTCAACCAGAGCACTGTTGATCGTGTCCTCCTTGGACAGCTTCAGGACCTGGTCTTTGAGCCCGTCCGGCTCCACCTCCAGCTCCTTCACCTTGTCGCCGTGAACCAGAGCCTGGGCATTGAGTGCCTCTCCGTGCCTCTGCTCCAGCTCCAGGGTCCGCTCCACGACGAGCTTCTCCACCTCCTCGTCCTTGCCGCGGAGACTCGCAGCAAGCTTCTCCTCGCGAGTGGCAAGGTCCTCCTCTTGGGAGTTCAGCGCAGCCTGGTGCTGGGTTCGAGTGGCCTCGGCTTCGGCGGCCAGGTTCTTCGCCGTCTCCTGGGCCTTCTCGATGTCAGCCCGCTTCATGGTGAGGTCCACCTCGCGCTTGGCCAGCTTCGCAAGGCGACCTTGACTCCTCACAAGCTTGGCGGAACCAAGTTTGCGTCTCGGCGACGGCGTCCTTGAGGTCCGCCTCCGCCTTGTCCACCATTGCCATCCTGGACTTGGCCTTGTCCAGGCGGGCGCGATGGAGCGCCTGGAGCTTCGAAAGCTGGCGCCCATGGCCTGGAGAAGCCGCTCCTCCTAAGAACCGTCGCCACCGGCGCTCGGCTCATCAACAACCTCGAGCCCGGTGGCGGCGAGCACCTCATCATCGAAGACCTCCCCCTCGGCAGGCGCCCTGGAGCATGACGCCCCTGGAAGATGGACGAAAAGATCGTCACCCACCTTCAGATACATGCCGGAGCCAGAGGTTGCCGAGGAGGAAGGCTGATCATCCACCACCTCCTCCTCGGCAGAGACCTTGCCGGCCTCCCCTGCAGGCCCCTTGCCAGCCTCCTCGGCAGCAGCCTTGCCGGGCTCCCCGGCAGGCCCCTTGGCGGCATCCTCAGCCGCACCCCTGGCGGCCTCCTCGGCGGCGATCTTCTCAGCCCCCGCCGTGGCGTCCTTGGCGACGCCCTTGATGACGGTGTCTATATCCTCCCGGGCCACCGAGGGAGGATCTGGATATCGAGAAGAGGGTAAGGCGAAGCCAAGACCAAGATTTAGAAAGAGAAAGAAAAGACAGGGACGGAAGGCGAACGACGAACCCGTGCCGGGCTCGGAAGAAGTGGCCCCTTTCTCGTCGACATTTGGTGTCGAAGTGGAGCCGCCGGCGCCCGAGTTCGCCTCCTCCTCCTCCGTGTGCATGGGCTCGGTGCTTGGCACCCTTGCCGGGGACGCCCCTCGGGGCGGCCTGGTCGATGGGGGCGGCGTGTTGGGGGTGGCTCTCAGTGGCTCCTCCTGCTGCTGTCCTCCTCCTGCGATCTCGGCAAGGTCAGCACCAATGGATCATGCCCACCAACACACGTCGACGAGGGGCGAGCGGCGAACTTACACTGGGTGCTGCTCCGGGGGCTGCTGTCCGGGCTGCTCACCACCACCAGTGGCACCCTCGAGGTGCCCGCCGGGGGCTGGCCATCCGCCGAGGACCTAGCCCTCTTCACCCTCTGGGCCAGCGTCTCCACATCCCTGCAAAAATGAAACAATCCAAGATAAGCGGCACAGTTTGAGGAGACAGCGATGACAAAAGGGAACAAGACACTTACTCATCCTCCACCTCCTCTTCTGCTGCTTTCCTCTTCTTCCATGGGCCGAGGGACCCGAAGTCGAAGACGACCTCCGCGTCAACGTCTGCCGGAGGGGGGGGGAGAAGGTGGGGTCTGGCCCCGCTTGGATGAAGAGGAGACAGTTGTTTTATTCTTCACCGCGGCCTTCACCAGCTTCCTCGCCGCCCATGACCTGGTGCAGCGTGCAAACCCCTCCTGGGCTCACAGCTGTCAGGCGGCCCTGCCGGGTCGGACCGGCTCGCCAAAGCTGGCCCGGCGCAGGACTCGCCCTCCCTCCATGGTCGGAGGGTCGACAGCCTCGACCTCCTCCTCCTCCGACGACGACTCGTCGACCACATCCTCAATGAGAGGGGCCCCGGTGCAAGGGCCGCTGGCCTCCCAGAGACTCCGCCACTGGCGAGCTCCCTCTCTCCTCTCGGCTGCAACCTCGTCCTCCACACCGCCAAAGACTGCCCGGCCTTCCTGGCGAAGCTCCGCCTCCGCCGCCCTGGCGGCGATGTAGTCCAGCTCTGCCTGGGTGGTGTCCTGGATGAGCAGCGGCTCTTTGCGGACATACACCTGTGCCAAAGTGTCAAAAAACTCCTGCACCTGCTCCTCCGGCAGCGCGGCCCAGTTTGGGACGGGACCCTGCGCATTGTAGTCCGGCATCATGGCAATGATGTCGGTCTGGCGCGAGTTGTTGCTTAGCGGGACCACCCCCACCGGCAACCCAAACAAGGGCCCCTTGGTGACCTTGCCGGTTTTCGCAGCCTTGCCGGACCGCTCTACCTTGCCGTCGCGGTTCACGTCGAGCTGGAAGATCCACTAGCAGAAGTGAGCGTTCCCCATCACCGTGAAGTTGTGATTGAGGCCAGGGCGAAGCCCCATGATGTCAGCCGCATTCCGGAAGAGCCAGGCCGGCTTCCCCTTGTTGTGCAGAGGAGCGATTCGGCGGCGGAGGAAATCTGCCCCAGTCATCTCCAAGGTAAGCCCGACAACGGTGAGGCAGTGGATCCTAGTGGTGGCGATCTTGAGCTTGTCATCCTGGGCGTAAACGTCGCCCCAGTCGTTCCTACGAACCGACGGCGCCTGGCGGACCTGGCAAAACTCCTGTGGGTCATCCTCCTCAATCCAGCACCACCGGCCCCGCCATTCTTCCCACCTCCTTCTGGCGCCCGGCACGTCCCTTTGGACCTTGGGATCCAGGACGCAGCAGAAATGGCGCCTCCCCTTACGGATGCGAGGGCAAAATAGTGGCGGAAGAGCGCCATGTTGGGATGAACTCCGCGAAGCCCTGCAGAGATGGGCTAACAGAGCCATGCACGCCACGGTGTTTGGAGTAAAATCCAGGAGGTGGAAGCCAAATGTGTGCATGATATCGCTGATTTAAACGAAGAAAGGTGGGCAAAGGCCGCCAAGAAAAGTAATCGACGAAGAAGCGGGTACCGATTCGGGCGCCTCGGTGCAATTGGCGGGGATGACGCTGTGGCTGGATGCCCTGTCATCTCCCCCCCTGTCTTGCACCCCCATAGGGGCTTGAAGCAGTCCCGGAGTTCGAACACGTCGACCGTCGAGGGGAAGTAGGCGAGCTGCATCTGCCGTGCCGCCAACTCGCTCTCTGGCGGTTCCATCGCCCATCGTCCTTGGCCACTCCCTTGCCTTTGTTGCTGGTTTTGGGGGCCATAGTGGCTGCGAGAAGTAGAAGACGGAGGACGGCGAAAACGTGACGGAAGCGAGCAAAGGCGAAAGCTTGGGAAGGAAGGAGAAGGGGATAGCGGTTCCGAGATTGAAGAATCCGCAGGGGGTAAATGAGCAGCGCGCCCGCGGTTATTCCTTTTTACGGGGAAGGCGCGGGCCGCCTCCTTTCCCATTAACTATGATATGACGCATGCATGCGGAAACCGTTCCACGCATTCCCCCCACGTCACGCACGACCCTCCACGACGCGCATTCAACGGGGGTCGCGGGGAAGCGCAGCGGGTGAATAGTTGCTACGGTAAAAACCCGCCCCGCCTGCCCGTGCACCGTTCTGGGCCTGGCCCAACAACGTGTCACGCTTATGTGTGGCCCAGACCCCGGGGCTCCTGTCGGTGTACAAAACTAGTTGCTCTCCTTTTGACCCCTTTACTTGTGTATGGGCAGTCAGAGCCGGGCACCGCGGCCGCACTTAGCAGGGCAGAGGAGGGAAGCCGGAGAGAAGCCGAAGCACAAGACAACCAAGGCAACGCCAAGACCAGAAACGTAGGAGAGCAAGAGGGCGAGGTGGACTCCCTCGGCAAGATCCTTGCCGCAGCAGCCCCGGCAAGAGCCTTGCATGGGCAACTTGCCCGACGCCAGGAAAGCAAGCCACCCTTGAGCCCACGGGTTCCAACACCACCAACTATCCACGTTAGGACCAAGGCTCGGGAGGCGCCTCTGTGGTGGCATGCATATCTTTGTCAAGATCAAAAACATGTGAGATGAGATGAAGACCAGAAGACGGTGACCCTCGGCGGGATCCTAGCCGAGGAAATCCACAAGACCCCCGGCAAGCGCCTTGCCGAGGACGACTGCAATGCCACGGCAAGACCCTTGCCGGGCCCATGGCAAGACCCTTGCCGAGGGCATCAGCGGGCCACCGCCAGTTCGCGCCGCCAAGACTCCATGCCGTCCCCAAGCAGCGCTAGCTAAATCAGTCGGCAGGCACTCGCATGGCGACAGGCGGCCTCTCACCGACTCAGCAAGCCCCTGCGTGGTGGCATGGGACCCTTCTCGAAGGCTCCACCACGCGCCAGCCCAAAGAGCGACGTGGGCGCCGCAAGGCTCGTTAGTTTCGAGGCGCGTGTCATAACCGAAGCAAAGCGGCGACTGGGGCGATGCTTCCTTGTCGTCCCCGATAAAGCAAGGGGGGCACGTCGGCAGCACATTAAATGCATTTGTCCGACGGTGCCAGAGGATAGACTCATCCACTGTACACTTTTCCACCTCCTATGTGCCACTGTGGCGACCCCTTTGTGCATATAAAAGGAGGCCCGAGGCGTCCAGGAGGAGGATTCGGATCTTTTGGGCAAGTTACACCCCGTAGGTAGCTCAAGAACACAAGAACACTCTAATACATCCACGAACGTAGGACTAGGGTATTACGCATCTTCACGGCCCGAACCTGGGTAAACGATCGGCGTGCTTCCTGTCAGACTTGCTCTTTGCACAACCTCGTGCCCGCCAACCGTAGAAGGGATCCCAGTGATCCCATAGGTGTCGTTCCCACCGACAGGCACCCCATAGACACACAAGTTGATCATTGATCTCTTAGCCGTGTGCGGTGCCCCCCTCCACCATAATCCACCTCGGTCATATCGTCGTAGTGCTTAGGCGAAGCCCTGCGCCGGTAGCTTCATCATCACCGTCATCACACCGTCGTGCTGACGAAGCTCTCCCTCGACACTCTACTGGATCATGAGTTCGTGGGACGTCACCGAGCTGAACGTGTGCAGATCGCGGAGGTGTTGTATTTTCGATACTAGGATTGGTCGATTGTGAAGACGTACGACTACATCAACCGCGTTGTCATAACGCTTTCGCTTTCGGTCTACGAGGGTACATGGACAACACTCTCCCCTCTCGTTGCTATGCATCACCATGATCTTGCGTGTGCGTAGGAACTTTTTTGAAATTACTACGTTCCCCAACACCTAGTACCAGCAAGAAGGCCAAGGCCGAAGCGCCCGGCAAGGAAGTTGCCGCGGGCACTGACTGCCGGGAGGCTGTGGCTGCCGAGAAGGCTGGGAAAGGTGATGGACCATATTGCAAGATTCATCGAACCAAGGGCCACAATCTCCAGGAATGTCATCAGGTTGAGCAACTCGTCAAGAAGCAGAGGGCTGAACATGAGAAGCATGATAAGGAAAAAGGTTGGAATGGCACTAGTGGGAAGGGCCGAGGCGGTGAAGCAAATCACCCCAACAAGTCTCTTCGGAACCAAGGAAAACCCGCCAGGGCTCGAGAGAAGGAGGACTGTAATGATGAAAGTGATGAAGGGGATGAAGAGGAAACCAGTGAGCAAGAATTCTAGAAGGCCACTGACGCCCTGTGCATTGACGGGGGTGCATCTCTGCACTCCTCTCACCACCAATTTAAACGGTCGGCGCGTGAGGTCAATGTCGTGGAGCCAGCGGTAGAATCTTGGAAGCCGCTCAAGTGGTCACGCACACCCATCATCTTTGATGAAGATGTCGTGGGAAACCACAGCCACCTATGGGACCAAGAGTCCCTTTCTGGTTCGGGGGGGGGGGGGATGGTACGCTGTACAAAGAGTAGAGGAGCGTGCAATAGCACGGCAGAGATCACACGGGCAGTTTTTACCCAGGTTCGAGCCGCTGTGAAGCGTAAAACCCTATTCCTGCTTTCGTGGATTGATGGTGGAAAACTGGTGGTGAGCGCAACACGCTTGCCCGGCAGGGTTGCCACGGGGCGAATACGGCTACGCGCGTATGAGTGTGTGAGGGGATGGATTAGCCAACCCTTTCTATGGTTTCCTTGGGCCTCCTTTTATAGATAAAGGGGTCACCACAGATGAAATCAATCATTATGCACTGATTAGATAGCAAAAAGTGCTATCATACCTAACTCTGCAGGCTGACAGAGCGCATTAAATGCGCCGCTCAATGTCACATCACAGCTTGCCGGTGAAAGGCGCTGGGCTGTTTTACCCGACTTCGGCGCTGGTTGATTGACACGTCGCAGGACAGGTGTCGCTTGGAGGCAATTTATGTAGGAAGTGGCTGCCATGTGGCAAATAGCAGCCACTTAGTCACTTTGGACCTTGACACCGCGCTGATCAACGACGTGCGTCGTGATGGCTTGGTGCGGTGAGTTGGTTCTACCTCCGTAAGCCCCGGCAGGGCTGCCGGGACGACCCGAAGGCTTGCTTCCGGGGGTACCCCCATTCTTGCCAGGATCCCTGCCCGTCAAGGGAGGTTTTTCCCTTTGCCATATCTTGCTTCTCTAGCTAGTCTTGGTCCTCTTTTGCTGCATGCCGGTCCTTTGAAGAATTGATTCCCTGCGCTCCAATCTGACCCTGGTGCTGCAATTTTGTTCTCGTGCATGTGCACTGTCTGGGAAACGGACCCTGGGTTCGTTGCACGGACAGAAGCCCCCGGGCCTGCCCCAAATGCGCCGTTGGTCGTCGTCGGGGTAGGCCCTAACAAGTGCACAGGCAGGGGCGTGGAAGTGGCTGGCCCCTTGAGATCTTCTTTGCTTCTTAGTTAACTTGCGTCCGGGCCATATATCAGTTTTCCCGCGTGTCGTGTAAAGCCAATCATGGTGGGGCCAGTCTCATAATGGCTCGTGAATGACTTTAACGCACCGGGGAGAAATTTCCAATTCACCCTTCCCACCATGCCCTTATCCACAGCAACTTATGTTGCATGCATCGCGCGGGGTCGGTTACAGAGGCGCGTGGTGCGGGAGATTATCAAGGCAGGGGCCCGGTCTTCTTGAATTGGTGGAGGAGGGCGGTGGTTACCCGTTGAGGGATCATCTCTCTTGCCCGACCCGCCTATAAAAAGAGGGGCGGGGGAGGAGTGGAGGCATTCATCCTCGCATCCCTTCTCCTCCATCCTCTGTTTTCTGCTGGTTATGTTGAAGAAAAAGGCCTGGGGCCAGGCTCCAGGTAGTAGCTTGAGGTTGGCGACACCAAATGCTCGTGCCGATGCTTGGGGAGTGAGTCTGGTCCAAGCCCGGAGAAGACGCGGTGGGCGAGCCATCCATGGTGTGAGAGATATCAAGCTTCCCAATTGTGGGGAAATGCTTGTCTCTTCTGCCACGGTCGGTCATCCGTTAGGAAATGCGGCGTCTTGCCTTGAGCTGCTGCCGCTTGTGAGCCCGACGACCAGGTTCTTGGCGCCCTCGTGGTCCGTCCAGGATGCAGGGCTGGGGATTGTTGGTAATCCCAGTAGTGCCCCTTGCGGTGGATCCGAGGCTGATGTTGAGGGGAGGTGTGTCTTCCTGCCCGCCAAGGTGGGGTGCGGCGTGCCTCGAGCCCCCTGGCTGTCTTGGCCCTCGGCCGCTTCTCCGGGGAAGGCGTCGGGCTAGGGGCCTGGCGCTTCTCTGGAGCGGTGGTGATGGAGAGAAAATGAGGGAAGAAGGAGAAGGCGGGTGGCAGGGCGTCAGGTCGGAGCACAATGGCGCTGACGCCTTCGCCTCCTACTGGCGACCTGCCGCCTCGTCTTTCCGCTCTTCCCCTCCCCCTGGCACCATCATCACCACTCGCTTTGGGTGATAACTGGGGAGAGATGTTCCCTTGGTGCCTTCGCCTCCCCTCCAGTAGTCTTCTAGCTGAGCTTTGCTGGATGACTCCACCGGCTTTCAAGCCGGGGCTTCTTGCTGGTCCTGGAGGTGGTGACCAGGGCACCACAACGCTGCTCTCCGTGCCCCTCCTTCGCAGCCTTGCCACTCCTAATCTTGTCAGGCCGCGCCCGACAGTCCGCGGGGGGACCGGGATGGGCTCCTGCTTGGGTGCTTCTTTAGTTCTCTTCTCTTCCCACCGCAATACCTGGCGGAGGGAAAACAAAAAGAGGAGATCACGGGGCACTTATCTTTTTTCAGTCTTAAATCTGTAGGAACTTGCCAATTTTTAGTTCAAATAATGTAATCTCTTGCATCCATGTATGTGTCCTGTAAGGTCTATACTTGTTTAATCAGCATATTAATGAAAAAGATGAACCTTGACGGGGACTCGTGCATGTATATGTCCATGCAGAGGTGGAATGCCTCTATATTTTTAAATAAACGAGTTTCCCTCGGTAGGCTATCCTGTCGATACCCTCTTTTTTTTGTCGGGGAACTAAGCCTATCGGGCACAAATTGTGATGAGGGACCAGCCCCCCGCCAATCGTTTTTCATCAAAGGCCACTGCAACCATCCTGACCGAAGTAGCGTTCGAGTCGAGGGATGGGAGCACCTAAGTTTCAAAAAGTGGCGAGGTTCTCTTATGCACAAGTTTTTCCTTACAGAACAGGTATGGACAAGAGATAGAACATATCTGTTTGGCTTGCCGGGGATCGCAGTCTTGGTTCATCTTTCCAGCTTCCCTTAGAGGCCAAATTCCCGGCTGGAACATGCAACTTGTCGGGGGCCCCCAGCGCTTCATTTATTTCTCTGTTGCTCGGGGTCTGCGCCTAGCTTTGTACAAGGGGTTACATGCAATTGAGGCAAGGCCTGTACAAAAGGGGGGCTGCCAGGCAGGGCCCGACAGCCGCGTCTTATGGGTTGAACTTGCGGAGATGCTCAATATTCCATGAGTTTTGCAATTGAATGCCATCTCCGGTCTCCAGACCGACCGTGCCACGTCTGGTGACTCGAACTACCAGGTAAGGGCCTTCCCACTTTGGTGTCAACTTGTTTGTACCCTTGGCGGACTGAACGTGCCTAAGGACAAGGTCACCTTCCTCAAAACACCGGGCATGAACCCTACGGCTGTGATAGCGACACTGGGCTTGCTGATAGCGTGTAGCACGAGTAAAAGCCCGGAGACGGTTCTCCCCTAGAAGCACAGCGTCGTCACACTGGTGCTGATCCTGCGCTACTTCATCGTAGGCAAGCAGTCGAGGCGACCCGTAAATGAGTCCCGTGGGGATAACTGCTTCTGCCCCATAAACTAGGGAGAAGGGAGTCTGCCCGTCAGCTTGACTTGGTGTCGTTCCGAGGGACCAGAGAACTACCCGCAGCTCATCAATCCATTGCCTGCCGCACTTCTGCAGCATATCAAGTGTTGTTGTCTTGAGTCCTCGCAACACTTCAGTGTTAGCTCTCTCAGCTTGTCCATTTCTTCTGGGATGTGCAACAGAGGCAAATGAGATCATGCTTCTGAGGGCATGAACGTATTGCATGAAGGCGTGGCTCATGAAATGGGTGCCGTTGTGGGTGATGATCCAGGCAGGGACACCGAAGCGACACACCAATCCTTTCAAGAACTTCATGGCTGACTGAGCAGTTACCTTTCTCACGGCATCTACATTAGGCCACTTTGTAAACTTGTCGATGACAGCAAACAAGAATTCAAAGCCCCCGCCAGCTTGGGGGATAGGGCCGAGGATATCGAGCCCCCAGACTGAAAACGGCCATGACAAAGGGATTGTCTAAAGAGCTTGTGCAGGTAGAAGGATGTTCTTGGAATGGAACCGGCAGGCTTCACACTTGGTGACTAGCTCGACCGCATCTTGGAGGGTTGTGGGCCAATAGAATCCTTGCCGGAATGCGTTCCCAACTAATGCCCTTGATCCAATGTGGGAGCCACACATGCCTTTGTGTATTTCCGCCAGCAGTTCCTTTACTTCTTCCCGGAAGATGCACTTCAATTTCACACCGTTGGGCCTTCTTATTTATAGAATGTCATCGACAAACTGATACATACTGGCCCTCCGGGCTACTCTTTCAGCTTCCTCTTGCTCATCGGGAAGTTCTCCAGTTTGGAGGAAACGGACTATGTGCCTTGGCCAAGTTGGAGCCTGGGGCTCGGCAACAAGGACTAGGGGCACCTCCTCATCTACGGGAGCGCGTACCTCAACCGCGGGGAACAGTGGCCCGGCAGGAGAGCGCAACCCAGCAATTGATGGGGAGTTGTTTCTGGCAGGGTCCCTACCAGGAGCCCTGAGATGCTCTAGCGGGAGAGGCTTACAGGAGTCGAACTCCCTCCTCTTTGTGGCCATTGTTGCCGGGGATACGGAGGGCTGAGTAAGATGGAGAACAAAAGTTCCTGGTTCCACAGGAAGTTTTTGCGCAGCACACTTTGATAGATGATCAGCTATGCTGTTTTCCGCACGGGGTACGTGCTCTGTTTGCAACCCGTCAAAGTGCTCCTCCAATCTTCTCACTTCCTCAATGTATGCCTCCATCCCTGGACTTCGCTAATCCTTGTTGACTTGTCTCACCACAAGTTGTGAATCTCCTCGGATGATCAGCTTCTCAATTCCCAATTCTATGGCAATCCTGAGCCCAGCAAGGAGCCCTTCATGCTCTGCTGTATTGTTGGTTGCCTCCTCCCGGGTAAAATGCATCTGAACGGCGTACTTTAAGTGCTCCCCCGTGGGAGAAACGAGAAGCACGTCAGCCCCTGCACCTTGGAGGGAGAATGCACCATAAAAATACATGATCCATTCTTGGCACGCTTCCTTGTGGGGGGTAACTGTTTCCAGTACTTCCTCATCAGGGGTTGCCGTCCATTCTGCAATAAACTCTGCCAATGCCCTGCTCTGAATTGTTGATGTGATCTCAAACTTCAAGCCAAAGCTGGATAACTCCAAAGCCCACTCCACTATTCTGCCGGTAGCCTCAGGGTTTCGGAGTATCCTTTGCAACGCGGGTGACAACCGTGATCTCATGGGATTGGAAGTAGTGGCGCAGTTTCCTTGAGGCCAAGTATCAACTTTTGCACACCAGAGTACCTCGATCTAGCCCCCTGTAATAGGGAACTAACGAATTACACTGGGCGCTGCACCAATTTCTTCCTTGCCATGTCCTTGGGGTTGCCCTGCTGCCGTGCTCTTCTCTCCCCTGATCCTCATCTGGTCTTGCCGAGCTTTGCTCACTCTCTGTTTCCTCTACTTCCCGCTGTGCCACTAGGTGCACTAACCACTTGATTAGTTGCCGCTAAGTACATCAGCAACGACTCATGTGGTTTAGGGGCAACCAAAGTGGGCACAGAGGACAAGTAGGTCTTCAAATCTTGTAAAGCTGGGTTTGCTTCTAGGGTCCACTTCATGGGCCCTGCCTTCTTCAAAATTTTAAAGAACGACAGGGTGTGCTCGGAAAACTTGGAGATGAATGTGCTAAGCGCGGCAACGCACCCTGTCAGACGCCTCACATCCTTGACTGTCCTGGGTGCCTGTATCTGCTCGATAGCCATGATCTTGTCGGGGTTGGCTTCGATCCTCCGATGGGACATGAAGAACCCAAGTAGCTTGCCGGAGGGAACACCAAACACACACTTCTCCGGATTTAGCTTCAAGTCGATCTTGCGCAGATTAGTAAGTGTCTCCTCCAAATCCTGGATGAGGATTGATCTGTCCTTGGACTTGACCATAATATCATCCATATAAGCCTCAATGTACCTGTGGAACTGTGGTTCGAAACCAATCTGGACTCCTCTTGCAAAAGTGGACCCACCACTCTTTAACCCGAAAGTCATGGCACAAAGCACTACGTACCACATGGGGTGATGAACGAGGTCTTATCTTTGTCTTCATTGCACATGAAGATCTAATGATACCTAGAGTATGCATCCAGAAAGGAGAGCAAATCACAACCTGAACTGGAGTCCACAATCTGATCGATGCGCGACAAGGGAAATGGGTCCTTCGGGCAAGCCATGTTGAGATCTGTGAAATCTATGCAAAGCCTCCATTTCCCGTTAGCCTTGCGTACAACCACTGGGTTTGCTAACCATGTCGGATGCAGTACTCCTCTGACCAGACCAGCTGCCTCAAGCTTCTTAATCTCTTCAGCAATGAACTGCTACCTCTCCACGGCCTGCTTTCGAACCTTCTGCTTGACGGGTCGGGCATGCGGGCAGACAGCAAGGTGGTGCTCGATTACCTACCTAGGAACGCCGGGGCTATCAGATGGTTGCCAGGAAAACACATCGATATTTGCCCGCAGGAAGGCAACGAGCGCGCTTTCCTATTTGTCATCATGGGTGGCACTGATAGTGAAGGTACCATCAACGCCAGCCAGCCCTGCCGGGACCTTCTTCACGTGTGGTGCAGCGACCTTGGATTTCTTGCTGTTGGAACTCTCCGGCAGGTCATCAACAGGCACAACACACTACGATGAGGTACGCTTCCCAGATTCCTTGCTGGTGTCCCTGCTATCCTTCTTCTTTCCTCTGTTTTCCTTGGTGGGGACTGCTGCTACCATGGCCTCTGCCGCGATTGTGTCCTGGTACATCTTATCCATGCAAATGATTGCGTCTTTCTCATCTGACAGAATGGAAATGACCCCTACCGGCCCTGGCATCTTCAAAGTGTTGTAAGCATAGAGGGATGCCACCATGAATTTTACTAGAGCTGGGCATCCAAGAATCTCATTGTATGGCAGGGGGAGGTCGACCACATCAAACACAACATTCTCAGTCCGATTATTCAATTCTCCCCCAAATGTCACTGGAACATGATCTTTCCCTTAGGATGACTCATGCCGGGATTGATTCCTTGAAACGTGCCCATGGCCTTTAGCTCTTCCTCTGCTATCTGAAGCTTGCTAATAACCTTTGGAGAAACCAGATTCAACCCGGCCCCGCCGTCAAGCAACATCTTTGTGACATTGAGGTTGCGAATCGTTGGAGAGACCAACAATGGCAAACATCCTACCGCGGTGGTGCGGGCAGGACGGTCCTCCTCGTCAAAGATGATGGGTGTGCGTGACCATTTGAGCGGCTTTCGAGACTCTGCCGCTGGCTCCACGGCGTTGACCTCACGCGCCAAATGTTTAAGTTGGCGGTGAGAGGAGTGCAAAGATGCACCCCCGTCAATGCACAGGGCGTCAGTGGCCTTCTTGAACTCCGGCTCGCTGGTTTCCCCTTCATCCCCTGCATCACTCTCATCATTGCTAACTGCCTTCTCTTTGCCCCTGGCTGGTTTTCCTTGGTTCTGAGAAGTCTTGCCGGGGCAATTTGCTTCAGCGACTCGGCCCTTACCACCAGTGCCATTCTGACCTTTTTCCTTATCACGCTTCTCATATTTAGCCCTCTGCCTCTTGACGACCTGCTCAACCTGATGACTCTCTTGGAGATCGTGCCCTTTGGTCTGATGGATCTTGCACTACGGCCCATCGCCTTTCCCAACCCTCTCAAAGAGTCATGCAGCCTCCGGCAACAACAAGACGTGGCAGCTTCCTTGCCGGGGGCTTCGGTTTTAGCCTTCTTGCCGGTACTAAGCATGCTCGATCCTTCGACGGTCACCACTGCCTTATCCTTATGCCTCTTGTTGTGCTTCTTGCTCTTCTTCTGCTGACTAGTGCATTTATCATCATCCTCTGAGTCGATGTCGATGCAATCTTCCTCTCGAGGGAGTTTTCTTCCCTCCTCCATCCGAGCACACTTGTCCACCAAGGTGTAAAGGTCCTTCACAGTCTTGAGCAACCGCACATTCATCTTGGAACGTATCTCGCGGTTGCGCACATTGCATTGGAAGGCAACTATCGGAGCCGCTGGGTCGATATTTGGGATAGTTCTGTGGACTCTGCTGAATCTCTGCAAATACTTGGGGAGAGTCTCTCCTCCTTTCTACTGGAGAAGCTGCAAGTCACTAGGTATCCTGGTTCTTGATGGCCGCCCGGGAAGGCAGCAATGAACTCATGGCACAGATCAGCCCATGATGAAATGGAGTACTCCGGCAGGTGCATCAGCCAAGACCTCACATTGGACTTGAGAGCCAAAGGGAAGTAGTTGTCAAACACCTTCTCATCTCTTCCTCCGGCAGCTTGAACAACGATGGTATAGACGCTCAAGAATTCTGCCGGGTTCAGCCTCCCATCATACTTCTCGGGTATCTTTGGCTTGAACTTGCGACCGGATGGCCAACGGACTTGCCGCAGCTCACGAGTAAAGGCAGGGCACCCAGCCTCGAAAGGTATGCACCTGTTGTCCTCGAGCGCAGGCTCCTCGACGTCGGTACCATCAGACCCATTGGTCTGATGGTGGTAAATCAGCGCATCGCCGATGGCGCACGCAGCGCCCTCCCTCTGCCCTTCCTCGGGACTCGCCGCTATTCGGGCGTGCTCAAGGGTCGGAAGAGGCCATCGAGACGTTGTCGGGTTCTTGAATCTGCAGCACCCATGCTGGTTGCCGTGGTGGAGACTGCACAGTGGGGGTCACCCCTTCCGTACGGCCAGCAGCACGGGTCATTGTTGTCGCTCAGGGAGGTCGTGGCGGGCCAGCTCGCTATGAGCCCCCAGCCTTGGTGAGGCCAATCAAACTCTGAATGGTGCCTCTCCATTCATCCATCTGATCGGCCACAAGCGGGAACCTCAACAGCAGCTCGGCCAGCGCCATGGCCTCCGTAGTGGTGCTTGGCATTGGCGATGATGATGTAGATCATACTGTCGCCCGGCTCCTGATGGTGCCAGTGGCGACGGCGTCACGCCCTTGCTGTTGCGAGCCGGCCACTTGGATGGCCTGGTGGCACGGTGAAGGCGCGTGAGGGCCAGTGGCTCCAATGGGCACAATGGTTAGGTCAACCCGCTCACGGGGAGGTCGCGTGCGGCTGCGATTGGCGCCCGTGGTAGAAGCGGTTTGGAGGGTAGCAATTGCGCCCTAGGCCGAGCGCCCGCCACTATGACGTGCCCTTCGTCGAGGGGAAGAGGTATAGACGGTATAACCCCTTCATTCATACCTCGTGGACCATGACCACTGGGGTGTTGCTGATGCTGCTCTCCTTAGGTGCCACTTGCTCCTGCTTTGGCCACGGGTGCCGACCGCGTCCCCCACAGGTACAACGTCACCTGTTCCGACCGCGTCCCCCGCAGCGCCCACATCCTCATGTGCCTCCGCATCTCCCGCGGTGTTGGTGGCCGCGGGTGGCGGAGCCTTCGAGGTGGACGGGTGAGCCGCAACACAGGGTTTCTTCTTCGGCGCCATAGTCGATGGAGCCGTCGATGATGAAAATGGTGATGAACATGATGCGGTGCTCACGCTTTCAGGTTCGCACAAGTGATCCCCTACCTGGCGCGCCAAAGATGTCGTGGGAAACCACGGCCAACTATGGGACCAAGAATCTCTTTCTGGTATGGCGGGGGGATGGCACATTGCACAAAGAGCAGAGAAGCGTGGAATAGCACGACAGAGATCACACAGGCAGTTTTTACCCAGGTTTGGGCCGTCGTGAGGCATAAAACACTACTCCTGCTTTGGAGGATTGATGGTGGAAAAATGGTGGTGAGCGCAACACGCTTTCCGGCTGTGGTTGCCTCGGGCTTAAAAACGGCTACGTGCGTATGAGTGTGTGAGGGGATGGATTAGCCAACCCATTCTACGGTTGCCTTGGGCCTCCTTTTACAGATAAAGGGGTCACCATTGTGGCAAATCAGTCATTATGCACTGATTAGATAGTAAACATTGTTATCATACCTAACTCTGCAAGCTAACAGAGCGCATTAAATGCACCGCTCAAAGTCACATCACGGTTTACCCGGCAGGCCCTGCCGGGCTGTTTGGCCAGCTTCGCGCCTGCTTGCTTGACACGTCGCAGGACGGGTGTTGCTTGGAGGCATTTTCCATAGGAAGTGGCTGCGATGTGGCAAATAGCAGCCACTTAGTCACTTTGGAGCTTGACACCGCGCTTATCGACGATGTGCATCATGATGAGGTGGTGCGGTGAGGTGGTTCTGCCTCCGTAAGCCCTGGCAGGGCTGCCGGGACGACCTGAAGGAATGCTACCGGGGGTACCCCCATTCATGCCAGGCTCGCCTTCCTAGCAAGGGAGGTTTTTCCCTTTGCCACATCTCACTTCTCTGGCTAGTCTTGGTCCTCTTGTGCTGCACGCTGGTCCTTTGAAGAATTGATTCCTTGTGCTCCAATCTGACCCTGGTGTTGCGATTTTGTTCTCGTGCCTATGCACAATTTGGGCAACGGACCCAGGGTTTGTTGCACCGATAGAAGAGAAACATCCTGACCGCTCCACCGCGGTAGGGTGCTTGCCGTTGTTGGTTTCACCAAGGATCCGCAACCTCAAAGTCACAAAGATGTTGGTTGACGGCGGGGCCGGGTTGAATTTGATTTCCCCAAGGTTATCAGCAAACTTCAGATAGCAGAGGATGAACTCAAAGTCACGGGCATGTTTCAAGGAATCAACCCCGTAGTATTCATCCGAAGGGAAAGATCACGTTGCCAGTGACATTCGGAGGAGAGTTGAACTACCGGACTGAGAAGGTTGTGTTTGATGTCTACCTCCGCCTGCCGCACAACGGGATCCTTGGACGCCGAGCTCTGGCAAGATTCATGGTAGCATCCCACTATGCCTACAACACCTTGAAGATGCCAGGGCCGGTAGGTGTCATTTCCGTTCCGTCAGACGAGAAGGACGCCATCATTTGCATAGATAAGATGTACAGGGACGCAGTCTTGGCAGAGGCCGCAGAAGCCGTAGTTCTCGCCAAGGAAAGCAGAGGAAAGAAGAAGGCTAGTAGGGACACCAGCAAGGAATCTGGGAAGTGTACCTCTTCGGAGTATGTTGCGCCTGTTGATGACTTGCCGAAGAGTTCCAACAGCAAGAAATCCAAGGCTGCCGCACCTCGTGTGAAAAGGTCCCGACAGGGCTTGCTGGCGCTAATGGTACCTTTACTATCAGTGCTACCCTTGATGACAAATAGGAAGGCGCACTTGTTGCCTTCCTGTGGGCGAATATCGATGTGTTTGCTTGGCAACCATCTAATATCCCCGGTGTTTCCAGGGAGGTAATCGAGCACCACCTTGCTGTCTGCCCATATGCCCGAACCATCAAGCAAAAAGTCCGAAAGCAAGCCTTGGAGTGGCAGCAATTCATTGCAGAGGAAATCAAGAAACTTGAGGCAACTGGCTTGGTCAGAGGAGTACTACATCCAACATGGTTAGCAAACCCAGTGGTCGTACGCAAGGCTAATGGAAAATGGAGGCTTTGCATAGATTTCACATATCTTAACAAGGCCTACCCGAAGGACCCATTTCCCTTGCCACGCATCGACCAGATTGTGGATTCCACTTTAGAATGTGATTTGCTCTCCTTTTTGGATGCGTACTCTGGATATCATCAAAGTTTTATGTCCAAGGAAGACGAAGAGAAGACCTTATTCATCACCCCATGTGGCACATACTGCTTCGTGCACATGCCTTTCAGGTTGAAGAGTGCCGGGTCCACTTTTGCAAGAGCAGTTCAGATTTGTTTTGAATCATAGTTGCACAGGAACATTGAAGCTTATATGGATGATATTGTGGTCAAGACCAAGGACAGATCAACCCTCATACAGGATTTAGAAGAGACGTTTGCTAATCTGCGCAAGATCAACTTGAAGCTGAACCCAGAGAAGTGCGTGTCTGGCGTTCCCTCTGGCAAGCTACTTGGTTTCTTTGTTTCCCATCGCGTGATAGATGCCAACCCCGATAAGATCATGCTATCAAGTAGATTCAGGCACCCAAGACAGTTAAGGATGTAAAGGCGTTTGACAAGGTGCGTTGCCGCGCTTAGCAGATTCATCTCCAAGTCTGCCGAGCGCGCCTTGCCGTTCTTCAAGATCTTGAAGAAGGCAGGACCCATGAAGTGGACTCCAGAAGAAGATACAACACTACAAGATTTGAAGACCTACTTGTCCTCTCTGCCCACTTTGGTTGCTCCCAAACAACAAGAGCTGTTGCTGCTATACCTGGCGACAACTAATCAAGTGGTTAGTACAACACTAGTGGTGCCACGATGATGCGGAGCATCCCACGATCATCCCCATGCATCCACAACCATCTCATCAAGAGCCAAGAGGGCCCATGACACGAGCTAGAGCTAGAGCTCTCGAGAACGAGGTGACCTCCTTCCTTATTGATATCACATATGATCCACTCGAGACATGGCTACTACCTAAGTCCGATATGCTATGCATGATCAGGTGTCAAGAGGAGCCTTCCGAAGATGCGCGTGAAGACGGACGAGCCGCCAAGTCCACGGATGAAGAGGACCACGGAAGCGGACAAGTTCACCCTCCAGGGCCGGACATCCGCCATGGTCCCGGACATCCGCCCCCTGAGACGCCAAAGATCACGAAGCCCAGCCGAGAACTCTCTGAGGCCCGGACATCCGGCCTCCATGCCCCGGACATCCGGCCCCACCGGATATCCGGCACTGCCCGAAATCCGGCGTCCGCACCGAATCGGCAGAAGTGGCGCACCAGCCCGGACATCCGGCGGATAGCCCGGACATCCGGCGCCTCACGATGGCCCGGACATCCGCCCGACGCCGGACATCCGGCCTCCTCGCTCACAGGCAGAAGGTATCCGGACGAGTCCCATGTACCCCTTCGCCCCCTAGACTATGTATACTCCATCCCCTTCCTCTTTCTAGGGTTAGAAAAGGATTAGCTCATATTTGTGTGAGAGCTTTGCTCATCCACTTGGTTACCTTCTCCTCGGAGCTCAGGGCCTCTTCGGAGAAGATCCCCCAAGCGGATTCAAGACCCCCTTCTAGGGTGGACCCCATCAAGACCTCCTCACGGAGAAGAACGGCTACCGTTTGTATCGTCCTTATTCGCCCTTGAATCATGTATCTCCCTTTGTGTTCATTGATCTAGCACTTGTGTGATTGATCTCTTGTCGGTTGAGTGAATTCTCTCTCGTTTTCCCCGTGTTTTTCCCCTTGTTCTTCCGCTGTTCTTCGTGATTCACCGTAGGATCCGCTTCCTGACGTGAAAGATCATCCCGTAGGGTTCCGCCTACATCATCTATGGTATCATGAGCCAGGTTGATCACGTTTTTGGAGCCCTGCCCTCTTGTTCTAGCTTGATTTTGTTGTTTTTGTCCTAATTCCGAAAATTCCCCACAAAAATAGCCCCAAAATTTTTGTGATTTGTTGGTGTGATGAAGTTTTGTTGGATTTAATCCATGGATTTCGTGTGTTGCAGGTAGATCTAGCATTCCCCCACCATTTCCACAATTTCCATCCACAAAATCGCCCAAATTTTGACCGGATTTGACCTCTCCACGCGGTGTGCATCGAGCCCGGACAGCCGGCCCGAACAGCCCGGACATCCGGCATCCCGGACATCCGGCCCGACCAGCCCGGACATCCGGCGCCCCGGACATCCGGCTTCCAGCCCGGAAATCCGGCTCCTGGTAGCAACAATCCCCATCCACCACCCCGTTCACCGCCTAACTTTCGCCAAATTTTGTCCCGTGCCCACATACACTTCCATATACCTCCACCACTTCCGCATAACGCCACCATAGCCTTTCCCACTACCAATTCCAACAATGTTGCCAACTTTTGCCTTGAGAATTTGAGTTGGCGTTTCCGTATCCTTTTGTGTTTCGGCTATCTAGGTACGGTTCAACATCAACATCACCACCACTCATCTTCGCCAAGGACGGTAACATCGTCGACATCTTTGTCATTACTTGCAATTGCATTGATAACCATCATAGCCCATCTTTTGCGTTGCTTACCCATCGAGACTAGCCATTGAGTATTGCCGGCAACATGACTTGTGCACATTAGTGATCATACTCCATAGCATACATACCATACCAAAGTGGTGCATATCTTAGCATCAACTTGTGTGTCACAAAGTTGTCATCGCATACACAATTGCTATCTTGGTTCGTGAAGTTTTGCATCAGAAAAGAGCTCAAAAGAGAAAGAGCCAATCAAGCTTTTAAGCAAAGAGAGAAAGATAAGCAAAGGGCTTATGAGCAAGAACCATAGCATCATACAACATTAAGATTGTCATACTTGATCATCTTGGATCAACACATCGAAACACCATACATATAGAATACTTGGGATAGAAGTCGTTACATTTTTCCTTAGTAGGTTGTGCACAAGTTCGTATCCGCCTATTGTGCAATCATGCTAGCGTCTCTCTAGTGTTGTGCAACAAGAGCATCTTGGTGTATTCCACATTTTGGCTCATCCTTGGTTGCATAACCCCATATTATCTATTTGCGTGTGTTTCCGTGTACCATATCTTGCTATTGGTCTACTTGTTGCATTTGCAAATTTGTGAATCATTTCCAACATTATTGAGTCTCACTTACAATTGCATCAAATTTTATGCCACCATCCTAACCGAGCTCCACCATAAGCTTTTATTTGTGTAGGTGTGAGAACCGACAAGAATCGGTACCAAGAGTGCTATTTCATTGTCCGCATTTGAGTGACTTGATTCATCTTCAACATCGGTCAAAGGTACATTGGTATAAGTTCTTTTCCGTTCTACCACTCACATTTTGCTTGGAATGATGGATAGGCCAAGTACCTCTACCAACCCACTCTTCACGAAAGCAAGACGACGACATGTCATCGTGACGTCACCAAGAGCCACCTCTTTGGTGCACAACGAAGCGTTGCACCAAGAACAACAAGCAATGAGCGACCGCATCGACAACCTCGCCAATCGACTTGCGACTCTCCGAACAACGTATAAGGGACTACTTCGACAACAAGTTCGACGCTCACAAGCAAGAGAATGATGCAAGAATGGACGAGATCCGTGCCTTGATGAGGCACCGGCATCATTCCACTTCTTCATCCTCAAGACGGAGCCGCTCGAGTCGACACTCCGACGACACCTTCTACGACTCAAGTACACCGTCATCGAACACTCTTCGACGAGCCGCGCATCAAGACCGTCATGCATCTCGCAACCCGCTACATGACAAGCATTCACAAGAGCAAGTCGATGAGCAAGTCCCTCGTCCTCAATCAAACCAAGCCGCTTTTGCCCAAGCTCAAGAACGACAAAGACTACGGCGCCAAGAGGAGGAACGAGCTGCGTCTACACCAAGAAGAAGAACAAGACGCCGAGGCGCAACGCCTTCAACAACAACAACGAAAGCGCAAGCTCTTGAGGCGCAACGTGCCCTCCAAGAATCAAGTAGAGCCTTCGCCAACCGCAATCGCGAACAGGCGCAATCAAGAGGAAGCCATTAGAGAATAAATACAAGAGAGGAACTACCAACCTCATGTACAACGACACGTTCCTCAAGCCCCTCCACAAACTCGTCAAGATCCACCCCAACCTCAAGTACAACAAGGGCAAGTTGATCATGGTCTTGCTCCATGCCAAGAGCAACATGAAGACGATTACAATCCACGTCAAGGACGTCATCATCAACATCGCCAACAACACAATGAAGAGCAACGCTATGGAAAGCTCAAATTCACCATGCCTAAGTTCAATGGAAGCAACGACCCCGAAGAGTACCTCTCATGGGCATTGAAGGTTGACAAAATCTTCCGGTTGCACAACTACGATGAAGCGAAGAAAATCGCTATGGCATCACTTGAGTTCCAAGACTATGTGCTCATATGGTGGGAACAAATCATTGAGCGACGACAAGCAAGAGGTGAACCTCCAATCACCACTTGGGCTCAAATGAAGGATGTCATGCGAGCACGTTTTGTGCCAACCTACTACAAATCATGACCTCTTCAAGAAACTCCAACTACTCAAGCAAGGAACAAAGAGTGTTGAAGAATACTACAAGGAAATGGAGATAGCCATGATTCGAGCCAATGTCAAAGAAGATGATGAGCAAACTATGGCACGTTTCTTGAATGGACTCAATCATCCCATCAAGAAGATCGCCGACTTCCAACCATACTCAACCCTCATTGAGCTCGTGCATCAAGCTATAAAGGTGGAACGCCAAGTGCAAGATGACTTCAAGTACGCCAAGTACTCATCCAAGACCTACGGCTTCTCCAACAACCAAGCTTCAACGACTCCTCCAACATCTACATCAACCAAACTTTCTTCAAGAAATGACGACAAGTCAAGTTACAAGAAGACTTCGGCAAGTTCAAGTCGTCCTCCTCCTACTACAAGCAACCTCAAGCCGCATGCTTCATCCTCTACTCCGACCGATGAGACCATCAAGACAAGCTCCTTCAAGTGTTTCACTTGCGGCGGCCGAGGCCACAAGTCATACGAATGCACCAACAAGCGCACCATGATCCTCAACAGCGATGGCGAGATATGACTCCATGAGTGAGGAGGAGATGGAAACTCTTGAGCAAGTGGCCATGGACCGGCGAGTGAAAGAAGATGAAGATGATCAAGTCTTTTGTGATGAGGATTCGAGCCTCGCTCTCGTTGTCTCCAAGGTCTTGACTCTTCAACATCAACAAGATGAAGACCAACACTGCCACTTCTTCCACACACAAAGCCGGCATCAATGGACGGGTCCATCAAGGTCATCATCGATTGAGGTAGCTGCCACAACTTGGCAAGTGAAGAACTATGCTCCAAGCTCCAATTGGTAAAGAGGAAGCACCCGCACCCTACAAGGTTCAATGGCTAAGTGACTCCGGCACTATACGAAGTCGAAAGCATACGGTCCAAGTCTCCTTCAAAATTGGTGCTTATGAAGACACGTTGGAATGTGATGTGGTCCCAATGACCATTTGCCACCTACTTCTAGGTCGACCATGGCAATTCGACCGTGGTGTCATCCACAATGGGCGCACCAATCACTATAGCTTCAAGATGAAAGGGAAGGAATATGTGCTACGACCTATGTCTCCTACTCAAGTGATAGCCGACAAGCAAGCCACACATCATAGAGAAAAGAGTGAGAAAGTGATCCACCCAAAAATGAGTGAGAGCCACAAGCCAAATTTGAGCGACTCTACGCCTAGAGAGAAAAACCTCATTCTATTTGCCACCAAAAGTGAGATGAGAGAAGTGTGTGAGAACCCATCGAGTGTGATGCACTTTGTCCTTGTGTGGAAGGATGGAGAACCAAAACTAACACCATTCACGAGCTACCTTTGGTGTTTCAATCTCTTTGCAGGAATTTCAAGATGTTTTTCCCGATGAGCTACCTCCGGTCTACCTCCTCTTCGAGGCATTGAGCATCGAATCGACCTCATCCCCGGAGCGCCGCTACCAAACAAAGCTCCATACGGCGTCAATCCTAAGAAACCAAGGAGATTCAACGGCAAGTACAACAACTAATCGACAACGGTCATGTATGCGTGAAAGCTTAAGCCCTTGTGCCGCTCCCTCGTTATACTTGTGCCTAAGCCCGATGGAAGTTTTCGCTTGTGTTCCGATTGTAGACCTATCAATGCGATCACCGTCCGTTATAGGCATCCCATTCCTCGCTTAGATGATATGCTTGATGAACTTAGTGGAGCCAACTTTTCTCAAAAATTGACATTAAAAGTGGCTATTATAAAATCAGCAAACAAGAGGGTGATGAAAGTAAAACTGATTTCAAAAAAAAATTTTGTTTATATGAATGGTTAGTGATTCATATTGGAATTTCGGAAGCTCCCTGGTTCTTTTGTGCGTCTTATGCATCATGTGCTTCGGCCCTTATATTGGAGTCTTTGTTGTGGTTTACTTTGATGATATTCTTGTGTTTAGCAAAACCATGAAAGAGCACATCAATCATGTAAAATCTGTGTTGCAAACTCTTACATAAGGAAAGTCTTTATGCAAACTTGAAAAATGCACTTTTGGAGTTGAAAAAGTGGTTTTCTTGGGTTTTGTAGTATCCTCAAAGGGTGTCCATGTTGATGAATCTAAAATTCAAGCTAATTAAAACTTGGCCCCAACCAACCAACTTGCAACAAGTGCGAAGTTTTCTTGGTCTTATGGGTTTTTATCGTCGCTTTGTGAAAGATTTTAGCACAATTGCCGCTCCTTTGCATGCATTGAGTAAGAAGAATACTCCCTTTGTTTGGGGACCTTTGCAATCAACCGCTTTTGATGAGCTCAAGTCTTTGCTTACTCATGCTCGATTCTTGCTTTGCCCAATTTTGACAAAACTTTTGAGGTTCATTGTGATGCAAGTGGTACCGGAATTGGCGGAGTTTTGATGCAAGAAAAATGAGCCATTGCTTATTTTAGTGAAAAACTATCCGTGCTCAACTTAATTATCCCATCTATGACAAAGAATTGTATGCTTTAGTGCGTGTGCTACATGTTTGGGAACATTACCTTAGACCTCATGAGTTTGTCATCCATACCGATCATGAAACGCTTAAGTACCTAAAAGGACAAACTAAGTTGAACAAGCGTTATGCCAAATGGAGTGAATTCATTGAATCTTTTCCTTATGTGATCAAGTACATTAAGGGTAAAGAAAATGTATTCTTGCCGACGCTTTCACGCATATGCATGCTTGTCACTCAACTTGAGTTGAATGTTATTGGTTTTGAGCATATAAAAGACTTGTATGAGCATGATCCATCTTTTGCTTCCCTTATGCTAAGTGTTTGACGACACGTCCTTGGGAACAATATTACATCAAGGATGGTTATCTTATGAGAGCTAACAAACTTTGCATTCCGGAGTCTTCTCTTCGCTTTGCTCCTTTTGCAAGAGGCTCATGGAGGCGGACTCATGGGACACTTTGGACGCGACAAGACATTCGCCACGCTCTCCAACAACTACTTTTGGCCCAAGATGTTCCGCGACGTCTCACGCCTCACCAACCGATGCTATACATGTCGCAAAGCTAAGTCTAAAGCTCAATCTCATGATCTTTACATGCCTCATCCTATTCCATATCAACCATGGGAAGACATTAGTATGGATTTTGTACTTGGTTTGCCTAGGACTCAAAATGGCAAGTATTCGGTGTTTGTGTTTGTGTATAGATTATCTAAGATGGCACATTTCATACCTTGCAACAACATAGACGATGCTTCACATGTTGCAAATCTCTTTGTAGGGAAATCTTGCGACTCCATGGCGTACCAAAGACAATCGTCTCCGATCGTGACGCCAAGTTCTCGAGTTACTTTTGGAAGACCCTATGTGCCAAGCTCGGAATCAAGCTCTTGTTCTCCTCGGCATACCATCCTCAAACCGACGGCCAAACGGAGGTGACGAACCCGCACACTATCCACTCTACTCCGTGTTTTGATCAAGAAGAACATCAAGGAGTGGGAAGCATGTCTACCCATCGCCGAAATACGCCTACAATCGTGCAAGACATTCAACTACCGCAAGTCCCCTTCAAGGTCGCCTCACGGTTTCAACCCGTTGTCCCCATTGGACATTCTACCACTTCCTCTCCAAGAGCGCACCAACATGGATGCGAAAGTGCACGAGCAAGCTACATCAAGAAGATGCACGAAGATACAAGACACACCATTGAGCGACAAGTACAACGTCAAGCAACCAAGCTCAACGCCAACAAGCAACTCATCGTCTTCAACATTGGTGATCTCGTGTGGCTACACCTTCGCAAGGACCGCTTCCCTAAAGAACGCAAGTCCAAGCTTTTCCCTCGAGCCGATGGACCTTTCAAGGTGCTAGCACGCTACAACGACAACGCTTACAAGATCGACCTACCCCGAGACAAATACAACGTGAGCGACATCTTCAACGCTAAGGACCTCTTTGATCCATTCCATGGAGATGAAGCTTTTGATCCGAGGTTGGATCTCTCCCAAGGGGGGGGGGATGATGCGGAGCATCCCACGATCATCCCTATGCATCCACAACCATCTCATCAAGAGCCAAGAGGGCCCATGACACGAGCTAGAGCTAGAGCTCTCGAGAATGAGGTGACCTCCTTCCTTATTGATATCACATATGATCCACTTGAGACATGGCTACTACCTAAGTCCGATATGCTATGCATGATCGTGTCAAGAGGAGCCTTCCAAGATGCGCCGTGAAGACGGACGAGCCGCCAAGTCCACCGATGAAGAGGACCACTAAGCGACAAGTTTACCCTCCAGCCCCTGACATCCGCCATGGTCCCGACATCCGGCCCTGAGACGCCAAAGATCACAGCCGAAGCCCAGCCAGAAATTCTACAGGCCGGACATCCGCTTCCATGTTCTTGACATCCGGCCCCCAGCCGGATATCCGCACTGCCCGAAATCTGGCGTCCCGCACTAATCGGCAGAAGTGGCCGCACCAGCCGGACATCCGCCGTATAGCCCGGACATCCGGCGCCTCACGAAGGACCGGACATCCGCCCGACGCCTGACATCCGCCTCCCCTGCTCACAAGGCAGTGTATCCGGGACGAGTCCCATGTACCCCTTCGCCCCCTAGACTATATATACTCCATCCCCTTCCTCTTTCTAGGGTTAGCAAAGGATTAGCTCATATTTGTGTGAGAGCTTTGCTCATCCACTTGGTTACCTTCTCCTCGGAGCTCAGGACCTCTTCGGAGAAGATCCCCCAAGCGGATTCAAGACCCCCTTCTAGGGTGGACCCCATCAAGACCTCCTCACGGAGAAGAACGGCTACCGTTTGTATCGTCCTTTGTTGCCCTTGAATCACGTATCTCCCTTTGTGTTCATTGATCTAGCACTTGTGTGATTGATCTCTTGTCGGTTGAGTGAATTCTCTCTCGTTTTCCCCGTGTTTTCCCCCTTGTTCTTCCGCGTGTTCTTCGTGATTCACCGTAGGATCCGATCCAACGTGAAAGATCATCCCCGTAGGGTTCCGCCCTACATCACACGAGATGTTGAGGAAGCAGCAGCCTCAGCTAGTGTCCCTTCCAGGGAGGAGAGTGAGAACAGCCCGGCAAGGCCAGATATGGATCAGGAAAAAGAAGAGTGCGGCAGCGGAGACAACCCCAAGGACGCGGCAAGAAAGAAAGTGGTGCAACGCCCAGTGTACTTCGTCAGCTCCCTATTGCAGGGGGCTAGATCCAGGTACTCTGGTGTGCAAAAGTTGATTTTTAGCCTTGTCATGTTCTCAAGGAAACCACGCCACTAATTCCAAGCCCATGAGATCACGGTTGTCACCCGCTTTCCTTTGCACAGGACACTCAGCAATCTTGAGGCTAACTGAAGAATAGTGGAGTGGGCATTGGAGTTATCCAGCTTTGGCCTGAAATTTGAAAGCGCGTCAACAATTCAGAGCACGGCATTGGTAGAGTTTATTGCAGAATGGACACCAACCGCTAATGAAGAAGTGCTGGAAACAGTTATTCTCGGGAAGGAAGCACCCCAAGAATGGATCATGTATTTTGATGGTGCCTTCTCCCTACAAGGTGCAGGGGCTGGCGTGCTTCTCGTTGCTCCCACTGGAGAGCACCTGAAGTATGTTGTCCAGATGCATTTTCACCAGGAGGAGCTGACCAACAATACAACAGAGTATGAAGGGCTCCTTGCTGGGCTCATGATTGACACCAAATTGAGAATCAAGAAGCTGAGCATTTGAGGAGATTCACAACTTGTGGTGAGACAAGTCAACAAGGATTACTAAGGTCCATTGATGGAGGCATACATTGAGGAAGTAAGAAGACTGGAGGAGCGCTATGACGGATTGCAAACAGAGCATGTACCCTGTGTGGAAAATAGCATTGCTGATCGTCTGGCAAAGTGCGCTGCGTAAAAGCTTCTTGTGGAACCAGGAACTTTTGTTCTCCATCTTACTCAGCCCTCCGTATCCCTAGCGACAATGGGCCGAAAGAGGAGGAAATTGGACTCTGGTAAGCCACTCCCGGTAGAGCCTCTCGAGGCTCCTGGCAGGGACCCTGCCGGAAACAACTCCCCATGGATTGCTGGGCTGCACCCTCCTACCGGGCCATTGGTCCCTGCGGTCGAGGAACGCGCTCCTGCGAATGAGGAGGTGCTGCTAGTCCTCGTTGCGGAGCCTCAGGCTCCAACTTGGGCAAGGCGCAAAGTCCACTTCTTCCAAACCGGAGAACTGCCCGAAGAGCAAGAAGAAGCTGAAAGAGTTGCCCGGAGGGCCAGTGTGTATCAGTTTGTCAATGACACACTATACATAAGGAGGCCCAACAGTGTGAAATGGAAGTGCATTTGCTGGAGGAAGGAAAGGAACTGCTGGCAGAAATACACAAAGGCATGTGCGGCTCCCACATTCGATCAAGGGCATTGGTTGGGAAAGCATTCTGGCAAGGATTCTATTGGCCCCACAGCCCTCCAAGATGCAGTCGATATAGGCACCAAATGTGAAGCCTGCCAGTTCCATTCCAAGAACATCCATCTGCTTGCTCAAGCTCTTCAGACAGTCCCTTTGTCATGGTCGTTTTTGGTCTGGGGGCTCGATATCCTCGGCCCTTTCCCCCGAGCTACCGAGGGCTTTGAATCCTTGTTCGTTGCAATCGACAAGTTTACAAAGTGGCCGGAAGTTTAAGCCGTGAGAAATTTGACTGATCAGTCAACTATCAAGTTCTTGAAAGGATTGGTGTGCCGCTTCGGGGTCCCTGCCCAGATCATGACCGACAACGGCACCCAGTTCATGAGCCGCACCTTCATCCAATATGTTCATGCCCTCGGAAGCAAGATCTCATTTGCCTCTATTGCACATCCTAGAAGCACTGGACAAGCTGAGAGGGCGAACGATGAAGTGTTGCGAGGACTCAAGACGAGAACATTTGATAAGTCGCGTATGCGCGGCAAAGTAGGGATTGACGAGTTACCGGTGGTTCATTGGTCCCTTAGAACGACACCAAATCGAGCTACCGGACAGACTCCCTTCTCCCTAGTCTATGGGGCAGAAGCAGTTATCCCCACGGAACTCATGTACGGGTCACCTCGAGTGCTTGCCTACGGTGAAGTAGCGTAGGATCAGCACCGGCGTGACAATCCTGTGCTTCTCTAGGAGAACCGTCTCCGGGCTGCTACGTGTGCTGCATGCTATCAGCAAGCCTTGCGTCGCTATCACAACCGCAGGGTTCACGCCTGGTGTTTTGAGGAAGACGACCTTGTCCTTAGGCACATTCAGTCCGCCAAGGGTGCAAACAAGTTGACGCCAAAGTGGGAAGGCCCTTACCGGGTAGTACGAGTCACCAGACCCGACGCAGTTCATCTGGAGACCGGAGGTGGTATGCAATTGCAAAACTAATGGAATATTGAGCATCTCCGCAAGTTCTACCCGTAAGGCGCGGTTGTCGGGCCCTGCCCGGCAGCCACCCTTTTGTACAAGCCTTGTCTCAGTTGCATGTAACCCCTTGTACAAAGCCAGGCGCAGACCCTGAGCAACAGAGAAATAAATGAAGCGCTGGGGGGCCCTCAACAAGTTGCATGCATGCATAAGCATTTCATGAGCATCACATGTTCATGTAGATAAGATCGCATCTGGCATCATTTTCATTTGCATAAACTGCAGGCTCCTGCCGAGGACTTGGTCCCCAAGAGGCGATGGAAAGATAAGCATACACAGCGATCTCTAGCAAGCCAAACACATAAGTTCTTTCTCTTATCCATACATGTTCTGTAAGCGAGGACTTGTGCATAAGAAAACTTCGCCGCTTTTTGAAACTTAGGTGCTCCCATTCCTTGACTCGAACGTTGCTTCATTCAGGATGGTTGCAGTGGCCTTTGGTGAAAAAAGATTGGCGGGGGCTGGTCCTCTTCACGATTTGTGCCCTGTAGGCCTAACTCCACGGCAACAAAACTAAGGGTACCGATAGGGTAGCCTGCCGGGGGAAACTTGTTTACTTAAAAGTATAGAGGCGTTCCACCTCTGCAAGGACATATTACATCCATGAGTCCCCGACAAAGTTTATCTTTTTCATTAATATGTTGATCGAATAAGTACTGACCTTACTAGACACAAACATGGATTCAAGAGATTACATAATTTGAATTAAAATTTGGCAAATGCCTACAGATTTAAGATTGAAAAAAGAAAGGTGCCCTGTGATGCCCTTTCTTGTCCCTCTCCTCCTAGGCACAGCGGCAGGAGGTAAAGAGGGCAAAAGGAGTGCCTGGGCAGAAGCCCAGCCTGACCCTGTTGGGCTCCAGGAGAGGTAGCCCGGCGGAGGCGGGAGGGCACAGACGAAGGCAATGGTGAAGAGATCGACGGTGCCGACCTGTCAACCGCGACCACCAGGGCCAGCAGGATGTGGCAGGGTGAACGGAGCTACATCCCGCGAGGAAGCCTGCCCGGGTCCAGCTGGATGGCTGCTGGAGGAGCCGGAGGCACCACCTCCACCCCTGCTCCTAACTCCCCGACAAATCACCTTGCTGGAGAGGAGGTGCAGATACAGATGGTGCTGCCGCCACTTGATGGTGACAGTCCGGCTGATGCTCAACCCGAGTCAGATTCGTAGCCCCCTCGGTCGGTGTCATCGTCATCACCGTCACCGTCCTCCTCGTCGCTATCGCTCGAGGAGGAGCTTTCGTCTTCGGTCGAGCTCTTCGTGCAGCACCCTAAGCGAGCACCCGAGCTCCCAAAAACTTTGATAGAAAGGAAATCGTCCTCCATTAACATGATATGGAGGACGTTCCCTTCCGACAAGCTATGGGCACGAGCAAAAGTCTTCCAGCCACGACGGAAGTACATGACATGAGGGGCAGGGAAATCTACATCCACCCGTATGCTGCCATTCCCTGCAAATTCCTCATGTGCAAAATGCTCCAATGCTCAAGGGGTTGCTCGAGCTCCATCGCCCTTGCAAATGGAGTAGAGAGGAGGAGGCGGCCTTGAGGAGGCTTATTCATCCTGATGGTGAACTCTAGAGGGTGGTCTCCAACGTGGCCCTCCAATGGAGGAGGAGTGTATGATGGGGGCGTGATCAGGGCACCGCCCCGTCCTCCTCCTCCTCGGGCGCCACGATGACCACGGCCTCGTCCTCTCTCTCCCCCTCTCATGGCGAGTTCCGCCCCCGCATCGTCAGGAGGAGGAGGGAGACGATGTCGAGCAGAAGCTCTCGTCTCCGCCACTGGAGCACCAAGCGTTCACGTCCTCTCACCCTGGCAAGCGAAGAAAGTTTGAGGAAAGGGAGAAAGAAAGTGTGTGAGCAAACACACCGCTCGTGCCCCCTTATATAGGGAGACGAGGCAGGGGCTGGCTTCTCATTCAGGAAGCAACCTCCCCGCTCCCCCAATACAGCTTCCCTGCGCCTTCAATGGCTCGGGGAATAAGAGCCGACCTTCTGCGCCAACCAACGACGCCTGGCTTTCTGCCATGGCGCCCGTCCCTGCGCCCTCCGCATCCGCCACCTACCCTACGCAATGCATGCAGTACACGTGGCGGATGCACCCGGGGCGGGAGGCAAGTGGGATGGCAGTTTATACCCCGTGATCCTGGGGCATGGGTGATCCACGGGTCATGATCCGGATTTTCCCATAACGTTCAGCATGACATGCGGGAAAACAGGAAACTGCCTCAGCTCGAGTTAATGAAGAAGCAAAGAAGATCTCAAGGGGCCGGCTACCACTACGCCCCTTCCTGTGCACTAGTAAGGGCCTACCCAATGACGCCCAGCAGCGCGTTCGGGCTAGGCCTGGTGGCTCCTGTCGGTGGAACAAACCGTGGGTCCGTTGCCCAGACTCTGCATAGGCTCAAGAACAAGATTACAGCACCCAGATCAGATCAAAGGGCGAGGGATCAGTTCTTTGAAGGATCAAAGTGCAGATCAAGAAGACCAAGACTAGCCAGAGAGACAAGATACCATTACGAGAAATACCTCCCTTGCCGAAAGGTGCAAGCCCCGGCAAGGTTGGGGTTACCTCGGTAGCAAGCCTCCAAGATTGCCCCCGCAGGCCTGCCGGGGCTCGCGGAGGCAAACCACTCCACCACACCACCTCATTGCGAAGCACGTCGTCGATCAGTGTGGTGTCAAGCTCCTAAGTGACTAAGTGGCTGCTTCCTGCCACATGGCAACCACTTCCTACAAAAAATACCTCCGAACCACACCTGTCATGAGACGTGTCAAGCAAGCAGGCGCGAAGCTGGCGAAACATTGTCGGGCATGCTGTGATGTGACACTAAGCGGCGCATTTAATGCACTATGTCAGCCTGCAGAATTAGGTATGATAGCACTGTTTGCTATCTAATCACTATGTAAAGACTGATTTGCCACTGTGGTGACCACTTCATCTACAAAACAAGGCCCATGGCAACCGTAGAGAGGATTCGGACCCTCACACATTCATACGCGTGTAGCCACTCTCGCCTCGAAGCAACCATATCGGACAAGAACACTGCGTTTCACACCATTTTGCACCATCAATCCACTAAAGCAAGAGTAGGGTTTACGCCAAGCGGCCCGAACTCGGGTAAACCGGCCGTAGGATCTCTCGGCTGTGGCCGTGTTATGCTTGTCCGCTCTTTGTGCAGCGTGCCCATCCCCTCGTCGAACCAAAAGGGGCTCATGGCCCCATAGGTGGACGTGGTTTCCCACGACATGCGTCGGCAGGGACCGCAGGTGATTGGGGCCCCTTGGCTTTGCCTCGAAGCCAGCCCGAGCGCACCTTGGGCCCGGGGTGATGAGGACATCAACACCATTGTTACACCCACAGCCCTTACTGCTATACATACTGGACCAATTACTAGAGCTCGTGCACGCCAATTGAATTACCAGGTACTTTCGTTTCTTGGTGACAATTCTAATGTTCATGAGAATATGATGCTGCCTAAATTGGATACATTTGTGTTGATTACAAATGAAGGGCCTATCATGGACAAGAGGGATGAACACTAGAGCAGTATCAAGCATGAGATGAAGGCGCGGGCGAAGGGATCCAAAATGCCATTTCTAGTGCATATTTGAGCACTTTGAAGCCTCTGTGATGACCTACAAGGACATGGACGAAATATACAAGTTGCCCCTTCATAAATTTTGTCCATAGCTAATTTTAGGTGCTGTGCCACCTTATTTTTGGGCCAGGCCCATGTAATTTCAAAATACTTAATTATAGCCTGTTTTTAGATTCCATGTGTGTGGGGAAACAAAGTTAGGGTTGGTTTCATACCCCTCCTACAAGGGGTCAAAAAATCCCCCCTACTCCTCCATATATACAGCCCTTAGGGCGTCATTTAGACTTTGGGTTTTGTTTCGATTAAAAGTTCGCCATAGCTGCAACTTCGCGTACTTCGTTTGTGTTCAACGACTAGACCAAGACGTCAGAAAACCCCACTTTGATCAATAAAGCTTTCATCTTATATTCGCAATATCTAGATTGCAATCTCAGTTTCTTGCTTGTTCTTCGTTTGCTCGCAGGAAATAGACCCTCGTGGTCAGGTTGATCGTGCTCCGGCATGGTCAATAACCTCTAGGAGTTGGTTTAGTGATTGCTATGGTGCGACATCCTCGCACGTTCGTAGTCGGATCGTCAAAGACTGCTCCTCGGAATATGATATACCATCGCATCGAAAGATGGGACATCTTTGCCTCTATCACGGGGCTACTGTCGACGTTCTGGGAACCAGGGTACCCAGACTTGACTTCCTGCGGCCCACGGCGTGGCTCCCTCAAAGAACTAGTACGGCCCATCGGCAAGACCACCAAGACAAGACCCTTGCGAGGGGCCAAGCCTCGCGAGGCGGATGACACCAAGACCTTCAGAGGAGCAGCCTCCCCAGGCAGCCTCCCGAGGAGCGGATATTTCAATGCAGGTACCCAGCCTCATGAGGCTGTGATGATGTGAGCCATGACGATAAAGGCCAGGCGGGCGCCAGCGGACGTAGAGGAGGTAGGTTCCTCTTTGGCGCTAAGGAGGTAAGGACAGACGTGGGCTCCCAAGGAATCCCCCAAAGATTTCCATTCCCGTGCTACAAGACCAAGACCAAAGGCTCGGCAAGATGGAGCTCATCACCGAGCCCACCACTGCGTCACAACCAGAAGTTTTGCAAGCGAAGACCACCTTTCTTCAGGATTAGATGTACTATTTGTCCCCTTTCAAATTGGCCGTTGTGGGATCCGTCCCACCTAAGTTTTGGGGGAAGTAGACCAAGGCCACTATAAATATACGTTAGCCACCGCTATAGAGAGGGATCCGAATCCAACCATTTCCTCCCTCACCGTAATCGCCTCGCGAGGTTGTGCATCCTCTGTACTAGTTCATCCTCAGCCCCTCGTGAGGCCAATCCACCACAAAGTAGGAGTACGGTTTTACACCACAAGGTGGCCCGAACCTGGGTAAACTGTCGTGTTCATCTTCTTTTTTGTTCATGCGAATCCGGCGAGGCTAGGGTGTGGGGCGAAGGGCTCTAAGGTTGAGAGGTTGAGATCTTTGCACACGCCCTAGAGTTCGAACCTTCTTGGGTCTGCGGAGCCCTGAATCTGACAGAAACAACACTACGGGGCATGTGCGGGTGAGCTGGTGGTGTCTATGGGTTGCTGGGGACGTGCTGATCATAGTGGTGTGCTCGTGCGCAAGCTCCCGGCTCCATATCAATGGAGGCAACATGGCCGATGATCGGGTGCTTTCGGCTCCGCTAGAAAACATGTCTAGGGGACGCGCACAACAGTGAGGTAAGGGGGGTTTCGATCGAGGGGCTCACAGTGATTCTTTTGGCGTAGACGGTAAGGTAGGGGAGGCCCTCACAACGACGAATTCAATGGCGGCATCCGGCGGCCAAAGGTGGAAGACGATGACGAACCAGGTGCTGCAGCGCTTCCCTGCTCAAGGCCTTTGACGAAGGGAAGCGGAGGAGCTCGGCGGAGTCGAGGTACAGGGCGGGGAGACCTCGGGTGGGCGGTGGCTGCAGACTGCCACCTCAGGAGCACTTGATGGCACCTGCTCCCCAGCCGCCTCCTCAGGAGCACCTGGTGGCACCAGCCCTCACCGCTACCTCAGAGCGCCGACAAAGACTGCCGCCACCGCCACCTCAGAGCACTTGACGGTGCTCGCTCCCCTGTACCGCCACCTCAGAGCACTGACGGCCTCTCCTCAACCGCCAGCCAGAACTTCCTCGATCACGCTGCTCTCAAAGAAATACCTTCCGGAAAGACTCGATGGTGCTCGCTTTCGCCAGCCACCTCAGAGCAATCAACAAGCGCCACCCCCGCAACCACCTCAAGGGCGCACGCCACAGGATCGGCAAGCATAGGAGCCACCAAGATGGGACTCTCGCGAGGCCCCTTGAGGCCCTCTGGGCGCAGCCCCCGCACGTTGAAGCAGGGCATCTGCTTCACGAAGGCCTCCCTGTTCGAGCAATTGTACAAGAGGCACCTGTCTGCTGGGAGCATGACAGGAGCCGGGACGCCCGTCAGGAGTTGGAGCACCGCCTGCAGCGTCTTGGAGGGAAGCGAGGGCACCTAGAGCCTCATGGGGTCTTTGGGGCTGGTGAAGGCCCACATTCGGCGAGAATGGCGTTGAAGCGGGGCGATGCGCCGCCGGATGAACTCCCTCACCACCATCGACGCCGTCACCCCTGCCTCCTTCAGCTCAGCCAACCTGGACCAAACACGGCCGAGCCGCCGGTCGACGAGCTTCACATGCCCCCAGCCGGAGCTTAGTTCCGCCGGCGCTCGTGGGAGCTGGAGTAGGGGGCTGCGCGTGGTGGCATCCACATACACCCACTACTCCCGGAATCTCTCTACATCCGGGTGGAGTGTGAAGTCGATGCCAGAGTCAGCTGTCGCCGCCATTTCCTGGAACGACACACATCCCGAGCATTCTCTACCGTCGACCAGATGAAGCGAGAAGAAATATCGGAACAAGGCCACGGATGGGGCAACGCCCATGATGGCCTCGCGCAGAAAGGCAAAGCCGGCGAGAAGAACAATGGACCCAAGGTGATAGAGGCAAAGGTGTCCCATCTTTCGATGAGATGGTGGCTATCGTTTTGGAGGAAATCGACTTTGACGATCCGACTACGAACATGCGAGGACGTCGCGCCTTAGCAATCGCTAAACCAACTCCGAGAGATTTTTGACCACGCCGGAGCATGATCAACTTGACCACGAAGGTCTGTTTCCTGCAGGCAAACGAAGAACAAGCAAGAAACTAAGATTGCGATATGGACATTGCGAATATAAGAGGAAAGCTTTATTGATCAAAGGTGGGGTTCTGTGACGCCTTTGTGTGGTCATTGACACAAACGAAGTACGCGAAGTTGCAGCTATGGCGAAGTTTAATCTAAACAAAACCCAAAGTCTAAACGGTGCCCTAAGGGCTGTATATATGGAGGAAGAGGAGGGGAATTTTGTGGCCCCTGGGGGAGGGGTCTGAAACCAACCCTATCTCTTGTTTCCCCACACATACGGACTCTAAAAACAGCCTATACTCAAGTATTTCAAAATTACATGGGCCTGGCCCAATAATAAGGTGACGCAGCACCTATAGTAGCCTCTGGACGAAATTTATGAAGTGGCATCTTGTATATTTCGTCCAAGGATTCATGCACTCATTATGGTGGCTTCAAAGTCCTTAAATCATCACTTGTAACTCTGTTTGTTCCCTCTTGGCGCATGCCATCCTCTCCATGCGTGGTCTTGCTCCAGTTGTTCATCCCTCTTATCCATGCCAGCCCTTCATTTGTAAGCAAAACAAATGTATCCAATTTAGGCAAAGCATCATATTCTCATGAATATAAGAATCATTACCAGAAACGAAAAGTACCGAGCATTTAATTGGCATGCGCGAGCTCTAGTAATTGGTCCAGTGTATGTAGTAGTAGGGACTATGGGTGTAACAATGGTATTAATGTCCTCATCATCCTCCCCTTCTTGAAATGAAATCGTCCGCGATGAAAGCTCATCTTTCTCACTGAAATAAGGCTTCAAATCTGCAATGTTAAAATTGGGACTAACCCCAAAATCTGCAGGCAGCTCAAGTTTATATGCACTATCATTTATTTTCTCTAACACCTTAAAAGGACCATCAGCACGTGGCATTAGCTTTGATTTGCACAAATTAGGAAACCTATGCTTACGCAAATGTAACCAAACAAGATCTCCAGGTGCAAAGAGAACATGTTTTCTACCCTTATCTCCACCAAGTTTATATTTAGCATTCATACGCTCAATGTTTTCCTTAGTTAACTCATGTATTTTTAAGATCAAATCAGCATGTTGTTTAGCATCAAAATTAACCTTCTCCGAAGATGGGAGAGGCAACAAATCAAACGGTGCACGAGGTAGGAAACCATACACAATTTCAAAAGGGCACATCTTAGTAGTAGAATGCAATGAACGATTATAAGCAAATTCAATATGAGGCAAGCATTCTTCCCACATTTTCTTATTATTCTTCAAAACAGCCCTAAGCATAGTAGACAATGTTCTATTGACTACTTCAGTTTGGCCATCAGTTTGGGGGTGAGAAGTAGTACTAAAAAGCAGTTTAGTCCCCAACTTAGCCCATAAACATCTCCGAAAAAGGCTAAGAAATTTAGTATCACGATCTGAAACAATAGTATTTGGCACAGCATGCAAGCAAATAATTTCAATGAAGAACAAATCAGCAACATTAACAAAGATCATCGCTTTTATGACATGGTATAAAGTGTGCCATTTTCGAGAACCCTATCCACAACAACAAATATGCTATCCCTCCCTTCTTTGTTCGAGGTAAACCTAAAACAAAGTCCATAGATATATCCTCCCAAGGAACACTAGGTACGTGCAAAGGCATATATAAACCATGAGGATTGAGTCGTGACTTAACTTTTTGACATGTAGTGCAATGAGCAACAAAACGCCAACATCCTGGGCCTCATATTTGGCCAACAGAAATGTGTAGCAAGTATATCCTCCGTCTTCTTCACGCCAAAGTGTCCCATCAGTCCTCCTCCATGCGCCTCCTGCAACAACAAAAGACGAACTGAGCTAGCTGGAATGCATAGCTTGTTAGCACGAAAAACAAATCCATCATTAACGATGAACTTGTTCCATGTTCTACCTTCGTTACAATTCTGCAATACATCTTAAAATTCAGCATCATGCACATATTGATCTTTGATGGTCTCCAAACCAAATATTTTGAAGTCAAGTTGTCAAAGCATAGTATAACGACGAGACAATGCATCAACAATAACATTTTCTTTACCCTTCTTGTGTTTAATGACATAAGGGAAAGTCTCAATGAATTCAACCCATTTAGCATGTCTACGGTTCAGTTTTGCTTGACTTTTAATGTGTTTCAAAGATTCATGATCGTAATGTATAACAAATTCTTTTGGGCCATAAATAATGTTGCCATGTTCCTAAGGTCCCAACAAGAGCATATAATTCTTTATCATAAGTAGAATAGTTCAGACTAGGCCCACTCAATTTTTCAGAAAAGTATGCAACAGGTTTGCCATCTTGTAATAACACACCTCCTAATCCAATTCCACTAGCATCACATCCAAGCTGAAAAGTCTTATTAAAATCAGGAAGTTGGAGTAAAGGAGCATGTGTCAACTTTCCTTTCAATACCGTGAAGGCTTCTTCCTGTGCGGTACCCCAAACAAAAGGCACATCCTTCTTTGTAAGCTCATTGAGAGGTGCAGCAATGGTGCTAAAATCTCTCACAAAACGCCTATAGAAACCAAATGAGTCCAAGAAAACTCCTAACTTGTGTGACCGCTTTGGGTTGCGGCCAACTCTCAATAGCTTCAATCTTGGCTTTATCAACTTCAATTCCCTGTGGAGTAAGAACATAGCCAAGAAAAGATACTCGGTCGGTGCAAAAGGTGCACTTCCCAAGGTTACCAAACAAACGTGCATCATGTAGAACAATAAAAACAGCACGTAAATGTTCCAAATGTTCTTCCAAAGATTTGCTATAAATCAATATATCATCAAAATAGACTACCACAAATCGTCCAATGAAAGCACGTAAAACTCCGTTCATTAGTCTCATGAAAGTACTAGGTGCATTAGTTAACCCAAAAGGTATGACTAACCACTCATTAAACCAAACTTAGTTTTAAATGTTGTTTTCCGTTCATCTCCCAATTTCATACGAATTTGATGGTATCCACTACGCAAATCAACTTTGGAGAATATTGTAGAGTCACTCAATTCATCAAGCATATCATCTAGCCTAGGAATAGGATGACGATAATGAATAGTAATATTATTAATGCCTCTACAATCAACACACATACGCCGACGCATCATCCTTTTTAGGCACTAGTATAATAGGAACAAGACAAGGACTAAGAGATTCGCAGATATAACCTTTGTCGAGCAGCTCCCCGCATTTCTGACGATAATCTCCTTCGCCTCCTCCGGATTGGTACGGTATGGTGCACCGTTGGTAGCGATGCACCGAATTAAGTCAATTTGATGCTCAATCCTCAAATAGGTGGTAATCCCAAAGGGCACGTCTGTGGAAGACGTCAAATAACTCCTGCAAAATGTTAGTGACAGTAGGGGCAAAGAGGAAGGCACGTCCTCGAATGAAAATAATGCCTCTTTGCACACAAAAGCATAGCAAACAGATTTGCTAAAATCTAGCTCATCAATATATCAGATTTGGTGGCAAGTAAACATGCACTTTTCAATTTTGATTTCAGAAGCAACACTAGATGGTGTATTATTAGGCTTCATTTGTTGCTCAAATTCTTTTGCCACAATCAGATTTTCACTCTTATTTTCTCCTGTTTTGCTTTATTAGCTCTATTAATAGCATCTTTCAAAATGGAATCAGGAGTCATAGGAAGCAAAGTAATATTTTTATCCTTACGAACAAGAGTATATTGATTGTTTCGACCATGGTGTACAGAATTTTTATCAAATTGCCATGGTCTACCAAGTAATAAGGAACATGCTTGCATAGGTACCACATCACAATCAACATAATCAGCATATGTAGAGATACTAAAATGCACACGAACGAGACGTGTTACCTTGACCTTGCCGCTGTTGTTGAACCTTGGATGTAGTAAGGATGTGGATGTGGTCTTGTGGTGAGAGATAGATTCTCCACCATCTCCATGCTAGCTAAGTTGTTGCAGCTCCTCCATCTATGATGACGTGAAATGTAACGCCCTTCACAACTCCCTTTGTATGGAACAAATTATGCCTCTGATTTTGCTCTCACTTTGTGTAACTCCGCACACTCAAAACACGCTGAGCAACTAAACATTCATAATTGCCACAAGATCTTCAAAGAGCCATGTATTGCATCTCATGATCGTAATCATCTCCACCGTGTTCTTCATGTGTAATAAGAGCCAAAGTCTCCTCATCGTAGTCACTAGCGGACTCATACCCACCATCCTCGTGAGCAATCATCACACGCTGAGATTTGCATTCTCTCAAGAAATGTCCTCTTCTTCCCTTACAACGATTTACAAATAATTTCACTTGTGTGCCCTGCTGATGCCATGGAAGAAGAAGAGCTCGCAGGCCCGGCTGTGTGCTCTTGGTAGAGAGTGGTGGTTGTGCCTGCTTTCTTGTATCACTACCGAGGTGGCATCTCGATGGAGGTGATGGTGAAGTGGAAGTAGAGGATGCACATGGTGTCCATGATGAAGGTCGACTCAAAAAAATTCAGTTCGCGCCAATGCCCACGATCCTCAAGAGACTTCACGCTCAAATTACAAGCAAGATGGAATAAACGAGTGATATTATTATACTCCTTATACTCTAGAATGGTCTCAGATCTCTATTTAATCCACCCATAAACGTGCAAGCATAGCTTCATTCGCCTCAACAATACCACATCTAATCATGCGAGTTTGTAATTCCTTTATAATATTCTTCTTCACGTAATTTTTCCCTTTGTCTTAAACGCTGCAATTTTTGAATTAATTCACGTTGATAATATGGTGGAACCCAACAGCACGCATAGCAGTTTTCAAAGCAGCCCAAGTAGTCGGAATAGGATATAATCTACAATGTTCAGACTACTCAAACACATGCAAAGCTAGTGAAAGCACAAACAGCAAGAGGGAACATGTGTCTCCTCGTGATATTGGAAACATGTAAATCGTTGTTCGCTTTCTAACTCCCAAGTAAGATATATATCAGTGAACATATCTACCCTCAAATGGTGGAATATTCATTTTCGCTTAGGGAGATGGTCATGATCTCGCACCGAGGGGGATCCCTATCATTGCCATTATTTGCATGTGGACTAATTCGGTGGTTGTGGTGCTGGTGGTTGCACGAAGTTCTGATTTTGATCAACCTCATCCTCGTAATCTCCCGCATAATCATCCTCCACATCACCGCAGGAGCCACAGTATATCAACAGCAAAGCACCAATAGTTTGGCCAGTCAAGAAGGACACGGCTAGCTCAAGGAGGGCTGTTTCGCCGACGCTTGTTGTTGTTGTTGTTGTTGTTGCTGTTGTTGTTGTTGCTGTTGTTGTTGTTGTTGTTGTTGTTGTTGTTGTTGTTGTTGTTGTTGTTGTTGTTGTTGTTGTTGTTGTTGTTGTTGTTGTTGTTGTTGTTGTTGTTGTTGTTGTTGTTGTTGTTGTTGCTGTTGTTGTTGTTGTTGTTGTTGTTGTTGTTGTTGTTGTTGTTGTTGTTGCTGTTGTTGTTGTTGTTGTTGTTGTTGTTGTTGTTGTTGTTGTTGTTGTTGTTGTTGTTGTTGTTGTTGTTGTTGTCATTGTTGTTGTTGTTGTTGTTGTTGTTGTTGTTGTTGTTGTTGTTGTTGTTGTTGTTGTTGTTGTTGTTGTTGTTGTTGTTGTTGTTGTTGTTGTTGTTGTTGTTGTTGTTGTTGTTGTTGTTGTTGTTGTTGTTGCGGCAGGTGCAGCCGGTGGTGGAAGACACACAAGCCGTTCAATAAATCATTATCAAGCTTTGTTTCGAATGTCTTCTCAAGGCCGTGATCTTCCATGGCCTCTTCAAAATTGTTCAAAGACATCTTGCACCTGCTCACCATCATTTGCTGAAACTTATCATGAAGCTCCTTGTTCGTTAAATTGTCCCACCAATCTCGGCTTGCTTCATGATCCCGGCATGGTTAGCAGCAATAGAAGCACACAAGAATATGATCCTGCACAGACTACTAACAAGTGGTGGTGGTAGGGTGTCACAAATCCGTCAAGCAAATCTCAAATTCTTACCAGCTCTTACCAAGCAAAGAGGTGGTGACCGCAACCGTTGTAGTCAAACTCTCAAAGCTTGGATAGAGCGATTACTGTGGAGAGTCAAACGACGATGAGATGTATGTGGAGCTGGAAGGCTTATAATATGGTAGCAAAAAGGGTCAAGAATAATCAATTCAGATATGGAAAGTTGAATAAACGCCAAAGAACGGACTCAGGTTGGTCCTAGGCTAGACCGTACTAGGGACTCGAGCCTAGAACAAAAAAATCACGCTACCGCAAGACGTAAACAAGGGAGGAGCACACTCTGAATTTTTTCTTTTTTTTCACTTTTTTAACTTTTGTTCTTTTTTTGCTCCTCAAGAACAAACTTTTTTTCGAAAAAGTCTACAAATGTCCTAAAACTGCCTAGCCATAATTTTTTTGAAACTGGAACTATTTTTCTTCTCGCATGGCTCGAAGTTGGAGAGTCCTACTCTGTCACACGACTTTCAGAGTATCGCGTGATCTCGAAATCAAAGACAAAGCAACAATTATCGGACTCGGACTAGGACTAGTGGCAGAGATGAATCTGGTGGAATCTCGGACTGGTGGCGGAGATGAATCTGGTGGAACTCACACTGGTGGCGGATATATGTTGTAGGTGGACTAGGATTGGCGTGATGGCGACTGATTTTTTGTAGTGTATATGGACTCGGATTGGCGGTGAATATGTGGTGGTGGTATATGGCAGAGGCGATGAAGTTGGTGCGGTGGTGGTATATGGCAGCAGCGATGATGTTGATGCGGTGGTGATATATGGCAGCGGCGACGTGTCAACCTGTGAAGAGAACTCGAAACTCTAAAGGACTAGGTGCTAAGACCAGCAACTTGACACGACGATGCAACCGCAAATTCAACAAAGCAAAAACAGAAAAGATTATGCAAAGGCTCAGATTGGTTCGGATAGGATGAACTAATCCTAATTATTATTTTGGCTTTTTCGTGGACTATAGGTATGAAGAACAGACTCGATCTAAACTACAAAAAACTGTAAAATCTCACCGAGCAACCTGGAAATCTGATACCACTTGATAGAGGCAAAGGTGTCCTGTCTTTTGATGAGATGGTGGCTATCGTTTTGGAGGAAGTCGACTTTGACGATCCGACTACTTAACGCATGAGGATCGCCACGCCTTAGCAATCGCTAAACGAACTCCAAGAGGTTATTGAGCACGCCGAGCACGCATCAACTCCGACCACCAAGGTCTCTGCTTCTCGCAGCGTAACGAAGAACAAGCAAGAAACTAAGATTGCAATCTGGATATTGGGAATATAAGAGGAAAGCTTTATTGATGAAAGGTGTGGTTCTGTACACCTTTGTCTGGTCGTTGAACACAAACGAAGTACGCGAAGTTGCAGCTATGGCAATCTTTAATCTAAACAAAACCCAAAGTCTAAACGGTGCCCTAAGGGCTGTATATATGGAGGAAGAGGAGGGGAATTTCATGGCCCCTGGGGGAGGGGTCCGAAATTACATGGCCTGGCACAATAATAAGGTGATGCAGCACCATAATAGCCTCTGGACGAAATTTATGAAGTGGCATCTTGTATATTTCGTCCAAGGCTTCATGCACTCATTATGGTGGCTTCAAAGTCCTTAAATCATCACTTGTAACTCCGTTTGTTCCTCTTGCGCATGCCATCCTCTCCATGCTTGGTCTTGCTCCAAAGTTGTCCATCCCTCTTATCCATGCCAAGTCCTTCATTTGTAAGCAAAACAAATGTATCCAATTTAGGCAAGCATCATATTCTCATGAACATTAGAATCATTACCAAGAAACGAAATTACCTGATAATTTAATAGGCGCGCGCGAGCTCTAGTAATTGGTCAATCATATGTAGTTGTAGGGATTGTGGGTGTAACAATGGTATTGATGTCCTCATCACGGGGTCCAGATGCAGCGGGTGGATATGATAATACGAGAGCACGGCATTGAAGAAATCAGAAAAGGGGGGACCAAGCCAGCCAGGAGAGCGTGAAGGTGAATGGGCATCTCGGTGGCCTCCATGTCGACCAAGGCCCGGGAAGCAGGCCAGACCGTCGTTGCCTTCCACTCATTGGAATCGGCGGCAAGGGCCGGCCGAACCTTGTCCAGTCCCTCCTGATTGATCACCGTCGACCTACAAAGCACGTGCTCCAAACCCGGCAGAGATTCCGTGGGCGTGCGGGCCTTCCCTTTCTTATTCGACCTGGAGCCATGGTCGCGGAGGCGGATTGGCGCTGGCGCGGAATTTGGAGGAAGAGGCACGAGCTCACAGGGAAGGGGGGAAGCGGAGGACGAACGCGGTGGGCAATGATGGCTGAGCCGCGCCTGCAACAGGCAGCTGTCAAGTCTGGCGGTTGCCGAGGCTGCGTGAGGAAGTGGAGGCACCCATGTCCCATGAACCGCCACGCGTCGACCGGGCCCACAGGCGATTGGGGTCTGCAGTGGCCGCCTTGCCCTTTGGCCTCAAAGCCAAGTCCGGCGCGCCTTGGGCCCGGGGGCCACTCGGCGTTCGGGAACTAGGGTACTGGGACACACTGCCTGGGCCTGGCGTGGCTCCATCAATGGCCTGGTACAACCTATCTTCAGCATCAAGAAAGCAAGACCCTCGCAGGGGGCCAAGCCTCGCAAAGCGAACGACGCCAAGACCTCCAGAGGGAGCGGCCTCCCTAGGCCGGCTCCTGAGGAGGGAGATTCCTATGCAGGTGCTCACCACATGAGCTTAAGGTGTCGCAAGCCATGACAACCAAGGCCAGGCGGGCACCAGCGGGAGCAGTACAGCAGGTTTCCTATTTGGTGCTAAGAAGGCAAGCACAGGCGAGGAGTCCTGAGGAATCAGCCAAAGGTTTCTATTCCCGTGCTACAAGACCAAGATCGACAGGAAGGGAAGACAGAGGTCATCACCGAGCCCACCACTACGTCACGACCAGAAGCTTTGCAGGCGAAGACCACCTTTCGTCATGATAAGATGTACTATTTGTCTCTCTTCCAACTTGGCCGTTGTGGGATCCCTTCCCGCCTTCATTTTGGGGGAAGAGGACCAAGGCCTCTATAAATATAGCTTTGCCACCACCATAGAAGGGGATCGGACCATCCGAACCCTTGCCATGTCAGACCAACACAAGAACAGACCTCGTGAGGTAGTTCTTCCCCTGTACTAGTTCATCCTCAGCCCACCACGAGGCCAATCCACCCCAAAGCAGGAGTAGGGTATAATACCGCAAGGTGGGCTGAACCTGGGTAAACTACTGTGTCCCTTTCCTTTCTTGTTCATTGAGCTAGGCTGTGAGGTTGACGAATTGGTAGGATGGAGAGATCGAGTTCTTCGTACACGCCCCAGAGTTTGAACCTCTCTTGGGTTTGCGGAGCCCTAAATCCGACAACTATATCTTCGCACTCCATAGTATTCAAGTGAGTGTCCTCACAAGTCATTATCTTCATCTTGAATGTCTTCGCGAACCACCATTTTCTTCAATGTCTTCATACATTTTTAGGGGTCATCTCTCGTAGGAAAACCGAATCAGTGAGGTAATTCTACCTGTGTTATCCTGCAATTCTCACAAACACATTAGTCCCTCAACCAAGTTTGTCATCAATACTCCAAAACCAACTAGGGGTGGCACTAGATGCACTTACAATCTCCCCCTTTTTGGTGATTGATGAAAAACTATTTGAAGTTTTCAATGGGGATAAAAGTATGTGAAAGTTAAAGTTCATAGGCATTGTCTTCATAGGTTGGAAAAGGCTCCCCCTGAAGATGTGCATATAAGTAATTTTCTTTTGAATGCAAATGCACATGGCAGGTTTTACTTTGTGGAGATCCTCTTCAACACATGAGGACAACTCATCATGCATACATAAGAATAATGAAGATAATGAAATGCATAATGAGAAACGGGCGTCTGCAGAATGACTTCATGCGAAATTTATCACCGCGTCACAAGGTAGCGGCAGAAGTGGCAGACGACCATCAAGTTGAAGTGTTACAACTCAAAAGCCAAATAGTTTCAAGAACAAGAGTTGTAAGAACTTAGCAAAAATAAACAACCCATATGGACCCGCTTGAAGACTATCAACTCATATGTGTATCCCCCTTTTGTCATTAAGGACCAAAAAGGTTTGAAGACATAGAGTGTCTACTCGTTCTCAGGTGATGAAGATGTTGGAGCAGCAGGATCGACGTTGGTGTTGGGCGGTGCAGACGGGCCTGGTGCAACATCGTGATGCAGTGAAGTCATCGCTGGTGAAGTGGCGTCGTCCTCTTCATCTATGACTCGAGCAACCACTGTGTGAGCCGAAGATGAATATTCTGAATGTTCAATTGAGGGAGTTGGATGCCATCTTGTAGATTGTGGAGGCCTGGAATCAAACTTGAATCGTTGTGTGAAGCCATCTTCGCGAATATCATCTTCAAAACAGAGCAGTGTGGGGTTCTTCCAGGACCGCCGACAGGCTTCGTGTGCAACAAAGGAATTCTTGGTAGCCAAATTGCGAATGCGATTGACATCAACAAGAAGACTCTGCATTTGACGCTTCAGCCAGTCGTGATGCCTGTCCTGCTTTTGATGAAGTGATACAAGAAGCTCTCTGTCATTAAGGACACGAGCACGCTTCTGAGGCCTTTGAGCAATAGTGTTGGCTATTGCATTAGTGTTTGCACGATGCGGCAGATGTAGTTGACCAGCAAGAGGACCATTAGGAGTAGGAGGATTCGGAACATGTACTCCTTCAATTGGCTGTGTGAACCTCTGAAATGCAGCATTGTCTTCACGAACTTGCTCCTTTGCAGACTCAGGGTATATGGCTTCATGTGACATATCAACATCAGGCAAGAATACAACATGATTGCGTGCTGAAGGTTGGTATTTAATTGTAGAGTGAAGCTTGATCAGCCGCATAACCCATGGAGTATAAAACTTGAGGCCAAAAAGATCAATGCGAGAAGCTGCCAACTATTTGATGAAGAAATCTTGAGTGTTGAACCTGATGCCATTGATGATGTAGAAGACCAATGTCTTCATGGATCCTTCAAGCTTCGCGTCCGGAGAATATCCCTTGATAGGCCACAGTGTATGCCTTAGAATATGATATATGGTGCGGGGCTGGTACTTGAGGTCTTTGACAAAGAACTCCTTTGGATATTTAGCATCAATAGGCAATGGCTTCATCATATTGAGTGTCTGACTCATATTGGGCTCAGGCTTCTGGAAGATACTCTGCAGTTCATGTTCATATAGCTGACAACCCAGTTCAAACAGATCACCAGGAGTGGGCGGGGAAGTTAGCTCGATGATGTCCTGAGCATTGGCTTCATGATGGACATCTCCTGTCATCCACTCAAGGATCCATGTCTTCGGATCCCTGTTGTAGCCTCTGATGTGAATAGTAGCATAGAACTGTAGAAGAAGCTCTTCACTCCAGTGCTCCATGTTAGTGACAAACGGGAGCAGCCCAACTTCTCAGAAGTAATCAAGAGCCTCTTCAAGGCATGGCAGCCCGGCTATGGCATCGCAATCAAGACGCTTGTGAGGAAAAATCCGCTCTTGATTGTATAGTATGCAAGAGTAGTAGCTGTGTTGCTGATATCTCCAGAACCTATCTGAGGAGATCAATGGCTTCTTGTATGGATTCTTTGCAGAGTCGAAGAAGGTGTTGTGCTCTCTGAAGCTGAGCACACTGAAAGATCCTAGAGTAGTTACAACACTTGGAAGCCTGGGCAGCCTGGGCTTCGGCTTCTGCGTTTGAGGCCTTTGCTCCACATGATAGTCATATTAAGGACCTGGAGCAGTGGGTGGAATCAGAATAGGCCACCTTACAGTAACAAGCTCACCACGGTTGTAAGCACGTTCCATAGTGTGAGGCACGGGGGAAGGAACGGCTACATCCGAGGTGGTTGGCTACGCATTTTCTTCAGTGGCAGCATTGACTTCAGGCTCCACATTATCATCAGCCATGACAACATCATTGGCTTCAGTTGTGATGGTAGTGGCAGCGACATTTGCTTCAACCTCAATAGCTTCATGAATACGGGGTTCAGGCACAATGACTTCTTCTTCTTCTTGAACAACAGGATCACTGGTAGGGGGAACAACATCACATTCTTCTTCGTTTTCATCATCGGCTGAAGCAGCCAGAATGTCTTCAGCCGCTTTGGCTTCAGATTCTTGTGCAGTCACTGAAAGGATGGCTTCAGGAAACACTTGACGTGCTACTAAGCTTGTGTGTTGCACATCCTCTTCAGGAATGCTTGACATGGAGATTTGGGGCCTAGGGCCTCTACGAAGCATTTGGAAAGAGGGCGACACATGGTGAAGAAATGGTCTTCTCCATGTCCTGGGTGTTGCTTGTGGGGTCTCAAGCACCGGAGTGGTGACATGAGCCGGTGGAGTGCGGGGATTCACTTCATGCAGGGGGGAGTTGGGGTGTTGCTCTTCCCGGAATTCATCTTGAGCGTTTGGCGTCGTGGGACCGCCAATGCTTATCAATTCACTGCTTGTAGGAGCAGGCGATGATACCGGTTGGGCTCGAGCTGAGGAAGGACTTCGTCATCTTCAACATGGTCATTTTGACCAATGTCTTTAGCTGTAGTGGAATCGCCAGCTGGAATCTCTTCATACTCAGGAGCCTCTGTGGAAGCAGGCTCATGTACAACGAGATGACGCTCGCAATTTGAGGAGGCAGGCAGTGCAATAGAAATGGGTTCCACGTTCAAAGGTTCTTCGGGAACAGCACGCTCTTTGCATGAAGACTTTGAAGACTTTGTCTTCATCTTCTTCTGGGAGGGAGCAGTGATGTCGCTTGAAGCTATGTCGGTATTTACCCAAAGAGGAAGGGATGATGCAGCACAGCGGCGGTAGGTATTACCCTTAGATATGAAACCAAGGTTATCAAACCAGTAGGAGAACCAAGCAACACAACGTAAACAGCCCCTGCACACAAATAACAACACCTCGCAACCCGACGTGTTAAAGGGGTTGTCAATCCCTTTCGGGGTACGGCGCCAGAAATTGCGTGTTGATGGGAGAAAGTTGTAATAGATTGAAATAATAGATCGCAAATAAAATAAAGTGCAGAAAAGTATTTTTGTATTTTTGGTTTAATATATCTGAATAAAAATGCAAAGGGAAAATAGATCGCAAGAAAATACAAGAGAAAGAAGACCCGAGGGCCGTAGGTTTCACCAGTGGCTTCTCTCGAGAAAAATAGCAAACGGTGGGTAAACAAATTACTGTTGGGCAATTTATAGAACTTCAAATAATTATGACGATATCCAGGCAATGATCATTACATAGGCATCACGTCCAAGATTAGTAGACCGACTCCTGCCTACATCTACTACTATTACTCCACACATCGACCGCTATCCAGCATGCATCTAGTGTATTAAGTTTAAGGAAAAACGGAGTAATGCAATAAGAACGATGACATGATGTAGACAAGATCCGTTTATCTATATGGCGGTAGATATAGATCTCGTCTTTTTATCCATAGTAGCAATGATACATACGTGTCGGTTCCCTTTCATCACATCGGGACCGAAAGTAATCCGTGAAGATCGAACTCCACTACCGCACCTCTTCCCATTGCAAGATAAATATATCAAGTCACAAACAAAACCCAAATATCGGAGAAGAAATACGAGGCTATAAGAGATCATGCATATAAGAGATCAAAGAAACTCAAATAACTTTCATGGATATAAAAGATATAGCTGATCATAAACTCAAGTTCATCAGATCCCAACAAACACACCGCAAAAGAGTTACATCATATGGATCTCCAAGAGACCATTATATTGAGAATTCAGCGAGAGAGAGAAAGCCATCTAGCTACTAACTACGGACCCAAAGGTCTACAAGGAACTACTCACGCATCAGCGGAGAGGCACCAATGGAGGTGTTGAACCCCATCCGAGATGGTGTCTAGATTGGATATGGTGGTTCTGGACTCTGCGGCGGCTGGATGAATATTTCATCGGTGCTTTTAGGGTTTTGGTATTTTTGGGGTATTTATAGCAAAGAGGCGGTCCGGGGGGCACCCGAGGTGGGCACAATCCACAAGGGTGCTCCTGGGCCTCCTGGCGCGCCCTGGTGGGTTGTGCCCCCCTCGGGGCACCCCCCAGGTGCAACCAGGGCCCATTGCCTTCCTTCTGGCCCATAGAAATCATCGTGGAGTTTCGTGGCATTTGGACTTCATCTGATATTGATTTCCTGCGATGTAAAAAACATGGGGAGAACAACAACTAGCACTTGGCACTATGTCAATAGGTTAGTACCAAAAAATGATATAAAATGACTCTAAAATGGTTATAAAACATCCATGATTGATAATAAAACAGCATGGAACAATGAAAAATTATAGATAGGTTGGAGACGTATTAGCATCCCCAAGCTTAACTCCTACTCGTCCTCGAGTAGGTAAGTGATAAAAACTGAATTTTTTATGTGGAGTGTTGTTCATCATGTCATATCATATTATTTTCTTTATAGCATGGACATTTGGACTTTTTATGTGATTCAAAGCAATAGTCTAGTTTTGACAAAATAATTTAGATACTCAAGCATATCAACAAGCAACCATGTCTTTCAATATATCAATGCTAAAATAAGTTATCCCTAGCCCATCATGCTCAAACATTGATCCATCCATGAAACATACTCGAATATTAACTACACGCAATACTTAAGCACGATCATATTGCCTCCTAGTTTGTTCTTTTTATGAGAGAAGATGGAGACTCAAATTTTAAAATAAAAAAAATTGCATAAAGTAAAAGAAAGGCCCTTCACAGAGGGAAGTAGGGATTTGTAGAGGTGCCAGAGCTCAAAGCGAAAACATTTAGAGATAAAAACATTTTGGGAGGTGTATCTATCCCACCAACGAAAATGACTTAGAGTTCCCAACACTTTCCATGCTAGATATGCCATAGGCGGTTCCCAAACAGAAAATAAAGTTTATTCCTTTTTCCACCATTCTTTCACTGTCCATGGCTAGCCGTATCCACGGGTGCCCTCCATACCAACACTTTCCAAGGAATTTATTTTTTGGCAACATAAAGTAAATTCATGTTTGCATTTCGGGACTGGGCATCCCTAAGACCTTTGCCTTACTCTCGTGCAATGACAAGTGAATAAACACTCATCTTGTGAATAACACATGTAGCATGGAAAATATTAGCTACTCTGCTACAGTTCATGAGCCGAAACAAACACACAAAAGAGAAGTTTATTTTGAAAATTAGAGATGGCACATGCAAATTTGCTTAGAACGGCAAAAGAATATTGCATATGGGTAGATATAGTGGACTCATGTGGCAAAAATGGTTTAAAGGATTTTGGATGCACAAGTAGAGATCATACTTGGTGCAAAATGAAGGCTAGCAAAAGATTGGGAAGCGACCAACCAAGAAACGAATAATCTCATACGCAAGCATTAAGCATAATTAACACTGAATAATGCACCACAAGTAGGATATAATTTTCATTGCATGATTATTGGCTTTCATACATGCATAGGGAATCACAAACCTTAACACCAATATTCTTACTAGAGCACAATTACTCATCAACATAACTCACATATCACATCATCATATCTCAGAACTATTACTAAGAATCAAGTTTATTTTGTCCAATGATCTTCATGACATTTTCTTTTTCTTTATCCTTCTTGGATATCTATCACTTTGGGACTAATTTTCATGTGTTGCTTTTCATAAGCTCAAACAAATATAAATGAAGATCATGAGCATAACAAATTTTCTTTCTCTCAAAATAATTTAAGTGAAGCAAGAGAGAATTTTTTCAAAATTTTACTAACTCTCAAATAAATCTAAGTGAAGCAAGAGAGTATTTCTTCAAAAATAACAAAGCACACCGTGCTAAAAAATAAATAAGTGAAGCACTAGAGCAAGTCCTAGCTCATAAAAGATTTAAGTGAAGCACTGAGAGCAATTCTAACAAGTCATGATATAATTTTAGCTCTCTCAAATAGGTGTCTCCAGCAAGGATTGATGACTTAAAACACAAAATAAAACAAGAAAAGACACATATCATACAAGACGCTCCAAGCAAAACACATATCATGTGACTAATAAAAATACAGCCTCGAGTAAAAATAACCGATAGTTGTTGAAGAAAGCGGGATGCCACTGGGGCATCCCCAAGCTTAGTTGGTTGATCATTTTTGGATAATAGCTTGGGATGCCGGGGCATCCCCAAGCTTAGGCTCTTACATCCTTCCTTCATCCATCGTAAGATAACCCAAAACTTGAAAACTTCAATCACACAAAACTCAACAAAACCTTCATGTGATCCGTTAGTGTAAGAAAATAAATCACTACTATAAGTGTTGTGTCAAACTAATTCTTATTTTGTTTTTGTATTATATGTACTGTATTCCAACTTTTTTATGTCAAAAACTCATCAAAGAAAACCATAGAGCCATCAATATAAGCACACAACACAAAGAAAACAGAATTTGTCAAAACAGAACATTCTGTAGAAATCTGATTTGTTCGAATACTTCTGGAACTCCACAAATTCTGAAAAACTAGGACAACCTAGATAATTTGTATATTGATCTTCTGCAAAAAGAATTAGAATTTTATCACGTTCTGGTGAATTTTAACAATTGTTTGCGTGAGCACAAAGTTTCTGTCTTTTTCAGCAAGATCAAACAACTATCCTATTGGTTCTACTTGGCATAAACACTAATTAAAACTCACAAAAAAACCATCATAACAGTAGAATAATTGTGGTAACACTCAAGAACAGAAAGCAAAATGCAAAAATAATTTTTATTCACTGGTTTGCCTCCCAACAAGCGCTATAGTTTTACGCCCTTAGCTAGGCGTAAAGCAAGGATCTAAGTTTTGTCATCTTTGTTTCGAGATCCATAAGATGCCCTAATGATTGATTCATAAGGTGGCTCAATTCTAGTTCTAGGAAAGTGTTCCATACCTTTCCTCAAAGGAAATTGGAACTTAATATTGCCTTCTCTCATATCAATCACGACACCACTACTAGGAAAAGGGCTATAGATGGAATTGACACTAATGGCGCACTGCACATGTGGTGCGCCATTACTATATACTAATGGCGCACCATGTGTTGGTACGCCATTATCAAACCACTAATGGCGCACCACATTGCGGGTGCGCCATTAGTAAAAAAAATTTTAAAATTTTGTCAAAACTACTAATGGCGCATGGGAGTGGTGCGCCATTACTAGTTGAACTAGTAATGGCGCACCATGCCACGGTGCGCCATTAGTAACTTGGCCACCACTTCCACCGAATGCACCCCCGGGGTGGATCGCCTTTTCAGCTTTTGAAAAATAAAAGAAAATGATGAAAATGTCAAAAAATAAAAGAAAATAAGTTTCCCATGTGATATGTGGTCTAGTTGTTGGGAAAATTTGCAAATATGAATTTCGATTTCATTTGCAAAATCTCTCGAGAAATTTGTAAAAATGGGCATAACTTTTGCATACTAACTCGGATGAAAAGTTTTTTATATGAAAATCATCTACTCGAAAAGTTACATCCGAATTTAACCCCTGCTAAACGTTTTCAAAATCCTCAAAAACCTAATGAAAAAAAAGATACGGGCTTTAAGATCCGGAGAGGCAAAAAATTCAAAAAATTCAAACTCACTAATGGCGCACCTGCCCATGGTGCGCCATTAGTATCTTCCCGCCTTGAAAATTTAAAATAAGTCAAAAAATAAAATAAAAGTTACTAATGGCGCACCTGCCCATGGTGCGCCATTAGTATCTTCCCGCCTTCAAAATTCAAAATAAGTCAAAAAATAAAAAAAGTTACTAATGGCGACCGCCCATGGTGCGCCAATAGTATCTTCCCGCCTTCAAAAATTCAAAATAAGTCAAAAAATAAAAGTTAGTAATGGCAAGACCTGCCCACGGAAGGCGCCATTACTATGTTGTATATATATGGCGCACCTCCTCCACTCCACCTCTCCACCACTCCATCTCTCCTCCTCTCCTCTCCTCCACTCCATCTCCTCCTCTCCTCTCCTCCACTCCTTCTCCTCCTCTCCCATGACATCCTTCTCCTCTCCGCGACCTCCTCCTCCTCTCCCATGACCTCCTCCTCCTCTCCATGACCTCCTCCTCTTCGAACCTCCTCCTCCTCCTCTCCTCCTCCCTCCCCTCACGGTTTTCCTCCCTCCTCTCCAGGTGAGCTCCTCCTCCTCCTCTCCTCCCATTCCCTCATGGTTTCTCCTTCCTCCTCCGATGCTCGGTGAACTCCTCTCGCGACCTCCTCCTCTCCCGCGATGTAGGCGAGCGCCTCCCCTGACCTCCTCCTCCTCCTCTCCGTGAACTCCTCTCCCAAAAGAACACGGCAAAAGAACGTACAAGATCCAAAAACAGGAACAAATTTTGAAATAATATCGCCAAAAACGAGCAAAAAACTAGCAAATAATGGGCAAAAATCACGATCCAGATCCAAATTCAAAATTCAAAAATAGCAATGGCTTGCACGGTGGGGGGGTTAGACTGCGCCACTACTATTTTCCCGCCTTCAAAATTCAAAAATACTAATGGCGCACCGTGGCCTATACTAATGGCGCACCAGTGGCCTATACTAATGGCGCACTGTGGCCTATACTAATGGCGCACCAGTGGTGCGCCATTAGTATACCAGATACTAATGGCGATTGTGCTAGCGCCATTAGTAAAAATTACTAATGGCGTGCTAGTAATGGCGCACCAGTGATGCGCCATTAGTAGGCAAAACTGGTGCGCCATTAGTAGGCCTTTTCCTAGTAGTGCACCGATAGTGTGTAGAAACTGTCTACCAAGAATAATAGGACAAGACGGGTTGCAATCAATATCAAGAACAATAAAATCTATGGGCACATAATTCCTATTTGCAAGAATAAGAACATCATTAATTCTTCCCATAGGCTTTTTAATAGTAGAATCCGCCAAGTGCAAATTAAAGGAACATTCTTCAAGATTGGTATGACCAAGTACATCACATAAAGATTTAGGAATTGTAGAAACACCAGCACCCAAGTTACACAAAGCAAAACACTCGTAATTTTTAATTTTGACTTTGATAGTAGGTTCCCATTCATCATGCAATTTTCTAGGAATTGGAACTTCTAATTCCATCTTTTTTCCAAAGCTTTCATCATAGCATCAACAATATGTTTAGTAAAAGCTTTGCTTTGTTCATAGGCATGGGGTGGATTTAGCATGGATTGCAACAAAGAAATACAATCAATCAAGTAGCAACTATCATAATTAAAGTCTTTGTAATCCAAAAGAGTGGGCACATCACTAGCTAAAGTTTTGACCTCTCCAAACCCACTTTTATCAATTTTGTCAACAAGATTTTCTACCTTAAGTTGACTCCTCTCCAGTCCCTTTTTCATCATTATTAACTTTACTAAACAAGGAATCAATAGAAGAAACACCAATAATTTTAAGATGTTCATCACTTTTATCCTCTAACAAGATTGGCTTAGCAGCCAATTGATTTACTAAGGTAGCTTGTGCATCGGATATTTTTCCTAGCAAACTTTCGGCAAAAGCATACTTAGATTGGAGATTGCAAACTTCTCTCCTAATATCATCAAGTTGTTTCGTAATAGCATCAAGCACAACAGAGTGCTCCTTAAGTTCTTCAGTAAAGTATTTATTATGCTCAAATTGTGTAGTCATATATTCCTTAGTACTTTTCTCAATTTCAAGCAAGATATTTGGGTAAGGAACATCATAATATTTTGTTTGAGGCATCATGACTAGGCAAACAAGAAAGCACACAAAAACTGATCCAGCAAGAAAACGGCGAACGGAAAAAGAGAGGCGAATAAAACGACAAATTTTTGTGAAGTGGGGGAGAGGAAAACGAGAGACAAATGGCAAATAACGTAAATTTCAAGGAGATGAGATTTGTGATTAGGAACCTAGTATGTGTTGAAGATCCTACCCGGCAATGGTGCCAGAAATTCCTTTTGAAGTCGCTTGAAGCTACGTCGGTATTTCCCCAAAGAGGAAGGGATGATGCAACACAGCGGCGGTAGGTATTTCCCTCAGATATGAAACCAAGGTTATCGAGCCAGTAGGAGAACCAAGCAAAACAACGTAAACAGCCCCTGCACACAAATAACAACACCTTGCAACCCGACGTGTTGAAGGGGTTGTCAATCCCCTTCGGGGTACGGTGCCAGAAATTGCGTGTTGATGGGAGAAAGTTGTAATAGATTGAAATAATAGATCGCAAATAAAATAAAGTGCAGCAAAGTATTTTTGTATTTTTGGTTTAATAGATCTAAATAAAAATGCAAAGGGAAAATAGATCGCAAGAAAATACATGAGAAAGAAGACCCGAGGGCCGTAGGTTTCACCAGTGGCTTCTCTCGAGAAAAATAGCAAACGGTGGGTAAACAAATTACTGTTGGGCAATTGATAGAACTTCAAATAATTATGACGATATCCAGGAAATGATCATTACATAGGCATCATGTCCAAGATAAGTAGACCGACTTCTACCTCCATCTATTACTATTACTCCACACATCGACCGCTATCCACTATGCATCTAGTGTATTAAGTTCATGGAAAAATGGAGTAATGCAATAAGAACGATGACATGATGTAGACAAGATCCGTTTATCTATATGGCGGTAGATATAGATCTCGCCTTTTTATCCTTGGTAGCAACGATACATACGTGTCGGTTCCCTTTACATCCGGGATCGAGCAATCACCGTAAGATCGAACCCACTATCCGGCACCTCTTCCCATTGCAAGATAAATAGATCAAGTTGGCCAAACAAAACCCAAATATCAGAGAAGAAATATGAGGCTATAAGAGATCATGCATATAAGAGATCAAAGAAACTCAAATAACTTTCATGGATATAAAAAGATATAACTGGTCATAAACTCGAAGTTCATCAGATCCCAACAAACACACCGCAAAAGAGTTACATCATATGGATCTCCAAGAGACCATTGTTTTGAGAATTCAGCGAGAGAGAAAAAGCCATCTGGCTACTAACTATGGACTGGAAGGTCTACAAGGAACTACTCACGCATCATCGGAGAGGCACCAATGGAGGTGGTGAACCCCATCCGAGATGGTGTCTAGATTGGATCTCGTGGTCCTGACTCTCAAGGGCGGCTGGATGAATATTTCGTTGATGCTTTTAGGTTCTGTATTTTTGGGGTATTTATAGAGCAAAGAGGCGGTCCGGGGGCACCCGAGGTGGGCACAACCCACTGGCACGCCTGGCCTCCGGCGCTTCGGTGGGTTGTGCTCTCGGGCACCCCAGTGCAACCAGGGCCCATTGCCTTCCTTCTGGCCCATAAAAAATCATCGTGGAGTTTCGAGGCATTTGGACTTCATCTGATATAGATTTCCTGCGGTGTAAAAAACATGGAAAAACAACAACTGGCAGTTGGCACTATCTCAATAGTTTAGTACCAAAAAATGATTTAAAATGACTATAAAATGATTATAAAACATCCAAGATTGATAATAAAACAACATGGTACAATCAAAAATTATAAATACGTTGTAGACGTATCAAGCAGCATCAGAGGTGTCATGGTGCTTCCTCTTCCTGGCTTCAGCCTCAGCTTGCCTAGTCTTTTTTTGCTCTGAAGCTGCTGAAGGGACCATTGGCTTCGAGCCAGTCATACTGGCAGGGAAAATAATGCTTGGTCTTTCCTGCCTTGTGGCTTCGGGTTCAGCTTCAGCAGGCTTCTTCTTCTTCATGGTAGCCAGCTTGGGGTCGACGCCTGGATGCCCAAGTGCCTTTCTTTTCACGGCTTCATTGTGATCCTGAACGCATTTCTCAGCGTAGTACTTCATGCGCTCACAAGAGCCTTTGGCTTCGTCGCGATTCTTCTTGAACTGTGCTTTGAGGTCAATCATCATCTGTTTGATGTTTTGAACATCAACAACACTGAGCTTGGCCATATGCTTCTTGAACTAGGCCTTCTCATAGTCGATCTTGTTCTTCAACTCAACAATTTTCTGAGCTATAGCAAGCTCCTTGGCAATGGCTCCTTGAAACGTGACACTGATGTCAATGGGCAGCTGCAGGTCATCGGTGGTAAGAGTAGGATCCTCAAACCATTCATCAATGAAGTTGTTGAGAATGTCAGCATCAAACAGAGGCAAATCCTTGAAGATTTCAGCCTCCTGTTTACTCTTGATGAGCATCTCCAACGCATCATCAGCAAGATCTTCATCGCTCGACAGATCAATAACATTCTCTTCGTTGCACAAAATGCTGGCAGGAGTAAGGTCATGCCCAGAAATCTTCTTGGGCTTCTTGGTCTTCTTGGAGACGCGGGATTGACATTCAGACTGCACACTGGATTCAGGAGGGGCAGATTGCGGTGGCTTCACTCTTGAAGCTTTTGGAGCGGTGGAGGGCTTTGAAGCCTTTTTCTTCTTTGGCTTCGGGGACTCGGGAACTTCAGCATGTCCCTCTTCACCAGCAGCCTTGTCGACAGTGGCCCTTTGGGCAACAATGTGGGAGAGGAGCCCATCAAATCTATCAAAGGGGCCAATGATATTCGGATTGGCTTCACGACTGCCATCCGGCCTTGGAGCTACTGGGCTAGGGTTAAAGTCAATCCTTAGTTCCTTCTTGTTCTGAAGAGTAGAAGCCCTTGCAAACTAAAGATTTTGCTCAAACAATTCATCATTGCGACACCATCGGAGACTGGATGGGTTGGCATCTGCAGGCTGAGGTCCTCTGACCATGCAAGGATAGAAGCCCTGAGCAATGGCTTCAACCTTCGTCTTGGACATAAGCTTCTTGTATACAATATCAGCCCAAGGTGGCCTCACAACGTTCTTCTTAGCATACTCATTAGTGACAAAGTGGTATTTGAACCATTCCTCTGCCCAGTATCTTCGAATCCATTGGACTTGTGATTTTGTTGAGTGTATGATTCATCTAGATCAGACTTGTATTTCTCATAAAGATCATGGGGCAGGTCCAAGGCAGTGTTGTCACGGCGCTGTCTGCCACCCTTCTTTGCAGATTTACTTGAGGCCATTGGACTCAAACAGAAAGGCTACAAGGCAGTGTTTGGCTTCAATCTGCTTGTTAGACAAGAATTGGCTTCTGGAGATTCACTATGATGCTGTAAGAACTCTGCAAATTAATGCAGACTATGAGAACCAAGGGATTCTCTCACGGACATGTACCTGTGATAGCATTAGAGATGCGAGGGAAGGGGAAGAGGTCAAATGCATTCTCAGAAGATTTTGAAGACATTGACCTCATAGTGCGAAGACATTCACTTATTGAAGTGAGTTGGTTCCAGATTTGTACGAATCCATGAATAAGTACAAGTGACGAATCTAACAAGATTTGATGCATAAGTGAACATACTTGCAAGTTATGAGATGCAGAAACAAAGGATATAGATTTGGAAGTGTATAAACCACTTTTGGAAGAAGTGGATAGATCCAATGGATCGAAAACACGGTAAAAAGTGAGTTTTACTTACTGCACGAAGAACAGCTAGACGAGGCGGGAAGGAGGCCGAGCAATCAATTCTCCCATGCCCTAACTTGGCGGCGGAAGACACCTACGATGGTGGCGGAGAGGGCGATGTCCGCGGCCGGCATGGAGACGGCATCCAAGACGTCGCGGCAGCTAATCGCTTTGTCTCGTGCGTCGACTGAGATTAGCGGTGGCGCTAGGGTTTGAGCGAGACGGCGAGGTGGGAGAAGTGAAATGAGCGCGTGGGGTGAAGTATTTATAAGTAGAAGGTGTGGTGCAGTGCAATTACACAGGTGCCCCTGGCGGTTCACATCTGGTGGACACGTGGCAAACATGCAACTTATCGGGGGTTGAGCCATGATCCCATGCGCGCCTGGTCTGTCGGGTGGTCGTTCCGGCTTCTCCGGTATTCAGGCAAAAGAGATAAGGGCATTAAAAACATTTTTAAATGTGTGTCTCTGTATGTTCAGTTGACAAGGACACAGTGTAGACATTCGACACGTGTCAACAGAATGCATATGAAGAGACAGAGAGAATTTGAGGGATAAGCACAGAAGGGGTTAGGGTCCGATCACATTCCCTTAGTTCAGAAAATAGCAAATTTGAAGACATAGCTATAAGTGAGTGTCAGAGGATGTAACACACACACACACACACACACACAGACACACACACACACACACACACACACACACACACAAATATATATATATATATATATATATATATATATATATATATATATATATATCAATGAAGACCAAATCAACATTGTGAAGATAAACTTTGAAGACAATCCAAATATGAAGATAATGCAATCATGACGCCAAATGAAATTCTTCAAGAAAGTGTGGTGGTATGCGTTACCCACAGATAGGAAATATTAGACTCCTGCATACAGCAAGACAATTATCTTGGCGCTCCGAAGTCAAATTCCACATTAATGTATTCATACTTAATTAGAGGGTAAGTCTTCATGAATTGAAGATATACATTACTTCGTGTGTTGCACATCTAAGTCATCAACATGCATAAGCGTTAGGATGTGTGTCCATTGATAGGACGTTTGAGGATTCTAAGATATTTGGCTCACACCGCAGCTTGAAAAACCTTTTCTCATCCAAGGGCTTCATGAAGATATCTTCCAGTTGCTCTTCAGTGTTGACGTGAATGATATCAATGTCTTCCTGCAACACATGATCCCTGAGAAAATGATGACGGATCTGAATGTGCTTTGTCTTCGAGTGCTGAACTAGATTGTGAGCAATCTTGATGGCGCTTTCATTGTCGCAGTAGAGTTGCACATGCTTCATGTTGATGCCATAATCCTTGAGGGTTTGCTTCATCCAGCGAAGCTGAGCACAGCAAGATCCAGCAGCAAGGTATTCAGATTCAGTAGTGGAGAGTGATACACAGTTCTGCTTCTTTGAAGACCAACAGACAAGAGATCGTCCAAGAAAGTGACATGTCCCTAATGTGGACTTGCGTCAACCTTGTCACCAGCATAATCAGCATTTGAGAATCCAACTAGCTCATACTCTAAGCCCTTTGGATACCATAATCCTAGCGTTGGGGTGTGAGCCAAATATCGAAGAATTCGCTTCACAGCAAGGTGATGCGATTCCTTTGGTGCCGCTTGGAATTGGGCACACATGCAAACGCTAACCATTATATCAGGCCTAGATGCACATAAGTACAATAGAGAACCAATCATGGAGCGGTATACCTTTTGATCGAACTCTTTACCATTGTCGTCGGGGCCCAATTGGCCTTTGGTTGGCATTGGCGTCATGTACACTTTGCAATCTTACATTCCAAACTTCCTCAGGAAGTCTTTCAGGTATTTCTCGTGTGATATGAAGATGCCATTTCTTTTTGACAGATTTGAAGACCAAGGAAGAATTTCCACTCTCCCGTCATGGACATCTGATATTGCTCTTGCATCATATGGCCAAACTCATCACTGTATCTCTTATCAGTGTAGCCGAAGATAATGTCATCCACATAGATTTGGCATACAAACAGTTCACCATCATATGTCTTCGTGAAGAGAGTGGGATCTAGAGAACCAGGTTCAAAGCCTTTGCTCTCCAGGAAGTCTTTGAGTGTGTCATACCTAGCGCGAGGTGTTTGTTTGAGGCCATACAGTGCCTTGTTGAGCTTGTACACCATGTCAGGACGCTTTAGATCTTCCAAACCAGGTGGTTGTGCAACATACACTTCTTCTTCAATTTTGCCATTGAGGAAGGCACTCTTTACATCCCTTTGGTATAGAAGAATGTTGTTGTGGTTGTCATAGGCTAGCAGTATGCGAATGGCTTCATGCCTAGCCACAGGAGTAAAGGTTTCGTTGAAGTCAGTTCCTTCCACTTGTGTGTAACCTTGGGCAATGAGGCAAGCCTTGTTTTTGACAACTTGACCATGCTCATCTTGCTTGTTGTGATAGATCCATTTGGTGCCAGTGATATTGTGCTTGCGAGGATTAGGACACTTAACTAGCTCCCAGACATTATTCAAATCAAACTGTTAAAGCTCTTCTTGCATAGCTTAAATCCATTCGGGTTCCATGAAGGCTTCATCAGCTTTCTTGGGTTTAGATATAGATACAAATGCAAAGTGCCCACAAAAGTTTGCTAGCTGTGTTGCTCTTGAACGAGTGAGTAGACTAGGTGCATTGATACTATCAATGATCTTCTCAATCTGGACTTCATTTGTGACCCGAGGATGAACTTGGTGCAGATTTTGCCCTTGCTAATTGTTGTCTTTATCTTCAGCATTGGCTTGAACCTAAGCATTGTCGTCATGTTGATTAGGTGCAGAAATGATGATTTCCTCTTCAGCCTGTTCCTCGGTGGGTATGATTTCTCCAGTACCCATTAGCTTGATGGATTCACTTGGTGTAGCTTCATCTAGCACATTTGGCATGTGCTCTCTTTACGAGCCATTAGTCTCATTGAACCGCACATCTACAGTTTCAACCACTTTATAGTGAAAGAGGTTGAAGAATCTGTAGGTGTGTGAATCCTTTCCGTAGCCAAGCATAAAACCTTCATGTGCTTTCGGTGCAAATTTTGAAGTGTGATGTGGATCCTTGATCCAGCACCTAGCACCAAAGACTTTTAAATAACTGACATTTGGCTTCTTACCAATCAGGATCTCATAGGATGTCTTCTTGAAGAACTTATGAAGATAAACTCTTTTGATGATGTGGCAAGCAGTATCAATGGCTTCAGGCCAGAACTTCCTTGGAGTCTTGTACTCATCAAGCATCATATGTGCCATCTCAATGAGGGTTCTATTCTTGCGCTCCATGATGCCATTCTGCTGAGGTGTGTATGGAATAGAGAACTCATGTGTGATGCCCAATGTATCAAGATAAGTGTCGAGGCCGGTGTTCTTGAATTCTGTGTCGTTGTCACTCATGATGTGCTCGATCTTGATGCCATAATTAGTCATGGCACGATTGGCGAAGCGTCTGAAGACATCCAGCACATCAGTCTTGTAGAGAATTATGTGCACCCAAGTATACTTTGAATAATCATCGACAATAATGAATCCATAAAGATGTGCAGAGGTAGTAAGGGTAGAGTAATGAGTAGTGCCGAATAAGTCCATGTGTAGCAGTTTGAAGGGGCATGATGTAGTCATGATTGTTTTCGAGGGATGCTTGGCCCCAGTCATCTTTCCAGCTTCACAAGCACCACATAGGTCATCCTTCTTGAACTTGACGCCCTCGATGCCAATGATATGCTCCTTCTTCACGAGAGTGTGCAAGTTCCTCATACCCGCATGTCCTAGCCTTCGATGCCCGAGCCAACATTCTGAAGATTTTGCTAGAAGACATACGGCAAGCTGTGGTCTTGCGGAGAAATCTACCATATACAGATCATCTCTTCGATACCCTTCAAAGACTAGAGATTTGTCAGATTCCATAAGCACAAGGCAATGATATTTTCCAAATATCACTATCATATTCAGATCATAAAGCATTGAGACAGACATTAAGTTGAATCCAAGGGATTCAACAAGCATCACTTTATCCATGTGCTGATCCTTTGAGATTGCGACTCCACCTAGGCCCAATACCTTGCTTTTACCAGTGTCAATGAACGTGATGTGACTTTTAATAGATGGACGTAGGGTTGAATCCATGAGAAGACTTCGATCACCAGTCATGTGGTTAGTGCATCCACTGTCCATGATCCACTCAGTAGGTTTCGCGGTCTTACCCTCCAGTGCAGTTAGCGGGATAGGCTTCACCAAGAGTATTGCGAAGCACAAAAATATAGTGAACAAGCATGCTATCAAAGTTAAGATTCTTGTTTGGTAAGATAGGATGCTCGTCAAGAAACCCTGGGACGAAATAAATGGTAAGACCATTCTGGCATTTTATCTTGCGTCCCACAAGATGTTTTAGGTCCCTCAAAGATTACGCCAAAAGTCTTTGATTTCCCGATCGAGACCTTTCCCTGCAAGAGAAAGTTAATTCTTCTTAACCACCCACATCTTCGTGGGGTGGCTTAGAAGTAATGAGTCTAAGTCACGACATCTAAGAACTTTGGCTTTGGAACCCTAGCAAATAGTTTCGCAGGTGGTGAATAATACTCATATGAATATGCGTAAAAGTTCTTTGTTTTGTGAACATAGCTGTTAGCAGAAACACACTCATATTCATGAGTCTGATGATAGTTTCCCTGCAAAACATTGGCGTTAGGGTGACATTGTGAGGTCCTCTATCTATATGAAGCCTTTGGGCCAGATGAAGCCTTTGGTATGGGGTTTGTCTTCTTCCCAGGTGGTGTCATGATGACATTCACGGGACGCTTCTCAAGACAACTTTTGGGCACCTAGATCTTCTTCAAAGGTGGCCCATTCCAGCAGTTAGTACCAATAAACCTGGCAAACGCTTCACCATTCTGATTCTTAAACAGCTTATGATTGGCGTCAAAGGATTCATCAATTATAATGGGGTTAGCACAAGTGAATCCAGATAAGGTAGATGGGTCCGCTAAAGGATCCTTTGCAGCAACCCATGTGATTTTGGGTACTGCTCAGGCTTCCAGTAGGAACCATAAACATTCATTTTCCTCTCAAAACCAACACCCTCTTTCCTAGGGTTTCGGTTTAGAATATATTTCTTAAGGACATCACATAGTGTTTGATGCCCTTTGAGGCTGTTGTACATGCCTGTTGCAAGCAATGTCTTCAACCTAGCATTCTTATCAGTTATAGTAGTGGTATCCTCAGAAGAGGGGATAGTTACCACATCAGCAGTTGAAGATATTGCAACATCAGAGGCAGTAGAACATTCAGCAATAGAGATATCATTATCATGCTCAAGACATTTTAAACATGGTGGCATAAAATATTCCTGAGCGGAATTGATCTTTTGAGCGAGAAGTGAATCGTTCTCCTTTTGAAGATCTTCATGAGACGCTCTCAGTTTCTCTAGATCTTGCTTCCTTTGAAGATAATCATAGGAAAGCTTCTCATGAGTAGCTGAGAGTGTTTCATGACGACTTTCAAGTTCCTCGTACTTTACACGAAGATTATGTCTTTGATTAAGGACTGAGTTTGATTCATTTCCTCGTCCAACAGGTCATCGCTTTTGTCTAGCATTTTTTGAATATGTTCCATAGCAGTTTGTTGTTCAGTTGCAAATTTAGCAAGAGTCTTATAGCTGGGTTTGGATTCACACTCAGAGTCATCTTCACTGGAGGTTTGAAAGTAAGCATCGCGTGAGTTTACCTTGGCATCTCGTGCCATGAAGCAGTAGGACGGAGCAGAGTCGTCCTCATCATCGGCTTTAGCGTCGGAGACGTGACCATTTTCTTCAGTGTTGAAGATGGACTTGGCGACGAATGCCGAAGCTAGAGCCAGACTTGACACGCCTGAATCAGACTCCTCCTCAGACTCCTCCTCAGACTCCACCTCCACCTCCTCAGACACAGACTCCTCCTCTGAATCCACCACCTCCACGAGCCTTGCCGGATGAGCTCTTCTTGTCAGACGAAGACTTTGATGAAGACTTTGAAGAAGACTTTGAGGATTTCTTCTTGTTCTTGTCGTCAGAATCATATTCCTTGCTCTTCTTCTTCTTCTTCTTCTTCTTCTTATTCTTCTTAGATTCCTTGTCCCATTGAGAACACTCCGAGATGTAGTGGCTAGGCTTCTTGCATTTCTGGCATGTTCTCTTCTTGTAGTCACGAGAGGAAGCCTCATCTTCTTGACCTGGACCTTGAAGACTTTCCGAAGCGATTCTTTTTGGAGAACTTCTGGAACTTCTTCACGAGCATTGCTAGCTCCTTTACAATGTCTTCAGGATCCCTAGAACTGCAGTCAGATTCTTCTTCAGATGAGGAGACAACCTTTGCCTTCAAAGCACGGGATCAACCATAGTTGGGGCCATAGATATCTCTCTTCCCAGATAGCTGGAACTCATGTGTGTTGAGCCTATCAAGTATATCAGACGGATCGAGACCTCTGAAGTCAGGACGTTCTTTTATCATCAGGGCCAAGGTGTCAAATGAGCTGTCAAATGATCTCAGAAGCTTATTCACAAGTTCATGCTTGGTGATCTTAGTGGCGCCAAGAGCGCGAAGCTCATTTGTGATATCGGTGAGGCGATCGAACGTGAGCTGGACATTTTCATTGTCATTCCTCTTGAAGTGGTTGAAAAGACTGCGAAGAACATCAATCCTTGAGTCTCTCTGAGTTGTAACGCCTTGGGTGACCTTGGACAGCCGGTCCCAGAATAGCTTCGCAGTTTCTAGTGCACTCACACAGCCATACTGTCCTTTGGTCAGATTACCACAGATGATGTTCTTGGCGGTTGAGTCCAGTTGCGCGAACCTCTTGACATCAGCAGTGGTCACACCTTCACCGACCTTGGGAACGCCTGTCTTGACGACATACCAGAGGTCAATGTCAATGGCCTCAAGTTGCATGCGCATCTTATTCTCCCAAAGAGGGGTAATCAAGCCATCAAAACTGGGCACGCAGCGAGACCTTGATTATCCCTCAAGTCGACATAGCTAAAACTCCTGGTGGTTAAACCGAATCACACAGAACAAGGGAGCACCTTGCTGTAATACCAATTGAAAATGCTAGTTATCGCCTAGAGGGGGGTGAATAGGCGATTTTTATGAGAGTCTTCAAAACACGAAGTCTTTGAAGACAAACTGTTGGAATGAGCCTATATGATATGCAACGGAAGATGAACTACACTAGACAAGCCAAAGTCATGTAATCAATATAGTGAAAGCACGAAGACTAACAACAGCTAGGTAGTATGGATCAGGATGGAAGATAATATGAAGCAAAACAGGTAATAGTCTTCACACAGTGAAGTCAAACAGACCAGGAAAAGCAAGCAATGACTTCACGAAGACAAACTGAAATGTAAAGGAAGTAGGGGATAGAACCAGTTGCTTCGTGAAGAGAAGGATTGGTAGACCAATTCCAGTTGCTTTCAAAACTGTATGTCTGGTTAGGGAGGCTGAGATTGAACTTTGAAGACCGTGTCTTCACCTTATTTCCCTTGAGCTAAGGACACCTAGTCCTCGCCCAATCACTATGGTAAGTCTTCAAGGTAGACTTCCAAACCTGCACAGACTCCGTTCACTAGCGATCCACAATGACTCTTGGATCCTCGTAACATGACGCTAACCCGCCTGGAGGATGCAGGTCCTCAAGTGTAACAAGTCTTCGTGTCAAGCGGACAGACAGACTTCAGTGATGCATAACACTCTTTGGCTCTGGGTGTTTTGGGCTTTGTCCTCGCAAGGATCTCTCTCTCTCAAAGGCTTCAAAGGTGGGTTGCTCTCAAACGACAAAAGTCGTGCACTAACTCTGAGCAGCCACCAAATTATTGTGTAGGGGTGGGCTATTTATAGCCAGGAGGCAACCCGACATGATATGTCCGAAATGACCCTGGGTCACTAAGGAATCGACACGTGTCCAACGGTCAGATTTCAAACACACGCGGCAGCTTGGCTTGTGCTACAAGTAAAGCTGACTCATCCAACTCTGGATAAGATTTGCTCTCATTGTCTTCGCTCGAAGATATAGGATTTTGGTTGAGCATCACTTCAGTCATCTGACTAATTTGTTCACTTGGACCCCACTTAACAGTACGGTGGTTCCTATGACTCAATAAAGAAGAAAAGGAAACTACAAAAGAAACTATGTCTTGGCACTCCATAGTCTTCAAGTGAATTTCTTCACAAGTCATTATCTTCATTGTGAATGTCTTCACGAACCACCATTGTCTTCAATTTCTTCATACATTTTTAGGGGCCATCTCTAGTAGGAAAACCGAATCAGTGAGGGACTTCTACTTCTCACAAACACATTAGTTGACCCTCAACCATGTGTATCATCAATACTCCAAAACCAACTAGGGGTGGCACTAGATGCACTTACAATTATCATAATCAAAATCCTTGAAATCCAAAACAGAGTGTTCATTGCTATTTAAAGTTTTGAACTCTCCAATCCCACTTTTATGAAATTTTGCATCAAGATCTTAAAACTCCAAATCATTGGGACGCCTTTTAGCTAAAGTTGACTCATCTACAGTCCCATCTTTATAAAGATTTATATTAGAAAACAAAGATTCAACAGCAGTCACGATCTTCATCATTATTTTGACGAAAATTGGAAGAACACGCTTTTACAAAGCAATCTCGCTTAGCACGCACCTTAGCGGTTCTTTCTTTGCACTCATCAATGGAGATTCTCATAGCCTTTAGAGATTCATTGATATCATGCTTGGGTGGAATAGATCTAATTTTCAAAGAATCAACATCAAGAGAAATTCTATCCACGTTCCTAGCTGAATCATCAATCTTAAGCAATTTTTCTTCAACCAAGGCATTGAAATTCTTTTGCGAACTCATAAATTCTTTAAAACTATTCTCAAAATCAGAGGCATCTTATTATATTTTCCATCAGAATTGGTGTAGGAATTACCATAATTATTAGAGGAGTTACTAGGAAACGGCGTAGGATTAAAATTACCTCTATACATGTTATTACCAAAATTGTTCCTACCAATAAAATTCACATCCATAGATACATTATTATTTTCAATCAAAGTATATAAAACAATATCATTAGGATCAATAGGAGCACTCTTGCTAGCAAATAATTTCATAAGTTCATCCATCTTTCCACTCAAAACATTAATCTCTTTAATCGCATGCACTTTTTTACTAGAAGAATATCTTTCGGTATGCCATTGCGAATAATTCACCATAATATTATCTAGGAGTTTACTAGCTTCTCCTAAATTAATTTCCATAAAAGTACCTCCTGCGGCCGAATCTAAAAGATTTCTAGAAGCAAAATTCAAACCGGCATAAAATTTTTGTATGATCATCCACAAATTCAAACCATGTGTAGGGCAATTTCGTATCATCAATTTCATCCTCTCCTAAGATTATGCAACATTGCTATCTCTTGAGCTTGCGTTGGTTTTTCCCTTGAAGAGGAAAGGGTGATGCAGCAAAGGAGCGTAAGTATTTCCCTCAGTATTGAGAACCAAGGTATCAATCCGATGAGGAGACTATGCAACAAGCCACGAATACCGGACAAACAAACACCAACTTGCAACCAACTCGACAAAGGGTTGTCAATCCCTTCACGGTTATTCGCAAAGTGAGATCTCGATAGAGATGGATAAACAAGAAAGTAATATTTTTGGTATTTTGGTTTATGGAACGGAAAGTAAAGATTGCAAAATAATAAAGGCAATGACAGAAATTGGCAAGTTGACAGGAAACAGATATGATGTAAAATAGACTTAGGGGCCATAGGTTTCACTAGAGGCTTCTCTCAAGATAGAAATTATTACGATGGGTGAACAAATTACTGCCGAGCAACTGATAGAAAAGCGCAAAGTTATGACGATATCTAAGGCAATGATCATGAATATAGGCATCACGTCCGCGTCAAGTAGACCAAAACGATTCTGCATCTACTACTATTACTCCACACATCGACTGCTATCCAGCATACCAGCTCTATAGTTGTGTTTTGGTAACATACCAGCTCTATAGTTGTGTTTTAGCATGTGCCTCTATAGGTTTCACTAGAGGCTTCTCTCAAGATATAAATTATTACGGTGGGTGAACAAATTACTGCTGAGCAATTGATAGAAAAGCGCAAAGTTATGACGATATCTAAGGCAATGATCATGAATATAGGCATCACGTCCGCGTCAACTAGACCAAAACGATTCTGCATCTACTACTATTACTCCACACATCGACCGCTATCCAACATCCATCTAGAGTATTAAGTTCATAAAGAACGGAGTAACGCATTAGGCAAGATGACATGATGTAGAGGAATTAACTCAAGAGATATGTTGAAAACCCCATCTTTTTATCCTTGATGGCAACAATACAATACGTGCCTTGCTGCCCCTGTTGTCACTGGGAAAGGAAACTGCAAAATTGAACCCAAAGCTAAGCACTTCTCCCATTGCAAGAAAAAACAATCTAGTTGGCCAAACCAAATCGATAGTTCGAAGAGACTTGCAAAGATATCAAATCATGCATATAAGAATTCAGAGGAGATTCATATAATATTCATATATAAACTTATAATAAATCCACAATTCAGCGGATCTCGACAAACACATAGCAAAAGAGTATTACATCGAATAGATCTCCAAGAACATCAAGGAGAACTTTGTATTGAGAATCAAAGAGAGAGAAGAAGCCATCTAGCTACTAGCTATGGACCCGTAGGTCTGAAGTAAACTACTCACGCTTCATTGAGAGGCAATGGTGTTGATGTAGAAGCCCTCCATGATCGATTCCCCCTCCGGCAGGATGCCGAAAAAGGCCCCAAGATGGGATCTCACGGGTACAGAAGGTTGCGTGGTTTCGTGGCTCCCCTCGATGTTTTTGGTGTATAAGAGTGTATATAGGAGGAAGAATTAGGTCAGGAGAGCTATGAGGGGCCCACAAGGTTGAGGGGCGCCCCCCACCCCCTGGGCGCGCCCTCCACCCTTGTGACCGCCTTGCGGCTTCCCTGACTTGTACTTCAAGTCTCCTGGGTGTCTTATGGTCCAAGAAAAATCATGGCGAAAGTTATATTCTGTTTGGACTCCGTTTGGTATTCCTTTTCTGCCAAACACCAAAACAAGGAAAAAAAGAAACTGGCACTGGGCTCTAGGATAACTGGTTAGTCCCAAAAATCATATAAACACTACTAGGGAAAAACCTAGTAGTTGCGTGGGTGTTGAGGCTATCAGCAGCGCGGGTAGCCGCGCTACTACTACGACGCTACATCTAACTATTAGTAGTAGCGCGGTCTGTACCCGCGCGACTACTATTGACTATATCAGCAGCGCTTTTCGAGCAACGCTACTATTAGTTAGCTGTAGTGCTTTCCCTAGCCTCAAGCGCATCTTTGCTATATCTTTCATCACCCCCGCTTCCTACCCCGTTTCAGTTTCAATAAACCGCAATTTCCAGATACTAGGTGCTACTAGATATCAATTCCGTAAAGCATTATATGTATTAGGTAGTACTCCCCCCGTTCCAAATTACTCGTCGTGGTTTTAGTTCAATTTAAACTAAAACCACGACGAGTAATTTGGAATGGAGGGAGTACTAGATAACAATTTCATATATAGTCAACATGCATCCTCAAGCAGTACAAGGTGATATCGACGACGATCATCATATGTAGTTCTAGATGATATCGACGACGATCATCATATGTAGTTCTAGATGATATTGACGACGATCATCATATGTAGTTCTAGACGATATAGCCACACACACACATATGTAGTTCTAGATGATATCGATGACGATCATCATCCTCAAGCCTGGGCGGTGGGTGTTCCTGATAGTAATTAGCATGGCCTGTCCAACACGAAGATTGTTGCCAATGAGGAATCTCTTCCACCCAACTGAGTTTAAGTGTGTGCGACCATCCATGTCCATGCGGTAAGTATAGGTGGTGGCGAGCCCCTTGCGGTAAGGCGTAGTCTAGTTGAGCCTTCTTCATCAGGCTCGATACCACAACTCACAGATAGGCTCTTTGGCAATTTTGAATAAGAAAAACATATCAATTAATAAGTAGCCTCGCACATACTTTTGCAAATATATTTCTATTAAGTATAGATTTCTACACTATCAAAAGACACAGTACTACACATTTGTACTAAGCATGAATTCTACTAATAAGTATATATGGATTATCTGCACTATTAATAGTTCCTTGGATTCTACACTAATAAGAATGTGATCAGACTCTACACTAAAGCATATCATCAACTAGATTCCACACAACATATCATTTGACTCTACACTAAGCATATCATCAGATAATTTGCATTTGTAAGTATAACATACCATATCATGCCGATCGACCATGGTACTTGTCAGGCGGGTCACGGATGGCACCCTGACAAAGTCATCACGTGGCGGAATTATGTCCCATAGGTTGCAGACCTCCTCCTCGCTCAGCATCATTCTTTGAGCTACGATGGCTTCATGAAGTGGGTCCTCATCATCTTCATCGAGTGGCTCCTCATTATCTTCATCATCTTCATCATCTTTCACCAGGTTGATATAAATGACAGCCAGCTTGGGTCTTTCTACTCTGAAGGAGAAGTTGATCAGCTCACCACCAGTAAGACACATGCGGGCGAGGAAACACGCCCATCCATCTCCTCCAATCAGCGTCATATTGCGTCCTTTCTCGACCTCCATAGTGTACGGACCCCCAGGAGCCTCAAATGTCACAGTGTCTCCTGTCAGCTTCTTGAATTTTAACCTCACATTGCATGGGACGATCTATGTAAAAAAAGCAAAATGACACAATGCAGTAATGCCAACACTAAAAATAAAAATAGTTGTTACATTTCATATAATTTCTTACCGCCGCATGATGAAAACTCAGCTGTAAGTAGATGTCGAACAGCTTGCCAGTTGCAAGGCTACTGGCGCACCTTGACTTGCACAGTTGACATGGTGGTGGTGGTGGTGGCGCCATTTTCCTAAAGCAATATGAGCAAAGGATTAACAATCCACTTCACAGGAAAGAAAAATAGTAGCATGTGATATTTTTGGTTCTTCTTCAGTTATATTTTTAGAGCTTACTAACACCTTCTACCAAGAATTTTTATCAACAAATATCTACCAAATCAAGGTATCACCTACTAAGATATTTCATCTAATTTGGCCCCTATTTCCTAAGATAACTGATTAAAAAACAAGTGACAAATTTAATTGGGATTAACTTAGCACTTGCAAACCAAATACTTGTATCAAAACCAATATCTAGCAAATCACGGTACCACCTACCAAAGCATTTCAACTAAATTGGCACCTACATTTTGCCAAAAAAATAACTTACTATAGAAAAACAAAAGCATCTAGTTATCCATATGAAATTCGTAAGCCCTCGCTGCATCTAGCTAGGGCAGCCCTCGGGGGGTGCTGACGAGGAGGGGGGATGGCATGGTGACCTCGGTCGGGGGTGCTGACGAGGGGAAGGCCGGTGACTTTCCTACGAGAGGAGGCGACGACAGCGGCCGGCGAGGGGATCGAGGGAGGTCGGCCAAAGGCGCCCGGCCAGAGCTCGCAGGCGGCGACAGAGTTGGCAGCGAGAGGGTGGAGGAGCAGCAGAGGGGCAGCGAGAGGGGGAGGAGCATTACCTGCGGCGGCGGTGGCGGTGGCACGTGATGGCGGAGGAGAAACCCTAACCACAGCTGCCGGCGTCTGGCGGAGGGGGAAGATTGAGAGATGAGTGTGCGGGGGGCCGGGCCGCGTGTTTTCTTTTGCTGTAGCAGTAGCGTAGGAACAGGGAGCGCGTTACTGCTAAGCCCAATATCAGTAGCGCTTTGTCCTGAAAAAATGCTACTACGAAGGCTAAGCATGTAAAAAACATAAAAAATATATGTTGGTCATCATTGATCTTTTTGTGTAGAATGTAAATAGTCAACATGAATCCCCACCGTACCTGTATAGTCACAAGTGAAGATTCATATTGCAGCCACAAATCCTACACATACAGTTCAATGAAGACCACGTGCTCGAGATAGTTTGAGAAGTAACATATTTAAGGTGGTAAACACCTTGTTCGCTTAGCAGTATGGGACTAAACTTAATTAGTTGCAAGAGGGGATGATACTTAGTAGCAGCGAGTGTTGAAGAAATGCGCTGCTACTAAGTACTTTTAGCAAAGAGCGCTGGCCCATGAGAAGGGTGCTACTACTATATCTAGCCCGAGGCAATGTCATTAACAATTGTAGTAGTAAGCGCTCTTTTCACCTAGAGCGCCATCTTTCTTTGGGCTATTAGTAGCGCGGTCTTCAAGCTTCACATCGCTAATTAGCAGTAGAGTCTGTTTTTAAACCACACTGCTGGTAAGATTCTGTGTATAAGGTTTCCCCTAGTAGTGAAAATAGCATCTTAATGCATATAAAACATCCAAAATATATAATATAATAGCATGGAACAACAAAAATTTATAGATACATTGGAGACGTATCAAACATGTTCATGATCAAGTTGCTGAAAATTCATAATGTCGTTCCTAAGGGAGATAACCTTAGCGGGAGGGAAATACTTGGAAATAAAAGCATCTTTACACGTATTCCATGAATCAATACTATTTTTAGGCAAAGATGAAAACCAAGTTTTAGCACGATCTCGAAGTGAGAATGGAAATAGCTTCAATTTAACAATATCATTATCCACATCTTTCTTGTTTTGCATATCACATAATTCAACGAAATTATTAAGATGGGATGCGGCATCTTCACTAGGAAGGCCGGAAAATTGATCTTTCATAACAAGATTCAGCAAAGCGGCATTAATTTCATAAGATTCCGCACTAGTGGCGGGAGCAATCGGAGTACTAATAAAATCATTGTTATTAGTATTGGAAAAGTCACACGATTTGGTATTCTGTTGAGTCATTCTGACAAAGCAAGCAATCTAACACACAAGCAAACATAAAGCAAATGAGAAGACGAACGGAAGAAGGGCGAGAAAAAGGCAAATCTTTTCAAAAATCATTTTAGAAGTGGGGGAGAGGAAAACGAGAGGCAAATGGCGAATAATGTAATGCAAGAGATGAGAGTTTTATGATGGGTACTTGGTATGTCTTGACTTGGCATATATCTCCCCAACAATGGGCGCTGTAAATTCTTCCTGCCATCGCTTGAGCTTGCGTTGGTTTTCCCTTGAAGAGGAAAGGGTGATGCAGCAAAGTAGAGATAAGTATTTCCCTCAGTTAAGAACCAAGGTATCAATCCAGTACGAGAAGAACGCACAGATCACAAATAACTGCACAGACAATCAAACACTTGCACCCAACGGGATAAAAGGGGTTGTTAATCCCTTCACGGTCACTTGCAAAGGTGAGACCTGATTAAGATAGATAAATAAAACTAAACAAAAGATAAAATAATTTTGGGTTTTTTGGCTTATAGATCTAAAAATAAAAGATTGGAAAATAGTAGATCGGAAACTTATATGATGGAAAATAGACCCGCGGGCTATAGGTTTCACTAGAGGCTTCTCTCATGATAGCAAATAATACGATGGGTGAACAAATTACTGTCGAGTAATTGATAGAAAAGCGCAAAGTTATGATGATATCCAAGGCAATGTTTATGTAATATAGGCATCACATCCGTGTCAAGTAGACCGACTCCTGCCTGCATCTACTACTATTACTCCACACATCGACCGACTCGTGCCTGCATCTACAGTATTAAGTTCATAAAGAAAAGAGTAACGCTTGAAATAAGATGACATGATGTAGAGGAATAAACTCAAGCAATATGATGTAAACCCCATCTTTTTATCCTCGATGGCAACAATACAATACGTGCCTCGCTACCTGTGAGGGATATACCCCGCGGCCGGAGATATGACCCGGCTGGGACTTGGTGACTCGTTGCTAAGCCGGTAGATTATAAGCCGGCAGACAGTTATAAGCCGCCAGATTATAAGCCGGCAGACAGTTATATGCCGACAGATTATAAGCCGGCGGACAGTTATAAGCCGGCTGATTGTAAGCCGACGGATAGTTATAAGCCAGCAGACAGTTATAAGCTGGCAGACAATTATAAGCCGGGCAGATGGTAAGCCGGCAGACAGTTATGACCCGGCAGATGGTAAGCCGACAGACAGTTATGAGCCGATAGACAGAGTCGCCTGGGGTTAATAAGCCCGAGACGTTAAGAAGCCCAAGATGTTAAGAAGCCCATGGTGAGACGTCAGAATAGGTTAAGTCCCAATCCGAGTTGGACTCTACATGTAACCCGCCCCTTCAACTTATATAAGGAGGGGCAGGGCACCCCAAGAGGGACAGGCTGAATAATCTTTACAACTAGACACAACTAGGAGAGCCGGTGATACGGCGACTCCCTCGTGAGCATAATGAGACCTAGCCACAAACAACATGTAGGGTTATTACCGGATGATGTTTCCCGGGGCCCGAAGCTGTCTAAACCATTGTCTTGTGTGTTAATCCACCTCGCATCTCTCATCCCGATCAACCCCTTTCAAGCTACCACATAGATGCGCTGGCCTCACGACTAAGTCCTCACACTAGGACATCTGCCATGACAATTCCATGACAGTTGGCGCCCACCGTGGGGACACTACCCCTACTTTGTCATTGGGTGAGGACACCACAATATTGAACCCAAACCTAGGCACTTCTCCCATTACAAGAAAAACCAATCTAGTTGGCCAAACCAAACCGATAGTTCGAAGAGAATTACAAAGATATCAAACCATACATATAAGAATACAGAGAAGATTCAAATAATATTCGTAGATAAGCTGATCATAAATCCACAATTCACCGGATCTTGACAAACAAACCGCAAAAGAAGATTACATCGGATAGATCTCCAAGAACATCGAGGAGAACATGGTATTGAGAATCAAAGAGAGAGAAGAAGCCATCTAGCTACTAGCTATGGACCCGTAGGTCTGAGGTAAACTACTCACGCTTCATCGGAAGGGCAATAGAGTTGATGTAGATGCCCTCCGTGATCGAATCCCCCTCCGGCAGGATGCTAGAAAAGGCCCCGAGATGGGATCTCACGGGAACAGAAGGTTGTGGTGGTGGAAAAGTGTTTTCGTGGATGCCTCTGGTGGTTTGGGAATACATGTGAATATATAGGAGGCAAAACTAGGTCAGGGGGTCACCGAGGGGCCCACAATGTGCCCTACCCCCTGGGCGCGCCCTCCCCCTGTGTTGCTGTCTCGTGGATCTTCTGACTTGAACTCCAAGTCTCCGGGGTGTCTTCTGGTCCAAGGAAAATCATCACGAAAGCTTTATTCCATTTGATTTCCATTTGGTATTCCTTTTCTGTGAAATTCAAGAAGAAGGAAAAAACAGAAACTGGCACTAGGCTCTAGGTTAATAAATTATTCCCAAAAATAATATAAAATAGCATATTAATGCATATAAAACATCCAAAACAGATAATATAATAGCATGGAACAATAAAAAATTCTAGATACGTTGGAGACGTATCATATGACTACCAGTATTTTCTTTGAGGTGAGAAAGCGCACACGAGTCCACATATTCCCCAAACCAATACACCACTATGGATCCACTCCCGTCTCCCTACGAGAAGGCCATCCATAGCACTCACGCTTATCTTGTGCATTTTAAGTATCCATTTCCAGTTATCTGTGACCAATGGAAGCATTCAAAGTATTCCATATCCGCGGACGCGGCTATTCGAATAGATCATTTATAACCCTGCAGGGGCGTACTTCTTCACACACGCTCACACCACTTATCACTGTTTACACGACATGTACTCGGAAACCTTCAAGCGGAAGCTCAGTGAAGGTGTCGGCCATGACCTGACTAACCACACAAGTCTCTAGTCCATGTTTATCGCCTATTTGATTTCCATCTGCAAGGAAGTTTGACCGAGGTTTTCACTACGGCCCCAAACGATGTGTGAAGGGTTCCCGAGCCCACCAAATGGGTGCCTCGGTACACCGTGCCATGGTGTATCTATCGCATCAGAGCCCACCCCTAGGGTCAGCGCCATGCACGGCGTCCAACACATATCCTACAAACACCAGAAACTAGTTGCAACTCCTGGACAGAGATCAAGGCAATTAACAAGTCGAGGGGGTCCATGGGTTTCGGGCCCAATGCATGGTAATAGCTGTCTTGGATCACAAACACAGAACTTAGTTCCTGAGGACGGCTTCAATGAGACAACCCACCATGTACTCGTACATGGCCTCTCATCGCTACCTTTACCAAATCGTGTTCACACACTTAGCTCTCAATAGTAGGGCATGTTCATCACCATCCCAATCCATCCCAGATGAATCAGACCTAACACAACTCTAAGCATAGCAGGCATAACAAGCAAGCACATCATGTCTAAAACAACTCCTACACATGCTAGTGGGTTTTAACTAATTACCGTGGCAAAGACAGGTCACGCAGAGGAATCGGTTCAACTACCGCAACATGTAACAGTTGAATCGTTGTTGTCCTAATGCAGTAAAAGAGAGCAAGAGTGAGAGATTGGGATTGTATCAGAATGCTCAATGGGGTTTGCTTGCCTGGCACTTCTGAAGATAGTACTATGTCTTCATCAGTGGCATCTATCACATTGTCGGAACAACGTCTACTGAGAGGGGACAAACACTGGCAGAAGAGAAAGAACTCAATAAATGCAATGCAACAATATGATGCATGATCATGACATGGAAATATGCTGTTGATTGAGCTAATTCAACTAGAAACCAGATTAAATGAAGTTGGTTTGAACCAAAGGTTCAAATTCAAACTCCATATGTGATTATTTAAATGCCAATCATTGCCACCAGCTCGCCCGGACATGCCCTGTAGTGTTGTTTCCGTCAAGCCCGAACTCCATCCACCGCCGTGAGCTCCATACCAGCCAGCTCCTGCCATTAGAACTCCAGTCGCCGCCACCGTTGGATGCGCCACCCCACCAGCTCCCCGTAGATGATCTCTGCGCATCCAAACGTCGACCGTAGCACAAGTCCGGCGAACCTCCGCCGTCGAATTGGTTGTCGCCGTCCGAGCTCCGGTGAGTGCTTGTGTGGCATGGTCTTTAGGGACTAATCACTATTAATTAACAGCCAAAGCCACTGATAGCGGGCCCCATCACAGGGACAAACCCAGTCAGCACTAGATTTGACCGAGATTAGACCTTATGTCACTAACCAGTGGGCCCTACTGGTCAGGTTTGACGTGGGTCAACCCAGTTGACTTGCTGACATCAAAGTGATGCGATGATGATGCAATAATGTATTTTCTGGATTTAGTCTAATTTAAATTAACCTGGAAAATCCAGAAAATGCTTTAAACTTCTAAAAATCATAGAAAATAGTCTATATCTCAAACGGAAAAGATTTATATATGAAAAATGATCAAAAAATCCAAAGAATCTAGTTATGGCGTTTTTATGCATGTTTGAACAACTTACATCCACTGTATATGATAATTTGAATAAATGGCATTTTAAATGTCCAATGTGGAGTTTGAATTTGAACGTTAGGTTCAAACCAAATTCATTTAAATTGTTGATAGCTACATTAGCTCAAATCACAGCATGTTGCCATGTCATGATCATGCATCATATTTGTTGAATTGCATTGATTGTGTTCCATCTTTGTTGTCGGTGTTTGTCCCCTTTCGGTAGCAGACGATTCCGACAATGAGATTGATGTCACTAATGAAGAACAGTACTATGTTCAGAAGTGCCAGGCAAGCAAACCCACATTGAGCATTCAGATACAATCCCACTCTCTCGCTCTTGCTCCCTTTTACTGCATTAGGACAACAACGATTCAACTGTTACATGTTGTAGTAGATGAACCCATTCCTCTGCATGGCCTGTCTTTGCCACAGTAATTAGTAAACCGACTAGCATGAGTAGGAGTTGTTTGAGCCATGATGTGCCAACTCATTCATGCTTTCTTGTTATGCTTGCTGTGCTTAGAGTTGTGTCAGGTCTGACTCATCTGGGATGGATTAGAATGGTGATGAACATGTCCTATTGTTGAGAGCTAAATGTGTGAACACGATTTGGTAAAGGTAGCGATGAGAGACCATGTAGGAGTACATGGTGGGTTGTCTCATTGAAACCGTCCTCGGGAACTGAGTTCTGTGTTTCTGATCCAAGACACTACCACACATTGGGATCCTTAATTGACTTTCTCAACTTATTAGACGCCTTGATCTCTGTCCAGGAGTTGCAAGTAGTTTCTGGTGTTTGTAGTATGCTAGAGGCCATGCGCAACGCTGACCCTAGGGGTGGGCTGTGATGCGGTAGGCATGTGGCACGGTGTACCGGAGCATCCGTTTGGTGGGCTCGGGAACCCTACACACATCGTTTGGGGCCGTAGTGGAATCCTCGGCCGAACTTCCTTGTGGATGGAACTCAAATAGGCGATAAACCTGGACTAGAGACTTGTGTGGTTAGTCAGGTCGTAGTAACACCCTCATTGGGCTCACCTTGTAGGTTGCCGAGTACTTGTCATGTAAACGGCGATAAGTCGTGGGGGCGTGTGTGAAGAAGTACACCCCTGTAGGGTTATAAATGATCTATTCGAGTAGCCGCGTCCGTGGATATGGACTGCTTGGAATGCTTACATTGTTCCTAGATAACTGGAAGTGGATACTCTAAAATGCGCAAGATAAGCCTGAGTGCTATGGATGGCCTTCTCGTAGGGAGATGGGAGCGGATCTGTAGTGGTGTATTGATATGGTGGATATGTGGGCTCATGCGCACCACCTTAAAGAAGTTACTGGCAATCGTAGTTCAGGATAGCCACCGAGTCAAAGTTGGCTTGCTGCAGTTAAGCTCCACAACCCCCTTTGTTGATACTGATGCATATGTAGCTAGTTCTAATGTAAGTCTTGTTGAGTACATTTGTACTCATGTTTGCTTAATTTATGTTTTTGCAGAGAGACTTCAGTCTCACTAGTAGTTCTTCGTGGGCTTCGTGAATTAGCTTGGGAATCCCAGACAAAGTTCTAGCTCCTTTGGAGGGTCTTATAGATAGACAGGCTTTCTAGCCTTCTTTCTTTTCAGATGTCCATACTCAGACATGTTTATGCTTCCGCCTCCGCTTGTTGCTTGTATGACTTGAATGATGGGTCATGAGACCCATGTTTGTAATATCTCGCTCCTTGGATCCTATTGAATAAATACTTTGAGTCGTAGAGTTATGTTGTGATGCCATGTTGTATTTACATATATCGAGCATATTGTGTGTATGTTATTGAAATGCTTGGTATGTCTGGGATCCGACACCAAGTTGTTTATTCTTGGTAGCCTTCCTTATGGGGAAATGTCTCATGGTGCTTCCATTGAGCCATGGTAGGTCGCTACTGCTCTGGAACACTTAGGTTGGCTGGCATGTATCCTTCTTTTTCCTATGTCTGTCCCTTCGGGGAAATGTCACGCGTTGTTCCTTTAAGTCCTTGTATCTTGCCATGACTTGGGTTCATACATTGATGACTGACACATTCATTGCTGGGTTACGTATGCATGTCCCTGTAAGTTTCTGCCAGCTTGGGTTCACGACTAGTCATGTCGACCCGGGTTCTCTGTCATATGGATGCTAGCAACACAATCATATATGTGAGCCAAAAGGCGCAAACGGTCCCGGCCTAGATAAGGCTACAGCCGTGGGAATACCGTGTGTGAGGCCGCAAAGTGATATGATGTGTTACATGCTAGATCAGTGTGACTTAGGATCGGGGTCCTGAGAGCTATTCTTTTGGCACGGATGGCGAGGCCAGGGAGGCCCTCGTAGCGCTGAATTCAATGGTGGCACCCGACGGCCGAAGGTGGAAGACGATGACGAACCCGGCACTGCGGCGCTTCCCTGCTCATGGCCGTTGACGACGTGATGCGGAGGAGCTCTGCGTCAAGGTACATGGCTGGGAGACCTCGGGTGGGTGGTGGTTGCGGTGGTCATGGCTACGGTGAGCGGAGGCGATGAACTCCGCTCGGGGAGAGAGCAGAGGGGGAGAGCTTCGAGGGGATAAGGCAGAGGAGGTCTCGGGCGTCTCTGTGACATGATCAGAAAGGTCTGGGAGGAGTATAGCGAGGCAGGAAGGAGGTGGCACGGTCTATGTCGTGCACGGTCTCTCCCTCTGCCTACTGGCAGAGGTTGAAGATGACCTCTTCGCCCCTGGTGGGTTGGGCCAGGTAAGCTTCTCTCTCTCTCTCTGTCTTTTATTTCTGTTTTTTCCTATTCTCTTTTATCTGTTTGATTTAGAATATAAACCAATTCACTTTATAAAATCCTGAAAATAATTATATGCACCAGATAAATTATTCCATAGGCCCTCAGTAATTTCCAGAATTTTTGGAGCATTTAAAAATATCTATAGGATTCAAATGCCCTAATTCAAATATAAAATGATTTAATTCAAAAATCCAAAATGTCCTAGAAATAGTGCATCATTTTTGGCAGAGGTTTTCACCCATTTAAAAAATGAAGAACTTTTCCGAAGGGCATTTTGGGTTCATTGAAAAGATTTTTGTTTGAACCTAGTATTTTAGAGGGGTGCTAGGGTTTGATCAATCCCCATTTCAGATTCATTTGAATTTTAAACATGATGCATGGATGATTATGCAATGTCAAGCAATGACTAAGCTAGGGGTATGACATGTAGCATCGGAATGGAAACCTTTGGAAGATTCCTCGAGAACCCATGCATGTCCTTGCCTCCTTAGCACCAATGAGGAAACTGCCTCCTCTATGCCCGCTGGCGCCCACCTGGCCTTAGTCGTCATGGCTCACATCATCGCAGCCTCATGAGGCTAGGTACCTGCATAGAAATCGCCGCTCCTCGGGAGGCCGCCTGGGGAGGCTGCTCCCTCTGGAGGTCTTGGTGTCGTCCACCTCGCGAGGCCTGGGCCCTCGCAAGGGTCTCGTCTTAGCGGTCTTGCAGACGGGCCGTACCAGGCCGTTGAAGGAGCCACGTCATGGGACGCAGGCAGGCAAGTCTGGGTACCCTGGTTCCCAGAACGTCGACACCTTAATCATGCTACTGGGGGCTTTGAAATCTTGTACGTTGCAATCGACAAGTTTACAAAGTGGACGAAAGTGGAACCTGTGAGGAAGGTAACCGCACAGTCAGCTATAAAGTTCTTGAAAGGATTGGTGTGCCGTTTTGGAGTACCCGCCAAAGTGATCACTGACAACGGCACCCAATTCACAGGCCGCGCCTTCATGCAATACTTTCAAACCCTCAGAAGCAAAGTTTCATTCACCTTTGTTGCTCATCGCAGGACCAATGGACAGGCAGAGAGGATGAATGCTGAAGTGTTGCGTGGGCTCCAGGCAAGGACTTTTGATAAGTTGCAAAAGTGCGGCATACGCTGGATCGACGAGCTGCCGGTGGTACTTTGGTCCCTCCGTGTCGTGGGAAACCACGACCACCTATGGGGCCATGAGCCCCTTCTGGTTCGGCAGGGGGGATGAGCACATTGCACAAACAGCAGAGAACATCGCGCAACACGACAGAGATCACACGGGCAATTTTACCGAGGTTTGGGCCGCCGGGAGGCGTAAAACTCTACTCCTACTTTGGTGGATTGTGGTGGAAGTGCAACACTCTAGCCCGGCAGGGTTGCCTCGGGGCGAGACTGGCTACACGCGTATGAATGTACAAGGGTCTGAACCCTTTCTATGGTTGCCACGGGGCCTCCTCGTATAGATCAAGGGGTCACCATAATGGCAAATCAGTCATTGTGCACTGATTAGATAGCAACAGTGCTATCGTACCTAATTCTGCAGATAGGGCAGAGCGCATTAAATGCGCCACTTAGTGTCACATCAAGTCCTGCCCGGCAAGCCCTGCTGGGCTGTTCGGCCACCTTCTCTCATGTCTACGTGACACGTCACTGGAAGAGTGTCATTTGGAGGTGATTTCTGTAGGAAGTGGCTGCCATGTGGCAAGAAGCAGCCACATAGTCACTTGGGGGCTTAACACCCCACCATTGAGGACTTGCTTCACTGTGAGGTGGTGCGATGGAGCCTTGGTGGGGTAGTTCGCTTCGTAAGCCCCGGCAGGCCTGCTGGACGGTCTTGAGGCTTGCTTCCGGGGTAACCTTGACCTTGCCAGGCTTGCCTGCCCGGCAAGTGAGGTATCCCCTTAGTGGTATATTTCTTCTCTTGCTTGACTTGGTCTTCTTGATCCGCGCTCTGATTCCTCAAAGGGTTGATCACTTGTGCTTGGTCTGGTCTTTGACGCTGCAATCTTGCTCTTAAGCCTGTTCATGGTCTGGGCAACAGACCTAGGGTTTGTTGCACCGACAGGAGCCTTTGGGCCTGGCACGAACTCACCGCCGGGCGTCGTCGGGGTAGACCCTAACTTGTGCAGGGCGAGAGGGCAATAGTTGCTTGTCCTTTGAGATCTTCTTTGCTTCTTCATTAACCCGAGCCCAGGCCAGTTTCTGGTTCTCCCGCTCGTCGCGTAACACCAATTGTAGTGGGAGATTTATTGTGCCACAATCTGAGGGATACCCCTGCCCTTGACCCGCGTTCACGGGGAGGTAAACGCCACCCCACTACCTTTCCCGCCCCATGTGCTTCTGCCACGTGTATCGCATGCATTGCGTAAGGTTGGTGGCGGATGCGGAGGGCGCGGGAACAAGTGCCATGACAGAAAGCTAAGCGCCATGGATTGGTGCAGGGGGTCGGCCTTGATTCTTCGAGCCGTTAATGGCAAGGGGGAGCCGGATTGGTCAAATGGCCTCCTTCATGAAAAAATCCAGCCCCTTGCCTCGCCCACCCAAAAGAGGGGACATGAGGTGAGGCGCTTTCTACACCTCCTTCTCCCCCATTCCAGCAGTAGTTCTCGCCTATCAAGGTGAGAGGTCGAGAATCCGGCTCTGCTCCAGTGGCGATGAGAACTTCTGCTCGGAAGTGTCTCCCTCCTCCTCCCGATGAAGCGGGGGTGGAGCCCGCTATAAGAGGACGTGGGAGGGGGCGAGGTCGTGGTCGTCGCCGCGCACGAGGTCGAGGAGGACGTGGTGGCGCTCTGACTGCGTGGAAACCACAGTCACCTATGGGGCCATGAGCCCCTTCTGGTTCGGCGGGGGGGATGAGCACATTGCACAAAGAGCGGAGGAGAACATCGCGCAGCACAACAAAGATCACACGGGCAATTTTACCCAGGTTCGGGCCGCCGTGAGGCGTAAAACCCTACTCCTGCTCTGGTGGATTGATGGTGGAAGTGCAGCGCTCTAGCCTAGCAGGGCTGCGTCGGGGCGAGAGCGGCTACACATGTATGAGTGTACAAGGGTCCGAATCATTTCTATGGTTGCCACGAGCCTCCTCTTATAAATCTAGGGATCACCACACAGGCAAATCAGTCATTGTGCACTGATTAGATTGCAACAGTGCTATCATACCTAATTCTGCAGACAGGGCAGAGTGCATTAAATGCGCCGCTTAGTGTCACATCAAGGCTTGCCCGGCAAGCCCTGCCGGGCCACCTTCTCTCCTGTCTGCATGACACGTCGCTGGACGGGTGTCATTTGGAGGTGATTTCTGTAGGAAGTGGCTGCCACGTGGCAAGAAGCAGCCACTTAGTCACTCGGGGGCTTGACACCACACAAATTGATGACTTGCGTCGCTGTGAGGTGGTGCAGTGGACCCTTGGCGGGGTAGTTCACTTCCGTAAGCCCCAGCATGCATACCGGTATGTTCTTGAGGCTTGCTTCCGGGGTAACCTTGACCTTGCCAGGCTCGCCTGCCCGGCAAGCGAGGTCTCCCCTTAGTGGTATCTTGCTTATCTGGCTTGACTTGGTCTTCTTGATCCACACTATGATCCCTCAAAGGGCTGATCACTTGTGCTTGGTCTGGTCTTGGATGTTGCAATCTTGCTCTTAGGCATGTGCACAGTCTGGGCAACAGACCCTGGGTTTGTTGCACCGACAGGAGCCCCCGGGCCTGTCACGAACGCCCTGCCGAGCGTCGTCGGGGTAGGCCCTAACTTGTGCACAGGTGAGAGGGCAATAGTTGCTTGTCCTTTGAGATTTTCTTTGCTTCTTTATTGACCCGAGCCCAGGGCAGTTTCCGGTTCTCCCGCTCGTCATGTAACACCAATTGTAGTGGGGGAGATAATGGGCCACAATCCGAGGGATACCCCTCCGCCGCGTTCACGGGGCGGTGACCTCCACCCCACTACCTTTCTCGCCCCAAGTCCTTCTCCCACCTGTATCACATGCATTGCTTAGGGTTGGTGGCGGATGCGGAGGGCGCGAGAACGAGTGCCATGGTAGAAAGCCAGGCGCCGTAGATTGGTGAAGGTGGTCGGCCTCGATTCTTCGAGCCGTAATGGCGAGGGGGAGCCGGATTGGTCGAACGGGGTGGCCTCCTTCATGGAAAAATCCAGCCCCCTTTCCTCGCCCACCTATAAGAGGGGACACGAGGTGAGGTGCTTTTCCACACCTCCTTCTCCCCACATTCCAGCAGTAGTCCTCGCCTATCATGGTGCGAGGTCAAGGATCCGGCTCTGCTCCAGTGGCGACGAGAACTTCTGCTTGGCAGCGTCTCCCTCCTCTTCCCGAAGTCGCGGTGGCGAAGCCCGCAATGACAGGAGGTGGGAGGGGGCGAGGTCATGGTCGTCGCGGTGCACGAGGTCGAGGAGGACGGGGTGGCGCTCTGACCGCGCCCCCTCCGGCCACCCCTCCCCTGATGGAAGGCCATGTCGGAGATCAGCCTCTAGAGTTCGTCATTAGGCTCTACAAGCCTCTGCGTGGCCGCCTCCGTCTCCCCACCTCATTTGCGAGGGCGATAGAGCTCGAACAGCCGCACACGTTGAAATTGCACATGAGGGGCTACGGGAATGGCAACATGCGAGTTGATGTGGATTTCCCCGCCCCTCATGTCATGTTCTTCTGCCGTGGCTGGAAGACCTTTGCTCAAGCCCATAGCTTGTCGGAAGGGCGCGTCCTCCATTTTAAGTTAATGGAGGCCGACTTCCTTTCCGTCATGGTCTTTGGGAGCTCGGGTGATCGCTTAGGGTGCTGCTTGGAGAGCTCGACCGACAACGAAAGCTCCTCCTCGAGCAATGGCGATGAGGAGGATAGTGACGGCTATGACGACGGCGTCGACCGGGAGGGCGAGCGATGACTTCCGACCGAGCACCACCGCACTGGCATACCGCCAAAGGCAAGACCATCATCTGCACCTGCATCTCCCCTCCTGCAAGGTGATTTGCTGGGGAGTTGGGTGCACGGGCGGGGATGGTGCCCCCGGCTCCTCCAGTAGCCTTCTAGCTGGGCCCCGGCAGGCTTCCTCGTGGGCTACAGCTTCGTTTGCCCTGCCGCATACTGCTGGCCCTCATGGTAGCAGTTGACGGGTCGTCTCCGCCGATCTCTTCACCATCACCTTTGCCCGCGCCTTCCCGGTCTTGTCTCGGCTATTTTCCCCGGAGGCTCGACAGGTGGCTCGGCTTCGGGCCCTAAGCGCCCCTTTTTGCCCTCTTCACCTCCCGCTGCAGTGCCTAGGAGGAGAGGGACAAGAAAGGGCATCACGGGCACTTATCTTTTTCAGTCTAAAATATGTAGCCACTTGCCAAACTTTAATCTAAATTATGTAATCTCTTTTATCCATGTTTGTGTTCTGAGAGGTCTATACTTGTTGATCATAATAATGAAAAAAGATAAACCTTGTCGGGCACTTGTGCATGTAACATGTCCATGCAGAGGTATAATGCCTCGATATACTCAAGTAAACAAGTTTTCCCCGGCAGGCTATCCTGCCGGTACACTCAGTTTGCTAGCACGGCGCTAGGTCTGCCGGGCACAAACCATAAAGAGGGACCATCCCCCCACCAAACTTTCTCTCCAAAGGCCACTACAACCACCCCGACCGAAACAATGTTCGAGTCAAGGGACGGGAGCACCTAAGTTTCGAAGGTGGCTAGGTTTTCTTATGCACATGTTTTTTTGCTTACAGAACATGTATGGATAACAGAGAGAATTTATCTGTTTGGGATTGCCGGGGATCGCAATGTAGGTTTGTCTTCTCTTCTCCTCTTTGGGATCGAATCCACGGTAGGAGCCTGTAGTTTGGTGCTAATGAAATGATGCCTCATGCAATCTTATCTACCTGAACATGCTATGCTCATGATAATTATGCATGCATACAATTTGTCGGGGGCCCCCAGTGCTTCATTTACTTATCTATTGCTCAGTGTCTGTGTCTGGCTTTGTACAAGGGGTTACATGCAACAGAGGTAAGGCCTATACAAAAGGGTGGCTCAAGCGGGTGGCCTTGGCTGTACCGCCTCCCACGGGTAGAACTTACGGAGATGCTCAGTGTTCCATGTGTTTTGCAACAGAATGCCATCTCCGTCTCCAGCCGGACTGTGCCAGGTCTCGTGACTCATACTACCCGGTCTTCTTTGTACCCTTGGCGGACTGAACGCGCCTAAGGACAAGATCGCCTTCCTAAAAACACCGAGCGTGAATCCTGCGGCTGTGATAGCGACGCAGGGCTTGTGGGTAGAGTGCAGCAGGCGTAGCGGCCCGGAGACGGATCTCCTCGAGTAGCACAGCATTGTCATGCCGGTGCTACTTCATCATAGGCAAGTACTCTCGGTGACCTGTAAATGAGTTCTGTGGGGTTAACTATTTCTACCACATAGACTAGGGAGAAGGGAGTCTGCCCGGTTGCTCGATTTGGTGTCGTTCCAAGGGACCAAAGAACCACCGACAGCTCATTGATCCACCTCCTGCCACACTTCTGCAGCTTATCAAATGTTCTCGTCTTGAGTCCTTGCAACACTTCAGCATTCGCCCTCTCAGCTTGCCTGTTGCTCCTTGGATGAGCAACAGAGGCGAATGAGAACTTGCTTCCGAGGGCATGAACTTGGCTCGTGAACTGGACGCCGTTGTCAATGATGATCCGAGCAGGGACTCCGAAGCGGCACACCAATCCTTTCAAGAACTTGATAGATGACTGAGCAGTCACCTTTCTCACGGGCTCTACTTCCGGCCACTTTGTAAACTCGTCGATCGCAACGAACAAGAATTCAAAGCCCCCGGTAGCATGGGGGAAAGGGCCCAAGATGTCGAGCCCCCAGGCTGAAAACGGCATGACAAAGGGATTGTCTGAAGAGCTTGGGCAGGCAGATGGATATTCTTGGAATGGAACTGGCGGGCTTCACATTTTATGACCAACTCAACTGCAGCTCGGAGGGCTATGGGCTAGTAAAATCCTTGCTGGAAGGCCTTTCCAACCAGAGCCCTCGATCTGATGTGTGAGCTGCACATACCCTTGTGTATCTCTTCCAGCAGTTCTTTTCCTTCTTTCCAACAAATGCACTTCTTCACACCGTTGGGCCTCCTTCTGTACAGCGTGTCATCAACGAACTGATACATACTGGCCCTCCGGGCTACTCTTTCAGCTTATTCTTGCTCTTTGGGAAGTTCTCCAATTCGGAGGAAATGGACTATGTGTCGCGCCCAAGTTGGAGCCCAAGGCTCGGCAACGAGGACTAGCGGCACCTCCTCATTCGTGGGAGCGCATCCCTCGACCGCGGGGACCGGTGGTCTGGCGGCAGGGTGCAGCTTAGCAATCAGAGGGGAGTTATTCCCGGTAAGCACTCCGCTGGGAGCCTCGGGAGGTACTAACGGAAGAGGCTTGCCAGAGTCCAGTTTCCTCCTCTTTCTAGCCATTGTTGCCGGGGATACGGAGGGCTGAGTCAGATGGAGAACAAAAGTTCCTGGTTCCACAGGGAGCTTTTGCGCAGTGCAGTTCGACAGGTGACCAGCAATGCTGTTTTCCGCACGTGGTAAGTGCTTTGTTTGCAACCCGTCGAAGCGCTCCTCCAACTTTCTCACTTCCTCAACGTATGCCTCCATCAATGGACTTTGGTAATCCTTGTTGACTTGTCTCACCACAAGTTGTGACTCTCCGCAGGTGATCAGCTTCTTGATCCACAGTTCTGTTACATGGGCCGGGCATGAGGGCAGACGGCAAGGTAGTGCTCGATTACCTCCCTGGGAACACCAGGAATATTAGATGGTTGCCAAGCAAACACATTGACATTTGCCCACAGGAAGGCAACGAGCGCGCTTTCCTATTTGTTATCGAGGGTGGCACTGATAGTCAAGGTACCATCAGTGCCAGCCAGCCCTGCCGGGACCTTTTCTCACAGCGGGTGCAGCAGCCTTGGATATGTTGCTATTGGAACTCTTTGGCAAGTCATCAATAGGCACAGCACACTTCAAAGAGGTACGCTTCCCGGATTTCCTATTGGCGTCCCTGTTAGCTTTCTTCTTTCCTTTACTTTCCTTTGTGGGAATAGCGGCTTTAGCGGCCTCTGCGGCAACTGCTTCCTGGTACATCTTGTCCACACAAATGATTGCGTCCTTCTCATCTTATGGAATGGAAATGACGCCTGTTGGCCCTGGCATCTTCAAGGTGTTGTAGGCATAGTGGGGTGCCGCCATGAATTTGGCCAGAGCTGGGCGACCAGGATTCCATTGTACGGTAGGGAGGTCGACCACATCAAACTCGATCTTCTCAGTCCGGTAATTCAACTCTCCCCTGAATGTCACTGGCAACGTGATCTTCTCCTTAGGACGACACCTCCCGGGGTTTATTCCTCAAAATGCACGAGTGACCTTGAGCCCTTCCTCTGCTATCTGAAGTTTGTCGATGACCTTTGGAGAAATCAGATTCAACCCGGCCCCGCAGTCAACCAATATCTTTGTGACTTTGAGGTTGTGTATTGTTGGTGAGACCAACAATGGTAAGCACCCTACCGCAGTGGCGCGGTCGGGGTGGTCCTCTTCGTCGAAGACGATGGGCGTACGGGACCACTTGAGCGGCCTCCGAGAATCTGTCACTGGCTCCACAACATTGACTTCACGCGCCCACTTTTTAAGTTGGTGGTAAGAGGAGTGCAGAGATGCACCCCCGTCAATGCACAGGGCATCAATGGCTTTCTGAAATTCCTGCTCACTGGTTTCCTTTTCATCACCTCCATCACTCTCATCATTACAATCCTCCTTTTCACAGCCTCTGTCTCGTTTCCCTTGATTCCGAGGAGCCTTGCCGGGGTGGCTTGCTCTGCCGCCTCGGCCTTTCCCGCCAGCGCCATTATGACCTTTTTCCTTATCACGCTTCTCATATTCAGCCCTCTGCTTCTTGACAAGCTGCTCAACCTGATGACACTCCTGGAGATCGTGGCCCTTGGTTCGATGAATCTTGCAATACAGCCCCTCACCCTTCCCAGCCTTCTCAGCAGCCGCGGTCTTCCGGCAATCAGTGTATGCGGCAACCTCCTTGTCGGGTACCTCGGTCTTAACCTTCTTGCTAGTACTAGGCGTGCCTGATTCTTCAACGGTCATCACTGCCTTATCCTTGTGCCTTTTATTGCGCTTCTTGTTCTTCTTCTTCTTCTTCTGACTGGTGGCCTCGTCGTCATCCTCTGAGTCGATGTCGATGCCACCCTCTTCTCTAGGGAGCCTCCTCCCCTCCTCTACTTGAGCACACTTATCCACTAAAGTGTAAAGCTCCTTCAGATTCTTGGGCAATCGAACGTTCATCTTGGAATGTATCCGACGATTGCGCGCGTTGGACTGGAACGCAGCTATCACAGCTGCCGGTTGGATGTTTGGAATATTTATGTGTACTTGGCAGAACCTCTGCATGTACTTCTGTAGAGTCTCTCCTTCCTTCTGCGGGAGGAGCTGCAAGTCACTAGGCCGCCCTGGTTCTTGATGGCTGCCCGTAAAGGCGCCAACGAACTCATGGCATAGGTCAGCCCAAGTTGAAATGGAGTTCTCCGGCAGGTGCATCAACCAAGACCTCACATTTCGCTTGAGCACCAAAGGGATGTACTTGGCGACCACCTTCTCTTCTCTTCGCCTGGCAGCTTGAACAACGAAGGTGTAGATGCTCAAGAACCCTGCCGGGTTCAGTCTCCCATCATACTTATCTGGTATCTTTGGCTTGAACGTGCGAGCGGATGGCCAACGGACATGCCGCAACTCACGGGTGAAGGCAGGGCACCCAGCTTCGAAAGGTAGGTACCCGCCTTCACCAAGCGCGGACTCGTTGATGTCAGGGCCAATGCGCCTGTCGGACTGGCGAGGGTGTCGCGGCGACGCTCGATTGTAACGCGCGCGCCTTCTCTTTGTCTGTCCTCCAGGACCCACTGTTGGCCTTGACGTGCTCGAGGGTCGGACGCAGCCATCAAGATGTCGTCGGGTTCTTGCTCGCGGGGCTCCCGCGCTGGCTGCCATGGAGGGGATTGCACCGTGGGGGTGGCCCCTGCTACGCGGCCAGCAGAGTGGTCCGTTGTCATTGCCTAGGGCGGCCGTGGCAGGCGAGCTCACTGAGATCCTCCTGCCTCATTAAAATTAATCAGGCTCTGAATGGTGGCCCTCCACTCATCCTCTAATTGGCCGCTGGCGGAAATATCAATAGCAGTTGGGCCCACGCCATGGCCTCCAAAGCGGTGCTTGGCATGGATGACGATGAAGATCGTAATGTCGCTCGGCTCCTAATGGTGCCGGTAGTGGTTGCGCCGTGCTCTCGTTGTCGTGAGCCAGTCGCCAAGATGGCATGGTGATGAGGTGGAGGCTCTTTTGGACCAGCGGCTCTGCCTGGCGTATTGACTGGGTCAGCTAATTCCAGGGGTGGTGCATGTCCTACGGTCACGCCTGCAACGGGCCGGCCGGAGGATTGCTATTCGCCCCAGAGCGAGTGCCACCGCTGTGGCTGTGCCCCTCGGCCGTGCGGAGAGGTGCAAACAAAATGATTTCTCCACCCGTACCTCGTGGAGCATGGCCGCTGGGATGCTGTTGGTGTTGTCCTTCTCCGGTGCCCCCTACTCCTGTTTCGGCCACACGGGAGGTGGTGATGACGCCACCTGTGTCGACCACATTCCCCGCAGTGTCCACATCCTCAGGCGTCCGTGTTGCCCCCGTGCCATCGGTGGTCGCGTGCTGTGGGGCCTTCAAGGAGGACTAATTTGGGTCAGGCACGGGCTTCTTCTTTGGCGCCATGGAAGATGGAGCCGTTGATGAAGATGATGCACTACGTATGCTTCTCAGGTTCACGCAAGCGCTTCCCCCTACCTGGGGCGCCAAAGATGTTGTGGGAAACCACGGCCACCTATGGGGCCATGAGCCCCTTGTGGTTTGGCAGGCAGGATAAGCACATTGCACAAAGAGCAGAGAACGTTGCGCAACACGGCAGAGATCACACGGGCAATTTCACCCAGGTTCAGGCCACCGTGAGGGTAAAACCCTACTCCTGCTTTGTTGGATTGATGGTGGATTGTGGTGGAAGTGCAGCGATCTAACCAGGCAGGGTTGCCTCGGGGCAAGGGCGGCTACACGCGTATGAGTGTAGAAGGGTCCGAATCCTTTCTATGGTTGCCACGGGCCTCCTTTTATAGATCAAGGGCTCACCACAATGGAAAATCAATGATTGTGCCCTCATTAGATAGCAACAGTGCTATCATACCTAATTCTGCAGACAAGGTAGAGCACATTAAATGCGCCGCTTAGTGTCACATCAAGGCCTGCCTGGCAAGCCCTGCCGGGCTGTTCGGCCACCTTCTCTCCTGTCTGCATGACACGTCGTTGGACAGGTGCCATTTGGAGGTGATTTCTGTAGGGAGTGGCTGCCATGTGGCAAGAAGCAGCCACTTAGTCACTTGGGGGCTTAACACCCCACCGATTGAGGACTTGCATCGCTGTGAGGTGGTGCGGTGGAGCCTAGGTGGGGTAGTTCGCTTCCATAAGCCCCGAAAGGCCTGTCGAGATGGTCTTGAGGCCTGAATCTAGGGTAATCTTGACCTTGCCAGGCTCGCCTGCCCGGCAAGGGAGGTCTCCCTTTAGTGGTATCTTGCTTCTCTGGCTTGACTTGGTCTTCTCGATCCGCACTCTGATTCCTCAAAGGGTTGATCACTTGTTCTTGGTCTGGTCTTGGACGCTGCAATCTTTCTCTCAGGTCTGTGCATGGTCTAGGCAACAAACCCAGGGTTTGTTGCACTAACACTCCATACGACACCAAATCGAGCTACTGGCTAGACTCCCTTCTCCCTAGTCTATGGGGTAGAAGTAGTGCTCCCCACAGAACTCATATATGGGTCACCTCGAATATTTGCCTACGGTGAAGTAGAGCAAGAGCAGCACCGGCATGACGATGCCATGCTCCTTGAGGAAGATCGTCTCCAGGCTGCTGTGTGTGCTGCATGCTACCAACAAGCCTTGCACCACTATCATAGCCACACGGTTCGTGCCTGGAGCCTTGAGGAAGGCGACCTTGCCCTTAGGCGTATTCAGTCCGCCAAGGGTTCCAACAAGTTGATGCCGAAGTGGGAAGGCCCTTACTGGGTAGCACGAACCACCAGACCTGGCGTAGTCCGTCTGGAGACCAAAGCTGGCATCAAAATGCAAAACTCATGGAATATTGAGCATCTTCGCAAGTTCTACCCATATGGGCGGCTGCCGGGCCCAGCCCTGGTAGCCACCCTTTTGTAAGCCTTGCTGATGCGCATGTAACCCTTCGTACAAAGCCAGGCGCAGACCCTGAGCACAAATAAGAAAACGAAGCGCTAGCGCCCTAAAAACATGCATGCATGTTTAGTTTAGCATAAATTTGCCATGATCATTCATATGCAGGTATGTTTTCCTCTGTACTAACTATAGGCCTCTTGTCGCGGACTCCATCCCGGAAAGGAGAGACGGAAACAAGCTTACATATCGATCCCTAACAAGCCAAACAGATAAGTTTCTTTTAAGATATCCATAACATGCTTCCATAAGGAGAAAACTTGTGCGTAGAAAAACCTTGTCACTTTCAAAATCATTTGTGCTCCCATCCTTTGATTCGAATATTATTTCTTTCAAGATGGTTGTAGTGGAATTTGACAGAGAAGGTTCGAGAAGGGGCCGGTTTCGTTCCATAGTTTAAAGCCCGACAGGCCAAGCCTCACGGCAACAATGGAAGGTACCGGCAAGATAGCTTGCCGGAAAAACATGTTTACTTGAAAGTATAGAGGGGCTCCTCCTCTGCATGGATGTAGTACATGCACAAGTGCCCGGCAAATATGTGTTTTCTCATTCATACGCGGATAAACAAGTACAAATCTTAGTGAGTACAAATATGGATAAAAGAGATTACATATTCAAGACTATAGTTTTGCAAATGCCTACATGTTTTAGATTGAAAAAAGATAATTTCCCCGTAATCCCTTTCTTATCCCTCTCCTCCTAGGAATTACAGAGGGAAGGAAAGAGGGAAAAAGGAGTGCCTGGGCAGAAGCCCAGCCTGACTGTCGGTGTCAAAACAGGCGGATCTCGGGTAGGGGGTCCCGAACTGTGCGTCTAGGCGGATGGTAACAGGAGACAAGGGACACGATGTTTTTACCTGTGTTCGGCCTCTCTCGATGGAGGTAATACCCTACTCCCGCTTGATTAATATTGATGATATGGGTAGTACAAGAGTAGATCTACCACGAGATCAAGGAGGCTAAACCCTAGAAGCTAGCCTATGGTATGATTATTGTTGTTCGGCCCCACGGACTAAAACCCTCCGGTTTATATAGACACCGGATAGGTTAGGGTTACACGTAGTCGGTTACAATGGTAGGAGATCTACATATCCAGACGCCAAGCTTGCCTTCCACACTAAGGAATGTCCCATCCTGGACACGGACGAAGTCTTCAATCTTGTATCTTCATAGTCTTGGAGTCCGCCGTGACGATAGTCCGGCTATCCGGACACTTCTAGTCCGGGACTCCCTCGTGAGCCCACAGACCAGGCTTCAATGACGACGTAGTCCGGCACGATATTGTCTTCGGCATTGCAAGGCGGGTTCCTCCTCCGAATACTTCATAGAAGGTTTTGAACACAAGGATAGTGTCCGGGTCTGCAAAAACAAGTTCCACATAACACCGTAGAGAGAATAATTTTGCACAGATCTGCTTTGGCGTATTCAGCGGCATGACATCACACCACGCCAGCCTTTATATGAATCGCTTTGCTGTTCTACCCCAAAGATGTTTAGCGAGGCGGTTTCCTTGGCACGCCTTATCAAAGCATAGATCGTGCCCCTTATTCCGGGATTCTCATCAATACGGACGGGAAACCCATCCGCGCCATTGATTACGCAAGGCTTGGGAAATAAGCGAGTTTTACTAGGCTGGTGGGGGACGATAGCTTCGTCCATTCATATAAGGGGATAAGGATCCACCTTTTCACCCACGCCTTCTTCCTCCTTTGCTTATCCATTTCACAAGACTCAGAGCTCCAGCCCAAGTCAACACATCCCACCTCGACCTTTCGCCAACCATGTCGGGGAGGCGGAGGCGGGTGGATGGTCTCCTCCATCACGGAGGGCACATCACAAGACCTGCGGAGGCCGGATACCGTCCGACAACATCGCTGCAGACAGCCTGCTGATGCGGCAGCTTATTCCAACCCCCTGGCCTCATGAGAGGGTAGTGTTTCTACCCCACTTCCTCCGCTGACTAGGTTTTCCACTTCACACATTTGTCAGGGGCCTCATGATCTACTACGGCCCTAGACTTCCACGACCTGGCCCCTGAATTTCGTCCTCAACATCTCGGGCGTTTATCGTCGTGTGTGAGGCCTTCCTCTGCATCCAGCCCCACTTCGGCTTATGGCTGAAGATCTTCAACGTTCGGCCGAAGGTAGTGGACGAACGTCAAGCGGAGTGCGGAGGCGCCATGGTTGGCAAGATGGCCAAGGTCCTATGGCTCGAGGGCGCCTTTGTGAAGACAATAAAGGGGTGGCAATCGGGGTGGTTCTACATCACCGAGCCACGCGACCCCGAATGGGTGGCGCCCTCGAATTCAGATTCTGGCTTCCCCACACGGCTCTCGTCATGGAAAGAGACGGGCCCGACGTGGGGAATTCAGAAGAGCTATCCGTCCAGACATGCGTCCAAACCCTGGTGGACAAGAATCTCCGTGCTTGTCGACGTAATCCGTGTGATGCTCATCCGCCGGATTCTCCCATGCCAACAACGAGCCTTCAATTTGTGGGAGTTCGATCCGCACAAGACCGAGTTTGAGCCGCTTCTTCGATACTACGACGAAGATGCCCGAAGGTGCTGCTCAAGGGCGCTGGTTCAAAGATCCGCTACCAAAAGATCGCGGGTACAGCTCGCGCGCCCAGCGAGGTAAGTTATTTTACCCTTTACGGGACTCTTTTTTCATAGATTGACTCTACGCGGATCTAAAACTCCCTAATCTTTGACAGATCGGGTCAAGACGCCCCGGACAGATTAACCGTCTGCTCCTTTGCGGAAGACCCGGAGGACGCCTGATTAACGGGTTGTTGGCTCCGGCGCCCAATGTGGTGCCGGAGAAAGAAGGCTAAGAAGGAGGCCACGGAACTCAAAGGAGCTCCCGATGCCAGTCTTTGCCGCCAGATTCGGAAGCGAATCTTCTCCCGAGGATGAGGAGGAAGAAGAAGAGCCTCCCCGCCAGGGGAGGAGAAGAAAAGGAAGGCCGCCAACGGGGGAGGCCGGAGGGTCCAAGATGGGAAGAACCCTTCCTCCGGACTTCTCCACCAACGTCGACGACGACGAGGAGGATTGGCCAACAAGGGCCAAGCCCCTGGCGAGATCGTAAGTGTCCGGATACCCAGGGCTTTTTCATAATTGCATAGTGTTCTCTAATGCCGAACAATCATGCAGCCCGCCCAAGGGCGAGTTCGCCGATTCATCGAGCGGGTCCCTGGGCTCGTCGGAAATGGAGAGTACTTCGCTTCCGACCGCCTCCTCGCCTCACGCTGCGGACGACGCCGTGGTGGGGCCCCAAGGGGGGCTTGTTCAAGACGAGGTAGCGCAGGAGGTGCCACAAGGCGATCTCCCGGACTCCAGGCGCGCGGGGGGCAAGACCCCCAGGGGCTCTAAGCCCAACCTCGTCCGGACTCCATGCCGAACCATCAGCGGTTCCAAGTCCCGGACAAGCGGATCCTTCGCAAGAAGGGTAAGACGTCGGTGTCCCCCGTCCACGGAGGCACCGGATAGCTTACTGGAGGCGCTCAACGGCGCCTCCATCAAGGAGGAGCACCGCACTGTTATGAGTGTGGTGATCCGGACAGTTCAGTCCGCCAAGAGCGGATCGACCAAGCCTGCATCAGCCTTCTAACAGGCTTTGAGGTAAGTTTAAAACATATAAAAATATTATCGCATGACAGACAAGAGTTCCCTGATGCTTTGGGGGTTCGGTGTTCGGAAAGAAAAGCCGGACTAAGGATCTAAAAAGATATACGCAGGAGTCTAACATAAGTATGTCAATATGGGAATGCAGGCTGCGCTGCACGACTCTCTCACAAGGCCGACCATGGAGGTCAATGCATTGAAGCAGGACCTCGAGTGGTCCGAGAACGAGCTCGGACAAGCCAAGAAGTAGCTCGAGGACAAGGAAGGTAAGTAATACCTTATTAAAGAAATACCTTATAGAAAAGGTTTTGGTTGCAAAAAGTAACAGGAATAACATGGGTACCGCAGGGCCACTTAACGAGGTGGAGACCCTTAAGGAAGCGGTGTCTGTGGGTCGAAAACAAAGCGGCTACGAACGCACCCGAGCGAGAGAAGGAGAGGCGCAGCCTGGCCAAGGTATCTGGCAAGAGCTCCAAGCTCTCGTGGAAAAACACGAGGGTTTGGAGCGTGACTCGAGGACTCGTGACTCGAGCTCGCCTCGGCTCTTGAGAGTGCCAAAGCTGCTCGTGCCGAGGCCCAAAAAGCCCTCCAAGAAATTGAGTCTTTAAAGAAGATAGCGGCGGGTAAGGCATTCTTTATGCAAAGCAAGAATGTAAAAGTCAATTACCTATTACTTACCCGGATTCGAGCTCTCCAGAGCATTCCCGCAGATTTGCCTCAGAGTGCGTCCCGATGCTGCCAGATTCTACCGCCGCCTGTGAGGGGAGCTCCACGGAGAAGGTGTTCTGGTCTCAGTATGCTGAGGCCGGACATCCGGTGCCCCTAAGCGACCAGCTGAAGTAGCTGGTCGAGCTCCACAAGGTCGCCGAACAGGCCATGAGGGGCCTTATAGCGGCTATGGCCATCGGAGGCTGCACAGGGGAGCTACTTCGGCTTGGTGCAGCGGCCGGTGGACACCTATCCGCCGCTTGAAGTCATCAAGCGCCCGCCTGAATTGAAGGGGTCCGGTTGGCCCTTGCCCGTGCTAAAGTGCACCGGGCAAGCTGGATGCGGAGAAGCTCAGGACGGACAAAGCCACCAAGGGCCATGAGCATCGCACACCCGAAATGTACTATGAGGGCCTCCTGAAGGGTGCCCGCCGAATAGCGGATGAGTGCTCCAAGGATGTAATTTTTGAATAGGCTCGCATTTGTTATCCTGTACGCTGAAAACTTGTTCATATGCGCTTAAGCAACGCTTATTAATTTAAAATATTACCTTCAGTAGCGCTTATCAAATTTGAGAGATGGCAAGTCGTTGGCTTCAGCCCCCATGCCACGAAAGTGCTGGGGTGTTTGGGATAAACTTGAGCACTCTTGTTCCCGTTCTTGGGTCCATCTAGGGAGGCGCTCAACACAACGTAACAAGGCAACCAGACTTATAATGCTTGAACACTCTCACTTAGCCATAGAATTCTATAATTTTAAATTTCGCGAAGCCCCTAATATTCGGAAGACCGAAGTTCGGGCGCTATCCACGCCTTTGGCCGGACAATTGGGTTCCTCGCTCTAAGCGGCATAAGTCTTTAGGGACCCGAAACCTCTCGAACAGCGACCGGCTCTCGTCTTATCATGACGGTCAGTTTTAGCTTTCTCCACTGAGGTGCTCGACCCAGAATAACTGGGGCACAATCGTAGTGGTTCTCTCGGTGCTACCTTAGCCGATATAGCGGAACGTAAGGTACCAAAACATGGGAGCCGGGCAAAGCCAACTATTGACCCAAGACATGATTCGAGCCAATTCATATAATGCTATAAGTTCGGTGCCGCACTTGTGAAAGTGTTCGACTTATCACACCATAATTTTGGGATACTTAAGCCCTCGGTGTATTGGCCGTACTAAAGTGTACGGTTGCAACATGTCGTGAAATGAACATATGTATATATAAAGGAAGTAGAGCAATAATAAGCAAAAGCTATGTATTGTTTATTCAAAAAGGTACCGCAATGGAAGCGTAACGATACAAATAGTGCGATAAGCAAGGGATGGGACTATCTAACATGTCCTCTCCAGGGGTAAGCTGCGGATGGTATGTAAAACAGGTATAATGCTCGTAATGTAGACCACCGAACACTTGACGTGGCTTTCCGCTTCCCTCGGCTGTTGCATCGTGAGTCTCGTCGATTCAAGTGCCTGGACAGACTTCTCAAAGACGGAGTCCCGAAAGTAAAAAAAGGAAGAAAAAGGAAAAGAAAAAAGAAATGACACAAACGGAGTCTTGGTGCGGTCGAGCCGCATTCTTGGCGTGCCGTTGTCTTGCCTCCCCATATGCCCATGGTATCTCCAGAGCGTAATCATGTACGCTGTAATACTAGCTTCACAATTTCACGAGGGCTGGGGTTGGGGCCGGATTGCTACCGTGCTTGAATCGTGCTGTGTGGTCTTGTTGCGTGTTACTCCCGGGCGCTTGGCGGTGTCCGGACGCTTAGTGGCTGGACTCGAGAATTGCCGTGGAGAGGTCGCTTGCACCTCCGCCGTGAGGGTTGGCCAGATGCTCCTCCGCTCGAGAGAGCGCTCGGTGTTTCCATTGACCGTGATTACTCCTCGAGGGCCCGCATCTTGAGCTTGAGGTATGTGTTGCAGCGGCACCGCATTGAACTTTGCAAATGCGGTTCGTCCGAAAGCAAAGGTATGATAGCCATCATGAATGGGACGATGTCGAAGATTAACTCTTCGCTTCGTAAGTTATCCGGGATCCAAGACCACTTCGAGTGTAATCGAGCCCGCATAACTGGCCTCTACACCGGTATGACGCCTTTAAAGGTCGCCTTTGTAGGTTTAATCCTTGAGGTGTCAATGCCCATTTTATGACCGTATCCCGATAAAGCAGTGTTCAGTTGCTACCGCTGCCCATCAGACTGGTGAGGTGAAATCCGTCGATAATTGGGTCAAGACCCAATGCGCGGCCGCCGCGGACGGATGCTAGTGGGTGGTCCTTTGATCGAAGGTGATCGGGCAGAAGACCATGGGTTGAACTGGGCGATCGCTCCATTGCATATATCGCCCTTTAGTGCACGCTTCCGCTCCTTTTGGGTATGTGGGTTGCATATATCATGTTCACCGTCCGCACTTGTGTAGGAAAACGCTTCAGTCCTTTATTGTTCGGCGGCCGGGGCTCTTCCTCGTCATCGCTATGCAGCCCCTTGTCATTGAGTTCGGCACTTAACTTGCTCGCTTGTTGAACACCCAACAGTCCTCGCTGGTGTGATTATTGGTTTTTCGGGGTGCTATGTATCCGCATGCTTATCGAGTATTCGCTACAAGTTGGACGGGCCTGGGTATTTCTTTTGAATGGCTTCTTCCACGACCGGTTTAGAGCCTCTGAATCCGGCATTGACGACCGTGATCTTCGATGATATCGCCAAGCACGCGGCGCTTGTTCTTGTTATGACGCCGACCTGCCATTGCTGTCCTTGGTATCCGGACTATCAGGATGTTTGGCCAAGTTGTTGCTTCGAGCTAGCCACCTGTCCTCTCCCGCACAAAAGCGAGTCATGAGGGTTGTGAGGGCTGCCATAGATTTCGGCTTTTCCTGTCCTAGGTGCCGCAAGCCACTCGTCATGGATGTTATGTTTGAAGGCTGCAAGGGCCTCTCGCATTCGGATACCAACGATTTGATTTTTCTTTGTTAGGAACCGAGTCCGTAATTGTCCGGGCCGATTCTTCCGCTGCTGAATTATGTGGCTAAGGTCATCGGGCGTCTGTGTGGTCGCACATATGTGCCCCGAAGTTATCAAGGAATGCGGCTTCCGTGTCCTCCCAACAACCAATTGATTCTGGCCGCAAGCTATTGAGCCAATGTCGAGCTGGTCCTTTAAGCTTGAGTGGGAGGTATTTGATGGCATGTAGATCGTCACCGCCGGGCCATGTGGATATGGAGGAGATAATCCTCGATCCGCATCAAGCAGGATCTGTGGTACCATCGTATGATTCGATGTTTACGGGCTTGAAGCCCTCGGGATTTGATGATCCATTACTTCATCTGCGGAAGCATAGTGGGTGTGCTGCGCCTCAGAAATGGGCTATATCACGACGTAGCTCATATGAGCTTTGTTCATCGTGGTTCGCCCGGCCGGTTTTGCTGTATCCGCGCGACGGTAATCATCCCGCTGCTGGGCGCCACGCCGATCCGTGAGGATCGATCTTGTATGTTTTGCCTTATCCTCCAAGATATCTCGCAAGTCCGGCGCGTTGTCCCGTGCCTTGGTACTTTTTGAGCGGCGCCGGGTGTGGCTTGAGCGGAGGGCCGAGAGGTTTCTTCGTCATGACCACGGGTGGCCGGTCTCGGGCATGTCGTATACCGGGCGACTTGGGTGCTTCCTCCTCTAGTCGAGGCAACGACTTGCGTTTAGGGGTAGCTTTTGGAAGGGCGTTCGAAGTTCATACTTCTTGGCTGCAAGGACTTCAGTCCATCTGTCGCCTAGCAGGTCTTGATCAGCTCTAAGCTGTTGCTGCTTTCTTGAGGCTGCTTGCCGTGGCTATAAGCCTGCATTTGAACCGCCTCCTGCTTGGCGGGATCCTCGTACACGACAAATTACGTGCGTGCTGCCGAGGCTTGTTTCCTCATCTTAGGAGGGAGGCGATAATTATCGCCCTCGACCTCTCTTTCACGCCAGACCGTCGTGCGGACTTGCTTCTCCCTCCTCCCCGCTACCGAAGTCCTCCGCTGGAGGGGTTCTCTTCAGACCGTCAGGTGTTACTATCTCCGTGCCGGAATCACCGCTTTTATTGTGGCGGGATTTAGAGCGGCGCCGCTGACGTCGGGCTTCGCTGTTTCTTGGAGGGTCATCCTCCGTTGTTCCATCGCTGCTCCCATCTTTTGGGATGTCCACCATGTATATGTCATATGACGAGGTGGCCTTCCAGCGTCCCTGTAGGCGCTGGTCTTGGTCGCCTCCGGCGTCGTCGTCCATACCATCGATGTCTTCGAGTCGTAGTCTAGCATGTCGGTTAAATCATCGACAAAGGCTACAAAGTGGGTGGTGGGTGGGCGTTGAATTTCTTCGCCGTCCGCATCCCAACCTTCCTGTCCGTAGTCCGGCCAGGGCTCTCCGGATAAAGAGAGAGACTTTAGTGAATTCAGGATGTCGCCAAAGGGCGAGTGCTGAAAGATGTCCGCGGCAGTGAACTCCATGACCGGCGCCCAATCGGATTCGATTGGCAGGGGCGCGGAGGGTTCGGAGTCCGAAGAGGAGTCCGGCACCCTGGAGTCAAGGTCGCCATAAGCGACAGATGGAGTTTGGCTCGATCGCCGTAGAGATTGTAGCCCCGAGGCGGTGTCCAACCACTCGTCCTCGATCGGGAATCCGGCTCCGGATTAAGGGTTGAGCGGATATCGGTGCGGCCTCATGGGCACCGCTCGCCGCAGAGCCAGATCATGCCCATCGGAGACAAGGCGGCACGCTTATAACGGCTCGAATCCGTCGAAGATCAAGTCTCCGCGGATATCGGCCAGATAGTTCAAACTTCCAAATCTGACCCGATGGCTGTGGGCGTAGCTTTCGATCTGCTTCCGTATGGCCTGCGAATTGGCCCGCGATGCAAAGCCGCCAACACGAAGATCTGTCCGGGAGAAAAGTCTCACCCTAGACCGCTGGCCATTGTTGATGATCGAAGGAGCCATCGGGCCTATCGGTGACGACACAAAGGAACTCTCAATGAAAGCACCAATGTCGGTGTCAAAACCGCGGATCTCGGTAGGGGGTCCCGAACTATGCGTCTAGGGCGGATGGTAACAGAGACAAGGGACACGATGTTTCTACCCAGGTTCGCCCTCTCGATGGAGGTAATACCCTACTCCCGCTGATTAATATTGATGATATGGGTAGTACAAGAGTAGATCTACCACGAGATCAAGGAGGCTAAACCCTAGAAGCTAGCCTATGGTATGATTGTTGTTCGCCCCCTGGACTAAAAACCCTCCGTTTATATAGACACCCGGATAGGTTAGGGTTACACAGAGTCGGTTACAATGGTAGGAGATCTACATATCCGTATCGCCAAGCTTGCCTTTTACGCCAAGGAAAGTCCCATCCGGACACGGGACGAAGTCTTCAATCTTGTATCTTCATAGTCTTGGAGTCCGGCCGTGACGATAGTCCGGCTATCCGGACACCCCCTAGTCCGGGACTCCCTCAGTGACCCCGTCAGGGCCCGCGGGAAGCAGCCTGATAAGATCGAGAGAGCGCGGATGAGGGTGATGGACGGCTAGGCGATGCCCTGGTCACCACCGCCACTACCAGAGGGACGTGGCAGCATGGGCACCGACAGAGAAGACAAAGTCGGAGTCCATGAGGAAGCGTGCCGGGACCCAGCTGGAAGACTGCTGGAGGAGGCGAAGATACCGTCCACACCCAACACCCCGGCAAATCGCCTTACAGGGAAGAAGATGCAGGTGTAGGTGGTGGTTCCTCCAGCCCCCTGCTGACGGTGATGGTGCGGCTGGTATTTAGCCGGAGTCGGAGTCGTCGTCCTCCCATCGGCGTCATCGTCATCGCCGTCATTGTCTTCCTCATCGCCGTCTCTTGAGGAGTAGCTTTCATCGTCGGTTGAGCTCTCCGCGTTGCACCCTAAGCGAGCACGCGAACGCCTGAAGACTTTGATGGTTAGCAGGGTGGCGTCCATTAACTTGAAATGAAGAATGTGCCCCACCGCCAAGCTATGGGCACGAGCAAAGGTTTTCTCGCCGCGACAGAGAAGCATGACATGAGGTGCGGGGAGCTCTACGTCCGCCCGCATGCTGCCATTGGAGCAGCCCCTCATGTGCAGCCTCAGTCTTGACGGCTGTCCTACCTCCATCACCCACGCAAATGGGGTTGGAAGCCGAAGACGGCTACGCAGAGACCCACGCAGCTTGACGATGAATTCTAGCGGCCAGTCCCCGACGTGGCCTTCGTTCGGGCCCAGGGCAGCTGGAGCAGGGGCGGTGAAGGCACCGCCATGCCCTCCTCGACCCCGGGCACCACGACGGCCGGGCCCTTGTCCTCTACCACCTCCCCTCACGCTGGGCTCCGCCCCTGTGTCCCCAGCAGGAGGAGGGAGGCGCTGTCGAGCAGAGACCCTCGTCGCCACCACTGGAGTACCACCACACCCTCTTCCCCTCGCCATGGTGGAAGGAAGAAGCCAGGAGAAAGAAGGAGGAGATATGTGTGAGTAACAACCTCGCCCACATCCCTTTTTATAGGCAACCGTGGCCGGGGGCTGGCTCCTCACCCGGGAGGCAACCACCCCACTCCACCAATCCAACTCCTCTTCATCCCTGACGGTGCACAAAATCAAGACTGCCCTCTTGCGCTTATCTGTTGTGCCTGGCTTTCTGTCATCGCACTCATTCCCGAGCCCCTTGCATCTGCCACCAACCCCGCACAATGCATGCAGCGTACGTGGCAGAAACGGCACGAGTGGTAGAGCGAGTAAAATGGCAGTTACCGCCCAATGAACGTGGGGCGTGGGCAGCCCACAGATTATGGTGTAAATTCCTCCACGTTGTCTCGCACGACGCACGGGAAAACCGGAAACTGACTCAAGCACAGGTTAATGAAGAAGCAAGGAAAATATCAAGGAAGAGGAGAAAATTATCACAAGTGTCGTGCCTGTGCACCTGATAGGGCCTACACCAATGGTGCTCGACATCACGTTTGGACCACGCCCAGGGGCTCCTATCGGTGCAACAAACCATCGTGTATGTTGCCCGGACTGTAGACAGGCACGATAGCAAGGATACGACTACACCAAGCGTCCAAGTCAAGACCAAGCCAGAGATAAAAGAGCGGGTCAAGAAGACCAAGACAACCAAAGGCAACAAGATATCACCTTGGGAAGGCCTCCCTTGCTGGGAAGAAGAGCCTGGTCAGGTCGAGGACACCCCGACGACAAGTCCAAGATTACCCGGGCAGGCTTGCCAGGGCCGCCAAGGGAAAATCTGCCCACCAAGGCTCCACCACTACACCGCACCGCGACTCAAGTCACCTATCAATGCGGTGTCAAGACCTCGAGATGATTTAAGTGGCCTCTGCTAAGCATGTGTCGGCCCATTGGAAGACAAGGTTTATCCAAATGATACCCATCCAGAGGCGTGTCTTGCAGATAAGCAGAAGATGATTAAGTGCGCGGCAGGCTTGTTGGGAGTTGGGACGCATCCTCAGCACGAGACCTAGCAGTGCATTTAAAGCACTTTGTCTTAACTGCGAAAGTTAGGTATGATAGCACTATTAGCTATCACTACTGCAGGATGCTGTTAATGCGACACTACGATCGGAGACCGTTTGACGAAACTGTGCGTGATGCATTAATCATAAACGGGGATTTTAAAAACCGTCAAAAGGGGGGCAAAACATTTGCGATGGCGGAGCGATCAAACAACGTTCAGATTTTAGTTGCATGTGCGATTTAGGGCACACGGTTAACCCGTTCGAACTGTTTGCGATGAGGCAGAACAACAAAAACGGGCAGCCATATCAATGTGTGTGCAATATACGACATACAGTTCGCTCCGATGAACTGTTTGCTATTAGGGAGTGCAACAGAAACAGTTAGCCAGATCAAGGCGTGTGTGATATAGGGCATATGGTTCACTCGGACGAACTGTTTTTGATTAGCAAACACAATAGAAACGGTTCAAATTAATAAGATGTGTGTGATACATGGCAAACAGCCGACTCAGATGAACTGTTTGCGATGAGAAATTACAACACAGGCGGTTAATACAGTTAGTTTGTGTGCGATTATGTGTGTACAAAAAACTTTGAAAAATGCAAACTAGTTGCTTGTGGTGGCTAGGAGTATCGCATATGATGCGTCTGCGAGTACTCGTGTGCAATGATTAGTAAGTTACACATGTGTTTCCTTATGTTAACACTTGTGTGATAAATAACACGTGGCACCGGATACGGTATTCGGGTTGTGTGTGTGCTCCACTTAGTCTTCCCGCGCTCCACATGGGTGAATTGTAAAATCCACGCCTCGATCCCAATGATGTGGTGGCCAGGCTCGAGCGCATCCTTGGTGGAGTTGACATCCCCGATGAATTAGAACATCGTCAACGTGATATCTTGAGGATGCAGTGTGATGGACGGAGTTTGCTACCGTGCCGTAGAAATGGAAATTGAGCGGTTCTGCGGAGTTGTCATGCGCGCGATTGCATGCTATCAAGCTCTTCTGGAAGAGGCCCAAGAGCCCCAAGAACCTCCCAGCGCCAACAGCTCCATAGGCGGAGGAGGGTCGGGACACTTGGAGTGAACGACCGCAAGGGTGCTCTGCTGATCATGGAGTCCAAGAAGATCATCATCGGAAGGCTGCCAGCTCAGCCTTTTAGCTTATATTTTATTATAATTGTATGCGTATGTAGGTCGTGAGTGTTCTGGGCCTTGCGCATGTGGCATTTTAAATTATCCTGGATATGTAAGACAATTATTAAGAATTATTAACCGTTGCCATTGTAAATTTGCCTCAACGATGAGTAGAGCGCGCGCAGGGATGCAAGAGCGGAGTGCACCGCGGCTGCCTCAATGGCGAGCAAAACGCGCAGACGGATGTGAGCAGAGTGCACCGTGGCCGCCTCAACGACGAGCAACCACGTGGTCAACCTTCTGCCATCCATAAATTTTGACCTTGTTTCTCGTCACATTGCAGATTACAACGCAATAGGTAATTGCAAATCTTTTCTCACCTATCAAACTAATATGTGTTCACGCTTAGCACTGGGCTACAAAAACTACCCACTCAAAAATTACTTCACCGTTCCTCTCCTCATCACCCACAAAACTGGTCTTTCCTGTCAAGTCGTTCCGCCATGGTCGGTAGGAGGAGTTTAGGGTGGACATATATAACTGTGCAAAGCAAAGACCAAGGCTGCTAAAGCACTAGAGAGGTCCCGCTGGCCGCAGCCCAGATAGAGATGTCCCGTGCACCGAGTAGGAGCCAAGTGTTCTCAAGTCCTTTGCCTGACGCATTTACATCTCTCATATTGCAGGCTGCTGCGACCGCCTCGCCGAAAGCAACTCATGGGTGACAATGGGAAGCTCCTCAAGGCGCCACCGAGAAGGAGGAGGAGGCCGCCCGGCTGGAAGATGTCGATGAGCAGAAAGCAAAGGTTTCGTGGATGACGCTGACAGCGGTCGTCGAGGAACTGGTGGGTGACTTGAGGAAGCTCTGAATCAAGCGCGAGCAAGAGGTGAAGGAATCCGTGGCTGCATTCAAGCAAAGTCCTGAGGAATTGAAGAAGGAGCTGGAGGATGTCGTCGCCCGGTGATCCATCGACGAGTAGAGACAGTAGCGACCCAGATCGTTGTCTGCAATTTCCTTCTTCTCTTGCCCCCGTGTCCTCCGGGCTTTGCCGCATGTGGCATTTTATATTATCCGGAATATGTAAGACAATTATTATCTGCGCCATTGTAAATTTGTCGTCAGACATCCGTTGCCACTTTATTTGTGGTCGTATTATCCGTTGCCCTATGTGGCAATTTAAATTAGGGCGGAATACGAGTTGAAAACATGAACAAAGCTAATGCTACCATGGGATCACAAGTAAACACCCTCCATCGAGGTGCTTTAATTAACCCATTAACTAGTCATCAACCCGTGCACCTGCACGGGCTAGCTTTAACAATGTATTAGTTAAACCCTTGGAAAAAATGTATGATGAATATAGCCTTGGAGTTAAGCTATTGAAAGTTTATTTTGTTCACTACAATTTGTTTTGGAACAAATGCATCACAGGATGCTTATATTCATTGTACAACTCTATAGCAGATTCAACAAACAATCTGTTTTTGCTTAGGCGTTGCGAAGAAGAATCAATATTTATACAACTAATACAGCCTGAAAGATAAATATTAGAAAATGCTAATTTCATTCACTTAATGTTTCTCATATTGTTTATTTGAGGGCGTTCTAATTAAGTATCTTTTTATAAAGCATAGACTAAATGTATAAAATAATCATATCCAAACATCTATGAACTTTAATTTTTTTAGTAGCAACCTCTGTCACAACGAAGCGCGTGGGAAAACCAAAAGGTTAGAACAGAACAAACTTACACTTTGGTTCACATCATACAAACAGGAAATGTTTTACATGTAATAGTAGTATTCTCTTTTCTTTTGTCCACTGAGGCACCATATAACATTAGCCAGTGTCTATGCTATGGAGTTCTGGACCGTTTGACCCAGCAGCAACTCGTTTTATAATTGAAAGAGCATGCCCAACTGATGTACCAAATTACTCTTTCTCTCACAAAAAAGAAGCTACCAATTCATCTGTTCCGTATTCCTCTCATCGAAGATGTATCTGGAAGGTAATCCAAGTTGGTAACTGTAAAGTGCATGCGGTGATTATAATATATACATAGACAATCTAAGATGAAATTGACAACCGTTTGGGCTGATTTTATTAAATTATTAATTAGAGAAATGCTTATTATTCTACCACATAAAAGGATAATAATCTACTTCAAAAGTGCGATGTCATTTTCATATGGAAGGATTGCTCACATTTGTTCACTTCCCAATGAGTGAAAGTTCTGCATAAAATATAAAGCACATTGATTAATAATGTATTTGAAAATATAACTATAACTATGGGGTAAAATAGTATTATATGCTAAATGATAATGTTAACCAAAATAATATGGTAATTTCTTAAATATAGTATTATCAATGAACAAAAAATAAAGTAGCTAGCAGTATGTATATGAACCATGTCACACGTACAACCAAACAACTTAACAAACCTGAGCTCTACATCCAAGTTTGTGTCTTCACTAACACATGGTATATTAATACATAGTCATTCTATGTTTCCCCGTGGAACTGATGGAATGTATAGTACATATTACACAGCGTACGATACGATCTGTTTGCAATTTATTATTGGACCTCTGGCATAGAAAAATAAGGGCAACATACATCACTTTTCTATTTCAAATGTTTTTTCTATCCTACTCATATCAGGTATATTCCGTAGTGTAAATTAAAACTTGATTATATCGCTATGTCACCATGAGCTTCATAGTATTTCAACCTCATTAGATCAAAGTAACACATGGGGCGCCCTCTACAAAAAACTTCTAGATCTGATAGGAGTAGGTGAGTGATTACCTTATCTGATGTCGGAACGACTCGTATCAGATCCCATAAGAGCACTCCACAAAAGTTGATGTCGGCGGCTGCATGAAATTGACGTCCGCTGCTACACAAGTTTTAACATGCACACCATGGAGAGACAACGTAGAGGAAGAGACAGCTAGTCAACCTTCAACCTTCCTAATATCAATCGGAGGTGGGGCCTGCCTGAAGGTTCATCTTGGTTATATCTGACGATAAAAATATGGAACCCACCCTCTGCCCTCTTAGGATTGACGTGGAGGCACGAAACATATATACAACATTATTGTGATTTTTATTAAAAAATAACCTGCTCATAAGATATGGTGAATTTAGGAATTTATTAAATCAAAAATTAAACTAAACCACAAAGGACTCAAAGACGAAGTAGCTAATTCAACTCTTACAATTGACTTGACCCATTCCAAATGCATTGGAATTGCATACTATGATACGAAAGTCTTTTAAATAAAACTGCATCTGAATCTCAAAATTGTAGTATGAACTAAAACATACTCCCTCCATTCCAAAATAGATGACTCAACTTTGTACTAACACTAAAGTTAGTACAAAGTTGAGTCATCTATTTTGGAACGGAGGGAGTACCTTAGATAGTTCTTTTCCCGTGCTTTGTCACATGACCTCGAAGTATTTAATAGCGCCATCCAATGTAGCAAACATTGAACTGGACTGTGAAAAGTAAAGGAATGCTCGATGATGCCACTGTACATAGCAGATATTGTGAAATAATAGTGAATATGGACATATTTATCAAGAAGCAAAAGCACGTAATGCAATAAGTTAGAATATATAGTACATGGATTTGGGAGATTAGTTAATATGCTAGTTTGATAAAGTAGATACACATTTATAGGCTCTTGTCCTCGCTTTAGTGTGAAATATTGAGACATCATCTTTTGACTATTGCATCATGCCTCATTCATATGAACACATCTCTTCTTTATATTCTTACTTAAAGAAAATACCAGCGATAAGATGTAAGCGATAATTATGTTTACATCTCTAGAGTGGGAAATTTTCCAACGGAAGACATAATGCTGCATTTTTTTACCTAAACAATATTGCATATATTTTCTGGTACTATTCTAAAACTTATAAGCCATGGTGTCAACATGTTTTCTTCTTCTTCTAAACCAAATTGCATCCTCTCGCCTCTGTGTGCAAAATTTTTTACACATCAAAGCAGGCATCAATTGTTTTATCTAAGAATAATGCTATTGAAAACACATCTCTTGTAAATGCTCACTTCCTCAACTCCACCCTGAACTATGGATGCTGATGGATACAAAGTTGAAGACCTTTGCATCTAAACTTTAGCATATCATTTGCACCATTACTTTTTCCCCAAAATACTCCCCACCATGGACCTCAAAATCCCTAACCTGTTGGTGTGTGACCTTCTCCATGTGGCCCCTTCAGCTCAATGTGGGAGCTTCAGAAACAAAGACCACATGCATGGCGAGCATGTTCAATATGAAAGCAAAAAAGATTCTGTTGTAAATACTACGATTTTGTCTTCACATCCTTCAAATATATCAACTTACATAACTATTCACGTATAGTAGCAATGGGACTGATTAAAAACTTTATTTTCCAGTGTCTTCTAATTACAATTTATTGCGTGGACTAACAGTCAGATTTTTTTATTAACTTCAAATTCCTTTGTCATGTGAACATAATGAACTACAGAGTATTAGTCGGATTGGTGAAAAGCTAATAGATAAGATGCTGCTTTGCAGCCTGTGTTAGCTATTAAAAAACTGTAATCAGATACATAATTCATACCTAGATCTGCACCAAAAGGGGCCCAGGACTCCTTGTATCCTTATAAATCATGGCAGTGAGAAATTCTTTGGACATCGGTGGCAAACAAATTAAGCTTGCATTCTGCATATTAAATTGTAGTACACTTGGCAAGAGAAAGCAATGCATTGTGTATTATTCATCACCAAAACATTTTTTAAAAGCTAACTGAACCGCCAACTATAACAAAATTATGTTGTCCCCTTCCAAATTAAATCCAATCGACAACTCTTGATTGTTAGTCCTAACTGAAGTAGCTGGTAACAAACTAACTAAACCACCATGATTCAAAAAAAACAAAACTATGTAAATGACCATTGCAAAGCCAAAGGATAGTAGTATTGACCCATTTCCTTGGCAAACCCAAGTTTGTGTGTGCAGGAGAGGATATTATTTCCCACTAACATGGCAATCTAATGGCACTCCACCTAGCCCACCCACGAATTCATTCCGCCTAAGTTCCATGAGATAACTTCTCTGAAGCAAAAATTTACCTTGTCACGTAGCCGACTCAGAACACCCAAAAAGCGGAGCGCAATCTTCTCCGGGTACTTCCGTGCCATGGTGGTCCGATGTGTGGAGGAGCACAACAGGATCGCTGCAGGAGAGGAGAGTGTCATGTGTGGAAGTAACTGCAGACGTGATGTTCAATGGGAGAGGAGGAACAGGAGGTGGGGACAGATCGACAAACGGGAGACAGTCCACCTCACCCGAGTTCCCTCGACCAGCCACGTCGCCACCATGCGACCGGAAGCAGTCGCCGCCCCATACTGGTCCAAGAGAGAGGACCGAGGAGAGATGGTTCACGGTGGCGGTGGAGGCGGCGGGATGCGGACAATCGTTGACTAGGATGGCGGCGCAATCCATGGCGTGATGTGTGGATGGTTGGGGTCAGGAGGTTAGGGATAGGATGACGGCTTCTATTTCTTTTATTATTATTGGACGGCTTCTATTTCTACAGCCGTGATGAAAGGACTGTGGGCCTTTAGTGTTTTTTTGGCCGAACTAAGCAAGTATTTAATAAAAATATTAGGTTAATCTCCATCGTAATAACTCGATCCCACCGGATGAACGGGTAGTAAATTCTAATTGACGTGGTAATTTTTAGGGAGTCTCTAATTAGTATAGGCATAGATAGATAAAGATGGAGAAGTTGTGAGTGAGGCGGGCGGCGGCTGGTACATGGAGGTCAAAGACCTCGCTTCCCGGTGAGCATGGGCGGCCTTGCTTCTTGCACGTGTCCCGTCGAGCTTACGAGGTGGAAAGGATGTGATGTAGGGCGGAACCCTAGGTGGACGATCTTTCACGTTGGAGCGGATCCTACGGTGAATCACGAAGAACACGCGGAAGAACAAGAGGGAAAACACGGGAAAAACGAGAGAGAAGTCACTCAACCGACAAGAGATCAATCACACAAGTGCTAGATCGATGAACACATAGAGTGGCACAAGATTCGAGAACAATAAAGGTAAAGATACACGAGTAGCCGTTTTCTCCACGAGGAGGTCTTGATGGGTCCACCCTAGAAGGGGGTCTTGAATCCGCTTGGGAATCTTCTCCGTAGAGGTCCTGATCTCCGAGGAGAAGTAACCAAGTGGATGAGCAAAGCTCTCACACAAATATGAGCTAATCCTTTGCTACCCTAACTAGGAGATGGGAGGGTCCTATTTATAGTCTTAGTGCAAATGGAAGTCAAAACGAAGGGGTACATGGGCTTCAGCCTGCATCAGGCGTCGGACGTCCGGAAGGCGTCGGACGTCCGGAGGCTTCGAAGGTCCGATCGTCGGGAGCCAGCGTTCGGACGTCTGGCCGATTCTTCTCTGAAGGAGTGTCGATCGTCCGTGAGTGGCCGGTCGGGCGTCCGGGGCTTCAGAGGGTCCGGACGTCCGTGGGCATCGGTCGTCCGTAGTTTCTTCGGGTGGATGTCGTCAGGACGTCCTGCCAGCTCCGATCGTCCGTAGGTTTGGTTCGGTGTGAAGTTCGACGTCCTGAGGGCGTCGGACGTCCTGTCTCTGGGAATCGCTTCGGACGTCCCGGAAGGGGCCTGAGACGTCCGTGTCCTGTAGCTTCAGCTGCATCCCTTCTTCCTCTTCGACATACTTGGGGTCCTCGCCGTCTTGGCTCTTGCAAGTAGTAGATCCTTGGTTCGCCTCCATGTACCTGATTACACATAGAGTTTCTGAATGAGGTAGTAGCCATGTCTCATGGGTAGAAATAAGAAGTTCGGAGAGGAGCGAGTTCACCTTATCTTCAATAGCCTTAGCTCGGGCTCTTGTCATGGGTCCCGTGGTGTTGAGGGAGATGTAGGCACGTCCGTGGGGATGAGTGAGGGATGCTCCGCATCATCCCCCCCCCCCTGGGGGGAGATCCGACCTGGGTGCAAGTGGATCATCTCCAGGGTAAGGTGCAAGGTCCTTGACGTTGAAGATGTCACCACGTTGTACTTGTGTTGAGGTAGGTCGATCTTGTAGGCGTTGTCGCTAGAAGCGTGCTAGCACCTTGAAAGGTCCGGCTCTTTCGAGGGAGAAGCTTGGACTTGCGTTCTTTGGGGAAGCGGTCCTTGCGAAGGTGCAGCCATACGAGATCACCAATGTTGAAGACCATGGGTTGCTTGTTGATGTTGAGCTTGGTCGTTAGTCGATGAGCTTGGTGTTCGATGGCATGTCTTGTATCCTCATGTATCTTTTTGATGTAGCTTGTCTGCTCACTCGCATCCATGTTGGTGCGCTCTTGTAGAGGAAGAGGTAGAATGTCCAATGGTGACAACGGGTTGAAGCCGTAGATTAACCTCAAGGGGGACTTGCCGGTAGTCGAATGTCTTGCACGGTTGTAGGCGTGCATTTCGGCGATGGGTAGACATGCTTCCCATTCCTTGATGTTCTTTTTGATCAAGACACGAAGGAGAGTGGATAGTGTGCGGGTCGTCACCTCCGTTTGGCCGTCGGTTTGAGGGTGGTATGCGGATGAGAACAATAGCTTGAGTCCGAGCTTGGCGCATAGGGTCTTCCAAAAGTAACTCAAGAACTTGACGTCACGATCGGAGACGATTGTCTTTGGTACTCCATGGAGTCGCAAGATTTCCCTACAAAATAGATTTGCAACATGTGAAGCATCGTCTATCTTGTTGCAAGGAATGAAATGTGCCATCTTAGAAAATCTATCCACAACAACAAACACGGAGTCCTTTCCATTTTGAGTTCTAGGCAAACCAAGTATAAAATCCATGCTAATGTCTTCCCAAGGATGATATGGAATAGGAAGGGCATGTAAAGACCATGAGATTGAGCTTTAGACTTAGCTTTATGACATATAAAGCATCGGTTGGTGAAGCGTTGTACGTCGCGGAACATCTTGGGCCAAAAGTAGTTGTTGGCGAGCGTGGCGAAAGTCTTGTCATAGATGGGATAATTAAGTTGAGCACCGGAGAGTTTTTCACTAAAATAAGCAATGGCTCGTTTTTCTTGCATCAAAACTCCGCCAATTCCGGTACCACTTGCATCACAATGAACCTCAAAAGTTTTGTCAAAATTGGGCAAAGCAAGAATCGAGCATGAGTAAGCAAAGACTTGAGCTCATCAAAAGCGGTTGATTGCAAAGTTCCCCAAACAAAGGGAGTATTCTTCTTGCTCAAAGCATGCAAAGGAGCGGCAATTGTGCTAAAATCTTCACAAAGCGAATTTATAGAAACCCGCAAGACCGAGAAAACTTCGCACTTGTTGCAAATTGGTGGGTTGGGGCCAAGTTTTAATTGCTTCAATTTTAGATTCATCAACATGGACACCCTTTGAGGAAACAACAAAACCCAAGAAAACCACTTTGTCAACTCCAAAGTGCATTTTTTCAAGTTTGCATAAAGGCTTTCCTTGTAAGAGTTTGCAACACAGATTTTACATGATTGATGTGCTCTTTCATGGTTTTGCTAAACACAAGAATATCGCCAAAGTAAACCACAACAAAGACTCCAATGTAAGGACGAAGCACATGATGCATAAGACGCACAAAAGTACTGAGCTTCCGAAAGACCCATAGGCATTACTAACCACTCATATAAACCAAATTTGGTTTTGAAAGCAGCTTCCATTCATCACCCTCTTGTATGCGGATTTGATAATAACCACTTTTAAGATCAATTTTGAGAAAAAGTTGGCTCCACTAAGTTCATCAAGCATGTCATCTAAGCGAGGAATGGGATGCCTATATCGAACGGTAATAGCATTGATAGGTCTACAATCGAACACAAGCGAAACTTCCATCGGGCTTAGGCACAAGAATAACGGGAACGGCACAAGGGCTTAGGCTTTCACGTACATGGCCGTTGTCGATGAGTTGTTGTACTTGTCGTTGAATCTCCTTGGTTTCTTCGGGATTGACTCGGTAGGGAGCTTTGTTTGGTAGAGGCGCTCCGGGGATGAGGTCGATTCGATGCTCAATGCCTCGAAGAGGAGGTAGACCCGGAGGTAGCTCATCGGGAAAACATCTTGGAATTCCCTGCAAAGAGATTGGAACACCAAAGTAGCTCGTGAATGGTGTTAGTGTTTGGTTCTCCATCCTTGCACACAAGGACAAAGTGCATCACGGTAGATGGGTTCTCACACACATCTCTCATCTCACTTTTGGTGGCAAATAGAATGAGGTTTTTCTCTAGGCTAAGAGTCGCTCAAATTTGGCTTGTGGCTCTCACTCACTTTTGGGTGGATCACTTTCTCACTTTTTCTCTATGATGGGTGGCTTGCTTGTCGGCTATCACTTGAGAAGGAGACATAGGTCGAGCACATATTCCTTCCCTTTCATCTTGAAGCTATAGTGATTGGTGCGCCCATTGTGGATGACACCACAATTGGGTTGCCATGGTCGACCTAGAAGTAGGTGGCAAACGGTCATAGGGACCACATCACATTCCAAAGTGTCTTCGTAAGCACCAATTTTGAAGGAGACTTGGACCGTATGCTCGACTCGTATAGTGCCGGAATCACTTAGCCATTGAACCTTGTATGGGTGCGGGTGCTTCCTCTTTACCAATTGGAGCTTGGAGCATAGTTCTTCACTTGCCAAGTTGTGGCAACTACCTCCATCGATGATGACCTTGACGGACCTCCCATTGATGCCGCCTTTGTGTGAAAGATGTGGCACCGCTGGTCTTCTTCTTGTTGATGTTGGAGAGTCAAGACATTGGAGACAAAGATAGCTGGGATCGAATCCTCATCACAAAAGACTTGGTCATCTTCATCTTCGCTCACTTGCTTCTGCATGGCCACTTGCTCAATAGCTTCCATCTCGCCTTCACTCATGGAGTCATATGTGCCATCGCTGCTGAGGATCATGGTGCGCTTGTTGGTGCATTCAGATGACTTGTGGCTCGCCGCCGCAAGTGAAACACTTGAAGGAGCTTGTCTTGATGGTCTCATCGGTCGGAGTAGAGGATGAAGCACGCGGCTTGAGGTTGCTTGTAGTAGGAGGAGGACGACTTGAATTTGTCGATGTCTTCTTGTAACTTGACTTGTCGTCGCTTCTTGAAGAAAGCTTGGTCAAGTAGATGTTGGAGTAGTTGTTGAAACTTGGTTGTTGGAGTAGTCAGAGGTCTTGGATGAGTACTTGGCGACTTGAAGTCATCTTGCACTTCATGCTCCGCCTTTGTAGCTTGATGCACGAGCTCAATGAGGGTTGAGTATGGTTGGAAGTCGCGATCTTCTTGATGGGATGATTGAGTCCATTCAAGAAATGTGCCATAGTTTGCTCATCGTCTTCCTTGACATTGGCTCGAATCATGGCTATCTCCATCTCCTTGTAGTATTCTTCAACACTCTTTGTTCCTTGCTTGAGTAGTTGGAGTTTCTTGAAGAGGTCGCGGTTGTAGTAGGTTGGCACAAAACGTGCTCGCATGACATCCTTCATTTGAGCCCAAGTGGTGATTGGAGGTTCACCTCTTGCTTGTCGTCAGCCAATGATTTGTTCCCACCATATGAGCACGTAATCTTGGAACTCAAGTGATGCCATAGCGATTTTCTTCGCTTCATCGTAGTTGTGCAAACGGAAGATTTTGTCAACCTTCAATGCCCATGAGAGGTAGTCTTCGGGTTCATTGCTTCCATTGAACTTGGGCATGGTGAATTTTAGCTTGTCAGAAGCGTTGCTCTTCATTGTGTTGTTGGCGATGTTGATGATAACGCCCTTGACGTGGATTGTACTCGCTCTTCATGTTGCTCTTGGCGCGGGGGACGACCATGCTCAACTTGCTCTTGTGGAATTTGAGGTTGAGGTGGAGCTTGACGAGCTTGTGGAGGAGCTTCAGGAACTTGACGTTGTACATGGGGTTGGTAGTTCCTCTCTTGGATTTCTTCTCGAAGGGCTACCTCTTGATTGGCGCCTGCTCATGATTGCGGTTGGCGATGGCTCTACTTGATTCTTGAAGGGCACGCTATGCCTCAAGAGCTTGCGCCTCACGTTGTTGTTGTTGAAGACGTTGAGCCTTGGCGTCTTGTTCTTCTTGGTAATGACGTGCTCGTTTCTTCCTCTTGTTGGCGGCATTTAAGATGTTGCCGTTCTTGAGCGTGAGCAAAAGCCTCTTGGTTTGATTGAGGACGAGGAACTTGATCATCAACTTGTTCTTGTGAGTGCTTGTCATGTAGCGGGTTGCGAGATGCATGACGGTCTTGGCGCGCGGCTCGTCGAAGAGTGTTCGATGACGGTGTACTTGAGTCGTAGAAGGTGTCGTCGGAGTGTCGACTCGAGCGGCTCTGTCTTGAGGATGAAGAAGTGGAGTGATGCCGGTTCCTCATCAAGGCGCGGATCTCGTCCATTCTTGCATCATTCTCTTCCTTGTGAGCCTCGAACTTGTTGTCGAAGTAGTCCCTTGTACGTTGGTCGGAGAGTCGCAAGTCGGTGGCGAGGTTGTCGATGCGGTCGCTCATTGCTTGTTGTTCTTGGTGCAACGCTCGTTGTGCACCAAAGAGGTGGCTCTTGGTGACGTATGAGGACATGTCGTTGTCTTGCTCAATGAAGAGTGGGTTGGTAGAAGAACTTGGCCTATCCATCATTCCAATCAAGATGTGAGTGGTAGAACGGAAAAGAACTTATACCAATGTACCTTTGACCGATGTTGAAAATGAATCAAGTTCACTCAAATGCGGACAATGAAATAGCACTCTTGGTACCGGTTCTTGTCGGTTCTCACACCTACACAAATAAAAGCTTATGGTGGAGCTCGGTTAGGATGGTGGCACAAAATTTGATGCAATTGTAAGTGAGACTCAATAAGGTTGGAAATGATTCACAAATTTGCAAATGCAACAAGTAGACCAAGCAAGATATGGTACGCGGAAACACACACGCAAATAGATAATATGGGGTTATGCAACCAAGGATGAGCCAAAATGTGGAATCACCAAGATGCTCTTGTTGCACAACACTAGAGAGACGCTTAGCACGATTGCATAATAGGCGGATACGCAACTTGTGCACAACCTAATAGGCAAAATGCAACTATCTCTATCCCAAATATGCTATATGTATGGTATTTGATTGCAATGATCCAAGATGATCCAATATGACAATCTTAATGTAGTATGATGCTATGGTTCTTGTGCATAAGTTCTTTGCTTATCTTTTCTCTTTGCTTAAAAGCTTGGGTGGCTCTTTCACTTTTGAGCTCTTTTCTCATGCAAAACTTGATTTAACCAAGATAGCAATTATGATGTTATGACAACCTTGTGACACACAAGTGGATCCCAAAATATGCAACCGGTATGGTATGGTATGTATGCTATGGAGTATGATCACTAAATGTGCATGTCATGTTGCCGCAATACTCAAAGGCTAGTCTCGATGGGTAAGCTATGCAAAATGAGGCAATGTGGGTTATCAATGCAATTGCAAGGTATGACAAAGATGTCGTCGGGTTACCGTCCTCATGGCGATGATGACTGGTCGATGTAGATGAGCGGTGGTGATGATGACTTGAACCGTACTCTAGATAGTCAAACACAATAGGATACGGGAAACCACAACTCAAAATCTCAAGGACCAAAATGTGTCAAAATCGTCATTGGAGGAATCGTGGAAGATTTTGGTGTATGTGGGTTTGGGAGATGTGGAGGGAGGTGGGGTTGTGGTGTTGGTCGAACTGGAAATTTAGTTTGGACAGGATTTACTGGACGTCAGAATTTACTTGGCCGTCCGGATTTCGTCGGACGTCCGCCTTTTCCCTAAGTCCTGAGCCTGGGCGAAAATCGGGCTCAGGAGAGGACCTGCAAAATTCGGGAAGAAGATGATTATGAGGTCAAAATCGAGGAGTTTGGTGGATGGAAAAGGGTGGGGAGGGTGGGGAAAGCTAGATCCACATGTAGCAACACAAATCCATGGACCAAATCCAACAAAATCTCAACTCACAAACAAATCACAAAAAAATTTGGGGCTATTTTTGGTGGGGATTTTCGAATTTTAGGACGAAAAAAAACAAAATCAAGCTAGAAAACACGGTGTAGGGGCTCCAAGAACGTGATCAACGTGGCTCTGATACCATATGATGTAGGGCGGAACCCTAGGTGGACGATCTTTCACGTTGGAGCGAATCCTACGGTGAATCACGAAGAACACGCTTAAGAACAAAGAGGGAAAACACGGGAAAAACGAGAGAGAAGTCACTCAACCGACAAGAGATCAATCACACAAGTGCTAGATCGATGAACACATAGAGTGGCACAAGATTCGAGAACAATAAAGGTAAAGATACACGAGTAGCCGTTCTTCTCCACGAGGAGGTCTTGATGGGTCCACCCTAGAAGGGGGTCTTGAATCCGGCTTTGGGAATCTTCTCCGTAGAGGTCCCGATCTCCGAGGAGAAGTAACAAAGTGGATGAGCAAAGCTCGCACACAAAAATGAGCTAATCCTTTGCTACCCTAACTAGGAGATGGGAGGGTCCTATTTATAGTCTTAGTGCAAATGGAAGTCAAAAACGAAGGGTACATGGGCTTCAGCTCAAGACAGCGTCCAGACGTCCGGGAAGGCGCTTGACGCCCGGAGGCTCAGGAAGGTCCGGTCGTCGGACGCAGCGTTCGACGTCCGTCGATTCTTCTGCTGAAGGAGTGTCGGCCGTCCATTAGCTAGTCGGGCGTCCGGGGCTTTCGAGGGTCCGGACGTCTGTGGGCCGATGCTGTCGTTGTTTCTGCTCGGGTGGATGTCGTCCGGACGTCTGCCAGCTCCTCGGCCGTCCGTAGGTTTTGGTTCGGTGATTAGTTCGGACGTCCGGAGGGCGCTTTGACGTCCGTGTCTCTGGGAATCGCTTGACGTCCGGAAGGGGCTTCTGACGTCTGTCTCAGAAGCCACCGCATCCCTTCTTCCTCTTCGACATACTTGGGGTCCTCGCCGTCTTGGCTCTTGCAAGTAGTAGATCCTTGGTTCGCCTCCATGTACTGATTACACATAGAGTTTCGAATGAGGTAGTAGCCATGTCTCATGGGTAGAAATAAGAAGTTCGAGAGGAGCGAGTTCACCTTATCTTCAATAGCCTTAGCTCGGGCTCTTGTCATGGGTCCCGGTGGTGTTGAGGGAGATGTAGGCACGTCCGTGGGGATGAGTGAGGGATGCTCCGCATCAGGATGCACGCGTCTCGTCGAGCCTGTGCGGCGGACTGCTCACACGCGGCCCATCGAGCCTGCACGGCGGACTTCTCGTGCTCGTCCCCTCTAATCAAACTGCTGCACGCATGCCACTGAGTATGGTTAAATTTTGGCACGGTTAATATAATAGAACCATTTGCGGTTTGTTTGAAAAAGGACTTCGTTGGCTACTAATGTGTGCGCCTCTTCTCAAACTGGATGATTTTTTTGACCAGGGCATATATATGCCATGTCATGAAACCATGCCAAGTTTCACGTTTTTTGGGTGAGTTTTTGATTTACTGGGATTTAAAAACTGAGATTCTCAATGTTTCAGGACGACGACAAGTTTGTAATTCATTCCCATTCCTTAAATGAGACCTAAACATGACCCAATGACACATGTACGATTTCCCACCCATTTTGCTTCACTGGAGCATGTGCTTGTAGTTCAAATTTGAATTATGGACTACATTAAATGCGTAGAAAACTTAGTAATTAGTAATATATACAATGGCCAAACGAATCCTAAATAAGTTTCAAATTTCTACCGACAATCCTGTTATTCTATGTTGCCTCAAGAAAACAAAGTTCACAAGCCAGAAGAGGCAACATTATCGTTTAAGCCCACAAGAGGGGCATGTTTCTCACCGAACTGTGAGGGTTGCGACAGTCTCCGCTTGTAAGAGGCTTATAATATAGCTTTGCCCAAATTGGAGAATTATATGTACCATGTAGTGACACCATGCCAAGCTTCATGATTTCCCGGTGAGTTTTGGATTTACAGAGATTTAAAAACCGAGATTCGCAATGTTTGTGGACAAGCCAGGATGGCGAGACGGTTGAATTCGTTCCCATTCATTTCATGGGACCTAAACATGCACCCCAAGGAAACGTGTACATTTTTTCTAGCCATTTTGATGCACTGGAGCATGTATTTGTAGGTCGGATTTGAATTATGGACATTAAATGCCTGGAAAACTCAATTAATGAATAAAAAGGTCAAACGAACCCTGAATAATTTCAAAGTTCAGCACGAATCTCCCGTTTTTCCGTGTTGCATGTAGAAGAAAATACAAGGCTAGAAGAGGGAGTGATTATCATTTGGCCCACAAGGGGACACGTTTCCCTATCGAAACCATGAGGGTTCTTGCGACAGGCTCCGGTTTGTAAGAGGTTTGTAATAAAGCTTGGCCCAAATTGGCAATGTTTTTACCACGACATATATGTACCATGAGGTGACACCATGCGAGTTTTGGATTTATGGGGATTTAAAAAACGAGATTCAAAATGTTTGAGGACGAGCCAGGACACCGGTATGGTTGTAATTCCTTCCCATTCCTTTATTGGGACCTAAACATGCACCCAAGGACACATATATACTTTTCTAGCCATTTTGGTGAACTGGAGCATGTATTTTAGTTTATATTTGAATTATGGACATTAAATGCCTAGGAAACTCAATTAGTGTATAAAAAGGCCAAACGAACCCTGAATAAGTTTAAATTTCAGCACAGATATCATGTCCTTCCATGTTGCCCGTGGAAGAAAATACAAGGCGAAAAGAGGCGGTGATTACATTTCGCGCACAAGGGGAACACATTTCCCTATAGGAACCACGAGGCTTCTTTGAGAGAACCTTCGGTTTGTAAGAGGTTTGTAATAAAGCATGGCCCAAATTGGGCAATGTTTTTACCACGACATATATGTGCCATGACGTGAGACCATGCCACCTTTGATGACTATCTGGTGAGCTCAGATTTACGGGGATTTAAAAGCCGAGATTCCAAATGTTTGAGGACGAGCCAGGACACCGGTACGGTTGTAATTCCTTCCCATTCCTTTATTGGGACCTAAACATGCACCCAAGGACACATGTATAAATTTTCTAGCCATTTTGGTGAACTGGAGCATGTATTTGTAGTTCGGATTTGAATTATGGACATTAAATGCCTAGGAAACTCAATTAGTGTATAAAAAGGCCAAACGAACTCCCTGAATAAGTTTAAATTTCAGCACGGATATCCTATCGCTCCATGTTGCCCGTAGAAAGAAAATACAAGGCTAAACGAGGCGCTTATTACGCTTTCGCCAACAAGGGGGCACGCTTTCCCTCATCGAACCATGAGGCTTCTTTTGAGAGAAGCTCCGGTTTGTAAGAGGCTTGTAATAAAACTTGCACCAAAATGGACGAAAAAATTCCTCGACATATATGTGCCATGTCGTGACACCATGCTAGGTTTCATGATTTTCGGGTGACTTTTGGATTTATGAGGATTTAAAAACCATGATTCTTCTCACGTAATGTTTTCAAATAGCACACGGTTCACTCACGAAAGCCGTGTTCCTACCAAACCGCGGCCGATGCCCCCTCCCCCCTACTGCGCGCGTGATCTGAGTCGTGCGTTCTGATTGGCTAGAACCCAAACCCCACGGATCGTACGTGTGCACCGTTGGATGCTCCCAGACCAAACGGCAACCCTGAGCCCTTTCGACGGCACATGAAGTACATGGGTAAGCACTGTGCGCATGCGTCGTGCTAGCTCACGCGTCCTTCTCTACTAGGTTTTCTAAACATGCTACCGTTTCTTGCCACTCCTCTCATCGGTTTCCCGCCTCTTCTGGCATCGTTTTCCCGATACCAGTGTTAGTGCTCATTGAAGGCTAGCGGCGACATGCCAGCCATGTAAATATCCCACACAGTTTCTAAAAGCACAAATGTGTGTGATAGGAGGGATTAGGTCCCATAGGGTGACCAGCGTGAAACGCCTTAATGGCAAGGAGGCAATTCTTATCAGCAAGGGGCGGCTTCCCATCCTGATGTAGGGCGGAACCCTATGGGGCCGATCTTTCACGTTTGGAGTGGATCCTACGGGGAAACATGAAGAAAGCGCGGAAGAACACAAGGGAAATCACGGGGACGAACAGGAGAAACACTCAACCGACAAGGGATTGATCACACAAGGGCTAGATCACCGAACACATAAGGTAACACATGACCCAAAATCAACAAAGGAAGGATACAAGAGTAGCCATTCTTCTCCGTGAGGAGGTCTTGATTGTCTTCTCCGGATGGAGGCCTTGAATCCGAATGGATCTTCTCCGAAGAGGCACGGTCCCTCACGTGGAGTAGATCCGGAATGGATGAGCAGAGCTCTATCTCTAAATGAGCTATCACAATGCAAACCCTAAACCGTAGGTAGGAGAAGAGTATATATAGTTTACGGGGCGAAAGGGTACACGGGCCTCGGCCCAAGTGGCTGCGCGCAGGCAGGGCCGAAAGTTCCGGGCGACGGAGGATCCGGCAGGTCCGCTTAACCAGAGAGTTGGCGCGGTGGAGCTGGGTCTGGCGTCCGGGCCGGAAGGTCCGGCGGGCTGGTGGTTCCGGGCGGAAGGTCCGGCGGGCTGTGGTTCCGGGGCCGGAAGGTTCGGGACGGGTTCCGGGCAGGTTCCAGGCTAACCAGAGAGTTGGCACGCCCGGGCTGGTCGATGTCGTCGGATGCCGGAAGCTCCGGGTAGGCCGAACGTTCGGGGGCCGAAAGTTCCGGGCTGTGGCCGGAGGTTCCGGGCTGTCCAAAGAGTTGACGCCTGTCGTTTCTTCTTCACCTCCTGGCTCCTTGGCTTGAACGTTGCACCTGATCACGCATAGTGTCTCGGACTTAGGTAGTAGCCATGTCTCTCTGGAAGAAAAGGGGCACTCAAGTAGGAGCGATGTCACCTCGGATTGAATAGCACGAGCTCTTGCTCTTGTCATGGGTCCACTTGGAGCTTGGATAGTCGATGGAAGGTCCATGGGGATGACCGAAGGATGCTCCGCATCACATCTAGCCTAGTCGAATAGAACGCAGAAGTTAAGCATGCTCGGACTGGAGTAGTCCAAGGATGGGTGACCCGGTGGGAAGTTGCATATCTCAAGCTTCATTTAAATGCCATGACACGGTCATTATAGAGATATATTATATCTCTATAGTGACCTATCATGGCAATTGATAGAGGCAAAGGTGTCCCGTCTTTCGATGAGATGGTGGCTATCATTTAGGATGAAGTCGACTTTGACGATCCGGACTACGCGATCGGCGAGGACGCCGTGCCTTAGCAATCGCTAAAACCAACTCCGAGAGGTTATTGACCACCACGCAAGCACGATCAACTCCGACCAAGAAGGTCCGTTTCGCAGTAAACGAAGAACAAGCAAGAAACTAAGATTGCAATCTGGATATTGTGAATATAAGAGGAAAGCTTTATTGATCAAGGTGGGGTTACGTGGACGCCTTTGTCCTGGTCGTTGAACACAAACGGCGCACGCCAAGTTGCAGTTATGGCGAACTTTTAATCTAAACAAAACCCAAAGTCTAAACGGTGCCCTAAGGGCTGTATATATGGAGGAAGAGGGGGGAATTTCGTTGCCCTTGGGGAAAGGGTCCGAAACCAACCCTATCTCTTGTTTCCCCACACATACGGACTCTGAAAGTAGCCTATACTTATTTATTTCGAAATTACATGGGCCTGGCCCAATAATAAGGTGACGTAGCACCTAAATAGCCTCTGGACGAAATTTATGAAGTGGCATCTTGTATATTCCGTCCAAGGCTTCATGCACTCCTTATGGTGGCTTCAAAGTCCTGAAATCATCACTTGCAACTCCGTTCTTGTTCCCCTAGCGCATGCCATCACCTCCATGCTTGCTCTTGCTCCAATGTTCATCCTTCTCCAAGCTAGGCCCTTCATTTGTAAGCAAAACAAATGTATCCAATTTAGGCAAAGATCATATTCTCATGAACATTAGAATCATTACCAAGAAACGGAAGTACCGGTAATTTAATTGGCGTCATGCGAGCTCTAGTAATTGGTCCGTATATGTAACAAGAGGGGCTGTGGGTGTAACAATGGTATTGATGTCCTCATCATCCTCCCCTTCTTGAAATGAAGTCGCCCCTCGATTTTAAGCTCATACTCCTCACCCAAATAAGGCTTCAAATCTGCAATGTTAAAAGTCGGACTGACCCCAAAATCTGTAGGTAGCTCAAGTTTATATGCATTATCATTTATTTTCTCTAACACCTTAAAAGGACCAACAACACATGGCATTAGCTTTGATTTGCGCAAATTGGGAAATCTATCCCACGCAAATGTAACCAAACAAGATCTCCAGTGCAAACACAACATGTTTTCTACCCTTATCTCCTCGCAAGTTTATATCTAGCATACATACGCTCAATGTTTTCCTTAGTTAACTCATGCATTTTTTAAAATCAATTCAGCATGTTGTTTAGCATCAAAATTAACCTTCTCCAAGATGGAAGAGGCAACAAATCAATAGGGTGCACGAGGTAGGAAACCATACACAATTTCAAAAGGGCACGTCTTAGTAGTAGAATGCAATGAACGATTATAAGCAAATTCAATATGACGCAAGCATTCTTCCCACATTTTCTTATTATTCTTGAAAACAGCCCTAAGCATAGTAGACAATGTTCTATTGACTACTTCAGTTTGTCCATCAGTTTGGGGGCGACATGTAGTACTAAAAAGCAGTTTAGTCCCCAACTTAGCCCATAAACATCTCCAAAAGTGGCTAAGAAATTTAGTATCACGATCTGAAACGAGTAGTATTTGGTACACCATGCAAGCGAACAATTTCACGAAAAGAACAGATCAAAGATCATTAACAAAGACCATCGCTTTTATGACATGGTATAAAGTGTGCCATTTTTTAGAATCTATCCACGACAACAAATATGCTATCCCTCCCTTCTTTGTTCGAGGTAAACCTAAAACAAAGTCCATAGATATATCCTCCCAAGGAACACTAGTGCGTAAAGGCATATATAAACCATGAGGATTGAGTCGTGACTTAGCTTTTTACCCATGTAGTGCAAAATGAGCAACAAAAGCGCTCAATATCCTGGGCTCCTCATCTTTGGCCAAAAGAAATGTGTAGCAAGTACGTCCTCCGCCTTCTTCACGCCAAAGTGTCCCATTAATCCTCCTCCATGCGCCTCCCGCAACAAAGAAAAGACTAACAGAGCTAGCAGGAATGCATAGCTTGTTAGCACGAAACACAAAGCCATCATTAATAACGAACTTTTACCGTGTTCGTCCTTCTTTACAATTCTGCATTATATCTTTAAAATCAGCATCATGCACATATTGATCTTTGATGGTCTCCAAACCAAATATTTTGAAGTCAAGTTCGGAAAACATAGTATAGCGACGAGACAAAGCATCAGCAATAACATTTTCTTTACCCTTCTTGTGTTTAATGACATAAGGGAAAGTCTCAATGAATTCAAACCATTTAGCATGTCTACGATCTAGTTTAGCTTGACTTTTAATATGTTTCAAAGATTCATGATCAGAATGTATAACAAATTCTTTGGGCCATAAATAATGTTGCCATGTCTCTAAAGTCCTAACAAGAGCATATAACTCTTTATCATAAGTAGAATAGTTCAGACTAGGCCCACTCAATTTTTCGTAAAAGTATGCAACAGGTTTGCCATCTTGTAATAATAACACACCTCCTAATTCAATTCCACTAGCATCACATTCAAGCTCAAAAGTCTTATTAAAATCAGGAAGTTGGAGTAAAGGAGCATGTGTCAACTTATCTTTCAATACCGTGAAGGCTTCTTCACATGCGGCGGTACCCCAAACAAACGGCACATCCTTGTTTGTAAGCTCATTGAGACGTGCAACAATGGTGCTAAAATCTCTCACAAAACGCCTATAGAAACCAGCGAGTCCAAGAAAACTCCTCACTTGTGTGACCGTTTTGGGCTGCGGCCAACTCTCAATAGCTTCAATCTTGGCTTTATCAACTTCAATTCCCTATGGAGTAACAACATAGCCAAGAAAAGATACTCGGTCGGTGCAAAAGGTGCACTTCCCAAGGTTGCCAAACAAACGTGCATCACATAGAGCAATAAAAACAACACGTAAATGTTCCAAATGTTCTTCCAAAGATTTGCTATAAATCAGTATATCATCAAAATAAACTACCACAAATCGTCCAATGAAAGCACATAAAACTTCGTTCATTAGTCTCATGAAAGTACTAGGTGCATTAGTTAACCCAAAAGTCATGACTAACCACTCATATAAACCAAACTTAGTTTTAAATGCTGTTTTCCATTCATCTCCCAATTTCATACGAATTTGATGGTATCCACTATGCAAATCAACTTTGGAGAATATTGTAGAGCCACTCAATTCATCAAGCATATCATCTAGCCTAGGAATAGACGACCATTTATAACGTAATAGTAATATTATTAATGCCTCTACAATCAACACACATACGCCGATGTACCATCCTTTTTAGGCACTAGTATAATAGGAACAACACAAGGACTAAGAGATTCGGCAGATATAACCTTTGTCGAGCAGCTCCAGCACTTGACGATAATCTCCTTCGCCTCCTCCGGGTTGGTACGGTATGGTGCACGGTTGGGTAGCGATGCACCGAATTAAGTAAATTTGATGCTCAATCCCTCGAATAGGTGGTAATCCCGGTGGCACGCCTTGTGGGAAGACGCCGTGAACTCCCGCAAAATGTTAGTGATAGCGAGGGGCAAAGAGGAAGGCACGTCCTCGAATGAAAATAATGCCTCTTTGCACACAAAAGCATAGCAAACAGATTTGCTAAAATCTAGCTCATCAATATCAGATTTGGTGGCAAGTAAACATGCACTTTTCAATTTAATTTTAGAAGCAACACTAGATGGTTTATTATTAGGCTTCATTTGTTGCTCAAATTCTTTGGCCACAATCTGATTTTCACTCTTATTTTTCTCCTATTTTGCTTTATTAGCTCTATTAATATCATCTTTCAAAATGGAATTAGGAGTCATAGGAAGAAAAGTAATATTTTTATCCTTATGAACAAGAGTATACTGATTGTTTCTACCATGGTGTATGTAAATTTTATCAAATTGCCATGGTCTACCAAGTAATAAGGAACATGCTTGCATAGGTACCACATCACAATCAACATAATCAAGATATGTAGAGATACTAAAATGCACACCTAACAAAGACGTGTTACCTTAACCTTGCCGCCGTTGTTGAACCATTGGATGTAGTAAGGATGTGGATGTGGTCTTGTGGTAAGAGATAGCTTCTAAACCATCTCCATGCTAGCCAAGTTGTTGCAGCTCCCTCCATCTATGATGACGCTTGAATAGAACGCTCCTTCACAACTCCCTTTGTATGGAACAAATTATGCCTCTGATTTTGCTCAGCCTTGTGTAACCTCGTGACACTCAAAACACGTTGAGCAACTAAACATTCATACCTGTCAGCATCTTCAGCAGCCATGTATTGAGTCTCATGACTAGAATCATCTCCACCGTGTTCTTCATGTGTAATAAGAGCCAAAGTCTCCTCATCATAGTCACTAGCGGACTCATATCCACCATCCTCGGTAGCAATCATCACACGATGAGATTTGCATTCTCTCGCGAAATGTCCTCTTCCCTTACAACGACGACAAATAATATCACTTGTGTGCCCTGTTGACGCCATGGAAGAAGAAGAGCTCAGGCAGGCCAGCGGTGTGCTCTTGGCAGATAGTGGTGGTTGTGCCCCGCTTTCTTGTATCACAGTTGGAGGTGGCACCAAGGAGGTGATGGTGCGGTGGAAGTAGATGATGCACGTGGTGTCCATGACGACGGTCGACCTGCAGAAAAGTTAGTTCGCGCCAATGCCTGTCGATCTTGCACTTCACGCTCAGCTTTACAAGCAAGATGGAATAAATGAGTGATACTATTATAATCCTTATACTCTAGAATGGTCTGAATCTCTCTATTTAATCCACCCATAAAACTTGCAAGCATAGCTTCATTCTCCTCAACAATACCACATCTAATCAAGCCAGCTTTGTAATTCCCGATAATATTCTTCTACGTAATTTTTTCCTTGGCTTAAGCGCTGCAATTTTTGAAGTAATTCACGTTGATAATATGGTGGAACCCAACGAGCACGCATAGAAGTTTTCAATGCAGCCCAAGTAAATGGAACAGGATATAATCTACAATGTTCGCACCACCAAACACATGCAAAGCTAGTGAAAGCACAAACAGCAGCAGGAACACATCTCTCCTCAGGGTATTGTAAACATGTAAATCGTTGTTCAGTTTCTAACTCCCAAGTAAGATATATATCAGGAACATATCTACCCTCAAGTGGTGAAATATTCAATTTCAGTTTTGGGAGATGGTCATGATCTCATACCTGAGGGGGAGCCCTAACATTGCCATTATTTGCATGTGGACGACCTGGTGGTTGTGGTGCTGGTGGTTGCACGTAGTTCTGATTTTGATCAACCTCATCCTCGTAATCTCCCGCATAATCATCCTCCTCCACATCAGCAGCAGGAGCCACAGAAGTATCAACAGCAGCACCGGCAGTTTGGCCAGGCAGAAGAGGGACACGGCTCGCTCGGCGGAGGGCTTTTTCATGACGTGGAGGTAGTCGTCGTTGTTGTTGTTGCAGAGGTGCGGCAGGTGCAGCCGGTGGTGGAAGACGCGCAAGCAGTTCATTAAATCTGTTATCGAGCTTTGTTTCGAACGTCTTCTCAAGGCCAGTTATCTTCTCCATGGCCTCTTCAAAATTGTTCAGCACATCTTGCACCTGTTCAGTCATCATTTGTTGAAACTTATCATGAAGCTCCTTGTTTGTTAAGTTCTCCCAGTCAATCTCGTCGGCTTGTGATCCTGGCATGGTTAGCAGTAATAGAAACACACAAGAATATGATCCTACAGACTACTAACAAGTGGTGGTGGTGCGTGTCACAAATCCGTCAAGCAAATCTCAAATTCTTACCAGTTCTTACCCAGCAGCAGGCGGTGATCGGTAACTGATGTAGTCAAAACTCTCAAAGCTTGGATAGAGCGATTACCAGGGAGAGTCAAACGCACGATGTAGATGTATGTGCAGCTGGGAAGGCTTATAATATGGTAGAAAAAAGGGTCAGCAATAATCAATTCAGAGATGCAAAGTTGAATAAACGTCAACGACGCAGATCAGGTCTTTGGTCCTAGGCTAGACCGTACTAGAGACACGAGCCTAGAACACTAACAAAATCACGGCGCTGCACGTAAACAAGGAAGGAGCACACTCTGAATTTTTTTCTTTTTTTTTCACTTTTTTTGCACTTTTTTTCCTCTTTTTTTGCTCCATAACAAATTTTTTCAAAAAGTCTACAAATGGCCTAAAAACTGCCCTAGCCGAATTTTCTGCACTTAGTTTTTTTTTTAAACTGGAACTATTTTTCTTCTGCGGATGGCTCGAAAGTTTGGGAGTCCTACTTTGTCACGACTCGGAGTATCGCGTGATCTGGAAATCGAGAACAAAGCCACAATTACTAGACTCGGACTAGGACTAGTGGCGGAGATGAATCTGGTGGAAACTCGGACTGGTGGCGGATATTTGCAGGGCGATGGAACACGGGCTGGTGGCAAATCTGTGATGGAGGTGGACACGGATTAGCGTGCTGGCGGTGGATATGTGGTATATGGGAGCGACGATGACGATGGTGGTATATGGCAGTGGTGATGACGATGGTGGTATATGGCAGCGGTGATGATGATGGTGGTATATGGCAGCGGTGATGATGATGGTGGTATATGGCAGCGGTGATGACAATGGTGGTATATGGCAGCGGTGATGACGATGGTGCGGTATGCGTGACAACTTGTGAATGTAACTTCGAAACTCTAAAGTACTAGACGCTAGGACCAGCAACTTGACACGACGATGCAACCGCAAATTCAACAAAGCAAAAACAGAAAAGATTATGCAAAGGCTTTATTGGTTCGGACAAGATGAACTAACCCTAATTTTTTTTGGCTTTTTCGTGGACTATAGGTATGAAGAACAGATTCGATCTAAACTATGAAAAACTGTAAAATCTCACCGAGCAACCTGGAAATCTGATACCACTTGATAGAGGGAAAGGTGTCCCGCCTTCGATGAGATGGTGGCTATCGTTTAGGATGAAGTCGACTTTTGACGATCCGACTACAAACGCGGCGAGGACGCCGCTACTTTAGCAATCGCTAAACCAACTCCGAGAGGTTATTGACCACGCCGAGCACAATCAACCTGACCACGAAGGTCTGTTTCCTGCAGGAAAACGAAGAACAAGCAAGAAACTAAGATTGCAATCTGGATATTGCGAATATAAGAGGAAAGCTTTATTGATCAAGGTGGGGTTCTGTGACGCCTTTGTCTGGTCGTTGAACACAAACGAAGTACGCGAAGTTGCAGCTATGGCGAAATTTTATTCTAAACAAAACCCAAAGTCTAAATGGAGGAAGAGGGGGGAATTTCGTGGCCCTTGGGTAAGGGGTCTGAAACCAACCCTATCTCTTGTTTCCCAACACATACAGACTCTAAAAACAGCCTATAGTTAGGTATTTCGAAATTACATGGGCCTGGCCCAATAATAAGGTGACACAGCACCTAGAATAGCCTCTGGACGAAATTTATGAAGTGCCATCTTGTATATTTCGTCCAAGGCTTCATGCACTCCTTATGGTGGCTTCAAAGTCCTGAAATCATCACTTGCATTTCCGTTCTTGTTCCCCTGGCGCATGCCATCAACTCCATGCTTGTTCTTGCTCCAATGTCCACCCTTCTCCAAGCTAGGCCCTTCATCTGTAAGAAAAACAAATGTATCCAATTTAGGCAGCATCATATTCTCATGAACATTAGAATCATTACCAAGAAACGAAAGTACGTGGTAATTTAATTGGCGTGCGCGAGCTCTAGTAATTGGTCTGGTATATGTAACAGTAGGGGTTGTGGGTGTAACAATGGTATTGATGTCCTCATCAGCAATTGTATAAACCTTGGGATCCTTGTTTTGTTAACTTGTAGACTATGGTTTTATGAATTATTTTTTCTCTAAAAGTTAAAGAATGATTGACTTGACCTGTCATGGCGATTATATAAAACTAGTATGTTTTATGGGTTATTTTCTGCTCTAAAAAATTAAAGAATGATTGACTTGACCTGTCATGGCTATTATATAAACCTTTTTCAGTTTGCATGCAGGGTATAGGGGGCAGGGTGTTCTTCTCGAGCATGTCTCCCTTGTACGTCTTATAGACGCGGCACATATATGTGGGCTACCCAAGGTATATATATCATCCTTTACTGACAATTAGGGGGGCCCACACAATCTATCCCTTTGACCCAACAAGGAGAAGGGTTTCACCATGATGGTTTCCTATTGATACTAGTAAAGTACACGTGCATTGCACGCATGAGATTTGGTCACCAAATTATGAATAAATACCACACTATAGCATGTAAGCTTTGAGTCATATATGCATGATGTAGATGTTCGTTTAATTCTTTTAGTTCATCTCATCCAAAATCAATTAGTTTTATAAAAAAAATCTATTTTAAGATTCATGGAATTGTGCATTGTAAAGAATAAAGTAAAAACAAAAAGTGACAATTCATTTACAAAAAAAAGTTTGGGCAATTAAGATATGGAAGATTCTAGAGAACAAAGGAGAAGTGCGTTTGTGTTTTGAGGTTTGTGCATTATGCTTAAGTTCAACCATGGAGTCTTCTAGATTGTACATGTGGCAGAATCTAGTAGTGCTCGGATTTGCCATCTTCGTACCGTCGGATTGGCTTCATCCAATGATGAACTTTCAAAGTTATTCGCACACTATATAGGGGTATAGATATGGATGTGTCCCATGCTAGACCAAATAAGTTTGAGCGCATGCGTGGGACGACACCCCCCCCCCCCCCCGTCGCCGCCGCCTTGAAGTTAGGAAACTAACATCGTGCGTATTGAACCAGGCTTGGAGTCGGGTACCGTGTTCGGTTTGTAATGTAGTTGGTGGCCCATCAAAGTTGTGCAATCGGGATTTAAACACATCACACACCACCGTACCCATACATATTTTCGGGCCACATGTAGTGTATACGGGGTCTTCTGATCGACCACGTCTCCCTTTGTGCGGTTTTTGTGACGACATGCATATCTCAGGCTCCCTAGTGTGTGTGTGTGTCTATATATATATATATAATCCCTTTGACCGATAATGAGGGGTATGTGTTGGCCATGAATGGATTCCTCCTAGTTCGTGTTAGGGCCAGTCACCGTCACATGTCGCTCAACCAAAGATCGAGCTCATGCGTTGTCAGGATTCCCTCCCACATGCTCGGATTGCTGGATTCGACCTACATCATACCCTGCGTATCTCATCCTTAACTACCTTGCCTTCATGGTTGTTGTCTCAGACGAGAGGTAGGAACCACATCTAAATTGTACATTATTCTATATTGAAAACACACATCACCCCTTCCCAACGTACATCATTTTGGGCCGCATGCAAGAGGTGCTGGTTTTGTGGTCCCTCTCGTGCGATTTTCATGATGGTTCAATCTATTGGCCCAAGCGGTTTATCGACAACAACAGCTGTCATAGATTCATTGGTTCATCTTATGGTAGGTCATGGCGACATGCATGTATGACCAAAGTATCGATCATTACATGCATCCGCCCCGCTGACATGGAGTGGGAGGTGGTGGGCCAAGCATCCTAGCTAGGTGCGACATTATGTCATTATATATATATATATCCAAAGGTGCTTTCCAGTTTGTGAGGCAGGTGCCACCAAAGTTATGCATTGTGTATTTAAAGTTTTAAACATCCCCAATATTCCTACATATATTTGACCACTTCTAGGTGGTTCTTGACTTCTGGCCCCTCTCATCGATCTTCGATGACGCGCCCAACCATGGGCCCGCGCGGTCAAAGTTGTGCATTGGAATTTTGAACATCACAGACCACCCTTTTCACTCATATATATTTGGGCCACATGATGGTGTGGCTGTCTTCTGACCCTCTCTAACGTTTATTTGCTAGAAAGACTCTAATGACACTCAACGGACACGGGTATAATATCTTAACCGTGTGTGATACAAGTGCGCTGTGAATCACCACGCCTGCGCAAGCGCGAGCAAAGGTGGAGGTGCTGGCTCAACCGTCTGCGATGCAACTGCGCTGTAAAATCCCCATGACCGCGCAAGCGCGAGCAAAGGGCGGAGATACTGGCTTAACCATGTGCGATGCAAGTGCGCTGTAAAACCACCACATGTGCGTGCTAAAGGCGTGTAAGTTTATTTGGAAATTAGGACGAACCGTGTGCGATAGACAAGCTAGCTAGAAATATAAAAACAAACTACCCGCCTTGAGCGTTGCAAAAATCGGTGGTTCCGCGCCACTTTTCCTTATTATCATACACGCATATTGTTATGGACCGTGCGCGATCTTGGGCACTCCCGCCCCCCATCAATTCCTTTACCCAAATTTTAGTAGCCGCCGTACTTCAACCTCGCCCACTCTCCTCCAGCACCGACCTTATAGTAAAATTGCAGTAGCCGAGGCATTTGAACCGCCACCCTCCTTCGTCTACCACCATCTCCGCCCACCATTACTAAAATTATCATTAGCCGCGGCATATACTCAAACACCCCCCCATAGTCCCCCACCCGCCCCTCCCCCCCTTGAACCCTAGCTTGCAGCCACCACCGGCGCCGCCGCCAACCCCTGCCGATCTGCCCGTTCCTCCTAGCTTAGATAATAAAGTTGAGGTTACCAAGTGATTCCCATACCATCGCCCCACTCCCCTGAGGTTTTAATGAGTCCTGCGGTGTCCCTCCCCACCAGATCCACATCCCCTGCTCAAGAATGTCGCAACCTCAGCTCGACCACGTATCCCGGGGAGCCCGACGAGCGTTTGGCCAAGAAGAGGTTTATCATGGCCTCTCCGGCGGACGTTGGTGAGGTGGTCGTTGTTCGCCTCGACCTGTCGATCCCGGAGCAACACGTCACCCCGGAAGCCGGCGAAGACGTTGACTATGTTGCCATGCCAAAGGCTTCATGTCAGCTGGCTAGCGTCTTATTGTATCTCGGGAAAGCTGGCTATGACATCAAGCTCGTCCACAGCGACGGCTTCACGCCGGCCATGTCACAGGTTAAGTAGTCCATCCCCGACCCCTCTAGTTCAACCGACGTCGATCACTTCGACGGCCATGCCGCTGATCTCCTCCGCCAAGCGGTCAAGGATTTGCAAACTTTATACGCCATCGAGCCCATTTTGTCATTTCTGAAGGACACATTCTACGGCGGCGGCTTGGGATCCTTAATTGCCAAGTCAGATCTCATCGACCACGACCACGACCACGAGGAGGGCACCCATGAAGGTTCTTCCAAGGTTAAACAACCCATCTGTGACATCAGGGAGTGCACCATGGTTCTGTGCTCTTCCAACTGGAAGGATCCCGTCCATGAAATGTGAGGCAACATTCTATCAGGAAATCTTACCTTTTCAGGCTTGCCAACCCGTACCCTTTTGTAGTAGCATTTGTCATGCGGTGCTTTAATTGTGCCCTGTTTAATTATTTCAGTTATGCAAAAATGTATTGTTCAATAGGGCTATGTGATGTTTAAGTATGAATTGTCCACTTCAGTTTCACGAATGGCTATATTTGGTTGTTTATAGCGAGTAGATGCGTTGTTTATCTGTATTTGGTTGTTAGGTTGGTCGGAGTGAGCATTTTTCCAGTTATTGAGCAGATGCCTTGTTTATATGTATTTGGTTCTTAGTTTGGTTGCAGTGAGCATTTGTCCAATTATCAAGCAGATGCCTTGTTTATCTGTATTTGGTTGTTAGGTTGGTTTTTTTAGCATTTGTCCAGTTATCAAGCAGATGCCTTGTTTATCTGTATCAGCTTGTTATGTTGGTTGAAGTGAGCATTTGTCCAGTTTTCAAGCATATGCCCGGTTTATCTGTATTTGCCTGTTAGGTTGGTTGCAGTGAGACTTTGTCCAGTTTTGAATGGCTATTTTTGGTTCTTATACTGGTCATTTATGCCTTGTTTATTTCAGTCATTCACAATGTGTTGTTCACTATGTGCAAGTGGGAACTGTGCCACTCGACTACATCAATACCAGCTTTGAACGGCTATATTTGGTTCGATTATTCCTGGTGTAGTTAACACATGCCCTTTATTTCAGTTTTACTGATTTATCCAAAGTGTGATGTTTAAGCATTACCTACGTTCTATTCATTTTCAACAATATCGGTTTGAATTGCAATATTTGATGGTTGTTAAGCCCGTTGTCGCAGAACATTGCCTTCCATTTTATATCTGCTTTAACAGCATGCTGAAACCAACACATTCAAGCTATCATTTGGAGATGATGTTGTTTACCTTTGCTATTTTTTATGATGTTAAGGTTTCTGTACTTATCATGCCTTTCCACTACTTATGCAGGACAACAACGGGAGTGGCCAACATTTTCCGCCGAGGTTAGCTTCATCCCTCGGCTTGTACTCCCCCCATCGTTGCATAATGTAGTGCATATAGATCCAGGCCTGGACACTTGTTAGCTTCTAATATTGACTTGTTGCTTGTAGGTACATATGCCCTTGGCAAGGATCCATGCATCGACCCTTTTGCATATGGGGCAATGAGATATTCATGAGTAAGCATCAAGTGAGGAACCTGATAAGGATTGTTAGCAAAAAGATAGGAATGGTGGCAAGCAAATCATTTGTTTATGCTCTATCCAACACAACAGTGAGCTGTAGGATGGTAACTACAAACTCTGCAGCCTTCTCTTTTTACTGCCCATAATGAGTTGTTAAACAACAATGTGTGAATCTTTTTCGTTCGCAGTGGTTCCCGAAGCAGTTCACTCAAGATTACCTCGCAAAGTACATGATTGGTGGACACGCAATGAAGGTTAAAGTATTTCATCCAGACTACAGTGAGCATCGAGAAGTCCTAATGAAGACAGTGAAGGATGGACGGGCAGCCATCACAAGGGGTTGGCCTAGAGTCGTGCGCGCATTACGCATGGAGGACGGAACAATATGGGCATTCTGCTTCACCTTCTCCAGCAACCAGAATGTCTTTCACCTCTCTCTTTATAGTCTTTAGTACAACTGTTGTTCATCATTATTTACTTGGTGCTTCTATAGTTCTTCAGTATATGTAACTGTGCATCGAATTATGCATTGGTGGTTGAACCTACAATTGTAATAAACATGGTTGGATATGAAATAAGTGTTTGCGTACTTTCAAATTCAAAACATGTGATTTTTAAATTAGGGATTACACTGCACACGGTTTGCGAAAGCGAAACGTCTGCGATAGACGTGGAGATCAGAAACGTTTCTAGGATTCACTATGTGTGCAATCAATCTCCACTGCACACACGACATCCTCTTGAAAACTATTTGTGTTAGGCCACCTTGCACAAATTTTTACCACATAAAAACTATGTGTGATGGACAACCTTTGCCACACAGTTTCTTCTACGCACCATGTGTGATGCATTCAATAACGCAAATGATAAATTGTTAATATCGTGTGCAATGGCAATGCTATCACAAACGATTTAAAGGGGAAAATTGTGTGTGATGTACCTGTGAACGGAAACGTTTTCCTTGGAGCGACTGTGTGGGATGTACATACGAACGGAAACCTTTAGCGGGGACTAACCGTGTGCGATGTACTTGCCACCGAAAGCAATTTTGCCTATATAATTGTATTTTTTAGCTCTACTATACGTATTTCCGTATTGAGCGCTCGCCGGTCGAACACGACCTCATTTTGCCGAGCGTGTGTGCCAGGAGGGCATATCCCCAACGGTTTCTGGGTCGTGTGGGAAGGACCCCCTATCATTGTCACTCACTTGGCGATGGTTTCGAACACTGTCGCAAAAAGGGGTTAAAAACCGTTTGTATAGCACCGACGCGTACCAGTGTATCTAATCACTAGATAATGACTGTTTTACCACTTTGGTTACCCCTTAGCCTATAAAAGGAGGGCCATGGCAAACTAGAGGGGGATTCGGACCCTAGCATGCATGTACGCGCGTAGCTGCTCTCCTCGAGGCACCCTTGCCGGGCTCGGGCGCTGTGTGTGTTGGTTGGGTTCTTCCATTGAATCAACCAAAGCAGGAGTAGGGTTTTACGCTTCTTAGCGGCCTGAACCTGGGTAAAAACCACCAGTGTCACCACCGTCATGTAGTTCCATTGCTTTAGCTCTTTATGCAACGTGATCTCCCCCTTGCCGAAGCACAAGCGGCTCATGGCCCCATAGGTGACCGTGTTGCCTAGCTTGACTTAGCAGTTTTCATTGGCCCATGGCTTGACCACGACGCAAGTCAGCTATCAATGTAGTGTATAGCCCTCGAGATGATTACGTGGCCTCTGCTAAGCACGTGGCGGCCCATTGGAAGACAAGGTTTATCCAAATGACATCCGTCCAGAGGCATGTCAAGAAGATAAGCAAAAGATGATTAAGCGGCTTGGCAGGCTTGCCGAGCTGTATCCTCAACACGACACCTAGTGTGCATTTAATGCACTTTGTCTTAACTGCCAGAGTTAGGTATGACAGTACTGTTAGCTATGTAATCACTAGATACAATTGTTTTGCCAGTGTGGCTACCCCTTAGCCTATAAAAGGAGGGCCATGGCAAACTAGAGGGGGATTCGGACCCTAGCACACTTGTACGCGCATAGCTTCTCTCCCTGAGGCACCCTTGCAGGGCTCGAGCGTTGTGTGTTGGTTGTGTTCTTCCATTCAGTCCACCAAAGCAGGAGTAGAGTTTTACGCTTCTCAGCGGCCTGAACCTGGGTAAAAACCACCAGTGTCACCGCCATTGAGTTTTTCCATGGCTTTAGCTCTTTGTGCAATGTGATCTCCCCCTTGCCAAACCACAAGGGGCTCATGTCCCCATAGGTCGTGTTCCACCACGACATCTTTGTTGTCGGGGTACACACACATGGGTGTATGTTTCCCCTGACTTGTGCACGGACAGTGGCCTCCGCTCCTGTAGCCAAAGCTCGAAAAGGAAGCAAACATCACCGAGCGTCCAAGTCAAGACCAAGCCAGAGGAGCAGCTCTTTAAGAGATCAAAGAGAGGATCAAGAAGACCAATACAAGCCAAGGCAACAAGATATCACCTTGGGAAGGCCCCCCTTGCCGGGCAGAAGAGCCTGGTCAGGCTGAGGCCACCCTAAGGACAAGTCCAAGATTCCCCCAGCAGGCTTGCTGGGGTCACCAAGGGCAAATCTCCCCACCAAGGCTCCACCGCTCCACTAAACCGCGATGCAAGTCACCAATCAATGTCATGTCGAGCCCTCGAGATGATTAAGTGGCCTCTGCTAAGCATGCGGCGACCCATTGGAAGACAAGGTTTATCCAAATGGCACTCGTCCATAGGTGTGTTAAGCAGATAAGCAGAAGATGATTAAGCGGCGTGGCAGGCTTGTTGGGCTGCATCCTTAGCACGACACCTAGCAGTGCCTTCAATGCACTTTGTATTAACTGCCAGAGTTAGGTATGATAGCATTGTTAACTATCTAATCACTAGATAGTGAGTGCTTTGCCACTTTGGTTACCCCTTAGCCTACAAAAGGAGGGCCATGGCAAACTAGAGGGGGATTCGACCCTAGCACAGTTGTACGTGCGTAGTTGCTCTCCCCGTGCCACCTTTGCCGGGCTCAAGCGTTGTGTGTTGGTTGTGTCCTTCCATTCAATCCACCAAAGCATGAGTAGGGTTTAACGCTTCTCAGCGGCCCGAACCTGGGTAAAAACCACTAGTGTCACCACCTCGTGTTGTTCTATGGCTTCAGCTCTTTGTGCAACGTCATCTCCCCCTTGCCGAACCACAGGGGGCTCATGGCCCCATAGGTGATCGTGTTCCACCACGACATCTTTGGCGTGCCAGGGCTTCGTTTTATTATCTGTGCTCAGGGTCTACGCCTGGTTTGTACAAAGGGTTACATGCGCATTGTTTCCCCTGACTTGTGTACAGGTAGTAGGCCTCCGCTCAAGTAGCCAAAGCTCGACAAGGAAGAAAACAACACTGAGTGTCCAAGTCAAGTCCAAGCCAAAGGAGCAGCTCTTTGAGAGATCAAAAAGCGAATCAAGAAGACCAAAACATGCCAAGGCAACAAGATATCACATTGGGAAGGCCTCCCTTGCCGAGAACAAGAGCCTGGTCAGGTCGAGGCCACCCCGAGGACAAGTCCAAGAATCCCCCGACAGGGTTGCCGGGGATGGCAAGGGCAAATCTCCCCGCCAAGGCTCGACCGCTCCACCGCACCGCGATGCAAGTCAGCTATCGATGATTAAGTGGCCTCTGCTAAGCACGTGGTAGCCCATTGGAAGACAAGGTTTATCCAAATGACACCCCGTCCATAGGTGTGTCAAGCAGATAAGCAGAAGATGATTAAGCGGCACGGTAGGCTTGCCGGGCTGCATCCTCAGCACGACACCTAGCGGTGAATTTAATGCACTTTGTCTTAACTACCAGAGATAGGTATGATAGCACTGTTAGCTATCTAATCACTAGATAATGACTGTTTTGCCACTGTGGTTACCCCTTAGCCTATATAAGGAGGGCTAAGGAAAACTAGAGAGGGACTCAGACCCTAGCACACTTGTACGCGCGTAGCTGCTCTCCCCCAGGCACCCTTGCCGGGCTCGAGCGTTGTGTGTTTGTTGTCTTCTTCCATTCAATCCACCCAAGTAGGAGTAGGGTTTTATGCTTCTCAGCGACCCGAACCTGGGTAAAAATCACCAGTGTCACCACCGTCTTGTTGTTCCATGGCTTCAGCTCTTTGTGCAAACTGGTCTCCCCCTTGCCGAACCACAAGGGGCTGATGGCCCCATAGGTGATCGTGTTCCACCATGACATTTTCCCCTTCCCAGATTTCTTCGAGGCGATGATGGTGGTGTGCGGATTCCACCTTCTGGATTTCACGCCCAATGCAATGGCGTGCATGGCGATCTTCGCTCATATGTGCGAGAATTTCATCGCAGTGGCCCCCAATGTGGATTTGTTCAGGCACTTCTTCGTCCCGCGAGTTGAAGAGTAAGAAATCGCCATAGGGCGGCACAAACAGAAAGAAAGGCTTCTGCCCTCGTTTCTATAATGAAAAACAGACCTTGTGCCATGGATTTGATGAAGCTTGAAAGGACTCCCCTTGTTCGAAGCCAAACCCCACCGCTCAGGGAATATAAGTTGGATTCCTTGAGGGAAGAAGGCGATCTAGGATTGCCTCCTCGGCCAGCAGCGCGGCAGATGGGAGGAGTGGAGGGCAGACTGGTGCTGGATTCAGGACACGGATGCCTAGGAGTATTGCAGGGCAAGGACGGAATGCGTCATGCGCGCCAGTGAATGCGGCAAACTAGGCCTCACCGACGACAAGCTTCGCCCGATGCTGAACAGGGTCACCCACCTCAAAGCCGCCGGGTTGACCATTGAACAAGTGGGGGCATATTTCCTCTTGCACTGCAATGTGCCACCGCAGAAGAGGGACAAATGCACCTGGGAGTACGGAGATGCTGTTGACAGGATGCATCTATACCCAGGCCTCGCCAATAACCTGTCAGTATACGGCCATGGCTGGCTGTGCGAGCAGCTGTTCGGCAGCCTCGGGCCATTCCTCCAGCCGGGACAGGTCGTCCCACTTCACATAACTCTGCGAGGGACCAAATTCTGAAGTGGATGGCCCACTACAAAACTTACAGGGGTGAGGCCGATTGGCAAATGCCTGAGCTAGATGCAGAGATCGAGTGGGTCTCCAACCTGGAAGAAAGGGCTACCAGGGTGGAGAGCAACATGTTCAAGCGCACCTCCACGGCAGAGGAAGAATTTATTAGGAGGCGAATTAAAGAGGACAAAGCGCTCCGGGCTGCCGGGAAGGCGAGGCCCAAAGAAGAGGACGAGGAGGAGGAAGAAGAAGTGGAGGCCGAAGGTGCAGGATCTTCATATGAAAAGAGTGAGGAGCACGCCGCGGAGGAGGTTGCTGGGATCGACACTGCTGGGGCCGAAATTCTTCAGGCCGCAGCAGCAGAGGCCCAAGGAGGAGGCGGGGCCGAAGAAGCAGAGCAGCCTGAGGAGGAATGGCTTGCCAGGGGCCCACAAGCCCCAAAGTCGGACCTGGACCAGCGACCTCGCAAGCAGGCTAGTCGGGGGGCAGCGGCCCCTGGTCCAGCGCCAGCCACCAAGAGGGTGAAGAAGATCGCCTCCAAGAGCGACAAGCCAGATGTGGTATGTCGCCATTCCTCTCGTCTTTTTGAGGACAAAACCCCTCGCGCCAAGCAACGAACAGTCACTGGGGTTGATCCTAGCCCCCAGTCAAGTTCAGCTTCCCGCGCGGCTCAACCCCGTTGGATCCCCTGGTTCCACCAAAGAGGTCGAAGTTGCCGGGGAGCTCTGTTCCCACAACCTTGAAGAGGAGCATAGCGACCCAACCACCCATGGGATACACACTAGGCTCCATGCTCATCGATCCAGAGTAAGGAAATCACTGACTTTTCTCGTTCGAGAAAACATGTACTTGATGCTTGCTTATCTCAATCTTGCTTGCTGACTTGTCAGAGACGAAGAGCCCCTCTTCCACCGAGCCAAGTGAACCAAACAGGCAGCGTTGCTGGTTCCTTTGTTGGGCACGAGCCTGACAGGAGATAGCACAGAAGATCTTGTGCCTAGTCCCTAGCATGATAGTATGAAGCAAGTTTCGCCCGCGAGGAGAGACGCGGCAGACCGTGCCCCATCCCCCACCAAGGAAGGAGAGGAGACCCACCAGGGCAGGGCCCACCATGAGGGGCCCACCCCAGCCGTCGTCCAAGTAGGGAAATGACAAGACAGGGCCTCCACCGAAGGGTTGGCCCAAGTTGAGGTCATGGTTACCGAGGAAGGGGACACGGATCGCATCAGGGCAACTGATGATGCCGGGGAGACCGATGCCCTTCCGCGGCAAGCGCCATCGGGTAATTTGCTCTTTGATACGTCTCCAAGGTATCTATAACTTTTTATTGTTCCATGCTATTATATTATCTTTTTTGGATGTTTTATATGCATTAATATGCTATTTTATATTATTTTCGGACTAACCTATTAACCTAGAGCATAGTGCCAGCTCCTGTGTTTTTGAGTTTCGCTGAAACGGAATACCAAACAGAGTCCAAAAGGAATAAAACCTTCGTGATGATTTTTCTTGGACCAGAAGACAACTAGGAGACCTAGATGAAGTCAGAGGAGCCACGAGGACAGAGGGCGCGCCCAGCTGGGTAGGGCACGCCCCCACGCTTATGGGCCTCTCGTGCCTCTCTCCTGACCTAATTCTTTGGCCTATATATTCCCGTATATCCCCAAACCTCCAGAGGCATCCACAAAAACACTTTTCCACCGCCGCAACCTTCTGTACCCGTGAGATCCCATCTAGGGACCTTTTCCCAAGCACCACGAGGGGGATTCGATCACGAGGGTCTTCTACATCAACTTTATTGCCCTCACGGTGAAGCATGAGTAGTTTACCACCGACCTACGAGTCCATAGCTAGTAGCTAGATGGCTTCTTGTCTCTCTTTGATTCTCAACTCCTCGATGTTCTTGGAGATCTATTCGCTGTAATACTATTTTGCAGTGTGGATTTATGATTAGCTTATCTATGAATATTATTTGAATCTTCTCTGAATTCTTATATGCATGATTTGATATCTTTGTAATTCTCTTCGAACGATCGGTTTCGTTTGGCCAACTAGATTGGTTTTTCTTTCAATGGGAGAAGTGCTTCGCTTTGGGTTCAATCTTGGGGTGTCCTTTCCCAGTGACTGTAGGGGCAGCAAGGCAGGTATTGTATTATTGCAATCGAGGGTAAAAAGATGGGGTTTTCATCATATTTGTTGAGTTAATTCCTCTATATCATGTCTTCTTGCTTAATGTGTTACTCCGTTCTTTATGAACATAATACTCTAGATGCATGGTGGATAGCGGTCGATATGTGGAGTAATAATAGTAGATGCAGAATTGTTTCGGTCTACTGGACACCGACGTGATGCCTATAATCATGATCATTGCCTAAGATATTGTCATAACTTTGCGCTTTTCTATCAATTGCTCGGCAGTAATTTGTTCACCCACCGTATTATTTGCTATCTTGAGAGAAGCCTCTAGTGACACCTATGGCCCCCGCGTCTATTTTCCATCATACTCCCTCCGTTCGGAAATACTTGTCCGAAGAATGGATGTATCTAGATGTATTTTAATTCTAGATACATCAATTTGTATCCATTTTGAAGACAAGTATTTTTGGACGGAGGGAGTATAAGTTTCTATTTTCCATCATATTAGTTTCCCATCTACTATTTTGCAATCTTTTACTTTCCAATCTATAAACCAAAAATCAAAAAATATTTACTTTATCATTTATCTATGTCTATCATATCTCACTTTTGCAAGTAACCGTGAAGGGATTGACAACCCCTTTATCGTGTTGGGTGCAAGTTGTTCGACTGTTTGTGCAGGTATTCAGTGCTTTGTGCGTTATCTCCTACTGGATTGATACCTTGGTTCTCAAACTAAGGGAAATACTTATCTCTTCTTTGCTGCATCACCCTTTCCTCTTCAAGGGAAAAACCAATGCAAGCTGAGTAGCAGGAAGAATTTCTGGCTCCGTTGCCGGGGAGATCTACGCCAAGTCAAGACATACCAAGTACCCATCATAAACTCTCATCTCTTGCATTACATTATTCGCCATTCGCCTCTCATTTTCCTCTCCCCCACTTCTAAAATGATTTTTTAAAATATTTGCCTTTGCTTCGCCCCTCTTCCGTTTGTCTTCTTCGTTTGCCTTTTGGTTGTTCGTTTGCTGCCACCATGTCTGAAATTGGGGAGGCTATCGCTGAGAAGGATAGTGGTAACGATGGGGGAAACTTTGATGCTTTTGCTAATACTAATCCTCATGAAGAATCTACTATCTTGCACACTAAAAAACTTCGCATAGGTAGCGGTAATATTATTGGAAAAGGGGTTATTCAAGATTTCTTTACTTGTGTCGGTGCGTTACCCACGTTAGGTGGATCTATTCTCCATAAAACTACTAGTCTTGCCATTGCTATATCTTTGCTCATTGTTGAACTTGAAAGACAATTTTTTCATATGCATCCATCCATACAAAGGATTTTTCTAGAGTTTTCTAATATTGAGCATTCTTCTGTTAAGCGTGCCGCCACTATATTTCTAGCACATGAGTTTATATTTATTATGAAATAAGCTAGTGAAATTTTCTCGCATTACAAAGTAGATGGTGGACGTCCTCCCATAGAGGGAATTCTCTTTAACCAAGAAGACATAATGCATTTACGATCTCTAGGTCACGTTGCTTATAATGAAAATTTAAGAAAGAGGGTCCCTACTGATGTTTTAGTTGATAAGATTTCTGAGTGAGGGAGTCCCGGACTAGGGGGTGTCCAGATAGCCGGACTATCGTCACGGCCGGACTCCAAGACTATGAAGATACAAGATTGAAGACTTCATCCCGTGTCCGGATGGGACTTTCCTTGGCGTGGAAGGCAAGCTTGGCGATACGGATATGTAGATCTCCTACCATTGTAACCCGACTCTGTGTAACCCTAACATATCCGGTGTCTATATAAACCGGAGGGTTTTAGTCCGTAGGGATGTAACAACAATCATACCATAGGCTAGCTTCTAGGGTTTAGCCTCCTTGATCTCGTGGTAGATCTACTCTTGTACTACCCATATCATCAATATTAATCAAGCAGTGAGTAGGGTATTACCTCCATCGAGAGGGCCCGAACCTGGGTAAAACATTGTGTCCCTTGTCTCCTGTTACCATCCGCCTAGACGCACAGTTCGGGACCCCCTACCCGAGATCCGCCGGTTTTGACAACGACATTGGTGCTTTCATTGGGAGTTCCTGCAATGCCGCCGTCGGGTAGGATGCCTCGCCTCGTCTTTAAAGATGATACCATCGCCAAAGAAGCCTTGGCCATTGGTTAGACTCTTCGCCAGGCGGTTTTCTCATGACCGCTAGTTCGTCATACCGATGATGACCTCTCGAGTCATCGAAACCAATCTCCATGTTAGTTCGTAACTTGCCGAGCAGTTAGATCCGATCGAGCTCTCCTCCATAAACGAGCTCTTGGATCGCGCCGCGCCCGCTGAGGAGTCGCCACGGATTACGACCAATCGGGCCTAAACCGATCTCGAGAGAGATCAACTCTCCTGTGCTACCCATCATGTTGCTGTGATAGAGGAGCAATGCGGCGATTCTTCTTCTACCTTAAGGACTAGCTACGTCCGGATTCCCGATCCCTCCATGCCGGATTCCTCGGAGGGATCGGATGTCGATCAAGCCTCGAACCTAAAGTCAGCGGCGGTCGGACTCATTGGATTGCACTCAAAAATCCAAATTTCCGAAGTTCGAAACTTCTCGGCCCTTGAGTCCTGAATTGGGCGGGTTCCGGATTTAGTGCCACCCGCCCACCCAAACATTGGTGATCTCTCTTGAATTCGGCAAGAGCCTGCTGAAATAGTACATCATTACTAGGCCAGATTCCTCCTGGTTATGAACAGGATAAAGGACTGCCGAGAGGAGGACGAAATCCCAATTTTTTGCAATAATTGCATGGACAAGGGAATCCTAAACGCCATAAGTCGTCATAAATTACACGCTTTGTCGACTTGGTGACCATAGTACAAAAAGTACTGTGCAATGGAGAGCGCTCGAAAGCCCAGTAACTTTTGGGATAATCCGGCCCCGAATACATCCCTAGTCCGGAACAAAAGGGTGCATCATTATCAAGCACCTGGGTTGAATACCAAAAAACCAAAACCCCCTAAAGGGTACGGAACCGTACTAGAGGGTTGGCTAAACGGACCCTGCAAAATTCATAGCACAGAGGGCGCCACTCCAACTCATAGCCTTGGAACATGTTGGATACTACGGCAGGTGGCCAAAAGTGGCGAAGAGCTTCTAGCTTGAATCCCAGCCCAAAGAACACCAAGACGGTGTTAATCAGTCTTTGAGACTTTCGCATCAAATAACATGCGAAAACGACAACTCCGCAACTTTGCCGAAGTCTACCAAGTAGCAACAATAAATCCATGGAGTGACACGGCTATTACCTTCAATGCCAGTGACGAACCTAAATTCCGAACTGCCCGGGCACCAGCCGCATTGGTTCTCAGCCCGATAGTAGACGGCTTTCGCCTTACTAAGGTACTCATGGATGGCGGCAGCGGACTAAACCTCATCTATGAGGAAAGCCTCCGAAAGATGGAAATAGATCGAACCGCATTGAGCGAAGCAGCACAACCTTTCGAGGAATAATCCCCAGGGAAGCATGCCGCCAGGAAAAATCACGCCGGATGTAGTGTTCGCTCACGGACAATTACAGGTCCGAGGAGGTCACATTTCAAGTGGCCCCGTTCAACAGCGGATATCATGCTTTACTAGGACGGGAGGCATTCACAATTTTTCAAGCTATACCCCATTATGGGTACATGAAGCTTAAAATGCCCGATCCCAATGGAATCATCACTCGCTAGTGATCCGAGCATAGCACTCCGCTACCGAAAAATAAGACAGCCGCACTAGCCCTCGAGGCACTATCCGAAGCCCTAGCGTCATGAACTCACCGCAATGCGCTCCACGGTGAAGCAGGGACGATGTGATACTTGATAAAAGATCCAAGTCCACCTCTTTTAAACCAGCCGGATGAAATAGTCACATTCCAAGTCCACCCAACGAACCACAAAGACGGCCTCCATCGGGGCACAATTAAACCCTAATGTAGACGCCACTACGAGAATTTCTACAAGAAAAGCGGGACATCTTTGCACGGCACCCTTCAGATATGCCAGAATCCCACGTCACCGGCCGAGCACAGCCTAAATATCCTAAAAGGATTCAAGCCACCAAACAGGCTCTTGGCGCTTTTCCGAACCCAAGAGACAAAGCCATGGGAGAGGAGCTAGCCAAACTTTTGGAGGCCGGATTCATCGTGAGATATAAAACATCCGGACTGGCTAGCGAACCCGGTGATGGTACCAAAGAAGGATAAATCCGGCGCCTATGTGTTGATTTCAAAGACCTTAATAAGGCTTGCCCAAAGGATCCCTTCCTCCCTCCAGCGAATTGATCAAATCATTGACGCCACAAACAGGACACGCCTCATTGTGCTTCCTCGACGCTGCATCGCTACCACCAAATCAAGATGGCGGAGCTGCACCAAGGTGCAACAGCATTCATCACTCCATACGGCCCGTTCTGCTTCAACACAATGCCCTTTGGGCTCAAAAACGCCGGCGCAACATATCAGCCGCATGATTCGTACATGTCCGCCAATCAGATCGGCAAAACGGTGGAAGCATATGTAGATGACGTGGTCGTCAAAACCAAGCACGCCGAAACTCTAGTAGACGACTTGAGGCTCACATTCGACAATCTTCAAAATATGACATCAAGCTCAATCCGGAAAAATGCGTCTTGGCGTTCCGGTAGGAAAGCTCTGAGCTTCATTGTGTCCGGTAGAGGAATTGAAGCAAACCCAGCCAAGATTCGAAGCTCTGTCACAATTGGATATTCCAAAAGACCTCAAACAAATACAAAAATTGACGGGATGTGTAGCGGCTCTAAGCCGCTCTATCTCCCGCTTAGGAGAAAAGGCATTACCTCTTTACCGCCTCCTCCAAGCACCAAACACTTCGAAAGTGGATTTGACAGCCGCCACGGCCGGACTCGAAGAAATAAAGGCCATTTTGGCAACAAATCCGGTCCTGGCCGCGCCCAACGTGGGCGAACCAATGCTATTATATATCGCCGCAACACATCAAGTTGTCAGTGCGGTGCTCGTTGTCGAACGAGAAACGGACAGACACCGGTTCCCTATTCAAAAACCGTTTATCATGTGTCCACCGCCCTAACTCCATGCAAGTCCCGTACCCACACTATCAAAAGATAGCATATGCGGTGTTCATGGCATCCGGAAGCTGCGACACTACTTTCAAGAGTGTTCGATAACGGTAGCCTCCGATTTACCTCTTAACGACATTATAAACAACCGCGAAGCGACGGGCCGGATTGCTAAATGGGCCATAGAGCTCCTTCCATTCGACATAACTTATAAGCCACGACGAGCTATTAAGTCGCAGGTTTTGGCTGAATGGACTGAAGCCGAACTCCCTAAAGAGTATGGCGCATACTCCAATTGGATCATGCACTTTGACGGCTCCAAAATGTTGGCTGGCACGGGGTCAAGGCCGTCGTCTGACGCTTCAACCGGGGACACAGATCCAATACGTCCTTCGATAATGTATACGGACTCCAACAATGCAGCCAAATACGAGGCCCTTCTGCACGGCCTCCGGATGGCAGTCTCCATGGGCATTCAACGCCTAGAGGTGCGCGGGGATTCAAACCTCGCAACATCTCAAATAAACGGAGACTTTGACGCCAAAGATCCGAAAATGGCAGCATACCGCAATGCGGTCCTAAAAGCTGTCGGCCGCAGTTCAAGGGCTCAATTTCATCATATAGCCCGGATAACAACCAGCGGCGGATATCTTGGCACGCATCGGTGCAAAACGCGATGCCGCCCCACCCAATATCTTTTTGGAACGGCTGTTCAAGCCATCCGTACTATGGGAAGAAGTCCGCAATAACAATCCGGACCCAACCACACCGCTCGACGCCGAACACTCGACACAACCGGAGGCTCCGCCGAGATAACACCCTACGCTCACGAAATAATGGCGGTTATCGCCTGCGTGATCGGAACCATTCCTAGCCTACCTAACTAGGCAGGAACTCCCGAAGACCAAAATGAGGCTCGCTGCATAGTACGGCGCCTAAAGCCTATAAAGTCCATGAGGGAGAGCTTTATAAGAAAAGCACTACCGGAGTCCTTCAAAGGTGTATCTCCGAAGAGGAAGGGCGAAACCTCCGGCTGGAAATTCATGCCTGACCGGGTGGGCACCACGCCGCAGCCCGGCCCTTGTAGGCAAGGCCTTCCGTGCAGGATTTTATTGGCCGACGGCCCGAAGCAGATCTTGCAGATTTAGTCCAACGATGCGTCGGTTGCCAGCTTTTGCTAACCAAAGCCACATGCCATCCACCGCCCTCAAAACTATACCCATCATCCGCCGTCATGGGTCCGGGGCTTGACATGGTTGGACCCCTTAAGGAGGAACCCACAAGCAAAATACCTATTGGTCATGGTGGATAAATTCACCAAATGGATAGAGGCCAAGCTTCGTTAAAACGGCCGAATCCGGACCGGTGATAGACTTCATATCGTGGGTAGTGCACCGCTACGGTGTCCCCACGATATCATCAACGATAACGGCACCAACTTCACAGCCGATGAGGTCAAACTATGGTGCAAAAACATGGGCATCAAGCTCGACTACGCCTCAGTCTATCACCCTCAAACTAATGGTCAAGTCGAGCGGGCAAACGGTCTAATCATGAGCGGCATTAAACCCAGACTAGTGCGGTCCCTTAAGGAATCTAACACGCACTGGGTAGAGGAGCTCGACTCCGTACTCTGGGGGCTGCGGACCACGCCGAATCGCACTACCGGATTCACACCATTCTTCATGGTGTACGGCGCAGAGGCAGTCTTGCCCTGCGACATAATACATGACTCACCTCGCGTACGCATGTATGAAGAAAGAGAAGCCGAGCTCGACCGGTAGGACAGTTTGGACGCATTGGAGGAGGAGCGCGACGTGGCAAAACCTCGTTCCGCATTCTATCAACAGCAGGCTCGAAGATATCAAAGCAGGGAAGTACGGGCCAAAGCTTATAACGTTGGCGAACTAGTTCTCGCTGCACGGACAAGAAAAAGGACAAACTCAAGCCCGGATGGGAAGGTCCCTTCATCATCGACCAGGTCCTGACCGGCGGAGCATACCGTCTCAAACGTGATCGGATAACCGACTCGAGCCGAACCCACTTTAACGCAGCCCGCTTCCACGAAGATTCTACGCATAAGTGCGGACTCCAAGTTCGTCTCCTTCCTCCGTCCGCATTCCTTATTTTTTTTGCTTTTTGCTGTCTTTTATTTCTCTCCTTCCTCCTTCTTCTTCTTGTAGCCTTTAGAGGCTCGCTTTGCGCTTTTTTTCCGACACACTTGACGCGCTTATCCGCACTCATTATACCTGGGGCTTCTTTAATGAAGCTTATTTATACGGGCTTCATGCCCAGACATGTGTTAAACTTCCGCATGTACCTTTTATTCACCATTATATGCATCGATATGACTTAAGTTTTGGCCAAGCTGGGTTGCTGTTCGCTCCGTGCTTACCCCTACGCTCCCGATTGTTCGGCTAGGTGGTAAAGGGAGCACCTCTGCGATTATTCTTGCCGGTCACCGGATGTGTACCTCAGGTAGGTGAAGCCGAAAGCTAGCGTTCTTAAGGGAATATTCGGTCGGTGAACTGAAAGATGATTTTTAACTATTTACCCATCTGCCCCCGAGATGATTTTCTGCTTTTATAGCAGCTTTGACATGCACTTTAGGGCATGCAATATAGCGAAAGGAACCCTTAACAGAACTATTCTCCCTGGAAGATGTTTCTTACTACCCATGTAATATAACATAACTAGTTGGGCACTTGTCTGATACAGCAACAATGACCCCTACGCCTTGTCTCCATGCATACCACGGTTCTAATATAACCACAAAGGTATTCGGACACACTCCGGACTATTGGGTCCGGAGGTTGAAGCGAAAGGTTCCGCTACGACAAACGATCTACAATCCGGCTAGAAGACATTTCTTTCATGTCATATTTTTACATAGTCAATTCGACTCATTGTATTCCTCCTCAACGCCATCTAATAGGCTATCTAATTTACAATCTTGCCGAATACTTGGCGGCCAATTCTACTTGGCCAGACACTGCTTACTGAGGATCTCCATCCCATCCCACCCACAGTCCGACCTCGCCATGTGGTTTGGGTCAGCCTTCGTGTATCGTGTCTTCACCATGGCCCAGCCTCCTCGGCGCCTTTGACGGCAGGCCGATATCTTCCATAGCCGGAAGCGCCGCGTGCCCCTTGAAGCCGCCTCCGCCAGCTCCCCAATGCCTTGAGGCAGGGAGATAGATGGCCACAAGGCTTGGCCGATGCCTTTCATCACCTGCGGACTTCGTTCGCGGTAGCCGACGAATTCGGGAAGGAGATCACCCAAGAATTGGGCATCTCCTCCTCAGACGACCTGTGAGCAAACCTACATACATGTTTATGTTAGTCACCTTCCTCGCCGAACTCTTTCAAAGTTCGCTCAAGCACTTATCGAAAATGCCGCGAAGCCGCCCGATTCTCCGTTTAGTCGATAATCGGGCACGAACGTCCTTTAGTTCCTCGCCCAGCTTGGTGTTGGCGTCTTGGAGGTTATTTTTCTCCTGCCGCACCCTCATAAGCACGCTCTCGCCAGCCTTTAATCGGGCGAAGAGCTGTTGCTTGTCCGGATCTAGTCCGCGCCATCCTGCAATGTTTTGTCGACTTTACACACCCGCCGCACTTCCTAAATTATTTATCTTTTGAAGCGTATATTACCAGCGGGGCCTCTGTAGCTCCCTCAGAGTGGCTAGCTAGTGCGGCCTCAAGTTGGGCTTTGCACTCTTCAAGCTCCGGGACGATCGGGTATTCTTTTTGTAAGATCCTGCATAATAAATGATCCTTAAATCAGTTATTCTAACTATTTTAAGTCTCGGGGCTACTTGGCATATATAATCATCAAATTTACTTACCCGTATGTCCTTCACATACCGCCTCCGTGGCTCGCTAGTCCATCTTGAGTGGCACGGAGGTGCGCATCTCCAATCAAAGGCATTCTAGGCCTCCGGGGAGAAACACGCGTCACGAAGGACTGTCCGGCGGCGCCTGTGGTTCAAGGCGCTCTCCACCTCGGAGTTGGTGGCGGACAACCTGTCGGCATCCTCTGTCAGAGGAACATCCGACGCACGTCTCGTGCTCGCCTCAGCCTCCGGACCCGGTTTTGAAGCCTGTCCGGTGAAGGTTCGATCGGCAACCTCTCCGGACTCAGTCCGGCGAGCGCTCTTTTTCCTGAAAAGGGTATCGGCGTTAGTACGCCTTCCAGGAATCAATGCTGGGAGTATGGTGACATGCCATACCGTTGCGACTGAGTTTCGATCCGGTCCGCACTCCTTTTTAGCCTGCAGGGCCGCACTGCCCTTTGTTGGCCAGCCGTCGCGCAGCTCGGCTTCACCTCGAAGGTACCCCTGCGAAGCACCATTGGTATACGGTGATCAAAAATAAGCATGGATGGGTCGTTATCGTGGTTTTGGGATCTCGGTCTCATTTACCCGGTGAGGCTGGAAATATTCCGGTAATCAGCCGTAATGGCGACCAACGCATTGTCGATGCTAAGTTGGTAGAATACCCCGTTGATCAACTCCACCTTTATATCCGGATCCTCTTCGGAGGTCGGATCGAGGGACCGTTCCGGATCCTCGGTTTGTGGGGGCGGGCTGTGTATCTTCTCTGATAACCGGCGCAGCCTCGCCAAGAAAAACCATGAAATGAGATATTTAACTACGGGACCATGGATCGAGCAGGTCACAAAGATGTTTGCTTACCCAGCTTCAAGGATTACTCGAAGAAAACTCCTTCAGTGGGTTGAGACGGAGGAAATCCTCCTCCTCTCCTTTGTACATGGCAGATAGGATCTTCACCAGTTCGGTGACCTATTCTCGCCCTTTGCGGCCATGGCGGGTGGCATCGTCCTCCCCGTTGAAGTCCCACATGGGGTGGCCCCTGTACTGGAGCGGCTGCACTCCTCTCATCATGCAGATTGCCGTGACTCCTGTCATGGTCAACCCGGCATGAGCCAGTAACCTTATTCGGCTCATCAAATAACGGACATCCCGGTCATCTTCTCTCTGGGCTCCGTGGGCGCCAGCTTAGGCGCTTCTTCAGAGGAGCATTGCTGAACTCCGGAAGGCCGATCCGAACAGGATCCGGCAGCGGGACGTCCTCCATGTAAAACCATTCCGAAGGCCAGTCTTCAGACGCCTTCTTTGGGGTTCCGGATAGGTATCCGGTCCCGGATGCGCCATAGCTCGGCTCCGCCCACTTGAGATCGGGACCCCTCATGCGACCGGGGTACTAGGCAGAATATTCTCTTCCACAGTCCGAAATGAGCCTCGACCCGAGAATAGTTCACAAAGGGCCACGAAGCCCGCGATGTGCGTGATGGAGGCAGGAGTAAGATGGTGCAATTGGAGGTCAGAGAACTCCAAGAGCCCCGGAGAAATGGATGGATGGGAAATCCGAGGCCTCTTACTAGATTAGAGATGAAGCATACCCGCTCTCCTTTAGAGGGATCGGGACGCCTCCGCTTGCTTTCCGCCCTTGTAGGTGGCAAGTCCGCTCGAACCGGAACCAAGAAGGCCGGGGAGAAATCCCTTGGTTTGAGTATAACTAGCTCGCCATGCGGACCGAGCATCTCTCCCAATTTCTGGCCGAGGGCCGGGAGCGAGAAGAGGAGCCGTCGACCGTCCATGATGGAATGGGCTTTGGTCAGAGGCGCCTGATGAAAGCTTGCAAAGGGGAATGGTGTGACTCAGATCTGGATCCTTGCTCCTTTTATGGGCGGCTCATTTGCGCCGGGTAGGGGGTAATTGTAAAATACCTGGCTGTTCTTATTCATTCAAACACGTGGAAGATGGCCATTATTGGGCGTAGAAGCCGAAGAGCGCAGCATTTATCAGAAGCCGGACACTATTCGACAAGTATATGGAATTTGGAGAAGAACCCGCCTCGCAATGCCGAAGACAATCAACGCGCCAGACTCATCGTCATTGAAGCCTGGTTCGGGGGCTACCGAGGGAGTCCCGGACTAGGGGGTGTCCGGATAGCCGACTATCGCCACGGCCGGACTCCAAGACTATGAAGATACAAGATTGAAGACTTCGTCCCGTGTCCGGATGGGACTTTCCTTGGCATGGAAGGCAAGCTTGGCGATATGGATATGTAGATCTCCTACCATTGTAACCGACTGTGTAACCCTAACCTATCCGGTGTCTATATAAACCGTAGGGTTTTAGTCCGTGAGACGTAACAACAATCATACCATAGGCTAGCTTCTAGGGTTTAGCCTCCTTGATCTCGTGGTAGATCTACTCTTGTACTACCCATATCATCAATATTAATCAAGCAGAGTAGGGTATTACCTCCATCGAGAGGGCCCGAACCTGGGTAAAACATTGTGTCCCTTGTCTCATGTTACCATCCGCCTAGGCCTTACGATTCGGGACCCCCTACCCGAGATCCTACTGTTTGACAATTACACCGAGCTTAACGATAATTTTGCTATCCAAGACAATGGATTGGGTTTCTCTCTTGGACACAAGCTCATGACTTTTTGTCAAAAGAACACTTAAAATGATGAGTTGGTTATAAAATGTGAAGGGCCGAAGGAGGAACCAACTCCTCCCGAGCTTGATCTTGGGGATTCGTATCCCATTAAATTTAGCTCTTTTGATTACTTTTGCTTACCACAAAGAAAACTTGTTGGTGAACGAAGGGAGTATGAGATGAGTTTTCGAGATTTGCCTAATCATTATTACGATTATACCTAGATCTATTCGTGTTTTATGCCTAGCTAATGGTGTTAAACAATAGCGCTTGTCGGGAGGCAACCCAATTTTGTTTTTGTTTTTTATTTTTAGGTTCTATTTTGCAATAAATAATTCATCTAGCCTCTGGTTAGATGTGGTTTTATGTTTTAATTAGTGTTTGTGCCAAGTAAGACCTTTGGGATAGCTTACGGTGATAGTTGATTTGATCTTCTTTGAAAAATGTAAACTTTTTGCGCTCAGTCCCAGAATTTTTAAAAATCACATAAGCGTGATAATTTTTTTTACAAGAGATTGATATACAAATTGCCCTTTTTTTCCCTAATTTTCAGAATTTTTGGAGTTACAGAAGTATTCAAACTAGCCAGGTTACTATAGACTGTTCTATTTTCGACAGATTCTGTTTTCTATGTGTTGTTTGCTTATTTTGATAATTCTATGGGTAGTATCGGGGGGTATGAACCAAGGATAAGTTGGAATACAGTAGATATTACACCAATATAAATAAAGAATGAGTTCACAACAGTTCCAAAAGGGGTGATTTATTTTCTTATACTAACAGAGCTTATGAGATTTTCTGTTGAGTTTTGTGTGGTGAAGTTTTCATGTTTTGGGTAAGGATTTGATGGACTATGGAATAAGGAGTGGCAAGAGCCTAAGCTTGGGGATGCCCAAGACACCCCAAGGTAATATTCAAGTACAACGAAGAGCCTAAGCTTGGGGATGCCCCGGAAGGCATCCCCTATTTTGTCTTCGTCTATCGGTAACTTTACTTGGGGCTATATTTTTATTCACCACATAATATGTGTTTTGCTTGGGGCATCTTGTACGATCTGAGTCTTTGCTTTTTAGTTTGCCACAATCATCCTTGCTATACACACCTTTTGAGAGGGACACGCATGAATTTTGATTTATTAGAATACTCTATATGCTTCACTTATATCTTTTGAGCTAGGCAATTTTGCTCTAGTGCTTCACTTATGTCTTTTTAGAGCATGGCGGTGGTTTTATTTTATAGAAATTGATGAACTCTCATGCTTCACTTATATTATATTTAGAGTCTTTAAACAACATGGTAATTTGCTTCGGTTATAAGTTTAGGCCTAATATGATAGGCATCCAAGTGGGATATAATAAAAACTTTCATATAAAGTGCATTGAATGCTATGAGAAGTTTGATTCCTTATGATTGTTTTGAGATATGAAGATGATGATATTAGATTCATGCTAGTGAGTAATTTTGAATTTGAGAAATACTTGTGTTAAGCTTTGTGAGTCCCGTAGCATGCACATATGGTGAACCGTTATCTAACGAAGTTGGAGCATGCGATTTTTTTCATTATCTTCCTTATGAGTGGTGGTTGGGGACGAGCGATGGTCTTTTCCTACCAATCTATCCCCCTAGGAGCATGTTCTTAGTACTTTGTTTCGATGACTAATAAATTTTTGCAATAAGTATATGAGTTCTTTATGACTAATGTTGAGTCCATGGATTATACGCACTCTCACCCTTCCACCATTGCTAGCCTCTCTAGTGCCGTGCAACTTTCGCGGGTACCATAAGGCCACCATATACCTTCCTCAAAACAGCCATCATTCCAAGCTATTAATTATGGCATTTCCATAGCCATTCCGAGATATATTGCCATGCAACTTTCCACCGTTTTGTTTATTGTGACACACATCACCATTGTCATACTGCTTTGCATGATCATGTAGTTGACATCGTATTTGTGGCAAAGCCACCTTTCATCATTTTTTATACAGGTCGCTCTTGAGTCATTGCACATCCTGGTACAACGTGGGAGGCATCCATATGAGTCATATTTTGTTCTACTATCGAGCTGTAATTTTTGTGTTGTAAGTAAATAAAAGTGTGATGATCTTCATTATTAGAGCATTGTCCCATGTGAGGAAATAAAAGAAGATAAAAGGCCAAATAGAAAAAGAGAAGGCCCAAAAAAATGAGAGAAAAAGAGAGAAGGGGCAATGTTACTATCCTTTTACCACACTTTTGATTCAAAGTAGCACCATGATCTTCATGATAGAGACTCTCCTATATAGTCACTTTCATATACTAGTGGGAATTTTTCATTATAGAACTTGGCTTGTATATTCCAACAATGGACTTCCTCAAATTGCCCTAGGTCTTCATGAGCAAGCAAGTTGGATGCACACCCACTTAGTTTTCTTTTTGAGCTTTCGTAAACTTATAGCTCTAGTGCATCCGTTGCATGGCAATCCCTACTCACTCACATTGATATCTATTGATGGGCATCTCCATAGCCCGTTGATGTGCCTAGTTGATGTGAGACTATCTCCCTCTTTTTGTCTTCTCCACAACCACCTTCTATTCCACCTATAGTGCTATGTCCATGGCTCACGCTCATGTATTGCATGAAAGTTGAAAAAGTTTGAGAACATCAAAAGTATGAAAAAATTGCTTGGCTTGTCATCGGGGTTGTGCATGATTTGAATATTTTGTGTGATGAATATGGAGCATAGCCAGACTATATCATTTTGTAGCGATAAGCTTTCTTTGGACATGTTATTTTGAGAGACATAATTGCCTTGTTAGTATGCTTGAAGTATTATTGTTTTATGTCAATATTAAACTTTTGTTTTGAATCTTACGGATCAGAACATTCATGCCACAATTATGAAAATTTCATGGATAAATATGTTAGGTAGAATTCCACATCAAAAATTCTGTTTCTATCTTTTACCTACTCGAGGACGAGCAGGAATTAAGCTTGGGGATGCTTGATACGTCTCCAACATATCTATAATTTTTTATTGTTCCATGCTATTCTATTATCTATTTTGGATGTTTATATGCATTCATATGCTATTTTATACTCCCTCCATTCCTAAATATAGGGTGTATAGTTTTTGGTACGGAAATTAAAGAACGCATGTGGAGGGAAAATTTCACAAGTTTTGGGTGAGATTACACTTGACTAATTGACATGAGAAAATAGAGGAGATTGCATGATATAAATAAATGTAATCAAATTCTTAAAAAATTATCTAAATGAGTGGTGCAATGCAATACACCTTATATTTTGGATTTTTTCTTAAAAATCTATACACCTTATATCAAGGAACGGAGGGAGTATTATTTTTGGGACTAACCTATTAACGTAGAGCCCAGTGCCAGTTCCTATTTCTTCCTTGTTTTTGAGTTTCGCAGAAAAGGAATACCAAATGGAGTCCAAACGGAATGAAACCTTCACCATGATTTTTTCTTGGACCAGAAGACAACCAAGAGAGTTGGAGTTGAAGTCGGAGGAGCCACGAGGCGGCCACAAGGACGGAGGGCGCGCCCAGGGGGGTAGGGCGCGCCCCCCACCCTTGTGGGCCCCTCGTGCCTCTCCTGACCTAATTCTTTCGCCTATATATTCCCATATATCCCCAAACCACTAGAGGCATCCACGAAAACACTTATCCACCAGCGCAACCTTCTGTACCTGTGAGATCCCATCTAGGGACCTTTTCTGGCACACTGCCGAAGGGGGATTCGATCATGGAGGGCTTCTACATCAACTCTATTGCCCTTCCGATGAAGCGTGAGTAGTTTACCATAGACCTATGGTTCCATAACTAGTAGCTAGATGGCTTCTTCTCTCTCTTTGATTCTCAATACCATGTTCTCCTTGATGTTATTGGAGATCTATTCGTTGTAATACTTGTTTGCGGTGTGTTTGCCGAGACCCGATGAATTGTGGATTTATGATCAACTTATCTATGAATATTATTCGAATCTTCTCTGAATTCTTATATGCATGATTTGATATATTTGTAATTCTCTTCGAACTATCGGTTTGGTTTGGCCAACTAGATTCATTTTTCTTGCAATGGGAGAAGTGCTTAGCTTTGGGTTCAATGTTGCGGTGTCCTTTCCCAGTGACAGTAGGGGCAGCAAGGCACGTATTGTATTGTTGCCATCGAGGGTAAAAAGATGGGGTTTTCATCATATTGCTTGATTTAATTCCTCTACATCACGCCATCTTGCCTAATGTGTTACTCCGTTCTTCTGAACTTAATACTCTAGATGCATGCTGGATAGCGGTCGATGTGTGGAGTAACAGTAGTAGATGCAGAATCGTTTCAGTCTACTTGACACGGACGTGATGCCTATATTCATGATCATTGCCTTAGATATCGTCATAACTTTGCGCTTTTCTATCAGTTGCTCGCCGTAATTTGTTCACCCACTGTATTATTTGCTATTTTGAGAGAAGCCTTTAGTGAAACCTACGGCCCCTGGGTCTATTTTCCATCATATAAGTTTCTATTTTCCATCATATTAGTTTCCAATCTACTATTTGGCAATCTTTTACTTTCCGATCTATAAACCAAAAATACCAAAAATATTTACTTTATTGTTTATCTATCTCTATCAGATCTCACTTTTGCAAGTAATTGTGAAGGGATTTACAACCCCTTTATCGTGTTGGGTGCAAGTTGTTTGATTGTTTGTGCAGATATTCGGTGATTTATACGTTATCTCCTATTGGATTTATACCTTGGTTCCCAAACTAAGGGAAATACTTATCTCTACTTATCTCTTCAAGGGAAAAACTGACACAAGCCCAAGAAATAGCACTCTTGTCTCTTCTTATCCAGATTATTTCATTTCCAAGTCTCTGACCCAGTGCTTCGTAGCATCTCTTTATAATTGCTTGTTAAATTTGCCTGCAGCTTCGTTGGCCAAGGAACCTGAGCTGCTGGAAGAAGTGGCCAGCACTGGTAAAGACGTCGCCAAGGAGGCCACGAGGATTGCTACTGCAGAAGGTCAAGGTCAGGCTGCTGGGGCCATACAAGAATTACCCAAAGGGGCGGAGAAAGCCCATGGCAGCACACATGGCTTCCGAAGGAGTGCTTGGCATAGATGACGAGGCAGAGCGCGACGTCGCTCGACTCCTAATAGTACCAGCAGTGGCGGTGCCGCGTTCTCACCGCTGCGAGCCAATCGCCACGGTAGTACGGTGGCGAGAATGGTGCGCCCGGGGGTTGACGACCTGCTCAAAGATTGCCGTCTTTGTTGCCTCGACCACTGGCAAGGCGCTGCGTGCCCGTAACGGCGCCAGAGTGGACAGCTAGGGGGTCACGGCTCGCACCAGAGCTGGCGTTGTCGCTGCGGCTGCGCCTACTAGCACGGCGGGGAGGTGGAGATGGAACATTCTCCCCGCCCGTACCTTGTGGAACACGGCCGTTAGGATGTTGTTGATGTCGCCCTCCCCCAGTGTGTTTCGCTCCCGCTTCGATCGTAGGGGGACGACAATGCCGTCTGCGCTGGTCGCGTCCCCTACGGCACCCGCGTCCCCCAAAGCTCAGCGCCTACGGCATCAGCGACTACGTGCGAGGGGGCCTTCGATGGAACACGGCCGTCAGGATGTTGTTGATGTCGCCCTCCCCCAGTGTGTTTCGCTCCCGCTTCGATCGCAGGGGGACGACGACAAAGACTGCTCTCAAGGCTGGTCGCTGCCCCCCACGGGCAATTCAGTCCCCGAAAAGCTGCCGCAAAGCACCTACGCCATATCGGGCTACATGCGAGGGGGCCTTCGAGGTGGAAGGATGAGTTGTTGCGTCAGACTTCTTCTTGGGCACCATGGATGATGGAGCTAACGATGAACAAGACGATGATGAAGATTGTCGCACTGTTCACAACCTCGGATTGAAACAGGGAGACCCGCCGCCAGTCTGATAGGCGCAATGGCCCAGACGTCGACGAAACTGCGCCCAGTGAAGGCGGTTACTTGCCTTTCGAGGCTGGGTGCCCTGCCTTCACTCTCCTCTACATCCATGCAAAGTAGGAGCGCTTCTATACTTTCAAGTAAACAAGTTTTTCCGGCAAGGTATCTTGTCGGTACCTTCCGTCGTTGCTGCGAGGCTTGGCCTGTCGGGCTTAAAACTATGGAAGAGAACCGCCCCTTGTCAAACCTTCTGTGTCAAATGCCACTATAGCCATCTTGACCGAAATAATGTTTGAATCAAAGGATGGGAGCACAAATGATTTTGAAAGTGACAAGGTTTTTCTACGCACAAGTTTCTCCTTATGGAAGCATATTATGGATATCTTAAAAGAAACTTATATGTTTGGCTTGTCGGGGATCGATATGTAAGCTTGTTTCCGTCTCTCCTTTCCGGGATCGAGTCCGCGACAAGAGGCCTGTAGTTAGTACAGAGGAAAACATAGCAACATACGATCTCATCTAAATGATCATGGCAAATTCATGCTAAACTAATCATGCATGCAAGTTTATAAGGCGCTGGCGCTTCATTTTATTATCTGTGCTTAGGGTCTATGCCTGGCTTTGTACAAAGGGTTACATGTGCATCAGCAAGGCTTGTACAAAAGGGTGGTTGCCAGTGCTGGGCCCGGCAGCCGCGCCTTATGGGTAGAACTTGTGAAGATCTCAATGTTCCATGAGTTTTGCATTTTGATGCCATCTTCGGTCTCCAGACGGACTGCGCTAGGTCTGGTGACTCATGCTACCTAGTAAGGGCCTTCCCACTTTGGCATCAACTTGTTGGAACCCTTGGCGGATTGAACATGCCTAATGACAAGGTCGCCTTCCTTAAGGCTGCGGTCACGGACCCTGTGGCTATCCTAGCGACGCAAGGCTTGCTGGTAGCATGCAGCACGCACACCTGCCCGGAGACGATCTTCCTCAAGGAGCATGGCATCGTCATGCCAATGCTGCTCTTGCTCCACTTCGTCGTAGGCAAATACTCGAGGTGACCCGTATATGAGTTTTGTGGGGAGCACTGCTTCTGCCCCATAGACTGGGGAGAAGGGAGTCTGGCCGATAGCTCGATTTGGTATCGTACAGAGGGACCAAAGAACCACCGGGAGATCCTCTATCCAGCATCTGCCGCACTTTTGCAACTTATCAAAAGTCCTTGTCTTGAAACCACGCATCACTTCAGCGTTCATCCTATCAGCCTGTCCATTGCTCCTGCGATGAGCAACAGAGGCAAATGAAATCTTGCTTCCGAGGGTTTTAATGTATTACATGAAGGCGCGGCTTGTGAGTTGGGTGCCGTTGTCAGTGATCACTCTAGCGGGTACTCCAAAACGGCACACCAATCCTTTCAAGAACTTGATAGCTGACTGTGCAGTTACCTTCCTCACAGGCTCCACTTCCGACCACTTTGTAAACTTCTTGATTGCAACATACAAGAATTCAAAGCCCCTAGTAGCATGGGGGAAGGGGCCCAAGATGTCGAGCCCCCGGACCGAAAATGGCCATGACAAAGGGATCGTCTAGAGAGCTTGAGCAGGTTGCTGGATGTTCTTCAAGTGGAACTGGCAGGCTTCACATCTGGTGACTCGCTCAATCGCATCTTGGAGGGCCGTGGGCCAGTAGAAACCTTGCCGGAAAGCTTTTCCTAACAAGGCTTTTGATCCAATATGGGAGCCGCACACGCCTTTGTGTATTTCTGCCAATAGTTCCTGCCCCTCTTCCCAGCAAATGCACTTCAACTCACACCGTTGGGCCTTCTTCTGTACAATGTGTCATCGACAAACTGATACATACTTGCCCTCCGGGCTACTCTTTTGGCTTCTTCTTGCTCCTTGTGAAGTTCTTCTATTTGCAGGTAGTGGACTATGTGTCGTGCCCAAGTTGGTGCTTGGGGCTCTGCAACAAGGAGAAACAACACCTCCTCGTTTGTGGTAGCGCATATCTCGACCGCAAGAACTTGTAGTTCGGTAGGAGGGTGCTGCTCACCAGACGAATTAGAGTTATTCCCGACAGCCTATCTACCAGGGACGTAGGGAAGCCCTGACGGGAGATGCTTGCCAGAGTCCAACTTCCTCCTTTTTCTAGCCATCATTGTCGGGGACACTGAGGGTTGAGTCAGGTGAAGAACAAAAGTTCCTAGTTCCAGAGGAAGCTTTTGTGTAGCACACTCTGAAAGATGGCCAGCAATGCTATTTTCTGCATGCGTCATGTGCTCTGTTTGCAATCCATCAAAATGCTCCTCCAGCTTCCTCACTTCCTCTACATATCCCTCCATCAATGGGCTCTAGTAATCTTTGTTTACTTGTCTTACTATGAGCTGCGAGTCTCCACGAATAATCAACTTCTTGATTCCCAATTCCATTGCAATTCTGAGCCCGACAAGGAGCCCTTAATATTCTATAGTGTTGTTGGTGGCTTTCTCCCAAGGAAAATGCATTTGGACCACATATTTGAGGTGTTCTCCAGTGGGCGTAACAAGGAGCACACCGGCCCCTGCGCCCTGTAACGAGAAGGCATCGTCAAAATACATGATCCATTCTTGAGGCGCCTCCTTGCTGGGGATAACTGTTTCTGGTGTCTCTTCATCTGGAGTGGGCATCCATTCTGCAATTAACTCCGCCAAAGGTCCTCGCTTCTTGCATGGTTGAGGTACTCTCATACTTCAGACTAAAACTTGATAACTCTACATCCCATTCAACTATCCTGCCATTGGACTCAGGGTTCCTCAGTATGCGTTTTAAAGGGAAACGAGTGACAACTGTGATCTCATGGGCTTGGAAGTAGTGGCGCAGTTTCCTTGAGGCCATGATGATGCCAAAGATTAATTTTTGCACTCTAGAGTACCTTGACCTAGCCTCCTGCAAAAGGGAGCTAACAAAGTACACTGGCCTCTACACTACCTTCTTCTTTTTCGTCGCTTCAGAACTACTACTGTCAGCTTGCCCTGCTTCTCCTTGATCTGTAACCAACCTTGCCGTGACTGGTTCAGTTCCTTCTCCAGGGAGGAAAGTAGCTACGGCTGCTCCTTCATCTACTTCCCGCTGCACCACCAGCGCTGCACTAACCACTTATTGGTTGCCTCTAAGTATATCAGCAATAGCTCTCGTGGTTTAGGAGCGACCAAGGTGGGAGCAGAGGAAAGGTAGGCTTTCAAGTCCCGCAGCGCTGCCTCTTCCTCTGGGGGCCATTTCATTGGCCCTGCCTTCTTCAATATCTTGAAGAACGACAAGGCATGCTCGGCAGACTTGGAAATGAACCCACTCAGCGCGACAGCACATCCAGTTAAACGCCTCACGTCCTTGACTGTCTTGGGCGTGCTTGAATCTACTCGATCGCTCTGATCTTGTCGGGGTTGGCATCTATCCCTCAGTGAGACACAAAGAAGCCAAGTAGCTTGTCGGAGGGAACGCCAAACACACATTTCTCAGGGTTCAACTTCAAGTTGATCTTGCGCAGGTTTGCAAAGGTCTCTTCCAAATCCTGAATGAGCGTTGATCTGTCCTTGGTCTTGACAACTATATCATCCATGTAAGCTTCTATATTCCTGTGCAGCTGAGGCTCAAACCCAATTTGCACTGCCCTTGCAAAAGTGGATCGAGCGCTCTTTAACCCGAAGGGCATCCGTACGAAGCAGTACGTGCCACATGGGGTTATGAAAGCGGTCTTCTCCACATCTTCCTTGGACATGAATAACTGATGGTATCCGGAGTATGCATCCAAAAAGGAAAGCAGATCACACCCCAAAGTGGAATCCACAATTTGATCGATGAGCGGCAAAGGGAAAGGGTCCTTTGGGTATGCCTTGTTCAGATCTGTCAAGCCTATGCAAAGCCTCCATTTCCCATTTGCCTTGCACACCACCACTGGATTTGCCAACCATGTTGGATGCAACACTCCTCTGACCAAACTAGCTGCTTCAAGTTTCTTGGTCTCTTCGGCAATGAATTGCTGCCGTTCCAAAGCTTGCTTTCTGACCTTCTGCTTGACGGGCCGACCATGAGGGCAGACAACAAGGTGGTGCTCGATTACCTCCCTGGGAACGTCGGGGATGTCAGATGGTTGCCAAGCAAACACATAGACACTCGCCCACAGGAAGGCAACAAGCACGCTTTCCTATTTGTCAGCAAGGGTGGAGCTTATGGTGAACGTACCATCAGCGCCATCCAGCCTTGTCGGGACCTTCTTTACATCAGTTGAAGAAACCTTGGATCTCTTGCTAGTGGAACTCTATGGCAAGTCATCGACGGGTGCAGTGCACTCTAGTGAGGCGCGCTTCTCGGATTCCTTGCCGGCATCTCTGCTAGCCTTCTTTCCTTTCTTGTTTTCCTTGGCGGGAGCTGCAGCTTCAGCCGGCTCGGCAGCTACCGCATCCGGGTACATCTTTTCCACGCATATGATTGTATCTTTCTTGTCTAACGAGATGGAAATGACGCCCATTGGCCCTGGCATTTTTAGAGTGTTGTAGGCATAGTGGGATGCCGCCATGAATTTCGCCAGAGCTGGACGACCAAGAATCCCATTGTACGGCAAGGGAAGCTCGACACGTCAATCACGACCCTCTCGGTCCGGTAGTTTAGTTCTTCGCCAAGCGTCACCGGCAGCGTAATATTCCCCTTAGGACGACTCCTGCCGGGGTTGATTCCTTGAAACGTTCCAGTAACCTTAAGCTCTTCATCTGATATCTGAAGTTTGCTAATCACATTGGGGGAGATCAGATTCAACCCTGTCCCGCTATCAACTAGCATCTTTGTGAGTTTGAGATTGCGGATTGTTAGTGAAACCAACAACGGCAAACACCCTACCACAGTGGTGCGGTCAGGGTGATCCTCTTCGTCAAAGATGATAGGCGTGCGGGACCATTTGAGCGGCTTCCGGGAATCTGCTGCTGGCTCCACGGCATTGACTTCACGCGCCCACTGTTTGAGCTGGCGGTGAGAGGAGTTCAAAGAAGAGCCTCCATCAATCCACAGGGCCTCAGTTGCTTTTAGAAATTCTTGCTATCTAGTTTCCTCTTCAACCCCTTCATCACTTTCATCGTCACCTTCTTTCTTTTCACGACCTCTAGCAGGTTTCTCCTTTTCCGAGAGGTCTTGCTGTGGCGGCCTCCTTTGCCGCCACGACCCTTCCTGCCAGCACCTTCTTGGTCTCTCTCCTTGTCACGTTTTTCATACTCATCTTTCTGCTTTTTGACAAGTTGCTCAACTTGATGACACTCTTGGAGATCATGGCCCTTGGTTCGGTGGATCCCGCAGTACGGTCCGTCGATGATGAGGACATCCCAGGTTCACCTTGTGTATCATCTTCTTCTGATGATAAAACTCAGCTCTCAAATGAAGCTGCTACAAAGAAGATCTATTTGGGTCCCATGACAAGGAGCCGTGCCAAACAAATAGCACAAGAGGTGAATGCGCTCCTAGCTGATCATAATTCAAATAACCATGAGAACTTTATACTGCCTAAATCTTGTGTGCTGATTTTACTCAGGTACAATGTTGAGGACAACCAACAACTTTCAGCGCATGAAGAAACAAGTTCTGAAGCCCATCAACAAGTTTGAAGAGAACAAGTTTCACCCCTGATGCAAAGCCTGTTTTGGTGACAAGGCCAACTAGTTATACCTCAAGGAAGAACAACAAGCCATCTCAACAACCTGTTGTTGCATGTGCAGTTCCAGAATTCGTCCCAAGACTTGTTGCATCATGCCACACAAATATATGAGTATCCAGCATGTGTGGGAGTACAAAATGGAGAGCATATGAAGTCTACTTTCAGGAAAATCAAACGGTGCATCATTTGGAGTCCCGAGTCAAAGGATATGAGAGTTCCAATGCAAGCTGTCCAGGGCATTAATTGCTGCGCGAGGCTCCATGAGTTTGCTCCCTTGACCAGCTGGTTAGCACGAATTTGAGCCCCTCTTTTGTCCTGGTTTCACACCTAAACTAGGAGGGCTGTTCCTAGTATAAATACCCCTTCCCCCACTTTAGCAACAACTCTTTGGCAATTTGATTTCAGCATAGGTTAGCTAAGTGCAGCCAGAATATTGTTTGAGAGTTCACTTCCTCCTTAGCTCTTGTAATCTTGCCTTGTGAGAGGGTAAACTCACTTTGTGATTTTACAACAGCAGCCGTTGAGGCGGCGACCAGTTCGTGCTTCCAACTTCGTGCGTGGTTGCGTGGATTGGAACTAAGAGTATGGTTGGGCGAATACTTGTTGCTGGTTGTTGCATTCGCAATAGGTAGCTTCGGTCTCGTCAGGTTGCACTAGTTATCCTTTACCCGACAGCATTGTTGGTTGGGATCGAGGGTTTTCCTTCGTACCCTTCAGGTGGCGTTGATTCGCAACATAGAGCAGATCCTCCGTGAAGATTGGGCAACCCCGTATCATCTTGGCATCAGAGCTTGGTTGACACGGTGGGATCTTGTATCCCTAGTTTAGTTCGTGTTCTTGTTAATCCTAAAAGTCCAGAAAATAGCCCCAAAAAAAATCCCTTTACCTAGCCCCTTGCAGCCTTTAATCTGTTATTTGGTGAGTTTTATCAAGTTCTTGTCCACTAGATCTTTGTTTTTAGTTGCTGAGTTTTCCCCCATCCAATCTTGTGTGTTTGTGTTCATTTTCGTGCACAGAATTCAGATCTGCATCCTCCACCAAATCGTGCATATCTTTGTCATCCGGAGTCCATTTTGAGTGTTTTTGTGCATTCTGAAAAGCCCACACTGTGTGCTCTCCATTCATCCTTGTTAGATCTGATTCCCATCGTGTTTTCCACCCAGTAAAATCAGATCAGTTCGTGTGTGTTTGCTGCCAAAGTTTCAGCTGCATGTTCTTGTTGGTTGACTTCATCTATTGTGATTTTCGTGATTTCCCCAAAGTGTGTGTTCAGATACAAGTCCCTTGTTGAAAGTTTGTCAAAAAAAAGAGCAAAAAAAAGAGGCAAAAAAAAGAGATCTGCCCAAAAAAAAAGAAAGTGTGTGCAAAAAGCAAAAGAGAGAAAACTTGGGACTGTTCTTCACTTATATCTTGAGAAATCCATGTTTGTGTTGTGAGCTGAAACGTGTCAAGTGTGCAAAGTCTTCAATCCTTGCTTGCATCAAATCTGATTCCTTGGCGAGAGTTGCATGTACCTCACGTATATCTCATTCAAGAACTAAATGCATTAGAATCTTGTGTGGATGATTACTTGGTTCAACAATATCTAGATTGCAGATTAGTTCATCTTTTGCTACATATATACCCCACCCAAACTCCACCAAATAGCCCCGCATGTGCAACCCTAGACTTGTATTCGCTTGATTATCACTCTTTGTATACCAACCACCGACACCACGCTTGAGCATGATTCTGCTCTCACTTGGAAGTTACATGAGCTTTGGTTGGTAAGTGAGGTGAGCTTGAGTTGTTATCCACATATATGCTTCTAGTACTATAGGGCCTTTTGGAGAACTAACCATGGCAAGTGAAGAAAACGAGTATGATGTTGAAGGAAATGAGCATCTCAATCAGCCCGTCACACTGTTCACTTCAATGCATTATGTGATCATCTACGCCGAGAGTTCAGAAACAGCCTTGACCCAATTGAAGAGAAGCAAGACAAGTTGTCGAGAGATTTGCAGCAACTTATGGGTAATGTTGATGAGCAACTCACTCAGAACATGGCAGCCATGAGGACTGGTATTGTCGCTGATATTGTGCGAGAGCTTCGTCAGAACCGAGAAGATGCAAGTGTCCATGGTGAAGAACAAAATGTAATTGATGGGGAAGGTGCTGCCTCCAATACACAAGCTAGAAGAAACCATGCTCCTGCTCCCCATGCCATGAGACCTCCCGGTCCCGGACGTGGAAATGATCATGGTAATGGACGTGGTCATCATGAAGCTGCTGCTGGTCGTGGTCTTAGAGGAGGCCACCGAAGAGCAAATCTGCACCATGAAGGTAGTGGAGATGAGTTTGATGAAGATGAAGAAGGCATGCACCAGAATGAAAGATTTCATCATCGTAGAAACTATGGTCGTGGACGGCAGGAGGAGGAGAGGTTTGGAAAGCTGAAATTTACCATGCCCAAGTTTGATGGTGGATCTGATCCAGAAAGTTATCTCACATGGGAATTGAAGGTTGACAAGATTTTCCGCATGCACAACTACTCTGAAGAGAAGAAATTAGCAATCGCCTCACTTGAGTTTGAAGACTATGCTCTAATTTGGTGGGAGCAAGTTTAGATTCAGCGAGAAGAAGAAGGAGAGCCTGCTGTTGCTACATGGACATAAATGAAAAGAGAGATGATGGCAAGATTTGTCCCAAGGCATTATAGACGTGACATCTTTGATAAGCTCCAGAATTTGAGGCAAGGAAAGTTATCAGTTGAGGAGTATCATAAGGACATGGAGAAGGCAATGATAAGAGCCAATATACATGAAGATGAGGAGCAGTCCATGGCAAGGTTCCTCTATGGGCTGAATCCTAATGTTAAACGAGTGGTTGATTTGCAGCCATATCGTAATGTAGTAGAGCTGGTACATCTTGCTTCTAAGGCTGAACGTCAATTGCAAGAAGACTCGAAGCAAAACAGAACTACGTCCTTCACAGCTCGAGCTACATCAAGTGGGAGTAAGTTTATACCTCAATTCAATGTTGGTCGAGGTATTATGACTAGTTCTGGTGGTGGAAATCAGCCCCATGCACGTGCAGCAGCCACGAAAGCGTAAAATGATGCATCAAATTTGAAGGAGAAGAGCAAACTTGCAGCTCCTAGTTCATCCTCTATTGGCTCCACGGGAAAACTAGTGAGATAGAGTGCTTTACATGTAAGGGACATGGCCACATGAAGAAGGATTGTCCCAACAAGCGTACCATCTTTGATCACCGAGAATGGAGAATATGAGTCTTGTAGTGAACCTGAAGAAGAAACTGAAGATGGTGATGGTTCAGATGGTGATGAGCAAACCTATTGTGATTATGAGCAAGGTGCCTCTCTTGTTGTCACTAAAGTTTTGAGTGTGCAGATCAATGAAGCTGAGAATGGACAACGACACAATCTGTTTCAAACAAGAGCCAAAGTGCAAGACAAGGTATGCAAGGTAATTGTTGATGGTTGGAGTTGTCACAATCTTGCAAGCAAAGAAATGTGTGATAAGCTTGGGCTGAAGCTGCTACAACACCCTCATCCATATCATATACAATGGTTGAGTGAATGTGGAGATATTAAGATCACACACATGGTACAGGTGCAATTCAAGATTGGACATTACAATGACACTGTTGAGTGTGATGTGGTGCCAATGAAGGTGTGTCACTTGCTGTTGGGCAGACCATGGCAATATGATCATTCAGCTCAACATTGTGGCAGAACCAATCAATACACCATCAAGTGGAGAGGAAAAGACTTGGTGCTTAGACCCATGACACCCCAACAAATCATGGCTGAGCACTTGCAGAAAATTTCTGAAGTAAAAATAGTGAGTAAGAAAGAGGGACAGAAAAAGAGCGAGAGAGAGATCCACAAATCGGTGAGTGAGCGCCACAAGCCAAATCTGAGAGAGAAGAATAAGAGAGAGGGAGAAAACTTAGTAATGTTAGCCACCAAATCAGAACTGAGAGATGTGAGGCTCAACCCAAATCAAGTGGCCGTTGTACTTGTGTACAAAGATGCTTTGCTTTCAGCTAACGACTTAACATGTCTCCCTAGTGCTGTTTGTGATGTCTTGCAGGAATCACATGCAGGAGGATTAATGGGACACTTTGGTCGTGAGAAAACTTATGAGCTGTTGGCTGATCACTTTTATTGGCCAAAGATGAGGAAGGACGTTGAGAGATTTGTGCAGCGATGCATCATATGCCAGAAAGGTAAGTCTAAACTGAACCCCCATGGTTTATATACTCCCCTACCTGTTCCAAATGCTCCCTGGGAAGATATTAGCATGGATTTTGTTTTAGGACTGCCTAGGACTAAGAGGGGGAGGGATTCAGTTTTGTTGTGGTTGATAGGTTCTCAAAAATGGCACACTTCATTCCGTGCCACAAGAACGACGATGCTTCACATGTTGCTGATTTGTTTTTCAAGGAAGTTGTTCACTTGCATGGAATGCCAAGGACTATTGTTTCAGATCGAGATGTGAAGTTCATGAGCTACTTTTGGAAAACATTGTGGGCAAAATTGGGAACCAAGCTGCTATTTTCAACAACGTGTCACCCCCAAACTGATGGGCAAACAGAGGTTGTGAACCGCACACTCTCAAATTTCTTTGCGTACAATGATCAAGAAGAATTTGAAGGAGTGGGAAGAGTGTTTACCGACGTGGAGTTTGCTTACAATCGGGCAGTTCACTCTACCACAAACATGTGCCCATTTGAGGTGGTATATGGATTCAAACCACTTGCACCAATTGACTTGCTGCCACTTCCATTGCAAGAGAGATGTAACATGGAGGCTTCAAAGCGTGCTGCATATGTGAAGAAGATTCATGAGAAGACCAGAGAAGAGATAGAAAGGAATTCCAAGTACTATGCTACTAAGGCAAACAAAAATCGCAAGAAGGTGACTTTTGAGCCCGAAGATCTGGTTTGGATACATTTACGCCTGAGATCGGTTCCCAGAGAAAGCGCAAATCCAAGCTAATGCCTCGTGGAGATGGACCATTCAAAGTCTTGGCCAAGATCAATGACAATGCTTACAAGATCGAGCTTCACGAAGACTATGCTTTGTGAGTCCAACATTCAACGTTGTCGATTTGTCTCCATGCTTCGATCAAGAGGGTCAAGAGTCGAGGACGACTCTTTTTGAAGAGGGGAGGATGATGAGGACATCCCAGGTTCACCTCGTGTATCATCTTCTCCTGATGATAAAACTCAGCTCTCAAATGAAGCTGCTACAAAGAAGATCAATTTGGGTCCCATGACAAGGAGCCGTGCCAAACAAATAGCACAAAAGGTGAATGCGCTCCTAGCTGATCATAATTCAAATAACCATGAGAACTTTATACTGCCTAAATCTTGTGTGCTGATTTTTCTCAGGTACAATGTTGAGGACAACCAACAACTTTCAGCGCATGAAGAAACAAGTTCTGAAGCCCATACAACAAGTTTGAAGAGAACGAGTTTCACCCCTTATGCAAAGCCTGTTTTGGTGACAAGGCCAACTAGTTATACCTCAAGGAAGAACAACAAGCCATCTCAACAACCTGTTGTTGCATGGCAGTTCCAGAATCCGTCCCAAGACTTGTTGCATCATGCCACACAAATATATGAGTATCCAGCACATGTGGGAGTACAAAATGGAGAGCATATGAAGTCTACTTTCAGGAAAATCAAACGGTGCATCATTTGGAGTCCTGAGTCAAAGGATATGAGAGTTCCAATGCAAGCTGTCCAGGGCATTAATTGCTGCGCGAGGCTCCATGAGTTTGCTCCCTTGACCAGCTGGTTAGCACGAATTTGAGCCCCTCTTTTGGCCTGGTTTCACACCTAAACTAGGAGGGCTGTTCCTAGTATAAATACCCCTTCCCCCACTTCAGCAACAACTCTTTGGCATTTCATTTCAGCATAGGTTAGTTAAGTGCAGCCAGAATATTGTTTGAGAGTTCACTTCTCCTTAGCTCTTGTAATCTTGCCTTATGAGAGGGTAAACTCACTTTGTGATTTTACAACAGCAGCCGTTGAGGCGGCGACCAGTTCGTGCTTCCAACTTCGTGCGTGGTTGCGTGTATTGGAACTAAGAGTGTGGTTAGGCGAATACTTGTCGCTGGTTGTTGCATTCGCAATAGGTAGCTTCGGTCTGGTCAGGTTGCACTAGTTATCCTTTACCCGACAGCGTTGTTGGTTGGGATCGAGGGTTTTCCTTCGTACCCTTCAGGTGGCGTTGATTCGCAACATAGAGCAGATCCTCTGTGAAGATTGGGCAACCCCGTATCAGTCGGTCTTCCCAGCTTTTTCGGCCACTGCAGCCTCCCGGCAATCTGTGCACGCAGCAACTTCCTTGCCGGAGGATTCGGTCTTGGATTTCTTGCTGGTACTATCGGTGCCATAACCCTCAACAGCCAGTACTGACTTCTCTTTACGCTTCTTGTTGCGCTTCCTATTCTTCTCTTTGGGTCATCGTCATCCTCTGAATCAACTTCGATGTCGTCCTCTTCCTCGGGGAGTCGCCTCCCTTCCTCTGTACAGGCGCATTTATCCGCCAAGGTGCATAGCTCATTCATAGTCTTAGGCAACCGGACGTTCATCTTGGAGCGTATCCTCCTGTTGCGCATGTTTGACTGGAACGCGGCAATTACAGGTGTCGGGTGGATATCTGGATTGTTTCTATGCACCCGGCTAAACCTCTGGATATACTTACACAAACTTTGCCCTTCCTTCTGTCGAAGGAGTTGCAAGTCGCTGGGCCGTCCTGGTTCTTGGTGGCCGCTCATGAAGGCACCAACAAATTCATTACACAGGTCAGCCCAGGATGAAATGGTATTCTCTGGCAGGTGCATCAACCATGACCTCATGGTTGTCTTGAGTGCAAAAGTTGATGCGGAGCATCCCACGGTCATCCCCATGGACCTACCTACGTCTCCCACGACACCACTTGGACTAATGACAAGAGCTCGAGCAAAGGCTATCGAAACTAAGGTGAACTCGCTCCTCTCTGAACTACCACCTTCTACATATGAGACAAGGCTACTACCTCAACCGGAGACCCTATGTGTGATTAGGTACTTGGAGGGAAGCCACGGGACAGCTACGCCCAACGGATAAGACGGCGAGGACACCAAGTACGAGGACCAAGAGGAAGAGATGCCAGGAAGCTATAGCCTCCGGACGACCGGCATCTGTCAGACGTCCAACGCCTGGAGGCACCAGCCGGACAGCCGAGTCCCAGCCTGCACATGCCCCAGCGGCCGGGCGACCGACAACGACGGGACGTCCGACACACTCTAGCCCCCGGAGGACCGAGCCCCTCCGGACGACCGGCACCACCATCACAAAAACCAAAACGTCAGAAGTATGGAGGCCACTGGACGACCGATGCTCCGAACGTCTGACGCCCACTGGAAATCCGTTGCCACCTGAGCAGAGCCGAAACATTAGAAATCCGACACTTCTTTGGGCGTCAAGGCCCCGCAAGACACGGACGACCGTAATCGTCCGACGTTGGACTCCATGCGTACAGCCGGTAGCGTTGGGCCGAGGCCCAGGTACCCCTTCGCCCACATAGACTATATATACTCCTTCTCCTCCCTCTTTCTAGGGTTAGCAAAGGATTATCTCATTTGAGAGACAGAGCTTTCCTCATCCACTTGATACCTTCTCCATAGGAGACCACAACCTCTACGGAGAAGATCCCCCAAGTGGATTTAAGACCCCCACAGGAAGACCCCTCAAGACCTCCTTACGAAGAAGAACTACCGCCCCTTGTATTGTCCTTTGTTGTATTTGGATCTTGTATCACTCTTTATGTTCATGGATCTAGCACATGTGTGATTGTTCTAGTAGATTTGAGTATTTCCCCTCGTGTTCTTCCTGTTCTTCGCAGGATCCTCTCCATTTCGTGAAGATCGGCCTTAGGGTTTCCACCCTACATCATCTTGGTATAATGAGACTTGGTTGATCACGGATTTGGAGCCCCTACCCTTGTTTTCTAGCCTTGTTTTATTGTGTTCTTCCCCAAATTCAAAAACTCCCCACCAAAAAGAGCCCCAATTTTTTTGTGATTTGTTGGTGTGATGAAGTTTTCTTGGATTTGATCCTTGGATTTCGTGTGTAGCAGGTAGATCTAGCTTTTCCCCATCCATTCCCCTTTTTCATCCACAAATTCGTCCAATTTTGCCGAAATTTTCCTTCTCCACCACGAACCCTAGAGTTCATCCCGTGCCCAAAAATTCCCACGCACCGGACGTCCGACAGTCTCCGGACGTCCGACGAACCCTGACGAAACTGCACTTTGTTCAGTACCACTGGCCCATTTCCACTTCAGTGTACGCAAACCCTCGATTCCACTAGCACTTCCACATACGCACTCCCATACCACCACTGCTCTCCACAACCAACGCCACTTACCCGCTACCAACTCCGACAAAGTTTGCCACTATTGTTCTTTGAGAATGTGAGTTGCGATTCTCATTTCCTAACTTGTTTTGGCTACTTAGGGACGATTCGTCATCGACATCACCGACATCACTGGGCTTGTTCGGTAGATAACATTCCCGAAACTGCGACCGTTTGATCTTGCATCGCAACTAAAACTATGAGGAAAATGCGTTCGTCTGCCGTCCTCCTCCCAGGGAACGTTCACCACATAAGTGACTAGCACCCTTGGTTTTCAACCGAGAGGTCTTGGGTTCGAGTCCTAGGAAGCCTCAATTTTCTCCTCCTTCATTCCTCGCAAAAAAAAACAAAGACGTGAGAAGGCATACAGTACAAGCTAGTGTACCAGTAAAGAGACGTTGCCGAGTTTTAGAAAAAAGAGAGACGTGATCCTGTAGCTGGTTCGAATCTAAACCTAGACTATGACTATATATGGTGTTATGCTACTAAGCAAGTAATGAAACTGACATATCCAACGTTCGCTTCTCCTCTTCTCTACTTACTCTGCCTAGCATCAGAAGCTCTCGCTGCAGCAACCATGTCAGCTGGTGGCTCGTCCACTGCTCTTCAGCAAGCAACAACCAGATATGCGCCAAGTCGCCTCTCGTACCATCGCCTGTGGGTCTCATCATACCCCTGCTGGCATACGCATTGCAGCCGGTTGCTCAAAGCAACCCGCTGCCGTTGGTGTGGTGCCACTGCTGCAAATCACGCAGAGTCATCCGTCATGTCTCAACCACAATCCTCAACCCTGGCCGAGTCTTCTACAAATGCCCGAATCATTGGGTAATAATATGTTTAAGTGTTGTTCCGCTGCTTTATTGCTGATTTTTTTAATAGTTTGGTTGATGATCTTCCAACTTGAATCGTGCAGAAAAGGGAAGATTCGTGTGATTTGTATTTCTGGGAAGTTGCTGATGTGGGGGAATGCAACTATGCTGATTATTTGGTTAGCCGAGGAATCCCAATACCAGCAGGTTGGGGTGTTGGACAAGTAACTGAAGGAACGACAGAAGTGGAAGATGTAGAGTAGAAGGTTAAAGATGCAGTTCCTCTGATCATGGCCAAGCAACAGCTGCTGACCGGCCTTGACAACAATGAGGAGATGAAAGAGCTTGTGAAGATAATGGGAAAAATCGATGTGCTCTGTAGGATGATTGTCTCTTTATTTGCAAGTGTATGTAGCACTTTTCGTGATGTATTCGATTAGCTATGACATGAGCACTTTGCTTTGAAACTAGTAATGAATGAAACCTATTTAGCAGGCTTAGCGTAGTGTTGTGAACATCTAATGATTTCTATTAACAAAAATCGGGGGGTATCCCCTTTTTCTCATAAATAAATAAATAGCAGAGGCTCTTTTTCTAATAAATAAATAAATTAGCAGAGGCCCTTTCGGGTCAGTTTGTTCCCATTCGAAGACGTCGAGCAAATTGCAGTCCAACAACAAACTATGTCATCAAATACATGTTTCACATCCAAATATGAGTACAACTAAACAACAATGTCATCATGTTTTAGTCGTCATACAATCACCACACAAATCAACATACATAATAAGTGATGTTCTCACAACAAAATACTAAACAACACCTTATCAGGTTTCAGTTGTCATAGCAAGCACAATTTCACATAGTAGATAAAAAATGTCTTCTGACTGGCAAATACGACAAAAGGAATCTAATCATCATCCGCAGCAGCAGCGTCAACATCTTTGTCATGTGTATCAGTCTGAATCATAATTCCCCCCAGTGTCTTCTTCTTCATCATCCTTAATGTCCTCGAACATTGGCTTCTTATTCATCAACTCTTGTATGTCCACAACCCGGTAGGCAATCCTTTCGCCAGCATCATTGACGTGATGGTTCTCAAAGATATTAGGAACATCTGTGGAATCTTCTACATCAGGAGCAGTGTAAGCATCATCTTATTGTGCAACTTCATTAAACGAATTTCTCTGCTCAAAACTTTGCAATACTCTCCAGTCATCGCTACGTGCAAATGTGTCTTCCAAGAAAAATATCTGTGTTGCTTGATTTGCCAAAATAAAAGGCTCGTAGGTCTGGTATGCCGCCTTGACATTGATGGATTTTAAATAATCATCAGCTCTGGGTTTTGTGATCCTGGAAAATAGGTTATACCAACCACATCACAATAGAACCACACACCGATGAACCTCGAATTTGGAGATATACAGCAACTACACAATGTCTGTTATGTTAGCATACATTTCACTTGTCACTTCGCCGTACTTATCCGTGCTCATGATGGCACTATTTTGATGTCTTCCTGCCTTCATCGCGTGCAAGGGTGTTGTAGCGCACATCTCCAACAACGCAAGATTCATAATGTCTTACCCGAGTATCAGGACCCATTGCTAGTGCGTAAAGGGCATCATTAACTGCCTGCCCATCCTCCCGCATCTTCTTAACCTATGGTTAGAGAATAGACAACCTCATCATCTTATGTACTCAAAATATTAAAAAAACTGAGAGTGCAATTCAAAAGCTTACATGGCTATTGAACCATTTCGCAAATCCCGCCATAACCAGTTTGTCAATGTTTCTTGGATTTTGCGGCAGTAACTCCTTTTTGTAGATGCTACACAACATAGTGATCGCGTCAAACATCTAAATATATAAGAATGTTCTGCAAGTTTTGTGGATTATGATGTATAAGCTGCAATACTTAGCACTTACTCGATATAAGGTAGAATCTCAGGACATTTATTCAACACATACCAAACCATTTTGTTCAAATCTTTGGGTTTGCCGTCTTGTCGACTGTTCCCTGTAACTCGAACAGAACAATCGAAAACATAGAGCTCGGGATTGTCTTCACCCACCTCTTTGCTAAGCTCATCAGCTGTTTCAATGTATTTTGAGCAGAATGTCAATGCTTCTGTAGCAATGTAGGCCTCTGCAATGGAACCCTCAAGTTTAACTCTGTTCCTAACATAGCCCTTGAAAGTGCCTAGCCGCCTTTCAATAGGGTACATCAAGCCATACTGTATTGGACCTCTAAGTAGTGCCTCATCAGGTATATGAACATCCAAATGCACCATCACAGCAAAGAAGGCTGGAGGATATATCTTCGGAAGGTCGCATAGGATAGTTGGTATCTTGTCTCTAAGACACTCCAAAGCATCTATCCTAATATTTCTACTGTCGAGTTCCCTGAACAATTGTCCCAACTCTGCAACTGCTCCATATAAGTCAAGGCGGCTCAATCCTCTAAGGATAACAGGTAAATCCCTTTGAAGTAGGACGTGGCAGTCATGAGTTTTCAACCCTTGTACCTTGTTTCCATTTGCACCAACTCTCCTTTCAGGGTTGGAAGCAAATCCATGTTGGAATCTCATACGTGACAGGACCTTGCAGAATACTTTTCTTTTTTACCTTGTCCAAGACGTACACAGCTGGTGCCATATCCCGTGGTTTACCTTCATCTTCCACCTGTAAATCCTTTCTGATACCTAGGTGTGTCAAATCAATCCTAGATTTTAAGGTATCTTTCGTCTTTCCTTCAATATTAAGAAGTGTGCCGATAATGCTGTCACATATATTTTCCTCGATGTGCATCACATCAAGATTATGTCGCAGATCCAAATCTTTCCAATACTCCAAGTCCCACAAAGTGAACCTGCGGGTAAACAATAATCTCTCTTCTGCTACGCCACGCTTCCTTTTCCCGCTACCATTATCAGGATGGTTTCCTGGTGTAATATGCCTGACCTTGTCTAATTCCACTTGCAAATCATCGACGGTGAGCTTCTTTTGCGCATCACGGTTTTCATGCTTTGCATTGAGCACATGTCTTCGGTATTTTGTAGGACACGACTTGTCCTTGGCAAGGAAACGATGGTGTCGAATGTAACAGATCTTGCTAAGTATTGCGTATGAAAGCGGATTCTTGTCACAGTGAACTCATGCATTGTAACCATGTGTCGTTTGCCCACACATAGTGCCCAAAGCCGGATAATCATGGATGCACCAAATTATAACAGCACGAAAGAAATCAGCTGTTGGGCTGCTATATAGGTCTCGAGTGAGAACACCCCTCCATAGCAGTTGAAGTTGGTCCACAGGAGGATCTATGAATAAATCAAAATACTTTCCAGGACTTTTTGGACCTGGGATGAGCAAAGGCCATCATGTAGTTTGATTCTTTGGTGTAGAAATTTGGAGGCATGTTGTAAGGGATAACAAGAACTGGCCACTGATGACCCACAAGTATAGGGGATCAATCGTAGTCCTTTCCATATGTAAGATGTCAAACTCAACGAGGAGCAGAAGGAAATGACAAGTGGTTTTCAGCAAGGTATTCTCTGCAAGCACTGAAATTATAAGTAACGAGTAGTTTGATAGCAAGATAATTTGTAACGGGCAAGTAATGGTAACAGTAACAAAAGTGCAGCAAGGTAGCCCAATCCTTTTGAGTCAAAGGACAGGCCCAAACAGTCTCTTATGATAAGCAAAGCATTCTTGAGGGTACACGGGAATTTCATCTAGTCACTTTCATCATGTTGGCTTGATTTGTGTTCGCTACTTCGATAATTTGATATGTGGGTGGACCAGTGCTTAGGTTTTGTTCTGACTTGAACAAACTCCTTCCTATGATTAACCCCCTCACAAGCATCCGGAACTACGAGAAAAGTATTAAGAATAAATTCTAACCATAGCATTAAACTTTTGGATCCAAATTAGTCCCTTACGGAATAGCGCATAAACTATGGTTTAAGCTTCTGTCACTCTCGCAACCCATCATCTAATAACTACTCCACAATCCCTTAGGCCCAAATATGGTGAAGTGTCATGTAGTCGACGTTCACATGACACCACTAAGGGAATCACAACATACATCATCGAAATATCGAACACATATAAAACTCACATGATTACTTGCAACAAGATTTCTCCAGTGACCTCAAGAACAAAAGTAACTACTCACAAATGATAATCATGATCAAGATCAGAGGGGTATTAAATAGCATAATGGATCTGAACATATAATCTTCCACCAAATAAACCATATAGTAATCAACTACAAGATGTAATCAACACTACTAGTCACCCACAAGTACCAATCTATAGTTTTTGTACAAAGATTGAACACAAGAGATGAACTAGGGTTTGAGAGGAGATGGTGTTGTTGAAGATGTTTATGGAGATTGCCCTCCCCAAGATGGGAGAGTTGTTGGTGATGATGATGATGATGATTTCCCCCTCCGTGAGGGAAGTTCCCCCGGTGGAATCGCTCCGCCGGAGGGCAAAAGTGCTCCTGCCCAAATTTCGCCTTGAGACGGCGGCGCTTCGTCCCGAAACTCCTCTCCTTATTTTTTTCTAGGTCAAAATGACTTATATACCAGAAGAGGGGCACTAGAGGTGGGCCGAGGAGGGCACAACCCACCAAGGTGTGCAGGCTCCCACACGCCCAGGTGGTTTGTGCCGACCTGGTGGGCCCCCTCTGGTACTTATTTGCTCCATTATTTCTTATATATTCCATAAAAATCTCCGTAAAGTTTCAGCTCATTTGGAGTTCTGAAAAATAGGTAGCCTCTGATGGCTTTTCACGTCCGATTTCCAAATTACGAATTCTCCCTCTTTGTGTGAACCTTGCATATTATCAGAGAAAAGGCATTAGAATTACTCCAGAATGCATTATTATGCATAAAAACAATATAAATAACAGTAGGTAGCATGATGCAAAATGGACGTATCAACTCACCCAAGCGAAAACCGAAATCAAAAAACATGTCGACATGCTTAGAGAGAGAGGTGTCGATAAAAACAAAATACACAGACATAGAAGCATCATGTGCATTATTATAACAGCAACAAACTTTAACATAAAAATTTATCATAGAAATTTTATCATAGAATTCTCAGGAATAACTAACAATTCATCACAACATCGAAGTATAAAGCATAAACTCTATTGAAAACCAACAAACTATGTTCTCAGTCAACTTTGCAATTACAATTCATCATCTTTTCAGGAAGTGTCACGTATCGGAGCCTTTTGGCAAGTCCACATACTCAACCATCATATAGTCTTCTATGATTGCTAACACTCACCGCATACACATGAGCAAAACGTTTCAACCGGACACATAGAAAGATAGGGGCTTATTGTTTTGCCTCCCAACGTATTCACCTCAAGGGTGATGTCAACAATAATAACTCATGCTACCCATATTCAACTGGACATATGTGCCTAGATCTTTCCTCACCACATGATGCTTGCCAAAAGAGAAAAATAAAAGGGAATAGATTGAATAACTTTGAATCTTTGCAAAAAACAAATACTGAAAATTAAAAGATATATAGGCCCTTCGCAGAGGGAAGCAGAGGTTGCCATGCGCTTATTTGTTTGTATGCTCAACCCCTTAGTGCAAAAGAACGTCACCTTATATTGCCCCTTATGATAGCAACCTTTATTATGCGTGCAATCGCTTTTATTCTTTGCCATTACAAGTTTGTACAATGCTCAATTTTCTCTTACACTAAATGATCTAACACTTTTAGAAGCAATTTTTATTGCCTTATTGCACCGATGACAACTTACTTGAAGGTTCTTACTCAATCCATAGGTAGGTATGGTGGACTCTCAAAACAAGATTTGGGTTCAAGGCTTTTTGGATGCACAAGTAGTATCTCTACTTAGTGCGGAATTTTTGGGTAGCAAAGACAGGGAAAGCACCACATGTTAAAGCATCCATGAGAATATAACTTCTATGTGAATATGAACAAAAATAAATCATTACGTTGTCTTCCTTGTCCAACGTCAACAATTTTGGCATATAATAATTTAATGGGATTCACAATCATAAAAGATGACCAAGATGGTGTATTTGCATGTGAATCTTCTATTCCCTTATTAATTCTTTCATGAATTGCATCATTCACCAATACTGTGTTTGTAAATCTCCAATAAAATTTTCTACTTATGCTCTTCCTTATGTGATGTCATTACTTACCATAAGATTAGCATATGATATTTTTCACTTATTTTCTTTCTTTTTATTGAAACATGAAAGTAAAGAAAGCAAAACTCAAACTAAAATTTATTATATATCTCGCACACGATTACAAGGATAGATCACTAAGCAAACTCTCAAAAAGAAAGGATTGAACTAAACTTTTATAAATCTAAAGGAAAAGATAACTATGGATCGAACTAAGATAAGTAAAGGCAAAAGATAGTGGAGGTGATACAATACCGGGCACCTCCCCCAAGCTTGGCACAAGCCAAGGGGAGTGCCCATACCCTATACTCAAGTTTCTTTTGGTGATGAAGAAGGAGGTGGTGGTGATGAAGTAGCGATCTTATCCTTCATGATCAAAAGATTCTCCAATCTACGGATAACGCTCCGGAGGGCGATGATATGCTCTTGCAACAGAATATTTTTCACGAGTGCTGTCGGTGTACTAGAGTAGGGGTACCCTAGTATCCCGAACTCGTGCACGGGCAGTTGTAGCACCCCGTGGCAAGGCTTGCCAGGTGATCGCCAAGATCCTCCGTGGCTCCTTTGGAGCCATTCAAGAGCAAAGTATTTAAGCCCCCGGCAAGAGGACCTTGCCGGGAAAGCAGATCAAGGCCCCGGCAAGAGGAGCTTGCCGGGAAGGCCAACCAAGGCACTTAGAAGACAAGGCCCGGCAAGAGGAGCTTGCCGGGAAGGCCGATGAGCGACAAGCTTCCAGCGCGACAAGATGACGACATGACAAAGCGCTTGCAGCGGCGGAGTTACCACTCGTTTCCTCCGCTCCAGCTCATCCAACAACGTGTCATACAGGACCCTTCCAGCGTATGCGTGGCGAGAGTGTGCAGCCGAGGGGTCTTGTGGTGGCAAGCGGTGACAAAGAGCCATCGTGGCAAGCGGTGGCGCCCGTGACGGTCACTTTATGCACTGTTTAGGTGACTTAGACGGGCATTTATTGCCTTTCTCCCCTGCCGTCAGGGTTAGGTATGATGCACTGTAGAAGTAGCTGTACCAACCACAAGTTCTTTTCCACTTTTACCCTTGCCTATGTTGACACCTGTCGGTGACCCCTTGAGCATATAAAAGGAGGCCCATGTGCAACGTAGGAGGGGTTGGAAGGGTTCGGAGTTCAGTTCATTCGAAACCAGAGAACACTCAGGCTAGGTTTTGTAGCTCTCAACGCTCCCTAGCAAGAACACAATACAATCAGACAAGCGGCGGTGAGAGTATTATCTCTCGGAGAGCTCGAAACTGGGTAAACTGCTCGTGATAACCGCCTCGATACGCTCTTCGTCGCGATCTCCGCCCCCACCGAACCGAAAGGGACTCGGCCCGCCGGTCCCATAGGTGTTCGTGGGTCCGATCAGCTTCCCCGACATCTTTGGCGCGCCAGGTAGGGGGCGTCGAGGCCGTGTGAACCTGATCCGGCGTTCACACGAGCTGCATCTTCATCATCTTCATCGACATGCCACCGAAGAAGAAGGCTTGGCGGCACCCGGATCCGTCCGCGTTGAACCCACCGCCACCGGAGCAAGCGGGTGGTGGGGTAGACACCGGCGGAAGAACGGGCGTGGGCGAGGAGCCACGACGCTGCCAAGTCCAAGGACAAGGCTGCGCGGAACCTCGGCGTCGAGACATTCACCGCGCCCATCTCGGGGCGGCGGGATCGGCAACGTCATGGTATTCACAATACCATACGCTCGTTGGACCAAGGTCGAGCTGGTGGATCTCGCGATGCTCAAGACCAGCATGCACGTCAACATCTTTGGCGCCAAGCGAGGCACGATGCGCCGGACGGGGCTGCTCCTTCTAACATAGATAGAAGTCCGAGCATATCCGCTCCTTGCACCGTTAGCCTTTGCCGCCCACCACTCGGCGAAGCTTTGGCGCGGGCTCAGCTGCTCCTAGATTACCCTCGACGTCCGGACAAGATCGACGAGTGGAGGCCACCATCGAAGTCTCATCGGCTTCGCCAGCGGTGACACTCCACGGCAGCCGACCACGTCGCCGCGGCGGCTTGCCGAGCCGCGAGCTGGTGGCAGCGAAACACGTGGAGGTGCAACCACCATGCACTCTCCACCCGAAGGCCAAGATCGCCGACTCACCGAATCCACCTCGGCGGCGACTCCACCACATCGTCGGATCCACGAGCTCGCCGCGATCAGCGCCAAGTTCTTCATGAGCGACAACAAGAAGGCGCTCGAACTTCGCATCGGCGTCGAAGAGAAGCGCGGCGTCAATCGAACCAGCGGCTGGGCCCTCTGTCGACATGCATGCGCCGAAGGAACGAGCGACTTCTTGCCGTCTGTGCGGTAGGTTGCCCTGCGTTCACCCGTGAGCTGCGGCAAGTCGATGGCCGACAAGAAAAATTTCAAGCCTGACGTGCCAGAGAAGTACGACGGCAAGACGCATCCGTCAGAGTTCCTCAGCATCTACACCATTGCGGTGCAAGCTGCCGGGGGACGCGACGACAAGATCCTCGCCAACTACTTCCCGCTGGTACTCAAGCCCAATGTCAGATCCTGGCTCATGCACTTGCCGGACAACTCCATATCCTCTTGGGCGGATCTGTGCCATCAGTTTCTCGGTGCCTTCACAGGCGGCCACAAACCCCATGGCCAAGAGAGCGACCTTCATCTGCTTGCCCAGAAGGAAGGAGAGTCCCTGCGCAAGTATATTCAAAGATTCAGCCGTGTACACTACAACATCCCAGACGTCCACCCTGTCGCGGTAATAAGCGCGTTCCATCAGAAGCGTCGCGGAACCCGCAGGATGAGGAGGAGATGGCGATGTGCAAGATCAAGGGCGTCGATGAGCTATATGCCCTGGCCGACAAGTGTGCACGCGTCTTTGAGGAAGGGAGGAGACTCCAGCGGGGAGAATGTAGGAAGCGAGGAGGGTGCGATAGTGAAGAAGCTACCCGGCAAAGAAAAAGCCGTGGCGAAACAACACAAAGAAGAAGGGCAAAGATGTGCTGGTTGTCGAGCGGTCCGTGCAATGGAGGTGCCGCCAATAAAGCCAAAGTTGGTAGCTCCGGCAAGGAGGTTGCCGCGAGCACCAACGACCGGTATGTGGCGGTCGCCGACAAGCGAGATACAGCCTCAACAAAGCGATCTTTGCAAGATCCACCGCACCAAGGGCCATGACCTCCAGCTGCAAGAAGGTCGAGCAGCTTGTTGAGCAGCGAGAAAGGCTGAGTCTGGCGGCGCGACAAGGAGAAGGCCCAGGAAGGTGCCGGAGGAGCGGCAAGAAGCGCCCGGGCCGAGGACGCCTTGTGGCAAGGCCAGCGGTGCAAGGAGACAGACCTCCCGTGGCGCGACAAGGGCGACGAAGATGACGGCGGCGAAGACATGGATGATGATGAAGCCGATGGCGGGGAGTTCGAGAAAGCCACAGAGGTCTTGTGGATTGTGGCGGTGCTTCTCTGCATACTTCCACGCCAACTCAAGCGGTGGATGCGGAAGTCAATGCAATGCAGAACCATCCATCGAGTCACGCAAACCTACGAAATGGTCCGGCACGCCTATCATCTTTGACATTGAGGACCACCCTGATCGCATAACTGCGGTCGGGTGCTTGCCGATGTTGGTTTCACCAACTATCCGCAACCTCAAGGTCACTAAGATGTTAGTTGACGGCGGGGCCGGCTTGAACCTGATCTCCTCCGCGGTACTCCAGAAACTCCAGATCCCTGACAGCGAGCTCGAAGAGACCGGCACATTCCAAGGAATCAATCCGGGAAGGAGCAAGCCGAAGGGAAGATCACGTTCTTGTAACATTTGGCAGCGAGCTGAACTTCAGGGCCGAGAGGGTCACTTTTGGCGTCGGCGACTTCCCATTACCTTACAATGGGATACACGGCCGTCCGGCACTCGCCAAGTTCATGGCGGCCTCTCACTATGCATACAACTTCTTTGAAGATGCCGGGCCGATAAGCGTCATCTCTGTCCCTGGCGACAAGAAGGATGCTCTTATCTGCGCCGACAAGATCTACCGAGAAGCAGCGGTCAAGCGGTCGCAAGACACTTGCGGCTGAAGCTCCGGGGAAGAAGAAGACCAAGTCCAGCAAGAGCTCGATGCCCACTCCGGCAAGCGCACCTCTTGGTCTTTGCGCTACCGTCGAGGACGCACCATCGAGCTCCACCGGCAAGTGCAAGAAGGAGACGATGGCAGATCCACCAGAGACCAAGAAGGTGTCCGCCAAGGAGGACGGCACTGGTGGTACCTTCACCATCAGTGCCACTCTCGACCCTAAATAGGAAAGCGCTCGTTGCTTCCTGGCGGCGAATGTCGACGTGTTTGCATGGCAACCGTCTGACATCCCGGTGTTCCCAGGAAAGTAATTGAGCACCACCTGGCTGTCTGTCCTCATGCGTGGCCCGTCAAGCAGAAAGTCAGAAAGCAAGCACTAGGCGCCGAGAATTCATCGCCAGAAGAAATCAAGAAGTTGGAAGCAGCGGGCCTTGTCGGAGGAGTGCTCCATCCTCGTGGTTGGCCAATCCTGTAGTCGCGCCAAAGCAAGCGGAAATGGAGGCTTTGTATCGTCTTTACAGATGTTAATAAAGATTTTCCCAAAGACCATTTTCACTTGACGAGCATTGTCCAGATTGTTGAATACACAGCCGTATGTGATTTGCTTTCATTTCTTGATGTATACTCATGATACCATCAGATCTTCATGGCGAGAAGAGGATGAGGAGAAAACCGCATTCATCACTCCATGTGGCACATCTTTGTTTTATCACGGATACCTTTCGGATTGAAGAATGCTGGTTCAACATTTGCAAGAGTAGTCCATGAAGCTTTTGAGCCACAAATGCACAGAAATGTAGAAGCTTACATGGATGACATAGTGGTCAAGAGCAAGGACAAAACTACTCTGATTCAAGATTTGGATGAAACTTTTGCAAATCTGCGCAAGATCAACCTCAAGCTCAACCCCGAGAAGTGCGTGTTTGGAGTCCCCTCCGGCAAGCTTCTCGGGTTCTTCATCTCGTGAGGAATTGAAGCCAATCCCAACAAGATCAAGGCCATTGAGCAGATTGAAGCACCAAAGCGCGTGAAGGATGTGCGAAGACTCGCCCGGTTATTAGCTGCTCTCGGCAGGTTTATCTCTAGGTCTGCTGAGCAGCATACCTGCCATTTTTCAAAATTTTGAAAAAGGCAGGTCCAATGAAATGGACTCCGAGCGGAGGCTGTATTTGCAAGACTTAAAGAGATACCTGTCCTCCACTCCAACACTTGTCGCACCTAAGCCACAAGAGAAGTTGCTGCTATATATAGCAGCAACCAATCAAGTAGTTAGTGCTGCGTTAGTGGCGGAGAGGGAGGCGGAAGATGAGCCGGCAACCAAGGCAGATGCATCCAGCGACAAGCAAGGCACTTCACCGACAAGCTCTGGTCCCGACAAAGATAGATCTGCGCAGGAATGTGAGAATGTGCAGAAGAGAATGGTGCAGCGCCCAGTTTACTTTGTCAGTTCCCTCTTGCAGGGGGCTAGGTCAAGGTACTCTGGTGTGCAGAAATTGCTTTTCGGCCTTCTCATGGCCTTGAGAAAGCTCGCCATTACTTCCAAGCACACGAGATCACGATCGTCACTCGCTTTCCGTTAAAGAGGATCTTGCAAAATCCGTAAGCAACATGCGAGGATTGTCGAGTGGGCCTTTGGAACTGTCAAGCTTTGGCCTCAAGTTTGAAAGCACTTCAACTATCCAAAGCGAGCATTGGCGGAGTTCATAGCAGAATGGGCGCCAACACAAGATGAAGAAATTCGAGACGAGCATCCCGTCAAGGAAGCAAGCGAGAGTGGCTAATGTACTTTGATGGTGCCTTCTCGCTGCAAAGGCGCCCGGTGCGGCGTGCTTCTTGTCGCACCCGTCGGAGAGCACCTCAAATGCGTAGTCCGGATGCACTTTCCCAAGGAGCAAGCAACAAACAATACTGCGCAGTATGAGGGTTTGCTTGCGGTCTCGAGATCGCGATGAACCTTGGGATTAAGAAGCTCATTGTCGGGGTGACTCACGACTTGTCATCCGTCAAGTAAACAAGAGTTATCGAGCCCGTTGATGGAAGCTTATGTTGATGAAGTGAGGAAGCTAGAAGAACACTTTGACGGCCTACAAATGGAACATGTTCCAAGAGCTCAAAATGATATCATTGATGGCTGTCAAGCGCCGCTGCACTTAAGTTACACTGTGGAACCCGGGGAACCTTTGTGCTCAAGCTGACTCAACCAACTGTAGCACCAACAACTGGGCAGAGCAAGAAGAGGAAGTTGATTTCTGGCGGCTATTTTCCGGCCGAGCTCCTTGAGTCCGCCGCCAAGAAGGTCCCCCAGATCAACGCCAAGAGTGCTGAGGAGCAGTCTGCTCCGACAAGCCCTAGGGTTTGTTCCGTTGAAGCAAACGCTGCCGACAAGTTTTGCTCGGCAAGCTTGCCGGGAACATCAAGCTCCGGTGAGCCGAGTTCTTGCCGTGAAAGCGGATGTTCCCAGCAGCAAGATTATGCCTTTAGTCCTTGTTGTCGAGCCGCCATAGCTCCAGCATGGGCACACAGATTGTTCATTTCCTTGAGACAGGAGAACTTCCGAAGAGCAAGAAGAAGCGGAAAGAGTAGCCCGGCGGTCAAGTATGTACCGGTTTGTCGACGACACCTGCATGTAAGAAGACTCAACGGTGTGAAATTAAAGTGTATTTGCCGGGAAGATGGGCCGAAGCTGTTGGCATAGATACACCGGAGGCATATGTGGTCACCACATTGGCGCCAAGAGCACTTCTTGACAAAGCGTTCGGCAAGGGTTCTTTTGGCCAACAACCCTCCGGGATGCAACTGCACAAGTAACCAAGTGTGAAGCGTGCGATTCCATTTCCAAGCAGATACACCAGCCAGCTCAAGCTCTCCGGGCGATCCCTTTATCACGGCCATTTTTTCGGTCGGGGGCTCGATATCCTCGGCCCCTTTCCCGAGCTGTCGGGGCTTTGAGTACTTATGCGTTGCAATCGACAAGTTCACAAAGTGGCCGGAAGTGGAAGCGATGAGAAGGTGACAAGACACGATCGGCGATCAAGTTCTTGAGTTGATTGTTTGCCGCCTCGGGATCCCCTAACAAGATCATCACCGACAACGGCACCCAATTTACTGAGCCGCACCTTCATGCGATGCGTCCAAGATCTTGGCGCCAAGGTCTGCCGCTTCATTGCTCATCCGAGAAGCAGCGGTCAAGCGGAGAGGGCGAATCTTTGAAGTGCTGTGAGACTCAAGACCGAGAACTTTGACGAGGCTGCACAAGTGCGGAAGAAACTGGATTGAGGAGCTGCCGGTGGTTCTTTGGTCGATCAGACGACGCCAAATCGAGCCATGGCCGGTTACACCTTTTGCTCTAGTCTATGGAGCGGAGGCAGTTCTCCCCACGGAACTCGTATACGGGTCGCCTCGAGTGCTCGCTTATGATGAGCTCGAGCAAGAGCAGCTGCGACAAGATGACGCACTGCTCCTTGAGGAAGACCGTCTTCAGGCTGCTGTACGAGCTGCTCGATACCAGCAAGCTTTGCGCCGCTACCATAGCCGCAAAGTTAATGCCAGAAGTCTCGAGGAAGGCGACCTTGTTCTTCGGCGCGTTCGATCCGCCAAGAATTCCAACAAGTTGGCCTTGAAGTGGGAAGGTCCTTACCGGGTGAAGCGAGTCACTAGGCGGCGCTGTCATGCCTTGAGACCGAAGATGGCGTTCGGTGAGCAACTCCTGGAACATTGAACATCTTCGTAAGTTTTACCCGAAGGACGCGGTTGCGGAACCTGTACCGGCAACCACCTATTGTACAAGTCTTGCCGATGTTGCATGTAATCCTATGAACAAAGCCGGGCGCAGACCCGTGCATAAGTAAAAAGCTCATGTGTTCCGCACATCTTATCAATTTCATGCTTTCTACTCATTATATTGCATGTATTATCGACACTTTGTGCAGCACCTACCCCATTAAGCAATAACGAGCCATGAGGCTTCATATCTTTATTTTCTCTTCTTTCTCTTTCTCGAAGAAAGGAAGGATCCCTCGCACACAAGTTTGCCGGGGGGGAAGGAGAAGATAACGGTGTGGACCAAGCGTCGCTTGAGGAGGTCAAGCCTTACCGGGAAGGAGAAGACAGAAAAGCTAAGTTGCCAAAGTTTGAGCAGTGAGTTTTAAATTTTTTTAAGTTATTCTCCTCGAACGACCGCACTTTGTATGGAAAACCTATGCGCGGAGGAACCAACTCGTAGCTAGTTGCGCCCTTACTTTGTTTCGAGTCCGCTCAACAATTTAAGTGAGCTGCGATTAGTTACGACAAGGTTGCTTGCCGGAGGCGGCACCGCCAAAGAGGCTGGACGTCCACTTTTCGGCCATGGCTAAAGGTACTGCTTCTAAGCAAGTTCCCTAAAAGCGTAAAGGCAAAAACATACAAAGGAAGGAATCAAGTAAAGGAAATAACATAGCAATTACTACCGAAATAGAGTTATATATTACAAGATAGCTTGTGCGGCTCTAATAGATTGTTCTCCTAACATGACTAGCAGCGACAAGGAAAAGATAAAATGGGCGGCCTAATCTACACGGTCACCTTCAACCCTCTTGATCCCGCTCACCCTGTCCACGATGGGAGCGACAAGGGTCTTGAGCGCATCTACATCAGCATCTGGTGGCAAGGATCGGAGGACGTTGGTGAGGTTGAGGCCTGGATTGCGGAAGGCCACCTTCATCAGCACCTTTTGGAGAGCCCCGCGCAGATCTGCGCGACTCCTCGGCCGGCTGCTTTGGGATCTCTTCCGGAGTCGCTAGAGAGCCGTCACCACGCCCTTGAAGAACAAAGCGAGCTTGGCGGCTGGCTGGAGATGCTTTCGTCGGAGGAGTATCCAAGATCCACCATCCCGACTCCGTCGGTTCCCTATCAATGGCGGCGGTATCCACAAGACCCTCGGTCCGGTGCTCCACGTTATCCCCGAAGGTATTATGCAGGTAGCAGCAGCACTTCGCCGGTGACCGTCGGCCTTGATCGCCTCCTTGGCCTCGGCAAATCCGGCGTCTTGGTCGTGGTGGTCAGCTTCAACTCCAAATCCGGCGTTCGAGGTCCTTGGCGGCGCTGAAGTTCTTTGCTCCTCTCGGCCGAGACGGCCTGTAGATGCGCCAAGAGTGTAGGCGTCCTTCTCGCTCATGCTTGAGTGCAGCAAGCTCCTCGCCGCTCTTTGTCGATTGGCCTCCAGTACGTCACTCTGCGTCGCCAACTCCTTCTTGGCGGCCTCGGCGGCTTGGCAGCATCCTTTGCTTCCTTGAGGGAATCGCCAACGTTTGCTCGCGCAGCAAGCTCCTCCTCGTGGGTGTCAAGATTGACCTTCCGCTGCACCAGCTCGCCTTCTTGCGCGGACAGCTTCTCGGCGGCAAGCCTTTGTTGCTCTTCAGCTTCAGCCTTCTCAAGGAGGAAGGCTTTGCGCTCCTCGGCGAATCGCTCCCGCTCCTCTGCCAAAGACCGGAGAGCTTCCTGATTGATGCCCCGGAGCTCCTCCGCGCGCTTCTCTATGTCCACGCCCGCCTGCGCGACAAGCGCTTCTCGGGAGGCCAGCTTGGCTTGCGGTAGCGGTAAAAGTGACAACAGCCTGCGATGGCTGCTCCTCCTCGGGCTCGCCACTCCTGCTGCTCGGCGCGTCAACCAGCGTCGGCCCGGTGAGGCGAAGCAGCTCTTCGTCAAGGTTTCCCCTTCAACGGCGCCACAGGCTCGAAGCCGGGGAGTTTGATGAAGACGCCGCCCGGCCTTGAGATAAGCGCCCAGCTCTTGGGCTCCGACCCGGCCATGTGCGGCGGAGGGATCGGCGGTCGATGTATGGCGCCTGTCGCTCCTGCGCCCCAGGGCCGTCGGTCATCGCCAGACCCCTCGCCCGGCTTCTGCAGCGGCAGCCTCGGCAGCCTCTCCGCCCGGCGGATTCATCAACGCCCGGCTCCTTCTCCGTGACTTCGGTCTCCATTGGCTCCGTGGCGAAGGACACAGTGACCGGAAGAAGGAACAAGAGTCAAGCAAGTATTCAAAAAGAAGATCGAGAAGAAGCCAAGGGAAATTTTCAGACAAGAAGAGTACTGTCTTTGGGATCGTGATCACCCTTGTCGGGAAGTGGTCCCTTGCGGAGGCGTCTCCTTGTCGGGAATCCACCCTTGGCGGAGTAGTTGAAGCGAAGGCTTGTCGGGGCGGCTTAGGGCCCTCTTGTTGAGTCTGCTCTGCTACTACACAAGTCAACAGACTGATATAAGCAAAGAAGAAGCACCCAAGCACGCTTAACGGCGGAAAGTAAACCCAACACTTACGCTGGGGCTGGGGGCTGCTCTGAGGAAAGGTTGCCGGGTCCGGCAAGGTGGTCTCGGGCGCATCCTCTGCGGTCACGGCGGGATCATCCTCGATGACAACCACCGGAGTCTTGGCCCTTTTCGACACTCTCTGGGCCAGCGTCCTGAAAAGGAAAGGGTTCAGAATGAAGCAAGTTAGATACAAGACACGTTAGCAAGAATTGAAGGAATTTAAACTTAGCCAAGATTCTTACTCCTCTTCCTCCTCGTCGGAGCCGAAGCGCCGGAGAAGTCGAAATCTGCCCGCCCAGGCCTTGACGTAAGCGGAGGAGTAGGATCCCTTGGACGCTTGGCGGGAGCAGAAGCGGTAGTCCGGGAGGGCCCCGCTCCGGTTGCTGCTGCAGCGTGAGGTGCTCCCGCGGCAACCGTGCTTGCCGCAGTGGAGCTCGTCGCCTTGGCCGCGGCAGCCTGCTACCCGCGTCTGCCCGCTCAGCTGCGTCCTCGGCCTGGAGAGACGTCTTCTTGCGGAGCTGGAGGCTCCGCTTGCGACGAACTGCGGAAGGTGCGAGAGTGGAGGGTCGGTCTCGCCCGTTCGCCCAGCGCCCTCGGCGGGCTTTCGCTCGGCTTCGGCTTGAAGATCGGCGTGCTCTTCCTCACCGCGAGCTCTCCTCGTCGCCAAACTCTCCACGCTTTCGGCAAGGCTTGCCGCCTCTGCTACCTCCGCCTCCTCCTGGGTGAACCCGAATTACGCCCGGCAGCGAATGCCGCCGCCTCTTCCAACCTGGTGGCGATGCGTTTCATCGTCGTCGGTGGTGTCAGCGGGTGAGCCTCTTACGCTTTCGTCGGCGGATCGGCACTTTTTCCAAGCTGTCGAAGAACACCCGCACGACGTCATCTGCGAGGCTCTTGCCGAGTTGGCACAATCCCTATGCGAGTCGCGCAATATCATCATTGCGCCGGATGCGGTCAAGCGAAGAGTTGTTACGCCAATGGAACAACTCCCTCGGCAGCTGGAACACTTCCGGATGCCGAGGATCCCACTTGAACAGCTCTGACATCGCCGTCAACTCCAAGACCGGTGAAATTCCAGTTAAGGCTGAGGCGCAGCCTCATGATGTCCGCCCGCGTTACGGAACTCCTGCAGGTCTCCTCCTCTCCTGCAAAGGCGTCTGGCGGCGAAGAAAATCTGCTCCGACAGCCCCCACGGTGAGTCCGGCAAGAAGTCGGCGTAGGATCCCGGTGGTGCCGATCTTTAGCTTTGTCATCCTCCGAGGCCACGCTGCTCCAATCATTGCTGCGTACCACTTGGGGCTTGGCTTGAGCGGTGAACGGCTGCGGCTCCTCTCGGCGATCCAACACCAATCGGCTCTCCACTCGTCCCATTTGCTGCGGAGCTCTCCTTCCAGAATCGCCTCCTTCTTGCCGGGTCCTCGAGATCCAGGCGATCCCGCGGATAAGGGCTCTCCTCTCTCGACTTCGGGGCATGAAGAAGTGGCGGAAGAGGGCAACGTTAGGATGGACTCCGACAAAGTTTTCGCAGAGGTGTGCGAAAACTGCCATGGTGAGAACGGCGTTGGGGGTGAAGTCAAGGAGGCGGAGGCCGTCGTGTTCATAATATCGCGTAAGAACTTCCGGAGAAAGCGAGGCGAGCCCGCGATAGAAACAGAGCAAAGAAAGGATACCCACTTGGGGCCAATTCAGAGGCGGCGGCGGGGAGTACCTTGGTGTGCGGATGCGCCCGTGTCTCCATCGACCAGAAAAGGTAATAGTTTTCCCTCAGCTCCCTCGCGGCAAGCTGAGGGGGAAAAGTGGCTCGCTCCTTCTTGCGCAGTGCATAAGCAGCGCCGCCCTCGGCCGACTTGACGACCTTCGGGCTTTCGGAGCCATGGCGGAGGCGGTGAGGAGGTCAGGCGTTGGTGGTGACGGTGGCTACGAGGGCGGAGCGCTGCTCTCTTTCGACTTCGAGAAGAAGGGGGGAGCTGCGGAGGTTTTCAAGATGGGAGCAATAACCGGCGAGATGGGCGAACGGCCCCTGCTTCCCCTGCTTATAAAGAGGGAGGGGGGCGGACGTTCCGCTTTTTCCGAATAAAGAAGCCCCCCCCCCCCACGATCTCGCCCACGATCTCTCCCACGACGCCGCGGTCGACGCGTGCCGTTCGTGGAGGACGTGGTGGGTCCGGGGTGAGTTATGGCGTAATCCAGGCCGCGTGTGCAGGTTGCCTGTTTTGAGCTCCTGCCCAACAGCTCGGCACTGCAGTGTGTGGCCCAGTTCTGGGCTCCTGTCGGTGTACTAGAGTAGGGTACCCTAGTACCCCGAACTTCGTCTGCAGGCAAATAGCACCCGTGGCAAGGCTTGCCGGTGATCGCCAAGATCCTCCGTGGCTCCTTTGGAGCCATTCAAGAGCAAAGTATTTAAGCCCCGGCAAGAGGAGCTTGCCGGAAGGCGAATCAAGGCCCGGCAAGAGGAGCTTGCCGAAGGCCAACCAAGGCACTTAGAAGACAAGGCCCGGCAAGAGGAGCTTGCCGGAAGGCCGATGGCGACAAGCTTCCGGGCGTGACAAGATGACGACCGCGGCAAAGCGCTTGCCGCGGCAGGTTACCACTCGTTTCCTCCGCTCCAGCTCATCCAACAACGTGTCGCCACAGGACCCTTCCGGTATGCGTGGCGAAAATTGTCAGCCGAGGGTCTTGTGGTGGTAGCGGTCTTGACAAAAGAGCCATCGTGGCAAGCGGTGGCGCCTGTGACGGTCACTTTATGCACTGTTTAGGTGACTTAGACAGGCATTTATTGCCTTTCTCCCCTGCCGTCAGGGTTAGGTATGATGCACTATACAAGTAGCTGTACCAACCGCAAGTTCTTTTCCACTTTTACCCTTGCCTATGTTGACACCTGTCGGTGACCCCTTGAGCATATAAAAGGAGGCCCATGTGCAACGTAGGAGGGGTTGGAAGGGTTCGGAGTTCAGTTCATTCGAAACCAGAGAACACTCAGGCTAGGTTTTGTAGCTCTCAACGCTCCCTAGAAAGAACACAATACAATCAGACAAGCAGCAGTAGGAGTATTATCTCTCCGGAGAGCTCCGGCTGGGTAAATGGCCTTTCGTGTGCTTCGCCTCGATCTGCTCTTCGTGCGATCTCCGCCCCCCACCGAACCGAAAGGGACTCGGCCCGCCGGTCCCATAGGTGTTCGTGGGTCCGATCAGCTTCCCTGACAAGTGAGATATTTATTTTGCACACGAACAGTTTCAATGATCCGAAAGGCTTCAATCTTAGTAGGGGTAAGATGAGCATAGTAAGGTTTAAGGATATCTTGTTCTTCCTCCTCAGTCGGCAGGGCTTGCTCGACCACCGGCTGTTGATCTCCGATGGCCTCCTTGCTCTTGCCCCCTTCGAGAGGTTCTTTGGGCTCCTCTCTCTTCAGCTTGATCTTCATCAACCATTCTCTTCTATGTTGTTGGAGGAGGGGGAAGACATGATGCCTGGCTTAACATATCTGACCGAAAACAGCAAGAAAAGAAAACAGAAGATTTCTCCGCGATATGATGGTAAATAGGTTCGAGGGGTATATAAAGATTTTTTTATCTTGGGAAACAAGCAAACATAAGAAAAACGGAGTCCGGAAGGTACCCGAGGTGGGCACAACCCACCTGGCCCTAGTGTCTTGTGCCCACCAGGATTACCTTCCTGGTAGTTTCTTATTTTCCTAATTTTTTAAATATTCCAAAACTGACAAAAAATATTTTTGTGGATTTTTCGGAGTCCGTTTACTTACTGTATAACGTACCCCTTCTTTTTCACAATTCTGGAGTGTTCCAGAAGTTTTACTTTACATGTTCTTCTGGTGTCATAGTTTGGATAATATTGCTTTCAACATTAATGGGCGTACCTGAGATATAATGTTTATTCTTTGCCCATTGACAACCTTTGGGTTAGTACCCTCGGAATTATTTATTTGGAAGGCTCCAGATCGATAAACCTCCTCGATAATATAGGGTCCTTCCAATTTGGAGAGTAGTTTCCTGTAAAGAATCTGAAACGAGAGTTGTACAAAAGAACATATTCTCCAACTTTGAACTCACGCTTCTGGATTCTTTTATCATGCCATCTTTTAACTTTTTCTTTAAATAACTTGGCATTTTCATAAGCTTGGGTTCTCCATTCATCTAGGGATTTAATATCAAATAACCTCTTTTCACCAGCAAGTTTGAAATCATAGTTGAGTTCTTTAATTGCCCAATATGCTTTATGTTCTAACTCAAGAGGCAAATGACAAGCTTGTCCCTAAACCATTTTATAAGGAGACATACCCATAGGATTTTTATATGCTGTTCTATAAGCCCAAATTGCATCATCTAATTTCTTAGAACAATTCTTCTAGGACCTATTGACAGTCTTTTGTAAAATTAATTTTATTTCTCTATTGCTAAGTTCAACTTGACCACTAGACCGAGGATGATAAGGTGATGCAATTCTATGGTTAACATCATACTTAGCAAGCATTTAATGGAAAGCATCATGAATAAAGTGTGAACCACCATCAGTCATTAAATATCTAGGGACTCCAAACCTTGGGAAAATAACTTCCTTAAGCATTTTAATAGAGGTTTTGTGATTAGCACTACTAGTTGGAATAGCTTCTACCCACTTAGTTACATAATCAACAGCAACCAAAATATGTGTATACCCATTAGAGGAAGGAAAAAGGTCCCATGTAATCAAAACCCCAAACATCAAATGGTTCAATAGCAAGAGAATAATTCATATGCATTTCCTGACGCTTACCGATATTACCAAATCTTTGACATTCATCACAAGATAAAAAAAACTTACGGACATCCTTGAAGAGAGTAGGCCAATAAAATCCAGATTGCAATACCTTATGAGCAGTTCTGTCTCCCGCATGATGCCCTCCATAAGCTTCGAAGTGACATTTCCGTAGGATTTGTCCCCATTCATGCTCAGATGCACAATGTCTAATAATACCATCTACTCCTTCTTTATAAAGATGTAGGTCATCCCAAAACTAATGTCCTAAATCATAGAAGAACTTTTCTTTTGTTGGTATGTGAAGCTAGGTGGTATATGTCGGTGTTCTGGGAACGGGGGTCCTCAGACTTGCCTGCCTGTGGCTCACGGCGTGGCTCCACAAACGGCCTGGTACGGCCCATCTTCACCAGCAAGCACTCAAGACCCTCGCGAGGGGCCAAGCCTCGCGAGGCGGATGACACAAGACCTCCTCAGGGGCAACCTCGCTAGGCTGGCTCGCGAGGCCCGGAGAGATCAAGGCGAGGGCACCTCGTGAGGTTCCGTGGCGTGAGCCATGACGACTCAAGGCCAAAGGCGGGCACTCAAAGTGGCAGCCAAGTGCAGAGTAGTACTAGTTTCCTCTTTGGTGCTAAAGGAGCAGGCGTGACGAGGAGTCCCGAGGCATCGGGCAAAGGTTTCCATATCGGTTACTGCAGAGACCAAGACCCGGCCAGGGGACGACGGGATGGAAGGTCATCAGAGCCTGACGGCGTCACCACCAGAGCCTTTTGCATGCGAAGACCACCTTTTCTCAGGATAGCTTGTACTAGATGTCCCCCTTCAAATTGGCCGTTGTGGGATCCCTTCCCACCTAATATTTGGGAAGAGGACCCGGGCCTCTATAAATAGGACTAGCCACCACCGTAAAAGAAAACTGATCTTGGATCAGATCCATTCCATCCACACGCACAAGCTCACCGAGCTCAAGAACACCTCTCCTCATGAGGTAGTTCTTCTCTTGTACTTGGTCATCCCAGCCTACAAGGCAATCCACCACACAACACTGGAGTAGGGTGTTACACCACATCGGTGGCCCGAACCAGTATAAACTCTTGCGTCCCTTGTTCCTCGGGTTTGGCGAGCTAGGCTTTGAGATCGTGGTGAGAGCGTGAGCTAGGGGGAGAGAGATCTTCGTGCACACCCCAGAGTTCGAACCTCAAGGGTTTTGCTTAACCCGTAATCCGACATTTAAGCGCCGCCCGGTAGGAGCGCCAAGCTTTCCTTCCATCGATCCACGCTCCACCGCTCCACCACGTCCATGGCGGATGCGCGTCGAGCTCGCGCCGATCGCCGGGCCGCCCTGGCCGCCCGTGTCGCTCAGACAGCCCCTGTCGGCGGGCCTCCCCGTCGTTCTCCATCACCCGCCGCCAACACCGCCACCAGTCCGGCAGGAAATGAGCAGCAAGCATCTGCGCTGCACCCCTCTGTGCGGCGGGACGGCTGCACCGCTACCCCGTCCCTGACTCTGGCCGACTCATCGTCCCACGCTCGTCGCGTGCCCATGGACGCCCCGGTCAACGACCTACACGAGGACTGGCTGGACCGCATCGCCGAGCTCGTCAGTGCCGCTGGGGGCTCCCCCACACCGTCCCTCTCGCTGCCTCGCCCCCCTCCACCTACAGGCGATGTAGCTCACGGACCGCCTCCTCAGCCTCCGCACCAAGGCGGCGCCCTGGCACCAAGACGCGTGGCCCCTCGGCCCACGACCGTCGCAGGCGCCCAAGATGAAGAAGGAAGCTGCCGAGAAGTTCCTCGACGCAAGAAGATGCTCCCGCACTCCCAGCGCCACCACGTCGGGGATCAGCGTGCTGGCCAAGCGTGGCGGTGCGCGGGCATCATGACAAAGCTCCGCCCAGCCACGGGCCCGGTGGCCATAGCAGGCTGTCGTGCCTTCACTCCCGAGCTGCGTAGCGTTGTTTGGCAAGGAAAGTTCAAGCCAGACCTGCCTCCGCGCTACGACGGCACCCCCGACCCTGTGGAGTTCTTGCAGCTCTACGAGCTGAGCATCGAGGCGGCCAACGGCGACGAAAAAGTCATGGCGAACTGGTTTCCCATGGCTCTCAAAGATCGCGCTCGCTCGTGGCTCCTGAATCTGCCCCCGAGTCGATCTCCTCTTAGGGTGAGATCTTGCGACAACCGTCACCAACTTCCAGGGGCACTTCGTGACCGCCCGGCCGTGGGTGACCTACACCGCATCAAGCAGCAGCCAGGAGAGACCCTGCTGTCGGATTTCGGGTTCCGGCAAACCCTTGAGGTTCGAACACTAGGGTGTGCATGAAGATCTCTCTCTCCCTAGCTCGCTCTCGCCATGATCTCAAGGCCTAGCTCGACGAACCCAAAGAACAAGAGACACGGGATTTATACTGGTTCGGGCCACCATTGCGGTGTAATACCCTACACCAGTGTGGTGTGGTGGATTTCCTTGTAGGCTGAGGATGAACAGTACAAGGTAAGAACAGCCTCCTGAGGGGAGGTGTTCTAGAGCTCGGCGAGCTCGTACGTTGGCCTTGGTGGAATGAGTCCAATCCAAGATCTCCCCCATGGTGGTGGCTAGTCCAATTTATTGAGGCCCTAGTCCTCTTACCAAATGTTAGGCGGGAAGGGATCCCACAACGGCCAAGTTTGAAGGGAGACAACTAGTACAAGCTATCCTGACTAAAGGTGGTCTTCGCTTGCCAAAGGCTCTGTTGGTGACGCCATCTTGGGCTCCACGGTGACCTCCGTCCTGCCGTCCTGCTAGTCTTGGTCCAATTGCACTGATATGGAAACCTTTGCCTGATGCCTCAGGACCCTTGCCTGTGCTTGCCTCTTCAGCACCAAAGAGGAAACGAGGACCTTCTTGGCCTTGTTGGCACCGCGGCCGCTGATGCGTCATGGCTTGCGTCACAGGAACCTCACGAGGTGCCCCTTGCCTTGACCTCTCCGCCCCTCGCGAGCTAGTCTGGTGAGGCCACCCCCGAGGAGGTCTTGCGTCGTCCGTGTCGCGAGGCTTGGACCCTCGCGAGGGTCTTGAGTGTTTGCTGGTGAAGATGGGCCGTGTAGGGCCGCTGGTGGTGCTGCGCCGTGGAAATGCAGGCGAGAGCAAGTCACAGGGACCCCGTTCCCGGGGCGCCGACCGTAGCCCCGGGCCCAAGCGCGCTCGGACTTGGCTCGGCGAAGCCCTAAGGGGCAAAGTGAGCGCCAGGCTCCCAACAGCCTCTTGACCTCACTTGGCCAGCGTGGCGATTGATTGGGCGTGGGTGTCTCCGCCAGCTGCCTCGGCCAATCGCCTCGAGCTTGACGAGTCCCTGCTTTGCATGCGAGAGAAAAATCATCATTACCTATGATCGTGGGGATCGCCGGTCGGCCTTCTCCCGCTATAAATGTGGAGGGGGCGCAGAGCCCCCGTCGCTCATCTCTTCCTTCTCTACTCGCTTCTTCTGCCTTGCTTCATTGCTAGTAGCGACACCCATGGCACCCGCGAAGAGGTTCTCGGCCGGAGAAAAGGGGAAGGCCCACCAGGAGGGGCCCGGCTCACCGCCACCTAAGAGGGGGCGCGGCCGTCCCTGCAAGCACACCGCGGCCCCCGCCGTGGCCCTTCGTGGCTGCGGTGGCGCCTCTTCACGCGGTGGGAGTCGTCCAGGTAATGACAGCCCCGTCGATGAGGGAAGGCGCGCCATGGTCGCACGGCCTCCCCGGTCGTGCTTCCACTCGACGGAGGTGCTGCCGGAGTTCGTCGTGTTGTCGGAGAACCCGTGATACGGGGTTGCCCAATCTTCACGGAGGATCTGCTCTATGTTGCGAATCAACGCCACCTGAAGGGTACGAAGGAAACCCTCGATCCCAACCAACAACGCTGTCGGGTAAAGGATAACTAGTGCAACTTGTGAGACCGGTTAACTATTGCAAATGCAACAACCGGTGACAAGTATTCACCCAACCACACTCTTAGTTCCAATCCACCGCAACCACGCACGAAGTTGGAAGCCACGATCTGTGGCCGCCTCAGCAGTACTGTTATAAAATCACAAAGTGAGTTTACCCTCTCACAAGGCAAGATTACAAGAGCTAAGGAGGAAGTGAACTCTCAAACAATATTCTGGTTGCACTTAGCTAACCTATGCTAAAATCAAATTGCCAAAGAGTTGTGGTGGCTGAAGTGGGGGAAGGGGTATTTATGCCAGGAACAGCCCTCCTAGTTTAGGTGTGAAACCAGGCCAAAAGAGGGGCTCAAATTCATGCTAACTAGCTGGTCAAGGGAGCAAACTCATGGAGCCTCGCGCAACAACTAATGCCACAGACAGCTTGCATTGGAACTCTCATATCCTTTGACTCGAGGATTCCAAATGATGCACCGTTTGATTTTTCCTGAAAGTAGACTTCATATGCTCTCCATTTTGTACTCCCACACATGCTGGATACTCCATATATTTGTGTGGCATGATGCAACAAGTCTTGGGACGGATTACGGAACTGCCATGCAACAACAAAGTTGTTGAGATGACATTGTTCTTCCTTGAGGTATAACCTGGTTGGCCTTGTCACCAAAACAGGCTTTGCATAAGGGGTGAAACTTGTTCTCTTCAAACTTGTTGTATGGGCTTCAGAACTTGTTTCTTCATGCGCTGAAAGTTGTTGGTTGTCCTCAACATTGTACTCCCTCCGTTCCAAAATAAGTGTCTCAACTTTGTACTAACTCTAGTACAAAGTTGTACTAAGCTTGAGACACATATTTTGGGACGGAGGGAGTACCTGAGTAAAATCAGCACACAAGATTTAGGTAGTATAAAGTTCTCATGGTTATTTGAATTATGATCAGCTAGGAGCGCATTCACCTCTTGTGCTATTTGTTTGGCACGGCTCCTTGTCATGGGACCCAAATAGATCTTCTTTGTAGCAGCTTCATTTGAGAGCCGAGTTTTATCATTAGGAGAAGATGATAAACGAGGTGAACACAGGATATCCTCATCATCCTCCCCCTCTTCAAAAGGAGTCGTCCTCGACTCTTGACCCTCTCGATCGAAGCATGGAGACAAATCAGCAATGTTGAATGTTGGACACACAGCATAGTCTTCAGGAAGCTCGATCTTGTAAGCATTGTCATTGATCTTGGCCAAGAATTTGAATGGTCCATCTCCACGAGGCATTAGCTTGGATTTGCGCTTCTCTGGGAACTGATCTTTGCGCAAATGTATCCAAACCAGATCTCCGGGCTCAAAAGTCACCTTCTTGCGATTTTTGTTTGCCTTAGCGACATAGTACTTGGACTTCCTTTTCTATCTCTTCTCCGGTCTTCTCATGAATCTTCTTCACATATGCAAAGACGCTTTGAAGCCTCCATGTTACATCTCTCGTTTGCCCATTAGTTTGGGGTGACACGTTGTTCAAAACAGCAACTTGGTTCCTAATTTTGCCCACAATGTTTTCCAAAAGTAGCTCATGAACTTCACATCTCGATCTAAAACAATAGTCCTTAGCATTCCATGCAAGCGAACAACTTCCCTGAAAAACAAATTAGCAACATGTGAAGCATCGTCGTTCTTGTGGCACGGAATGAAGTGTGCCATTTTTTAGAATCTATCAACCACAACAAAACTGAATCCCTCCCCCTCTTAGTCCTAGGCAGTCCTAAAACAAAACCCATGCTAATATCTTCCCGAGGAGCATTTGGAACAGGTAGGGGAGTATATAAACCATGGGGTTTCAGTTTAGACTTAGCTTTGTGGCATATGATGCATCGCTGCACAAATCTCTCAACGTCCTTCCTCATCTTTGGCCAATAAAAGTGATCGGCCAATGACTCATAAGTCTTCTCACGACCAAAGTGTCCCATTAATCCTCCACTGCATGTGATTCCTGCAACAACAAAGGCCTAGCAAGCGAATCTGGAACACACAACTTGTTAGCCCTAAAGGAACCCATCATGCACATGGTATTTATCCCAACCTTTCCCATCTTTACATTTTGCATATGGTTACGAAAAATATATGATCGATTGCAATACAGTTCTTTTAAGCTCTCAAGTCCTGGTACCTTCACTTCTAATTGTGTCAAATGAACATGCCTACGGGACAAAAGCATCAAAGAACCATGTTTTCCTTTCCTTTCTTATACTTCACAACATATGGGAAAGTTTTAATGAATTCTACCCATTTAGCATGCCTACGATTCAGTTTAGCTTGGCCTTTCAAATGTTTCAAGGCCTCATGATCAGAATGTACAATAAACTCTTTAGGCCATAAGTAGTGTTGCCATGTTTCAAGCACTCTAACCAAGGCATACAACTCCTTATCATAAATAGAATAATTTAGTTGTGCACCACTCAGCTTCTCACTAAAATATGCTATTGGTTTTCGTTCTTGCATTAACACACCTCCAATGCCTATTCCACTAGCATTACATTCTATCTCAAAAGTTTTAGTGAAATCAATTAGAATCACAAAAGGTGCTTCAGTTAATTGTTTCTTAAAAGTCAAGAAATGCTTCTTCTTGTGGTGCACCCCATTTAAAGGGAATTCCTTTGTTTGTCAATTCATTCAAAGGTGCATCAATTGTACTAAAATCTTTCACAAACATCCGGTAGAAACCAGCAAGGCCATGAAAACTTCTCACCTGGCTTACATTCATTGGAGTTGGCCAATTCTTGATTGCTTCCACCTTAGATTCATCCACTTCAATTCCTCATTCCAAGCGACATAGCCAAGAAAAACAACCTTGTTTGTGCAAAAGGAGCACTTCTCAATGTTAGCATATAGTTTTTCTGTCCTTAGCACATTCAGCACTTGTTTTAGATGTTCAATATGTTCCTCAATGGTTCTGCTATAGATTAGGATGTCATCAAAGTACACAACAACAAATTTTCCAATGTAAGCTCTCAAAACATGGTTCATCAATCTCATGAATGTACTTGGTGCATTAGTTAATCCAAAAGGCATGACTAACCACTCCATACAACCCAAATTTTGTTTTGAAAGCAGTTTTCCATTCATCTCCTTCTTTCATCCTAATCGATGGTATCCACTCCTCAAATCAATTTTAGAGAAAACAGTAGAGCCACTCAATTCATCAAGCTTAGCGTCTAACCTAGGAATAGGATGACGATACCTAATAGTTATAATATTGATAGGCCTACAATCCATTACCAATCGCCATGTATCATCTTTCTTGGGCACCAAAATCACAGTGCAGACAAGGACTTAAGCTTTCACGCACATAACCTTTTATCTAAAAGTTCTTGTACCGCCTTTGTATCTCCTTTGTTTCTTGAGGATTGGTGCGGTAGGGAGGTCGATTCGGAAGTGATGCTCCTGGAATGAGGTCAATCGATGTTATATGCCACGCAAGGAGGCAGTACCAACGGTTACTTCCTCCGGGAAAAACATCGTCAATTCACGCAAGACATCACAAAAAGCGACACTAGGGAGACATGTTAAGTCGTTAGTCGAAAGCAAAGCATCTTTTGTACACAAGTACAACGACCACTTGATTTGGGTTGAGCCTCACATCTCTGGGTTCTGATTTGGTGGCTAACATTACTAAGTTCTCTCCCTCTCTTTTATTCTTCTCTCTCATATTTGGCTTGTGGCGCTCACTCACCGATTTGTGGATCTCTCTCTCACTCTTTTTCTCTCCCTCTTTCTTACTCACTATTTTTACTTGAAACTTTACGCAAGTGCTCAGCCATGATTTGTTGGGGTGTCATGGGTCTAAGCACCAAGTCTTTTCCTCTCCACTTGATGGTGTATTGATTGGTTCTGCCACAATGTTGAGCTGAATGATCATATTGCCATGGTCTGCCCATGACAAAGAAGTGACACACCTTCATTGGCACCACATCACACTCAACAGTGTCATTGTAATGTCCAATCTTGAATTGCACCTGTACCATGTGTGTGATCTTAATATCTCCACATTCACTCAACCATTGTATATGATATGGATGAGGGTGTTGTAGCAGCTTAAGCCCAAGCTTATCACACATTTCTTTGCTTGCAAGATTGTGACAACTCCAACCATCAACAATTACCTTGCATACCTTGTCTTGCACTTTGGCTCTTGTTTGAAACAGATTGTGTCGTTGTTCATTCTCAGCTTCTTTGATCTGCACACTCAAAACTTTAGTGACAACAAGAGAGGCACCTTGCTCATAATCACAATAGGTTTGCTCATCACCATCTGAACCATCACCATCTTCAGTTTCTTCTTCAGGTTCACTACAAGACTCATATTCTCCATTCTCGGTGATCAACGCAGACGCTTTGTTGGGACAATCCTTCTTCATGTGGCCAATGCCCCTTACATGTAAAGCACTCTATCTCACTAGTTTTCCCCGTGGAGCCAATGGAGGATGAACTAGGAGCTGCAAATTTGCTCTTCTCCTTCGAATTTGATGCATCATTTCTGCTCGTGGCTGCACGTGCATGGGGTTGATTTCCACCACCAGAACTAGTCATAGTACCTCGACCAACGTTGAATTGAGGTACAAACTTACTCCCACTTCATGTAGCTCGAGCTGTGAAGGATGTAGTTCTGTTTTGCTTTGAGTCTTCTTGCAATTGACGTTCAGCCTTAGAAGCAAGATGTACCAGCTCTACCACATTACGATATGGCTGCAAATCAACCACTCGTTTAACATTAGGATTCAGCCCATAGAGGAACCTTGCCATGGACTGCTCCTCATCTTCATGTATGTTGGCTCTTATCATTGCCCTTTCCATCTCCTTATGATACTCCTCAACAGATAACTTTCCTTGCCTCAAATTCTGGAGCTTATCAAAGATATCACGTCTATAATGCCTTGAGACAAATCTTGCCCTCATCTCTCTTTTCATTTCTGTCCATGTAGCCACAGCAGGCTCTCCTTCTTCTTCTCGCTGAATCAGAACTTGCTCCCACCAAATTAGAGCATAGTCTTCAAACTCAAGTGAGGCCATTGCTAATTTCTTCTCTTCAGAGTAGTTGTGCATGCGGAAAATCTTGTCAACCTTCAATTCCCATGTGAGATAACTTTCTGGATCAGATCCACCATCAAACTTTTTTTTTGACAGAAAGACTGTAAGGGAACCCCGTACAGTATAATTGGTGCAACAAACCCAAATTGCAAGTAGCATGCCTTGAACCTGGGTGGGTGGGAAGGCATCCGCCCCTTCCCACCACTAGGCTATGCCTTAGTCTGCATCCACCATCAAACTTGGGCATGGTAAATTTCAGCTTTCCAAACCTCTCCTCCTCCGTCATCCACCTAATTATAGTTTCTCACGATGATGAAATCTGTCATTCTGGTGCATGCCTTCTTCATCTTCATCAAACCCATCTCCACTACCTTCATGGTGCAGATTTGCTCTTCGGTGGCCTCCTCTAAGACCACGACCAACAGCAGCTTCATGATGACCACGTCCATTACCATGATCATTTCCACGTCCAGGACCGGGAGGTCTCATGGCATGGGGAGGAGGAGCATGGTTTCTTCTAGCTTGTGTATTGGAGGCAGCACCTTCCCCATCAATTACATTTTGTTCTTCACCATGGACACTTGCATCTTCTCGGTTCTGACGAAGCTCTCGCACAATATCAGCGACAATACCAGTCCTCATGGCTGCCATGTTCTGAGTGAGTTGCTCATCAACATTACCCATAAGTTGCGGCAAATCTCTCGACAACTTGTCTTGCTTCTCTTCGATTGGGTCAAGGTTGTTTCTGAACTCTCGGCGTAGATGATCACGTAATGCGTTGAAGTGAAACCGTGTGACGGGCTGATTGAGATGCCCATTTCCTTCAACATCATACTCGTTTTCTTCACCTGCCATGGTTAGTTCTCCAAAGGCCCTATAGTACTAGAAGCATATATGTGGATAATAACTCAAGCTCACCTCACTTACCAACCAAGCTCATGTAACTTCCAAGTGAGAGCAGAATCATGCTCAACCGTGGTGTCGGTGGTTGGTATACAAAGAGTGATAATCAAGCGAATACAAGTCTAGGGTTGCACATGCTTGAGGGCTGTTTGGTGGAGTTTGGGTGGGGTATATATGTAGCAAAAGATGCACTAATCTGCAATCTAGATATTGTTGAACCAAGTAATCATCCACACAAGATTCTAATGCATTTAGTTGCCGAATGAGGTATACGTGAGGTACATGCAACTCTCGCCAAGGAATCAGATTTGCTGCAAGCAAGGATTGAAGACTTTGCACACTTGACACGTTCACTCACAACACAAACATGGATTTCTCAAGATATAAGTGAAGAACAGTCCCAAGTTTTCTCTCTTTTGCTTTTTGCACACACTTTCTTTCTTTGGGCAGATCTCTTTTTTTTGCCTCTTTTTTTTGACAAACTTTCAACAAGGGACTTGGATCTGAACAGACACTTCGGGGGAATCACGAAAATCACAATAGATGAAGTCAACCAACAAGAACATGCAGCTGAAACTTTGGCAGCAAACACACACGAACTGATCTGATTTTACTGGGTGGAAAAGACGATGGGAATCAGATCTAACAAGGATGAATGGAGAGCACCACAGTGTGGGCTTTTCGAGAATGCACAGAAACACTCAAAATGGACTCCGGATGACAAAGATATGCACGATTTGGTGGAGGATGCAGATCTGAATTCTGTGCACGAAAATGAACACAAACACACAAGATTGGATGGGGGGAAACTCAGCAACTAAAAACAAAGATCTAGTGGACAAGAACTTGATAAAACTCACCAAATAACAGATTAAAGGCTGCAAAGGGCTAGGTAAATGGATTTTTTTGTGGGGCTATTTTCTGGACTTTTAGGATGAACAAGAACACGAACTGAACTAGGGATACAAGATCCTACCGTGTCAACCAAGCTCGATGCCAAGATGATACGGGGTTGCCCAATCTTCCACGGAGGATCTGCTCTATGTTGCGAATCAACGCCACCTGAAGGGTACGAAGGAAACCCTCGATCCCAACCAACAACACTGTCAGGTAAAGGATAGCTAGTGCAACATGACGAGACCGAAGCTAACTATTGCAAATGCAACAACCAGCGACAAGTATTCGCCCAACCACACTCTTAGTTCTAATCCACGCAACCACGCACGAAGTTGGAAGCACGAACTGGTCGCCGCCTCAACGGCTGCTGTTGTAAAATCACAAAGTGAGTTTACCCTCTCACAAGGCAAGATTACAAGAGCTAAGGAGGAAGTGAACTCTCAAACAATATTCTGGTTGCACTTAGCTAACCTATGCTAAAATCAAATTGCCAAAGAGTTGTGGCTGAAGTGGGGGAAGGGGTATTTATACCAGGAACAGCCCTCCTAGTTTAGGTGTGAAACCAGGCCAAAAGAGGGGCTCAAATTCATGCTAACTAGCTGGTCAAGGGAGCAAACTCATGGAGCCTCGCGCAGCAATTAATGCCCTGGACAGCTTGCATTGGAACTCTCATATCCTTTGACCCAGGATTCCGAATGATGCACCGTTTGATTTTCCTGAAAGTAGACTTCATATGCTCTCCATTTTGTACTCCCACACGTGCTGGATACCCATATATGTGTGTGGCATGATGCAACAAGTCTTGGGACGAATTCTGGAACTGCGCATGCAACAACAGCTTGTTGAGATGGCTTGTTGTTCTTCCTTGAGGTATAACAAGTTGGCCTTGTCACCAAAATAGGCTTTGCATCAGGGGTGAAACTTGTTCTCTTCAAAATTGTTGTATGGGCCTCAGAACTTGTTTCTTCATGCGCTGAAAGTTGTTGGTTGTCCTAAACATTGTACCTGAGTAAAATCAGCACACAAGATTTAGGCGGTATAAAGTTCTTATGGTTATTTGAATTATGATCAGCTAGGAGCGCATTCACCTCTTGTGCTATTTGTTTGGCATGGCTCCTTGTCATGGGACCCAAATAGATCTTTTTTGTAGCAGCTTCATTTGAGAGCTGAGTTTTATCATTAGGAGAAGATGATAAACGAGGTGTACCTGGATGTCCTCATCAACCCGGCCGGCACTGGCTTCAGCTCAGCGCTTCTTTGCCGGGCAGCTGCCGCCGTTTCCACGGGTCCAGGGCGGTCTCTAGGCTGAGCGGAAGACTGCTGCAGTAAGGCTTCATGGGTCACGGTCGAGGTCTCCGTTGCGGGCAACGCAACCCTGGCCCGGCGGTGCAGCCTCCACTTCAAGTACGATGGCAACGCGACCCTCTGCGTGAGGGTGTTCGGGGAAGATGGTCACCGCGTTGGGTGCTGCCCTAAGGACAACGACGGTGGTGAGGTGCTCAGCCTCGGCGACGGCCACGACGAGGGTGAAGGCGGGCTTGTCCTTGGCGCCAGCCATGGCTCGTCCAGCTACGGCGACAGCTCCAGGAGCGGCGGCTACGACCAGCCGCCGCGCCTGCTTCGAGGGTGGCAACGGGTCTGTCGCCTGCCCAGTGATGCACGAGGAGTGGTCGCTAAGCCTGGGAGAGCGCCATGGGCCCATCCTCGCCGAACTTACTTGTGGGGCCAGCGCGCCACTTTTGTTTCGTTCTCCCTTTCCTTCCTACATTAAGAGAGAGACAAGTATAGGGCCCCGCAGGGGCGTGCAACGAACCATGATTTCCATGTTGCTATGCTATGTTTATCGTTCCTGTGTCATGTTGCAACATCGATGTTTAATGTAGGCGCTTAGAAATAGCTTGACGCGCTCGAAGTAGTTTACGCCTCGTGAGACGCGCATTTCCCAGTACCTGGCGAGGCCTCCTTGGCTTGGGAGGCGTCTAGGAACTGCAAAAATTCGTTAGGAAACTCTTATTCTTCCAAGCCAGGCGCAGCCGGCCACGACCGGCGCTTCGCATCACGGTACCCGAGGGGCACGGATTGAGAGAAGTGCGCCAGCTTGCGAGCTCGAGCGTGGGTGCATCGTGAAGAACAGGAAAAAACGCTCACGAGGGGCACCTGTCAGCTCCTCGTGAGGCATGCGAGGGAGAGTTCGGGTCAAAACGAGGAACCGAGGGCAGAAAAGGAGACAAAAGGCGATGGAACCAAGCTGGCAAGGAACAACAGAATGCAAATTTTCATTAAAGAGGGGCAAGCCAACTGCGGAAAGCAAATGAAAAGCCGTGTCCGGCACCTAGTCTAGTCTTCTCACCAGCGCGGAGCTAAGTGCTGCCACTAGGACGTGGGAGGGAGCCCCCGAGGCCCGAGGGCGGCACTCCTGAGACTCCGGGGCATGTACAACCCCACTCATTATTACGTGAGAGTGTCACGAGCGGAGACCTTCACAGGCACTGGGCCTTGCTTCACAGGCGTCGGGCCTTGCTTCATGGGTAGAACTTCCGGAGGTGCTGGATGTTCCAGGCGTTCTGGATGGGGACCCTGTCTTGGGTCTCCAGGCGCACGGCGCCAGGCCTGGAGACGTGGGCGACCCAAAACGGGCCCTCGCAGACGGGTGAAAGCTTATGCAGCCCTTCCCTGGAGAGCACCCGCCTTAGGACGAGGTCACCCACCTCGAGCGTCCTGGAGCGAATGTTGCGGTAGTGATACCGCCGCAGCGCCTGCTGGTATCTTGCCGCTCGAAGCGTGGCTTCGCGGCGGTGTTCCTCCCCCAGCACGAGGTCCATCCCCCGCATGGCAACCTGCTGCGTCTCATCAAACGCCATGACCCGCGCGGAGCGATGCTTGACCTCATGAGGGAGACCCGCTTCTGCTCCGTAGACGAGGAAGAACGGGGTCTCGCCCGTTGGCTTGGTGGCGGTGGTTCGGATGGACCATAGCACAGACTAGAGCTCGTCGTGCCAGCCCCGGCCGTAGGCCTCGAGCTTCTTCTTGAAGGTCCTGGTCTTGAGGCCTCTCAGGACCTCCGCGTTGGCGCATTCGGCTTGACCATTGCTCCTGGGGTGTCCCACCAAAGCGTAGAAGATCTGCGTTCCAAGGTTAGCACAATATGTCTTGAAGAGATTGCTATTGAACTGCGAGCCATTGTCGGTGATGATGCGATTGGGGACCCCGAACCGGCTCACGAGACCCTTGACGAACTTGACCGCTGATCCGGCCGGGATGGTGCGGACAGCTTCTACCTCCGCCCACTTGGTGAACCTGTCAAAGGCGACGTAGAGGTAGCGGTAGCCCCCAGGCGCTCGTGGGAAGGGGCCTAAGATATCCAGCCCCCAGACTGCGAATGGCCACGAGAGCAGGATGGTCTGGAGGCCCTGAGCCGGCTGATGGATCTGCTTAGCATGGAATTGGCAGGCCTCACAGGACTTCACCAGCTCGGCTGCGTCGTTGAGCACCGTAGGCCAGTAGAACCCGCTGCGGAATGCCTTGCCGACGAGGGTTCGTGACGATGAGTCGTGTCTGCAGTCTCCGCCGTGTATGTTATCTAGCGACTCGTTCCCCTGTTCCCTAGAGATACAACGCAAGGAAACGTCATTTGGCCGCTTCCTGTACAACTCACCGTCCTGGATCCAGTACGCCGTGGCCTGTCGGGACACACGCTCCGCATCTTCTTCCTCCGGCAGCGTCCCTTGCGTCAGGTATTCCTTGAACTCCTTGGTCCAGCACCCCTCCTGAGGCTCGAGCGCCAAGAGTAGGCGCGCTCTCGAGGTCGGGCCGCAGGCCGGGGCTCCCGAGGCAGGCGGTTGGGGGAGCTCCTCCCGAGGCGGCGCCGGCCTCGAGAGCGGAGGTGCTGCTGACGGCTTGAAGAGCCGCTCCTCGAAGACGCCAGGCTCTTGGGGTAGTCGTTTGGATGCTCTTTTGGCGATGTCATTGGCCTGCTTCTTGGTGCCAAGGGGCACGTGCTGCAACTCTAGACCCAGCAAATGCTTTTCCATTTTGCGTACCTCCGCGAGGTATGCCTCCATGTGCTCGTCCCTTGGCTCGTATACCTTGTCGGAGAAGTTGACGAGGAGCTGCGAGTCGCCGCTGATGGTGAGGCACTTCACCCCTAGGGCCACCGCAGCTTTAAGGCCAGCGATGAGGCCTTTGTACTCCGCGATGTTGTTGGAGACCTTCTCGCCTTGCTGGAAGTAGAGCTGCACGGCGGAGTAGAGGTTATCCTGAGTAGGCGAGATAAGCAATGCTTCAGCTCCCGCGCCCTGGAGCACGAACGCGCCATCGAAATACATGACCCAACCATCTGATGCTTCACTTCCTGGCGAGAGGGATCGGTCCTCGCCTGCTTCAAACCCCGGGGCGTCAGTCCATTCTGCTACGAAGTCGGCGAGCGCAGCTCCCTTGATGATCCTGGTTGTGCTGAACTCCAACTGGAATGCTTGCAGCTCGATGTTCCATTCGGTGACTCTTCCCACGGCATTGGGGCTCCTGAGTACCCTCTCCATCGGGTAGGCCGAGACGACCTTGATTGGGTGACCTTGGAAGTAGTGTCGCAGTTTACGCGAGGCCACCAAGAGAGCGAGCAAGTGCTTCTGAGGCATGGGGTATCGCGTCCTTGCATCCCGCAGTACCGTGCTGACGAAATACACTGGGTGCTCGATGTGGGCGTGCACGTCGACGGAGCCGGTGCCTGTCGGAGGTGGAGGCGCCTCCTGAGGTGATGGAACCCCCGGAGCCTGGTCACTCATTGGGGCCTCTGCATGCCCAAGGACGCCGTCTTGCTGAGCCTGATCATTCGTCGGTGTTGCTGCAGCCTTTATGGTGCCCTCCGGGTCTTCTATCGCCCCGGCTGGGGGCGTGGCACGACGCGACGTATCCTTGGCCTGGAGCTCTTCCCGAACCGCCACTAGAGCTACGCTGGCGGAGTAGGGAGTGGCGGCAAGGTAAAGCACCAGGGGCTCAAGAGGACGGGGCGCCACCATGACTGGCGGGCTGGTCAGGTATCTCTTGAGGTCTTGAAACGCTTGGTCAGCCTCCGGGGTCCACTCGAACGGGCCCTTCCTCTTCATCAGCTTGAAGAATGGTAGGGCGCGCTCTCCCAGCTTGGAGATGAAGCGCCCCAGTGAGGTCACGCAACTGGCAAGCTTCTGCATCTCCTTGAGAGTTTGTGGTGGGCTCATGTCTTCGATCGCCTTGACCTTCTCCAGGTTAGCCTCGATCCCCCTATGGGACACGACGAACCCAGCAGCTTGCCGGAGGGGACACCAAACACGCACTTCTCTGGGTTGAGCCGCAAGTCCACCTGGCGCAGGCTCGCGAAGGTCTCCTCCAGGTCCTGAATCAAAGTTCTCGCCTCCCGAGACTTTACCACAATGTCGTTGACGTAAGCTTCAGCGTTCCTCCTGAGCTGCCGACCCAAGGCGATGTGCATCAGCCGTTGGAAGGTCACGCCTGCGTTGTGCAGCCCGAACGGCATGCAAGTGTAGCAGTACACCCCGCACGGGGTTAGGAAGACCATCTTCTCCACATCCTCTACCGCCATCTTGATCTGATCATAGCCTGAGAACGCATCCAGGAAGCATAGCAGGTCGCACTCGGCAGTGGAGTCAACGATCTGGTCGATGCGTGGAAGTGGGAACGGATCTTGGGGACAGGCCTTGTTGAGGTTGGTGAAGTCAAAATACATGCGCTCCTTCCCACCTTTCTTTGGCACAACGACGGACCTCGTGAATGACACCCGCTGCCCCCAACTTGCGGGTTTCCTAGACGATGAAGGACTGCTTCTCCGTGGACTGTCGCCGCGCTTTCTGCTTCATAGGGCACACATTGGGGCACACCCTCAAATGATGCTCGATTACCCCCCTTGGGACCCCTACCAGCTGTTTGGGTTCCCATGCGAATACATCCTTGTTTGCGCGCAAGAACTTCACCAACGCCTCCTCTTGATCCGGGTCGAGGTTGGCACCTATGGTGAAGGTGGCTCCAGAGGACCCATCTTCATCGATCGGCACCTGCTTGGTTTCTGCTTGATATTGAGTGAACAACTGCTTCTTCTTAGCTGGTGCGGCCTCCTTGACTCCGGCGGTGACCTCGTCAGCCGGTCGTGCCACCGCGGCGGTTTTGAGGGCAAGCCAGAGCGCTGCCAGAGCTTCTTTGGTATCTTCGGCCACGGTGAGGACACCCTTGCTCCCGGGCATCTTCATGAGGTTGTAGGCCGGATGGGTTGCCGCCATAAACTGAGCCAGAGCCGGGTACCCGAGAATGGCATTGTACGAGAGGCCAATACGGGCGATGTCGAAGTCGATCAGCTCAGTGCGATAGTTGTCACGGGTGCCGAAGGTCACCGGAAGGCGGATCTGCCCCAGGGGGCTGGCGGAGCCGCCGCCAACCCCGCAGAAGGGCTTGCTAGGGCGGAGCCGCTCGAGCGGCACATGAAGGTGGCTAAAAGCCTCCACAGCTACGCTGATGAGGGTCTTGTTGAGGCCGGCGCCACCTTTGATGAGGGTCTTGGTGACAGCTACGCTGCAGATGGTGGGCGTGCAAAGCATTGGGAGCAGGCCCGAGCCGACGGTGGTGACTGGGCAATCCCTCAAGTCGAAGGTCAGGTCGGCCTTGGGCGCCGCCCAACCCGGGGGAGCTCCCTGCCGCGCGGAAGCGAAGCCGATTTGGCGAAGGAACGGCTTGGTGTGACGACCCGAGGGTGGCGCTTGTGAGGTGCCGAGGATGGCCACGACGGCGGGGGGCGCCGGTGCCGTGAAGCACGCGGCGAAGAGGCTGCGCAGCTCCTCCCAAGATGCAACCGTAGATCCTGGGAGGTTGAGCAGCCAAGCGCGCGGTGCACAACTAAGGGCCATGGGAAGCCAACTGGCCATGACCTTGTCATCGCCCCCAGCCTTCAGGACGGCCTCTTCATACGCTAGCAGGAAGGCCGGCGGGTCCGCCGCGCCGTCGTAACATGGCGTCATCTCTAGCTTGAACTTGGGTGGCCATTGCACCCACCGCAAGGCGGGGGCTAAGGCTCGGAGCCCCTGACCCCGCCATGGGCATCCGTCCTCGCAGCCGGAAGAGTAGCGCCGGCCATGGGGGCAAGGCGCGGTAATGGCGGAGCATGGATCGACGGAAGGAAAGCTTCGGTGCACCCCTATACCTGGCGCGCCAAATGTTGGATTTAGGGTTCCGGCAAACCCTTGAGGTTCGAGCACTAGTGTGCGCACGAAGATCTCTCTCTCCCTAGCTCGCTCTCTCCACGATCTCAAGGCCTAGCTCGACGAACCCAAAGAACAAGAGACACGAGGTTTTATACTGGTTCAGGCCACCGTTGCGGTGTAATACCCTACTCCAGTGTGGTGTGGTGGATTTCCTTGTAGGCTGAGGATGAACAGTACAAGGTAAGAACAACCTCCTGAGGGGGGGTTGTCGACGTCCTGGGAACGGGGGTCTCCAGACTTGCCTACCTGCAGCCCACGGCGTGGCTCAATCAGCGGCCCCGTACGGCCCATCTTCACCAGCAAACACTCAACACCGTCAAGAGGGGCCAAGCCTCGCGAGGCGGATGACACAAGACCTCCTCGGGAGTGGCCTCACCAGGCTGGCTCGCAAGGGGCGGAGAGATCAAGGCAAGGGACACCTCGCGAGGTTCCTGTGATGCAAGCCATGATGACTGGCGCCAGGCGGGTGCAGCACGCGCAATGTCCTCGTTTCCTCTTTGGTGCTAAAGGGGCAAGCGCAGGCGAGGAGTCCTGAGGCATCTGGCAAAGGTTTCCATACCGGTGCAATGAGACCAAGACCAGCAGGACGGCAGGACAAAGGTCACTGTGGAGCCCAAGACGGCGTCACCACCAGAGCCTTTGGTAGGCGAAGACCACCTTTAGTCAGGATAACTTGTACTAGTTATCTCCCATCGAATTTGGCCGTTGTTGGCTTCCTTCCCGCTCAATATTTGGGGAGAGGACCAAGGCCTCTATAAATAGGACTAGCCACCACAGTAGGAGGCAACTTAGCTTGAACTGACTCAGATCATCCTCACCCACACTCACCAAGCACAAGAACACCTCTCCTCAGGAGGTTGTTCTTCCCTTATACTGTTCATCATCAGCCCTCGAGGCAATCCACCACACCACACTGGAGTAGGTTATTACACCGCATCGATGGCCCAAACTAGTATAAATCTCGTGTCTCTAGTGTTGCGGGCTTGTCGAGTGAAGCTTTGAGATCACAGTGAGGCTGAGGGCGTGATTAGATGGGAGGAGATCTTCGTGCGCACCCCTGTGTTCGAACCTCAAGGGTTTTGCCGGAACCCGAAATCCGACATTTGGCACGCCAGGTAGGGGTGCGCCGGAGCTCTCCTTCCGTTGATCTGCGCTTCGCCACCACTGCGCTTCGCCCCCATGGCAGGCGTTGCACTTCCAGCTCCGACGATCGGGTACCCGATTGGCGGGCTGGGGCTCGAGCCTTAGCCCCGCCTTTACGGCAGGTGCGGTGGTCGCCCAAGTTCAAGCCGGAGATGCCACCGCGCTCTGACGGCGCGGCCGGACCGATAACTCACCGCTAGCGTAGAGGAGGCCGTCACTTAAGGCTGGGCGACGACAAGGTCGCATGGGCCAATCGCCTCCCATAGCTATTATCATGGCGTCTTCTTGGCGCTTTGGCTGCTCAACCTCCCGGATCCACGGTGGCATCTTGGGAGGAGTTATGCAGCGGCCTCTTCGCCAAGGCCTTGGCGCACCGCGCGCCACGCGGTCAGCCCTCCTCGGTGGCTCGCAAGCGCCGCCCTCGGAATGCCACACCAAGCCGTTCTTTTGAAAGATTGGCGCCACCTCCATGCGGCAGGGGGCTCCCCCGGGTTGGGCGGCGCCCGAGGCCGACCTAACCTTCGACTCGGGGGATCACCCTGTCACCACTTTCGGCTCGGGCGTGCTCCCAATGCTCTGCACCCCCACCATCTGCAGCGTAGCCGTCACCAAGACCCTTATCAACGGCGGCGCTGGCCTCAACGTGCTCTCTGTGGAAGCTTTTAGCCTTCTTCACGTACCACTCGAGCGGCTTCGCCCTAGCAAGCCCTTCTCTGGAGTCGGCGGCGGCTCCGCCAGTCCTCTGGGGCAGATCCGCCTGCCCGTGACCTTCGGCACTCGTGAAAACTACCGCACCGAGCTGATCGGCTTCGACATCGCCCACATCGGCCTCCCATACAACGCCATTATCGGGTACCCAGCTCTGGCTCAGTTCATGGCAGCGACCCATCCGGCCTACAACCTCATGAAGACGCCTGGGAGCAAGGACGTCCTCACCGTAGTAGGAGATACCAACGAGGCTCTGGCGGCACTCAAGCTTGCCCTCAAGACCGCCGAAACGGCGCAACCGGTCGACGCGGACACCCCCAGAGTTAAGGAAGCCGCACCAACCAAGAACAAGCAGTTGTTCACTCAAGACCGGGCGGAAACCAAGCAGGTGCCGGTCGAGGAAGATGGGTCCTCGGGGCCCACCTTCACCATAGGTGCCAACCTCGACCCCGATCAAGAGGAGGCACTGGTGAAGTTCTTGCGCGCAAACAAGGAAGTATTCGGCCCAGGAACCCGATCAGCTGGTAGGGGTCCCAAGAGGAGTGATTGAGCACCACTTGAAGGTGTGGCCCAATGTACGCCTACATGAAGCGAGAAAGCGGCGGCGATCCACGAAGAAGCGATCCTTCATCGTCCAAGAAACCCGCAAGCTGGAGGCACCAGGTGTCATTCGCGAGGTCCAGTACCCAGAATGGTTGGCAAACCCAGTCATTGTGCCCAAGAAAGGCGGAAAAGGAGCGCATGTGTGTCGACTTCACCAACCTCAACAAGGCCTGCCCCCAAGATCCATTCCCGCTTCCTCGCATCGACCAGATCGTCGACTCCACTGCCATGTGCGACCTGTTGTGCTTCCTGGATGCGTTTTCAGGCTACCACCAGATCAAGATGGCGGTAGAAGATGTCGAGAAGACGGCCTTCCTGACCCCGTGCGGGGTATACTGCTACACTTGCATGCCATTCGGGCTGCGCAACGCGGGTGCGACCTTCCAACGGCTGATGCACATCGCCCTGGGTCAGCAGGTCGGGAGGAACGCCGAAGCCTACGTAGATGACATTGTGGTCAAGTCTCGGGAGGCGAGAACCTTAATTCAGGACCTAGAGGAGACCTTCAAAGTCTGCGCCGGGTGGACTTGCGGCTCAACCCGGAGAAATGCGTGTTTGGTGTCCCTTACGGCAAAATTGCCGGGTTTCCTCATGTCCCACAGAGGGATTGAGGCCAACCCAGGAGAAGGTCAAGGAAATTGAAGACATGAGTCCACCATGGACCCTTAAGGAGATCTTGAAGCTTGCCGGTCGCGTGGATCGCGTTGGGCGCTTCATCTCCAAGCTGGGAGAGCACACCCTACCATTCTTCAAGCTGATGAAGAAGAAGGGCCCATTCGAGTGGACCCCGGAGGCCGACCAAGCATTTCAAGACCTCAAGAGGTACCTGACCAGCCCTCCAGTGATGGTGGCGCCCCGACCTCTCGAGCCCCTAGTGTTGTACCATGCCGCCACCCCTTACTCTGCCAGCGCAGCTCTGGTGGCGTGATGGGGAGGAGCGCTGGGTCAGGATGCGTCAGCTCAAGTCCGCTCCCCTAGCCGAGCCGCACAGAAGACCCAGAGGGCACCGCTGGGCTACTCTGGCGACGTCAACAAGGACCCGAGGCTCAAGAAGGACAGCCATGGGCTGCAAGGAGGCCCCAACAAGCGACCAGGCTCTGGGGGCTTGGTGCGTCTCAGAGGCGCCCCAACCTCCGGAAGCTGTGAGCCTCGTCAATGCACCCGCCCTTGTCGAGCACCCTGTGTATTTTGTCAGCACGGTGTTGAGGGACGCGAGGGCACAGTACCCCATGCCTCAGAAGCTCCTGCTCGCGCTCTTGGTGGCCTCGAGTAAGCTGCGGCACTACTTTCAAGGTCACCCTATCAAGGTCGTCTTGGCCTACCCGTTGGAGAGGGTACCCAGGAGCCCCAACTCCGCCGAGAGAGTCGCTGAGTGGAACATCGAGCTGCAGGCATTTCATTTGGAGTTCAGCACAACCAAGGTCATCAAGGGAGCCGCGCTCACTGATTCCGTGGCAGAATGGACGAACGCCCTGGGGCTTGAAGAAGGCGAGGATCGGTCCCTCTCGCCGGGGAGTGAAGCGCCAGACGGCTGGGTTATGTATTTCGATGGCGCCTTTGCGCGCTAGGGCGCGGGGGCTGGAGCAGTGCTCATCTCACCCACTCAGGACAAGCTTTACTACGCCGTGCAGTGCTACTTCCAGCAGGGTGAGAAGGTCTCCAACAACATAGCAGAGTACGAAGGCCTCATAGCTGGTCTCAAGGCTGCGGTGGCACTGGGAGTGAAGCGCCTCACCATCAAGAGCGACTCGCAGCTCCTCGTCAATTTCTCCAACAAGGTATATGAGCCGAAGGACGAGCACATGGAGGTGTACCTCAGGGAGGTACACAGGATGGAGAAGCAGTTCTTGGGCCTGGAATTGCAGTACGTGCCTCGTGGCACCAACAAAGAAGCCGACGACATCGCCAGGAGAGCATCCAAGCGGTTACCCCAAGAGCCTAGCGTCTTTGAGGAGCGGCTCTTCAAGCCATCGGCAGCACCACCACTTTCAAGAACAGCGCTGCCTCGGGAGGAGCTCCCTCAACCACCTGCCTTGGGAGCCCCGCCTGCGGCCCGACCTCGGGAGCGCGCTTACTCTTGGCGCTCGAGCCTCAGGAGGGGTGTTGGACCAAGGAATTCAAGGGATACCTGACGCAAGGGATGTCTTGGGAGGAGGAGGGCCTTGAGGCGTGTGGCCCGATAGGCCACGACATCTTTGCATCCGGGGCCGGTGAGTTATACAGAAGCGGCCAAATGATGTTTCCCCTGCATTGCATCTCCGGGGAGTAGGGAAAGAGCTGCTAGCCGACATACGGCCCGGGGGCTGCGGGCACCACTGCGTTGTCCACGGACCCTCGTTGGCGAGGTGTTTCATAGCGAATTCTCTTGGCCTCTTGACCTTTGAGCGATGCGACCGAGCTGGTGGTGAAGTCTGTGAAGGCTGTCGAGTTCCACGCCAAGAGATCCATCAGCGGCTCGGGGCCTCCAGACCATCCCACTCGTGGCCGTTTGCGGTCTGGGGGCTGGATATCTTGGGCCTGGTCCCTCGAGCGCCTGGGGGCTACCGCTACCTCTACGTCGCCATCGACAAGTTCACCAAGTGGGCAGAGGTAGAAGCCGTCCGCACCATCCCGGCCGGCTCCGTGGTCAAGTTCATCAAAGGTCTCGTGAACCGGTTTGGGGTCCCCAACCGCATCATCACCGATAACGGCTCGCAGTTCACTAGAAATCTCTTCAAGACATATTGTGCTAACCTTGGAACGCAGATCTGCTACGCTTCGGTGGTGCACCCCCGGAGCAATGGTCAGGTCGGACGCGCCAACGCGGAGATCCTGAGAGGCCTCAAGACCAGAACCTTCAAGAAGAAGCTCGAGGCCAGTGGCAGGGGCTGGCATGACAAGCTCCAGTCCGTGTTGTGGTCCATCCGCACCACCGCCACCAAGCCAACGGGCGAGACCCCGTTCTTCCTCGTCTACGGAGCAGAGGCGGTTCTCCCTCACGAGGTCAAGCATCGCTCCACATGGATCCTGGCATTTGATGAGGCGCAGTAGGACGCCATGCGGGGGATGGACCTCGTGCTGGCGGAGGAACGCCCCCGTGAAGCCACGCTACGGGCGGCAAGATATTAGCAGGCGCTGCGATGGTACCACTGTCGCAGCATCCGCTCCAGGACACTCGAGGTGGGTGACCAAGTCCTAAGGAGGGTGCTCTCCAGGGAGGGGCTGCATAAGCTCTCACCCATGTGGGAGGGCCCGTTTAGGGTTGCCCACGTCTCGGGCTGGCACCTTGCCACGCTGGAGGCGCAGGAGACGGGTACCCATCCAGAACGCCTGGAACATCCAGCACCTCCGGAAGTTCTACCCATGAAGAAAGGCCTAGCGCCCGTGAAGAAGGCCCAGTGCCTGTGAAGGTCTCCGCTCGTGACACTCTCATGTAATAATGAGTGGGGCTGTACATGCCCCGGAGTCTCAGGAGTGCCGCCCTCGGGCCTCTGGGGCTCCCTCCCATGTCCTAGTGGCAGCACTTAGCTCCGCGCTGGTGAGAAGACAAGAAGACTAGACTAGGTGCCGGACGCGGCTTTTCATTTGTTTTCCGTAGTTGGCTTGCTCATCTTTAACCGAAATTTGCTTTCTGGTGTTCCTTGCCGGTCTTGTTCCGCCATATACGCCTCTGTATCTTGCCTTCGGTCTTCATTTTGATCTCGTGCTCTCGCGCGTCCCTCGTGAGGGGGCTGGACAGGTGCCCTCGTGAGTGTCCTGTCTATTTTTTCGCGAGGCACTCTCGTTCGAGCAGCAAGCTGGCACTCCTCTCTCAATCCGTGCCCCTCAGGTACCGCGATGTGAGGCGCTGGGTCATGGCCAGCGGTGCCTGCGACCAGGGCTCGGAATCTCCTGACAAATTTTTGCAGTTCCTGGATGCCTCGTCAGGTACTGAGAAATGTGCACCTCGTAAGGCGGAAACTACTTCAAGCACGTCAAGTTAAGTTATTCCTACGTGCCTATATAAAACATTGATATTGTGACACGACACAGGAACAATAAACACAACATAAAAACTTGGAAATCATAGTTTGTTACGGGCCCCCGCGGGGCCCCATACTTGTCTTTCTCTTAATGCAGGAAGAAAAGGAAGAACAAAACAAAAGCGGTGCATGCCCTTGCGGCAGCTCACGAGGATGGACCCATGGCGCTCTCATGGGCTCAGCCGGACCCCTCCTCGCGCTTTACTGGGGCACGACAACGAGACGACCCGCTGCAGCCCTCGAAGCGGGCGCGGCGGCGTGGCGGCTGATCGTAGCCGGGCCGGCTATTGGAGCTGTCACGGAGGGGAGTCGGCGTGGCTAGGCGGCGTAGCGCTGAAGGCAAGGCCATCCTCACCCTCGTCTCGATCGTCGCCAAGGCCAAGCACCTCGTCGCCATTGTTGTCCTCGGGGCAGCACTCGACGCGGCGGCTGTCTTCCTTGAATGCCCTCAAATAGAGGGTCGTGTTGCCGTCATACTTGAAGTGGAGGGTGCAATCAGCTTGCCCAAAGTCAGCAAGGCTGGGCTAATGTCCGCCACCACGGCAGGCGTACGTGGCTGTGTTCTGCTTCCGAGACGCCGATCACACTCCATTTAAGCCTTGCTGCAAAGAGCTCAGCCCACCTGCAGCCAGAGTGTCACATCCCTAATTTTGGTCTGACCTATGCTAGCTTCCATGTGAGCATCATGTTTAAATTCAAATGAAACTTGAATTGAGGAATTTTCAAAAGCCTCAAAAAACCTCTAAAAATAACCAACATTTAAATCTCATCAAATGAGTCCAAGGAAATGTTCCTGTTACTTTGTGAAAATATTGGTAAGAGGTAAAATTCAAACCAATATTTTTGGAATGACAGAAATATTTATTTTGGGCCTTTGACTTAAATCAATGACATATTTGAGTTGAATTTATTTCTGTTATATAAGAAATAAAGTTCAAATATTTTGTAAGTTACCCGTGACCTTGGACTAGTGTGCGAGGTCACATAACAATTTACTAAGTTCAAAAAAATGATTTGATGTTTTAAATCAAATCAAACCAATTGCGTAAAATAGAAAACATAAATAACTAGAAAAACCGAGAGAGAGATAATGCTTACAGGCCTCACCTGCTGGCCTAGCCCACCACGGCCTGGTGCCGCCATCCCTAACCTGTGCCAAGAGGGCGTGAGGCGGACAGCGGCTTGTCTTGTGGCGCCACGCCTCCTCACCTTGCTTGCCGAGCCTCTGGACATGTGGGTGAACGCATGAGCCGTCCGATCCTCACGACAACCCCACTCCTCCCTACTCTCTCCTCTCTGAAAGCACGCCGTGTCGCCGCCGCTCACTTGCCCGCTGCGCCCACCGCTGCTCCTGCACTGCGGCGCGTGACACCGAGCTCCGGCTGGACCCCAAGCCCCTCTACGCTGACCCACTGAAGCCCGGATGCCCCCAAGACGACGCCGCGACTTTTCTTCCCCGTCCACGGCCGCCGGATGCCGCCGCCGATTGGGTCCGCCTCCGCTGGGCCTCCCGAGCACGCCAACCTGCTCTTCGACCTCATCGTGAGACTCTGCACCAAACCTCTCTCTCCCTGCGCTCTTTTGCTCTCTGTAGATCGTGGTTCCACCGAAGCCGAGAGCCGGCTGCCGCCGTTCTTGACGCTGTCGTAGCCAGAGGTAGCAAAGCTCGTGCCCGAGCATGGCTACGTGCTCAGCAGCTCCGCAGCAAGCTAACGTTGCCACCAGCTCGTCCTCTCGTGCACCATAAGCGCCACGCCCGAACCCGTAGCTCCGGCCCGCCGTTCTGCAGTCGCCGCCCGTCGACCCGGCCTCCTCCTTGCGGCTGCGTGCGCCCCTAGACGCTGCAGGGAGCACGGGCTCCCTCCGGTGCCCTCGGCGTGCCCAACTCGGCTCAGAAGCGCCACTCCGACCAACCCGGCGAGTTCCGCCGCTGGCACGTGGTCGCCGGCGTCACCTGGCGGCGATGGCGCCCGTTAATTAGCGCTAATAACCCCGCTTCAAACACCCCAGGGCCACTGCCATGAGGGCCCCAAGGTGCCTTAGGTTAGTTTAATTTCTGCTTAAATTAGTTCATAACCCAATGGGCTCCACGTGTCGTGAGTTAACCAAGCCGGCGTGGTACATTGATTGGCCCACATGTCGGCGACACTAACCAGCCCGATCACCCGACCGGTGGGCGCCACCGTCAGGCTTACCTCGAACCCGCCTGTTGACCTCTTTGAGGTCAGCATGACCTAATGCTGACGGAGTATTACCTTTTCTGGATTTATTTTTAATTCAGAAATTCTAGAAAATAGTATAAACTTCTAAAATTCATATAAATTCAACCGTAGCTCAGAATGAAATAATTTAGTTATGAAAAATGATCAGAAAAATCCAATCTATCCATCTGTACTGGTTTCATGCATGTTTAAACAACTTAACCTTGCTGTTTAGCTCAAAACATGTTAATGCATTTTATAAACCCATAACTTGAGTTTGCATTTGAATCTTTGATTCAAATGAGCTCAAATCGCCCTGGTTGTAGATGCATTATCCCAATACACTCATTTTGCCATGTCATATCATGCATCATATTGTTGCATTGCATTGATCGTGCTTCTTCTCTTTTGCTTGTATTGTTCCCCCCTCGGTGAGCGTTGTTCACAATTTGTGATCGATGACACCGGCGAAGAAATATACTATCTTCGAAGTGCCGCAAGCAAAACCACCTTGTTCATTCTCGATACAATCCCACTCTCTCGCTCCTGCTCTCTTTTTTGCATTAGGACAACAACAATTCAATCAACTGTTACATGCTGCGGTAGTTGAACCCCTTTCCTCTGCATGACCTGTCATTGCCACAAGAATAGATGAAACCCACTAGTATGAGTAGGAGTTGTTTGAGCCTCGATGTGCCTACTCATTCATGCTTGTTTGTCATGACTGCTATTGCTTAGAGTTGTGTCAGTCTGATTCATCGGGGATGAATTGGAATGTGGTGAACATGTCCTACTTTTGAGAGCTAAGTGTGTGAACACGATTTGGTAAAGGTAGCGACGAGAGGCCATGTAGGAGTACATGGTGGGCTATCTCATTGAAACCGTCCTCAGGAATTGAGTTCTGTGCTTGTGATCCATGAACAGTTACAACCACACATTGGGTTCCGGTAACTCGACCCCTCTCGACTTATTAATCAACATGATCTCTGTCCAGGAGTTGCAACTAGTTTCTGGTGTTTGTAGGTAGTGTTAGTAGTCTACCAAGTGGCACCCGGTAAAGGTGGGCTTGGGACAGACTAGGCACCATGGCACGGTGTACCAAGCATAGATCCACCCGTCGAGGTGGGCTTGGGAACCCTGCACACATCGTTTGGGGCCGTGAGTGACACCCCGGCCGGATCTCCTTGCGGATGGAACCCGAATAGGCGATAAACCTGGACTAGAGACTTGTGTGGTTAGTCAGGTCATGGTCGACTCCCTCGCCAAAGCTTCCGGCTTGAAGGTTGACGAGATACACGACGTCTAAATGTTGGTAAGTGTCGAGAGCGTGTGTGAAGAAGTACACCCCTGCAGGGTTAACATCATCTATTCGAATAGCCGTGTCCGCGGTAAAGGACTTCTGGGTTGCCTGTATAGTTCATAGACAATTGAAAGTGGATACTCTAAAATGTGCAAGATAAGCGTGAGTGCTATGGATGGCGTTCTTGTAGGGAGACGGGAGCGGATCCATAGTGGTGTATTGATATGGTGAATATGTGGACTCGTGTGCACCACCTCAAAAGAGTTACTTGCAGGCGTAGTTTAGGATAGCCACCGAGTCAAAGCTGGCTTGCTGCAGTTAAACCCCACCATCCCTTTGTTGATAATGATGCATATGTAGATAGATCTGATGTAAGTCTTGCTGGGTACATTTGTACTCACGTTTGCCTATTTTATGTTTTTGCAGAGAGACTTCAGTCTCATTAGTAGTTCCTCATGGACTTCGACGTTTAGCTTGTTACCTCAGCTACGATCTTGTGCCCTCGGCGAGATCTCAGTAGATAGTCAGGCTTCTCAGCCTTTTTCATTTGTAGATGTCTGTACTCAGACATGTTAAGCTTCCGCTTGTGCTGTGACTTGTATGCTCTGAATGTTGGGTCATGAGACCATGTTTGTAATACCTGGCTCCTCGGAGTCTAATGAATAAAATACTTGAGTTGTAGAGTCATGTTGTGATGCCATGTTGTATTTGCACATATCGAGCATATTGTGGGCATGTTATTGAAATGCTTGGTATGTGTGGGATCTGACTATCTGGTTGTTTATCCTTGGTAGCCTCTCTTACGGGAAATGTCTCGCTAGTGCTTCCATCGAGCCATGGTAGCTTGCTCTTGCTCCGGAACACTTAGGCTGACCGGCATGTGTCCTTCTTCGTTCATGTGTCTGTCCCTTCGGGGAAATGTCACGCGGTGTTTACCGAAGTCCTGCTAGCCCAGTTGCTACAGCCCGGATTCACTCGCTGATGACCGACACGTTCGTTGCTGGGTCATGTATGCCTGTCCCTGTAAGTTAGCGCCACTTTGGGTTCACGACTAGTCATGTCAGCCCGGGCTCCTTGTCATATGGATGCTAGCGATGCTATCATATACGTGTGCCAAAAGGCGCAAACGGTCCCGGGCCTGGTAAGGCGACACCCGTGGGAATACCGTGCGTGAGGCCGCAAAGTGATATGAGGTGTTAGATGCTAGATTGGTGTGGCATTGAGTCACGTTCCTGACAGCTTTGGTATCAGAGCCTGACTACCTGTAGGATTACCAAGCCAAACTGGTCGAAGTCGTGTCTAGAAATTCTTTAGTTATATAAGGGAATTGATTGTGGGATGGAACGTAAGGCTCTTTTTACTCCTTATACCTTATGCCTTCTGATCCGAGTCATCTTATCTTTCCTCTGAGGTTAAGGAACTAGGCTTTCTCTTCTTTCTATCGTGATCACGTGTTACTAATCGTAGACTTGTAAGATTGTTGGATTTAAGCCCGATTCAGCTTTCTAATACCTCGTGTGTTCATAGTTGGTCTCGTAACCTTGTTATTGTACTTCTGAGTGGTTATGCCACCATTTTGCAGGATGTCTTAAATCCTTTTGAGCTTTTACAGCCGTTATGCTGTCCGAGTTGTCCCAGGTTTCTAAACAATCTGATGCATTTGCAAAATCCTTTCCCTTTGGTTTCGATGTTCCTTTAGGCCAGGTTAACCACACTAAATTGCTGAGTTGAGGTACTCTGTTGCCTCGACATATATGTTGGAGCTAGTATTATGACCCTAGGTGTTTTAGAGGATCACCAGGTAAACTAGCCATGTTTTGTGTTCCCAGTGTGATGATTCTGGCCATCATTCTCGAAAGCATCCTGTGATAATACCTAGTAGTAGGTATTCTACTCCTGGGTTCCTGAACCCGAGATTCACCCTATTTATTTCATGTTGATAGTGTTTGCTAGTTCCTTCAGGATATTAGTAACCTTTGCGATAGTCCTCGAGGTCCGTGGTATTTCCTTCTTCCAATACCATGAACTATTTATGGCAAAGTTCCTTGTTGAACCGAAAGATCACAACCAGAGTGCTCTTGATGAGTTCTCGATTCTATGTTGATACTTTGTCAGTCCTACCTTTCTACATGGATTATCTGGAAGAAATATGTTGAACTTGTTTGACATATTAAATGTGTGCATCCGCAACTCAGAAAACCATATGTTCCTTTGAGTTGTCTCCTTTTAGTTGAATTCTGACCTCTGTCTATCAATTGGTAGTCACTGGTTGTGCATTCATATTCATCGATGCCTATTACTCTTGTGGTCCGTCAAGCCATTCTATTCCAGGATGACTAGGAGAAACAAACTCCAGTACCTCGTCCATATCCAGGATTGGGTGAAAGCAGTTGTATTCCGCAGATCAAAATGCCAATCCAGCTTTTGTTCTGTTCTACCCTGGAGTATTACCCCCTTTATGTCAGGGATATCATGAGAATTACACCACCTCTTATGAATTCTTGATACAGTGATACTTCTCGCCATCATTATTCATTCCTCGGTTCCGTGTTATTGTAACCGGAATGCCGACAAGTGAATCATGATGTGTGAAATCAATACTCCTAGCAACTGTGTTGCTTGGTAGTTAATGGACAATAATCTCGTTCTTAGCGTGTTGGTATTGAATCATCATTCTAAGATAGCTTGTGCTACCTAGTCCTTATTTCTGGTGCACTCTTCGATCAATGAGTTAGGATTATTCAATCCCTTGCTTATTGATCATATCGCCTTGCTCTGAAAAGCAAGATTGTTCTCGAGCTTAGTAACATATCGGTGGTTCGTGATGTTCCGAATATCTTCTCGGAAGTATTACCAGGTTGTCACCTGACCGCTTTGTTGAGATCGTGATCATGTTGGTTTTCCCCCAAACCACCCATTCTCCAAGAATCTGTGTGGGATACCCCTGAGCTAGTTGGTTAAGCCAAACAACAACTTGGAGAGATGGAAGATAAAAGCTTGGCTGACTTAGTTCATGTTAAGGGATATCTTTTTGTGTGTGTGTGTTGAAGAGAGATGATATCTCCATCGATTGGTCCTCGTGATTAGTTGTTGGATCTATTGCCTTGTCAAAACTTTGACTTGAGTATGGGCTATCATCAAGTCGAATCAGAACCGACGATGTTCGTAATGTTGTCTTACTCGTGGTTGATCCCTCGAGCATACACCATTACATCTTTTGGTCTGACCAATGCTATCACCGTCTTCATATGATGGTGGAAGTCCAGTGATATGGAAATTCCGATGAGTTGCTGTTGAGCCCATCAGCAGCATTTTTGTCTCCCCCATGATTCATATTGAACATCAACCTAGTGTTGAAAACTTTGTAAGCAATGCCTTCGTGTTCCGTTCATGAAGCTTATGCTTGGATGGAAGAAGTGACTTCCTCGAATTCATGTGCATTTGGTGCAAGTTGCCGCCGTGAGTTCGAGAAAGATTGTTTTTGTTTCCTCTGGTACCATCCCAAGTCAGTTATGCCTGTGCGAATGTATCCTATGGTTTGGTAGATTAATTACCTCCACTCCATATGTAACCTGTAGCACACCAAGCCACTAATTGATTTGTTCAAGGAAAAGGAGTTGATGTGCGAATACTAGTTCATGCACAAGATTCCAATATCCTCGATGATGGTTCCCCATGATACGTCTCCGTCGTATCTACTTTTCCAAACACTTTTGCCCTTGTTTTGGACTCTAACTTGTATTATTTGAATGGAACTAACCCGGACTGACGCTGTTTTCAGCAGAGTTGCCATGATGTTTTTTTATGTGCCTAAAACAAAGTTCTCGAATGACTGAAACTCCACGGAATATCTTAGAATAAATAATAAAAATCCTCGCCAAAGATGAAGACCAGGGGACCCACACACCTGTCCACACGGCGCCCCCGGGCGCGCCCCCTACCTCGTGGGCCCCACAGAGACCCTCCGACGCCAACTCCAACTCTATATATTGGCTTTCGGGGAGAAAAAATCAGAGAGAAGAAATCATTGCGTTTTACGATACGGAGCCGCCACCAAGCCCTAATCTCTCTCGGGAGGGCTGATCTGGATTCCGTTCGGGGCTCCGGAGAGGGGGATTCATCGCCGTCGTCATCATCAACCATCCTCATCACCAATTTCATGATGCTCACCGCCGCATGTGAGTAATTCCATCGTAGGCTTGCTGGACGGTGATGGGTTAGATGAGATTTATCATGTAATCGAGTTAGTTTTGCTAGGGTTTGATCCCTAGTATCCACTATGTTCTGAGATTGATGTTGCTATGACTTTGCTATGCTTAATGCTTGTGACTAGGGCCCGAGTGCCATGATTTCAGATCTGAACCTATTATGTTTTCATGAATATATGTGAGTTCTTAATCCTATCTTGCAAGTCTATAGTCACCTACTATGTGTTATGATCCGCAACCCTAAGTGACAATAATCGGGACCACTCCGGTGATGACCATAGTTTGAGGAGTTCATGTATTCACTATGTGCTAATGCTTTGTTCGGTTCTCTATTAAAAGGAGGCCTTAATATCCAATAGTTTCCTATAGGACCAAGCTGAGAAGGGAGGGTAGGACAAAAGATTTCATGCAAGTTCTTTTCCATAAGCACGTTTGCCTATATTCGGAATACATGCCTACATTACATTGATGAATTGGAGCTAGTTCTCGTCACCCTATGTTATGACTGTTACATGACAAACCGTATCCGCATAATTATCCATCATTGATCCGGTGCCTCTGAGCTTTCCATATACCGGTTCTCGCTTATATACTTTTACTGTTATCTTTGTTACAATCACTACAAAATACCAAAAACATTACTTTTGCTGTCTTTACTTTTGTTACCGTTACCACCACTATCATATTACTTTGCTACTAAACACTTTGCTGCAGATACTAAGTTTCCCAGGTGTGGTTGAATTGACAACTCAGCTGCTAATACTTGAGAATATTCTTTGGCTCCCCTTGTGTCGAATCAATAAATTTGGGTCGAATACTCTACCCTCGAAAACTGTTAGATCCCCTATACTTGTGGGTTATCAAGACCTTTTTTAAAGCACTGCTGTTTGGAGCATAGCTTTATTTTTTGAGTCACTTGGGATTTATATCTGCTGGACACTATGAAGAACTTGAAAGACGCTAGGACAAAAATTTATCCCTCAACTACGAGGAGAGGTAAGGAACTGCCATCTAGCTCTGTACTTGATTCACCTTCTGTTATGAGTAAGCTAGCGACACCTAAGCCTGCTTCTGCTATTCGTTCCGATATGTCGCATGTTATTGATGATGCCACTTCTGCTATGCATGATACTTATGATGAAACTGCCTCTATGCCTGATACTACTGTGCCCCTTAGTGAATTTCTTGATGAACAAATTGCTAGGGCTAGAGAGAAAGAATTTATTGAATCTGAATACGATGATGATAGTGATGATGAAAATATGCCTGCTATTCCTGAGGGTTATGTTTTTGATATGGAATCTTCTGCAGCCATCTTTGCCTGCAAAGATAGATACGAACTTAAGAGGCTATTAATTAAATGGGGTAAAGAATCTCTTAGAGACAGAATGAAACCTGACCCTGCTTTTGCTACTTCACCTATTTGTGTTCCAGATAAGGATTATTATGAATTCTCTGTTGATCCTGATATAACTACTTTGGTTGAAACTGATCCTTTTTATGGCTATGAATCTAAAACTGTTGTGGCACATCTTACTAAGTTAAATGAAATAGCCGCCCTGTTCACTAATGATGAGAGATCGCGCTACCTTTATATACTCAAAATATTTCCGTTCTCATTAAAGGGTGATGCTAAGATATGGTTTAATTCTCTTGATCCTGGTTGTGTGCGCCCTAGGATATGATTTATTGCTTTTACTGCTAAATATTTCCTGCTCATAAGAAACAAGCTGCTCTGAGGGAAATATACAACTTACAGTAAATTGAAGAAGAGTCTCCCACAAGCTTGGGGAGGCTTCTCAAGTTACTTAATGCTTTGCCCGGTCATCCTCTTAAGAAACCTGAAATACTTGATATCTTTTATAATGGACTAACCGATGGTTCCCAGATTACACGGATAGCTGTGCTGGTTCTCTTTTCGTGGAAAAGAACACCGGATGAAGCTGAAATTCTATTGAATAATATGTTGACAAATGAAAATAATTGGGCACCTCCTGAGCCAGTTTCTGTTCCAATTACTGAGCCTATTCCTAAACCAACTCCGAAGAAGAGGGGTGTTCTATTTCTCAGTCCTGAAGATATGCAAGAGGCAAAGAAATCTATGAAAGAAAAAGGTATTAAAGCTGAAGATGTTAAGAATTTACCTCATGTTGAAGAAATACATGGTCTTAATTTATCACTTTGTTGAAGAAGTATATGATCTCAATCCTTTATTCATCAAGAACCTCCCGATCCCGATATCCCGGCTACGTAGTAAAGGTAAATTATCTATACAGATATGATAAAGCTGAAGTCCCTCCTACTAAAATTGCTAGTCAGTGATTGGATGAGTTTGATAACTTTATGTATAAGCAAGATGACTTTAATGCTTATTTTGGTAGACAATTAAAACAAGATGCTTATATGATTAAACGCTTGGGTGATTATATGGCTAATATTAGAGATGAACTTAAACTAGTTAGCAAACATGCTTCTATGGTTACCACTCAAGTAGAACAAGTACTTAAAGCTCAAAAGGAAGTGCTTGATGAAATGAATAGTTAGAAAAATGATTATGCTGCTAGAGTGGCTACTAGAACTGGTGGAATGACTCAGGAACCTTTGTATCCTGAAGGCCATCCTAAGAGAATTGAGCAAGATTCTCAGAGAAATAATATTGATGTTCCTAGTTCTTCTAAAAGGAAGAAAAAGAAAAATGATAGGACTTTGCAAACTTCTAGTGAACCTATTGCTGAACCACCGAGAATCCAAATGATATCTCTATGTCCGATCTTTGAAACACAATCTGGTAATGAACATGAACCTAATGATGATGTTCATGATGATTCTCAACCTAGTAATGATAATGATGTAGAAGTTGAACCTGCTGTTGATCTTGATAACCCACAATCAAAGAACCAACGCTATGATAAGAGAGATTTTGTTGCTAGGAAACATGGTAAAGAAAGGGAACCATGGGTTCAGAAACCCATGCCTTTTCCTCCCAAACCATCCAAGAAGAAGGATGATGAGGATTTTGAGCGCTTTGCTGAAATGATTAGACCTATCTTTTTTTTGCGTGTGGATTGACGATGTGCTCAAAACAAATCCTTATGCTAAGTATATGAAGGATATTATTACAAATAAAAGAAAGATACCGGAAGCTGAAATTTCCACCATGCTTGGTAATTATACTTTTAAGGGTGGAATACCAAAGAAACTTGGAGATCCAGGAGTACCTACTATACCATGCTCCATTAAGAGAAATTATGTTAAAACTGCTTTATGTGATCTTGGAGCCGGTGTTAGTGTTATGCCACTCTCTTCATATTGAAGACTTGACTTGAATAAGTTGACACCTACTGAAATATCTTTGCAAATGGCTGATAAATCAACTGCTATACCTGTCGGTATTTGTGAGGATGTGCCTGTTGTGGTTGCAAACATTACTATTTTAACGGACTTTGTTATTCTTGATATTCCCAAGGATGATAGTATGTCTATCATTCTTGGAAGACCTTTTCTTAACACCCAGGGCTGTTATTGATTGCAACAAAGGCAATGTCACTTTTCATGTTAATGGTAATGAGCATACGGTTCAGTTTCCGAGGAAACAACCTCAAGTTTATAGTATCAATTCTATTGGAAAAATTCCATCGATTATATTTGGAGGTTTTGAATTTCCTCTCCCTACTGTCAAGAAGAAATATGATATACTTATTATTGGGGATGTGCATATCCCTGTTGAGGTAACTTAGTGTTATTCGAAATTCTCCGATTCCATGTTATTCGGAATGAGTTTGTTAACAAGACTTGATCAACCTTGTTAGTGGATTCCTTTTGATGATCATGAGATGGATGAAACTAGAAGCACAACCCTCTGCACCCTATTTATATTTTCTCTGTATTTGGTAGAAATAAAGTAAAATAGTATTTTTCGTCTGTCTCTGATTTATCCGCAATATAAAAATATCCCGAAAATAAAAGTCCTCGTAATGCCATGCCAATTTAATATGATTTTTTTCGGAATATTTGAGGATTCTTGTGCAAAAATTACCATGGGAGCTGCCACACCTGGCCACGAGGGTGGAGGGCGCGCCACCCCCTGGTGCGCCTCGCCTCGTGGGCCCACAAAGGCCCTCCTCCACTTACCCTGCACCCATCTTTCTTCCTCTGCCTCACACAAACCCGAAAACCAACTCAAGCACGAGTTCCAGCCTACTTTGCTGTGATTTTCGATCTCCTTGCTCAAAGCACCTCTCATAAAACTGCTTGGGGAGATTGTTCCTTGGTATGTGACTCCTCCATTGGTCCAATTAGTTTTTGTTCTAGTGCTTTATTCTTTGCAAATTTGTGCTGCATAGGCAACCATGTTCTTGAGCTTGCATGTCAAATTTATATGGTTCCAAGTAGTTCTAATGCTTGATATAGGCTCTAGGCACTTGTACGAGTAGTTGCTATCAGTTTTATTGAAGTTGGTTCACTTTTGTTTGAAGTTACTAAAAATTTCAGAAATATTTCAGAGGAAACAATATGTTTAAGAAGATGTTCCAAGGTGGTTCTTCAAGGAAGCAAGGTCCCAGGCTTGCAATGCGTGATGCTGACGAGGAACCACCAAGAGACACTCTTGTGAGGCACTGTGAATGGCCTTCGGAAAATTTTATGAATCAAGCGGGAATCAAAGAAGAATTTAGCGCATATTTGCGTAATGCCGGTCTTGAGGACTTTGAATTTGACAAATGCCCCCAGTATCATGATCTCACAAGTTCATTTGTGAGGAGGTTTGAGTTTTCATCTTCACGTAATTCTCCTTCGGTCATGTTTGACCTTTACGACAAATCTTATACCATGGACTTAGAGGATTTCTACTTTGCTTGCAAACTTCCATCTTGGCGTAGTGTCGTGGATCCCCTAAATCTGAATATAGAGACTTTCTTGCTAGAATAACTGTGGGGAATCTAGAGATATAACACAAGCCACTATAGGGAGCATTCACTTTCCTGCTATACATTATTTTGCTCTCTTCATAGGTAGATGCATAAATGCTAAGGATGAAGCATGTCACATGTGTGCCTCGATCTCAAAGATTCTCGTAAGTGCTGTTTTAGGAGACCAATCTTATCATATGGGAGCCATTGTATCTCGTAGGTTGCATCATAATAGACATAACGGAGATTTCTTTGGAGGAATTTTTGCAACCCGCTTAGCTAATTTTCTTGAGATAGACATTCGTGAGGGTGATATGGAGTTACACCCTACTTATTTAGATTTAGATTCTATGGTTTCTCACCAGTCTGTTGAGAGGACTGAACCACCTCTCCAAAGATGTCGACTAATCTTTAACAAACGGCATGTTGTCCATATTACTCTTCTGCTTCCCGCCTTCTTTGATTCTCGCACAAAAGGAAGATATGTTATTACCAGAGAGGAGGCGGATGAGTACGAGAGAAGAGCGGAGGCGGCTCGACGCCATCATGCAGCTTCGAGGAAGCGATAGACGCCATACACAAGACGACCCGGCTACACCCTACGGGTATTCGCCAGCCATCCTCGGCAATGAACCAACTTAGGCCAAAAGCCTAAGCTTGGGGGAAGTACGATTTCTCACCGACATTACATTTATGTTCACACACACTCATTGCTAGATGTCGGTGCTCATACTCTTTCACTGTAACATCCATGCTAGTTTATCTTCTTTTTCCTGCTTTCTTCTTGTGTGTCTGTTAAACCTTAAGAAAAAAACAAAAAATTAGTAGTACTTTATTTCTTCGCTGTAGTAATTAAAAAGAAAACCCAAAAATATTTCCCGTTCTTCTTTTGCTTGTTGGGAGCTTTCCCGTGTAAACAGTTTTTATTTCTTTTCTTTTCTTTGGGGGTCAGTGGAGAAGACCATGATTAAATTGTTGTAGTGGCTCTTATATGCATCATTGTTGATTTAACCAAGAGCCCATATTGCCTTGTCTTCTCCTATTTATTGAATGCTCGCATGATTCCAGCTTAGTCCAATGCACGTGCACTTTTATTATTATTCACACCGTTGCTCGTCGCAAGTGAAAGGCAATTATGATGATATATGATGGACTAACTGAGATGGGAAAAGCTGGTATGAACTCGACCTCTCTTGCTTTTGTAAATATGTTTAGTTCATCGTTCTTGATTCAGCTTATTATGAATAAACATGTTTGCAAGGACAATTAGAGATCATAGTTGCTAGTGCCATGCTTGATTAGCTATGAGTTATAATGGTTTACCTTGCGTGCCAACATGCTATTAAAATGGTTGTGATGTGGTATGATGGGGTGGTATCCTCCTTTGAATGATTTAAGTGACTTGACTTGGCACATGTTCACGCATGTAGTTGAAACAAATCAACATAGCCTTCACGATATTTATGTTCATGGTGGATTATATCCTACTCATGCTTGTATTCAATGTTTATTAATTTTAATGCATGTTCATGACTGTTGTAAACTCTCTAGTTGGTCGCTTCCTAGTCTTTTGCTAGCCTTCACTTGTACTAAGCGGGAATACTCGCTTGTGCATCCAATCCCTTAAACCCCAAAGTTATTCCATATGAGTCCACCATACCTTCCTATATGCGGTATCTACCTGCCGTTCCATGTAAATTTGTATGTGCCAAACTCTAAGCCTTCAAATAATCATTCTGTTTTGCATGCTCGAATAGCTCATATATCAACTAGGGCCGCCCTTATCTTCTGTGTTAGGCGGGTTATTCTCAAGAGGAGTGGACTCCGCTCCTCATTCACGAGGAAATGGCTGGTCACCGGGATGCCCAGTCCCATGCTTTATGCAAACTAAATCAAAATAATTGCAAACAAAACTCCCCACAGGACCCGTTGAATGTTGGAGGCACTTTCGTTGTTTCGAGCAAGCCATGGATTGATGCTTGTGGAGGAGGGGAGTATAAACTTTACCATTACTGTTTGGAAACCGCCTATAATTTGTTTAGCATGGAAGATATCGTCATCTCTTAGTTGTTATGTTGACAATGAAAGTATGCCGCTCAAAATATAATTTATCTCTATTTCAAAACCGAGCTCTGGCACCTCTACAAATCCCTGCTTCCCTCTGCGAAGGGCCTATCTATTTAATTTCATGTTGAGTCATCACCCTCTTATTAAAAGCACTAGCTCGAGAGCACAGCTGTCATTTGCATTCCTTACTGTTAATTTATATCGGGTATGACTATGATTGGATCTCTTTTACCATGAATTACAATGTCTAGTCCGTCCTTGATCTTTGAAGGTGCTCTACATTCATGTTTTGCGGTCTCAGAAAGGGCTAGCGAGATACCATCTTGTTATATCATATTATGATTATTTTGAGAAAGTGTTGTCGTCCGAGATTTATTATTATGGCTTGCTAGCTAATTATGTTATTGATATGACTAAACATGAGACCTGAGAATTATTGCAAACATGGTTAGTTATGATCATTGCTGAAAACTTGAATGCTGGCTTGACATAGGTACAACAACAAGAGCAAACAGAGTTTGTAAAAGTTTTTCTTTTTCTCTTTCAGTTTGTCAACCGAATTGCTTGAGGACAAGCAAGGGTTTCAGCTTGGGGAGTTGATACGTCTCCGTCAGATCTACTTTTCCAAACACTTTTGCCCTTGTTTTGGACTCTAACTTGTATGATTTGAATGGAACTAACCCAAGACCGACGGTGTTTTCAAAGAGAGTTGCCATGATGTTGTTTTATGTGCGTAAACAAAAGTTCTCGGAATGACCTGAAACTCCACGGAATATCTTAGAATAAATAATAAAAATCCTCGCTAAACATGAAGACCAGGGGGCCCACACTCGACCACGAGGAGAGGGCGCGCCTACCTCGTGGCCCCTCGAGACCCTCCGACGCCAACTCCAACTCTATATATTGGCTTTCGGGAGAAAAAATCGAAGAGAAGAAATCATCGCTGCTTACGACACGGAGCCGCCGCCAAGCCCTAATCTCTCTCGGGAGGCTGATCTCGAGTCCTGCTCGGGCTCCCGAGAGGGGATTCGTCGCCGTCAGTCATCATCAACCATCGTCCATCACCAATTTCATGATGCTCACCGCTGCAGCATGAGTAATTCCATCGTAGGCTTGCCGGACGATGATGGGTTGGATGAGATTTATCATGTAATCGAGTTAGTTTTGTTAGGGTTTGGTCCCTAGTATCCACTATGTTCGAGATTGATGTTGCTATGACTTTGCTATTCTTAATGCTTGTCACTAGGGCCCGAAAAGCCATGATTTCAGATCTGAACCTATTATGTTTTCATGAATATATGTGAGTTCTTGATCCTATCTTGCAAGTCTATAGTCACCTACTATGTGTTATGATCCGCAACCTCAAGTGACAATAATCGGGACCACTCCCAAAGTGATGACCATAGTTTGAGGAGTTCATGTATTTACTATGTGCTAATGCTTTGTTCCGTTCTCTTTAAAAGGAGGCCTTAATATCCCTTAGTTTCAATAGGACCCGCTACCACGGGAGGGTAGGACAAAGATGTCATGCAAGTTCTTTTCCATAAGCATGTATGACTATATTCGAATACATGCCTACATTACATTGATGAATTGGAGCTAGTTCTCGTGTCACCCCATGTTATGATCATATATGACGAACCGCATTCGGCATAATTATCCATCATTGATCCGGTGCCTACGAGCTTTCCATATAATCGGTTCTCGCTATTTACTTTTTCCGTTGCTAATGTTACAATCACTACAAAATACCAAAAACATTATTTTGTTGTCTTTACTTTTGTTACTGCATACCACCACTATCATATTACTTTGCTACTAAACACTTTGCTGCGAGATACTAAGTTTCCAGTGTGGTTGAATTGACAACTCAAATGCTAATACTTGAGAATATTCTTTGGCTCCCATTGTGTCGAATCAATAAATTTGGGTTGAATACTCTACCCTCGAAAACTGTTGCGATCCCCTATACTTGTGGGTTATCACCCTACCTGAACTCGGTAGTGTTTTTTTATAAGACTATTATGTGGTCATGCTTGTCTGGGACAACATGTTCACATGTGTGTGGCAGAACCAGCTCATGTTTTGGAGCTTGCTATCGTAGTTCATTCCCAAGAATCTCGCAATGCCACCTCATCGATTTGTGTTGCTACTTTCTTTTTTCAAACATGCTGTCTGAAATATCCTGACACCAACGAGATCTGAATCTCAGGCAGATATGATGGTTGGAACGTCTCCCAAGAACTGGAATATTGGTCTCTCTGTAACCCGGTGAAGTGGATGTCGTGGCCAACACACCCAAAATTCTAAGACCTATGATTGTTGTATCTTGATTGAGGAAGTTGGCCACCTCCCCATAAGGATTTCAGAGATTTACTTCCATAGTTATTCCTTATGGATTCTTGTGCTCAAGTCCGACCTTTACTTGATGTTCTACATACCAAACCATACCAATAAATGGGTTACGCTTAGCACATCAAGGAGAACATTAGAAGCTGAGTGCTAAATGTTTCTCGTCGATCAGCCCGATTTCGCCCCCTTGGCCTCGCTAAGGTGAAATCTGAGAAAGTGTTGTCTTCCTTTGCACCTGCATTGTCCATCACTATTCATCATGGTAGTAAGATGTGTTGCCAGGATCCTTGGCGCGGATGTTGGTAAAACCTTGATGACTATGGAAATGCTCAAGTTCTTGAGAGCACACTCATTCACTAGGTTATATCCTCGGTATCAATTGGAATGTGCCTCCCGTTTGCCGAGTTGTTCTATAACCGTAGTTTCCGTTCCAAACTGGGTATAACATTCTTCGAATTCCTTCAAACGATCAATTTTGAATTGCCTCAGGCTGGTATGAAGAGTTTCAATGATCTATGGATCGAAGTAATAATTTTGCCACTTAAGGAAAAAAATTCTACGAGTCACCTTCTCTAAGGTGCCCCGTTATGGAATCATGGCAATTATTTCATCGCTATCTTGAAACCATTCACCATCTCCTCAAGCGTGGAATTGTTGCCTACCAAATTGACCCCCCGTTATCTGTTCTTCCATCCCTCCCGAAGTGTGTTTGAACATCTCAACTCAAGAGGTGTTCTATGCCTCATTCCGTGAGTTGATGGTCAGTTGCTCGATCCTCGAGAAGATCGATTCCTCTAGAGTTTTCATTTCTTCTCGTGGTCATGTTGAATGCAGTTCTCAAAGCAAGATGTCAAGATCAAGATGAAGCAATGAATCAACATCATCGAGAAGAGAAATTGGATCATGAGGATTGTGTTAGTTTGTGTCCCCTTTGTCCTATTACCTCACGTCTTGAATCTCGGGACGAGATTCTTGTTTAGTGGGGGTGAGTTGTCACATCCCTAATTTTGGTCTGACCTATGCTAGCTTCCATGTGAGCATCATGTTTAAATTCAAATGAAACTTGAATTGAGGAATTTTCAAAAGCCTCAGAAAACCTCTAAAAATAACCAACACTTAAATCTCATCAAATGAGTCCAAGGAAATGTTCCTGTTACTCTGTGAAAATATTGGTAAGAGGTAAAATTCAAACCAATATTTTTGGAATCACAGAAATATTTATTTGGGGCCTTTAACTTAAATCAATGACATATTTGAGTTGAATTTATTTTTGTTATATAAGAAATAAAGTTCAAATATTTTGTAAGTTGTCTGTGACCTTGGACTAGTTTCTGAGGTCACATAACAATTTACAGAAAGTTCAAAAAAAATGATTTGATGTTTTAAATCAAATCAAAATCAATTGCAGAAAATAGAAAACATAAATAACTAGAAAAACCAGAGAGAGATAATGCTTAACTGGGCCTCACCTGTGCTGGCCCAGCCCACACAACTGCCTCGGTGCCGGGCCATCCCTAACACATCTGCCAAGAGGCGAGGCGGGACAACACACGCCAGCAGGCGCCACGCCTCCTCCTGCTGGCCGCCGAGCCTCGACGCGTGGGTGAACGCCTGCAGCCGCCCCGATCCTCTGCCGACAACCCCACTCCTCCCTGCTTCTCCCTCTTTGCCGAAAGCACGCCGTCGCCGCCGCCACCGCCAAGCAGCTCACCACTGCCGTTCCCTTGCACTGTGGCCGTGACCCCGAGCTCACTTTGGACCCTAAGCCCTCTACGCCGACCCACTGAAGCCCGGATGCCCCCAAGACGACGCCGCAACTTTTCTTCCCCGTCCATGGCCGCCGGATGCCGCCGCCCGATTCGCCGTCTCCGCCGCCTCCCCGAGCACGCCGACCTGCTCTTCGACCTCATCGTGAGCCTCTGCACCGAACCTCTCTCTCCCCGCGCTCTTTTGCTCTCTGTAGATCATGGTTTCACCGAAGCCGAGAGCCGACCGCCGCCGTTCTTGACGCTGTAGTAGCCAGAGCTAGCAAAGCTCATGCCCGAGCATGGCTACGTGCTCAGCAGCTTCGCAGCAAGCTAACGCCGCCACTAGCTCGTCCTCTCGTGCACCATAGCGCTACGCCGCTCGAACCCGTAGCTCCGGCCGCCGTCGTTCTGGTCACTGCCGTCGACCCCGGCCTCCCTGTGCCCGGTTGCGTGCGCCCCTAGACGCGCGGGAGCATGGGCTCCCTCCTGGTGCCTCGCTGCGTCCAACCGCGCGGCTCAGAAGCGCCGCCGACCAACCCCGAGTTCCCGCCAGCTGCTGTGGTCGCCATGACGTGGCGCCGTTAATTAGCGCTTATAACCCCGCTTAAACACCCCTGTGGCAACTGCCATGAGGGGCCCCAAAGGCTCGCTTAGGTTAGTTTAGATTCCTGCTTAAATTAGTTCATAACCCAACGGGCCCCACGTGTCAGAGTTGACCAAGTTGACGTGGGTGTTGACTGGGCCCACATGTCAGCGACACTAACCAGCCCTAGTCACTGACCAGTGGATCCCACTGGTCAGGTTTGACCTGGACCCGCCTGTTGACCTGCTGAGGTCAGCATGACCTAACGCTGACGCTGTATTACCTTTTCTGGATTTATTTTTAATTCAGAAATTCCAGAAAATAGTATAAACTTCTAAAATTCATATAAATTCAACCGTAGCTCAGAATGAAATAATTTATATATGAAAAATGATTAGAAAAATCCAATCTATCCATCTGTACTGGTTTCATGCATGTTTAAACAACTTAACCTTGCTGTTTAGCTTAAAACATGTTAATGCACTTAATAAACCCAGAACTTGAGTTTGCATTTGAATCTTTGATTCAAATGAGCTCAAACCGCCCTGGTTGTAGATGCATTATCCAACACACTCATTTTTCCATGTCATATCATGCATCATATTGTTGCATTGCATTGATCGTGCTTCTTCTCTTTTGCCGGTATTGTTCCCCCTCGGTAGACGTTGTTGCGACGCTGTGATCGATGACACCGATGAAGAAATATACTATCTTCGTAAGTGCCTGTGCAAGCAAAACCCCTTGTTCATTCTCGATACAAACCCACTCTCTCGCCTCCTGCTCTCTTTTTACTGCATTAGGACAACAACAATTCAACTGTTACATGTCATGTAGTTGAACCCCTTTCCTCTCTGCATGACCTGTCATTGCCACAAGAAATAGATGAAACCCACTAGTATGAGTAGGAGTTGTTTGAGCCCTGATGTGCCTACTCATTCATGCTTGTTTGTAATGCCTGCTATTGCTTAGAGTTGTGTCAGGTCTGATTCATCGGGGATTAATTGGAATGTGGTGAACATGTCCTACTGTTGAGAGCTAAGTGTGTGAACATGATTTGGTAAAGGTAGCGATGAGAGGACATGTAGGAGTACATGGTGGATTGTCTCATTGAAACCGTCCTCAGGAACCGAGTTCTGTGTTTGTGATCCATGAACAGTTACTACCACACTTGGGTTCCGGTAACTCGACCCCTCTCAACTTATTAAACAACATGATCTCTCGCCCAGAGTTGCAACTAGTTTCTGGTGTTTGTAGGTAGTGTTAGTAGTCTACCAAGTGGCACCCGGTACAGGTGGGCTTGGGGCAGACTAGGCACCGTGGCACGGTGTACCAAGTGTAGATCCACCCGTCGAGGTGGGCTTGGGAACCCTGCACACATCGTTTGGGGCCGTGAGTGACACCCGGGCCGGATCTCCTTGCGGATGGAACCTGAATAGGCGATAAACCTGGACTAGAGACTTGTGTGGTTAGCCAGGTCGTGGCCGACTCCCTCGCCAGGCTTCCGCTTGAAGGTTGCCGAGATACACGATGTGTACATGGTGGTAAGTGGCGAGAGCGTGTGTGAAGAAGTATACCCCTGCAGGGTTAACATCATCTATTCAAATAGCCGTGTTCGCGGTAAAGGACTTTTGGGTTGCCTGTACAGTTCATAGACAATTGGCAGTGGATACTCTAAAATGCGCAAGATAAGCGTGAGTGTTATGGTGGCGTTCTCATAGGGAGACAGGAGCGGATCCATAGTGGTGTATTGATATGGTGAATATGTGGACTCGTGTGCGCCACCTCAAAGAGTTACTTGCAAATGTAGTTTAGGATAGCCACCGAGTCAAAGCTGGCTTCACTTGCGCTTAAACCCCGCCATCCCATTGTTGATAATGATGCATATGTAGATAGCTCTGATGTAAGTCTTGCTGGGTACATTTGTACTCACGTTTGCCTATTTTATGTTTTTGTAGAGAGACTTCAGTCTCATTAGTAGTTCCTCATGGACTTCGATGTTTAGCTTGTTACCACAGCTACGATCTTGTGCCCTTGGCAGGATTTGGTAGATAGTCAGGCTTCTCAGCCTTTTTCATTTGTAGATGTCTGTACTCAGACATGTTAAGCTTCCGCTTGTGCTTTGACTTGTATGCTCTGAATGTTGGGTCATGAGACCATGTTTGTAATATCTGGCTCCTCGGAGTCTAATGAATAAAATACTTGAGTTGTAGAGTCATGTTGTGATGCCATGTTGTATTTGCACATATCGAGCATATTGTGTGCATGTTATTGAAATGCTTGGTATGTGTGGGATCGGACTATCTGGTTGTTTATCCTTGGTAGCCTCTCTTACCGGAAATGTCTCCTAGTGCTTCCACCGAGCCATGGTAGCTTGCTTTGCTCGAACACTTAGGCTGGCCGGCATGTGTCCTACTTCGATCCTGTGTCTGTCCCTTCGGGGAAATGTCACACCGTGTTTACGGAGTCCTGCTAGCCCAGTTGCTACAGCCGGGATTCACTCGCTGATGACCGACACGTTCGCTGCTGGGTCATGTATGCCTGTCCCTTTACGTTAGCGCCACTTTGGGTTCACGACTAGTCATGTCAGCCCGGGGCTCCTTGTCATATGGATGCTAGTGACGCTATCATATACGTGTGCCAAAAGGCGTAAACGGTCCTGGGCCCGATAAGGCGACACCCGTGGGAATACCGTGCGTGAGGCCGCAAAGTGAGATGAGGTGTTACATGCTAGATTGGTGTGGCATTGAGTCGGGGTCCTGACACAGAGCCCGCCTGGACCTGTGGCCGGCAGCTCGCCGACGAAGAAGCGCGGGAGATGAAGCCAGGTGCCGGCCGGGTTTTCCGACCATACGACGAACTTCTGCAGCACCTCCGCCGAGCGGAAGCACGGCCGGGGGGGGGGGGGGGGGCATGCTACCATGGCGCGTCTCCCCTCATCAACGGGGCAGCCACGACATGGGCGACTACCGCCACGCGAAGGGGCACCGCCGCGGCCGTGGGCGGCCACGACAGGGGTCACAGTATGCTTACGGGGACGGCCGCGCCCGCGCTTGTGCGGCGGGGAGCCAGGCCCCTCTTGGCGAGCCTTCCCCTTCTCCGCGGCCGAGGACCTCTTCGCAGGCGCCATGGGGGTCGCTACTAGCGGTAGAGCGAGGAAGGAGAAGCGAGCAGGAAGAGATGAGCAATGGGGGCTCTGCCCCCCTCCTCATTTATAGCAAGAGAAGGCCAACCGGCGATCCCCACGATCACAGGTAATGATGATATTTCTCTGCATGCAGCAGGGACTCGTCAAGTCGGGCAGTTGCCGAGGCAGCGTGGGGAAGCAGAGACGCCCACGCCCGATCAATTGCCACGTGCCGACCAAGGCCGCGGGCTGTTGGGGCCTTGGCGCTCCACACTTGCCCTTTGGCTTCGCCTCGAAGTCCGGAAGCGGCCTTGGGCCTGGGGCTACTTGTCGGCGTCCACAGGATCGGGGTCCCAGACCTGCACTGTGTCCCACGGCGTGGCTCCATCAGCGGCCCCGTACGGCCTATCTTCACCAGCAAACACTCAAGACTCTCGCGAGGGGCCAAGCCTCGCGAGGCGGATGACACAAGACCTCTTCGGGAGCGGCCTCACCAGGCTGGCTCGCGAGGGGTGGAGAGATCAAGGTAAGGGACAGCTCGCGAGGTTCCTGTGACGCAAGCCATGACGACTGGCGCCAGGCGGGCGCCAGCGCGCGCAGTATCCTCGTTTCCTCTTTGGTGGTAAAGGGGCAAGCGCAGGCGAGGAGTCCCGAGGCATCAGGCAAAGGTTTCCATATCGGTGCAACGAGACCAAGACCAGCATGACGAAAAGATGAAGGTCATTGTGGAGCCCAAGATGGCGTCACCACTAGAGCCTTTGGCAGGTGAAGATCACCTTTAGTCAGGATAATTTGTACTAGTTGTATCCCTTCGAATTTAGCCGTTGTTGGCTCCCTTCCCGCTCAATATTTGGGGAGAGGACCAGGGCCTCTATAAATAGGACTAGCCACCACAGTAGGAGGCAACTCAGCTTGAACTAGTTCAGATCATCCTCACCCACACTCACCATGCACAAGAACACCTCTCCTTAGGAGGCTGTTCTTCCCTTGTACTATTCATCATCAGCCCTCGAGGCAATCCACCCCACCACACTGGAGTAGGGTATTACACCGCAAACCAGTATAAATCTTGTGTCTCTTGTGTTGCGGGCTCGTCGAGTTAAGCTTTGAGATCGCGATCAGGCTGAGGGCGTGATTAGGTAGGGGGAGATCTTCATGTGCACCCCAGTGTTCGAACCTCAAGGGTTTTGCCAGAACCCGATATCCGACAGAGGTGTTCTAGAGCTCAGCGAGCTCGTGAGTTGGCCTTGGTGGAATGAGTCCAATCCAAGATCTCCCCTCCCCCATGGTGGTGGCTAGTCCTATTTATAGAGGCCCTCGTCCTCTTCCCAAATGTAAGGCGGGAAGGGATCCCACAACGGCCAAGTTTGAAGGGAGACAACTAGTACAAGCTATCCTGACTAAAGGTGGTCTTCGCCTGCCAAAGGCTCTGGTGGTGACGCCGTCTTGGGCTCCACGGTGACCTCCGTCCTTCCGTCCTGCTAGTCTTGGTCTCGTTGCACTGATATGGAAACCGTTGCCTGATGCCTCGGGACTCCTCGCTTGCGCTTGCCTCTTTAGCACCAAAGAGGAAACGAGGACACTGCACGCGCTGGCGCCCACCTGGCGCCCGCCTGACCCCGGTCATCATGGCTTGCGTCACAGGAACCTCACGAGGTCCCCTTGCCTTGATCTCTCTGCCCCTCGCAAGCCAGTCTGGTGAGGCCGCCCCCTAGGATGTGTTGCGCCGTCCGCCTCGCGAGGCTTGGCCCCTCACGAGGGTCTTGAGTGTTTGCTGGTGAAGATGGGCCGTGTAGGGCCGCTGGTGGTGCCACGCCGTGGGCCGCAGGCAGGCAAGTCTGGGGACCCCCGTTCCCAGGATGCTGACACCTGCAGAAGTACATCCATTGCTTCAACAGCGTTCGCCTCAAGATCGCCAAGGTGACGGACGAGGCCATCATTTCAGCGTTCTCTGATGGCGTCCGCGACGTCAAGATGAAGGAGGAGCTCGCTATCCACGAGGAGCTATGCACAGCGCTGGAGATGTTCAACATGGCGACCAAGTATGCGAGAGCTAAGGAGGGGCGCCTCTCCCTCCTCGAACTCCCTGCTGCCGACCTAGAAGAGAAGAAAGCCAAGGCCAAGGACGTGAAGCGCAAGGGGTTCGCCGTGCTCCTGGAAGAGCCAGATACGAAGCGCGGCCGGGACCACCCTGAGTTGTCCAAGAGCAGCCGTCCGTTCTGCACCCTCCAAAATGTACACACCCACAACACCAATGACTGCCAAGAGCTCCGGGCCATTTGAGATGGACGCTTCGGTCGACGCCTGAGCGCAGCCGACAGGGCTACTGATGAGAGAGGATGATGTAGGGCGGAACCCTATAGGCGGATCTTACACGCTTGGAGTGGATCCTACGGGGAAACACGAAGAGCGCGCGGAAAACACAAAGGGGAAACACGGGGAAAACGAGAGAGTCACTAAACCGACAAGTAATCAATCACACAAGGGCTAGATCACCGAACACATGAGGTAGCACAAGATTCAAAATCAACAAAGGTAGCCATTCTTCTCCGTGAGGAGGTCTTGATTGTCTTCCCTTGAAGGGGTCTTGAATCCGCTTCGGGGATCTTCTCCGAAGAGGTCGTGAGCTCCGAGGAGAAGTAACCAAGTGGATGGGCAAGGGCTCCCACACAAATATGAGCTAAACCAATGCTAACCCTAACTAGGAGGAGGCGGGGGAGTATATATAGTTTACGGGGCGAAAGGGTACACGGGCCTCGGCCCAAGTGGTTGCGCACAGGCAGGGCCGGAAGTTCTGGGCGGTGCCGGAAGTTCCGGGCGCCGGAGGGTCCGGGCAGGGTCCGGCCTAACCAGAAAGTTGGCGCGGGTGGAGCAGGGCTGGCGTCCGGGGGCCGGAAGGTCGGGGCGAGCCGGAGGTTCCGGGCTAACCAGAGAGTTGGCACGCCAAGGCTGGTCGATGTCTTTGGAGGCCGGAAGCTCCGGGTAGGCCGGACGTTCCGGGGGCCGGAAGTTCCGGGCTGTGGCCGGAGGTTCCGGGCTGTCCAGAGAGTTGACGCCTGTTGTTTCTTCTTCAGCTCCTGGCTCCTTGACTTGAACGTTGTACCTGATCATGCATAGCGTCTCGGACTTAGGTAGTAGCCATGTCTCACCGAAGAAAAGGGGAACTCAAGTAGGAGCGATGTCACCTCGTCTTGAATAGCACGAGCTCTTGCTCTTGTCATGGGTCCACTTGGAGCTTGGATAGTCGATGGAAGGTCCATGGGATGACCGAAGGATACTCCACATCATCTCCCCCCCCCTTGTGAAAGATCCGACCTCGGATCAAAATCCTCATCACCAAGGTACGGCGCGAGGTCCTTGACGTTCAAGATGTCGCTCACATTGTACTTGTCTCGTGGTAGGTCGATCTTGTAGGCGTTGTCGTTGTAGCGTGCTAGCACCTTGAAAGGTCCATCCGCTCGAGGGAGAATCTTGGACTTGCGTTCATTGGGGAAACGTTCCTTGCGAAGGTGTAGCCACACTAGAGCCCCAATGTTGAAGACCATGGGTTGCTTGTTGACATTGAGCTTGGTCGCTAGTCATTGTACTTGGCGCTCGATGGTGTGCCTTGTATCCTCATGCATCTTCTTGATGTAGCTTGCCCGTGCACTCGCATCCATGTTGGTGCGCTCTTGTAGGGGAAGAGGTAGAATGTCCAATGGTCCCAACGGGTTGAAGCCGTAGACGACCTCAAAGGGGGACTTGCCGGTAGTCGAGTGTCTTGCACGATTGTAGGCGTACTCGGCGATGGGTAGACATGCTTCCCACTCCTTGATGTTCTTCTTGATCAACACGCGAAGTAAGGTGGAGAGAGTCCGGTTCGTCACCTCCGTTTGGCCGTCGGTTTGAGGATGGTATGCGGATGAGAACAAGAGCTTGATTCCGAGCTTGGCGCATAGGGTCTTCCAAAAGTAACTCAAGAACTTGACGTCACGATCGGAGACGATTGTCTTTGGTACTCCATGGATTCGCAAGATTTCCCTACAAAAGAGATTTGCAATGTGTGAAGCATCGTCTATCTTGTTGCAAGGAATGAAATGTGCCATCTTAGAAAATCTATCCACAACAACAAACACGGAATCCTTTCCATTTTGAGTTCTAGGCAAACCAAGTACAAAACCCATGCTAATGTATTCCCAAGGTTGATAAGGTATAGGAAGAGGCATGTAAAGACCATGAGATTGAGCTTTAGACTTAGCTTTGCGACATGTAGAGCATCGGGTGGTGAAGCGTGAGACGTCTCGAAACATCTTGGGCCAAAAGTAGTTCTTGGAGAGCGTGGCGAACGTCTTGTCACGTCCAAATGTCCCATGAGCCCGCCTCCATGAGCCTCTTGCAAAAGGAGCAAACGAAGAGAGGACTCAGGAATGCATAGTTTGTTAGCTTTCATAAGATAAGCATCCTTGATATAATATTGTTCCCAAGAAGTATGAGTCAAACACTTAGCATAAGGAATAGCAAAAGATGGATCATTAGCATACAAGTCTTTTACGTGCTCAAAGCCAATAACATTCAACTCAAGTTTAGTGACAAGCGTGCAAATGCGTGAAAGTGCATCCGCAACTACATTTTCCTTACCCTTAATGTACTTGATCACATAGGGGAAAGATTCAATAAATTCACTCCATTTGGCATTACGCTTGTTCAACTTAGTTTGACCTTTTAAGTAGTTAAGCGTTTCATGATCGGTATGGATGACAAACTCATGAGGTCTAAGATAATGTTCCCAAACATGTAGTACACGCACTAAAGCATACAATTCTTTGTCATATATGGGATAATTAAGTTGAGCACCTGAGAGTTTTTCACTAAAATATGCAATGGCTTGTTTTTCTTGCATCAAAACTCCGCCAATTCCGGTACCACTTGCATCACAGTGAACCTCAAAAGTTTTGTCAAAATTGGGCAAAGCAAGAATCAGAGCATGAGTAAGCAAAGACTTGAGCTCATCAAAAGCGGTGGATTGCAAAGGTCCCCAAATAAAAGGAGTATTCTTCTTACTCAAAGCATGCAAAGGAGCGGCTATTGTCCTAAAGTCTTTCACAAAGCTGACGATAAAAACCCCATAAGACCAAGAAAGCGACGCACTTGTTGCAAATTGGTGGGTTGGGGCCAAGTTTTAATTGCTTCAATTTTAGATTCATCAACATGGACACCCTTTGAGGATACAACAAAACCCAAGAAAACCACTTTGTCAACACCAAACGTGCATTTTTTCATGTTTGCATAAAGACGTTCCTTGCGAAGAGTTTGCAAAACAGCTCTAACATGATTAAGATGCTCTTTCATGGTTTTGCTAAACACAAGGATATCATTGAAGTAAACCACAACAAAGACTCCAATATAAGGGCGAAGCACATAATGCATAAAGGCGACTGCAATCTGGGAGCCTCCGATAGACCCATAGGCATCACTAACCACTCATATAAGCCAAATTTGGTTTTGAAAGCAGTTTTCCATTCACACCCTCTTGAATGCGGATTTGATAATAGCCACTTTTAAGATCAATTTTTGAGAAAAAGTTGGCTCCACTAAGTTCATCAAGCATATCATCTAAGCGAGGAATGGGATGCCTATAGCGAATGGTAATAGCAATTATAGGTCTACAATCGGAAAACAAGTGGAAACTTCCATCGGGCTTAGGCACAAGTATAACGGGAACGGCACAAGGGCTGACACTTTCACGTACATGACCGTTTTCGATGAGTTGTTGTACTTGCCGTTGAATCTCCTTGGTTTCTTCGGGATTGACTGGGTATGGAGCTTTGTTTGGGAGAGGCGCCCTGGATGAGGTCGATTCGATGCTCAATGCCTCGAAGAGGAGGTAGACCCGAGGTAGCTCATCGGGAAAACATCTTGGAATTTCTGCAAAAGAGATAGAAACACTAAAGGTAGCTCATGAGAGGTGTTAGTTGTTGGCTCTCCATCCTTGCACACAAGGACAAAATGCATCACACTCGATGGGTTCTCACACACTTCTCGCATCTCACTTTTGGTGGCAAATAGGATGAGGTTTTTCTCTTTAGGCGAAGAGGCGCTCAAGTTTGGCTTGTGGCTCTCACTCACTTTTTGGTGGATCACTTTCTCACTCTTCTCTCCATGATGGGTGGCTTGCTTATCAGCTATCACTTGACTAGGAGACATAGGTCGTAGCACATATTCCTTCCCTTTCATCTTGAAGCTATAGTGATTTGTGCGCCCGTTGTGGAAGACACCACGGTCGAATTGCCATGGTCGACCAAGAAGGAGGTGGCAAACGGTCATTGGGACCACATCACACTCCAAAGTGTCCTCATATGCACCAATTTTGAAGGAGACTTGGACCATATGCTCGACTCGTATAGTGCCGGAGTCACTTAGCCATTGAACCTTGTACGGGTGATGGTGCTTCCTCTTGACCAATTGAAGTTTGGAGCATAGTTCTTCACTTGCCAAGTTGTGGCAACTACCTCCGTTGATGATGACCTTGACGGACCTTCCATTGATGCCGGCCTTTGTGTGGAAGATGTGGCATCATTGGTCTTCTTCTTGTTGATATTGAAGAGTCAAGACCTTGGAGACCACGAGAGCGGGGCTCGAATCCTCATCACAAAAGACTTGATCATCTTCATCCTCGTTCACTCGCCGGAGTATGGCCACTTGCTCAAGAGCTTCCATCTCCTCATCACTCATTGAGTCATAGGTGCCATCGTCGTTGAGGATCATGGTGCGCTTGTTGGTGCATTCATAGTACTTGTGGCCTCGGCCGCCGCAAGTGAAACACTTGAAGGAGCTTGTCTTGACGGTCTCATCGGTCGGAGTAGATGGCGAAGCACGCGGCTTGAAGTTGCTTGTGGTAGGAGGAGGACGACTTGAACTTGTCGAAGTTTTCTTGTAACTTGACTTGTAAATGCCGTTGTTTGTAGAGGTTTGGTTGATGCAGATGTTGGAGGAGTCATTGAAGATTGGTTGTTGGAGAAGCCGTAGCTCTTGGGCCAGTACTTAAGCGTATTTGAAGTCATCTTGCACTTGACGTTCGCCTTTGTAGCTTGATGCACGAGCTCAATGATGTTGGAGTAGGGTTGGAAGTGGCGATCTTCTTGATGGGATGATTGAGTCCATTCAAGAAATGTGCCATTGTTTGCTCATCATCTTCCTTTACATTGGCTCGAATCATGGCTATCTCCATTTCCTTGTAGTATTCTTCAACACTCTTTGTTCCTTGCTTGAGGAGTTGGAGTTTCTTGAAGAGGTCGCTGTTGTAGTAGGTGGGTACAAAACGTGCTCGCATGACATCCTTCATTTGAGCCCACGTGGTGATTGGAGGTTCACCTCTTGCTTGTCTCCGCTCAGGGATTTGTTCCCACCATATGAGCACATAGTCTTGGAACTCAAGTGATGCCATAGCGATCTTCTTCTCTTCCTCATAGTTGTGCAAACGAAAGATTTTGTCGACCTTCAATGCCCATGAAAGGTACTCTTCGGGGTCATTGCTTCCATTGAACTTGGGCATGGTGAATTTGAGCTTTCCATAGCGTTGCTCTTCATTGTGTTGTTGGCGATGGTGATGATGACGCCCTTGACGTGGATGGCAATCATCTTCATGTTTCTCTTGGCGTGGATGAAGTCCATGATCAACTTGCTCTTGTTGAACTTGAGGTTGAGGTAGAGCTTGACGAGCTTGTGGAGGAGCTTGAGGAACTTGACGTTGCACATGGGATTGGTAGTTCCTCTCGCGGATTTCTTATCGAAGGGCTTCCTCTTGATTGCGCCGTTCGCGATTGCGGTTGGCGATGGCTCGACTTGATTCTTGAAGGGCACGTTGCGCCTCAAGAGCTTGCGCTTCTCGTTGTTGTTATTGAAGACATTGTGCCTCGGCGTCTTGTTCTTCTTGGTGTAGACGCGCTCGTTCTTCCTCTTGGTGCCTTAGTCGTTGTCGTTCTTGAGCTCGAGCAAAAGCGTCTTGGTTTGAACGCGGACGAGGAACTTGCTCATCGACTTGCTCTTCTGAATGCTTGTCATGTAGCGGGTTGCGAGATGCATGACGGTCTTGACGCGCGGCTCGTCGAAGAGTGTTCGATGACGGTGTACTTGAGTCGTAGAAGGTGTCGTCTGAGTGTCGACTCAAGCGGCTCCGTCTTGAGGCTGAAGAACTGGAATGATGTCGGTTCCTCATCAAGGTGCGGATCTCGTCCATTCTTGCATCATTCTCTTTCTTGTGAGCATCGAACTTGTTATCGAAGTAGTGTCTTGTGCGTTGCTCGGAGAGTCGCAAGTCGGTGGCGAGGTTGTCGATGCGGTCACTCATTGCTTGTTGCTCTTGGTGCAACGCTCGTTGTGCACCAAAGAGGTGGCTCTTGGTGACGTATGATGACATGTCGTCGTCTTGCTCCAAGAAGAGTGGGTTGGTAGAAGTACTAGGCCTATCCATCATTCCAAGAAAAAATGTGAGTGGTAGAAGGAGAAGAACTTATACCAATGTACTTTGACCGATGTTGATGATGAATCAAGTTCACTCAAATGCGGACAATGAAATAGCACTATTGGTACCAATTCTTGTCGGTTCTCACACCTACACAAGTAAAAGCTTATGGTGGAGCTTGGTTAGGATGGTGGTATGAAATTTGATGCAATTGAAAGAGGGATTCAATAATGTTGGAAAAGATTCACAAATTTGCAAATGCAACAAGTAGACCAAGCAAATAATGGTACACGGAAACACACACGCAAATAGATAAGTGGGATTGTGCAAACCAAAAGTGAGCCAAAATGTGGAATCCACGAAAATGCTCTTGTTGCACAATACTAGAGAGACGCTAGCACGATTGCACAATAGGCGGATACGGAACTTGTGCACAACCTACTAGGCAAAATGCAACGATCTCTATCCCAAGTATGCTATAAGTATTGGTATTTCGGTGCTATGATCCAAGATGATCTTAGATGACAATCTTAATGTAGTATGATGCTATGGTTCTTGCTCATAAGCTCTTTGCTTATCTTTCCTCTTTTCTTAAAAGCTTTGGTGGCTCTTTCACTTGTGAGCTCTTTTCTTATGCGAAACTTCACGAACCAAGATAGCAATTGTGTATGTGATGACAACTTTGTGACACACAAGTTGATGCCAAGATATACACCACTATTGTATGGTATGTATGCTATGGAGTATGATCACTAATGTGCACAAGTCACGTTGCCGGCAATACTCAATGGCTAGTCTCGGTGGGTAAGCAACGCAAAAGATGGGCTGTGATGTTTATCAATGCAATGGCAAGGTTTGGACAAAGATGTCGTCGAGATTACCGTCCTTGCTTACGGTTGAAGGTTCCAAACGGATGCGAATGTGGATGATGATGTGATGCACGGTCTTACATCTTATTTGGCGAAGATGCCGCCGCACCGTGGTCGGAGTTGCCGAAGTAGCGGGAGTCGTCGAAGATGCGCCAACCTTTCGTCTGGGCGGAAGTTCCGGGCAAGATGGAAGGTCCGAAGTCCGGAGGTTCGGGAAGGCCGGAAGGTCCGGGGCCGAAGTTCCGGATGGGCGGAAGTTCCGGTGGTCGTGATTCTGCCAAGAACGAGACTTGAGGATCGTGGATTTGGGTGAAAAAACTTGGGGAAAACCCAAATCCAAGGGAAAAAGAAGAAATTAGAGGGAAGAAGGGTAGGGAAGCTAGATCCACTCGAAGCAAAGCAGATCCATGGATCAAATCCAACAAAACTTCATCACCACGAACAAATCACAAAAAAAATTGGGGCTATTTTTGGTGGGGATTTTCGGATTTAGGACGAAAACAACAAAATCAAGCTAGAAAACACGGGTAGGGGCTCCAAAAAGCGTGATCAACGTGGCTCATGATACCAAGATGATGTAAGGCGGAACCCTATAGGGCCGATCTTTCACGTTTGGAGTGGATCCTACGGGGAAACACGAAGAACGCGCGGAAAACACAAAGGGGAAACACGGGGAAAACGAGAGAATCACTAAACCGACAATTAATCGATCACACAAGGGCTAGATCACCGAACACATGAGGTAGCAAAGGATTCAAAATCAACAAAGGAAAGATACAAAGGTAGCCGTTCTTCTCCGTGAGGAGGTCTTGATTGTCTTCCCTTGAAGGGGTCTTGAATCCGCTTGGGGGATCTTCTCCGAAGAGGTCGTGAGCTCCGAGGAGAAGTAACCAACTGGATGAGCAAGGGCTCTCACACAAATATGAGCTAAACCAATGCTAACCCTAACTAGGAAGAGGTGGGGGAGTATATATAGTTTACGGGGCGAAAGGGTAAACGGTCCTTGGCCCAAGTGGCTGCGCACAGGCAGGGCCTGAAGTTCCGAGCGGGGCCGGAAGTTCCGGGCGCCGGAGGGTCCGGGCAGGGTCCGACCTAACCAGAAAGTTGGCGCGGGTGGAGCAGGGCTGGCGTCCGGGGGCCGGAAGGTCCGGGCGGGCCGGAGGTTCCGGGCTAACCAGAGGATTGGCACGCCAGGCTGGTCCATCTCTTGAGGCCGGAAGCTCCGGGTAGGCCGGAGGCAGACGTCTGCAAGCGGAAGTTCAGTGGCCGGAGGTTCCGGGCTGTGGCCGGAGGTTTCGGGCTGTCCGAGAGAGTTGGCGCTGTCGTTTCTTCTTCAGCTCTGGCTCCTTGACTTGAGCGTTGTACCCGATCACGCATAGCGTCTCGGACTTTGGTAGTAGCCATGTCTCGCTGGAAGAAAAGGGGAACTCAAGTAGGAGCGATGTCACCTCGGATTGAATAGCACGAGCTCTTGCTCTTGTCATGGGTCCACTTGGAGCTTGGATAGTCGATGGAAGGTCCATGGGGATGACCGAAGGATGCTCCACATCAGAGGAGGACGAGGTGGAGTACGATGGAATGACCGCACCCCTTGTCAGGAGTGGCGCGACCAGCCCCGCAAGGACCACTGGCAGGACCAACCTCGTGAAGGCGCCTGGAGGGACCAGCCTCGTGAGGACTATCCTCAGGGCAATCCTGGCCTCCCTCCGTTGCCGCCACCGCTAAAGAGGAACGATGACCACCATCAGGACGAGGGGGCTGGTGGCTTCCAGGAGCCGCGCGCTATTGCTTGCATCTTGGGCGGTGCTCAGCCCCTGACTTCCGCATCTTCAAGCAGCTTGCTCATGAGGTGAACACAGCCCTTCCCAGGCTCGAGGCCACGCGCCCGCTGAGGTGGTCCAAGTGCGCCATCACCTTCAGCTCGTCGGCCCAGCTCAAGTGCGGCTACTGCCGGCGCCCTCCCGAAGCTTTGCTCACCAGTCATCAGCAACATCCAAGTCACCAAGACCCTCATCGACGGCGGAGCAGGGCTCAATGTCCTATCCGTCGAGACGTTCGATAGCCTCCAAGTGCCGTACGATCAGCTACAGCCTACCAAGCCTTTTTCAGGAGTGACCGACGACTCCACCACCCCGATAGGGCAGGTTCGCCTCCCTGTCACCTTCAGCCAGCGCAATAACTACCGCACCGAGCTCATTGACTTCGACATCGCCCACATCCGTCTGCTGTACAACACCATCCTTGGGTATCCAGCATTGGCCAAGTTCATGGCGGTGACCCACCACGGCTACGACGTCCTCAAAATGCCAGGAAGTGGTGGAGTCATCACGGTCCCCTGTGAAGAAAGAGATGCGGTGTGCTCCCTGGAGCGCACCTTCCAAGCCGCAGCAATCGAAGACCCGGACAATGAAGGCACCCTATACCCCCCTGTGGCCATCCCCATGAAGAAGAAGCAGCTACTCCACCCAGGGCCTCAGGAAAATGGTGTCTCCAATGGCACCACCTCAGGGATACCTCCCACAGCTGGGGCGCCTCCCTCCCTCGCATAGGAAGGCGCGCCCAGCGCCCTCCTCGGGCAAGGCTCGGGGGCTCTCTTCTGGAGGGCCTCAGACCTAGCCAACATCACGAGGGAGGCGCTTGGGCACCATGTGGAGGCGTGCTTCGTAGCATGTCTCCCTCAGGAGGGCACTAGGCGAGGAGTGCCCAGTGCTCAGGAGTTCATCGTCAAGGCGACCCAGGAGCTTCAAGAGGCAAGGAACATATGCGGAGACCGCCGCCCACCACCCGGCGCAGCTCCCCATCCTGGCGAGGACGGCGGGCTGCACGTCTGTGTCGACATTCCAGGGCTCAACAGGGCCGCATCTCAGGAGCGCTTCTGGCCTTCGCATGTTGGCCGGTGCGAGGGTCCACCTCACAGCTATGCTCGCATGCCGTTTGGCCTGCCGAACGCGGCTGTCACCTACCAGCGTCATCTGCGGAGCGTCCTGGCGGCTCAGGAGGCCAGGCACCACGCAGTCCGGGCGGAGATGGCGACGGTCCTCAAGGAACCACCCGAGCCCCAGAGCCTCCTGAGGCTCAGGGCCCTGGTGGCTCGTGAGGAGCGACCTCTTCAGCACGCACCTTCAGCTTCCACAACACTCCTTCGACAACGGTATCAGGTGGCTCTTTCCAGTTCATTCAGTTGGGGGCGCCCCTCGGGCAGCGTTATCCTCAAGTCGCACGGGTCCGCCCCCGCGACGTGTATCCTTTCGCATCTTTAGCTTACTCAGTCGGGGGTGCCCCTCGGGCTGCATTATCCCCAGGCCGCTCGGGTCCATCCTAGTGGCATGTATCGTTCATGCATCTATCTGAACTAGCTTGTCTCCTTGCATGAGTTATCTATGGCTATCACCTGCTTATCTGGTACTTCGATACCCCACCCGCGACCACCCTCGTTGCCACGGGAGCCGCGCACCAGTTGTCTTTCCTTAGGATTCCTCGCATGAGTAGGCTTGGCACGGCGTCTGTGCTCGGGTCCTTCCCTGCAGCGTCAATAAACCCAACTACTGAGCTCTATCTGGCAGGCCGACCCCGTTCAGGTCACCTCCTGGGGTCGTTGGTTTCTGGCCTTCTCATGGGATCGCCTCAGCAAATTCGTCCGGCGCAGGTTGCCTAACCATCTCGCAAGACCACTGAAGCTATCAAGAACAAAGACCAGGCGCAACCCACCTTGAGGTAGGGCCTCGTGAGTCCCGCGCTGGCTCACAAGTGCCCAGGCACATCTTGTCTAGCCCTGCCGTGCAAGCCACGAGTCAGGGCGGGGCTGTACACGCCCCGGGGGCTCCATTCAGAGGGCCCTCACCCATGCACCAGTGGAAGAACCATGCTTCATGCTGGCAGTCGACACGGTCGAGGAGCGGCTATGCCCGTGCAAGTCTTGAGCGCTTATGCTCCAGCTGGTCATAAACAACTGAGGGCGGCCCCATGGTCGTACCAACCTCAGGGAGCCACCCGGCTCAGTATCCAGCCTCACCGCAACGCTTTCCCCTCGAGAGAGTCGCACGAGGGGGCTGGGCACGGGGGCTACGCTTAGGCCCTCCCTAACGTACGTTGCCCTGCCAGGTCCCTTGGACCTGGTCGTCGCGCACCACTCCCGAGAGGGACCTCGGCAAGGACAGGTATGAAGGTCTGTTTGAACGTCAAGGGGGGCTTCTGAGCATCGCGTCTCAGGAGCCTAACCGGCCATGTAGCCCCTCACCCCTTGGCCCGTCCTGGTGATCCGGACGACCCAATGGTGGCTGAGGTATGCGCGGGTCGGGCCCTGCCGACGTAGAACCCTAAGACCTACTTTAGCAGCTTCTTCCCGTAGGCCGTTTGCGCGTCAAGGGGGACTCCTGAGCATTGGGACTCAGGAGCCTAACTCGCCACGTAGCCCTTCACCCCTTGGTCTGTCCTGGTGATCCAGATGGGCCAGCAATGGCGAGGTATCTTGGCGGGGTCAGACCTGCCGACGTAGACCATCAAGCAAACGGGAAGGAAATCACGGAACCTAAATAAATTATTGCAGAACATATTGTCCCCCAAACGACAAGTAGAGTTTTAACGCCTCCACGAGGCACATCTCATGTCACATGAAACCTCACAGGAGAGTAAAACAAGAAGGAGCGCCGTTCTTCGCTAGCAAGCCCTTTCTTCAGCCTTGGGCGCCGTCGTCGAGGCGCCTTCCCCGGCAAAGCGCAACCTTGTCAAGCCATGTCGTTGGCCTCAGACGCAGGATCGGCAGGGCCATCGGTTGGAGGTGCAGGCTCCATGGCGAGGAACTTCTTCAACAGGGCTTCCACCTGGCCCTCCACGGCTGTGGTGGCGGCTGCGCAACGCACCTCCTCCACGGGATCGAGCAGCTCCCCAAGGTCGGCGCCGGGGTTGCAAAGATGCAGGTGGCTGAAGACGTGCGTCAGAGCCGAAGAAGAAAGCGCGTGGGCTTCCCCCTCCACAATGGGGTCGATCCCGTCGACGACACCCTCGAGCGCCTCGACAAGATAAGGAAGCCGCTGGGTGGGGCCTTCGTCGTCAGTCGACGACAGCTTCTCCAAGCCCTTCTCATAGAGTACCCGCAGCGCTTCGCGGGATCTCTCCTCAAGGGCCTTGAAGGCCACGCGGTCCTCGGCAAGAATCTTCGCCCTGGCCTCCAGCAGGGTTTTCTCAGCCTCCATCTTCTTCTCTAGCTCCTCCAGGAGGTTGCGCTCTGCGGCCTGCGCCCTCGCCAATTGCTACAGTTCGGTGTCACGACTGTTGACCGCGTCTTCTCAGGCCTTCATCTTCTCCTCCTCTGCCTTGCAGTCATGAGCCTCTTCTGTGCGCTCGTTGCGCATGGTCTCCAGCTCGGCCTCCAGCGACCGACAGCAATCCTGGGTGGCCCCGGCGTCCTTCAGCTCCACCTCGCGAGTAGCCACGGCTTGGGCGGCGGCCTGCTTGTCCTTCTCGGAAGCCGCCGCGGCCTGGCTCAGCGCCGCACGGACGGATGCGTCGGAGTGCAACCAACCAGAGATCAGCTCTAGGCGCCCGGCCACTAGGCGACGGTCGGCGCCTTGAAGATCACCCCGCAGCCAGATCATCGCAGAAAGGGCATGTTCCAGGGCATCAGGCGAGGCAGAAGGATCATGAACTCGTGGGGGGACGGAAGAAGAAGGCAGCATCGTCGCCAAGACCTGTAGGTTGACGGTGGCGGGAGAAGAAGCCAGGTGCTCCGGAGCCTGCTGGGCCTTGGCCAGGGAGCTGGGGACAAGCACCTTGGGAGCCGACATGGCGTCAAGGCTCACTCTCCCTGGAGACGCTCCTCTGGGCCTCGCGAGGAAGACCGGGCCGGAGAGGTGCGGGCGCCATCGCCGCCCTTCTGCGCCGGAGGAGGTGCGGCCGTGCCAGGCTGCTGGGTCCCCGAGGATGTGGCCGCCCCCTCCTTCTTCTTCTTCAATGACGACGTCGGCCTAGCAGCACAAGGAGGAAGCATCAGGAAGCCGCAACGGAAGCAGGAGCAAGGGCAAGGTCAGGGCAGGATACTCACTGGTCCACGGCGGCGTAGTCCCGCCGCCTCTTCAGAAGTGCGGAGCCTGGGGGCCTCGCGGCCTGGGGCGCTGGCGCGCGGGCCCCAGGAGTCGGCGAGGCCACGGTGGCTCCGGGCGGCGACATGGCGGAGGCGTCACCCCGAGAGATCAGCGCCGATCTGCTCTTAGTCGAGACACTGGGCGGTGGCTTCCTCGAGGGGGAGACCCTGGACCTCCTAGTGACCCCAGCAGGGGGCAGGGCTTCCCTCGCTAGGAGGTCGTCAGCGTCGTCGTCAGGCAAGGCGTGGAGGAGATTGGCCTTGAGCGGAGGGGAGGTCTCCCTAGACCCCTCCGGGGTGGCCACCGAGTCCTGCTCCTCCTCCTCGCTGGAATCGTCAGAGGACACCACCACCGGAACCGTCACCGCCGGGGCCTCAGAGGGCACCAGCGGCACACGCGCCCATCGAAGAAAAGCATGGCGGCGGCAATCTTCGCCCCATCCGGGCGGCGGTACAGGGGAACGAAGGTGCCTGGCAGGTACCCCTGGTCGTCCCCAACCAAGGAGCGGAGGGTCGTGCCCAGCTCCAGGTCAGACAGGGCCTCCGGACGCAGGCGGAGGTTGCTCCTTCGCCCCCGAGCTTCCACAAGGGGCGCAAGCGCGCCTAGAGGGGAGCCACGCGCTGCGCCATGAACTCCTTGATGATGATGTCCCTCATCAGCCTCGCCGCCTTTGGGTCATCAAGCTTCAGGTCGACGGTCATCCTCTCCAGCACCAGCTCCGCCCGAGGGTCGGTGAGCTTCGCGTGGAACCACTCGTCGTGAGACGCGTCGGCATCTCCGCTGGCAGCACCGGGGTGAGAGCACTTGGCATCCATCGGGACCCACTTGCTCCACGAAGCCCTCGGCCTTCTTCCCGGCCTTCGAGATCGCGTTGGTCTTGTTGGCTGCAACGGTTGGTGCACCCGGCAAAAGGGCCGTCAGCAATCCGGAGATAGAAGAAGTGGCGCAGCAGCGCCACGGACGGCATCACCCCAACGTACGTCTCGCAATAGAAGGTGAATATCGACAGAAGGAGGATGGAGTTGGGATGAAGATGGAGGGCGTGAAGCTTGTAATGGCTGAGGACAGAATAGGAGAAGTCGGTGAAGGAGGAAACCAACCCCTCAATGATGTTGCTCATGAAGAAGGGATAGAAGGTGCTACCTGAGGCCTCCGGCTCGGCAGAGCCAGCCCGGAGTGCAGTTTTCCTCTTCTTGTCGCCCACCACCATCATCAGGAGCGTGGCGGCATGGTTCTTCTCCGAGACGCTTGGCGCTTTCAGCGCAGGCTCGTACCAGGATGGCGGAGGGGAGGCCCGAGATTTGTTGGGCACCATTGGCGACAGGTTCAGCGGAGGATTTGGGCGGATCTGGAGTCTTTGGGAATGAGGAGCAAGAAAGGGGATCTGGAGCAAGACGAAGGGGAGCAATGAAGGCAGCACTACCCGCGCTAGCCTTTTGTCAATCGGGCAGTTGCCGAGGCAGCGTGGGAAAGCGGGGACGCCCACGTCCCGTTAGTCGCGACACATCAATCAAGGCCGCAGGTGGCTCGGGCCCGCGGTGCTCCGCAATTGCCCCTTGGCTTCGCCTCAAATCCAATTCCGAGCGCGCCTTGGGCCCAGGGGCTACTATCATCGTTCTGGGAACGGGGGTCCCCAGACTTTCCTGCCTGCGGCCCATGGCGTGGCTCCAGTAACGGCCTGGTACGACCCGTCTTCACCAGCAAACACTCAAGACCCTCGCGAGGGGCCAAGCCTCGCGAGGCGGGCGACACAAGACCTCCTCAGGGGCAGCCTTGCTAGGCTGGCTTGCAAGGAGCAGAGAGATCAAGGCGAGGGCCACCTCGTGAGGTTCTCGTGAGGTGAGCAATGACGACCAAGGCCAGGCGGGCTCCAGCAGGCGCAGAGTACTGGTTTCCTCTTTGGTGCTAAAGGAGCAGGCACAGACGAGGAGTCCCGAGGCATCAGGCAAAGGTTTTCATATCAGTGCAACGAGACCAAGACCAGCAGGACGGCAGGATGGAGGTCATCACAGAGCCCACGACGGCGTCACCACCAGAGCCTTTGGCAGGAGAAGACCACCTTTTGTCAGGATAGCTTGTACTCGCTGCCCCCCTTCAAATTGGCCGTTGTGGGATCCCTTCTCGCCTAATATTTGGGAAGAGGACCCGGGCCTCTATAAATAGGACTAGCCACCACCATAGAAGAAAACTGATCTTGGACCAGATCCATTCCATCCACACACGCACAAGCTCACCGAGCTCAAGAACACCTCTCCTCAGGAGGTAGTTCTTCCCTTGTACTTGTTCATCCCAGCCTACAAGGAAATCCACCACACCACACTGGAGTAGGGTATTACACCACATCGGTGGCCCGAACCAGTATAAACTCTTCTGTCCCTTGTTCCTCGGGTTCGGCAAGCTAGGCTTTGAGATCGTGGTGAGAGCGTGAGCTAGGGGGGGAGAGATCTTCGTGCGCACCCCAGAGTTTGAACCTCAAGGGTTTTGTCGGAACCCATAATCTGACAGTATATATTTAGCAACAATGTAATTAGCATAGTCAGCATACCAAGGAGTGTTATGAGAAACACTTATTGCAACTAATTGTTCATCAGGAAAGCTATCATTAATAGGTTGTGGGTCATCAAGAATGTTTTCTAGCCTAGACAAGTTATCAGCCATGGGGTTCTTAGCTCCTTTTCTATCAGTGATATGTATGTAAAATTCTTGTAGCAACATAACCCATGTAATGAGTCTAGGTTTAGCATCTTTCCTTTCCATAGGATATTTTATAGCATCATGATCGGTGTGAATGGTAACTTTAGAATCAACATTGTATGATCTGAATTTATCACAAGCAAACACCACTGGTAAGAATTATTTTTCAGTAGTAGCATAATTCCGTTGAGCACTGTCTAGAGTTTTACTAGCATAATGAATAGCATTTAATTTCTTATCAACTCTTTGTCCTAGAACAGCACCAACTACATAGTCACTAGCATCACACACAATTTCAAAAGGCAAGTTCCAATTAGGTGGTTGAACAATAGGTGTGGAAATCAAGGCTTTCTTAAGTGTTTCAAAGGCTTCTACACAATTATCATCAAAAACAAATGGAACATCCTTTTGTAAAAGATTTGTAGGAGGACTATAAATTTTAGAGAAGTCTTTTATAAACCTCCTATAGAAAGCAACATGACCGAGGAAACTACGAATACCTTTGATATCTTTTGGACATGACATTTTCTCAATTGCATCAACTTTAGCTTTATCCACCTCAATACCTTGTTCAGAAATTTTATGCCCCAAGACAATACCTTCATTAACCATAATGTGGCACTTCTCCCAATTCAAGACAAGATTAGTTTGCTCGCATCTCTGCAAAACTCGATCAAGGTTGCTTAAGCAATAATCAAAATAAGTTCCGTAAATGGAAAAATCATCCATGAAAAGCTCAACAATCTTTTCATAAAAATCAGAGGATATAGCAGTCATACATCTTTGAAAGGTAGCAGGTGCATTACATAAACCAAAAGGCATATGTCTATAAGCATAAGTTCCAAAAGGACAAGTAAAGGTGATTTTCTCTTGATCAGGTTATGAAACAGGTATTTGAGAAAAACCAGAATATCCATCAAGGAAGCAAAAATGTGTGTGCTTTGACAATCTTTCTAGCATTTGATCAATAAAAGGCATAGGGTAATGATCTTTTCTAGTACCTTTATTTAATTTTCTAAAATCAATTACCATTCTGTAGCCGGTAACAATTCTTTGTGGAATAAGTTCATTTTTATCATTAGGAACAACATTATTACCTCCCTTATTAGAGACACAATCAACAGGACTTACCCATCAACTATCAGCTATAAGATTGATTATACCTGCTTCTAGAAGCTTCAATATTTCAGTTCTTACCACTTCTTTCATCTTAGGATTTAAATGTCGCTGGTGATCAAAAACGGGTTTAGCATCAGGTTCCATATTAATTTTGTGCTGACAAAGAGTGGGACTAATGCCCTTTGAATAATCAAGAGTATACCCAATAGCAGCTCGGTGCTTCTTCAGAACCTTTAATAATCTTTCTTCTTCATGTTCTGAAAGGTTAGCACTGATAATAACAGGATATATCTTTTTCTCATCAAGATAAGCATATTTTAAAGTGTCTGGCAATTGTTTTAATTCAAACACGGGATCACCTTTACGTGGAGGAGGACCTCCTAGAGTTTCAATAGGCAAATTGTGTTTAAGCGGAGGATGTTGTTTAAAGAAAATCCTATCTATTTCATTTCTTTTGTGCATATGCATGTCATTCTCATGGTCTAGCAAATATTGCTCTAGTGGATTAGTAGGAGGTACAGAAATAGAAGCAAGACCAACTATTTGATCCTTACTAGGCAATTATTTCTTATGATGCTTTCTACTAAACTTAGAGAAATTAAACTCATGAGACTCATCACCAAAACTAACACCAACAGTTTGTTTCTCACAATCTATTTTAGCATTAACGATGTTCAAGAATGGTCTACCAAAGAAAATGGGACAAAAGTCATCTTGTGGGGAACCAAGAACAAGAAAATTAGTAGGGTATTTTATTCCCACGCAAGAATTCAACATCTCTATCAATCCCAAGTGGTGTGATGGTGTCTCTATTAGCAAGTTTAATAGTAACATCTATGTCTTCGATTTCAGTGGGTGCTAAGTCATTCATAATTTATTGATATAAAGTAAAAGGAATAGCACTCACGCTAGCACCTATGTCAGATAAACCATGATAATAGTGATCTCCTATTTTAACTGAGACAATAGGCATGCCAACAACGAGTCTATGTTTATCTTTTTCATCGGGTTTGGCAATTTTAGCAGCTTCATCACAAAAGTAAATAACATGCCCATCTATATTTTCTACCAGGAGATCTTTAACCATAGCAACCCTAGGTTCTACCTTGATTTGTTCAGCAGGTTTAGGTGATCTAATATAGCTTTTATTGACCACAGTTGAAACTTTAGCATGTTCCTTTATCCTAACAGGAAAAGGTGGTTTTTCAATATAGGCAGTAGGAACAACTAGATCTACATTATATATAATTGTTTCATCTTTAGCTATTAATGGTTCTTTAATTTCTTATTTAATAGGTGGGTGATATTTGGACCACTTCTCCTTAGGGAGATCAAGTAGCAAATGATTCACAAAAGGAGGCTACTATCTCAAAGTCAAGTCCATATTTAGTGCTAAACTTTTGAAAAGCATTGGTATTCATAAAAGATTTAACACAATCATACTTAAGCTTAATACCTGACTCTTTACCTTCTCGTGTTCCCAATCTTCAGAGTTGCATTTAATTCTTTCTAAAAGATCCCACCATAAATCAATAGTCTTCTTCATAAAGGAACTTGTACAAGAAGTGTCAAGCATGGATCGATCATCATGAGAAAGCTGAGCATAAAAATTCTGAATGGTAATTTCTCCTGTGAGCTGAGGATTGGGGCATGAATATAACATTGACTTAAGCCTCCCCCAAGCTAGAGCGACACTTTCTCCTTCACGAGGCCAAAAATTATATATGTAGTTCCGATCACAATGAACTAGATGCATAGGATAATTATTTTTTTGGTTAAAATCCAATTTCAACCGATTCCAATTCCAAGATGTAATATCATCGCATAGCCTATACCACGCCAATGATTTTCCCTTCAAAGATAAAGGGAAAACCTTCTTCTTTGGTTCATCTCCGGGTAAATCTGCAAGCTTAAATAATCCACAAATTTCTTCCACATATATCAAGTGCATATCAGGATGTTCGGTTCCATCTCCTGCATAAGGATTAGCTAGCAGTTGTTCTATCATACCCGAACGAATTTCATAACCAATATTTTCAATAGGTGCAGTAGGTTGAGGGTGACTAATTGTGGTTCCGGTCGAGGTGAAGATACCCCGAACAAACCCCTCAAAGGATTGTTTTCCATAGTAACAAGTGACAATAAATTTCAGCACGTAGTAATAATTTTCCCTTACCAAGAGCGCTTCACTCCCCGGCAATGGTGCCAGAAAAAAGCCTTTATGACCCACAAGTATAGGGTACAATCATAGTCCTTTCGATAAGTAAGAGTGTCGAACAAGGTATTCTCTGCAAGCACTGGAACTATAAGTAACGAGTAGTTTGATAGCAAGATAGTTTGTAACGAGCAAGTAACAATAGTAGTAACAAAAGTCTAGCAAGGTAGCCCAATCCTTTTGGAGCAAAGGACATGCCAAATCAGTCTCTTATGATAAGCAAAGCGTTCTTGAGGGTACACGGGAATTTCAGCTAGTCACTTTCATCATGTTGGCCTGATTTATGTTCGCTACTTTGATAATTTGATATGTGGTTGGACCAGTGCTTAGGTGTTGTTCTTACTTGAACAAATCTCCTACTTATGATTAACCCCCTCGCAAGCATCCACAACTATGAGAAAAGTGTTAAGAATATGTTGTGGGAAACCACGGCCACCTATGGGACCAAGGGCCCCTTTTGGTTCGGCGGGGGGATGGGCAAGTTGCACAAAGAGCGGAGAAGCATAACACAGCACGACAGAGATCACACGGGCGGTTTTACCAAGGTTCGTGCCGTCGTGAGGCGTAAAACCCTACTCCTTCTTTGGTGGATTGATGGTGGAAGTGGTGAAGAAGCGCATCGCTCTTTGCCCGGCAAGATTGCCTCGGGGCGAGAGGAGCTACGCACGTATGAGTGTGAGGGGGTCCGAATCCCCTCAACGGTTTCCATGGGCCTCCTTTTATAGATTGAAAGAATTCCTTATATAACATTATTTTAAAATCATCTTCCCTATTAACACTGGTAAAATATGTCTTCCCTATCTAACCCTGACTCTAAACTTTGTTCCCAATATAACACTTCCATCCATTTTGTGAGCTAACGGTGTTAACTTGCACATAAAATGACAATATTACCCCTATAACAAGTATATGCCATTTTTTACTCCTCTTTCCCATGCTTCTGTGTTTTATTTTGTTTGAAGTGGTTTTGTACGGAGCTATGTCAAAATAATTATACTTGGCATTGTAGAAAAAAATTAAAAAAACGACGTCAAGCACACACACGTGTACTAGCGCATTAGTTAGTGATTTATTCATGCATGTGGGTGCTCCTTCACGTACCCATCCATGGATGCATTGTGAGCAAGTACACGATGATGACATGATCATTGTCATCCGATACTTACTGTCTGTACATGCCTGAATACCTGTGGCGGCCAAGGAAACACATAGACGTACTTGACTACTCGCGTGTGTACAGGCAAGCACACATACATACCCGAATACTCATACACCTGTGTATGTATGGCTAAAGAAACAAAACAAGTCCACGTAGAGCCCGGCAAGATACGTTATTGTTTTATTTGCAGGCGTGTTGAATGTCGATCAATTTGGACGTGGGGACAAGGAAAGGCACCAACGATCCAGGATATCCGGGCTGCTGTGCGATGCGTCTGACATATACTCATACCCAGGCATCCCAAGGGAAACTCACGCACCCATCATACACGCACGAAGCATCCAGGGAAAACTCACGCACAAACGTCAGGAGATACAAGGTAAAGGAGAGGGCGCACCCAGAGAGATAAAAGAGAAAGGAGAGGGCGCACCCAGATAGATGTTTGAGGGTAAAAAATGTCATTTCATGTGCCATTTAACACCGTTACCTCAGAAAATGGATGAAAGTGTTATATTCGAAACAAAATTTAAAAGTTAGAGTTAGATAGGGAAGAAATATTTTACCATTATCAAATAGGTCATATTATTTTATGGCAGTGTTAAATAAGGAATTGTCTTTAGATTAAGGGGTCACCACAGTGGGAAATCAGTCATTACATACTAATTAGATAGCAAACAGTGCTATTATACCTAACTCTGCAGGCTGACAGGGCGCATTAAATATGCCGCTTAATGTCGTGATCACAAATTGGTTCGATGTGTCCTACCAGATGCTTCTCGCCAAATTTTCTCGTCTTCTTGCTTGACACATCCCAGGACGGGTGTCGCTTCAAGGTATTTCTGTAGGAAGTGGCTGCCATGTGGCAAATAGCAGCCACTTAGTCACTTTGCGGCTTGATACCGCACTGATTGATGACTTGCGTCGTTGTGAGGTGATGCGATGGAGTGGTTTGCCTCCGCGAGCCCCGGCAGGCCTACTGGCATGATCTGAAAGCTTGCTTTCGGGGCAAACCCACCCTCGCCAGGCTCACCTGCCTAGCAAGGGAGGTTTTTCCCTTAGTTGAATCCTATTTCTCTGGCTAGTCTTGGTCTTCTTGTGCTGCACGTTGGACCTTCGAAGAACTGATCCCATGTGCTTCCATCTGATCTTGGTGTTCTAATCTTGTTATTGTGCATGTGCACAGTCTGAGCAATGGACCCAAGGTTTGTTTCACCGACAAGAGCCCCCGGGCCTGGCCCGAATGCGCTACCGGGCGTCGTCGGGGTAGGTCCTAAACAGTGCACAGGCAGGGGCATAGAGGTGGTCGGCCCCTTGAGATCTTCTTTGATTCTTCATTATCTTGAGCCCGGGCCAGTTTCCACTTTCCCCGCGTCGTGTAAAGCCAATCATGGTGGGGCCATGCTTGTAATGGCCTGTGAATGACTTTAATGCACGGGCGAGTAACTTCCAATTCACTCTTTCCACCACGCCCTTATCCTTAGCAATGTATGCTGCATGCATCAAGTGGGGTAGGTAACGGAGGCACGTGGTGCGAGAGAGCAGTAAGGCAGGGGGGCGGTCTTCTTGAATTGGTGGAGGAGGGCGGCGGTTACCCGTTGAGGGATCAACTCTCTTCCCCGGCCCTCCTATAAAAGGAGGGGCGGGGAAGGAGCAGAGGCATTCATCCTCACATTCCTTCTCCTCCGTCCTTTGCTTTCTGCTGGTCATGCTGAAGGGAAGAGCCTGGGGCCAAGCCCCAGGCAGGAGCTTGGGGTTGGTGATGTTGAATGCCCGTGTAGATGCTCGGGGAGTGAGTCTGGTCCAGGTCTAGAGGGGGTGCGGTGGACAAGCCGTCCACGGTGTGGGAGATATCAAGCTTTCCCATTGTGGTTAAATGCATGCCTCCTCTGCCTCGACCGGCCACCCGAGGTGGAGCGCGGGACCTTGCCGTGAGCTACTACAGCCCATCGGCCTAGTGATCGTGTTCTCAGATCCTTCATCGCTTGCCTGGGGTGCCGGGCTTGGTGTTGTTGGTAATCCCAGCCCTGCCACTTCCAGCAGAACACCGGAATGATGCTGAAGGAAGGGACGCCTTCCTGCTCGCCAAGGTGGGGAGCAGCGCACCTCGGGTCCCCTGGCCTTCTTGGCCGCTTGCCGTCTATCTTGGGAAACCCCAACCACCTATGGGACCAGGAGGCCCCTTGCTAGTTCGGCAGGGGGATGTCGCATTGCACAAAGAGCAGACGAGCGTAGGATAGCACGCCAGAGATCACGCGGGCATTTTTACCCACGTTCGGGCCGCCGCGAGGCGTAAAACCCTACTCCTGATTTGGTGGATTGATGGTGGAAAGGTGGTGGTCGAGCGTAGTACACTTGCCCAGTAAGGGTTGCCTCAGGGCGATAGTGGCTGCGCGGATATGGGGGTGTGAGTTATCCAACCTTCTAACCCTTTCTCCGGTTGCCATGGGCCTCCTTTTATAGATCAAGGGGTCACCACGATGGCAAAGTGGTCATTACGCACTGATAAGATAGCAACAGTGCTATCATAACTAACTCTACGGGCTGACAGGGCGCATTAGATGCACCGCTTAATGTCACATCATCGTTTGCCCGGCAAGTTAATGTCACATCGTCGTTTGCCCGACAAGGCTTTCCGGGCTATCTTGCCAGCTCCGCGCCTGCTTTCTTGACATGTCACAGGACGGGTGTCATCTGTGGATTTTTCCTGTAGGGAGAGGCAGCCATGTGGCGAATGGCTGCCACTTAGTCACTCTGCGGCTTGACACCGCACTAATCGATGACGTGGGTCGTGGTGGAATGGTGGGTGAGGTGGTTTTGCCTCCGCGAGCCCCCGGCAGGCGCTTTGGTCGCCTGCTTCTGGGGGTGGCCTCACCCCTTGCCGGGCTCGCCTGCCCGACAAAGGAGGCCTTTTTCTTGACGATATCCTGCTTCTCTGGCTCGATCTTGGTCCCTCTGATCTGCATGTTGGTCCTTCGAATCTCTTGGTCCTTTGTACTGTGACTTGGGATGGTGGTTCAATCTTGTTATCATGCCTGTGCATAGTCTGGGCAACACACCCAGGGTTTGTTGCACAGACAATAGCCCCCGGGCCTGCCCCGAACATGCTGCCGAGCATCGTCGGGGTAGTGCCCAATAAGTGGACATGTGGGTTTGCTGAAGAGGCTGGTCTCTTGAGGTCTTCTTTGCTTCTTCATTAGCCTTGATTCCGGGCTAATTTCTGGTTTCTCCGCGCCTCATGTAAAGCGAATAGTGGTGGGGCCGCTCCAGTAATGGCCCGTGAATGACTTTAACGAACGGGTAGAAACTGCCAATTCACTCTTCCTAGCATGCCCTTGTCCTTGGCCACGTAAGCTACATGCCTCGCGTGGGGTAGGTAACGGAGGCGTGTGGCGCGGGAGAGCATCAAGGTGACAGCCTGATCGTCTCTAATTGGCGGAGGAGGACAGTGGCCACCCGTTGAGGGAGTGGCTTCCCTCCCTGGTTCGCCCTTAAAAGGAGGGGTGGGGGAGGACGGAGTCACCCATCCTCGCATTCCCCCTCTTCTTTCTTCTACTTCCACCGGTTATGTCGAAGAGAGCTTGGGGCCATACCCCGGGCTCCATCTTGAAGCCTCCCCTAGATCTAAAAGGGGGATTCGGGCGGTGCGGCGACAACACCGGGGGTGGCAACCTCGGTGACGGCGCCGTCGGGCCGCCCGCAGCCTTGACTTCGGTGGGAGGGGACACGAACGACACCATGCCAAGGCTCGAGGCGGGCATGGCGCGTGGTAGTCGATTGCTCCTCATTCTTCTTCCTTTTGCGGTGCTGGGGGGAGCCATGGGGGAGATTCGTCGCTAATAGGGGCGAATCTGGCTCCCCTAGGGCGTCGTCTTCCTACTGTGTAGGAAGGCTTCTTGCTCTCACATACGTCTCCGTGGTGCGCGATGGCTTCTAACACCAGGGCTCCTGGGGACGACCATGCTCTCTGTAGGAAGATCCAGAGAGCATGGCGTCCGGCGTGATGGCCGCGCCTAGGTCTTCGAATGGTAGTGATGTGGACGGCAGCGGCAACCCACGACGCATCAAGAACAGGGACGACCGTTCCGACGAGCCGTGTTTGCCGGTGACTCCATGCCTGCCATCTGGTCCTCAGACAGTGTCACCATCCACGCCTGCCCTCCGGCTTCTTCCTCCTTGCTGGGGAGCGGCGACGTCCTGATCCTGGGGAGGCGCCGAATCCCAGCTGTGCCCGCCTCCGGCCTCTTCGACCTCTTCCTCTCGGAGATGGACACGGGCAAAGGCATTACGGGGCACCTATCTTTTTTCAATCTTAAACTTGTAGGTACTTGCCAAATTTTAATTCAAATAATGTAATCTCTCGAGTCCATGTTTGTGTTCTGTAACGTTTGTACTTGTATCAGCAAATAAATGAAGAAGATGAACCTTGCCGGGAAGCCATGCATGTATATGTCCATGCAGAGGCGAGATACCTCTTTAATGTAAACTAGCAGGTGAACCCGCGCATTTGCGCGGCTAGATTTTTTCGATATAATTCGCATTTAGATAATTGCAATCACTATTATTTAACATGTTATGTGCTGTTTTTTTATGATAATGTTAAAAATATGATGGCAGACTTTTAACCATGACAATTTAAACATTTTTATGGAATTATGTTCTCACACAACTTAATTTGCAATAAAAATACTGAATTTGCTATGCTAATAAATCAGACGTTGGAGTGAAATCCTAGATCTTTTTCTTTCTCGAAAACAGATTTCTATTGACATTCTACAGATTATAAAATACTCATTTGTAGGCACAGGCACCAAATATGCTTGGTACGGTCATATGTATTTCCATCATTTCCTTGTAATACGTGTAGTTTGCTCAACAATCCTTTTTTTTGAGTTGGAACTAACCGTTCCATTGCTTAACCATGCGCAGCGAACTCTCTGGCAACCAAGTCACGAATACAGTCTGGTGCTTGGTCCTTCCACCAACTGCATATTGCACCTGCTCTAAAGCCATAGTCAGCAAGGCTGTGAGCGGCAGTATTACACGAACACTTATAGAAAGTGAATTGGAAAGAATCAAACGAAGCGTAGCAAAGACTGCAGGCTTCCCGCAGCAAGATCCCGATGGGTGAGAGGTCATGATCTCCAGAGGTAAGAGCATTGACCAACATCAGTGAATCAGACTCAAAAATCACTTGGCGGACACCCATTTCACTAGCAGCCTTGACGCAAGACGTTGCTTTTGCCTGTAGTGGTGTGGCCAAGTACTCCTCCTTTCCAGCACAAGTAGCAATGAATTCTCCACGGCTCGACCGAGCAACACAACCCCATGCTCCTCTTCCTTCTTGTATGTAAAAGGAAGCATCAAAATTAATTTTGACGGCACCCTCGCGTGGCTTACTCCATACTGGTTCAGGTACAGGGTTTACATGGGCCACACCCCTCTCTTCAGCTCCATGAAAATCATCAAGTAAACACTTGACATTGTAAGCCACTGCTTCACACGGTTTCACTTTCTCTCCCAGAGCACAACCAACGCCAAGTCACATCGGTCTGGTGGTAGGAGCCATAACTGGTCGAACATGACCATTGGGTTTTCACACTGAATTAGGCCAAGTCTGATGTCCTCCAACTGTAGTTCTCTCCATACCTGTTTGACATTCTTAGACTTCAGGAACAAGTGGTCCCCGTCCTCGTCCAGTCTCATACACACTGGACACCTCGTGGCGAGCTCGATGTGCTTCCTCTTGATATTCATCCACAAAGGCAGAGAGTTCAGAGCTAGACGCCATAAGAACATACGGACCTTGGGGGTAATTTAAGGCTCCGTAACTCGTTTCCATCATTGTGAGGGACGGCGACGCCGGCACTGACGAGCAAGTATCTCTGTGGTGGTTCACCTCTCTCAACCTGATCCCCAAATGATACGCGGATTTCACTGAAAATGTCCCCTTTGGATCATAGTGCCAAGATACTTGATCGTCCATCCCATTCTGGACTGGAATTGCCGTAATATCCTTCAAGGCGTCTTCTACATGCGAACAGTGTCTGTAACAAGCTCCTCATCCCAAGTTTCTGTGACAGGATTCATCAGATCACTAACCCTCTCGAGGAGGACACTTCCACGGCTTGTACATGGCCTTCTAGTATCACCTCGGGGTAGCCATGGATCCTCCCAAATGCGCCCATTTTGGCCCGTTCCGATCCGCCAAACAATGCCCTGTTTCAGCAGTTCAACTCCTTTCAAAATACTACGCCAGGAGTAGGACATATCCCCCTTTGCTTCAGTCCCCAACAACGAACAGTTTGGGAAATATCGTGCCTTCAACACCCCGGCGCAGAGAGTATCTGGTTCCTGCAGTAGACGCCACCCTTGCCGGGATAGCATAGCTAAATTGAAAGTGTGGAGGTCCCGAAAGCCCAAACCACCCTCCTTTTTCGGCTTCGTCAATTTATCCCATCCGATCCAATGGCATCGATCCCACTTATCCTGGTTACTCCACCAAGACTAATTGATCGAGGTACCGCTTCCTCACACAACTTTTTTGTTAAGTCAAAATAGGACATAGCATATGTCGGAATCGCCACGCAACCGCTTTGACAAGGGTTTCATTCCACAGCATGCAGACGGTAGCCTCTCTACCCATCCCTGCATTCGTTGCCATATACTCGCTTGATATATTCAAGTCCTTGCTTCTTGATGCTCCTACATGTGCAGGAGGCCAAGGTAGCGCTTCCTCGGGATTCATGCGCTACCCCAAGGATTTGCAAAGACTCGGCTTTCTTCTTGCTGGACTGGTCCCTTTGCTGAAAGTGACAGCTGATTTGTTCTTGTTTATCATCTCTCCGGATTGTGCCTCATACAACGCTAGTATGTCTTGCAGTCTTTGAGCCCCTTGGGCATTAGCCTTCATCACAATGAGCGAGTCATCCGCAAAAAATAGGTGATTGATTCTTGGAGCCCCTGGACATATCTGAATACCTTGTATGGTACCCTCCGTTTCAGCATGGTGGAGTAAGGCCGAAAACCCCTCTATACACAAGATGAACAAGTACGGAGAGAGCGGATCTCCTTGACGCAACCCCCTCTCCGGCACTATCAACTCCGTTAGGTTTCTGTTCACTTTACTCAGACTTCCGCAGACGCTGACGCATTTCATAATGGTACCAATCCATTTCTCAGCAAAGCCCATCTTACGCATGGTCCACTCCAGAAATTCCCAGTCGACGCGATCGTAAGCTGTGCTCATGTCCAACTTGATGGCGACCAGTCCGTCCCGACCCCCCTTCTGCTTGTGCATCAAGTGATTTATCTCATAGTCCAAAAGCACATTTCAGTGATCATCCTTCCCGGAACAAAGGCAGATTGTGTTGGTGAGATAATATCCGGTAGCACCTCCTTCAACCTGTTTGCAAGGACCTTGGAGATCAATTTATAGAGGACGTTGCACAAGCTGATCGGTCTGAACTCCGACACCTTTTCGGGGTTATTGTTCTTCGGAATCAGCACAATAGTGGTCTCATTCCAATCCTCTGGCATAGAACCGCCATTCAGCACCTCGAGCACCTCCATTTGCACTTTGTTAGCGACTAGCTCCCAAATTTTTTTATAGAAGATTGCTGGCTCAACCATCCATTTTTGCCACTTGATACATGCTCCTGGTCACACCAGATAAATATCTCACAAACTGACGGTTCACTGTAATAGTATGAATGGAAAACTCTAGACTATACTGGCCACCGTTGTACTTGGAGCACCCAGGCATGGACAAAATCCCCTTTCTCTTACTGCTCTTTGGATCAAGGTCTTGCCGAGGCGGGGATGGTGCAAAGCTTCAGGCCATAGATCTAGCGCTGCTCGCCTTCCCATGATGCGGCAGACGCCAGGACAGAGAGCTCGGTCATCGCATTCGACGACCATCTCCTCCAAAGTTTTCCTCGTCGTTCTCGTATTATCCAATCGCCCAGGTCTAGCTTTAGCATGTCTGTTAATTTTCACCATTTTACTTTCATTTTTAGCTTGTCAATAATATACTTTTATGCTTCAAACGGGATGCGATTGATTTCAATTATTGGATCTGCGACACAGGATAGAGGTCGGCATGCCGGGTATGGTCGATGCGCCACAACTATGCATCATTCCTACTTCCTCCGTAGCGCCCAATTCTTCACAGGTTTGTCTCCCTTTCTAGCTGGACTAAAAAGTATATAATTTTCTATTTGCTGTAACAACATATTAGCAAGTTGTATAACTGCTATGTTTATTTAAGAGAAAGCAAAAACTCTTGCATGTTTTAACTAAAATTTGTTTCATATATGCCTTAATTGACATGCAGCCAATTCTCGACTGGCTGAATTGGTCTTGGTGATACCTGTGATGCCTCTAGGTGAATCGGCACATAAATACCTATGTCGATCTTTGCTTCCAGTGGAAACTTTGGCGAGTTCTTTGTATGAATTAGCACTGTGTGAGTTCTTGTTGCGTGTGCATTCATAGGATCCTTGCTTATTCTTGCAGCCTCCCTCGCAAGGGTAGTGGTCATGATGCTCACACTAACTGATATATGCATTATTTATCAACTGTAACCATCAGAACAAACTATTTTTACTGACCATACATGCATACATTGAGGCCCTCGGGCTAGTTTTCCGCGAGTAAGCTTTGTTTGTCTAGTTTTCTTTTCCTTCTTTGTTCTTTCCCTACTGGTAATAGCATGTACAGTTCCCCCTCCCCCCTGTAATGAATTGGTAGAGCTCCCGCCGTTACCCATAAAAAAATAGGGGAAATTAATATTTTTCAAGCCAACTTCTGACAGAGTAAATAACCTAAGTCAGTACAATCCAAAACCTAATGTAATGTCACCATTAGATGCCGGCAGAGCGAGCATATGAGTCTTCATCTTTAAACATTGTACTTTCGACATTTGCTTTGATGAGTTTCTTGTTCTAGAGGACATTTTGTTGTGCTTATAAGTATATAACTATGGTATTTCTTTTGTCATCATGGAGTCCGTGTGGCGATAATATTTGGTTTCCATGCACATATTCATTTACTATAGTCCCATCAGTAGCATGTGGTTCCTCTATCACAGACATCAATCCATATTACTTTTTCCTAGTTGAACTTTATTATTCTGTGGCTGCAAAACAAAAACTTTGAGACAAAAACTTTATCACAGACAAATGTAAAATCTTTGTTGCTGCTTTAGATTTTCTTCCCATCCAATGAATTTATCAAATTTGAGACAAATGTATTAACCAACTTCTTTTCCTCGTCAAATAAAGTGCAACTTGTAGTAAATGTACAGTGCTACATTGGAGTTGAATATGTCACCTACTATACCATTGTTATTAGTGCAAAGTAAATATAATAGAAACTTTCGTGTTCAAAGTAGTTGATTTCTCAAATCAATGAACACATAGTCCTAAAAATTACCAAGAAAATTAAAGTTTACATTTTAAAGAAACTGTTAGACATATATAAATCAGAATAGCTGGCGTTTCATACCAGTTGAGAAGTTCCTGAGGTTATGCTCCTGTGGCACTGGTTGACTATAGGCACAAACGTATCAAGAATAAATCTGTTAGATATTTTTCTTTTTGTAAATAACATATCAGGTTTTAAAATTGTTGGACTTAGCATTGAATTTTTGCACTGTTGTTGAGGTCACAATGGACACTTTGGTTGTCGATGAGTATGTATAGCATAAACCTGCTCACCCATGAAGATCACATCAAGGCTCATAGGTGTAGAGACCCGACCTCAGACGGTCAAGTCTCTGTGCTCAGGTGTCATCCCTGGATCAGTAATGCTGACACCACACATTACTTGAAGGATTTATAACAGAGTAGCAATCACACACTTATTACGTCGAATGTCTCAAGAGAGAATTTATTACAATAAAAATGGCTTAAGGCCATCTAAAAACGATAACAGCGGAAGGCTTGGAAGATAAGCGAGTCCATCAACTCCAACGGCATCACTGAGTATAGAACCACGACCTAAAGGCACCTTACTGTCGTTCTAAAAGTCTCAACATGAAACGTTGCAGCCCGAAACGGGTCAGCACATGGAATATGCTGGCAATGTAACACATAGAGAGTAATGAAAGAATAAGCTATACTACATGCATATATGGCTGGTGGAAAGCTCTATGGTTACAGTTTTGCGTAAAGCCAATTTTTCCCTACTACAAAGGAATAAATTTTATTTAACTATCATGGTGGTTGTTAAACATTGAGAATGGTTGACAGCATCCTCAATCCCAATTAAGCATCATCATTAAAACCCAACAAAATTAATTAAAGTAACATGATGAGATTCACATGATAATCCAAGTACTAGATACTCAAAACGTCCATAACCGAGGACACGGCTAACCATGATTAGTTTGTACACTCTGCAGAGGTTTGTGCACTTTTCCCCATAAGACTCGATCACCTCCGTTGGATTTCTCGCACTACATGGTGTTTGAGAAACGGATGACCGAGACATAGTCTTTCAGAAGCGCTAGCACCTTACGATCGGGTAGACCGTACCAACCTACATCCCCTACATCAGCTAGTCTACCACCGTAAGAGTTCGCATCGACTTAGTCAACTATGCTAGAGCCCATACTAGCTTGTGGCTGCACACGGAAGTTTCTAGTATGAATAGTCTCATGATCCCTTTGAGCACGGGTGGCGGTCCAAAAGAAACAGCAATCCTGGAATACCCAGTACCACAATTCACCCAGATGTGTGTTTAAGTTGCCACCTTAGATAAACCATTTATTAATAATCTCACATCTGTCATGGATATCACTCAGCCAATCCACGTCTACTAGCATAGCATGGCATAAGAAGCAAACGTAGAAGTAACTCCGAAAGGTTTAATAGTAAAACGGGTAATAGGTACTACCTCATCTACTTCCCAGCCCATAATTTAATTAGATCCTAATCATGCAATGTTTGAGGATTTATCTAATGCAATAAAAACTGGGCAGTAGAAAGGTATGATCAAAGTGTTACTTGCCTTGCTGATGATCCGCGAAACCTAGAGATTCGAAGTAACAGACGGCTCACTCCGGGTACTCTATCGCAAACAAACAAACAAGCATACAATAAGTACTCATCCAATGCACAGGTAAAACTCAAATAAGAGATCTAACCAGAAAGTTTAGCTTAAGAACTGCGGTTTGCAAAAAGAATCAAATCAAACGAAACAACGAAAGTCAAACGGCGAAAGAAAACAACTTTGTTTTACTAATCTGGACTTAAGTCAAACTTTACAGAAGCAAAAACTTTTTTAAGTTGGTTAAACGGAAAGAGGGTTTCGAAATGAAACTCCAAGCACTTGAATCGCCTGATTCAGATAAACGAGCGAAAAGTTATACTAAAACGAAAATCGGATCAGAAATCGCGATCAGAAATAATCGCGGAAAATCCGAGAAAAAGAAAAACGACGAACAGATTAACGAACGAACGTTCGTTATCTGGATCTAAACGATGAACGCGTTCGTTAAAACGAACGAACGAGCGAACGCTCACTAAATAAATAAACCGGAAAAAAACCGATCTATAAAAAACGAAACTAAAAAAATAAACCGCGGTTAAATAAAAAAACCGGGCGGTTTTCTGAGGAAAACCGCCCACGACGGCTGCTACCTCGGGCGGCGGGTCCCATGAGGCGGCTGGGCGGTTCAAGTGAGCGGTGGCGGCGGGCGGGCGAGATTTGAGGCGGCGGCAAGGCTAGGGTTTGGGGCGCGGGCCGGCTGGGCTGGTGGCTGGCCTGGCCCCAAGGCGTTGAGAAGCCCCGCCAAGTGAGTCTGGCGATTCGCACCCAAGGTCGGTTCGAATTTTAAAAAATAAAATTTAATTCACAAGAAGAACTAACGAAAGAAATACTAAACGGAGTCCAAAAATCCGAAATAAAATTTCCCCGACTTCTAAAATCAAGCCGGACAAAGCGAACATTTATTTGGGGCCTAAATGCAATTTAAAAAAAACGCATATTTTTCCTAAATTCAAATAAAATAGCAAAAACTCCGAAATAAAATCTTATTTGATTTTATTAGTAAATCCTCAATATTTCTTTATTTTGGGAAAGTCATTTTATTCCCTCTCTCATATTTTTTTGTAATAGAAATAATTGAAGATAAAATAATTAAAATCAAATGATCATATTCTCAAAATTTGAGAAAACTCAAATACGAAAATAACGAAATCCCCAACTCTCTCCGTGGGCCCTTGAGTTGCGTAGAATTTCTAGGATCAAAACCTAAAGCAAACAAAATATGATATGCAATGATGATCTAGTGTATAACATTCCAAATTGAAAATTTGGGATGTTACAAACCTACCCCCCTTAAGATGACTCTCGTCCTCGAGATTCGGGTTGGCTAGAAAATAGGTGACGGTGGTCTTTCAGCAAATCTTCCTCTCGCTCCCAGGTGGCTTCATCCTCTGTGGTGGTGGCTCCACCGAACTTTGCAAACCTTGATAACCTTCTTTGCGGGTGACTCGGTGGCAAACTCAAGAATCTTAACTGGTTTCTCCTCATAGGTCAAATCGTTATCCAACCGAATTGCCTCCAATGGCACGCAGATCCCTCAAATGCCGTATATCGCCCATCTCCGCGTGGCACTTCTTCACCGAGAAACGTGGAACACATCATGAACTCCTGACAATCCTTTGGGCAATACCAACTTGTAGGCCACTTCTCCCATACGTTCCACAACTCGGTATGGTCCTGCAAAACGTGGCGCTAACTTTCCCTTAACACCTAAACGCTTAATTCCCCGAAGTGGAGATACTCGAAGATAAACTCGGTCTCTGACTTCGTAAAGCATCTCCTTGCATTTAGAATCATGCGTAGCTCTTACACTTTGGACTGGGCTACCTTGAGCCTATCGCGAAACAATTTCACCTTCCGTTCAGACTCCTTAATCAAATCCAGTCCAAACAACTAGCGGTCTCCAACTTCGTCCCACGACAACGGTGTCCTGCACCTCCTTCCATACAAGGCTTTGAAAGGGGCCATCTTCAAACTGGATTGATAGCTATTGTTGTAAGAGAACTCTGCATATGGCAAGTTGTCATCCCAACTTGATCCATAATCTAGCGCACGGGCTCTTAGCATATCCTCCAAAATCTGATTGACTCTCTCGGTCTGTCCATCTGTCTGTGGATGAAAAGTTGTCTTTGAACTCTAGCTCGGTACCCAAAGTTTCGTAACCGATTCCGTAACTTTGAGGTAAATGGGTTCCTCTATCTCGATACGATGCTCCTCGGATCTCCATGCAAGCATACGGTTACGGTCATGTATATCTTCGCCAACTTAGCACCGGCGTAAGTGGTCTTCTTACCGGGATGAAATGAGCTACCTTTGTCAATCGATCAACTACAACCCAAATTGAGTCATAGCTTTGAACGAGTCTGGGTAATCCTGATAAAATCCATGCCTAACTTATCCCACTTCCATTCGGTATCGGGCAATGGTCATAATAATCCTCGGCTTCGATGCTCTGCCTTTACTCTCGGCATACATCACAAACTGCTACATACTCATAATATCTTTCTTCATTCCGGTCCACCGTAAAGTATCCTTCAAATCCAAATGCATCTTGGTATTTCTGGGTGAATCGAATATGGTGAATCATGGGCCTCTTGCGTAATTAACTTCCCGATCTACGGGTCATTTGGCACATAAACTCGGTCCTCAAACCATAGAGTATCGTGGTTCATCCTCATGAAATCCATTAGCCTTTCCTTTGCTCATTTTCTCCTTTATAGAGGCAATCTCCTTGTCGGTCTTCCGAGCTTCTATGATTTTATCCATCAAAGTCGACTGAATCTCTAATGCTGCTACATAGCCTCTGGAACTATCTCCAAACATAGCTCACGAAGATCCTCGGCTAACTCCTTTGGCAACTCTCCCGTCATTAGTGTATTGACATGGCTCTTACGGCTCAATGCGTCAGCTACTACATTAGCCTTTCCAGGATGATAATGCAATCTCATATCATAATCCTTGATGAGTTCCAACCATCTCCTTTGCCTGAGGTTTAACTCCTTCTGAGTGAAAATGTACTTCAAACTCTTGTGATCCATGTACAGCTCACAATGGTTTCCAATGAGGAAATGTCTCCATGTTTTCAATGCATGCACTATGGCTACTAACTCCAAATCATGCGTGGCATAATTCAATTCGTGAGGTTTCAGTTGTCGTGAAGCATCTGAAACAACTCTTCCCTCTTGCATAAGCACGGCTCCAAGTCCTCGGCGTGAAGCGTCATAATACACCTCATAATCCTTGTTACGATCTGGCGGAATCAACACCGGTGAGGTAACCAAACGCTTTCTTCAACTCCGGAAACTAGCCTCACACTCCTCACCCATATGAACTTGGTATCCTTCTTCAACAACTCCGTCATAGGCTTTGCAATCCTTGAGAAGTTCTCAATAAATCTCCGGTAGTATCCTGCGAGTCCAAGGAAACTCCGGATCTCTCCAACTGCTGTTGGTGCTTCCCAATTTGTTACACAGTGATAACCTTTGTGGGATCAACTGCTATTCCTTCTCCGGATATAACATGTCCGAGGAATCCCACTTCCTTCAACCAAAACTCACATTTGCTGAACTTGGCATACAACTGATGTTCTCTGAGCTTCTCAAGTACCAATCGCAAATGTTCTTTATGCTCCTCTTCATTCTTCGAGTAAACCAGAATATCATCAATGAACACTACGACGAACTTATCCAAAAACTCCATAAACACTTTGTTCATCATGTTCATAAAATAGGCAGGTGCGTTAGTCAGACCAAATGACATAACGGTATACTCATACAGCCCATACACAGTGGTAAAAGCCGTCTTAGGTATGTCCTGCTCTCGAATCTTCAATCGATGGTACCACGATCGCCAAATCGATCTTGGAAAACACTTTAGCCCCTTGCAATCGATCGAACAGATCTTTGATCATCGGTAGTGGGTACTTGTTCTTGATTGTTACTTCGTTCAAACCACGATAATCAACAACCATCCTTAATGTTCCATCCTTCTTCTCCACTAGAAGTACTGGCGATCCCCAAGGCGAAGAACTTGGGCGAATATACCCTTTATCCAATAACTCCTTAATCTGCTTCTTAATCTCCTCCAAATCTTTTGCGGGCATCCTGTATGGTCTCTTAGATATTGGTCCTGTGCCTGGCAAAAGCTCAATCAAAAACTCGATGTCTCTATCCGGTGGCATGCCTGGCAAGTCTTCTAGAAATACGTCCAGAAAATCCTTTACTACTAGTACTTCCTCCTGCACAACTCCTGATAAGGAATTTACTTGAGTCCTTTTCGGCACATGCCGTGATACATACTTGATCCTTCTTCCTTCTCAAGGCGTCAGTAAAGCAAGATTGTCTTACTAGCGCATTCAATGTTCCTTCATACTTTGATAACCAATCGATGCCTAATATCACATCTAATCCTTGAGATTCCAATACTATTAGGTTCGAGGGAAACACATAGTTACCAATCCTTAATGGTAATCGATCACACCATCGACTAGCCATATACTCTGCTCCAGGCGAGGTTACTAACATGGGTGACCTAAGGACTTGGGTTGGTAGGTTATACTTATCCACAAATCCCCTTGAGATGTATGAATGCGATGCACCAGTATCAAAAAGAACGAGTGCAGTAAATGACTTAACCAAAAACTTACCTATTACTGCATCAGGTTGAGCTTCAACCTCCTCCACGTTAACGTGGTTCACCTATCCCCTGTTGAAAGGGTTCGGCTTCTTCCCAGAGCTTCCATTGCCATTCTGGCCTTCAGGACATTCACTGGCATAATGTCCGGTCTTCTGACACTTAAAACAGATGACTTGGCTTAGGTCTCTCTTGGCTGGGGTTGATGGGGTGATACGGTTCTGCCGTTGCTTCCTCCATTCCCATTACCATTCTTTGGGCCATTATGGTTGTGCGAGCTACCTCCTCCATGGGTATCCTGAAAATGAACTCCGGTTTAGGGGTAAGACGGGTTTCTTTGAGCTCGGTGTACTTCCCCCTGTCCATACTTCCTCTTGCGGTTTTCAATTTGTTGTTGCTTCCTTCAATCATAAGAGCACGATCTACCAACTCGGTAGTTGTTGAAGCTTGCTACCATCAATCGCATGCTCAGCTTGTCATTCAGTCCTTCCGAAACTTCTCACCTTGCATTTGCATCCGTGAGTACAACGTCATCCTGGGGCATAACGTGCTAGCTTACTAAAGTCATCCACATACTGGCCAACTGTCCGTCCTCCTTGGCGCAAGTTGCGAAACTCACGCTTCTTCATGGCCATAGCTCCTGCTGAAACATGGGCAGTACGGAAAGCTTGTTGAAACTGATCCCATGTGACAGTATCCACAGGGTAAGTGGCTGTGAAATTCTCCCACCATGCGGCCGCAGGTCCTTCAAGGCGATGAGCGGCAAATTTCACCTTTTCCCCATCTGTACATCCTGCGGTGGTCAACTCCCTCCACATCTTCTGGAGCCAATCATCTGCCACTATCGGCTCGGTGCTACTGGAGAACACCGGCGGATTCAGCCTAAGAAAACGGGTTAAGTGATCAACAGGTGGTGGCGGTGGTGGGTTGTTGTTGTTCCCACAGTTACGGTTGGACTAGCAACTGCATCAAAGCATTCTGCTGCTGGATCAATTGAGTGAGCTCCGGGGGGAAAGCAAATCCATTGTCACGTCTCGGAGGCATCTGAGGGTTTAGAAAAGACGAGAATTAAGAATAGAATGAGGTCTAAAGAGAAAACACTACCCAAATGCACATGAGGCAAATGCACACAAAATCACTTCATTCAATCAAACAAGGCATACAATCGGTCTAGAACTATCGTAAAGTGCTTCGACTATGCTATGTACATGGTGGAACACTACTACTACTGTTATGGTGGTCTACTAGAAAAACTGCTCCGATGAAGACTCCATGATATCTGCTCCGGCTTCGTCTTGAAGTCATCATCACTAGGATCGGAATCGGTGTCGCCGATGATGATGTAGTTATGCGGACAATCGCAATCGTCATGTAACGCCCGGATTCGATCTCGCGCCAGTGTCCGCCGCTTATTAAATCGTTGCCATGTCATGTGCTTGCGTGTCTCTCTTTGCCATGTCATCATCGCATTTCATATCATGTCAACATGTGCATCTCATTTTGCATACGTGTTCGTCTCATGCATCCGAGCATTTTCCCGTTGTCCGCTTTTGCAATCCCAAGACTCCTATGTTCCCGGCGCCCCTTTTGCCTCTTTTAGGTGTCTGCGGGTGTTTAACGTTCTCGGAATGGACCGAGGTTTGCCAAGCGGCCTTGGTATAGCACCCAGTGAACCGCTTTGTCAAGTTTCGTGCCATTTGGAGGTCGTTTGATACTCCAACGGTTAACCGGGTAACCGTGAAGCCCTCTTTGAGTTGCAGCCCAACACCCCTTCCAAAGTGGCCCAAAACCCATTTAACTCCCCTCCATGCTCTCGGTCGTTCGATCACGATCACGTGGCCGAAAACCGCACCTCATTTGGACTCTCCTAGCTCCCTCTACCTATAAAGATGTGATCCCCTCCGGATTTTCGCGCAGTCCAATCCTAGCCCCAGCTCCTGCCACACGGACATTTCGTCTCCGCCGTCCGGACATGTCCGCCCCATCCACCCGCCGCCCACTGCTGTCGTGGCTTGCCACGTCATCCCATCGCCGCCGTCTCGCCCTTGCTGGGCCAGCAGCCAATCCGCTCAGGGCCCCAGCCTGCCGCCTTGGCCGCCTTGCGTCCGCCCGGCCGCCCGCCTCCCTCGCCGCCCGGAGCTCGCCCGTCTTGCGCCTCGAGGTCCCCAAGCGGCTCCCAGCGTCAGCCTCCCGATCCGCCCACGCCGATGCGCTGCCTCCTCGTCGCCATGCGCGACACCGTCAACGCCATGCGCCCGGCTGGCCGGACGCCGCCCGGCCGCCTCCTCTGCTCCCGTCATGGGCGCCCTCCTCCCCAAGCTCTGGCGAGCCCGTGCCCTCCGGCGTCCTCCTCCACGCCATCTCCGGCCGCCGCAGCCCGCAGCCCCGGCGAACCTCGAAACCCGTGCCCGTTGACTTTCTCCCGGGGTGAGAAATCCTCCAAGTCCCAGATTTCTGACATTTTCTATGCAATTTCATCGCATCATAACTTCGCACTCGTGGCTCCGTTTTGGATCTGTAGCATACCGAATTGTTCGAATCGACGAGTACATCATTTCATCTCATTGCATTATTTTCAGTTGAGCTCATCTTGATGCCCGAAATGCTGTTAGAATAGTGCTATGTGATGTTAGTTTCAGAATCTTATCAGAACATGCACTTTTGTCATTTTTGCCATGATTGATGTGTGCACCCTATGTACTTGGGTCCTACATGAGTTTTGAACTATGCCATTCCATCTTTACAGGGGTGTATGCCATGTAGTTTTGTGATCTCTGTGGTGACTAGCACAAGCATGCAAACTAGGCTTCATGATGTTGCTGATTTCAGCCCCTGTTCTGCTGATATTTTTATGCCATGTTAACTTGATGCTACCGAGAGATCCATGCATATTTTGAGATACTTCAGAAGGATGTTTTGAACATATGGTTATGCTCTATCCATCCATGCCTTTGTTTGCAATTATGGAGTGCCATAGCTTGAGTCAATCGAGCTCTACTTTTGCTATAAAATGTTTCCTGGCAGATTGTTTACATGTTATTCCATTTTGCCAAGGTTGTTGTAGTTGATCCAAGCACGCTATGATGTTGTTCTTGCCATGTATAGCTTCTATGCCATGTCTTGTTACTGTGAGTTGCCTTTCCATGCCATGTATTGCTCTGTGGTGAGTGGTTCAAGCTCACTAACATGCCTACTTATTGTTGTTCCTGCCATGTATGAATCTGTAATATAACTTGCCATGTTTACATGGGTGCCATCACATCTTCTGATCCTTTTTGGCTCATGGTCACTAAAGGACTTTTGTTCTATGCAATTAGTAGATTCATGCCATGCTATTGTTTGACATGATAAGTTCCTTTAAAATGCTGTTTGATAGCTCTAAACATTGCAACCTGATGTTATTTCTGCTTAAGTCTGAAACTGTTATTATTTGCAATCTTGCCATGTCCTTTTGAGCATGTTCTAGTGATTTCTGGAGTTAGCTCAGTGTTCATGTTTTGTCATGCTTTACCTGTACATCATGCCCATGCCTTTTGTTATTACGTTGAGATGCTGCAGCATAGTGTTTTGATGCTTGCAATTTGCCTAGTTGCTGTTATGGACAGCTTGTTGTTATGTCTTGTATTGTGTGTGTGTTGAACCGTTGCTCCGTTTTGAGTGTGCTCTATATGAAACTTGCTTGATTTTGCATGTAGTTGCATATTATCATGTTGCATCCTTGTTTTGAGGTGTTTGCTTGATGTTTGTATGCATTTTGCATCAATGCCATGCTTAACTTGTTTTGCTCATATCTTCTAGGCCGTAGCTCCGAATCTATTGAACTTTATATGTAACTTGACTAGAATTTCGTGTAGATAATTGTGGTACATCTTAAATTGCTGTTTAACAACTTGAACTTAAGGTTTATTCAGATCTGGACCAATTTCGAAATTTGCATATGAGGACTTACCGGAATTGTTATATGTTGTTTCCGGCCTCATTTAAACTTGCTTTGATGTGTTGTTCTTGTTTGCATCATCTCTTGCCATGAGTAGCCTCATCTAGATTTGTCATGCATCATGCTTGTTGTGCACCATGCCTTGTTCATGTGTGGTGTGTTTACCATGTTGTGTGCTTCTTCTTGTTAGTTCCTGTTTCGTTGCGATCGTGAGGATTCGTTCGTCTACGCTTGGTTCGGCTTCATCCGTTCGTCTTCTTCATGGACTCGTTCTTCTTCCTAGCGGGATTTCAGGCAAGATGACCGCTACCCTGGATCTCACTACTATCATTGCTATGCTAGTTGCTTCGTTCTGCTCGCTATGCTTGCGTTACCTACCACTTGTTCCTCAAGCCTCCCAAATTGCCATGTCGACCTCTAACCTTTTGCACCCTTCCCGGCAAACCATTGTTTGGCTATGTTATCGCTGCCCAGCCCCTCTTATAGCGTTGCTAGTTGCAGTGAAGATGAAGTTTGTTCCTTGTTGGAACATGGAGATGTTGTTCCTTGGTCGAACATGTTTACTTGTTGGGATATCACAATATATCTTATTTAATTAATGCATCTATATACTTGGTAAAGGGTGGAAGGCTCGGCCTTATGTAAGTGTTTTGTTCCACTCTTGCCGCCCTAGTTTCCGTCATATCGGTATTATGTTCCCGGATTTTGCGTCCCTAACGCGGTCGGGTGATTTATGGGACCCCCTTGACAGTTCGCTTTGAATAAGACTCGTCCAGCAAGGCCCAACATTGGTTTTACCATTTGCCTCACCACCACCTACTTTTCCCTTGGGAGTCGCTCTCTCGAGGGTCATCTTTATTTAGCCCCGGGCGCTGCTTCTCTAAGTGCTGGTTCGAAACGAGCAGACTGCGGGGCCACCTTGGGGAAACTCGGGGTTTGGTTTTACTCGTAGGATGTCTCATCCGGTGTTGCCCTGAGAACGAGATATGCAGCTCCTATCGGGATTGTTTGCCAAGATCGGGCGGCTTTGCTGGTCTTGTTTTATTGTCTTTGTCGAAATGTCTTGTAGCCGGATTCCGAGACCGGATCGGGTCTTCCCGGGAGAAGGCATATCCTTCATTGATCGCGAGCTTATCATGGGCTAAGTTGGGACACCCTGCAGGGTATAAACTTTTCGAGAGCCGTGCCCATGGTTATGTGGCGAGATGGGAATTTGTTAATATCCGGTTGTAGTAAACTTGAAGCAAACTCTTCTAAAAATACACCAACAGTGTGCGTAACTGTGAGTGTCTCTTTTCGGGGTTGATCGAAAGGAGAACACGGTTTCTAGGTTATGCTTGACGTAAGTAGGAGTTCAGGATCACTTCTTGATCATTACTAGTTGACGACCATTCCTTTGTTTCTCTTCTCGCTCTCATTTGCGTATGCTAGCCACCACATCATGCTTAGTCGCTGCTGCAACCTCACCACTTTACCCCTTCCTTTCCCATTAAGCTTTGCTAGTCTTGATACCCATGGTAATGGGATTGCTGAGTCCTCGTGGCTCACAGATTTCTACACCAACAGTTGCAGGTACAGGTTTCGCGATGATCATCACTTGAGCGATGTTTGCTTGTTTGGAGTTCTCCTTCTGCTTCTTCTTCGATCAGGGGATAGGTTCCAGGTCGGCAGCCTGGGCTAGCAGGGTGGATGTCGTTTGAGCTTCTGTTTATGTTTCATCCGTAGTCGGATGTTGTTCTTGTATGTGATGTTGTATTCGTGTGGCATTGTATGCCTTTTGTATGTATCCCCACTATTATGTAATGTTTATGTAATGATATCCACCTTGCAAAAGCGTTTCAGTATGCGGGTCTATCCTTGGTGGGACCTTCGAGTTCCTTTTGGATAGGGTCGCATATTGGGCGTGACACGTCATCTTCTCCTCCGGGTGCTGAATTCCCCATGAGTTCTTCAATCTTCTCCTTAAGGTCGCCGTTTTGTCTCACTAGAGCGACGATCTCCTCCATGTAATCCTTGCGAGTGGCCTTCAGTTCTCCTTCTAGCTCGATAATTCTAGCCTTTGCTTTCTTCAACTCCATCATGTCTGCGCACATCTGGTTCTCTTGGCGTTGAATGTGCTGGTTTAACTCCTGGATGAAGGCTGCAATGGATCTATCCTTCTTAGTGCTAACTATCTCCCATTGTTCATCTCGGCGCCCACAAATCTGGTAGATAGTATCCTTGAGGTCATCTTGATAGACTTCTGCAATGCGTCCCATGGTGATGTGAGCTGCCATGCTCTTTCCGGACTCGTGTTGGTGCATTAAAAGTACATTCTATGGGCTCCGTGACTGGCACGAACGTTCTTCCTGGAACTTGAGCTTGAATCTTCCAACGCTCCTCTTTGGGTAAAGTGGCGTTGTAGGTCCCGGTGAAGCTTGGTATTCCGATGTTCAGATATTTAGGGACTTCCTTCAGGTGTCGTCAAAAAGGTGTATCTTCATCCGGCTGCGTGAACTTGATCCTCGCTTCCGTCATCCTAAAAGAGTAGAAAAGATGAGCAGTCACAAATGAGAAGAGAGTAGTGATCTAGGGCTTTAGCTTAGTCGTCGTGTCCTACAGTCGGCGTGTGCTCTGATACCATCTTGTAGTGACCCGACCTCAGACGGTCAAGTCTCTGTGCTCAGGTGTCATCCCTAGATCAGTAATGCTGACACCACACAAAGATTTGAAGGATTTATAACGAGTAGCAATCACACACTTATTACATCGAATGTCTCAAGAGAGAACTTATTACAATAAAAATGGCTTAAGGCCATCTAAAAACGATAACAGCAGAAGGCTTGGAAGATAAGCGAGTCCATCAACTCCAACGGCATCACTGAGTATAGAACCACGACCTAAAGGCACCTTACTGTAAATAGAAAAGTCTCGCAACATGAAACGTTGCAGCCCGAAACGGATCGCACATGGAATATGCCGCAATGTAACACATAGAGAGTAATGAAAGAATAAGCTATACTACATGCATATATGGATGGTGGAAAGCTCTATGGTTACAGCTTTGCGTAAAGCCAATTTTTCCCTACTACAAAGGAATAAATTTTATTTAACTATCATGGTGGTTGTTAAACATTGAGAATGGTTGATGACATCCTCAATCCCAATTAAGCATCATCATTAAAACCCAACAAAATTAATTAAAGTAACATGATGAGATTCACATGATAATCCAAGTACTAGATACTCGAAACGTCCATAACCGGGGACACGACTAACCATGATTAGTTTGTACACTCTGCAGAGGTTTGTGCACTTTTCCCCACAAGACTCGATCCCCTCCGTTGATTTCTCGCACTACAGGGTGTTTGAGAAATGGATGACCGAGACATAGTATTTCAGAAGCGCTAGCACCTTACGATCGGGTAGACCGTACCAACCTACATCCCCTACATCAGCTAGTCTACCACTGTAAGAGTTCGCACGACTTAGTCAACTATGCTAGAGCCCATAGTAGCTTGTGGTCGCACACGGAAGTTTCTAGTATGAATAGTCTCATGATCCCTTTGAGCCTAGGTGGCGGTCCAAAAAAAGCGAGCAATCCTGGAATACCCAGTACCTCAATCCACCCAGATGTGTGTTTAAGTTGCCACCTTAGATAAACCATTTATTAATAATCTCACATCTATCATGGATATCACTCACCCAATCCACGTCTACTAGCATAACATGGCATAAGAAGCAAACGTAGAAGTAACTCCCAAAGGTTTAATAGTAAAACGGGTAATAGGTACTACCTCATCTACTTCCCAGCCCACAATTTAATTAGATCCTAATCATGCAATGTTTGAGGATTTATCTAATGCAATAAAAGCTAGGCAAGAGAAAGGTATGATCAAAGTGTTACTTGCCTTGGCCGATGATCCATGAAACCTAGAGATTCGAAGTAACAGACGGCTCACTCCGGGTACTCTATCGCAAACAAACAAACAAGCATACAATAAGTACTCATCTAATGCGCAGGTAAAACTCAAATAAGAGATCTAACCAGAAAGTTCAGCTTAAGAAATCTGGTTTGCAAAAAGAATCAAATCAAACGAAGCAAAAACAACTTCATTTTACTAATCTAGACTTAAGTCAAATTTTACAGAAGCAAAAACTTGTTTAAGTTGGTTAAACGGAAAGAGGGTTTCGAGACGAAACTCTAGGCGCTTGAATCGCCTGATTCCGATAAACGAGCGAAAAGTTATACTAAATCGAAAATCAGATCAGAAATCGCGATCGAAATAATCGTGGAAAATCCGAGGAAAAAGAAAAAACGACGAACAGATTAACGAGCGAGCGTTCGTTATCTGGATCTAAACGATGAAACGTTCGTTAAAAGCGAATCGAGCGCTCACTAAATAAATAAACCGAAAAATCGATCTATAAAAAAGCGAAACTAAAAAAATAAACCGCGGTTAAATAATAATAAAAACCGGGCGGTTGAGGAAAACCGCCGACGACGGCGCTACCTAAGCTGGTCCCATGAGGCGGCGGGCGGCTCCCAAGAAGCCAAGCGGGCGGCAATGAGGCGGGCGGCGGGCGAGGCGGCGCGGCAGGCGGCGCTGGCTAGGGTTTGGGGCGCGGCCGGTGGTTCGCCTGGCTCGGCAAGGCTTATAAAGCCCGGCCAGTGAGTCCTGGCAGTTATGGCCCAAGGTCGGTTCGGACTTTTCTTTTCTTTAAAAAAAATAAATAGTTCCAAGGAAAAACTAACGAAAGAAATACTAAACGGACTCCAAAAATCATGAAATAAATTCTCCCCGACTTCTAAAATCAAGCCGGACAAAGCGAACATTTATTTGGGGCCTAAATGCAATTTTAAAAAAATGCATATTTTTCCTAAATTCAAATAAAATAGCGAAAAACTCCGAAATAAAATCTTATTTGATTTTATTATTAAATCCTCAACATTTCTTTATTTGGGGAAAGTCATTTTATTCCCTCTCTCATATTTTTTTGTAATAGAAATAATTGAAGATAAAATAATTAAAATCAAATGATCCTATTCTCAAAATTTGCGAAAACTCAAATACGAAAATAACGAAATCCCCAACTCTCTCCGTGGGTCCTTGAGTTGCGTAGAATTTCTAGGATCAAAACCAAAAGCAAACAAAATATGATATGCAATGACGATCTAGTGTATAACATTCCAAATTGAAAATTTGGGATGTTACAGTAGGTTCATCGATTGGAGGATTGATTGTATCCCATGTTCTCATTACTTTCACATAAAGATCCCAGTTTTGGTCTCTTGTTGAAATCTCTCAGCTTCTTGTATTCCCTAGCATTTTCACTTGAAAAAGATTAGAACGCATTGCTTCAAAATGATTGAAAACATAGTTGTCAATTGATAATGTACATATGCATATTTTAGCTGAAAAATTGAGTTCAGAGTAATGATACTTACTAACCTTGTTGATTTAGGTGAGAAGGAAACTCAGATGTTTGGGTGTGACTTATGTACAAAAGAGTAGCACGCCACTTCATAATTTGGGCTGGCTTCGATATTGGCTGAGCGCCGAGTCTGAACATGATGAGGACATCAATACCATTGTTACACCCACAGCCCCTGCTGCTATACATATTGGACCAATTCCTAGAGCTCGCGCACGCCAATTGAATTATCAGGTACTTTCGTTTCTTGGTAATGATTCTAATGTTCATGAGAATATGATGCTGCCTAAATTGGATAAATTTATTTTGCTTACAAATGAAGGGCCTGTCATGGATAAGAGGGATGAACACTGGAGCAAGACCAAGCATGGAGATGATGGCATGCGCGAGGAACAAGAACGGAGTTACAAGTGATGATTTCGTGACTTTGAGGCCCCCATAATGAGTGCATGAAGCCTTGGACGAAATATACAAGATGCCACTTCATAATATTCGTCCATAGGCTATTCTAGGTGCTGCGTCACCTTATTATTGGGCCAGCCCATGTAATTCAAAAATACTTAAGTATAGGCTATTTTTAGAGTCTGTATGCAGGAAACAAGAGTTAGGGTTGGTTTCGGACCCCTCCTCAAGGGCCACGAAATTCCTCCTCTTCCTCCATATATACAACCCTTAGGGCGTCGTCTAGACTTTGGGTTTTGTTTAGATTAAAAGTTCGCCATAGCTACAACTTCACAGCATTTTCGCTTGTGTTCAACGACCGGACAAAGGCGTCCACGTAACCCCACCTTGATCAATAAAGCTTTCCTCTTATATTCGCAATATCCAGATTGCAATCTTAGTTTCTTGCTTGTTCTTCGTTTGCCTGCGGGAAACAGACCTTCGTGGTCAGGTTGATCGTGCTCCGGCGTGGTCAATAACCTCTCGGAGTTGGTTTAGCGATTGCTAAGGCGCGACGTCCTCGCACGTTCGTAGTCGGATCGTCAAAGTCGACTTCATCCTAAACGATAGCCACCATCACATCGAAAGACGGGACACGTTTGCCTCTATCAAGAATACATGGCTGCTGAAGCTGCTGACAGGTATGAATGTGTAGTTGCTCAATGTGTTTTGAGTGTGCAGGTTACACAAGCTGAGCAAAATCAGAGGCATAATTTGTTCCATACAAAGGGAGTTGTGAAGGAACGTTCTATTCGCGTCATCATAGATGGAGGGAGCTGCAACAACTTGGCTAGCATGGTGATGGTGGAGAAGCTATCTCTCACCACAAGACCACATCCACATCCTTACTACATCCAATGGTTCAACAACAGCGGCAAGGTTAAGGTAACACGTCTTTGTTAGGGTGCATTTTAGTATCTCTACAAAAGCTGATTATCTAGATTGTTATGTGGTACCTATGCAAGCAACATCCATATTACTTGGTAGACAATGGCAATTTGATAAAATTCAGTACACATGGCGAAACAATCAAGATACTCTTGTTCATAAGGATACAAATATTACTTTGCTTCCTATGACTCCTGATTCCATTTTGAAAGATGATATTCATAGAGCTAATAAAGCAAAACAGGAGAAAAATAAGAGTGAAAATCAGATTGTGGCAAAAGAATTTGAGCAACAATGAAGCCTAATAATAAACCATCTGGTGTTGCTTCTGAAATTAAATTGAAAAGTGCATGTTTATGTGACGCCCCCGATTTAATCGTACACTAATCATGCACGCATAAATAATGTACGATCAAGATCGTGGACTCACGGGAAGATATCACAACACAACTCTACAAATAAAATAAGTCATACAAGCATCATAATACAAGCGAGGGGCCTCGAGGGCTCGAATACAAGTGCTTTCGATCATAGGCAGTCGTGGAAGCAACAATATCTGAGTCTGGACATAAGTTAAACAAGTTTGCCATAAGATGGCTAGCACAAAGCTGATACTGGTCGAAGAGGAGCGGGCCTCCGCACAGGATCCTCCTAGGTTACTCACAGTGGTCGTCGGTAGGCTGCTGCGTAGTAGTAGGCACCTCCGGAGTAGTAGTCGCCATCGGCCGGTGGCGTCGCTCCCCAGGCTCCATCGTCTGGTTGCGACAATCGAGTAGAGGTAGGGAAAAAGGGAACAAGGCAACCGTGAGTACTCATCCAAAGTACTACATAAGCAAGGAGCTACACTACATATGCATGGATATATGTGTAAAGGCCATATCGATGGGACTGAGCTGCAGAATGCCGAATAAGAGGGGATAGCTAGTCTTAACGAAGACTACGCTGGTCACCGCCTTGCAATGGTAGAAGAGGGCACTGAAGTCCTCCAAGTAACATCACATAGCAATAATCCTACCCGGCGATCCCTCCTCATATCCCCGAGAGAGAGCGACCACCGGTTGTATCCGCACTTGGAAGGGTGTGTTTTATCAAGTATCCGGTTCTAGTTGTCATAAGCTCAAGGTACAACTCCAAGTCGTCATTACGAAGATCACGGCTATCCGAATAGATTAACTTCACTGCGGGGGTGCACCATCTTACCCAAAGACGCTTGATCCCATTTGGCGGACACACTTTCCTGGGTCATGCCCGTGGCGGAAGATCAACACGTCGCAGCCCCACCTAGGCACAACAGAGAGGCCAACACGCCGGTCTAAACCTAAGCGCCGAAGTGCGGGCCCATCGCCTGAGCACACTGCACGTTCGTCTGTATTGCCGAAGCGATTCTAGCCCAAGAAAGTGCTCCAATTCCAATGTGCGCGCTTCCGTCAGCTGACGCCTGCCGGTCGATACCACGACGCCGGATACCCATAACTACTCCCTGCGTAGATGGTTAGTGCGTATAAGCTCGTGAGCCAACTCAGATCAAATACCAAGACCTCGTTAAAGCGTGTTAAGTATCCGCGAGCGCCCGAACAGGGCAGGCCCACCTCTCTCCTAGGCGGTCTCAACCTGCCCCTGTCGCCTCCATACACAAAGTAACCGTTGGGGGCCGGGAACCTGTGCCCACCTCTCTGGGGATGGAGCCACCAGTCCTTTCAGCCCCATCTCCGAACAAAGTATCACAGGTAATGTAACGATTAGGTAAAGTATATAGTATATGCCCGTGATCACCTCCCGAAGTGATCACAGCCCAGTAGTATAGCATGGCAGACGGACAAGAATGTAGGGCCACTGATGGAACACTAGCATCCTATACTAAGCAGTAGGGTAGCAGGTAAAGTTATCAACAGTAGTAGCAAGGACAAAGCTATGCAAAGTATAGGATTAATCAGAAAGCGGTAACATGCTACACTACTCTAATGCAAGCGGTATATAGAGAAGAGTAGGCGATATCTGGTGATCAAGGGGGCTTGCCTGGTTTGCTCGGGCAAGAGAGAGGGGTCGTCGGTGACGTAGTCGATCACGAGGACATCGAGATCGGTCTTGGGGTCTACCGGAGAAGAGGGGGAAGAAGCAGTAAATACATAGCGAGCAAGTGCATAACAGGTCAATGTAGACGAGCTAGACGTGTTCTAACGCATGGCGCTTCAAGGCGACTCTTGGCGAAGGGGAAACATCCGAAAGTTTCCGGTTCCCGGACGTCTGCCGACAGCTTGAACCGGAGAGGAAAGTTTGCAGGTTCGATAGGTTAGGGTGTGTGGCGGACCAGGCAATTGCGTATCCGGATTCGCCTCGTCGCTCTGAAACAACTTTCATGTTGAAAATATTTTAATCCGAGTTACGGATTAAAAGATATGATTTTTAAAGATTTTATTAATTTCGGAATTTAATTAATTTAATTAATTCGAAAATGCATTTATGACGTCGGCATGATGTCATCTGACGTCGGCGATCAACAGGGTTGACTGAGTCAACCTGACAGTGGGTCCGCATGTCATTCACTAATATCTAATTAACCTAATCGAGTTAATTAACATTAGTTAATTAGGTTAATTAGTAATTAGGTTAATTAATCGTAATTAATTAGATTAATTAATTACTTAATTAATTAATTAATTAGTTAATTAGTTTTATTTAATTTTTCATTTTTGTTTATTAACAAATCGTTCTGTGGGGGGGTGGGGCCCCCATGTCATCGGCCCAGAGGGCCAAACGGGCATGCGGGCGTGGGGGTTTATGGGCGGTGCCTGCTTTCAGCATAACCCAAGGACGCCAGCGCCGCACCCGCTACCGAGGCCAACGGGGACTGGGCGGCCGAGGGTGAGTGTAGGCAGCAGCCCACAGCGGTGGGCGCCCGCCAGCGGCCGGCGAGGCGAATGGCAGGTGGCAAGCCGCCGGGCGGGTCGGGCCGGAGTAGGCGGAACGCCTGCAAGGGCCGCTGGGGTTAAGAGCCGGCAGGGGGTGAAGACGCGGAAGCCGGGGATTCGGTGGCCGGGGAAGTGAGGCGCCGTTAGGGGCGCCGGAGAGGAGAGGAAAACGGGGGCGGCGTGACATGGAGGGTCGGGGCCGACGGACAGGCCGGGCGACGGGCGCGGTTGAGGAGAGAGGGAACGACGGGGAAGGCGAGCTCCACAGGGGGGCTGCGCCGGTCTAGGGGAGCTGGGCGTGGTGGAGGTCGATGGTGGCCGGCGTGAGGCGGGCGGGGAGCGTGGCGGCCAAGGCCGGGAGGGCGGGGCCGATCCGGCGTGTGAATCCCCGCTGGGGGCGTGGAGGGGAGGAGGGGGTCCGGGCGGCGGTGTAGAGGAGGAGGAGGTCCCGGCGCGGGCGGGCGGGCCGGGCCAAGCAGGTGTGAGGCGCTGGGCGGGGTCTCGCCTGATCTGGATCGGGCGGGCAGGGAGAGGGATCGGGGTGGGGCGTGGGGGAGAGTGGGCGGCTAGGGTTCGGCCTTGGGTGGGTTAAGTGGCGGGCTGTTGGGCGGCCTGGGGAATGGGCCAGGCGAGGGCGGAGTGGGGAGGGGGTCGGGCTGGGCGGTTTTCCTCCCTCTCTTTTTGTCTTTCTTTTCTTTTATTATTTTTCTTTTCTGTTTTAGTTTATTTAAAATGCCAAAGCATTTTACAAAAATTAGTGCACCCACCATAATTAGGGTTTGCTATTTTAGACAACCCCTAACATTTTAGATTTAGTTTTTGAAACTTTTCATCGTTAGCGTTTGTTTTGATTTTTGTTTTAGAACGGGTTCGAATCAACGTGAGGTTAGTCACGATGTAACCGAGGTGATCACTTTGTTGTAACCGTCCGGGTGTTACAAATCTCCTCCACTACAAGAAATCTCGTCCCGAGATTTAAGAGGGGAGTAAGGGGAAAGTTCTGGTTACGATATTCTAACGGATATTCTCGAAGAAGTTAATTCCTTTCGTTGATGTCTTCAATCGTTTATTCCGATGCATCATGATAAACTTGTCACCGTTTCTTCGGGAACTCCATCGTACTTACGAATAGGTAAGGGGTAGCTCTACAATGATAGGATGTTATAAGGGAAAATCATCTGGGGTATCCCAAGAATGAACTTATGAGTATCTCTCGAGTTGAACAAATGACACACATCGAGAGCAAAGTAAGACAAAGGCGATAAGAAGTTTCAAGCGGATAGGCAATCGTTCATTGCACAAGCGAGGTGCGAAAGGGTTGAGCAACGGAAATAAGTATTGCGTCCGATACGAGAATAGATCAAAGAGCAAGTGGCCCGTGAATTGCATACAAAGTCAAGCGTGAGGATTATCTTTGGAAAGCGTGGTGTCTACGGGAGAGTCAGGTTTCGATCTGTGTGGAACTGTGGGTTATGGGCCCACCATGTGGGTTAAAAGTAGAAAGGTTGGTGACATCTTGCACGATCATGTAAGCAAGGCATGTCAGAGGAGAGTCTGAGGGTCATGTCGGCAACAACATAGGTACCAAGGGCGAGGGACGAAGAGAACCATTTTCCTGCTTTCGTTGAGCGAGGCGGACCAATAGGCAAGGTCCTCGCCCATCGGTGGTTACCTAATGTCATCAACAATAGTAATAGGGTCTTACTTACGAGTGGTACAATGAGGGTGCTTACCTAAGCAGGGATTATCACCGCTAGATTATATATATCCCAAGAAGGGTCAAACAGACCCATGGAAAGGAAAATGTGATCATTAGGTTAAATGTAACAATGGAAAGGAAAATGTGTTTAAACACATATTTTAGGGGTATATCCTTCCCAAGGATAAGCGAGCATGATATCCATGACAGGATATAATGTAGAAAACCCTTTAGGTAAGGGAGATAAATTTCATGACATTACCCATACAACGGTGTTCGGATAATTGAGCAAGAAACATTTAGCATTGGGCTTCAATGTTCTTGTTGAAAATCAGTATCACGCAGACATGCTTCGAGATAGCATTGACATGGCCTTCGTGAAGATCAGACTTTGGAATCACGAAGCGATCCATCTGAATAACTTGTAGAATCAAGATACAATTCCCTCATGGAGGAATGGATAACCTTTGAAAAGGAATCTATAATGATAGGTCCTCCAGCCGGAAGTGCTAGGCATGACATCATGTTACCGGTCATCAAAGGATCAACATCATAACTCTTGGAAAGTTGTCCCAACCATCATATCCCACCAAGATTCATATCCAATTGGTGTCATGATACCTCAAAGTCGATGTCCGAGAAGAAAAGGTGCAACACAAATTGACGAGGTGACATTGTAAGATTCTCGGGAAATGAACTATGAAGTGATTTCCGTTAACAAGAGTCCATCATTAACCCAAGGAGAGGACAAGGAGGTGTACTGTGAACTCAACGGCAATTCACCGAGATTCCCAAAAGATGGATTTCCACCATTAAGTGAACAAGGAGATAACACTTGTCACTCAAATGATATAAGGAAGTATGCTCGAGGAAAAACATACACAATTAAACATTGGTTGAAAGGTGCGCCCGAAATATGGGTTGGGTTGCACGACCAATGTCAAAATGGTGATTCAGTAATCAATAGCCTAAGAATGAACTATTGACCATTGACTTCATGGCAATAGGGTTGCTAGAAGTATAGAACCCAAGGAGCACTGTTCACTTATTAGTATCCCGGTTAGGATCAACACGGGGACCAAGAAAGAATGGTGATGGGAAGAAGTGTTACTATATCAAGAATTCTTAAGAGGTGGAGCAATTCTCACAACATTCTTGACATAAAAGATGGTAATACTTCCAAGGTAAAGAAGAACAAATGTCTGTAGCAAGGATCTCAAGGTATAACACAAAAACACGAACACGTTTGTGTTGGGAGGGAAATCAAGGATGTTGTCGATGATAACACAAATCATCAAGGGGCACGGATGGCATTTCCCATCATGAATTCAATTCATATCCTGGAAGAGCTCGGAATGATGAAGATGATCCACGACACATTTGTCGAGAGATTTCACGAAGATGAAATCGATCGACGATGACATCAAGTCAAAGCGAATGATGAAGCGGAAGGTTATTGGAACCACGAGTAGGACACAAACTCGAGATCAAGTTTGTTGTTCAAGATGGAACGATAAGACAAGGAAAACGACGTAAAGCTTAGCTCAATCATCGAAAGTTGTGCTCACAGGATAAGGACCAGTAGCACAGCTTAAAATCAAGATGACAAGGATATAGCCAAACAGGCTAGGAATGGCGTGATCGGTTACAAACTCGTACTTAAAGAAGATTATCAAGTGTCGTTGAACCGTAATGCACTCGGTTCAGCTTGTCGGTGTCTTTGAGTGTTTAATAACTCAGAGCCCGTGAGAAATTGGAATCTGGGAAGGTAGTACTTGATGAACTCATAAAAAGTTATGCAGTTCCATGATAATCTCGAGATACCGTGGGTAATACTCGATGACATATCAAAGTAGAGGTTGGACGGGGTTATTGCTCTCTACGTAAGACAAGTGCTAAAACTTGCACGAGAAATGGTATTTAAAAGAGAACATGGTGAACCACGATTGCAAAAGGCCGTATCAAATGATATAAGATGGACTTATACCAAAGGAATAATTAATTTAAGAGAAGCTTCAATGATAAGATCTACATCGTGTCCATGGGCATGAACACAAAGTTCAAAATTCGACTCCCACTTCTTCAATGTATAACCTTCCATTCACTTCTCGCTTTGATAAAGGCATTAGTGTTGAAAGTTTTACCCGGTGAAATACCAGATGAGTATGTCTCGTGAAAACTTCCGAGTTCACACATATACAGGAAGACATAGGTTCAACCCGGCCGGGTATCATGGAAACATATACCACAAGCTTCAATAGTAAATACCACCAGCTCGAAAGCGGAGCATGGTTGGCAAAAGGAAAGGATACAATTTACCAAAGGCATTATGTATCGGAGAAGGAACTCACAAAGTGATTAATTATGAAGGACACTGTCAGATAATAATCCAACAAAGGACTTGATGGTCCACAAGGGATCTGATACGAGTATCGGTACTCAACTAGAGGAAGAAGAATGCAAGGAGATCAGGTTATAGAAACAACTGACTAACTCATTTGTCAAATGCAAAGGAAATATGATTTCCAATTTCAAGGGATCGAAGCAATGCTCGATTAGGGATGGATAAGTTGAATAGCCTTAGGGTACAATCAATCGAAAATTGGATTGGTTGAGAACCAATTCCGAGCTTAAAAGAATGGCAGCTCAATAGGAAAGGTAATTTATAAGGATCAATGATGATTCTTGGCAGATTCCCAAACATATTGAGTCAATAGACCCAAGATGATAATGACAAGGAATGTCAATAAGACTACGAGACTTATGGAATTAACCATAATGCGAGCAAGCAAGAATTTCAAGAGCCAAAGGCTCCAGAGGATTTTCGGAAGATCGAATAGTATTTTGAAGACTTTTGTGAAACTCATGAACAAGCTGGGGATGAGCGGATACTCGACAAGTGCGAGGATTTATTTGAAGGGTATTCATGTGGCAAAGAACTGCTAGGGTAAAGAGGGCACGAAAGTATTCTCGGAACAATAGAAAACTTGGGTATCTTATGTAATAACAAGATCAATGGGGATGATCGTAAGAATGGCAAGTGTAAGTAGTTATCCATACGGATTTATCGGTGGTCGGGAATAGCAAAAGTGATGGGCACAAAGTCTCGAGAGAATATCAAAGAGTATCTCTGAAATCTCTGGTGCAGTCGGTGATCATCTGGACTGAAGGGCCTCTCCGGGAGAAAGTATTTTTGAGAACCTAAAGTTAGTTTTGTTTTTAGCAAAATCATTTAACCCGAATAGAAGAGAGTTCGTAATCCCGGTAGTAAAGATCGAGGAGTAAAAGATCCTAATACCACCCAATGGCGGCGTGGGCCGTAAGGCACACAGCCAAGTTAGTAAAAGTTTTTGCAATGTCTAGACTCGACTTGACAAGTTGGAAGAGGGGATTCTTACAGCAATCGGCTCGATACCAACTTGTGGCGCCCGATTTAATCGTACACTAATCATGCACGCAAATGTGTACGATCAAGATCGAGACTCACGGAAGATATCACAACACAACTCTACAAATAAAATAGGTCATACAAGCATCATAATACAAGCTGTGGGCCTCGAGGGCTCGAATACAAGTGCTTTCGATCATAGACGAGTCAGCGGAAGCAACAATATCTCGAGTACGGACATAAGTTAAACAAGTTTGCCATAAGATGGCTAGCACAAAGCTAGGATATGGTCGAAGAGGAGCGAGCCTCCGCCTTAGGATCCTCCTAGGTTACTCTGAGTGGAAATCGTCATTGAGCTGCTGCGTAGTAGTAGGCACCTCCGGAGTAGTAGTCGTCATCGACGGTGGCGTCTGGCTCCTGGGCTCCATCGTCTGGTTGCAGCAATCGAGTAGAGGTAGGGAAAAAGGGGGGAACAAGGCAACCGTGAGTACTCATCCAAAGTACTCGCAAGCAAGGAGCTACACTACATATGCATGGATATATGTGTAAAGGCCATATCGGTGGGACTGAAGCTGCGAGAATGCCAGAATAAGAGGGGGATAGCTAGTCTTAACGAAGACTACGCTTCTGGTCACCTGTCTTGCAACAGGTAGAAGAGGGCAGTCTGAAGTCCTCCAAGTAACATCACATAGCAATAATCCTACCCGGCGATCCCCTCCTCATATCCCTGAGAGTGCGACCACCGGTTGTATCTGGCACTTGGAAGGGTGTGTTTTATCAAGTATCCGGTTCTAGTTGTCATAAGCTCAAGGTACAACTCCAAGTCGCCCTGCAGCATCAAGATCACGGCTATCCGAATAGATTAACTTCCACTTGAGGTGCACCATCTTACCCAAAGACGCTTTGATCCCATTTGGCCGGACACACTTTCCTGGGTCATGCCCGGCCGCGGAAGATCAACACGCGTCGCAGCCCCACCTAGGCACAACAGAGGCCAACACGCCGGGTCTAAACCTTAAGCGCTGAAGTGGTCCGGGCCCATCGCCTCGAAAGCACACCAAGACGTTATGACGCCGCCGGAAGCGTACCTAGCCCAAAGCAAAGCGTTCAGCTTAATCCGGGCGCTACGCCTCCGTCGCCGACGTCTCGAAGTACTTCGGTGATACCACGGCACGCCGGATACCCATAACTACTCCCGGCGTAGATGGTTAGTGCGTATAAGCTCAGTAGCCAACTCGGATCAAATACCAAGACCTCGTTAAGCGTGTTAAGTATCCATGAATCGCATGAGCAGGGGCCAGGCCACCTCTCTCCTAAGCGGTCTCAACCTGCCCTGCAACGCCTCCGCCACAAAGTAACCGTTGGGGCGTCGGGAACCCAGGCCCACCTCTACCGGGATGGAGCCACCGTTCCTTTCAAATTTCCCCATCTCCAAGCAGTATCAGCTGTAATGTAACAAAGGCAAAGTATATAGTATATGCCCGTGATCACCTCCTCAAGTGATCACAGCCCAGAGTATAGCATGGCAGACGGACAAGAATGTAGGGCCACCGATGGAACACTAGCATCCTATACTAAGCAAGAGGATAGTGCGGTAAAGTTATCAACAGTAGTAGCAAGGACAAAGGCTATGCAAAGAAGATAGGATTAACTGAAAGCGGTAACATGCTACACTACTCTAATGCAAGCAGATAGAAAAAGAGTAGGCGATATCTCGGTGATCAAAGGGGCTTGCCTGGTTGCTCGGGCAAGAGAGAGGGTCGCCGGTGGCGTAGTCGATCACAAGGACATCGATCGGTCTCGGGTCTCTGGAGAGAAGAGGGGGAAAAGAAACAAGAATACATAGCGAGCAAGTGCATAACGAAGTCAATGTACGTGAGCTAGACGTGTTCTAACGCAGGCCTTAAGGCGATCTTGGCGAAGGGAAACATCCGAAAGTTTTCCGATTCGAGACGTCTGTCGAACGGTTGAACCGAGAGGAAAGTTTGCAGGTTCGATAGGTTAGGGGTGTGTGGCGGACGAGCGAATTGCGTATCCGGATTCGCCTTGTCGCTCTGAGCAACTTTCATGTTGAAAATATTTTAACCGAGTTACGGATTAAAAGATATGATTTTTAAAAGATTTTATTAATTTACGGAATTTAATTAATTATTTAATTAATTCGAAAATGCATTTATAGCGTCTGACATGATGTCATGCTAACGTCGTGATCAACAGGGTTGGATCGAAATAACCTCGCGGTGGGTCCCGCATGTCATTCACTAATATCTAATTAACCTAATCAGAGTTAATTAACATTAGTTAATTAGGTTAATTAGTAATTAGGGTTAATTAATCAGAATTAATTAGATTAATTAATTACTTAATTAATTAATTAATTAGTTAATTAGTTTTATTTAATTTTTCATTTTTGTTTATTAACAAATCGTTACGTAGAGGTGAGGCCCCCATGTCATCGCCCGAAGGGCCAAAACATCGCGGGCGTGGGGGTTTATGGGCGGTGCCGTTTAGGCGCAACCTCAAGGACGCGGCGCGGCGCCACGCCCGAGGCCAACGGGGGCGGCCGAGAGGTGGCCGAGGCCGGAGGCCGCGAGCCAGTGGTTTGCGCCAGCCGGGCGACCAAGCAGGCGAATGATGGCCGGGCAGCGTGGCCGTGGTCGGGGCCGGAGTAGGCGAACGCCGTCTTGAGGGTCATGGGGTTCGGGCGTCAAGAAGTGAAGACGTCGGAAGGGGCCGAGGGGATTCGGTGGCCGGGAGTCGAGGGCGCCGTTAAAGCGCCGGAGAGGAGAGGAAACGGGGGGGAAGCGGCGTGACTGGAGGGTCGGGCCGCGACGGGCACTGGGCGATAGAAGGATGCTGGCGGCAAGTTGAGGAGAGAGGGGAACGACGGGGGGAGGCGAAGCTCACAGGGGGTTCTGCTGGGTCTAGGGGAGCGGCGTGGTGGAGGTCGATAGTGGCCGGCAAGAGGAGGCGAGGGAGCGTCTGTGCCAAGGCGGGAGGGCGGGGGCCGATCCATGAGGCGGAATCCCAAGCGTGGGCGAGGAGGGAGGAGAGGGTCCGGCGGCGGTGTAGAGGAGGAGGAGGAGGTCCCAGGCGGCGGGTGGGCGGCGGGGCCAGCCCGGCGAGGTGAGGCGCGAGGTCCTCGCCCCGATCTGGATCAGGCGGGGGCAGGAGAGGGATCGGGGTGGGGCGCATGGGGAGAGAGGCGGCTAGGGTTCGGCCGCGGGGTGGGTTAAGTGGTCGGGCTGTTGGGCGGCCCAGTGGGGGGATGGGCGTGAGGGCGAGTGGGGAGGGTCGCTGGGCCAGGGGGTTTTCCCTCCCTCTCTTTTTTTGTCTTTCTTTTCTTTTATTATTTTTCTTTTCTGTTTTTAGTTTATTTAAAATGCCAAAGCATTTTACAAAAATTAGTGCACCCCACCATAATTAGGTTTGCTATTTTAGACAACCCCCGAACATTTTAGATTTAGTTTTTGAAACTTTTCATCGTTAGCGTTTGTTTTGATTTTGTTTTAGAATGGGTTCGAATCAACGTGAGGTTAGTCACAGTAACCGAGGTGATCACTGTTGCTTAACCGTCCGGGTGTTACAGTTTACTTGCCACCAAATCTGATATTGATGAGCTAGATTTTAGCAAATCTGTTTGCTATGCTTTTGTGTGCAAAGAGGCATTATTTTCATTTGAGGACGTGCCTTCCTCTTTGCCCCCTAACATCACTAACATTTTGCAGGAGTTCACGACGTCTTCCACGGGGCGTGCCAACGGATTACCTCCTATTCGAGGGATTGAGCATCAAATTGACTTAATTCCCGATGCATCGCTACTCAACCGTGCACCATACCGCACCAATCCAGAGGAGATGAAGGAGATTATGTGTCAAGTATGTGAGCTTCTCGACAAAGGTTATATACGCGAATCTCTTAGTCCTTGTGCTGTTCATATTATAATAGTGCCTAAAAAGGATGAATGCGTCGGCGTATGTGTGTTGATTGTAGAGGCATTAATAATATTATTATTCGTTATCGCCATCCTATTCCTAGGCTAGATGATATGCTTGATGAATTGAGTGGCTCTACAATATTCTCCAAAGTTGATTTGCGTAGTGGATACCATCAAATTGTATGAAATTGGGAGATGAATGGAAAACAACATTTAAAAACTAAGTTCGGTTTATATATGAGTGGTTAGTCATGCGTTTTGGGTTAACTAATGCACCTAGTACTTTCATGACACTAATGAGCGAAGTTTTTACGTGCTTTCATTGGACGATTTGTGGTAGTCTATTTTGATGATATAATGATTTATAGCAAATCTTTGGAAGAACATTTGGAACATTTACGTGTTGTTTTATTGCTCTTCGTGATACACGCTTGTTTGGTAACCTTGGGAAGTGCACCTTTTGCACCGATCGAGTATCTTTTCTTGGCTATGTTGTTACTCCACAGGGAATTGAAGTTGATAAAGCCAAGATTGAAGCTATTGAGAGTTGGCCGCAGCCCAAAACGGTCACACAAGTGAGGAGTTTTCTTGGACTAGCTGGTTTCTATAGGCGTTTTGTGAGAGATTTTAGCACCATTGCTGCACCTCTCAACGAGCTTACAAAGAAGGATGTGCCTTTTTTTTGGGGTACCGCACAGGAAGATGCCTTCACGGTATTGAAAGATAAGTTGACACATGCTCCTTTACTCCAACTTCCTGATTTTAATAAGACTTTTGAGCTTGAATGTGATGCTAGTGGAATTGGATTAGGAGGTGTGTTATTACAAGATGGCAAACCTCTTGCAAACTTTTCTGAAAAATTGAGTGGGCCTAGTCTGAACTATTCTACTTATGATAAAGAATTATATGCTCTTGTTCGGACTTTAGAGACATGGCAACATTGTTTATGGCCCAAAGAATTTGTTATAATTCTGATCATGAATCTTTGAAACATATTAAAAGTCAAGCTAAACTGAATCGTAGACATGCTAAATGGGTGGAATTCATTGAGACTTTCCCTTATGTCATTAAACACAAGAAGGGTAAAGAAAATGTTATTGCTGATGCTTTGTCTAAATCGCTTATACTATGCTTTCACAAATTGACTTCAAAATATTTGGTTTGGAGACCATCAAAGATCAATATGTGCATGATGCTGATTTTATAGATGTAATGCAGAATAACATTTTCAGTACTAAACTGCTTTTTAGTACTACTTGTCACCCCCAAACTGATGGACAAACTGAAGTAGTTAATAGAACATTGTCTACTATGCTTAGGGCTATTTTGAAGAATAATAAGAAAATGTGGGAAGAATGCTTGCCTCATATTGAATTTATGATAATCGTTCATTGCATTCTACTACTAAGATGTGCCCTTTGAAATTGTGTATGGTTTTCTACCTCGTGCACCTATTGATTTGTTGCCTCTTCCATCTTCGGAGAAGGTTTATTTTGATGCTAAAGAACGTCTTTGAATTGATTTAAAAATGCATGAGTTAACTAAGGAAAACATTGAGCGTACTAATGCTAAATATAAACTTGTGGAGATAAGGGTAGAAAACATGTTGTGTTTGCACCGAGATCTTGTTTGGTTACATTTATGTAAGGATAGATTTCTAATTTGCTAAATCAAAGCTAATGCCACGTCCGATGGTCCTTTTAAGGTGTTAGAGAAAATAAATGACAATGCATATAAACTTGAGTTGCTGCAGATTTTGGAGTTAGTCCCACTTTTAACATTGCAGATTTGAAGCCTTATTTGGGTGAGGAAGATGAGCTCACGAGGACGACTTCATTTCAAGAAGGGGGGATGATGAGGACATCAATACCATTGTTACACCCACAACCCCTGCTGCTATACATCTTGGACCAATTACTAGAGCTCACATGACGCCAATTAAATTATCAGGTACTTTCATTTCTGGGTAATGATTCTAATGTTCATGAGAATATGATGCTGCCTAACTTGAATAAATTTGTTTTGCTTACAAATGAAGGGCCTGTCATGGATAAGAGGGATGTACACTGGAGCAAGACCAAGCATGAAGATGATGGCATGCGCGAGGGGAACAAGAATGGAGTTACAAGTGATGATTTCAGGACTTTGAGGCCCCCATAATGAGTGCATGAAGCCTTGGACGAAATATACAAGATGCCACTTCATAATATTCGTCCATAGGCTATTCTAGGTGCTTTGCGTCACACCTTATTCTTGGGCCAGGCCCATGTAATTTCGAAATACTTAAGTATAGGCTATTTTTAGAGTCCGTATGTGTGGGGAAACAAGGGTTAGGGTTGGTTTCGGACCCCTCCGTCAAGGGCCACGAAATTCCCTCCTCTTCCTCCATATATACAGCCCTTAGGGCGTCGTTTAGACTTTGGGTTTTGTTTAGATTAGAAGTTCGCCATAGCTGCAACTTCGCGTACTTCGTTTGTGTTCAACGGCCAGACAAAGGCGTCACAGAACCCCACCTTGATCAATAAAGCTTTCCTCTTATATTCGCAATATCCAGATTGCAATCTTAGTTTCTTGCTTGTTCTTCGTTTGCTGCAGGAAAGCGGACCTTCGTGGTCAGGTTGATCGTGCTTTCCGCGTGGTCAATAACCTGTCGGAGTTGGTTTAGCGATTGCTAAGGCGCGAGTCCTCGCACGTTCGTAGTCGGATCGTCAAAGTCGACTTCATCCTAAACGATAGCCACCATCTCATCGAAAGACGGGACACCTTTGCCTCTATCAGAACATCTCAGATCATAGGATGTTCGCCTCAATTGTCCTGGTGGTGGGACCCTCGAGTCACGGCGTCGTAGAGTTGGTTGGCTTCAATTCTGATGGTCGTAGTCTTTGAGTCGCTGAGTTCTTTGTGTCTTTGATTTCCGAAAGGCGGATGGTGGGCGTGTCTTTGGCTCTTTGGGGAGTAGGCTATGTATTCTGATGGATGAGTTCTGGCCGTGTCCTTATGGAGTCCTTTTATGTTTATATTCTTTTCCAATTAAAGGCTATATTTTACATTACGCTGATGGGTGCGGCCAGATTTGTGTTTTTATGGAGACTCTGTCCATAAGCAATCTTTGTATGTGTTTACGTGTCCTTGGCTTACCGAGTGTCCGAGTTATGTATGTGTCCTTTAGAGTCCCGATTAGGAATTGCACGTGACAATAGTTGGACATGTAATGTAGTGGTTAGAGAGGGACATGGAGTATTTGATCCAGAGCTCATATGCTCCCCCATGAACAGTGAAATCAGAAAAAAAAATAGTAAAAAAATTCAAAAAAATCTAATTCTTTTTGTGATGAACATTGATGAATTTTCTAAATGCGTGCAAAATTTCAGGTTGAAATGACATTCGTGGAGGTCTCAGCAAAAAATTTAAAATCGATGGTCCAAAAAGACTATTGTTCGCAACATTTTGGAGCATCGATTTTGTTATTTTTGCCCAGACCTTCACGAATGTTATTTCGACCTGAAATTTTGCACACTGTTAAAACATTCATCAATGTTCATCACAAAAAAAAATCAGATTTTTTTGAATAATTTACTATTTTTTTCGATTTTACTGTTCATGTGGAGCATATGAGCTCGGGATCAAAAGATCACTTTTGGTTAGAGATAATTTATTCTTTGTTGTGTTATTTTTGGCGAAAGCATGTACGTCTTCTATTCATAACCGGTGCTTCCTTCTATGATTCTGTTTCTTAAGGGGACCTTCTACGATTCTATTGATGAGCCTTATGTGTGCGTATCCATAAAGACGTGACAGTTCAATTTACTGACACATACATATTATCCTGTTACGTAAAATCTTTTAAATCTGAGCCATTATTATTCTAATCAAACGGTCATAATAATATTAGTCTATGTGGATTAACATGGTGTCTTATTTGTCTTTTGTTTTAATTATATAATAGATAGATGAACGACTTTTCCCCGGCAGGCTATCCTGCCGGCACCCTTTTTGTCTGCTGGAGAGTTGCGTCTACCGGGTCACAGACAAAGGGACCAGCCCCCCACCAACTTCTTTCTACCAAAGGCCACTACGACCACCCTGATCGAAGCAGCGCTCGTGTCACGGATGGGAGCACCTAAGTCTCAAAAGAGTGGCGAAGCTTTCTCATGCTCAAGTCATAGCCTTACAGAACACTAATGGATAGGAGGTAAAACTTATCTGTTTGGCTTGCCGGGGATCGCTGCGCCGGGCAACCTGGGTTGAGGCATATCTCTCTCGATGTGGTTTTGGTGATTGATGACAACGTGTTTGCGGACTAATCGTGTGCTTTGAGCATTTCAAAGATTCATCCTTGGCACGAGACGATTTCTTCCCCTCGGAATGTCATTCAAGACGGTGTAGCTCTTTCGTTTCTTTTCAAAGGGACTAGTTGCGTGAGGGCACCATACTATCAAGAGGGGTCCGCTTTGGTATTGCCTGGGTGGAATCAACACGCACACATCCGCTTCTCACCCTCCCGAGCCCTTCCGCTTCTATGGAGAGATCTTCTCTCTTACGGTGGGCTCTGTCAGGCCAATGACGGTAGTACCACCGGTACCAGTGGTAGTACCGCTTGGGGGCAAAGCGGCAGATCGCTCAAGAGCGGCAGTATCACGGTATTCCTCGCCAGAGTAATCGATGTTTTCCCAGGTCCCTACTGCGTCGATTCGAGGGGTCTTTTACGTAGCCGGATTGTGCGGTACCTGCATAGCAGCGATGAGAGCGGCAAGATCTTGCTCGTTAGCGGTAGTACCGCCCTACCACTGCGGCAGTACCGCCCGGTCCCCTTCTCTCCCTGCCCTTCTTTCTGCGCGGCAGTACCGCCGTGGGGAGCGGTAGTACCGCTTAGCCCAGCGGTAGTACCGTTGTCTCCCGCGGTAGTACCGCCCTCTGCGGGGCTGTTTGAGGGGTAACGGTTGGATTGTTCCCCCCACTATATGAGGAGGTCTTCTTCCCCAAAGTTGAGCTACCTCTTCCCCCAAAAGCTCCATTGTTGCTCCAAGCTCCATTTTCGCCCGATCTCTCTCCCTAGCCAATCAAACTTGTTGATTTGCTCGGGATTGGCTGAGAAAGGCCCTGATCTACACTTCCATCAAGAGAAATTTGATTCCCCTCTAATCCTTAGCGGATCTTGTTACTCTTGGGTGTTTGAGCACCCTAGACGGTTGAGGTCACCGGCATGAGCCATAGTCCATTGTGGTGAAGCTTCGTGGTGTCGTTGGGAGCCTCCAATTAAGTTGTGGAGATTGCCCCAACCTTGTTTGTAAAGGTTCGGTCGCCTCCTCCAAGGGCACCAATAGTGGGATCACGGCATCTCACATTGTGTGAGGGAGTGAGGAGAATACGGTGGCCCTGGTGGCTTCTTGGGGAGCATTGTGCCTCCACACCGCTCCAACGGAGACGTACTTCCCCTCAAAGGTAAGGAGCTTCGGTAACACATCCTCGTCTTCACCGGCTCCACTCTTGGTTATCTCGTGCCTTTACTCGTGCAAGCTTATTTGTGTTACATCTCTTGCTTGCGTGTGTGCTTATTGTTATTGCATCATATAGGTTGCTCACTTAGTTGCCTTCTAGACATCTTACTTTGATGCAAAGTTTAAATTGGTAAAGAAAAGCTAAAAATTGTTAGTTGCCTATTCACCCCCCCTCTAGTCAACTATATCGATCCTTTCAATTGGTATCAGAGCCTCTCTCTTTTTTAAGGACTTTACCGTCCGAAGAGTATGATTGACATTGTAGAAGGTGAGGAGGAGCACTCCGGTGCAATTCTGGTCTCTTCTACGGGAGATGGGGGAACCGTGGTCTCTCTTGAGGAGTTCAATGTGGCGTTGGACACATTAAAAACCTCCATGACGACCATGGTCAAAGACATGTTTAAGGAATTCTTAGAAGGGCTTAAACTTTCCACCGCGCCGTTGAAAGTGGGTGATCCCGCCAACAAGGTGACGGATGCTATCTCCGACAAGGGGGAAGCTACTAGCGAGAAAGCCCTTCCTTCTAGTGGTAAAAGTGGCACCGACATCTTTGCCCATGTGCAACCTCCACCCGTTTATGGTGGACCAGTTCCTTCTACTCACTTGAATCATGCCGGTCCTCCCCCGAAGATTGATAAAAAGGAGGATTTTGATTCTTGGGTCTATCGTTTTAAGCGCCATTTAAATCATGTGAACACTAACCTTTGGAGAATCATTGAAGAAGGTTTTTATCCGCATGACCGAAGCAACTTCACCCCTAGAGAAGCCGTGGATGATCAATTCAATGAGAATGCTCTCTTCATCATCCAAGAAGCAATCCCTCCCGAAGACCTTCCTCATCTCTGGCCCTACTCCTTGGCTAAAGATGCTTGGCGCCAAGTGGTTTCCCTCTATCGGGAAGCGCAAGCATTCAACGCTCCAACTATGAAGTGGTGCAAGATGAAGCCGATGAGTTTGCGATGAAAGAAGATGAAGAACCTCGTGAGCTTTATCGGAGAGTAACCAAACTCGCGGTCTCTCTCGAGATCATGGAAGTAAGGACACGGATGACAATTGGATCAAGCGCCAAATTCCTCAAGGCGTTGATGCCTTACCACAAAGCCATGTCCTCCGTCATTCGTCAAAGGCCGGACTTCCACACCTTGTCCTCAAGTGAGGTGTTAGATGAGTTTGTGGCTATGAGCATATTGGACAAGACCGCCCGCAATGCGGTACTTCGCTCTCAAAGAGCTAAGAAGCCCAACCTTGCATTGAAGGCCAAGGTTTGTGTCGAAGAAGAGGAAGAGGAGGAAGAAGAGGAGAGCAACCTAGAAGATATGAAGTATGCCTATCATGAACACATGGCCCTTGCTTCAAGGCAATTTTGGAGCAAGAAGAACTCAAGGCCCAACTTCAACAAGAACAATTCAAGTGGCTCAAGGGGCAAGCAACGAGTGAGGACTTGTTTCAATTGTGGCAATCTGAGCCACTTTGTTGCGGAGTGCCCTTACGAGAAGAGGGAAGACAACGGTGGCAAGCTCATTCGAAAAGACAAGGCCAGGTCTTTCCCCAACAAGAGCAAATTCACCAAGAAGACTCCTCACAAGGCGTTGGTGGTACAAGAAGAGTACAATGAGGATGGTGACGATGATGAAGATGGTGAGTCGGTTGCCATGGCCTCCGTTGCCATTGCGACGACTCCACGGGTGTCTCTCTTTGACTCAGCCAATGAGAGCATCACCGCCAAGTGCCTCATGGCTAAAGCCACCAACAAGGTAACCCCCAACATCAAAACTACCATTATTAATCATCCTTCTTCGTTGGATAGCATTGATGAACATGAGGGAACTAATGTGGAGGAGAATGAGTTTGAGACCTTTATGGGTAAACTCAAGGGTAAATCCAAGAAGCACTTCGTTGCTCTCTTGGAACAACTTGGTGAAGCCAATGACATGATCGATGCTCATGAAGATACCATCTCTAAGATGGAGGGGCATAGTCGTGACTATGCCGATGAGATTTCGGATATTTCCAATGCTCTTGAGAAAGAGCGTGGTCTTCGTTTGGCTCTTGAGGAGTCACACAACGATGATCACGCTAAATTAAAGAAAGATCTTTATCATGCTCTTGTTGTTTCTCGTGTGCTAAACTTCGAGAAGGCAAAGCTTGGGGTTGATCTTGCTAGACTCAAAGAGGAGTTTGACATTCTCGACAAGGCTCACAAAGTCTTGAAGGGTGTTCATGCTAGCCGCCAGGAGTCTCATGATCAAATTCAAGTAAAGCTAACCAAGGAGAAAGCCACCTTTCCTCACATGGTGTTGATTGATAATGCAAATGCTACTAACCCTTGTTGTGAGCATGTGCATCTTGTTGAGGAGAATGCTAAGTTGAAGGAGCAACTTGAGAAAGGCCTTGTGTCATGCATACAAGGTGAGAAGAACCTCAACGACCTTTTGAGCAATCAAAAGGAAGTTGTGGCAAAGGAGGGGATTGGGTTCACACCCAAGCCCGAGAACAAGAAGAAGAATGACAAGACCAAACGACCTCCTCCTCTCAAGCAAACTTTTGTGAAGGAGGGAGAGGGTGCTTCCAAGGAGAAGAAGAACAATGCGATGGGTGGCAATGTCAAGAAGGGCAATGCCACCCCTCCCAACAAAGCCGGCGACTTTAATCCTTCTTATGTGTTATGCCGTGCTAGTGATGGGCATGTTTATGCCAAATTTGTTGGTTCTCCTCATGATTATATTGAATGGTCTATTTGGGTTCCTAAGACCCTTGTTACTAACATCAAAGGACCCATTACAAAATGGGTACCTAAAACCAAGCATTGATCTCTTTTATGTGTTTGCTTCCGGTGGGGGATCATGGTTGCTCGATAGTGGAGCTACAAATCATATGACCGGGCGCATGGACTTGGTGGTGGACGTGCACAAGATTCCATCTATGCCCACCAATGTCGAGTGGGGTGATGCCTCGTCTTCTAAGGTATTGGGACTCGGCAAGGTTGTCATTTCTCATGATCTCACGATCGAGAAGGTCACGCTTGTAGAGTCCCTTGCATACAATTTACTTTCCGTTTGTCAACCTGCAATCATGGGCTTTGCCACTTTCTTTGATATTGATACCGTGGCCCTCTTGTGGAGCAAGACTCTTAAAGTAGCCTTTGTTGGGCATGTCGAGAATGGTCTATATGTGATTAACTTTTCTGAGCAAACCCACTAAGACCGCGACATGCCTAATGGCTAAAGTTGACGTGGGATGGCTTTGGCATCGCCGTTTAGCCCACGTCAATATGAGATCTTTGCAAAGTCTTCTCAAGGGGACCGTAATAAAATTGGACTAACAAATGTTTATTTTGCTCAAGATGCGTGCTTGCGAAGCACATGTCGAAGGAAAGCTACATGAGAAGGCTCACCCTCCCACGACTATCATTTACTCAAAGAGGCCTTTGGAACTCCTTCATTTGGATCTCTTTGGGCCTCCATCCTTTGATAGTATTGGGGGTAGGAAGTATTGCTTGGTGATTGTGGATGACTATTCAAGATACACTTGGGTGTATTTCTTCAAGAGGAAGAGCAAGACCCAACAAACCATCATTGACTTTGCAAATGAAGCTCAACGTCAACACAATGCAAAGATCTTGACAATAAGAAGTGACAATGGCACCGAGTTCAAGAACTACACCTTGGATGAGTTCCTTAGTGATGAGGGGATCAAGCATCAATATTCGCACCTTACACCCTCAACAAAAGCGGTGTTGCGGAGAGGAAGAACCGGACGTTGATGGATGCGGCAAGGACCATGATGGCGGAGTTCAAGTCTCCATACAACTTTTGGGCCGAAGCCATCAACACCGCATGTCATGCATCCAATCGGCTCTACCTCCGCAAAGGCTTGAACAAGACTCCATATGAGATAATCACCGGTAACAAGCCCAACCTCAAGTACTTTCGGGTGTTCGGGTGTAAGTGTTTCATTCTCAAGAAAGGTGTTCGGTTGTCTAAATTTGAGGCTAGAGCTTATGAGGGCATATTTGTTGGTTATGCTACAAACTCTCATGCATACTGTGTCCTCAATAAATCCACGGGACTTATTGAGGAGACGTGTAATGTGGAGTTTGATGAGAATAACGGCTCCCAAGTGGAGCAAAGTGGAACTTGTGATGTAGGTGATGAAATTCCTCCTCAAGCCATAAGAAGAATGGGTGTTGGTTTTATCCTACCCATTAAGGAACCCCTTGTGGCCGAAGGAGAAGGACAATGCTCCACTCAAGTGGAGCCATCACCAACCCAAGGCCCACACGCTTCCGAAGAACAAAGTGAAGGCCCTCAACCTCATGAACAAGACCAAGGGCAAGATCATGCTCAAGAAGGTGATGTCATACCAAGTGATGCCCAAGGTCAAGTTCTCTCCCCCGAGCAAGTTCAAGATAAAGAACAAGCTCAAGACAGCGCTCAAGATGATCAAGTGACCGCTCCTCAACTCACCACCGAGGAGGAATTAGAGCGTCGTGCCGCCAAGATTGCATCCAAGCTCTCCACCAAGGGTCATCTCATGAAGAATGTACTTGGAAGCATTCAAAAGGGGGTAAGCACTCAGTAGACAATTGGCAAACTATTGTGAACATCACGTTTGTCTCTTGTGTTGAACCCCAAAGGTATATGAAGCACTCAAGATCCGGATTGGCTTAATGCCATGCATGAAGAACTTAACAACTTCGAGTACAACAAGGTGTGGAGATTGGTGCCAAGGCCAACGGGGAACCACAATGTCATTGGAACCAAGTGGATATTCAAGAACAAGCAAGATGCTCATGGGACCATCATTCGCAACAAGGCAAGATTGGTGGCACAAGGCTACTCCCAAGTCGAGGGTATCAACTACGGTGAAACCTTTGCTCCCATTGCACGCCTTGAGTCCATTCGCATGTTGATTGCCTATGCTTCTCATCATAATTTTAAGTTGCAACAAATGGATGTGAAGAGTGCTTTTCTTAATGGTCCCGTTAATGAGTTGGTCTACGTCAAACAACCCCCTGGGTTCGAGGATCCCTACATTCCCGATCATGTGTACCAACTCGATAAGGCACTCTATGGCCTTAAACAAGCCCCACGAGCGTGGTATGACCACCTCACCGAGTTGTTACAAGATCGTGGATTTGAAGTTGGGCTAATCGACCCCACTCTTTTTACTAAGAAGGTCAAGGGGAGTTTTTTTGTGCCAACTATATGTTGATGACATTATCTTTGGTTCCCCTAACAAAGCTTTCAATGAAGAATTTGCCAATCTCATGACCTCAAAGTTCAAGATGTCTTCCATGGGAGAGTTGAAGTTCTTTCTCGGATTCAAAGTGAAGCAAAGAAGAGAAGGAACCTTCATCAACCAAGCCAAATACACTCAAGACATGCTCAAGAGATTCAAGCTAAGCGATGTCAAGTCGACTTCCACTCCAATGCCCACCAAGTGCCCACTTGACATTGATCCCAATGGTAAAGCGGTGGATCAAAAGGTATATCGCTCCATGATTGGCTCCTTGCTTTACCTTTGTGCATCTAGACCGGATATCATGTTGAGTGTGGGAATTTGTGCACGGTTTCAAGCCGCACCGAAGGAAAGCCACTATGTGGCGGTCAAGCGAATCTTTCGATATTTGGCTCATACCCCAAACTTTGGCTTATGGTACCCAAGAGGAGCAAACTTCAAGCTTGTGGGATATTGGACCGATTGGGTGGGAGACAAAGTGGATAGGAAGTCCACTTCCTGGAGGGTGCCAATTCTTGGTTGCTCTTTGGTGAGTTGGTCTTCCAAGAAACAAAGTTGTGTGTCTCTCTGGCCCCACGAAGCGGAGTATGTGGCGGCCGGTAGTTGTTGTGCACAACTCTTATGGATGAGGCAAACTTCAAAGGATTACGGTGTCATTTGTGACAAAGTGCCTCTTTGGTGTGACAATGAAAGTGCCATCAAAATTTCTCTCAACCCTAAGTGCAACACTTCAAGATGAAGCACATTGAGATTCGGTATCACTTCATCCCGGATCACATTAGGCGAGGAGATCGAGCTCAACTACGTCAACACTCATGATAACCTTGCACATATCTTCACGAAGCCTTTGGATGAAGCAAGATTTCGCGAGTTAAGGCATGAGCTAAATATCATTGATTCGAGCAATGTTGCTAGAACCCGTGCACACCCCACCATACTCAACTTGTTGTCTTGTTTAGGTGTAGGCATGGACATAGGGGGAGTGTTGTTCTCTCAATGAACTCTCCCTCCCCCCATTATGCATAAATTGATCAACTCTTCCACATTAGCCATTTTTTATGGTATTTGTGCTTCAAAGACGAAGTTTTGGTCATGGGCCCAAGGATAATTCTTCGCGGTGCCATACCAATTGACTCAAACATAGGTGGCCTCGGCCACCGCCCTCTCTTAGAGAGGTGTGTGTTTCTCGCTCTCTTTGCTGTTTTTGTGTCTGTGTTTTGTTCCCATTTTCGTTTCGTTCTTCTTTCGAGAGCTAAGCCCTTTTTGCCTAGTCCTTTTTAGCCAAGAGCGCCCATTATTAGCTCTTGGCGAGCGCCGGTACTACCGCTTATGAGGGTTAAGCGGATTATCACGCCCTCACCACGGTACTACTGGGAGGGGCGGGCGATGGGGGTTATATCGGGGCGGGGGGAGTTATTTTCTCCCCATACCCATTCTCCCCCACTCGCTCGTCTTCCTCGTCGCTCCAGCGACGCCTCGTCGCGGGAGGGCACCGGTTGGCCGCCATTTTCCGGCCGCTTCTCTCCATTTCCTCCGGCGGAGTCGTTCTCCATCTCGTCCTCCAGCCATGGATGCCGGTATTGCCTCCATTCTCGGTTTCTCTTTTCCTAGATCTTGCATCTAGTTCTTAGGGGCAATAGGCATTGTTTTCTAGTTTTTGGCTATGAAGAGGCTTGTGGTGGATGGAGATTGCTTCTAGGCTCTTTGGATTGATGTTTGGTAGGATAAATTTTTGAATTTGGCATCCCGGTAGTGCCGGATCTGACCACGGCAGTAGAGAACCGCTGCCTCATTCTCGAAGCGGTACTACCGCTCACCTTGAGCGGCATCGGCCAGCTCATCTTGAGCGGTATTGTCAAGATTTAGCGACATCGCCGCGTAGGTTGCGTGACTACCGCCGGATGCCCAGTTCCAATATTTTCTACCACATGTTGATCCTTATTGCTTCGTTTGGTGGCTTATGCTCTTTCTTTCGTGTTGTTTCTGTTGCTTGTGTGTTTGGTTCCAGGTGATGATCTTCCTGAGCAGTAAGCCCACCGTATCAACCCCGGTCGTGCATCTTCAAAGCGCTACCACACTTCTGAGTCAACAATTGGTTCCTCTAGTGCTCCCCCACCGTCAAGCAGTGCTTCCTCCAAAGGCGCCTCCTCTGCCTCAACTCTAGAAGAAGCTCGCTAACAGCCGAAGCTTCAAGGGCAAGACTGTGGATCGAGATGACTGCCAAAGAGTTCGGGCAAAGCGCCGCCATAACCCCCTATGAGGAAGCCTAAGAACCCAATTTGGTAAACCGCCTGCTCGAACCGCTTTCGGTTGCCATCTTCTTTGATGTGATTAAGGCCAAGAAGAATCTCTATGTTGATGTTCGCTTCCATCAACACGGATGCCATGGAAAAGGATCCGGAGTACTTTGGTGAAGCTCTTCAGATGTGTACCCAGCTGAACATTCTCAGGATCATGCAGTTCAACAAGGATTTCGATGCTGATTTGGTGCCTCAATTTTATGCCACTGTCCATCTTGGGACTGATGTAGAGAGGACTCTGACTTGGACGACCAATGGCAAGCTACTTTCTGTCAAGTGGAAGGCCTTCATGGAGTTACTTCATGTGGAAGATCAAGGGCTTGAGACTCCAGTTGGTTTCCGCCTCACCGCAATGCAAACTCCACTCACAAGCAAGCTGTGGCCTCACTGCATCTTGTGAAGGTCAACCCTGCGGACTCGTAAGGAAACCTATGAGCTGCCTCCCTATCTCGACATCCTTCATCGTGGTCTTTCGAGAGACCCTTTTCCCTCGCGATCGAATCTGGATATGGTCCACTCGCCTTGTGGACATGCTACTCTTCTGCCAGCATGAGAAGGAAGCAAACACTAGCGAGTCCTAGACATCTCTCATATTATGTGGTCTGAGCTTCTTTCTGCCATTTCTGAGCGCAAGTGCCCGATCTATGGTCTGTTCATCATGCTACTCATTGAGAAGGCTTGGGCACATGTCTATCCCAAGGTTGGGTTGGAAACTGGAGATTTGGTGTCTCACGAGATCAAGCGCCTGAGGAAGAAGGACGATTGGGGCGCCCCCGCTCCCAAAGCTGGGGCTCCATCCACTTCAGCTACCACAGAAACCGAGGGCGAGGCTGAGGTTGACGATGACGATGACGACTATGAGCCGTCTGGGACAGAGCCCTTTTGGGCAAAGAAGCTCAAGCACAAGATGAAGAAGCTCTTCCGCATGGAGTCACATGGCCAAGACATGACTCATGTGGCGGAGAAGAAGGCCGTGGGGCGTCACAAGGAGCTCATGCGCGTCATTTGCGCGACTGCTGTCGCTGGGCCTGAGGGTCGATCACCGAGGAAGAGGAGTGGATCCAAAGAAGATTGCCCGTGGACCGATTCTTGGACACCGAGTAGTTCCCGAATCGATGACGGCGCGGTCCGCACGATCCCGCAGGGATGTGATGCTCGTGATCCTCAGCCATATCACCTGAGCCAGAGTTTCAGCCTTTTGCCCTTTGGTGTCTCGATGCCAAAGGGGAGAGAGTTTTAGGATTTGTGTGGTTTTGTGTCGCCGCCGTGTTTTGTGTGTTTGTGTTCGCCGGGCTCCCGCTTTGCTTTGTTTGGTTTTATGCCTGTGAGACCTAAGTTCTGAGTCATATGGTGTGAGACATATGCTACCTTATTATATTATCTATGTCTATCTAGTACACCGGGTATCTTATGAGTTGTGCATGCTTATCTTGTTATACATTCCTTGCTCTCATATATCCTTTGTTTAGGTTGTTGGACTATAACATATAGGGGAGTGTTGATCCGATGTGTGCGCCATGCTTTCCAAAGCCACTCCTTTCTAGGTGCACACATCTGTGGGGAGCCCGCTCATATGTTGTAGTCCTAAGTATCTTTTCTTTCATGTCTTATCCTTGTGCAAATCAAGTTGTCATCAATCCACCAAAAAGGGGGAGATTGTTGAGGCATATCTCTTCGATCATCGCTTTTTGGAGACTTCTCGGTGGGCTCGCTCTGGCCTGCCTGGCCAGTATCAAGGGCACCCAGCCTGCAGTACCGCTTTGGGGTCACAAAGGCAGTATCGCCCGCAGAGGTAGCATCACGGTGGCTCCTCACAGTAGTACCGCTGGTCTCCTGCACAGAGCCCACTGTAAGAGAGAAGATCTTCCACAGAAGCTTAAGGGCTCGGAGGGTGAGAAGCGGATGTGTGCAAGCGATTCCACCTAAGCAATACCAAAGCGGACCCTGCCTGATAGTACGGTGCCCCACGCAACTAGTCCACCTAAAAAGAAACGAAAGAGCTACACCGTCTTGAATGACATTCCGAGGGGAAGATATCGTCTCGTGCCAAGGATGAATCTATGAAATGCTCAAAGCACACGATTAGTCCGCAAACACGTTGTCATCAATCACCAAAACTGATAGAGGCGAGGGTATCACGATCTCCAAAAGTGGCTAAGAAATTTAGTATCACGATCTGAAACAATAGTATTTGGCACACCATGCAAGCGAATAATTTCACGAAAGAACAAATCAGCAACATTAATAAAGATCATCGCTTATGACATGGTATAAAGTGTGCCATTTTCGAGAATCTATCCACGACAACAAATATGCTATCCCTCCCCTTCTTTGTTCGAGGTAAACCCAAAACAAAGTCCATAGATATATCCTCACAAGGAACACTAGGTACAGGCAAAGGCATATATAAACCATGAGGATTGAGTCGTGACTTAGCTTTTTGACATGTAGTGCAAATGAGCAACAAAACGCTCAACATCTTGTCTCATCTTTGGCCAAAATAAATGTGTAGCAAGTATATTCTCTCTGTCTTCTTCACGCCAAAGTGTCCCATTAGTCCTTCCTCCATGCGCCTCCTCACCGCAACAACGAATGAAAGGCCAGGCAGGCCATAGCTGGAATGCATAGCTTGTTAGCACGAAACACAAATCCATCGTTAACAACGAACTTGTTCCATGTTCTACCTTCTTTACAATTATGCAATACATCTTTAAATTTAGCATCATGCACATATTGATCTTTGATGGTCTCCAAACCAAATATTTTAAAGTCAAGTTGTGAAAGCATTGTATAACGACGAGACAATGCATCAGCAATAGCATTTTCTTTACCCTTCTTGTGTTTAATGACATAAGGGAAAGTCTCAATGAATTCAACCCATTTAGCATGTCTACGGTTCAGTTTTGCTTGACTTTTAATGTGTTTCAAAGATTCAGAATGTATAACAAATTCTTTGGGCCATAAATAATGTTGCCATGTTTCTAAAGTCCCAACCAGAGCATATAATTCTTTATCATAAGTAGAATAGTTCAGACTAGGCCCACTCAATTTTTCGTAAAAGTATGCAACAGTTTGCCATCTTGTAATAACACACCTCCTAATCCAATTCCACTAGCATCACATTCAAGCTCAAAAGTCTTATTAAAATCGGGAAGTTGGAGTAAACGAAAGCATGTGTCAACTTATCTTTCAATACCGTGAAGGCTTCTTCCTGTGCGGTACCCCAAACAAAAGGCACATCCTTCTTTGTAAGCTCGTTGAGAGGTGCAGCAATGGTGCTAAAATCTCTCACAAAACGCCTATAGAAACTAGTGAGTCCAAGAAAACTCCACACTTGTGTGACCGTTTTGGGATGCGGCCAACTCTCAATAGCTTCAATCTTGGCTTTATCAACTTCAATTCCCTGTGGAGTAACAACATAGCCAAGAAAAGTTACTCGGTCGGTGCAAAAGGTGCACTTCCCAAGGTTACCAAACAAACGTGCATCACATAGAGCAATAAAAACAGCACGTAAATGTTCCAAATGTTCTTCCAAAGGTTTGCTATAAATCAGTATATCATCAAAATAGACTACCACAAATCGTCCAATGAAAGCACGTAAAACTTCGTTCATTAGTCTCATGAAAGTACTAGGTGTACTAGTTAACCCAAAAGTCATGACTAACCACTCATATAAACCAAACTTAGTTTTAAATGCTGTTTTCCATTAATCTCCAAATTTCATACGAATTTGATGGTATCCACTACGCAAATCAACTTTGGAGAATATTGTAGAGCCACTTAATTCATCAAGCATATCATCTAGCCTAGGAATAGGATGACGATAACGAATAGTAATATTATTGATGCCTCTACAGTCAACACACATACATGCCGACGTACCATCCTTTTTAGGCACTAGTATAATAGGAACATCACAAGGACTAAGAGATTCACAGATATAACCTTTTGTTGAGCAGCTCCTGTACTTGACGATAATCTCCTTCGCCTCCTCCGGATTGGTACGGTATGGTGCACGGTTGGGTAGCGATGCACGGGAATTAAGTCAATTTGATGCTCAATCCCTCGAATAGGTGGTAATCCGGTGGCACGCCTTTGTGGGAAGACGTCGTGAACTCCTGCAAAATGTTAGTGATAGCAGGAGGCAGAGCGGAAGGCACGTCCTCGAATGAAAATAATGCCTCTTTGCACACAAAAGCATAGCAAACAGATTTGCTAAAATCTAGCTCATCAATATCAGATTTGGTGGCAAGTAAACATGCACATTTCAATTTAATTTCAGAAGCAACACTAGATGGTTTATTATTAGGCTTCATTTGTTGCTCAAATTCTTTTGCCACAATCTGATTTTCACTCGTATTTTTCTCCTGTTTTGCTTGATTAGCTCTATTAATATCATCTTTCAAAATGGAATCGTGAGTCATAGGGAGCAAAGTAATATTTTTATCCTTATGAACAAGAGTATATTGATTGTTTCTACCATGGTGTACAGAATTTTTATCAAATTGCCATGGTCTACCAAGTAATAAGGAACATGCTTGCATAGGTACCACATCACAATCAACATAATCAGCATATGTAGAGATACTAAAATGCACACGAACAGTACGTGTTACCTTAACCTTGCCGCTGTTGTTGAACCATTGGATGTAGTAAGGATGTGGATGTGGTCTTGGTGGTAAGAGATAGCTTCACCACCATCTCGATGCTAGCCAAGTTGTTGCAGCTCCCTCCATCTATGATGACGCGAATAGAACGTTCCTTCACAACTCCTTTTGTATGGAACAAATTATGCCTCTGATTTTGCTCAACTTGTGTAACCTGCACACTCAAAACACGTTGAGCAACTAAACATTCATACATGTCAAAGATCTTCACCGCCATGTATTGCGCTCCTCATGATCGTAATCATCTCCGCCGTGTTCTTCACGTGTAATAAGAGCAAAGTCTCCTCATCATAGTCACTAGCGGACTCCATACCAACCATCCTCGTGAGCAATCATCACATCGCTGAGATTTGCATTCTCTCGCAAAATGTCCTCTTCCCTTACAACGACGACAAATAATATCACTTGTGTGCCTCAGAGACGCCTATGGAAGAAGAAGAGCTCAGGTGCAGGCCCGGCAGTGTGCTCTTGGCGATAGTGGTGGTTGTGCCTACTTTCTTGTATCACTGCGGTTGGAGGTGGCACCTGAAGGAGGTGATGGTGCAAAGGAAGTAGAGGATGCACGTGGTGTCCATGATGAAGGTCGACCTGCGTAAAAGTTAGTTCGCGCAATGCCCATCGATCCCAAGACTTCATGCTCAGCTTACAAGCAAGATGGAATAAACGAAAGTGATATTATTATAATCCTTATAGTCTAGAATGGTCTGAATCTCTCTATTTAATCCACCCGTAAAACGTGCAAGCATAGCTTCATTCTCTTCAACAATACCACCTCTAATCAAGTTTTCAGTTTGTAATTCCCGATAATATTCTTCTACGAATTTTTTCCTTGTCTTAAGCGCTGCAATTTTTGAAGTAACTCACGTTGATAATATGGTGGAACCCAACTAGTACGCATAGCAGTTTTCAAAGCAGCCCAAGTAGCTGAACAGATATAATCGACAATGTTCAGACCACCAAACACATGCAAATCTAGTGAAAGCACAAACAGCAGCAGGAACACGCCTCTCCTCAGATATTGTAAACATGTAAATCATTGTTCAGTTTCTAACTCCCAAGTAAGATATATATCGTGAACATATCTACCCTCAAATGGTGGAATATTCAATTTCAGCTTAGGGAGATGGTCATGATCTCGCACTGAGGGGGATCCCTAACGTTGCCATTATTTGCATGTGGACGACCGGTGGTTGTGGTCTTTGGTGGTTGCACGTAGTTCTCGATTTTGATCGGCAATGAAGGAGCCATAGAAGTATCAACAAAGAAGACCAACAAAGTTGGCCAAACACAAGAGGAACACGGGTCGCTCATGGAGGGCTGTTTCATGACGTGGTGGTAGTTGTTCTTATTGTTGTTGTAGAGGTGCGTTAGGTGCAGCCGGTGGTGGTGGTGGAAGACGCGAGAGCAATTCATTAAACTTGTTATCGAAGCTTTGTTCCAATGTCTTCTCCATGCCATCTATCTTCTCCATGGCCTCTTCAAATCTGTTTAGCACATCTTGCACCTGTCCACTCATCATTTGCTGAAACTTATCATGAAGCTGCTTGTTCACAAGTTCTCCTCCCGGGCCTCGCTTATTTCAGGATCCCGGCATGGTTAGCAAGAATAGAAATACACAAGAATATGATCCTACAGACTACTAACAAGTGGTGGTGGTGGCAGGTGTCACAAATCCGTCAAGCAAGTCTTAAATTCTTACCAGTTCTTACCCAGCAGCAGGCGGTGATCGGCAACCGTTGGAGTCAAAACTCTCAAAAGCTTGGATAGAGCGATTGCGAGTGAGAGTCAAACGCACGATGTAGATGTATGTGGAGCTGGGAAGGCTTATAGTATAGTAGCAAAAGGGTCAAGAATAATCAATTCAGAGATGCAAATTTGAATAAACGCTCAACGACGCAGATCAGGTTGGTCCTAGGCTAGACCGTGCTAGAGACGCGAGCCTAGAACACTAACAAAATCACGGCGCTGCACGGAAACAAGGTAAAAGCACACTCTGGAGAAAAAAAATTCGCGCTGTTCTTTTTTCGCGCTGTTTTTTTTTTTTGAGCTCTCTTTTTTTTTGCGCTCCTCTTTTTTTTGCGAAAATTCACTATAATGGCGAGTGTCTCAAAACTCTTCCCAGGTCAAACTCACAGGATGGGTACGAAATTTTTTGAATTTTTTTTTTTTTGGAAATCAGGGCAGCGACGACGAAAAAGTGCGACAAAAAATCACTATGATGGCGAGTGTCTCAAAAGACTCAGAACAGCCAAAAATAGGATAGGAAAAATTATTTTTGGTCGCCGAAATTTTGGCCTAAAAACTGCCCGGGGGTCTCCAGACTCTTTTTTTTTCTTTTTTTTCCGAGACCTACGCAGGCAAGGAAACACAAATCGAAAACTAGATGGATCCCGAATTGGTGATGGACAGGCGGTGGTATATGTGGACTTGGATTGGTGATGGACAAGCAGTGGTATATGTGGACTCGGATTGGTGATGGACAAGCGGTGGTATATGACAGCGGATGATGATGGTGCAGCAAGGCGTGAATACCAAAGGAATGTAACTCAAACTCTAAAAGACTAGACGCTAAGACCGGCAACTAGACACGACGATGCAACCGCAAATTCAACAAAGCAAATACAGAAAAGATTATGCAAAGGCTCAGATTGCTTCAGATATGATGAACTAACCCTAATTTTTTGTGTGGCTTTTTCGTGGAGTGTAGGTATGAAGAACAGACTCGATCTAAACTACTTAAAAACTGTGAAAATCTCATCGAAAGCAACCTGAAAATCTGATACCACTTGATAGAGGCGAGGGTGTCCTGCCTTTCATGAGATGGTGGCTATCATTTTGGAGGAAGTCGATTTTGACGATCCGACTACGAACGTCTTGAGGATCGCCACGCCTTAGCAATCGCTTAAACCAACTCCGAGAGGTTATTGACCACGCTGAGCACGCATCAACCTGACCACGAGGGTCCTGCTTCTCGCAGCAAATGAAGAACAAGCAAGAAACTGAGATTGCAATCTGGATATTGCGAATATAAGAGGAAAGCTTTATTGATCAAGGTGGGGTTCTGTGACGCCTTGGTCTGGTCGTTGAACACAAACAAAGTACGCGAAGTTGCAGCTATGGCGAACTTTTAATCTAAACAAAACCCAAAGTCTAAACGACGCCCTAAGGGCTGTATATATGGAGGAAGAGGAGGGAATTTCGTGGCCCTTGAGGGAGGGGTCCAAACCAACCCTAACTCTTGTTTCCCCACACATACGGACTCTAAAAACAGCCTATACTTAAGTATTTCGAAATTACATGGGCCTGGCCCAATAATAAGGTGACGCAGCACCTAGAATAGCCTATATGGACAATATTATGAAGTGGCATCTTGTATATTTCGTCCAAGGCTTCATGCACTCATTATGGTGGCCTCAAAGTGCTGAAATCATCACTTGTAACTCCGTTCTTGTTCCTCACAAGATGCCATCATCTCCATGCTTGGTCTTGCTCCATTGTTCATCCCTCTTATCCATGACAGACCCTTCATTTGTAAGCAAAACAAATGTATCCAATTTAGGCAGCTTCATATTCTCATGAATAATAGAATCATTACCAAGAAACGAAAGTACCTGATAATTTAATTGGCGTGCGCGAGCTCTAGTAATTGGTCCAGTATGTATAGCGGCAGGGGCTGTCGGTGTAACAATGGTATTGATGTCGTCATCAAAAACCACATCGAGAGAGATATGCCTCAACAATCTCCCCCTTTTTGGTGGATTGATGACAACCAGGGATTTGCACAAGGATAAGACATGAAAGAAAAGATACTTAGGACTACAACATATAGACGGGATCCCCTCAATGTGTGCACCTAGAAAGGAGTGACTTTGGAAAGCATGACGCACACATTAGGATCAACACTCCCCCTATATGTTATAGTCCAACAACCTAAGCAAAGGATATATGAGAGCAAGGAATGTATAACAAGATAAGCATGCAACTCATAAGATGCCAGAGTACTAGATAGACATAGATAAGATAATAAGTTAGCATATGTGTCACACCGTATGACTAGAACTTAGGTCTCACAGGCATAAAACCAAACAAAGCAAAGCAGACGGCGAACACAAACACACAAAACACGGCAGCGACACAAAACCACACAAATCCCTAAAACTCTCCGGTGGCTCCTCAATAGTAGTACCGCTGGTTTCCCAGGTCCCTACCGCGTCGATTCGAGGGGTCTTCTTCTGTGTCGGATTGTGCGGTACCTGAATGGCAGATAGCGGCAAGATCACTGTTAGTGGCAAGAACGCCCTACCACACCGCAGGGCAAGACCTTCCCCTTCTCTCCCCGCCCTTCTTTCTCACAGCGGCAAGATCAGCTGGGGGAGCGGTAGTACCGCTTAGCCCAATGTAGTAGTACCGTCCCCTCATGGTAGTACCGCCCTCTGCAGGGCTGTTTGGGGGGTAACGGTTGGATTGTTTCCCCCACTATATAAGGAGGTCTTCTTCCCCAAAGTTGATCTACCTCTTCCCCCAAAAGCTCCATTATTGCTCCAAGCTCCATTTTCGCCCGATCTCTCTCCCTAGCCAATCATACTGGTTGATTTGCTCGGATTGGCTGAGAAGGCCCCTGATCTACACTTCCACCAAGAGAAATTTGATTCCCCTCTAATCCTTAGCGGATCTTGTTACTCTTGGGTGTTTGAGCACCCTAGACGATTGAGGTCACCATGAGCCATAGTCCATTGTGGTGAAGCTTCGTGGTGTCGTTGGGAGCCTCCAATTAAGTTGTGGAGATTGCCCCAACCTTGTTTGTAAGGTTCTGGCCGCGCCCAAGGGCCCCAATAGTGGAATCACAAGCATCTCGCATTGTGTGAGGGCGTGAGGAGAATATGGTGGCCCTAGTGGCTTCTTGGGAGCATTGTGCCTCCACACCGCTCCAACAGAGACGATTTCCCCTCAAAGGGAAGGAACTTCAGTAACACATCCTCGTCTTCACCGGCTCCACTCTTGGTTATCTCGTGCCTTTTACTCGTGCAAGCTTATTTGTGTTACATCTATTGCTTGTGTGCGTGCTTATTGTTATTGCATCATATAGGTTGCTCACTTAGTTGCCTTCTAGACAACCTACTTTGATGCAAAGTTTAAATTGGTAAAGAAAAGCTAAAAATTGTTAGTGCCTATTCACCCCCCCCCCCTCTAGTCAACTATATCGATCCTTTCAACCTTCTCAACTCCTTGTCGAAGCCAAGTTCACGGTAGGAAACGCAGCTTCATGTGGATGAGAATGAATGCAGGATGCGATCCTATCTATATGCATATGCAAATGCTCATGAAATTCTTATGCAGTGATCTTGGAATGCTTATGCATGCATGCAGTCTTGGTCAGGGGCCCCCGACAGCGCTTCTTTATTTTCTCTTGCATAAGGTCATCGCCCTGGCTTTGTTTAGAGGTTACATGCAGCTAAGGAAGGCCCGTACAAATGGGTGGCTGCCGGGCAGGGCCCGACGGTCGCGCCTTACGAGTAGAACTTGCGGAGATGTTCAATATTCCATGAGTTTTGCAACTGAGTGCAATCTCCGGTCTCCAGACGGACTGCGCCAGGTCTGGTGACTCGTAGTACCCGGTAAGGGCCTTCCCACTTTGGTGACAACTTGTTTGTACCCTTGGCGGATTGAATGTGCCTAAGGACAAGGTCACCTTCCTCAAAACACCGGGCATGAACCCTGCGGCTATGATAGCGACGCAGAGCTTGCTGGTAGCATGCAACACGTGTAGCAGCCCGGAGACGGTTCTCCTTCAGTAGCACAGCGTCGGCACGCCGGTGCTGATCTTGCGCTACTTCATCGTAGGCAAGCACTCGAGGCGACCCGTAAATGAGTTTCTTGTGATAACTGCTTCTACCCCGTAGACCAGGGAGAAGGGAGTCTGCCCGGTAGATCATTTTGGTGTCCTTTTGAGGGACGAGAGAACTACCGGTAGCTCCTTGATCCACCGCTGCCGTGCTTCTGCAGCGTATCAAAAGTTCTTGTCTTGAGTCGAAGCAGCACTTCAGCATTCGCCCTGTCAGCTTGTCCATTGCTCCGGGGGTGTGCCACAGAGGCAAATGAGATCTTGCATCCGAGGGCATGAACATGTTGCATGAAGGCGTGGCTCGTGAACTGGGTGCCGTTGTCGGTGACGATCCTTGCCGAAACTTGGTAACCCACAATTAGAGGGGATCGTTTGTAGCCTTCTTCGATAAATAAGAGTGTCGAACCCAACGAGGAGCTCAAGGTAGAATAAATATTCCCTCAAGTTCTATCGACCACCGATACAACCCAGACGCACTTGACGCTCTGCTTACCGAAAACAAGTATGAAACTAGTTTGTAGGAGTGATGCTAGAACTACTTTGCAAGAATAAAACTAGAAGTACTTTGCAAGATAATAAAAGTTAGGTGTTTAGTAAAAGGCTTTGTGCAACAAGAAAGTTATTTGTCCCTAGGCAATCGATAACAAGTACCGGTAATCATTCTTGTAATTTTATATGAGGGGGAGGCATGAGCTAACATACTTTCTCTACTTGGATCATATGCATTTATGATTGGACCCCTAGCAAGCATCCACAACTACTAAAGATCATTAAGGTCGTGAAACCCAACCATAGCATTAAGTATCAAGTCCTCTTTACTCCCATATGCCATACCCCACTTACTCGGGTTTAAGCTTCTTTCACACTCTCAACCCACCATAAGCGAACCATGAACATCTTGCAACACCCTACAGCGGGGCCCCCTCACGTTCGCACGAGAATGGAGGGCACCATACGACAACACCATAAATAAAATATACAATCATACCGACCAAGATCACGATTAACCCACAGGACAAAACGGATCTACTCAAACATCATAGGATAACCATAGATCATTGGGAAATAATATATGGAGTTGAGCACCATATTTAAAGTAGAGATTACAGCGGAGAGAAGGGGCGTTACACCGCTGCATAGAGGAGGAGAGAGTGGGTGTTGACGGTAGCAAAATTGTTGAAGTTGATCGTTGTCCCGATCGTTGCCCCGGTGGCACCCCGGCACCACTGGAAGCGAGGGGGAGAGAGCCCCCCTCCTGCTTCTTCTTCCTTGGCCTCCCCCTAGATGGGAGGAGAGTCCCCCCTCTGGTCCTTGGTCTCCATGGTGGCGGAGGGGCGGGAGCCCCTCCGAGATTGGATCTCCCTCTCTGTTCTCTCTTCGCTTTCACGTTCCCTAGATCTGGCCGAAAACCGCTTTCTTATATTCCCTGAGATCCAGAATTCGATTATGCTTGAGATTTTTAACACGATTTTTTCCGGATATAAGCTTCCTTGCGCCCAAAGTAGAGCTCCAACCGACGTACGAGGTGAGCACAACCCACCACCACGCGCCTGGCTCCGGGACCGTGCCCTGGTGTCTTATGGTGTGTGTGGGCCTCCGTTTGCGGTGATTCCAACTCCCATAAATCACATATATTCCAAAATAATTCTCCGTAAAATTTTATTGCATTTGGACTTCATTTGATATGGATTTTCTGGAATACAAAAAACATGCAAAAAAAAAGGAACTGGCACTGGGCACTGGATCAATAGGTTAGTCCAATAAATCATATAAAAAGGTGCCAAAATGTGTGAAAGTTTTATAATATTGGCATAAAAGAATAAAAAATTATAGATACGACGAGACGTATCATCATCCCAAGCTTAATTGCTTCTCGTCCTCGAGCAGATAAATGATAAAAAAGATAATTTTTGATGTGGAATGCTACCTAGCATAAACTTGATCATATATCCAATCATGGCATGAATATTAAGACATAAGTGATTCAAAGAAATAGTCTATAATTTGACATAAAGACATCAATACTCAGGCATCCCGTCAAACAATCATGTCTCTCAAAATATCAATGCTAAAGAAAGCTATCCCTACAAAATCATATAGTCTTGTTATGCTCTGTCTTCTTAACACAAAGTATTTATCATGCACAACCCCGATGACAAGCCGAGCAATTGGTTCATACTTTTTAACGCGCTTTAGCTTTTTCAACCCTCACGCAATACATGAGCACAACCATGGATATAGCACTATGGGTGGAATAGAGTACGATCCTAGGGGTAAATATACAGAAGACAAAAAAGTAAGAAACTCTCACATCGATGTGGCTAACCAATGGGCTATGGAGATGCCCATTAATTGATATCAATGCGAGGAGTAGGGATTGCCATGCAACGAATGCACTAAGAGCTATAAGTGTATGAAAGCTCATATGAAAACTAAGTGGGTGTGCATCTAATCCTATAATGAAAAATTACCACTAGTATATGAAAATGACAACATAGGAGACTCTCCATATGAAAAACATGGTGCTACTTTGAAGCACAAGTGTGGTAAAAGATACTAACAATGCCCCTTCTCTCTTTGTTTATTTTTATTTTTATTTTTATTTTTCTTTTTTTCTTTCTTTCTTTTCTTTCTTTTTTTCCTTTTTTTCTTTTTCTCTCATTGTCCGGAGTCTCATCCTGACTTGTGGGGGAATCATAGTCTCCATCATCCTTTCCTCACTGGGGCACTGCTCCAAAAATGAATAATGATGATCATCACACTTCTATTTACTTATAACTCAAAAGAAATAAAAATTACAACTCGATACCTATGACAAAGTATGACTCTATATGAATGCCTCTGGCAATGTATCAGGAGGTGCAATGATCTAGCCTAACATGTATGAAAAATGATGAACGGTGGCTGAGCCACAACTACTATGTCAGTTATATGATCATGCAAAGCAATACGACAATGAATGCTCAAGTCATTAAAACGGAAGCAGTGGAAGTTGCATGGCAATATATCTCGGAATGGCCATGGAAAAGCCATAATAGGTAGGTATGGTGACTGTTTTGAGGAAGATATAATAAGGCTTATGTGTGATAGAGCGTATCATATCAGGGGGTTTGGATGCACCGGCGAAGTTTGCACCACGTCTCGAGGTGAGAAAGGGCAATGCATGGTACCGTAGAGGCTAGCAAATTGCGGAAAGGTAAGAGTGCATATAATCCATGGACTCACATTAGTCATAAAGAATTCATATACTTATTGCAAAAGTTTATTAGCCCACAAAGCAAAGTACTACTATGCATACCCCTAGGGGGATAGATTGGTAGGAAAAGACCATCGCTCCTCCCGGACCGCCACTCGTAAGGAAGACAATCAATAATAAATCATGCTCCAACATCATAGCATAACGAGAGACTATACGTGCATTCTTCGGGAATCACCAACCTTAACACCAATATTCCTACTAAACACAACCATTTACTAGTACCTCCCACATATTCCATCTCTATATCGCGAAACTATTGCAAGGAATCAAACATATCATATTCAGTGATCCATAAGTTTTATGTAGGATTTTATGACTAACCATAAAATTGACCAATTCCTGTTGACTCTCTAAATAGATATAAGTGAAGCATGAGAGTTTAATTCTTTCTACAAAATACCATGCTCTAAAAAATATAAGTGAAGCAAAAGAGCATTCTTCAAATAATGGTTTTCTATGTGAAGAGAAACAAGCAATCCAAACTTCAAATGATATAAGTGAAGCACATGAAGCATTCTATAAGGCCCTACTCAAAAGATATAAGTGAAGTGAAATGAGAATTCTATAAATCAACCATGGACTATCACATACCAGCACTGTGCATAAAAGAAAAATGAAAAATAAACACAAAAGACACTCCAAGATTCACACATATCACATGAACGAAATGAAGACGAAAACATACCGATACTTGTTGAAGAAAGATGGGATGCCTTCCGGGGCATCCCCAATCTTAGACACTTGAGTCTCCTTTAATATTTACTTGGGGTTCCTTGGGCATTCCCAAGCTTGAGCTCTTGCCTCTCCTCCTTCTCCTCACATCGAGACCTCCTTGATCTTCGAACACTTCATCCACACAAAACTTAATCGAACTTTTAGTAGCGGGGTTAGTGAATATGGCAATGAAATCCCATCATGTACTGTTGTAACATCATTGTATAATTACAAACAAACATTACCCAATGTATTCTATCACAATTCTATGGCCCCAAGTCAAGGAGGCTTCAACAAGAATTCAAACATACGCAAATAGTGAAGCTATAACAACAATATGTGAAAACAAGACAGTCTGTAAAGATTTGGACATTTACCATACTTATGTAACTCTATAAATTCTAAAACATTAGGACAAAATAAACATTTTTGTAGAAAGATTGTGCAAAATGTTTCAGAAGCTTTCGACGTTCTAGTAAAAAAATGTAAAATTGCGCGCTAAGCCAAAGTTTATGTTTTTACACCACACAAACCAACAAACAATCTAATCATCATAAAGGAAAATCTTGGCACATTATTATTTATAATACAATGGAATTGTACAAGGGGATAATTATTTTTGTTGAAAATTTTCTGTAATTAAGATTCACAAAGTTTCCATGGGCATGAACAAAGTTCAATGCTAGCTCCCACTTTCACAATGCTCGTCCCTCTCACTTTCACTTTTGTTTTTGTGAACTTTTAAGTTCCCCTCTATATTTTTTGTTTTTAAACTATATAAAAGCACTCAACATAAATAAATGACTCTCTAAAACTTCCAAGTTATCTCCCTGGCAGCGCTTTCTTTAAAGCCATTAAGCTAGGCATAAAGTGCTCAAGTAATGAATCCACTCGGATCCCACGGTATATCAAAGCCAATTTGCATCAACAATGATTTAGCATTTGGTAGTGAGCGCAAAGAAACATATATCAAGTAATGACGAAGTCTAACTCTCTTCCTATGCATCAGCATGTCATACAAGAACAATTCATTCACATCAAGTAAAGGCCAATACATAGCATAAGAAGTTTCTTGCAACTCTTTCGTGTTGGAAACATAGATAGGCGGAGATGTAGTTCCTCTCTCATAATAATTGCAAGTAGGAGCAGCAAGCACATGCATATTACATTCATCAAAATTATCATGTGAAATAGTAAAAGGCAACCCATCAATGTAATCCTTGATAAGTGCAAACTTCTCCGATATAGTGTAGTTTGGAGAATTCAAAAAGAGAATAGGACTATCATGTGTGGGTGCAATAGCAACAATTTCATTCTTGACATAAGGAACTATAGCAATTTCATCTCCATATGCATAATTCATATTGGCATCTTGGGCACAAGCATAGCAAGCATCAAGTTCATCAAAAAGGGATATTTCAAAAGAATCCAAGGGATCATGGCAATTATCATAGCATTCATCCTTCGATAAGAACGAAGGGGCATTAAACAATGTATGGGATAAAGAGTTACTCTCATTAGAAGGTGGGCATGGGTGATCAATCCGCTCTTCCACCTTTTGTTCTTCTCTCTCTTCCTCATCTTTTTCATCCAATGAGCTCACAGTTTCATCATTTTCTTCTTCCATAGACTCCTGCAAAACGTTAGTCTCTTCTTGGATAGCAGAGTTATTCTCAATAAACACATCAATATCATAATTGTATTTATAATTATCATTGCAATATTTAAGGATAGAAAATTTTCAGGTCTATAAACCGAATCATCAAAATCTTCAAACTTTTCAAACAAAGATTCAATTTCATGTGCACCTTTAAAAGCAACAAATTCTTCTATTTGTTCCACATTATAGTAATCATATATACCATTAGCATAAGAAGCTAAGGTTTTATTATCATTGAATTTGCATGAAAAGGGAAGATGTGGAGCATTCATTGTAGAGCAACAAGTATAATCATGTCTCAAGCATAAATCCCGAGCATACCAATGCAACATATAAATTTGATCCCATAATAATTTCCCTTTTTGTATCAAGCTATAATCCCTAAAGTATTCATGTTGATCCAACGTTACTCCCATTATATAGTTGCATGGGGTTTTCTCAAGATTATCAAAGCAATGCATAATATCTTTTATATAACGAGCATCGAGGGTTTTAGGAGGTTCCCCATCTCCATGAGTAGCAAGTACAACTAATTTGTTTGGTGTTTCGTGTTATATTGCTCCCAGCAACGGCGCCAGAAAAAGGTCTTGATAACCCACAAGTATAGGCGATCCTTTGTAGCCTTCTTTGAAAAATAAGAGTGTCGAACCCAACAAGGAGCTAAAGGTAGAACAAATATTCCCTCAAGTTCTATCGACCACCGATACAACTCTACGCACACCTGACGTCTGCTTTACCGAAAATAAGTATGAAACTAGTTTGTAGGAGTGATGCTAGAACTACTTTGCAAGAATAAAACTAGAAGTACTTTTCAAGATAATAAAAGTTAGGTGTCTAGTAAAAGTGTTTGTGTCAACAAGAAAGTTATTTGTCCCTAGGCAATCGATAACAAGTACCGGTAATCATTCTTGTAATTTTATATGAGGGAGAGGCATGAGCTAACATACTTTCTCTACTTGGATCATATGCACTTATGATTGGACCCCTAGCAAGAATCTGCAACTACTAAAGATCATTAAGGTCGTGAAACCTAACCATAGCATTAAGTATCAAGTCCTCTTTACTCCCATACATCATAGCCCACTTACTTGGGTTTAAGCTTTTTTCACTCTCACAACCCACCATAAGCGAACCATGAACATAACACCCTGCAGCGGGGGCCCTTCACATTTGCGCGAGAACGGAGGGCATCGTAGGACAACACCATAAATAAAATATACAATCATACCGACTAAGATCACGATTAACCCACAGGACAAAATGGATCTACTCAAACATCATAGGGTAACCATAGATCATTGGGAAATAATATATGGAGTTGAGCACCATGTTTAAGTAGAGATTACGGCGGAGAGAAGAGGTGTTACACGGCCGCATAGAGGGGGAGAGAGTTGCTGTTGACGGTAGCAAGATTGTTGACGTAGATCACCGTCTGGTCATTGCCTCGACAGCACTCCGGCGCCATCGGAAGCGAGGGGCAGAGAGCCCCCCTCCTTCTTCTTCTTCCTTGGCCTTCCCCTAGATGGGAGGAGAGTTCCCCCTCTGGTCCTTGGTCTCCATGGCTGCGGAGGGGCGGGAGCCCCTCCGAGATTGGATCTCCCTCTCCGTTCTCTTCTGTTTCGTGTTCCCCAGATCTGGCCGAAAACCGTTTCTTATATTCCCGGAGATCCGTAACTCCAATTGTGCTGACATTTTAACATGATTTTTTTTGGATATAAGCTTCCTCGCGCCCGAAGTAGAGCTCCAACCTACGTAACAACCCACCACCATGCGCCTGGCTCCGGGACCTTGCCCTGGTGTCTTGTGGTGTGCGTGGGCCTCCGTTTGTGGTGATTCCAACTCCCAAAAATCACATATATTCCAAAATAATTCTCCATAAAATTATATTGCATTTGGACTTCATTTGATATGGATTTTCTGGAATACAAAAAACATGCAAAAAACAGGAACTGGCACTGGGCACTGGATCAATAGTTAGTCCAATAAATCATATAAAAAAGTGCCAAAAATATGTGAAAGTTGTATAATATTGGCATGAAACAATCAAAAATTATAGATACGATGGATACGTATTAGAACTCCCGAAAACACACCAATTCTTTCAAGAACTTGATAGCTGACTGAGCAGTCACCTTTCTCACGGTAGTCACTTGCGGCCACTTTGTAAACTTGTCGATGGCAACGAACAAGAATTCAAAGCCCCTAATTGCTAGGGGAAAGGGCCCGAGGATATCGAACCCCCAGACCGAAAATGGCCATGGTAGAGGGATTGTCTGAAGAGCTTGGGTAGGCAGGTGGGTTTTCTTGGAATGGAACTAGCAGGCTTCACATTTGGTGACTAGCTCGACCGCATCTTGGAGGGCTGTGGGCTAATAGAATCCTTGTCGGAATGCTTTCCCAACTAATGCCCTTGATCCAATGTGGGAGCCGCACATGCCTTTGTATATCTCAGCCAACAGTTCCTTTCCTTCTTCCCCAAGCGTACACACTTCAATTTCACACCGTTGGCCTCCTTCTCATGCAAGAGTGTCATCGACAAACTGATACATACTGGCCCTCCGGGCTACTTTTTCGCTTCATCTTGGTCGCCGGGAAGCTCTCCGGTTTGGATGAAGTGGACAATGTGCCTTGCCCAAGTTGGAGCCCGTGGGTCTGCAAAGAGGACTAGCGGCACCGCATGTGCTGCGGGAGCACATGCCTCGTTCGCAGTGTCCATAGGCCCGGCTGGAGGGTGTGGTCTGGCATGCTATGAGGAATTGTTTCTGGCAGGCTGTGAGGAGTTGTTTCAGGTAGGGTCTCTGTCGGGAGCGGAGGGCTCTACTAGGAGAGGCTTACCGTAGTCCAACTTTCTCCTTTTCCGGGCCATTGTCGTCGGGGATACGGAGGGCTGACTGAGATGGAGAACAAAAGTCCCTGGTTCCATAGGAAGCTTCTACGCAACACACTTTGACAGATGATCAGCTATGCTGCTTTTCCGTAAGATGGGGCACGTGCTCGCTTGCAATCCGTCAAAGTGCTCCTCCAATCTCCTCACTTCCTCGACGTATGCCTCCATCAATGGATTTGGTAATCCTTGTTGACTTGTCTCACCACAAGCTGTGAATCTCCTCGAACGATCAGCTTCTTAATTCCCAGTTCAGCTACAATCCTGAGCCCGGCAAGGAGCCCTTCATACTCAGCTGTATTCTTGGTTGCTTCTTCCCGGGAAAAATGCATTTTAACGACATACTTCAAGTGCTCCCCGGAGGGGGCGACAAGAAGCACGCCAGCTCCTGCACCTTGTAGGGAAAAAGCACCATCAAAATACAAAATCCATTCTTGGGGCGATTCCTTGCTGGGGATAACTGTCTCTGTTACTTCCTCATCAAGGGTTGGCGTACATTCTGCAATAAATTTACCAATGCCCTACTCTAAATAGTTGATGTGCTCTCAAACTTCAAACCAAAGCTGGATAACTCCAAAGCCCACTCCACTAATCTGCTGATAGCCTCGGGGTTTCGGAGTATCCTTTGCAACGGAAAACGAGTAACAACCGTGATCTCATGGGCTTGGAAGTAGTGGCGAAGTTTCCTTGAGGCCATAATGAGACCAAAGATCAACTTCTGCACGCCAGAGTATCTCGATCTAGCCCCCTATAACAAGGAGCTGACGAAATATACTGGGCGCTGCACCACTTTCTTCCTTGCCGCGTCCTTGTGGTTGTTCTCCTTGCCGTGCTTAGTGCCATCTTGATCCTTCTTTGACTCTGCCGGTCTCTGCTCACCTTTTGCCTCATCCACTTCTCGCTGCGCTACCAAGGCCGCACTGACCACTTGGTTGGTCGCTGCCAAGTATAGCAGCAATGGCTCCCGGGGCTTGGGAGCAACCAAGGTAGGCACAGAGGACAAGTAGGCCTTCAACTCTTGCAAAGCTGCATCTGCTTCTGGGGTCCACTTCATAGGACATGCCTTCTTTAATATTTTGAAGAATGGCAGGTTATGCTCGGCAGCCTTAGAGATGAATATGCTTAGCGCGGCAACACATCCTGTCAGACGCCTCACATGCATAACTGTCCTTGGTGCTTGGATCTGCTCGATAGCCTTGACCTTGTCGGGGTTGGCTTCGATCCCGCGATGGGATACAACGAATCCAAGCAACTTACCGGAGGGAACACCAAACACACACACTTCTCCGGGTTGAGCTTCAGGTTGATCTTGCGCTGGTTAGCAAATGTCTCCTCCAAATCTTGAAGAAGGATGACCTTATCTTTGGTCTTGATAACAATATCATCCATATAGGCTTCTAAGTTTCTGATGCGGAGCATCCCTCGCTCATCCCCATGGACGTGTCTACATCTTCCTCAACACCACTTGGGCCCATGACAAGAGCTAGAGCCAAGGCTATCGAAGATAAGGTGAACTCGCTCCTTTCGGAACTTCCTCTCTCTACTCACGAGACTTGGCTACTACCTCATATGGACACTTTGTGTGTGATCAGTACTGGAGGAAAGCCATGGTGCATCTACATCCATTGGACAAGGAGACGGCTACCAACCCAAAGGGCAAGAAGAAGAGCTAATGGAGAAAACTCCACCATCGGACGACCGGCCAGACCTGGACGGCGTCCGGCCGAAGCCCCAGCTGCCAAGTCCCAGCCAACGCAGGCCCCAGCAAGCGGACGTCCGGCCCGGACCGGACGACCGGCCACACTCTCCAGTGAGCGGACGACCGGCAACTATCAACCGAATGGAAATTAGCGGAAGTAGGAAACTTCCGGACGTCCCAGTGACACCCATTCCAGAGAGTTTAATGGACGTCCATGACACCGGACGACCGTCCCTTATGAACGACGGACGACCGCCCCCAATGGACGTCCCGGTACTGTCTCACAAGATTTTGGGCCAAAGCCCATGTACCCCTCCACTTTGCCCTCTTTTTCACTAAGACTATAAATAGAACCCCTCCTCCTCCTAGCTAGAGAAGCAATGGTTTAGCTCATATTTGTGTGAGAGCTTTGCTCTTCCACTTGGTTACCTTCTCCTCGGAGCTCAGGACCTCTTCGGAGAAGATTTCCCAAGCGGATTCAAGACCCCCATCTAGGTGGACCCCATCAAGACCTCCTCCCGGAGAAGAACGGTTACTTGTGTATCTTTCCCTTGTTGATTTTGAATCTTGTGCTACCTTATGTGTTCGGTGATCTAGCACTTGTGTGGTTGATCCTGTTGGTTGAGTGATTTCCTCTTGTTTTCCCCGTGTTTTCCCTTTTGTGCTTCCGCATGTTCTTCGTGATTCCCCGTAGGATCCACTCCAAACGTGAAAGATCGGCCCCTAGGGTTCCGCCCTACATCATCTTGGTATCATGAGCCACATTGATCACGCTTTTGGAGCCCCTACCCTTTGTTTTCTAGCTTGATTTTGTTGTGTTCTTACCCAATTTCGAAAATCCCCACCAAAAATAGCCCCAAATTTTTTTGTGATTTGTTCGTGAGTTGAGATTTTGTTGGATTTGGTCCATGGATTTGAGTTGCTGCGTGTGGATCTAGCTTAACCCACCCTCCCCACCCTTTTCCATCCACCAAACCACTCGATTTCGACCTCACCATCCCCTTCCACCCCTAAAACGAAAGCTTCTTCCTGCGTCTTAATCACTGTGCACCTGGACGACCGGCAAGCTATCGGACGTTCACGCAATTTGGACGATCAAGAAAACCGGACGTCTGCTCAACTCTGAAGAAACAGAATTTCCAGTTCGGCCACCACCACAACCCCACCTCCCACCACATCTCCCATACCCACATACACCAAAATTTTCCCCGATACCTCCTATGACGATTTTGACACATTTTGGTCCTTGAGATTTTGAGTTGTGGCTCCGTGTCCTATTGTGTTTCGCTATCTAGAGTACGGTTCGACTTCATCAAGACCACGGCTCATCTTCACAAGGTTCTCATCATCGCCAAGGACGGTAATTTGACGACATCTTTGTCATACCTTGCATTTGCATTGATAACCCACATTGCCTCATTTTGCGTAGCTTACCCATGGAGACTAGCCATTGAGTATTGCCGGCAACGTGACTTGTGCACATGTAGTGGTCATACTCCATAGCATACATACCATACCATAGTGGTGCATATCTTGGGATCCACTTGTGTGTCACAAGGTTGTCATAGCATACACAATTGCTATCTTGGTTCGTGAAGTTTTGCATGAGAAAAGAGCTCAAAAGTGAAAGAGCCACCCAAGATTTTAAGCAAAGAGGAAAGATAAGCAAAGAGCTTATGAGCAAGAACCATAGCATCATACTACATTAAGATTGTCATATTGGATCATCTTGGATCATTGCAATCAAATACCATACATATAGCATATTTGGGATAGAGATAGTTGCATTTTTGCCTAGTAGGTTGTGCACAAGTTTATGTGATCCGCCTATTGTGCAATCGTGCTAAGCGTCTCTCTAGTATTGTGCAACAAGAGCATCTTTCGTGGTTTCCACATCTTGGCTCACTTTTGGTTTGCACAATCCCACTTATCTATTTGCGTGTGTGTTTCCGTGTTCCTATACTTGCTTGGTCTACTTGTTGCATTTGCAAATTTGTGAATCTTTTTCCAACATTATTGACGCCACTTACAATTGCATCAAATTTTGTGCCACCATCCTCACCAAGCTCCACCATAAGCTTTTATTTGTGTAGGTATGAGAACCGACAAGGATTGGTACCAATAGTGCTATTTCATTGTCCGCATTTGAGTGAACTTGATTCATCTTCAACATCGGTCAAAGGTACATTGATATAAGTTCTTCTCCTTCTAACACTCACATATTTTTGTTTGGGATGATGAATAGGCCAAGTACTTCTACCAACCCACTCTTCATCGAGCAAGACGACGACATGTCCTCACGTCACCAAGAGTCACCTCTTTGGTGCACAACGAGCATTGCACCAAGAGCAACAAGCAATGAGCGACCGTGATCGACAACCTCACCACCGACTTACGACTCTCCGAGCAACGCATAAGAGGCTACTTCGACAACAAGTTCGACGCTCACAAGCAAGAGAATGATGCAAGAATGGATGAGATCCAGACCTTGATGAGGAACCGACATCATTCCACTTCTTTCATCCTCAAGACGGAGCCGCCGAGTCGATAATTCGACGACACCTTCTACGACTCAAGTACACCGTCATCGAACACTCTTCGACGAGCCAGCGGCGTCAAGACCGTCATGCATCTCGCAACCCGCTACATGACAAGCATTCGCAAGAACAAGTTGATGAGCAAGTCCCTCGACCTCAATCAAACCAAGCCGCTTTTGCCCAAGCTCAAGAACGACAAAGACTACGGTGCCAAGAGGAAGAACGAGCACGTCTACACCAAGAACAATAAGACGCCGAGGCGCAACGCCTTCAACAACAACAACGAGAACAACGAGAAGCGCAAGCTCTTGAGGCGCAACGTGCCCTTCAAGAATCAAGTCGAGCCATCGCCAACCGCAATCGCGAATGGCGTAATCAAGAAGAAGCCCTTCGAGAAGAAATCCAAGAGAGGAACTACCAATCACGGTTGCAACGTCAAGTTCCTCAAGCTCCTACACAAACTCGTCAAGCTCCACCTCAACCTCAAGTTCAACAAGAGAAAGTTGATCATGGTCTTCCTCCACGCCAAGAGCAACATGAAGATGATTGCAATCCACGCCAAGGGCGCCATCATCAACATCCCCAACAACACAATGACGAGCAACGCTATGGAAAGCTCAAATTCACCATGCCTAAGTTCAATGGAAGCAATAATCCCGAAGAGTACCTCTCATGGGCATTGAAGGTTGACAAAATCTTCTGGTTACACAACTACGATGAAGAAAAGAAGATCGCTATGGCATCACTTGAGTTCCAAGACTATGTGCTCATATGGTGGGAACAACTCCTTGAGCGAAGACAAGCACGAGGTGAAACCCCAATCACCACTTGGGCTCAAATGAAGGATGTCATGCGAGCACGCTTTGTGCCAACTTACTACAACCGCGACCTCTTCAAGAAACTCCAACTACTCAAGCAAGGAACAAAGAGTGTTGAAGAATACTACAAGGAAATGGAGATAGCCATGATTCGAGCCAATGTCAAGGAAGACGATGAACAAACAATGGCACGTTTCTTGAATGGACTCAATCATCCCATCAAGAAGATCGCCGACTTCCAACCATATTCCAACCTCATTGAGCTCGTACATCAAGCTACCAAGGCCGAACGTCAACTGCAAGATGACTTCAAGTACGCTTAAATACTCATCCAAGACCTACGGATTCTTCAACAACCAAGCTTAAACGACTACTCAAACATCTACGTCAACCAAGCTTTCTTCAAGCAACGACGACAAGTCAAGTTACAAGAAGACTTCGCAAGTTCAAGTCGCCCTCCTCCTACTACAAGCAACCTCAAGCCGCGTGCTTCATCCTCTACTCCGACCGATGAGACCATCAAGACAAGCTCCTTCAAATGTTTCACTTATGCGGTCGAGGCCACAAGTCAATGTAATGCACCAACAAGCGTACCATGATCCTCAACGACGATGGCACATATGACTCCATGAGTGAAGAGGAGATGGAAGCTCTTGAGCAAGTGGCCATGCACCGTAGTAAACGAAGATGAAGATGATCAAGTCTTTTGTCATGAGGATTCGAGCCCCGCCTCGTTGTCTCCAAGGTCTTGACTCTTCAACATCAACAAGAAGAAGACCAACGATGCCACATCTTCCACACAAAAGCCAAAGATCAATGGACGGTCCATCAAGGTCATCATCGATGGAGGTAGTTGCCACAACTTGGCAAGTGAAGAACTATGCTCCAAGCTCCAATTGGTAAAGAGGAAGCACCCAGACCTCTTACAAGGTTCAATGGCTAAGTGACTCCTGACTATACGAGTTGAGCATACGGTCCAAGTCTCCTTCAAAATTGGTGCATACGAAGACGCTTTTGAGTGTGATGTAGTCCCAATGACCGCTTGTCACCTACTTCTTGGTCGACCATGGCACTGACCGTGGTGTCATACACAATGGGCGCATTCAATCACTATAGCTTCAAGATGAAAGGGAAAGAATATGTGCTACGACCTATGTCTCCTACTCAAGTGATAGCCGACAAACAAGCCACCAACCATAGAGACAAGAGTGAGAAAGTGATACACCAAAAGTGAGTGAGAGCCACAAACCAAACTTGAGCGCCTCTTCAGCCTAGAGAGAAAAACCTCATCCTATTTGCCACCAAAAGTGAGATGAGAGAAGTGTGTGAGAACCCATCTAGCGTGATGCACTTTGTCCTTGTGTGCAAGGATGGAGATCCAAAACTAACACCTCTCATGAGCTACCTTTAGTGTTTCAATCTCTTTGCAGGAATTCCAAGATGTTTTCCCGATGCGCTACCTCCGGGTCTACCTCCTCTTCGAGGCATAGAGCATCGAATCGACCTCATCCCCGGAGCGCCTCTACCAAACAAAGCTCCATACCGAGTCAATCCCGAAGAAACCAAGGAGATTCAACAACAAGTACAACAACTCATGGACAACGGCCATGTACGTGAAAGCCTAAGCCCTTGTGCCATTCCCGTTATTCTTGTGCCTAAGCCCGATGGAAGTTTCCGCTTGTGTTCCGATTGTAGACCTATCAATGCTATTACCGTTTTATATAGGCATCCCATTCCTCGCTTAGATGACATGCTTGATGAACTTAGTGGAGCCAACTTTTTCTCAAAAATTGATCTTAAAAGTGGCTATTATCAAATCCGCATACAAGAGGGTGATGAATGGAAAACTGCTTTCAAAACCAAATTTGATTTATATGAGTGGTTAGTGATGCCTATGGGTCTACTCCAAGGTCCCTTACTTTTGTGCGCCTTATGCATCATGTGCTTCATCCTTATATTGGAGTCTTTGTTGTGGTTTACTTGACGATATTCTTGTGTTTAGCAAAACCATGAAAGAACATCTTGATCATGTTAGGGCTGTTTTGCAAACCCTTCGCAAGGAAAGTCTTTATGCAAACATAAAGAAATGCACATTTGGTGTTGACAAAGTGGTTTTCTTGGGTTTTGTTGTTTCCTCAAAGGGTGTCCATGTTGATGAATCTAAAATTGAAGCAATTAAAACTTGGCCCCAACCCACCAATTTGCAACAAGTGCGTTGCTTTCTTGGTCTTAAGGGTTTTTATCGTCGCTTTGTGAAAGATTTTAGCACAATTGCAGCTCCTTTGCATGCTTTGAGCAAAAGAATACTCCTTTTGTTTGGGGAACTTTGCAATCCACCGCTTTTGATGAGCTTAAGTCTTTGCTTACTCATGTCTCCGATTCTTGCTTTGCCTAATTTTGACAAAACTTTTGAGGTTCATTGTGATGCAAGTGGTACCGAATTGGCGGAGTTTTGATGCAAGAAAACGAGCCATTGCTTATTTTAGTGAAAAACTCTCCAAGTGCTCAACTTAATTATCCCATCTATGACAAAGAATTGTATGCTTTAGTGCGTGTGCTACATGTTTGGGAACATTATCTTAGACCTCATGAGTTTGTCATCCATACCGATCATGAAACGCTTAAGTACTTAAAAGGACAAACTAAGTTGAACAAGCGTCATGCCAAATGGAGTGAATTTATTGAATCTTTTCCTTATGTGATCAAGTACATTAAGGGTAACGAAAATGTAGTTATGGGATGCACTTTCACGCATATGCATGCTTGTCACTAAACTTGAATTGAATGTTATTGGTTTTGAGCATATAAAAGACTTGTATGAGAATGATCCTTCTTTTGCTACCCCTTATGCTAAGTGTTTGGCACACACATCTTGGGAACGATACTACATAAAGGATGATTATCTTATGAGAGCTAACAAACTTTGCATTCCCGAGTCTTCTCTTCGTTTGCTACTTTTGCAAGAGGCTCATGGAGGCGGACTCATGGGACACTTTGGACGCGACAAGACATTCGCCATGCTCTCCAAGAACTACTTTTGGCCCAAGATGTTTCGAGACGCCCCACGCTTCACCACCGATGCTCTACATGTCGCAGAAGCTAAGTCTAAAGCTCAATCTCATGGTCTTTACATGCCTCTTCCTATACCTTATCAACCTTGGGAAGACATTAGCATGGATTTTGTACTTGGTTTGCCTAGAACTCAAAATGGAAAGGATTCCGTGTTTGTTGTTGTGGATAGATTTTCTAAGATGGCACATTTCATTCCTTGCAACAAGATAGACGATGCTTCACATGTTGCAAATCTCTTTTGTAGGGAAATCTTGCGACTCCATGGAGTACCAAAGACAATCATCTCCGATCGTGACGCTAAGTTCTTGAGTTACTTTTGGAAGACACTATGCGCCAAGCTCGAATCAAGCTATTGTTCTCATCCGCATACCACCCTCAAACCGACGGGCCAAACGGAGGTGACGAACCGCACACTATCCACTCTACTTCGTGGTCTTGATCAAGAAGAACATCAAGGAGTGGGAAGCATGTCTACCCATCGCCGAAAGCACGCCTACAATCGCAAGACATTCGACTACCGGCAAGTCCCCCTTCGAGGTCGCTTCACGGCTTCAACCCGTTGTCACCATTGGACATTCTACCTCTTCCTCTACAAGAGCGCACCAACATGGATGCGAAAGTGCACGGGCAAGCTACATCAAGAAGATGCATGAGGATACAAGACATGCCATCGAATCCACAAGTTCAACAACTAACGACCAAGCTCAACGTCAACAAGCAACCCATGGTCTTCAACATTGGTGATCTAGTATGGCTGCACCTTCGCAAGGAGCGCTTCCCCAAAGAACGCAAGTCCAAGCTTCTCCCTCGAGCCGATGGACCCTTCAAGGTGCTAGCACGCTACAACGACAACGCCTATAAGATAGATCTACCACGAGGCAAGTACAATGTGAGCGACATCTTCAACATCAAGGACCTTGCGCCATACCATGGAGATGAAGATCTTGATCCCGAGGTCGGATCCTTCCTAAGGGGGAGATGATGCGGAGCATCCCTCGCTCATCCCCATGGACGGTCTACATCTTCCTCAACACCACTTGGGCCCATGACAAGAGCTAGAGCCAAGGCTATCGAAGATAAGGTGAACTCGCTCCTTTTCGAACTTCCTCTCTCTACTCACGAGACTTGGCTACTACCTCATATGGACACTTTGTGTGTGATCAGGTACCGAGGAAAGCCATGGTGCATCTACATCCATTGGACAAGGAGACGGTTACCAACCACAAAGGACAAGAAGAAGAGCTACCGGAGAAAACTTCAGCCACGGACGTCCGCGCTCAAGCCCCAAATGCCAAGTCCCAACAACGCAGTTCTCAAAGAAGCGGACGTCGGCCGGACCGGACGACCGCCACACTTCTCCAAAGGAGCGGACGACCGAACCAATTTGACGACCAACTATCAACCGAATGGAAATTAGCGGAAGTAGGAAACTTCCAGACGTCCGGCACCCATTCCAGAGAGCTTCACGGACGTCCCATGACACCGGACGACCGGTCCCTTGAGGAACGACGACGGACGACCAGCCCTCAATGGACGTCCGATACTTCTCACAAGATAGCCAGGGCCAAAGCCCATGTACCCCTCCACTTTGCCCTCTTTTTCACTAAGACTATAAATAGAACCCCTCCTCCTCCTAGCTAGGGCAGCAATGGTTTAGCTCATATTTGTGTGAGAGCTTTGCTCATACACTTGGTTACCTTCTCCTCGGAGCTCAGGACCTCTTCGGAGAAGATTTCCCAAACGGATTCAAGACCCCCATCTAGGGTGGACCCCATCAAGACCTCCTCACGGAGAAGAACTACATTTGTGTATATTTCCTTGTTGATTTTGAATCTTGTGCTACCTTATGTGTTCGGTGATCTAGCACTTGTGTGATTGATCCTGTTGGTTGAGTGATTTCTCTTGTTTTCCCCTGTGTTTTCCTTTTGTGCTTCCGCTGTTCTTCGTGATTCCCCGTGAGGATCCACTCCAAACGTGAAAGATCGGCCCCTAGGGTTCCGCCCTACATCAGTTTCTGTGCAATACCCTTGCAAAAGTGGACCCGGCACTCTTCAATCCGAATGGCGTGCGGACAAAACAGTACGTACCACATGGAGTGATGAATGACATATTCTATTCATCTTCCTTGGACATGAAGATTTGGTGATACCCAGAGTACGCGTCCAGAAAGGAGAGCAAATCACAACCTGAACTGGAATCCACAATCTGGTCGATACATGGCAAGGGAAACGGGTCTTTCAGGCAAGCCTTGTTGAGATTTGTGAAATCTATGCAAAGCCTCCACTTCTCGTTAGCCTTCCGGACTACAAGTGAATTTGCCAACCATGTGGGCTGCAGCACTCCTCTGACCAAACCAGCTACCTCAAGTTTCTTGATCTCTTCCGGAATGAGTTACTGTCTCTCCAAGGCCTGCTTCTAGACTTTCTGCTTGATAGGTCGGACATGTGGGTAGACAGCAAGGTGGTGCTCGATTAACTCCCTGGGAACACCGGGGATATCAGATGGTTGCGAGGCAAACACATCGATATTCGCCCACAGGAAGGCAACAAACGCGCTTTCCTATTTGTCATCGAGGGTGGCGCTGATAGTGAAAGTACCATCAACGCCAAATTACCAGCCACGCCGACCTTCTTCACTGGGGGTGCGGCGACCTTGGATCTCTTGCTGTTAGAACACTCCGGCACATCGTCAACGGGTGCCATGCACTCGGTGGGGGCATGCTACTCGGACTCTTTGCCGGAGTCCCTAGAATCCCTCTTCTTTCCTTTACTTTCCTTGGTGGGAGCTGCCGCTGGCGCTGCCTCTGCCGCGACCGCCTCCCGGTACATCTTATCCACACAAATGATTGCATCCTTATCATCTGATGGGATGGTGATGACTCCCAGTGGCCCAGGCATGTTCAAGGTGTTGTAGGCATAGTGGGATGCCACCATGAACTTAGCCAGGGCCAGGCGTCCAAGAATCCATTGTACGGCAGGGGGAGATCAACCACATCAAACACAATCCTCTTAGTCCGGTAGTTTAGTTCTCCCCCACACGTTACCGGCAACGTGATCTTTCCCTTAGGACGGCTCCTGCCGGGATTAACTTCTTGAAACATGCTGGTAACCTCAAACTCTTCCTCTCCTATCTGAAGCTTGTTGATAACTGCTGGGGAAATCAGATTCAACCCGGCCCCGCCGTCCACTAGCATCTTTGTGACCATGAGGTTGCGAATTGTTGGGGAGACCAACAATGGCAAAAACCCTACCGCAGTGGTACAGCCAGGATGATCCTCCTCGTCAAAGATGATGGGCGTATGGGACCACTTGAGCGGCTTCCGGGCCTCTGGCGCTGGTTCCACGACGTTGACTTCTCGTGCCCACTGCTTGAGCTGGCGGTGAGAGGTATGCAGAGATGCACCTCCGTCAATGCACATGGCGTCTGTGGCCTTTTGAAACTCCTCCTCACTAGTTTCCTCTTCATCCCCTCCATCACTCTCATCATCACAAGTTTCCTTCTCTCGACCTCTGGCGGGCTTTCCTTGGTTCTGAAAGGGTTTGCCGGGGCGATTTACTTCACCACCTCGGCCCTTACCGCCAACAACATTCTGACCCTTTTCCTTATCACACTTATCATACTCTGCTCTCTGTTTCTTGACAAGTTGTTGAACCTGATAACACTCTTGAAGGTCGTGGCCCTTGGTCTGATGAATCTTGCAGTACGGCCAATCGCCTTTCCCAGCTTTCTCGGCAGCAGCGGTTTCACGGCAATGAGTGCACGCGGCAGCTTCCTTGCTGGGGGCCTCAGCTTTGGCCTTCTTGCCGGTGCTAGGCGTACCCGATCCTTCAATAGTCATCACTGCCTTATCTCTCCGCTTCTTACTACGCTTCTTGCTCTTCTTCTGACTGATTGATTCATCCTCATCCTCCAAATCAACGTTGGTGCAATCTTCCTCTCTGGGCAACTTTCCTCCCTCCTCCATCCGAGCACACTTATCCACTAATGTGTAAAGCTCCTTCACAGTCTTGGGCAACCGCATGTTCATCTTGGAATGAATCCAGCGGTTGCACACATTCGACTGTAAGGCAACTATTATGGCTGCCGGATGGATATTTGGGATAATTTTATGAACTTTGCTGAATCTGTGTAAATACTTACGGAGGGTCTCTCCTTCCTTCTGCTGGAGAAGCTGCAAGTCGCTGGGCCTGCCGGGTTCTTGATGACTGCTAGTAAAGGCGCCAATGAACTCGTGGCACAGGTCAGCCCATGACGAAATGGAGTTCTCCGGTAGGTGCATCAGCCAAGACCTCACATTGGACTTGAGGGCCAAAGGAAAGTAGTTGGCGAACGCCTTCTCATCTCTTCCCCCGGCAGCTTGAACAGCGATGGTGTAGATGCTCAGGAACTCTGCTAGGTTCAGCCTCCCGTCATACTTCTGAGGTATCTCTGGCTTCAACGTGCGAATGGACGGCCAACAAACTTGCCGCAACTCTCGTGTAAAGGCAGGGCAGTCAACCTCGAAAGGTAGGCACCCGCCAACATCGAGCATGGGCCTCATCGATGTTGAGGTTGCCGCACCTGGCCGGTCCGGGCAGAGGTCGCCGCGGGCGCTGCTCGGCGATTTGCGCGCTGCCTCCTCTCCGCCTATCCTCCGGGGCTCGATGTTGGCCTGGACATGCTCGAGGGTCAGAAGAGGCCATCGAGACGTCGTCTAGGTCTTGATTCTGTTGCGCCACGAGGGAGTCCTCGACTAAGGGGTCCAAGGCCCGTACTCATAGCCATGGGCCGACTGATGGGCCGTGGGAGATACGAAGACCGACATCGCACCTGCCTCCTGACGGGACTCTCCATGGCGTGGAAGGCAAGCTTGGCAACCGAATATGTAGATTCATTTCTTTGTAACTGACCTGGTGTAACCCTAGATCTCCCCGGTGTCTATATAAACCGTAGGACTTAGTCCGGAAAGGAGAGATTCATTACTATAGTCATATAGGCTAGACTTCTAGGGTTTAGCCATTATGATCTCGTGGTAGATCAACTCTTGTAATACTCATATCCATCAAGATCAATCAGGCTGGAAGTAGGGTATTACCTCCATAGAGAGGGACCGAACCTGGGTAAACGTCATGTCCCATGTCTCCTATTACCATCGACCTTAGACGCACAGTTCGGGACCCCCTACCCGAGATCCGCTAGTTTTCACACCGGCATTGGTGCTTTCATTGAGAGTTCCATCAGGTTGCCGATTTACAAGATCGATGGCTCGCCTTTTGTCCAAAGACAATATCACCGCCGGAGGAGAATTGGCCCCGTGTCAAACCTCCAAATTGGGCGGTTTACCATGACCGCCGTTCGGCCGTTAAGCCAACAATGACCTCTCGGGCCGTCGAAAATCCCCTTCGTGTCGACTCCAAACACTCCAAGTAGGTGGATCCGGAGGAGTTTTCGTCTTTAAACGAATTCCTTGATCGAATCGCCGCCCTGGGAATCGCCACAGATTACGATCGGATCGGGCTTAAACCCGACCAAAGAGAAATCAAATCTCCACCATTCACCCACCAGATAGCGATAGTCGAGGAGCATGACGGCGACTCTTCCCCTATACTGAAGACAGACTATGTCCGGATCGCCGACCCTGCAGAACCGGATACCAAACAGTAAAAACAGGTGACCGGCCTTCCGAACATAGAATTGGATGGCAGGCCTAAGCAACTAGAAGATACTTCAGAGTCCGGACCGTTAAGTCTGGAAAACCTTCAAACTCCGGATCATCGATCGGGCCAGGGTCCGGATCCAATTCCACCCACCCACCCAGACATAAGCGCTCTCATGAGCATACAATAGCAGTCTCAGGAAACGGTCCACCACTTTTGGGCCAGATTCCTCTTTGTCAAGGACAAGGTTCGAGATTGCCGCGATGAGGACGTGATATTAGCGTTCTGCAACAACTACACGAATGAACGAATCCTCAATGCCATTAATTTCCGCCGCATACTACACTTCGCTGACTTGGCAACTATCGTACAAAAGTACAACATAATGGAAAGCGCCTGGAAAGACCAGGCAGCTTGTTGGGAGCCATCGATCCCAACTCAACCGCTGGTCCAGGCGAAAAGGGCGCATCCTCGGGACACACCCAGTCCAATAGCCAAGAAATATAAACCCATTACGTGGCACGGAACGGTTCTGGAGGGATGGCTCGATGGCCCATGCAAAATACATGCAACACCGGACACCATACCAACCCACAGCCTTAGAGCATGTTGGATACTCCGGCAGGTAGCCAAGAGCGGCGAGGGCATCCTTGCCAAAAACACCCCAGAGCAACACCCTCCAGAAGACGACAACCCCAGAGTATTGACGGTCTTCGAGACATTCGCTTCAAACAATAAGCGCAAAAGGGCACTCCGCAACCTCGTCGAAGTCTGTCAAATCGCTGCGACAAACCCTTGGAACGACACAGCTATAACCTTTAAAGCCGGGGACGAACCAAAATTCAGGACAGTCCGAGCACCAGCCGCATTAGTCCTCAGTCCCATCATCGACGGCTTTCGACTCACTAAGGTCCTCATGGACGGCGACAGCGGACTACACCTCATTTACGAGGATACACTCCACAAGATGGAAATAAACAGGAGCCGCATCGAGCAAAGCAGCACGACCTTCCGAGGAATTATTCCTACCGTGAGGGCACGGTGTCGGAAAAATCACACTCGACATGGTATTCGGCACGCCGGAGAATTATCGGTCCGAAGAAATAACCTTCCAAGTGGCTCCTTTCAGCAGCGGATACCACGCCCTATTAGGGCGGGATGCTTTTACACGCTTCCAAGTTATACCTCATTACGGTTTCAATGAAGCTTAAAATGCCCAGACCAAATGGCATAATCACTCTTGTCAGTGATTCGACATAGTAATCGCTGCGTCAAACAAAACCGCATCCTTGGCCCTTGAGGCACTATCTCAAGCCCTTGCGGTCAAGAATTAATCGCGATCAAGGCCCACGGTGGATGGGGATGACGTGATCTTAGACAAACGACCCAAATCCACCTCCTTCAAACCGGGAGAAGAAATAGTCAAATTTTAGGTTCACCCAATGGACCCCAAGAAGACAGCATCTATTGGAGCACAACTCGACCCAACGGTCGACGTCGCATTACGGGATTTCCTTCGAGAAAATCGATATATTCGCTTGGCATCCTTCTCGATATGCCCGGATTCCCACTGGCCGAGCATAGTCTCAATATATTAAAAGGATATAAACCAGTCAAACAAGCACTGCGGCGCTTTTCCGAACCCAAACGGCAAGCCATGGGGGAGGAGTTAGCCAAGCTAATTGAGGTCGGATTCATCAGAGAAATTAAACATCCAGACTGGCTGGCAAACTTGGTGATGGTACCAAAGAAGGACAAATCATGACGCCTGTGTGTCGATTTCAAAGACCTCAATGAGGCTTGCCCTAAGGTTCCCTTCCCCCCCCCCCCCCGCATTGATCAAATCATTGATGCTACCGCAGGACACGACTCACCGTGGTTTCCTTGATGCATATTCCGATACCATCAAATCAAAATGAAGGAGTCCGACTGCTGCAACAGCATTCATTACCCCATATGGGCCATTTTGCTTCAACACCATGCCCTTCGGGCTTAAGAACGCCGCCGCCACATACCAACGAATGATTCAAACATGCCTGGAGAAACAGATCGGCAAGACAGTTGAAGCTTATGTCGATGACGCCAGGCACGTCAAAACACTAATAGACGATTTACGTCTCACATTCGACAACCTCCGCGCGTATGACATTAAGCTCAACCCAGAAAAGTGTATGTTCGACGTTCCCGCTGGAAAACTATTGAGCAGGAAGGGCGCCAACAATTGGCCATTTTGAAGGGGAACATCTGGTACACTTATCCTGACTAAAGTTGGGCCTCGCCTGTCAAAGGCTCTGGTGGTGACGCCTGCTTGGGCTCCACAATGACTTCCTTCCTGCCGCTTGCGATGGTCTTGGTCTTGTTGCAATCGAAATGGATGCCTTTGCTTGATGCTCTCGCCGCGCTTGCTCCCTTTGCACCAAAGAGGAAAGGAGGACACCGTGACGGGCTGGTGCCACTCACCGCGCCCTTTGGTCGTCATGGCTTGCGCCATGGGCATCTCTCGTGAGGTACCCCGCCTTGATCTCTCTCCACCTCCTCGCGAGTCACCGACGAGGCCGTGCACTCGAGGAAGCTTCGTCAGTCACCTCATGAGGCTTGGCCCCTCGCGAGGGTCTTGAGCTTGTGTTGATGAAGATGGGCGTGGCTGGGCCTCCCCTTGAGCCACGCCAGCAGCCGCAGTGCAAGTCTAGGGACCCCTGCTCCCGTAATCTGACAAATGGCACTTGGGATTTAGTAAAATTACCTAGAGAGAAGAAACCTATTCATTACAAGTGGGTTTTCAAGAGGAAAGAAGGTGTTGGAGTACTTATGGACCAAGATAGCAATTGTGTATGCGATGACAACTTTGTGACACACAAGTTGATGCTAAGATATGCACCACTTTGGTATGGAATGTATGCTATGGAGTATGATCACTAATGTGCACAAGTCATGTTGCCGGCAATACTCAATTGCTAGTCTCGATGGGTAAGCAACGCAAAAGATGGGCTATGATGGTTATCAATGCAATTGCAAGTAATGACAAAGATGTCGACGATGTTACTGTCCTTGGCTAAGATGAGCGGAGGTGATGTTGATGTTGAACCGCACTCTAGATAGTCAAACACAAAAGGATACGGAAACCCCAACTCAAATTCTCAAGGCAAAAGTTGGCAACATTGTTGGAATTGGTAGTGGAAAAGGCTATGGTGGCGTTATGCGGAAGTGGTGGAGGTATATGGAAGTGTATGTGGGCACGGGACAAAATTTGGCGAAAGTTAGGCGGTGAACGGGGTGGTGGATGGGGATTGTTGCTACCAGGATCCGGATTTTCGGGCTGGAAGCCGGATGTCCGGGCGCCTTGATGTCCGGGCTGGTCGGGCCGGATGTCCTGATGCCGGATGTCCGGCTGTTCGGGCCGGGCTGTCCGGCTCGATGCACACCGCGTGGAGAGGTCAAATCCGGTCAAAATTTGGGCGATTTTGTGGATGGAAATTGTGGAAATGGTGGGGGAATGCTAGATCTACCTGCAACACACGAAATCCGCGGATCAAATCCAACAAAACTTCATCACACCAACAAATCACAAATAATTTTTGGGGCTATTTTTGTGGGGAATTTTCGGAATTAGCACAAAAACAACAAAATCAAGCTAGAACAAGAGGGGTAGGGGCTCCAAAAACGTGATCAACGTGGCTCATGATACCATGATGATGTAGGGCGGAACCCACGTGGATGATCTTTCACGTTGGAGCGGATCCTACGGTGAATCACGAAGAACACGCGGAAGAACAAGAGGGAAACACGGGGAAAATGAGAGAGAATTTACTCAACCGACAAGAGATCAATCACACAAGTGCTAGATCACTGATCACATAGGGTGGCACAAGATTCAAGATCAACAAAGGTAAGGATACACGAGTGGCCGTTCTTCTCCGAGAGGAGGTCTTGATGGGGTCCACCCTAGAAGGGGTCTTGAATCCGCTAGGGGATCTTTCTCCAAGAGGTCCCGAGCTCCGAGGAGAAGTAACCAAGTGGATGAGCAAGGCTCTCACACAAACATGAGCTAAACCTAAGCTAACCCTAGAAAGAGGAAGGGATGGAGTATATATAGTCTAGGGGCGAAGGGGTACATGGGACTCGGCCCCGGATACACTGCATGCGTATTGTGGGAGGCCGGATGTCCGCCGGGTCGGGCCGGATGTCGTGGCCTTCGTGGGGCGCCGGATGTCCGGGCTATCCGCCGGATGTCCGGCTGGTGCGCCACTTCGCCGATTAGTGCGGGACGCCGGATTGGGCAGGTGCCGGATATCCGGCTGGGGCCGGATGTCCGCGGCATGCAGGCCGGAGGTCCGGGCCCTGTAGAGTTTCGGGCTGGGCTTCGCCGTGATGTCAAGCGTCTCAAGGGCCGGATGTCCGGGACCATGGCCGGATGTCCGGGCCCGGAGGGTGAACTTGTCCGCCTGTGGTCCTCTTCATCCGTGGACTTGGCGGCTCGTCCGCCTTTCACGCGCATCTTCTAAGGCTCCTCTTGACACCGATCATGCATAGCATATCGGACTTAGGTAGTAGCCATGTCTCGAGTGGATCATATGTGATATCAATAAGGAAGGAGGTCACCTCGTTCTCGAGAGCTCTAGCTCTAGCTCGTGCCATGGGCCCTCTTGGCTCTTGATGAGATGGTTGTGGATGCATGGGGATGATCGTGGGATGCTCCGCATCAAATGTGCTTTGTTCTCTCATGATACATTGGGTTCTTTGTAAGATATATAGCAGTTTGACTGTCAGAAAATATGGTAGGGCAAGATGAATCTCCATAAAGCTCAAGCAGTACAAACCTCTCAACCAGATAGCTTCTTTGCATGCCTCAGAAATAGCCATATACTCGGCATCAGTAGTGGAACAAGCCACAATAGACTGCAAAGTTGCTCTCCAACTCACAGCACAATCAAGTTTTCAAGAGGAAATCTTGCGACTCCATGGAGTACCAAAGACAATCATCTCCGATCGTGACGTCAAGTTCTTGAGTTACTTTTGGAAGACACTATGCGCCAAGCTCGAATCAAGCTATTGTTCTCATCCGCATACCACCCTCAAACCGACGGCCAAACGGAGGTGACGAATCACACTATCCACTCTACTCCGTGTTTTGATCAAGAAGAACATCAAGGAGTGGGAAGCATGTCTACCCATCGCCGAAAGTACGCCTACAATCGCAAGACATTCGACTACCGGCAAGTCCCCTTCGAGGTCGCCTATGGTTTCAACCCGTTGTCCCCATTGGACATTCTACCACTCTTCCTCCAAGAGCGCACTAACATGGATGCGAAAGTGCACGAGCAAGCTACATCAAGAAGATGCACGAAGATACAAGACACACCATTGAGCGACAAGTACAACGTCACAACCAAGCTCAACGCCAACAAGCAACCCATCGCCTTCAACATTGGTGATCTCATGTGGCTACACCTTCGCAAGGACCGCTTCCCCAAAGAACGAAGTCCAAGCTTCTCCCTCGAGCCGATGGACCTTTCAAGGTGCTAGCACGCTACAACGACAACGCCTACAAGATCGACCTACCCCGAGACAAATACAACGTGAGCGACATCTTCAACGTCAGGGACCTCGCACCATTCCATGGAGATGAAGCTTTTGATCCGAGGTCGGATCTCTCCCAAGGGGGGGAGATGATGCGGAGCATCCCATGATCATCCCCATGCATCCACAACCATCTCATCAAGAGCCAAGAGGGCCCATGACACGAGCTAGAGCTAGAGCTCTCGAGATCGAGGTGACCTCCTTCCTTATTGATATCACATATGATCCACTCGAGAGATGGCTACTACCTAAGTCCGATATGCTATGCATGATCAGGTGTCAAGAGGAGCCTTCCGAAGATGCGCGTGAAGATGGACGAGCCGCCAAGTCCACGGATGAAGAGGACCACGGAAGCGGACAAGTTGACCCTCCAGGCCCCGGACATCCGGCCATGGTCCCGACATCCGCCCCGGAGACGCCAAAGATCATCTGGCCAAGCCCAGCTAGAAACTCTACAGGCCCGGACATCCGCCTCCATGCCCCGGACATCCGCCCCCAGCCCGCATATATCCGCACCTGCCCGAAACCGCCGCCCCACCCGAATCGCAGAAGTGGCCGCACCAGCTCCGACATCCGGCCGGATAGCTCGACATCCGCGCCTCACGAAGGTTCAACATCCGGCCTCCCCTGCTTGCGTGCAGTGTATCCGGGACGAGTCCCATGTACCCCTTCGCCCCTAGACTATATATACTCCATCCCCTTCCTCTTTCTAGGGTTAGCTTAGGTTTAGCTCATGTTTGTGTGAGAGCCTTGCTCATCCACTTGGTTACTTCTCCTCGGAGCTCAGGACCTCTTCGGAGAAGATCCCCCAAGCGGATTCAAGACCCCCTTCTAGGGTGGACCCCATCAAGACCTCCTCTCGGAGAAGAACGGCCACTCGTGTATCCTTACCTTTGTTGATCTTGAATCTTGTGCCACCCTATGTGATTAGTGATCTAGCACTTGTGTGATTGATCTCTTGTCGGTTGAGTGAATTCTCTCTCGTTTTCCCCGTGTTTCCCTCTTGTTCTTCCGCGTGTTCTTCGTGATTCACCGTAGGATCCGCTCCAACGTGAAAGATCATCCACGTAGGGTTCCACCCTACATCAACATTGATGTCAAATTTCATTATATTCGAGATGTTGTTGCTAAAGGCGATTTGAAGGTATGCAAGATAAGTACTCATGATAATCCTGCTGATATGATGACAAAGCCAGTTCCGACCAATAAGTTTGAGCTTTGCTCAGGCTTAGTTAGTATTTCTCACTAGTCCTATGGACTTTGACGCACAAGGTGTTTATGCTGATTTGGATGGAGTTATCTACTTTCTTTGACTACTTGAGGGAATTTGGATTAAGGTGGAGATTGTTAAATTGTGATCCAAATTATACCATGTTGGACTAGACGTAGTACACCTGTGTGGGCCTTTTAATGATGTCGACGCCAGCATTTAAAGACAACTCGTTTACTTGTCCTCCAAGGACTCTCATGTATTGCCCTCTTATATACCCCATGTAGTCGCACCTTAGACGGTCTGTTGTTTCGTGCTTGTAATACTCCTCCTTATAGTGATTGCGCCTTCGTGCGTCCATAATTTTCTCCCGCAAAGGTTTCCACGTAAAAATCTGTGTCCTCTCGTGTCTCGTTTTATCACGTTATTATCTAACAAAAGAACTGGGCACATTTCCCACCAACAAAGTTAGCAACGATACGGATGACAAATGCAATTGAAGGTTTGTTCATTTCCAGTCATTTCTGTTCAAAAAGGGGAAAAAGGAAAATCTCACGGCCGAAAACAAAAATGACAGATATTTGTTTTGTTTTCAGTTGCCTGTTTTCTAGACGTAGACCCATTATTTAGTCGATCTTGCATTACTTGATAGGACAATTGCAAGCTACGTAGGTACTATTGCAAAGTTGGAATCAACAGCAAGAAAAAGGATGCACTTGATCGATCGATCGATCGATCAATCAAATTAACGCCAAAAGGAGAAGTGAGGCAACCTTTTGCATGGGTCCCTCAGATCAGTCGAGCTAATAATCCGTCGACTACAAATATGGAGTACTCGTTAATTATCAGTCGACATTCTAGAAGGGGGTGGCGGTCTTGAGGTTGTGCACGATGTCCTGCACGGACCCGATGCTTGCGGCGAGGGAGATGAGGAGGCAGACGAAGCTCATGGCCTGCAGCCAGTACCACCGCCCCTCGCCGCGCCTGATCTTGAGTCTCGCGATATGCATGCTGACAGGGAAGTAGACGGACAGCGGCCAGAAGCCCAGCGCGCCGATGAGCCCCAGCACGGCGTTGAAAAACGGCAGCAGCATCGCCACCAGCGTGGTGAACATGATGATGACGGTGCGCAACACCAGCTTGAGCGGCGCCACCGGCACCGACGAAGACGGCCGGCCCGGCACGCGCACATAGTAGGTGGCGTTGATGATCTTGGCGTCCGGCCACCGGCAGGCCACGTAGTTCTCCAGCCTCGCGAAGATGGGCTGAGCGAACACCTGGTAGGCGCCCGCGAGGTGCACGATGACGCACACGTTGGCGACGTCGACGAGCCAGTAGGGCTCGTAGAAGGCCAGACCCGTGAGGATGTTCCCGGGGGCATCGTTGCCGAAGGCGGCGTAGCCGGTGCAGCCCAGGAGGAGGTAGAAGACGGTGGTCATGCTGAGGCCGTAGAGCGACGCGCGCTTCATGGTCTTGTTCTCCGCGGAGGAGATTTGAGAGTGTCCTGGATCTCGATGAGCACGTCGGCGAAGGTGTAGGAGAAGGCGATGTTGCCGAGGGCCAGGAGGACGTTGAAGGCCTTGTCACGGGGCGCGTCGACGCTGGCGCCGGCGAGGGTGCTGCGCACGTCGCCATGGGAGGCCCACTTGGCGGCGCAGAGGCCGAGGCTGATGAAGGAGTAGCCGAAGGAGGTGGCGACGGCGACGACGGAGAGCCAGGCGATGTTGTGGAGGCTGGGAAGCTGGGAGAGCAGCAGCTGCATTAGGCCGAACAGCACCATGTACGTGCTCCCCGACGAGTTGCATCCCGTCGTGCTGAAACCCGACCGGTGGAAGCAGTTGACTCGCTTCACCGCGCTACATACATGCATATTTATCATTTCAAATCTGGATGAATGTTAACCCAAAAAATAAATTCTTGATGAATAAATTACTACTGCCTCCGTATTAAAATACAGCACGTTTATGCTGTGCAAAAATCTGCAAAAATGTCTTATAATTTGATACAGAGGTAGTATAGTTTTATAATGGACATCATCTAATACTCTACTTTTTTGTCGAAAGAATGAATTAACAACTCAACTAAAAAAGAAAGAATGAATTAATCAGATTTAAAAAGCAAAAGCAAAATCCCCATACGGTTACGCACCTAGCTAGTGTTGAAACCTTCTCGATCGTAGATGCCACGACAAGCTTGGAAATTTTAGGCTCGAAGACGAAATCCGGAGGCTGCGGCGGCATATGCTAAAAAAAAAAGAAAGATAGAGCTACCAGTGCAGGTGTGTTGATGTCACACGAGATACGTGCAGGTGTGTGCAACCGTGACGGATCCACCAACAAGCTGGTGGTGGTGTCACGCGCATAGCGTGCAGCGTGCATGCGTGCAGTGCAATCTTATGCGAGAATGCCAACGGATTCCTCTCCGGCCTCCAGGGGATGCGTTATTTATGCATGCGTCACGCCCAAATCAATCTCAATTTGCTGGGCTAACTAATCATAGTCCATTCTAGTGCTTGCAAAAAGAAAGAAGATAAGGAGTCTAGTGTACTTACACCATGCTGGTGCTTGCCGTGATGGTATAGCCCACAAGCGTGCCCCACAGGTTCACGTACTGCGCGCACCCGCACAGCAGCACGTTCTTCCGGCCTTCAACAGTTCATTATTAATCCATCAGCCATGCACGGGTTAGCTTTGAGCTTTGAGATTAATATGTAACTACGTCGATTAGTTACCGAGGTAGCACCGGACGGCGTCGATGTACTCCCGGTTGACGGCGCCGGAGACGGGGTCCGGGTAGCGGTAGCAGTTGGCCAGGAGGGTAGAGGTATAGTAGGTAACGCAGGAGAAGCCCAAGAGGACGAGTGGGCCCACCACCCACCCCAGCTGCGCCACCGTCCACGCTAGTGCCAGCACGCCGGAGCCGACCACCGCCGCCACGATGTGCGACGTCGCCGTCCACACCGTCCCTGCAGCCAGGATGCCAATGTTGTAGATTCAGACTGATGCACATATTATCACTGCTAAAAGGAAACAAAAGAAAAGCCTCCCTATTGTTCGTCCTCTACGCACATGCCATGTCATGACAGTGAGGTCTAACTAGCTAATTACTACATGCATGTTCTATTGGCTCACAATCACAACATCAAGTCCTTATGATCGACAGCATGCAAGATTTGATTGAATTAATCACACAAGTTAGGATCGCATACGTACCTTGCCTCTCATGATCATCACCTCCTTCAGAATCATACACTACTGATCTCCTCTCCATTTCCATCTCTCTCGTGTCTTCCCCTCTAGCTATGCTCCTCCACTCCTTGTCACTCTTTCTCTATGACTCACTGAGTGCGTGCTTCGGCAGGAACCACCACATATATATAGCCCACCAGATGCTCCTACTTCATCGTCACTCCCTTTCCTCATAAAAACTCTAGTAGAAATACAAAGGAAAAAGGGGATGAATAGTTATAGCAAAGTTAAAGGGATTGTGCAGCCAGTCTCGATCGATCAATCGGCTTTATCAATGTACATCGACTCCAATTATAGAGAACGAGAGTCCTCTCGTCCCGAGTGCATGCACAACTACTAGCTAAAGATTTCTTAATCCGTCCTCTATTCCTTCTTTTAGTTGGTGCAATTCTTGCAATTGGCGAAATAAATATATTTTTCATGTTCGGAGGGTAGATGTGGATAGAAGCTGTGACGAACATTCTTGACACGTGCCGGCATACGACAATCTATGGGGCCGAGAACCCCTTCTACGTTTGGCGAGGGCACATAGCACACAAAGAGCAACAACAACCATGAAAGAACTCGAGCTTTTTACCCATGTTCGGGCCGCAGTGTGCGTAAAACCCTACTCCTGCTTGGTGCATTTATGAGTATTTGAGTCCTGCGTTTACACAGAGTACAACCTTGCCAGCAAGATGCTTGGGAGGTGCTACTAAGCTACTGCAAATAGGCAGGTTTTCAACCCTTGTAAAGGTTGCCATGGCCCTTCTTTTATACTAGGTGAAAGGGGTTATCACAGTGGCAAAACGGTCATTTACAGGGGTGAATAGTGGCTACGGTGTTAACATGCCAAACACTGACGGCATATGACAAACGAATTAAATGCGCTATTAGGTGTCATGCTAGGACAGATGCCTGCATGGGAGCGCTGCTCCACCTAAACCGTCAGCCCAGCAACCTTTTATTAGCGCGACATGCCCCTGCACGGGGTGTCAATAAAGTTGATCTTCTGGCGGTGGATCGCCACGTGCCCCGACAAGTTCTACCTAACCACCTGTGCGCCCACCACCTGTTGGCAAAATCCTAGCAGGTAGGTGCGGCAAAGTGTTGGAGGGAACTTGGGCCTGTCGGTCCGAAACTTGTCGGCCTGGAGTTCGCTAGTGAAGTGGAAAACACCTCACCGAGAAGGTAGCTTCCCAGCAATATGAATCTTTAACTTAAGTACTTCATTAGTACTTCTCGATGACCTACCTGGAGGTCTTCTTCATGATTTTATTTACCATGTTTTGAGTTCTTTGGAGTAGATCCATCTTCCGCCAAGCCCCTCCCGAGGATACAACTAAGGATGGCAATTTTTTCCATGGACATGGATACCCGTGGATACCCGACCCGAATGGATAGGGTTTGAGTACGTTTTTACATCCATGGACAGCACCCGAACCCGATCCGGATATTCATGGGCAGGGCATGGACATAATTATGTATCCGTGGATATACACGAACCTGACCTGATAGTATGAATCGTGGGGTAAAATGCAGTGATCTACACTGACCCACCTATTAGTGCAATGATTGACTCCAAACCAAACGGATGGCTCCCCTCTCCCTCTCCCCCCGTCCGCCTTCCTCGCACCCGTCCCCCTCCTACCTCTTCCCCGTGGCTCCAGCTCCTGTCGGTGCTCCCAGGTCGCTGGTCGTCCCCGTCTCCGTGTCCCCTAGGCGTGGCTCTCCGACGGCTCCCTCCTCTCCTTCCTTCCTTCCCCCTACTCTCCCATCCGGATAGGCAACAGGTTCTGGGCCCTTGACGGCGATGAGAGGGACTCTGATTCAGATCCTGGGCTCCCGGCCCCGACCCCTCATTGGGATGTGGTCCCTGTGGTCGACGGGGCTGCGATGGCGCGCGCTAGGAAGTTCACGCGGGGGGGTTGCCACTTCTTGAGCTTGCGTTGGGTTTTCCCTTGAAGAGGAAAGGGTGATGCAACAAAGTAGAGATAAGTATTTCCCTCAGTTTGAGAACCAAGGTATCAATCCAGCAGGAGACAACACACAAATCACCTAATACCTGCACAAACAATCAAACAACTTGCACCCAACGCGATAAAGGGGTTGTCAATCCCTTCACGGTTACTTGCAAAAGTGAGATCTGATAGAGATAGATAAAATGATAAAGTAAATATTTTTGGTATTTTTGGTTTATAGATCGGAAAGTAAAAGATTACAAAAATAGTAGATCAGAAACTAATATGATGCAAGATAGAAACTTACATGATGGAAAATAGACCCGGGGGCCATAGGTTTCACTAGAGGCCTCTCTCAAGATAACAAATAATATGGTGGGTGAACAAATTACTACCGAGAAAAGCGCAAAGTTATGACGATATCTAAGGCAATGATCATGAATATAGGCATCACGTCCGTGTCAAGTAGACCGAAACGATCCTACATCTACTACTATTACTCCACATAGACCGCTATCCAGCATGCATCTAGAGTATTAAGTTCATAAAGAACGGAGTAACGCATTAAGTAAGATGACATGATGTAGAGGAATTAACTCAAGCAATGTGATGAAAACCCCATCTTTTTATCCTCGATGGCAACAATACAATACGTGTGTTGCGGTACTGTCACTAGGAAAGGACACCGCAAGATTGAACCCAAAGCTAAGCACTTCTCCCATTGGGAGAAAAACCAATCTAGTTGGCCAAACCAAACCGATAGTTCGAAGAGAATTACAAAGATACCAAATCATGCTTAAAAGAATTCAGAGAAGATTCAAATAATATTCATAGATAAGTTGATCATAAATCCACAATTCATCGGATCTCGACAAACACACCGCGGAAAAGTATTACATCGAATAGATCTCCAAGAACATTGAGGACAACATGGTATTGAGAATCAAAGAGAGGGAAAAAGCCATTTAGCTACTAGCTATGGACCGGTAGGTCTATGGTAAACTACTCACGCTTCATCGGAAGGGCAATAGAGTTGATGTAGAAGCCCTCCTTGATCGAATCCCCCTCGGCAGGGTGCGTAAAAGGTCACTAGATGGGATCTCACGGGTACAAAAGGTTGCGGCGCTGGAAAAGTGTTTTCATGGATGCCTCTGGTGGTTTGGGGATATTTGGGAATATATAGGAGAAAGAATTAGGTCAGGAGGGTCACGAGGGGCCCACAAGGGCGGGGGCGCGCCCTCCGTCCTTGTGGCCGCCTCGTGGCTCCACCGAATTCATTTCCAAGTCTCCCGGTTGTCTTCTGGTCCAAGAAAAATCATCACGAAGGTTTCATTTCGTTTGGACTCCGCTTGGTATTCCTTTTCACGAAACTCAAAAACAAGGAAATAGAATCGGCACTAGGCTCTAGGTTAATATCTTAGTCCCAAAAATAATATAAAATAGCATATTAATGCATATAAAACATCCAAAACAGATAATATAATAGCATGGAACAATAAAAAATTATATATACGTTGGAGACGTAACTATAATTTATGAAGTATTCATGCTATTATATAATCTTTCTTGGGTGTTTTACAATCATTTTATAGCAACTTCATATTACTTTTTGGGACTAACCTATTGACCCAAAGGCTGCAAGTGCCGATTGCTTTTTTGCTTGTTTTTTACATCGCAGGAAATCAATATCAAACGGTGTCCAAACACAACGAAACTGATTTAGGGTGGAACCATATGGGGCCGATCTTTCATGTTTGGAGTGGATCCTACGGGGAAACACGAAGAACGCGGAGAAAAACACAAGTCAAAGCACGAGGACAAACGAGAGAATCACTAAACCGACAAGTAATCAATCACACAAGGGCTAGATCATCGAACACATAAGGTAGCATAAGATTCAAAATCAACAAAGGACGATACAAGAGTAACCGGGTTCTTCTCCGTGAGGAGGTCTTGATGGGGCCACCCAAGAGGGGTCTTGAATCCGCTTGGAAGGATCTTCTCCAAGGAGGCACGTCTCCGAGGAGAAGGTAACCAAGTGGATGAGCAAAGCTCTCCACACGAACATGAGCTAATCCTTTGCTAACCCTAACTAGGAGGAGGTGGGGAGTATATATAGTTTACTGGGCGAAGGGGTACACGGGCCTCGGCCCAAGTGGCTGCGCATAAGCAGGCCAGAGGAAGTTCCGGCGCCGGAGGGTCCGGCACGGTCCGCCCAAGGTGAAGTTGGCGCTGAGTGGAGCAGGCTGGCGTCCAGGCGGAAGGTCCCGGGCGGGCCGGAGGTTCCGGCTAACCCAGAGTTGGCACGCCCAGGAGTCGATGTCGCTTGAGGCCGGAGGCTCGGGTAGGCCGGACGTTCCCGGGGCCGGAAGTTCCGGGTCAGGGCCGAGGTTCCGGGCTGTCAGAGAGGTGACGCTGTCGCTTTCTTCTTCAGCTCCCTGGCTCCTTGGATCGAACATTGTACCTAATCACGCATAGCGTCTCGGACTTAGGTAGTAGCCATGTCTCACTGGAAGAAAAGGGGAACTCAAATAGGAGTGATGTCACCTGAATTGAATAGCACGAGCTCTTGCTCTTGTCATGGGTCCTGAGGGAGTCCCGGACTAGGGGGTGTCCGGATAGCCGGACTATCGTCACGGCCGGACTCCAAGACTATGAAGATACAAGATTGAAGACTTCATCCCGTGTCCGGATGGGACTTTCCTTGGCGTGGAAGGCAAGCTTGGCGATACGGATATGTAGATCTCCTACCATTGTAACCGACTATGTGTAACCCTAACCTATCCGGTGTCTATATAAACCGGAGGGTTTTAGTCCGTAGGACAACATATTCATCATCAACAATCATACCATAGGCTATCTTCTAGGGTTTAGCCTCCTTGATCTCGTGGTAGATCTACTCTTGTACTACCCATATCATCAATTAATCAAGCAGGAGTAGGGTTTTACCTCCATCGAGAGGGCCCGAACCTGGGTAAAAACATTGTGTCCCTTGTCTCCTGTTACCATCCGCCTAGACGCATACAGTTCCGGGACCCCCTACCCGAGATCCGCCGGTTTTGACACCGACATTGGTGCTTTCATTGAGAGTTCCTCCGTCGTAAACCGATAGGCCCGATGGCTCCTTCGATCATCAACAACGACGCGGTCCAGTGGTGAGACTTTTCTCCCGGATAGATCTTCGTGTTCGGGCGGCTTTGCTGCAAGGGCCAATTCGCTTGGCCATCCGGAGCGGATCGAAGCTACGCCCCGGCCATCAGGTCAGATTTGGAAGTTTAAACTATACAGCCGATATCCGCGGGACTTGATCTTCGACGGATTCGAGCCGCAGCCGCGTGCCGCCGTCTCGATGGGCACGATCTCGCTCTGCAGCCGAATAAAGTGCCACGAGGCCGCACCAAGATCCGGCCCGACCCTTAATCCGGAGCCGGATTCCCGATCGAGGGCGAGTGGTTGGACACCGCCTCGGGGCTACAATCAGACGGCGATCGAGCGAACTCCATCCCCATCGCTGCGAAAGCCTCGACCTGTGGTGCCGGACTCCTCTCCGGGACTGAACCCTCCGCGCCCCGCCAATCGAATCCGATTGGGCGCCCGGTCATGGAGTTCATCGCCGCGGACATCTTTCGGACTCGCCCTTTGGCGACATCCTAAATTCACTAAAGTCTCTCTCTTTATCCAGAGCCTGGCGGACTACGGACAGGAAGGTTAGGATGCGACGACGAAGAAATTCAACGCCCACCCACCACCCACTTTATAGCCACTGCCGATGATTTAACCGGACATGCTCGACTATGACTCCGAAGACATCGACGGCATGGACGACAACGCCGGAGAAAACCAAGACCCAAATACCACAGGGCACCGAAGGCCACCTCGTCATATGACATATACATGGTGGACATCCCGAAAGATGGGAACGACGATGGAACAACGGAGGATGACCCCTCCAAGAAACAACCGAAGCACCGACGTCAGCGGCGCCGCTCTAAATCCCATCACAATAAAAACGATGATTCCCAAGACGGAGATAATAGCACTCGATGTCGAAGAGAATCCCTCCGGCAGGACTCAGCGGAGGAGGAGGAGAAGCAAGTCCGCATGATGTCGACCAAAGAGAGGTCGAGGACGATAATTACGCCGCCTCCTCCTCCAAGATGAGGCAAGCCTCGACGACGCATTTAATTTGTCGTGCCTGAGGATCCCGCCAAACAGGGCGTTTCAAACGCAGGCTTATAGCCACGGCAAGCAGCCTAAAGAAAAGCAGCAGCAGCTTAGAGCTGATCAAGACCTGCTAGTGACGGATGGGCGGAAGTCCTTGCAGCCGAAGAGTATGAACTCGAACGCCCCTCCAAAAGCTACCCCAAACGCAGGCCGTTGCCTCGACTAGAGGAGGAAGCACCCAAGTCGCCAGTACACGACATGGCAGATCGGCCACCTCGTGGCCGCGACAGAGAAGCCACTCGGCCCTCCGCTCAAGCCACACCCCGACGCCGCTCAAAAAGTACCAAGGCAAGGGATAACGTGCCGGACTTGCGAGATATATTGGAGGATAAGGCAAAACATACAAGGTCGATCTACGGATCGCGTGGGAGCCCAAAGCAACACGGGATGATTACCGTCGCGCGGATACGTAAAAACCGGCCCGGCGAACACAAAGACAAAGCTCATATGAGCTACGTTGTGATATAGCCCAATACAGAGGCGCCGCACACCCACTATGCTTCACAGATGAAGTAATGGATCATCAAATCCCAGAGGGCTTCAAGCCCGTAAACATCGAATCATACGATGGTACCACAGATCCTGCGGTCTGGATCGAGGATTATCTCCTCCATATCCACATGGCTCGCGGTGATGATCTACATGCCATCAAATACCTCCCCCTGAAGCTTAAAGGACCAGCTAGGCATTGGCTCAACAGCTTGCCAGCAGAATCAATAGGTTGTTGGGAGGACCGGAAGCCGCATTCCTTGATAACTTCCAGGGCACATATGTGCGACCACCGCACGCCATGACCTTAGCCACATAATTCAGCAGCCCGTAAGAATCGGCCGGAACAATTCTAGACTCGGTTCCTAACAAAGAAAAATCAAATCGTTGACTGTCCGGATGCAAAGGCTCTTGCAGCCTTCAAACATAACATCCGTGACGAGTGGCTTGCCCGGCACCTAGGACAGGAAAAGCCGAAATCTATGGCAGCCCTCACGACCCACATGACTCGCTTTTGCGCGGGAGAGGATAGCTGGCTAGCTCGAAGCAACAACTTGGCCAAACATCCTGATAGCCCGGATACCAAGGATAACAATGGCGTGTCGCGTCAACAAGAACAAAGCGCCACATTAACGGGCGACAATACCGAAGACACGGCCGTCAATGCCGGATTCAGAGGCTCTAAACCCGTCAGCGGAAGAAGCCATTCAAAAGAAATACCAGGCCGGCCCAACTTGGACCGAATACTCGACCGCTTGTGCGATACATGGGACCCCGAAAACTCAGCCAATCACACCAACAGGACTGTTGGGTGTTCAAGCAAGGTGCAAGTTAGGTGTCGAACTCAATAAAAAGGGGCTGCATAGCGATGACGAGGAAGAGCCCCGCCGAGCAACAAAGGACGTAAGGGTTTTCCTACGCAAGTGCGGACGGTGAACATGATATACGCAACCCACGTACCCAAAAGGGAGCGGAAGGGTGCACTAAGGGACGTATATGCGATGGAGCCAGTCGCCCCAAAGTTCAACCCATGGTCTTCCTGCCCGATCACCTTCGATCGAAGGGACCACCCCACTAGCATCCGTCATGGCGGCTTCGCCGCATTGGTTCTCGACCCAATTATCGGCGGATTTCACCTCACCAGAGTCCTGATGGACGGCGGTAGCAACTGAACCTGCTTTTACCGTGATACGGCGCCAAAATGGGCATTGACCCCTCAAGGATTAAACCTACAAAGACGACCTTTAAAGGCGTCATACCGGGTGTAGAGGCCAGTTGTACAGGCTCAGTTACACTCGAAGTGGTCTTCGGATCTCCGGATAACTTCCGAAGCGAAGAGTTAATGTTTGACATCGTCCCATGCCGCAGCGGCTATCACGCACTGCTCGGACGGACCGTATTTGCCAAGTTCAATGCGGTACCGCACTATGCATACCTCAAGCTCAAGATGCCAGGCCCTCGAGGAGTAATCACGGTCAATGGAAACACCGAACGCTCTCTCCGGACGGAGGAGCATACGGCGGCCCTCGCGGTGGAGGTGCAAAGCAGCCTCTCACGGCAATTCTCGAGTCCGGCCACTAAGCGTCCGGACACTGCCAAGCGCGCCCGGAGTAACCTGCAACAAGACCACCTGGCACGATTCAAGCATGGGTAGCAATCCGGCCCCAACCCCAGCCCTCACAAAATTGCGAACCCAGTATTACACGTACATAGTTACGCTCTGGAGATACCATGGGCATTTGGGGAGGGGCAAGACAACGGCACGCCAAGAGTGCGGCTCGACCGCCCCAGGGGCTACCGTATGTGTCATTTCTTTTTTTTCCTTTTTCCTTTTTTCTTTTCTTTTTACTTTTAGGACTCCGTCTTGAACAGTCACGTCTCAAGCACTTGAATCGCCGAACTCACGATGCAACAGCCAGAAGCGGAAGGCCACGCCAAGTGCTCAGTGGTCTCTCATATGAGCATTATACCTGTTTTACATACCATCCGCAGCTTACCCCTAGAGGGGGACATGTTAGATAGTCCCAGCCCTTGCTTACCGCACTATTTGTATCGTTCTGCTTCCATTGCAGTACCTTTTTTTAAACAATATATAGCTCTTGCTTATAATTGCTCTAATTCCTTTACAAATATACATGTGTTCATTCCACGACATGTCGCAGCCGTACACTTTGGTACGGCCAATACACCAGGGGCTTAAGTATCCCAAAATTATGGTGTGATAAAGTCCGGCCCCTTTCACAAGTGCGGCACCCCGAACTTATAGCATTATATGAATTGGCTCGAATCATGTCTTGGCTCAATAGTTGGGTTTGCACGGCTCCGTGTTTTTGGTACCTTCACGCCCGCTATATCGGCTAAGGTAGCACCGGACAACTACGGCGATTGTGCCCCAGTTATTCTGGGTCGAGCACCTCAGTGGAGAAAGCCAAAACTGACCGTCATGATAAGGCGAGAGCCGATCGCTGTTCGAGAGGTTTTTTCGGGTCCCTAAAGACTTATGCCGCTTGAGCGAGGAACCGGAATTATCCGACTACAGGCGTGGATGGCGCCCGAACTCGGTCTTCCGAATACTAGGGGCTTCACCAAATTTAAAATTATAGAATTCTATGGCTAAGTGAGAGTGTTCAAGCATTATAAGTCCGTTGCCTTGTTCGTTGTGTTGAGCGCCTCCTAGATGGACCCAAGAATGGGAACAAGAGCGCTCAAGTTTATCCCGAACACCCCAAAGACTGCGTGGCATGGGGGCTGAAGCCAACGACTTGCCATCTCTCAAATTTGATAAACGGCCGCACGTAAGGTAATATTTTAAATTATTAAAGCGTTGCTTAGCGCATATGAACAAGTTTTCAGCGTCTGTAATAACAAACGCGGGTCTATTCAAAATTACATCCTTGGAGCACTCATCCGCTATTCGGGCGAGCACCCTTCAGGAGGCCCTCATAATACATTTCGGCGTCGATGCTCCTTGCCCTTCAGGCCGTCCACCACAAGCTTCTCGCATCCGGCTTCCCCAGTGCACTTTAGCACGGGCAAGGGCCCGACGGACCCCTTCAATGCAGACGAGCGCTTGATAACTTCAAGCCGCGGACAGGCATCCACCAGCCGCTGCACCAAGCGAAGTAGCTCGGGCATGGCCTCCAATGGCCACGGCCATTTATAAGGCCCCTCATGGCCTATTCGGCGACCTTAGGAGCTCGACCAGCTGCTTCAGCTGGTCGCTTAGGGGCACCGGATGTCCGGCCTGAGCATACTGAGACCAGAACACCTTCTCCATGGAGCTCCCCTCCTAGGCGTGGTAGAACGCGGCAGCATCAGACGCACAACGGGGCAAATCTGCGAATGCTCCTGGAAAGCTCCGAATCCGGGTAAGTAATAGGTAATTGACTTTTACATTCTTGCTTTGCATAAAGAATGCCTTACCCGCCGCTATCTTCTTTAGTGCTTCTATTTCTTGGAGGGCTTTTTGGGCCTCGGCCTTAGCAGCTTTGGCACTCTCAAGAGCCGAGGCAAGCTCGGACTCTCGGGTCTTTGAGTCACGCTCCAAACCCTCGTGTTTCTTCACGAGAATCTGGAGCTCTTCCGCACCCTCCGCCAGCTGCGCCTCCCCTTTCCCTCGCTCGGTGGCTCCGCAGCCGCTTTGTTTCGACCCACGCCACCGCTTCCCTCGTGGTCTCCACCTCGTTAAGTAGCCCCTACGGTACCCATGTTATTTCTGTTATTTTTTGCAACCAAAACCTTTTCCATAAGGTATTTCTTTAATAAGGCATTTCTTACCTTCCTTGTCGAGCTGCTTCTTGGCTTGTCCGAGCTCGTTCTCGGAACGCTCGAGGTTCTGCTTCAGTGTATTGACCTCCGCAACGATGGCAGAGGTCAAGCAAGAGCCTGCATTCCCATATTGACATACTTATATTAGACTCACAGATATCTTTTAGATCCTCAGTCCGCTTATCTTTCCGAACACCGAACTAAGCATCGTGGGCTACCGCCTATGCGGTAACATTTTTATGTTTTAAACTTACCTCAAAGCACATTAGAAGGCTGGTATAGGCTTGATCGGTCCCGCTCTTGGCGGGATCGAATCTGTGATCACCGCACTCATAATAGTGCGGTGCTCCTCCTCGATGGAGGCGCCCGTTGAGCGCCTCCGAGAGCTATCCGGTGCCTCCGCTGACGGAGGACACCGGCATCTTACCCTTCTTGCGAAGGATCCGCTGTCCGGACTTCGGAACCACTGATGGTTCCGGCATGGAGTCCGGACGAGGGTCGGTCTTAGAGCCCCTGGGGGTCTTTCTCCCCGCGCGCCTGGAATCCGGGAGGTCGCCTTGTGGCGCCTCCTGCGCTACCTCCTCTTGACCAAGCCCTCCATGGGGCCCCACCGCGGTGTCGTCCGCGGCTTGAGGCGAGGAGGCGGCCGGAGGCGAGGCACTCTCCATTTCCGACGAGCCCAGGGACCCGCTTGATGAATTGGCGAGCTCGCCCTTGGGCGGGCTGCATGATTGTCTTCTGCATTAGAGAACACTATGCAATTATGAAAACCATGGGTATCCGGACACTTACGATCTCGGCCAGGGCTTGGTCCTTGTTGGCCAGTCCTCCTCGTAAATGCTGCCGGCGTTGGTGGAGAGAAGTCCGGAGGAAGGGTTCTTCCTTCTTGGACCCTCCGGCCTCCCCCGTTAGGCGGCCTTCCTTTTCTTCTCCTCCCTCACTGGGGGAGGAGCTTCTTTGTCTTCCTCCTCGTCCTCAGGAGAAGATTCCGCTTCGGAACCTGACAGCACTTGGCGTCGGGAACTCCTTCGAGTTCCCGTGGCCTCCTTCTTGGCCTTCTTCTCCGGCACCACATGACCAACAGCCCCGTCAATCGAGCGTCTTTCGGGTCTTAAGCAAAAGGAGCCGGACAAGTTAATCTGTCCGGCCGTCTTCAACCGATCTGTCAAAAATTAGGGAGTTTTAGATCCCGCATAGAATCAATCTATGAAAAAGAGTCCCGTAAAAGGTAAAATAACTTACCTCGCCGGCTGGGCGCGTGCGCTGTATCCGCGATCTTTGGTAGCGGATGTTGGAAACCAGCGCCCTTGAACAGCACCTTCCGAGCGTCTTCGTACATAGTGTCAAGAGCGGCTCAAGGTTGATGCTGTGCGGATCGAACTCCCACAAATTAAAGGCCCATCGTTGGCGGGGAGAATCCGGCGGATGAGCATCACCTGGATTACGCCGACAAGCTTGAGATTCTTGTCCACCAGGTTTTGGGCGCATGTCCGAGTCCGGATAGCTCTTCCGAATCCCCCACGTCAGGCCCGTTCTTTCCATGACGAGAGCCGTGTGGGAAGCTAGATCTGGTCGGGGCCGCCGCCGATTCGAGGTCGAAAGTGGCTCGATGATGTAGAACCACCCCGATTGCCACCCCTTTCTTGTCTCCACAAAAGCGCCCTCGAGCCATAGGACCTTGGCCATCTTGCCAACCATGGCGCCTCACTCAGCTTACGGCCGCCCACTACCTTCTCGGCCGACATTGAAAATCTTCAGCCATAAGCGAAGTGGGGCTGGATGCAGAGGAAGGCCTCACACACGACGATAAACGCCAAATGTTGAGGATGAAATTGAGGCCGGATCGTGGAAGTCTAGGCCAGTAGTAGAACATGAGCCCCGGAAGAAAGGGTGAAGAGGAAAAACCTAGTCCGCGGAGGAAGTGGGGTAGAAACACTACCCTCTCATGGGGCCGGGGGTTGGAATGAGCTGCCCGCTTCGGGCAGCCTGCGTGATGTTGCGGACAAGTATCCGGCCTCCGCAGCTTGGTGATGTGCCCTTCCTTGACGGAGGAGGCCATCCACCTGCCTCCCGCTCTGACATGGTTGGAGAAGGGTCGAGGTGGGATGTGCGGACTTGGGTGCTTTGGAGCTCGAGTGCTTGTGAAATGGGTAAGCAAAGGAGGAAGAAGGCGTGAGGTGAAAATGTGGATCCTTATCCCCTTATATGGATGGACGAAGCTATGCGTCCCCCACCAGCCTGGTAAAACTCGCTTATTCCCCACGCGTCGTAATCAATGGCGCGGATGGGTTATGATGTAGGGCGGAACCCTAGGGGCCGATCTTTCACGTTTGGAGTGGATCCTACGGGGAATCACGAAGAACACGCGGAAGAACAAAAGGGAAAACACAGGGAAAACAAGAGGAAATCACTCAACCAACAGGATCAATCACACAAGTGCTAGATCAGCGAACACATAAGGTAGCACAAGATTCAAAATCAACAAAGGTAAGATACACGAGTAGCCGTTCTTCTCCGTGGGGAGGTCTTGATGGGGTCCACCCTAGAGGGGGTCTTGAATCCCTTGGAAGGATCTTCTCCGAGGAGGCGCGATCTCCGAGGAGAAGGTAACCAAGTGGATGAGCAAGCGCTCTCACACCAAAGATGAGCTAAACCAATGCTAACCCTAGAAAGGTGGGGAAGAAAGAGTATATATAGTCTAGGGGCGAAGGGGTACAAGGGCTGCGGCCCCAAACGAAGTCAACACACAGGCGTCGGACGTCCGGAGGTCACCGGTCGTCCGGAGGCTCGACAGGGTCCGGACATCCGGAGGTCTTCGGACGTCCGTAGATTCGGCTCGGGAGCACTTCGGTCGGTCGTCCGGAGGCTTCCGGACGTCCGTAGATTCGGTTCGGGCATGCATCGGTCGGACATCCGTAGGCGGTCGGACGTCCGTAGATTCCATTCGGGTGCCCAGCTGCCGGATGTTCGGAGGGCGTCGGTCGTCCGTGTCCTGGGAGTCGCCGGACATCCGGACGTGGTCGGACGTCCGATGCCCTGTAACTTCAAAGATCCTTTCCTCTTCTTCTTCATCGTGCTTGGTCCCTCGGCGTCTTGGCTCTTGCAAGTAGTTGTCCCTTGGCTCATCTCCATGTACCTGATTACACATAGAGTTTCCGAATGAGGTAGTACCAATGTCTCGTGAGTAGGAGGAGGGAGTTCGGAGAGGAGCGAGTTCACCTTATCTTCGATAGCCTTAGCTCGGGCTCGAGTCATGGGTCCACGTGGTGGTGAGGAAGATGTAGGTGCGTCCATGGGGATGAGTGAAGGATGCTCCGCATCATCTCCCCCCCCCCTTGAGAGAGATCCGACCGCGGATCAAAAGCTTCATCTCCATGGAATGGTGCGAGGTCCTTGACGTTGAAGATGTCGCTCACATTGTACTTGTCTCGAGGTGAGTCGAGCGTGTAGGCGTGGTCGGTGTAGCGTGCTCGCACCTTGAAAGGTCCATCGGCTCGAGGGAGAAGCTTGGACTTGCGTTATTGGGAAGCGGTCCTTGAAGGTGCAGCCATACTAGATCACCGATGTTGAATACCATAGGTTGCTTGTTGACGTTGAGCTTGGTCGCTAGTCGTTGTACTTGTCGCCGATGGTTTGTCTCGTATCCTCATGCATCTTCTAGATATAGCTTGCCGGAGCACTCGCATCCATGTTGGTGCGCTCTTGTAGAGGAAGAGGTAGAATGTCCAATGGTGACAATGGGTTGAAGCCGTAGACGACCTCGAAGGGGGACTTGCCGGTAGTCGAATGTCTTGCACGGTTGTAGGCGTACTCGGCGATGGGTAGACATGCTTCCCACTCCTTGATGTTCTTTTTGATCAAGACACGAAGTAGAGTGGATAGTGTGCGGTTCGTCACCTCCGTTTGGCCGTCGGTTTGAGGGTGGTATGCGGATGAGAACAATAGCTTGATTCCGAGCTTGGCGCATAGGGTCTTCCAAAAGTAACTCAAGAACTTGACGTCACGATCGGAGATGATTTTCTTTGGTACTCCATGGAGTCGCAAGATTTTCCTACAAAAGAGATTTGCAACATGTGAAGCATCGTCTATCTTGTTGCAAGGAATGAAATGTGCCATCTTAGAAAATCTATCCACAACAACAAACACGGAATCCTTTCCATTTTGAGTTCTAGGCAAACCAAGTACAAAATCCATGCTAATGTCTTCCCAAGGTTGATAAGGAATAGGAAGAGGCATGTAAAGACCATGAGATTGAGCTTTAGACTTAGCTTTGCGAAATGTAGAGCATCGATTGGTGAAGCGTTGGACGTCGCGGAACATCTTGGGCCAAAAGAAGTTGTTGGCGAGCGTGGCGAAAGTCTTGTCGCGTCCAAAGTGTCCCATGAGTCCGCCTCCATGAGCCTCTTGCAAAAGTAGCAAACGAAGAGAAGACTCGGGAATGCAAAGTTTGTTAGCTCTCATAAGATAATCATCCTTTATGTAGTATCGTTCCCAAGAAGTGTGTGCCAAACACTTAGCATAAGGATTAGCAAAAGAAGGACCATGCTCATACAAGTCTTTTATATGCTCAAAACCAATAACATTCAATTCAAGTTTAGTGACAAGCATGCATATGCGTGAAAGTGCATCCATAACTACATTTTCCTTACCCTTAATGTACTTGATCACATAAGGAAAAGATTCAATAAATTCACTCCATTTGGCATGGCGCTTGTTCAACTTAGTTTGTCCTTTTAGGTACTTAAGCGTTTCATGATCGGTATGGATGACAAACTCATGAGGTCTAAGATAATGTTCCCAAACATGTAGCACACGCACTAAAGCATATAATTCTTTGTCATATATGGGATAGTTAAGTTGAGCACCGGAGAGTTTTTCACTAAAATAAGCAATGGATCTTTTTCTTGCATCAAAACTCCGCCAATTCGGTACCACTTGCATCACAATGAACCTCAAAAGTTTTGTCAAAATTGGGCAAAGCAAGAATCGGAGCATGAGTAAGCAAAGACTTGAGCTCATCAAAAGCGCTGGATTGCAAAGATCCCCAAACAAAAGGAGTATTCTTCTTGCTCAAAGCATGCAAAGGAGCTGCAATTGTGCTAAAATCTTTCACAAAGCGGCGATAAAAACCCATAAGACCAACAAAGCTACGCACTTGTTGCAAATTGGTGGGTTGGGGCCAAGTTTTAATTGCTTCAATTTTAGATTCATCAACATGGACACCCTTTGAGGAAACAACTAAACCCAAGAAAACCACTTTGTCAACACCAAATTTGCATTTCTTCATGTTTGCATAAAGACTTTCCTTGCGAAGGGTTTGCAAAACAGCCCTAACATGATCAACATGTTCTTTCATGGTTTTGCTAAACACAAGAATATCGTTGAAGTAAACCACAACAAAGACTCCGATATAAGGACGAAGCACATGATGCATAAGACGCCCAAAAGTACCGGGAGCTTCCGATAGACCCATAGGCATCACTAACCACTCATACAAACCAAATTTGGTTTTGAAAGCAGTTTTCCATTCATCACCCTCTTGTATGCGGATTTGATAATAGCCACTTTTAAGATCAATTTTTGAGAAAAGTTGGCTCCACTAAGTTCATCAAGCATGTCATCTAAGCGAGGAATGGGATGCCTATATCGAACGGTAATAGCATTGATAGGTCTACAATCGGAACACAAGCGGAAACTTCCATCGGGCTTAGGTCAAGAATAACGGGAACGGCACAAGGGCTTAGGCTTTCACGTACATGACCGTTGTCGATAAGTTTTTGTACTTGCCATTGAATCTCCTTGGTTTCTTCGGGATTGACTCGGTATGGAGCTTTGTTTGGTAGAGGCGCCCGAGGATGAGGTCGATTCGATGCTCTATGCCTCAAGAGGAGGTAGACCCGGAGGTAGCTCATCGGGAAAACATCTTGGAATTCCTGCAAAGAGATTGAAACACTAAAGGTAGCTCGTGAGAGGTGTTAGTTTTGGATCTCCATCCTTGCACACAAGGATAAAGTGCATCACGCTAGATGGGTTCTCACACACTTCTCTCATCTCACTTTTGGTGGCAAATAGGATGAGGTTTTTCTCTCTAGGCTTAAGAGGCGCTCAAGTTTGGTTTGTGGCTTTCACTCACTTTTGGTGTATCACTTTCTCACTCTTGTCTCTATGGTTGGTGGCTTGCTTGTCGGCTATCACTTGACTAGGAGACATAGGTCGTGCACATATTCTTTCCCTTTCATCTTGAAGCTATAGTGATTGGTACGCCCATTGTGTATGACACAACGGTCGAATTGCCATGGTCGCACCAAGAAGTAGGTGACAAACGGTCATTGGGACCACATCACACTCCAAAGTGTCTTCGTATGCACCAATTTTGAAGGAGACTTGGACCGTATGCTCAACTCGTATAGTCTTGGAGTCACTTAGCCATTGAACCTTGTAAGGGTCGGGTGCTTCCTCTTTACCAATTGGTGCTTGGAGCATAGTTCTTCACTTGCCAAGTTGTGGCAACTACCTCCATCGATGATGACCTAGATGGACCGTCCATTGATGCCGGCTTTTGTGTGGAAGATGTGGCATCGTTGGTCTTCTTCTTGTTGATGTTGAAGAGTCAAGACCTTGGAGACAACGAGAGCGGGGCTCGAATCCTCATCACAAAATACTTGATCATCTTCATCTTCGTTCACTCGCCGGTGCATGGCCACTTGCACAAGAGCTTCCATCTCCTCTTCACTCATGGAGTCATATGTGCCATCGTCGTTGAGGATCATGGTACGCTTGTTGGTGGATTCGTAGGACTTGTGGCCTCGGCCGCCGCAAGTGAAACACTTGAAAGAGCTTGTCTTGATAGTCTCATCGGTCGGAGTAGATGATGAAGCACGCGGCTTGAGGTTGCTTGTAGTATGGGGTAGACGACTTGAACTTGCCGAAGTCTTCTTGTAACTTGACTTGTCGTCATTGTTTGGAGAATGTTTGGTTGAAGTAGATGTGGGAGTAGTCGTTGAAGCTTGGTTGTTGGAGAAGCTGTAGGTCTTGGATGAGTACTTAGCGTACTTGAAGTCATCTTGCACTTGACGTTCGGCCTTGGTAGCTTGATGTACGAGCTCAATGAGGTTGGAATATGGTTGGAAGTCGGCGATCTTCTTGATGGGATGATTGAGTCCATTCAAGAAACGATGCCATTGCTTGCTCATCGTCTTCCTTGACATTGGCTCGAATCATGGCTATCTCCATTTCCTTGTAGTATTCTTCAACACTCTTTGTTCCTTGCTTGAGTAGTTGGAGTTTCTTGAAGAGGTCGCGGTTGTAGTAAGTTGGCACAAAAGCGTGCTCGCATGACATCCTTCATTTGAGCCCAAGTGGTGATTGGGGGTTCACCTCGTGCTTGTCGTCGCTCAAGGAGTTGTTCCCACCATATGAGCACATAGTCTTGGAACTCAAGTGATGCCATAGCGATCTTCTTTGCTTCATCGTAATTGTGCAACTGGAAGATTTTGTCAACCTTCAATGCCCATGACAGTACTCTTGAGGTCATTGCTGCCATTGAACTTGGGCATGGTGAATTTGAGCTTTCCATAGCGTTGCTCTTCATTGTGTTGTTGGCGATGTTGATGATGGCGCCCTTGACGTGGATTGCAATCATCTTCATGTTGCTCTTGGCGTGGAGGAAGACCATGATCAACTTGCTCTTGTTGAACTTGAGGTTGAGGTGGAGCTTGACGAGTTTGTGTAGGAGCTTGAGGAACTTGACGTTGCAACCGTGATTGGTAATTCCTCTCTTGGATTTCTTCTCAAGGGCTTCTTCTTGATTGCGCCTGTTCGTGATTGCGGTTGGCGATGGCTCGACTTGATTCTTGAAGGGCCCGTTCGCCTCAAGAGCTTGCACTTCTCGTTGTTGTTGTTGAAGGCGTTGCGCCTCGGCATCTTGTTGTTCTTGGTGTAGACGTGCTTGTTCTTCCTCTTGGCGCCCGTAGTCGTTGTCGTTCTTGAGCTTGGGCAAAGCGGCTTGGTTTGATTGAGGTCGAGGGGCTTGCTCATCAACTTGTTCTTGTGAATGCTTGTCATGTAGCGGGTTGCGAGATGCATGCCGGTCTTGGCGCGCGGCTCGTCGAAGAGTGTTCGATGACGGTGTACTTGAGTTGTAGAAGGTGTCGTCGGAGTGTCGACTCGAGCGGCTCCGTCTTGAGGATGAAGAAGTGGAATGATGCCGGTTCCTCATCAAGGTACGGATCTCGTCCATTCTTGCATCATTCTCTTGCTTGTGAGCGTCGAACTTGTTGTCAAAGTAGTCTCTTGTATGTTGCTTTCCGGAGAGTCGTGAAGTCGATTGGCGAGGTTGTCGATGCGTCGCTCATTGCTTGTTGCTCTTGGTGCAACGCTCGTTGTGCACCAAAGAGGTGACTCTTGGTAACGTATGAGGACATGTAAATCGCCTTGCTCGATGAAGAGTGGGTTGGTAGAAGTACTTGGCCTATCCATCATCCCAAACAAAAATATGTGAGTGTTAGAAGGAGAAGAACTTATACCAATGTACCTTTGACCGATGTTGATGATGAATCAAGTTCACTCAAATGCGGACAATGAAATAGCACTATTGGTACCAATCCTTGTCGGTTCTCACACCTACGCAAATAAAAGCTTATGGTGGAGCTTGGTGAGGATGGTGGCACAAAATTTAATGCAATTGTAAGTGGGCGTCAATAATGTTGGAAAAGATTCACAAATTTGCAAATGCAACAAGTAGGCCAAGCAAGTATAGGAACACGGAAACACACACGCAAATAGATAAATGGGATTGTGCAATCCAAAAGTGAGCCAAAATGTGGAATCCACGAAAATGCTCTTGTTGCACAATACTAGAGAGACAGCTATACGATTGCTCGATAGGCGGATCGCAAACTTGTGCACAACCTAGAAGGCAAAATGCAACTATCTCTATCCCAAGTATGCTATATGTATGATGTTTCGATTGCTATGATCCAAGATGATCCAATATGACAATCTTAATGTAGTATGATGCTATGGTTCTTGCTCATAAGATCTTTGCTTATCTTTCCTCTTTGCTTAAAAGCTTGTGTGGCTCTTTCACTTTTGAGCTCTTTTCTCATGCAAAACTTCACGAACCAAGATAGCACTTGTGTATGGTATGACAACTTTGTGACACACAAATGGATCCCAAGATATGCACCACGGTGGTATGGTATGTATGCTATGGAGTATGATCACTAATGTGCACAAGTCGCGTTGCCTGCAATACTCAATGGCTAGTCTCGATGGGTAAGCTACGCAAATGGGGCAATGTGGGTTATCAATGCAATTGCAAGGTATGACAAAGATGTTGACGAAGTTACCGTCCTTGGCGAGGTTGACTAGTCGATGTAGATGAGCGGTGGTGATGATGAAGTCGAACCGTACCTAGATAGCCGAAACACAATAGGATACGGGAAACCACAACTCAAAATCTCAAAGACCAAAATGTGTCAACAATCGTCATAGGAGGTATTGGGGAGGGTGGTTGTGTAAGGGGTTTTGGAAGGTGTGGTGGAAGGTGGGGTGGTGGTGGTGTCTCGGAACCAAGAAATTCAGTTTTGTTAGGGTTTTACGGACATCCGTGATTTTACGGTCGTCCGGCCGCCGTCGGACGTCCGGCAGGGTCCGGTCGTCCGTAACTTCAAATCGGGACAGGGGTTCCGGTCGTCCGGGAGTGGTCGGACGTCCGGAGGTCGGGGTTAGCTCGAGATGAACAGGGCGATTGCGGGGAGGAAGAAGATGGTAAGGTCGAAATCAAGCGGACTGATGGATGGAAAAGGGTGGGGAGGGTGGGGAAAGCTAGATCCACACGTAGCAACTCAAATCCATGGACCAAATCCAACAAAATCTCAACTCACCAACAAATCACAAAACAAAATTTGGGGCTATTTTTGGTGGGGATTTTCGAATTTAGGAAGAAAACAACAAAATCAAGGTAGAAAGCACGGGGTAGGGGCTCCAAAAATGTGATCAACGTGGCTCATGATACCAAGATGATGTAGGGCGGAACCCTAGGGGCCGATCTTTCACGTTTGGAGTGGATCCTACGGGGAATCACGAAGAAACGCGGAAGCACAAAAGGGAAAACACGGGGAAAACGAGAGGAAATCACTCAACCAACAGGATCAATCACACAAGTGCTAGATCACCGAACACATAAGGTAGCACAAGATTCAAAATCAACAAAGGTAAGATACACGAGTAGCCGTTCTTCTCCGTGGGGAGGTCTTGATGGGGTCCACCCTAGAGGGGTCTTGAATCCTTGGAAGGATCTTCTCCGAGGAGGCGCGATCTCCGAGGAGAAGGTAACCAAGTGGATGAGCAAGCGCTCTCACACCAAAGATGAGCTAAACCAATGCTAACCCTAGAAAGGTGGGGAAGAAAGAGTATATATAGTCTAGGGGCGAAGGGTACAAGGGCTGCGGCCCCAAGCAGAAGTCAACACCAGGCGTCGGACGTCCGGAGGTCACCGTCGTCAGGAGGCTCGACAGTCCGGACGTCCGGAGGTCTTTGACGTCCGTAGATTCGGCTCGGGAGCTCTTGATTGGTCGTCCGGAGGCTTCCGGACGTCCGTAGATTCAGTTGAGCGTCGTCGGTCCGGACATCCGTAGGCGGTCGGACGTCCGTAGATTCCATTCGGGTGCCCAGCTGCCGGATGTCCGGAGGGCGTCGGTCGTCCGTGTCCTGGGGGTCGCCGGACGTCCGGACGTGGTCGGACGTCCGATGCCTGTAGCTTCAGCATCCTTTCCTCTTCTTCTTCATCGTGCTTCGGGTCCTCGGCGTCTTGGCTCTTGCAAGTAGTTGTCCCTTGGCTCATCTCCATGTACCTGATTACACATAGAGTTTCCGAATGAGGTAGTAGCCATGTCTCGTGAGTAGGAGGAGGGAGTTCGGAGAGGAGCGAGTTCACCTTATCTTCGATAGCCTTAGCTCGGGCTCGAGTCATGGGTCCACGTGGTGGTGAGGAAGATGTAGGTGCGTCCATGGGGATGAGTGAAGGATGCTCCGCATCAGGTTACCCACGTCCGTATTGATGAGAATCCCGGAATAAGGGGGGCACGATCTATGCTTCGATGAGACGTGCCAAGGAAACTGCCTCGCTAAACATGCTGAGGTGGAACAGTAAAAACGATTCATATAAAAGGCCTGGCCGTGGTGTGATGTCACGCCGCGGAATACGTCAGCAGATCTGTGCAAAAATTATTCTCTCTACGGTGTTATGTGGAACTTGTTTTGCAGAGCCGGACACTATCCTTGTGTTCAAAACCTTCTATGAAGTATTCGAGGGAGGAACCCGCCTTTGCAATGCCGAAGACAATATGCGCGCGGACTTATCGTCATTGAAGCTAGGTTCAGGGAGACTCTTGAGGAGTCCCGGACTAGAAGTGTCCGGATAGCGGACTATCGTCACGGCGGACTCTAAGACTATGAAGATACAAGATTGAAGACTTCGTCCCGTGTCCCGGATGGGACTTTCCTTGGCGTGGAAGGCAAGCTTGGTGATACGGATATGTAGATCTCCTACCATTGTAACCGACTCTGTGTAACCCTAACCTATCTGGTGTCTATATAAACCGGAGGGTTTTAGTCTGTAGGACAACAGCTTCATCATCAACAATCATACCATAGGCTAGCTTCTAGGGTTTAGCCTCCTTGATCTCGTGGTAGATCTACTCTTGTACTACCCATTTCATCAATATTAATCAAGCAGGAGTAGAGTTTTACCTCCATCGAGAGGGCCCGAACACAGGTAAAAACATTGTGTCCCTTGTCTCCTGTTACCATCCGCCTAGACGCACAGTTCGGGACCCCCTACCCGAGATCCGCCGGTTTTGACACCGACAGGTCCACTTGGAGCTTGGTTAGTCGATGGAAGGTCCATGGGGATGACCGAAGGATGCTCCACGCCATCTCCCCCCCCCCCCTTGTGAAAGATCCTACCTCGGATCAAAATCCTCATCACCATGGTACGACGTGAGGTCCTTGACGTTGAAGATGTCGCTCACATTGTACTTGTCTCTTGGTAGGTCGATCTTGTAGGTGTTGTCGTTGTAGCGTGCTAGCACCTTGAAAGGTCCATCGGCACGAGGGAGAAGCTTGGACTTGCGTTTGTTGCGAAACGGTCCTTGCGAAGGTGTAGCCATACTAGATCACCAATGTTGAAGACCATGGGTTGCTTGTTGACGTTGATCTTGGTCGCTAGTCGTTGTACTTGGCGCTCGATGGCGTGCCTTGTATCCTCATGCATCTTCTTGATGTAGCTTGCCCATGCACTCGCATCCATGTTGGTGCGCTCTTGTAGAGGAAGAGGTAGAATGTCCAATTGTGACAACGGTTGAAGCCGTATACGACCTCGTAGGGGGACTTGCCGGTAGTCGAGTGTCTTGCACGATTGTAGGCGTACTCGGCGATGGGTAGACATGCTTCCCACTCCTTGATGTTCTTCTTGATCAACACGCGAAGTTGAGTGGAGAGAGTCCGGTTCGTCACCTCCGTTTGGCCGTCGGTTTGAGGATGGTATGGGAATGAGAACAAGAGCTTGATTCCGAGCTTGGCGCATAGGGTCTTCCAAAAGTAACTCAAGAACTTGACGTCACGATCGGAGACGATTGTCTTTGATACTCCATGGAGTCGCAAGATTTCCCTACAAAAGAGATTTGCAATGTGTGAAGCATCGTCTATCTTGTTGCAAGGAATGAAATCTGCCATTTTGGAAAATCTATCCACAACAACAAAAACGGAATCCTTTCCATTTCTAGTTCTAGGTAAACCAAGCACAAAATCCATGATAATATCTTCCCATGGTTGATATGGAATTGGAAGTGGCATGTAAAGACCATGAGATTGAGGTTTAGACTTAGCTTTGCGACATGTAGAGCATCGGGTGGTGAAGCGTGAGACGTCTCGAAACATCTTGGGCCAAAAGTAGTTCTTGGAGGCGTGGCGAATGTCTTATCTCGTCCAAAATGTCCCATGAGTCCGCCTCCATGAGCCTCTTGCAAAAGGAGTAAACGAAGAGAAGACTTCGAATGCATAGTTTGTTAGCTTTCATAAGATAAGCATCCTTGATATAATATTGTTACCAAGAAGTATGAGTCAAACACTTAGCATAAGGAATAGCAAAAGATGGATAGTTAGCATACAAGTCGTTTATGTGCTCAAAGCCAATAACATTCAACTCAAGTTTATTGACAAGCGTGCATATGCGTGAAAGTGCATCCGCAACTACATTTTCCTTACCCTTAATGTACTTGATCACATAGGGGAAAGACTCAATAAATTCACTCCATTTGGCATGACGCTTATTCAACTTAGTTTGACCTTTTAAGTACTTAAGCGTTTCATGATCGGTATGTATGACAAACTCATGAGGTCTAAGATAATGTTCCCAAACATGTAGCACACGTACTAAAGCATACAATTATTTGTCATAGATGGGATAGTTAAGTTGAGCACCGGAGAGTTTTTCACTAAAATAAGCAATGGCTCGTTTTTCTTGCATCAAAACTCCGCAAATTCCGGTACCACTAGCATCACAATGAACCTCAAAAGTTTTGTCAACATTGGGCAAAGCAAGAATCGGAGCATGAGTAAGCAAAGACTTGAGCTCATCAAAAGCAGTGGATTGCAAAGATCACCAAATGAAAGGAGCATTCTTCTTACTCAAGGCAAGCAAAGGAGCGGCAATAGTGCTAAAATCTTTCACAAAGCGACGGTAAAAACCCGCAAGGCCAAGAAAAATACGCACTTGTTGCAAATTTGTGGGTTGGGGCCAAGTTTTAATTGCTTCAGTTTTAGATTCATCAACATGGACACCCTTTGAGGATACAACAAAACCCAAGAAAACCACTTTGTCAACACCAAACGTGCATTTTTTCAAGTTTGCATAAAGGCGTTCCTTGCGAAGGGTTTGCAAAACAGCCTTAACATGATTAATATGTTCTTTCACGGTTTTGCTAAACACAAGAATATCATCAAAGTAAACCACAACAAAGACTCCAATATAAGGGCGAAGCACATAGTGCATAAGGCGCAGAAAAGTATCGGGAGCCTCCGATAGACCCATAGGCATCACTAACCACTCATATAAGCCAAATTTGGTTTTGAAAGCAGTTTTCCATTCATCACCCTCTTGAATGCGGATTTGATAATAGCCACTTTTAAGATCAATTTTTGAGAAAAAGTTGGCTCCACTAAGTTCATCAAGCATATCATCTAAGAGAGGAATGGGATGCCTATAGCTTAACGGTAATAGCATTTATAGGTCTACAATCGGAACACGCGAAACTTCCATTGGGCTTAGGCACAAGTATAACGGAACGGCACAAGGGCTTAAGCTTTCACGTACATGATCGTTGTCGATGAGTTGTTGTACTTGCCGTTGAATCTCCTTGGTTTCTTCGGGATTGACTCGGTATGGAGCTTTGTTTGGGAGAGGCGCTCCGGGATGAGGTCGATTCGATGCTCAATGCCTCGAAGAGGAGGTAGACCCAGAGGTAGCTCATCGGGGGAAAACATCTTGGAATTCCTGCAAAAGAGATTGAAACACTAAAGGTAGCGCATGAGAGGTGTTAGTTGTTGGCTCTCCATCCTTGCACACAAGGACATAATGCATCACACTCGATGGGTTCTCACACACTTCTCGCATCACACTTTTGGTGGCAAATAGGATGAGGTTTTTCTCTCTAGGCGAAGAGGCGCTTAAGTTTGGCTTGTGGCTCTCACTCACTTTTTGGTGGATCACTTTCTCACTCTTCTCTCCATGATGGTTGGCTTGCTTGTCGGCTATCACTTGACTAGGGGACATAGGTCGTAGCACATATTCCTTCCCTTTCATCTTGAAGCTATAATGATTGGTACGCATGGTTGTGGAAGACACATGGTCAATTGCCATGGTTGACAAAGAATGAGGTGGCAAACGGTCATTGGGACCACATCACACTCCAAAGTGTCCTCATATGCACCAATTTTGAAGGAGACTTGGACCGTATGCTCAACTCATATAGTGCCGGAGTCACTTAGCAATTGAACCTTGTAGGGGTGCGGGTGCTTCCTCTTGACCAATTGAAGCTTGGAGCATAGTTCTTCACTTGCCAAGTTGTGGCAACTACCTCCATCGATGATGACCTTGACAGACCTTCCATTGATGCCGACCTTTGTGTGGAAGATATGGCATCTTTGGTCTTCTTCTTGTTGATGTTGAAGAGTCAAGACCTTGGAGACAACGAGAGCGGGGCTCGGATCCTCATCACAAAACACTTGATCATCTTCATCCTCGTTCACTCGCCGATGCATGGCCACTTGCTCAAGAGCTTCCATCTCCTCATCACTCATTGAGTCATAGGTGCCATCGTCGTTGAGGATCATGGTGAGTTTTCTTGTAACTTGACTTGTCGTCATTGCTTGTAGAAGGTTTGTTTGATGTAGATGTTGGAGGAGTTGTTGAAGGTTGGTTGTTGGAGAAGTCGTAGGTCTTGGACGAGTACTTGGCGTACTTGAAGTCATCTTGCAATTGACGTTCCGCCTTTGTAGCTTGATGCACGAGCTCAATGAGGTTGGAGTAGGGTTGGAAGTCGGCGATCTTCTTGATGGGATGATTGAGTCCATTCAAGAATCGTGCCATTGTTTGCTCATCATCTTTCTTTACATTGGCTCGAATCATGGCTATCTCCATTTCCTTGTAGTATTCTTCAACACTCTTTGTTCCTTGCTTGAGGAGTTGTAGTTTCTTGAAGAGGTCGCGGTTGTAGTAAGTGGGCACAAAATGTGCTCGCATGACATCCTTCATTTGAGCCCAAGTGGTGATTGGAGGTTCACCTCTTGCTTGTCGGCGCTCAAGGATTTGTTCCCACCATATGAGCACATAGTCTTGGAACTCAAGTGAGGCCATAGTGACCTTCTTCTCTTCCTCATAGTTGTGCAATCGAAGATTTTTATTGGACCTTCAATGCCCATGAAAGGTACTCTTGAGGTCATTGCTTCCATTGAACTTGGGCATGGTGAATTTGAGCTTTCCATATCGTTGCTCTTCATTTTGTTGTGGTCGGGGATGATGACGCCCATGTCATTGAGGATTAACAATCTCATGTGGCTCTTGGCGAGGAGGGTCGTTTTCCTCATGTTGCTCTTGTCTTGGTGGATTGCCATTATCTCCATGCTCTGGATGAACTTGAGGTTCTTGGTGAGCTTGTGGTGGAGCTTGTCGAGCTTGTGGGGGAGCTTGTCGAGCTTGGAGAGGTGCTTGTCGAACTTGTGGTGGGGCTTGTCGATGCACACGTGCTTGATAGAGACTTTCTTGGACTTCCTCGCGGAGCGCTTCTTGATATTCGCAGGCTTGGCGTCCTTGGTCGGTAATGGCTCGACTTGAGTCGCGAAGTGCACGTTGCGCCTCAAGTGCTTGAGCTTCACGAAGTTGTTGTTCTCGATGTTGCGCCTCGGCATCTTGTGCATCTTGATGTTGTCGCGCTCGCTCTTCTTGTTCTTGTTGTCGTTGGCGATGCCGTGCTTGTGCTTGCACAAATGTAGCTTGGTTTTGACGATGTCGATGCTCTTGAGAGTCGGTGTCTTGTAGAGGATTGCAGTTTGCTTAGCCGGTCTTGGCGTGCGGCCTGACGAAGAGTGTTGAAGTAGGTGTACTTGAACCGTAGAAGGTGTCGAATTAATGTCGACTCGGCGGCTCCGTCTTGAGGATGAAGAAGTGGAATGATGTCGGTTCCTCATCAAAGGCGCGGATCTCGTCCATTCTTGCATCATTCTCTTGCTTGTGTGCGTCGAACTTGTTATCAAAGTAGTCTCTTGTACGTTGCTCGGAGAGTCGCAAGTCGGTGGCGAGGTTGTCAATGCGGTCGCTCATTGCTTGTTGCTCGTGATGTAACGCTTGTTGTGCAGCAAAGAGGTGGCTCTTGGTGACGTATGATGACATGTCGTCGTCTTGCTCGATGAAGAGTGGGTTGGTAGAAGTACTTGGCCTATCCATCATTCCAAGCACTTGAGGCGCAACGTGCACTTCGCCTCAAATGTAGCTTGGTTTTGACGATGTCGATGCTCTTGAGAGTCGGTGTCATGTAGAGGATTGCAGTTTGCTTGACGGTCTTGACGTGCGGCACGACGAAGAGTATTCGAAGTAGGTGTACTTGAACCGTAGAAGGTGTCGTCGGAGTGTCGACTCGAGCGGCTCCGTCTTGAGGATGAAGAAGTGGAATGATGTCGGTTCCTCATCAAAGGCGCGGATCTCGTCCATTCTTGCATCATTCTCTTGCTTGTGTGCGTCGAACTTGTTATCAAAGTAGTCTCTTGTACGTTGCTCGGAGAGTCGCAAGTCGGTGGCGAGGTTGTCAATGCGGTCGCTCATTGCTTGTTGCTCTTGATGTAACGCTTGTTGTGCAGCAAAGAGGTGGCTCTTGGTGACGTATGATGACATGTCGTCGTCTTGCTCGATGAAGAGTGGGTTGGTAGAAGTACTTGGCCTATCCATCATTCCAAGCACTTGAGGCATAGCGTGCGCCGCCTCAAATGTAGCTTGGTTTTGTGATGTCGATGCTCTTGAGAGTCGGTGTCATGTAGAGGATTGCAGTTTGCTTGTGGTCTTGACGTGCGGCACGACGAAGAGTATTGAAGTAGGTGTACTTGAACCGTAGAAGGTGTCGTCGGAATTAATAGTCGACTCGAGCGGCTCCGTCTTGAGGATGAAGAAGTGGAATGATGTCGGTTCCTCATCAAGGCGCGGATCTCGTCCATTCTTGCATCATTCTCTTGCTTGTGTGCGTCGAACTTGTTATCAAAGTAGTCTCTTGTACGTTGCTCGGAGAGTCGCAAGTCGATGGCGAGGTTGTCAATCTCGATCGCTCATTGCTTGTTGCTCTTGATGTAGCAGCTTGTTGTGCAGCAAAGAGGTGGCTCTTGGTGACGTATGATGACATGTCGTCGTCTTGTTCGATGAAGAGTGGGTTGGTAGAATTACTTGGCCTATCCATCATTCCAAGCAAAAATGTGAGTGGTAGAAGGAGAAGAACTTATACCAATGTACCTTTGAACGATGTTGATGATGAATCAAGTTCACTCAAATGCGGACAATGAAATAGCACTATTGGTACCAATCCTTGTCGGTTCTCACACCTACACAAGTAAAATCTTATGGTGGAGCTTGGTGAGGATGGTGGCACAAAATTTGATGCAATAGTAAGTGAGCTTCAATAATGTTGGAAAAGGTTCACAAATTTGCAAATGCAACAAGTAGACTAAGCAAATAATGGTACCACGGAAACACACACGCAAATAGATAAGTGGGATTGTGCAAACCAAAAGTGAGCCAAAATGTGGAATCCACGAAAATGCTCTTGTTGCACAATACTAGAGAGGCAGCTATACGATTGCACAATAGGCGGATACGGAACTTGTGCACAACCTACTAGGCAAAAATGCAACTATCTATATCCCACGTATACTATATGTATGGTATTTCGGTGCTATGATCCAAGATGATCCGATATGACAAACTTAATGTTGTATGATGCTATGGTTCTTGCTCATAAGCTCTTTGCTTATCTTTCCTCTTTGCTTAAAAGCTTGGGTGGCTCTTTCACTTTTGAGCTCTTTTCTCATGCAAAACTTCACGAACCAAGATAGCAATTGTGTATGCTATGACAACTTTGTGACACACAAATGGATCCCAAGATATGCACCACGGTGGTATGGTATGTATGCTATGGAGTATGATCACTAATGTGCACAAGTCACGTTGCCGGCAATACTCAATGGCTAGTCTCGATGGGTAAGTAACACAAAAGGTGGCTATGATGTTTATCAATGCAATGGCAAGGTTTGGACAAAGATGTCGTCGACATTACCGTCCTTGCCTACGGTTGAAGGTTCCAAACGGATGTAAATGTGGATGATGATGTGATGCACGGTCTTCAGTACGTTGGCGAAGATGCCGCCGCACCGTGGTCGGAGTTGCGAAATGGCGAAGCGGGAGTCGCCGAAGATCATAACCTTTCTGTCTAGGCGGAAGTTCGGGCAAGAGCGGAAGGTCCGGGTCCGGAGGTTCTGGGAAGGCGGAAGGTCCGGGGCCAAGTTCGGGCTGGGCGGAAGTTCCGGTGGTCGCGATTCGCCAAGAACAGAGACTTGAGATTGTGGATTTAAGGAAAAACTTGGGGAAAACCCAACCGGAGGTGAAAAAGAAGAAATTAGAGGGGAAGAAGGGTAGGGATGCTAGATCCACTCGAAGCAAAGCAAATCCACGGATCAAATCCAACAAAACTTCATCACACCAACAAATGACAAAAAAAATTGGAGCTATTTTTGGTGGGGATTTTCGGATTTAGGACGAAATCAACAAAATCAAGCTAGAAAACACGGGGTAGGGGCTCCAAAAACATGATCAACGTGGCTCATGATACCAAGATGATGTAGGGTGGAACCCTATGGGGCCGATCTTTCACGTTTGGAGTGGATCCTACGGGGAAACACGAAGAACGCGCGGAAAAACACAAGGCAAAACACGAGGAAAGCTGAGAGAATCACTAAACCGACAAGTAATCGATCACACAAGGGCTAGATCATCGAACACATAAGGTAGCACAAGATTCAAAATCAACAAAAGACGATACAAGAGTAACCGGGTTCTTCTCTGTGAGGAGGTCTTGATGGGGCCACCCAAGAGGGGGTCCTGAATCCGCTTGGAAGGATCTTCTCCGAAGGAGGCACGTCTCCAAGGAGAAGGTAACCAAGTGGATGAGCAAAGCTCTCACATGAACATGAGCTAATCCTTTGCTAACTCTAACTAGGAGGAGGTGGGGGAGTATATATAGTTTACGGGGCGAAAGGGTACACGGGCCTCGGCCCAAGTGGCTGCGCACAGGCAGGGCCAGAAGTTCCGGGCGTGGCCGGAAGTTCCGGGCGCCGGAGGGTCCGGGCACGGTCCGGCCTAAGCAGGAAGTTGGCGCGGGTGGAGCAGGGCTGGCGTCCGGGGCCGAAAGGTCCCGCGGGCGGAGGTTCCTGCTAACCAGAGAGTTGGCTTGCGCCAGGCTGGTCGATGTCGTCGACGCCGGAGGCTCCGGGTAGGCCGGACGTTCGGGGCGGAAGTTCCGGGTGTGGCCGGAGGTTCCGGGCTGTCCAAAGAGTTGACGCCTTTGTCGTTTCTTCTTCAGCTCTGGCTCCTTGGTGGAACGTTGTACACGATCACGCATAAGCGTCTCGGACTTAGGTAGTAGCCATGTCTCATTGGAAGAAAAGGGGAACTCAAATAGGAGTGATGTCACCTCGGATTGAATAGCACGAGCTCTTGCTTTTGTCATGGCTCCACTTGGAGCTTGGTTAGTCGATGGAAGGTCCATGAGAATGAACGAAGGATGCTCCGCATCAGAAACTTTACGAAGATTTTTTTTTGACCAGAAGGAACCGAATGGGCCAGAGCTGCACCTGGGGGGGTGCCCCGAGGGGGGCACAACCCATCAGGGCGCACCAGGGGTCCTGGCGCGCCCAGGTGGGTTGTGCCCGCCTCAGTGGCCTCCCGCACCGCTCTTTGCACTATAAATTCCCAAATATTCTGAAACCCTTCGGGGTTAACCTAGATCAGAAGTTCCACCGCTGCAGGCCTCTGTATCCACCGAAATCCAATCTAGACCCCATTCTGGCACCCTACCGGAAGGGGGAATCATCTCCGGTGGCCATCTTCATCATCCCGGCGGCCACCATGATGAGGAGGGAGTAGTCCACCCTCGGGGCCTCGGGTTTGTACCAGTAGCTATGTGTTTAATCTCTCTCTCTCTCTCTCTCTCTCTCTCTCTCGTGATCTATATCATGGGCTTTGTTAATATAGATGGATCATATGATGTTTCTCCCCTCTATACTCTTGTTGTGATGAATTGAATCTTTACCCTTTGAAGTTTTTTCATGTCCGATTGAATGTTCAGATTTGGGAACACATGATGTATGTCTTGCGGTATGAATGCTTGAGGTGATAATTGGGTATCATATTGATTCACTTGACATACGTTATGGCAATCAACTTCATGGATTCCTTGGTGATATTGGGGTAATCTATGCATAGGGGTTAATGCATGTTTTTATTATCTTTTTTCCGATAGAAACTTTGGGGTCTCCTCGTAGTTCTTTGTGTGGATTGAGTATTATGAATATGAATTTGCTTTGGTGTTATTTTAGTATGAACTCTAGAATAGATCAAATGGAAAGAATAGCTTTGTGTTATTTTAGTATGAACTCTTGAATAGATCGAACGGAAAGAATAGCTTTGAGGTGGTTTCGTACCCTACAGACAATTTCTATCTTTTGTTCTCTGCTAATAGGAACTCAGGAGTGATTCTTTATTGCACGCTGAGGGATAATCATATGATCCAATTCTGTTAGCACTGTTGAGAGGTTACACTAGTGAAAGTACGGACCCTAGGCCTCATTTTCAAGCATTGGAACACCGTTTTTGTGCCCGTTTACTATTTGCTACCTTTCTGCTTTTATTTATTCAGATTATAAAAATATATTTCTACCATCCATATTACACTTTTATCACCACCTCTTCGCCGAACTAGTGCACCTATACAATTTGCCATTGTATTGGGTGTGTTGGGGACACAAGAGATTTCTTGTATTTGGTTGCAGGGTCGTTGGAGAGAGACCATCTTCATCCTACACCTCTCACGGATTGATAAACCTTGGGCATCCACTTGAGGGAAAATTGCTACTGTCCTACAAAACTCTGCGCTTGGAGGCCCAACACGTGTCTACAAGAATAAATTTGCGTAGTAGACATCAAGCTCTTTTCTGGCGCCGTTGCCGGGGAGGTGAGTGCTTGAAGGTATATCTTTAGATCTTGCAATTGATCTTTTAGTTTCTTGTTTTATCACTAGTTTGGTTTATAAACAGAAAACTACAAAAATATGGATTTTTGGTTGCATCCTATTATTGATCATATTTATAATATCTTTTTTGAAAATGATGGTTCGGAAAATTGTGCTCAATTGTTAGAAGAAGAAGCCAATAAAATGCTTGGCAGAAAATATTTGAATAATGAGCATGATTGCAATGTTGTTAGTATGAATTCTTTGAGTATCCAAAATGCCAATGATGATTGCACCAGTGATGACAAAAATGTTTCTTATAAGCATGTCACTTTTTGCGAAGTGAATTGGGAGTGCAACTGCACACCAAAAAGGGAAGATAGATTTTGTAATACGCATAAGTATTTAGAAACAAAAAAGTTGCTAGAGAGGCTAGATGATGCGTCTTTGAAAGATTTAATTTTTTCGCCATCCTTGTGAACTTTGCAATGAACATGGTCATTTAAATCTCCAATGCAAATTCTTTCATGATCAAATCATGTCCAAAAATTGTGATAATTTGATTACCCTTGAGCATCATAAAGAGCTTAGTCTTCTTTTGGGGTATGAAGAAATGAAACGTATAACTAAGGGTATTCCAAGATTTAATCTCGAGAGATTTCTTGATTTTGATCTAGAAGAAATTTATATGTTTTGTTTGGTAAATTGCATTGAGAATCCTTATATTGCTAACTACCTAAAGACAAGAAAACAAATGGAGTATGAAGAGAGTACTATTGAAAGGGAAAATGTTTCCCAGTACCCTCCTAGTGTTTATTATGATGAATCAGGGAACGAGGAGGAGCTTCCTGTCCAATCAATCTCTTCAACAAGAAGCTTGAAAAAATTAATTAAACCCACACATGGTGTGGTGAAGAAGAAGAAAAGAAGAAAGAACCGAGGTAAAAAGGTATCTCTCCCAAATAATGTTGCTCCCATCACCATTGTGCCTCATGAAAGTGAATCAAATATGTTGATGGAGGATGATGATTTTGTTATGCCTATTGCTTGTTGTGATGATTATGATTGGGAAGACAACGATATCCCTTATGATCTTGAAAATCTTTTTAGCACTTGCTTGGAAGAATATGATAATAATCTTTGCTATACTATTGGTGCCATTCATGCTATTGATAAGAACGATTGTGATGATATGCAAAACCACAAGCTTGGGGATGCTATGTTTAATGAGTATGATATGTTCGAAGATTTATTTGCTGGAAATAATGCTTGTCCTAAGCTGGGGATGCTTTGCTTAATGAATATTATCCTTTGATTCCTTCTACTTTTGATAAGAAAATTTATTATGATGATAGCATGCCTCCTATTTATGCTGATTACATTGATGAAAGTGGGTTTGGAAGAGTGTCAACTTTAGGTAGTAGTGATCCCACTATTTTGGAGGGTGTTGAATCTTATTACAATATTGATGAAAGTGGATTTGGAGAGGTGATGACTTTATTTGGTGATACATCCACTATTTTGGAAGAGGTTTCAATTGACTATGATAATAAAGTTGCTATCTATGATAATTATTATGATGACATGTATGCCATAAAGAGTAATAAATTTTCTATGCTTGTGCATCATGAAAAGAGTGATGTATGTGATAGTTATATTGTTGAATCCATTCATGATGCCTCTGAAAATTATTGTGAGAAAGGAACTTATGCCCTTTCATACCTCAACAATATCAAGTTTCTTTTCTACGTGTTGATTGTTTTGAAGTTACACTTGTTTTGCCTTCCTATGCTAGTTGATTCTTGTTACCATAAGTTGTTTGCTCACAAAATCCCTATGCATAGGAAGTGGGTTAGACCTAAATGTGCTAGTCATATGCTTCATGGTGCTCTCCTTATATTTCAATTCTTATCTTTTATGCGAGCATCACTGAAATCATCATGCCTAGCTTAAAAGCCATAAAACAAAAGCGCTTGCTGGGAGACAACCCAATACTTTTACCTACTGTTTTTGTGTGTTCACATGATTATGTTACTGTAGTAGTCATGTTTTATAGCTTTTGTTTCAATAAAGTGCCAAGTAAAGCCTTTGGGATCATGTGGGTTGACAGTTGATTTGATCTTGCTGAAAAACAGAAACTTTTGCACTCATGAAAATAATTCTCATTTTTAACAGAAGGGTGCTTTTGAGTTTATTCTTTTTGCAGGAGATTAATATACAAATTGCTCACATGTTCCTAAATTTTCATAAGTTTTGGAGTAGCGTAAGTATGGTAGTTATCCGGATCATTACAGTGCTGTTCATTACATTTTTGATGATTCTTTTTCAATGCATAGTTTGCTTGTTTTCTAGTTTCTATGGCTTATATTGCTCAATATAAATTGTGGAAATGATATGCTACAGTAGGCATTGTGTGGAAACAATTTGATAGTACCAAAGTGAAATGGTTTTCTCTTTATCATACTAACCTATCTCACGAAGTTCCGTTAAGTTTTGTGTGATTGAAGTTTTCAAGTTTTGGGTGAGATATCGATATGAGGAGAATAAGGGGTGACAAGACACTAAGCTTGGGGATGCCCAAGGCACCCCCATGGTAATATCCAAGGAAGATCCAAGCAACTAAGCTTGGCGATGCCTCAGAAGCATCCCCTCTTTCGTCTCCAACAATATCGGTAACCTTAGAGCTATGTTTTCATTCGTCACATGATATGTGTTTTGCTTGGAGCGTCAATTTATTTTGTTAGGATTTTCTTGCTGTTATTTAGAATAATGTTTTTTATCTTTTATTTCAATAAAAATGGCAATGATAGCCTTTACTATGCTTATATTGCAGAATCTATATGTTGCTGTTTGAAAACAGGAAAGTTTACCGCTGTTACAAAAATTCCCTAGAAAAGCCAGAACATGATAAAATGTTGAAACTTTTTGCACAGTAAGCTCTGATAAATTTTTAGTATGCAATTTTGAATATAATTTTAGTTATTTGCTACAGTAGAGAATGATAAGGTTTTTGCATTGGTTTATACTAACTTATCTCACGAGTTCTTGTTGAGTTTTGTGTGGATGAAGTTTTTAAGATTTAGGGAAACTGTGATACAAAAGGAATTAAGGAGACACAAAAGCTCAAGCTTGGGGATGCCCAAGGCATGCCAAGGTAATATTCAAGAAGTCTCAAGCATCTAAGCTTGGGGATGCCCCGGTAGGCATCCCACCTTTCTTCTTCAACAACTATCAGTTAGTATCGGTTGAGCCTAAGTTTTTGCTTCTTCATATGAGTTGTGCTATTCTTAGAATGTCATTTTATTTTTGTTTTACTTGCTGTTTTAATAAAATACTTAGATCTTAAAGTTTTTAAATAGAATAGAGTCCTCAAATAATTGACAGTGAGGCTAAGTAAGCGGCATTCACATCCCGTCAACGAAGCTCTTTTCTATGTCAATTACTCTTGTGCTTCACTTATATCCTATGAGTAAATTGTGGAATAAATTGAATGTCATGAAGTTGAAATCATATCATGCCTAGTGGTAGCTTCACATTCGGTTTAGAAAGTGAAATCTTTTGAGGCTAGACAATCACAATTTTCGTCATACAAGCAATTCATGAATAATTAGTATAAGGAAGAGAACTTTCACATGCAAATACACTATCCTGGAAATCTTTTGTGATTGTTAGCCCCCATCAAAATATTATATGCCAAAATTGTTGACGTTCGACAAGGAAGACAACTAATGATTTATGTTTGTTCATATTCACATAGAAGTTATATTGTCATAGATCCTTCAACATGTGGTGCTTGCCCCCTATCATTGCTAGCCAAAAATTCCGCACTAAGTACAGATACTACTTGTGCATCCAAAAACCCTTAAACCAAAATCTTATTTTCTAGTGTCCACCATACCTATCTATGGATTGAGCAAGATCCTTCAAGTAAGTTGTCATCAGTGCAATAAGGCAATAAAAATTGCTTCTAAAAGTGTTAGATCATTTAGTGTAAGAGAAAATTGACCGTTGTACGAACTTGTGATGGCAAAGTATAAAAGCGACAGACTGCATAATAAAGGTTGCTATCATCAGGGGCAATATAACGTGACGTTCTTTTGCACTAAGGGGTTGAGCATACAAACAAATAAGCGCGTGGCAACCTCTTCTTTCCTCTGCGAACAACCTATCTTTTACATTTATGTATATACTTTTATGCAAAGAGTCAAAGTTTTTCTCTCTATTCCTTTTTATTTTTCTATTTTGGCAAGCATCATGTGGTGATGAAAGATCTAGGCACATATGTCCAGTTGAATATGGGAAGCATGAGTTATTATTGTTGACATCACCCTTGTGGTGAATACGTTGGGGCCGAAACAATAAGCCCCTACCTTTCTATGTGTCCGGTTGAAACATTTTGCTCATGTGTATGCAGTGAGTGTTAGCAATCATAGAAGACTATATGATGCTTGAGTATGTGGAGCTCTTACTTAAACTCTGTTGAATAAGTTGAATTGTGTAGGTGTACAAAAGTAGGGGCCCTTTTTGTACCCCTCTACTTGTGCACGGGTAGTCAGAGCTGTGCCCGCGGCCACACTAAGTAGGGCAGAGGAAGGCACAAGACGGGCAAGGCAACGCGAAAACCAAGAAACACAAAGAACAAAAGGGCGAGGTGGACTCCCCCGGCGAGACCCTTGCGGGGTGGCCTCCGCAGCCCCGGCAAGAGCCTTCTTGGGGGCACTTGCTAACGCCAATGAGGCGCGCCACCCTTGCGCCCAAGGGTTCCAACACCGCCAACAACCACGTTGGAACCAAGGCTCGGCAGGCACCTCCGTGGTGGCATGCAGATCTTCGTCAAGATCATAAACACACAAGATCAGATAAGGACGAGAAGGCGGCGATCCTCGGCAAGATCCTTGCCGAGGAAATCCACGAGACTCGACAAGACCCTTTTCGGGGACGACCGCGGCGTCACGGCAAGACCACTTGTCGGGGCCCCGGCAAGACCCTTGCCGAGGACACCTGCTCGGCCGCAGCCAGGCCCACGTCTGCGAAGACTCCACCGCCGTTCCCATACAGCTGCCAGCCCAACCAACTGGGAAGACACCTGCGTGGCTACGTACGGCTTCCAGGCCAGCTCAGCAAGCACCTGTGTGGTGGCATGCAGATCTTCATGAAGACCCTACCACCATGCCATCTCAGTAGTCTACCCGGTCTACGTTGCATCGTCGTTAGCACGGGCGTCTTGCGAAAGGCAAGCGGGCGGCGACGGACGGGACGGGCCACGCTGCCGTCCCCAATAAAGCAATGGGACACCTAAGGGGCGCATTTAATGCGTCTTGTCCCGTAATGACAGGCGATAAGCTTGCGCATTGTACACCTTTCCACCTCCTGTGTGCCATTGTGGCGACCCCCTTTTTTGCTATAAAAGGAGGCCCGGGGCGTCCAGGAGAAGGATTCGGATCTTTTGGGCTACGCACGCACCGTAGCTAGCTCAAGAACTCAAGAACACTCAAATACACGCCAAAGCAGGACTAGGGTATTACGCATCTTCATGGCCCGAACCTAGGTAAACGACCTTTGTGCTGATCGCCAGACCCGCTCTTTGCACAACCCCGGACCCGCCAACCGTAGAAAGGATCCCAGTGATCCCACAGGTGTCGTTCCCACCGACATCTTTGGCGCACTAGGTAGGGGGCGCAAGGTTGTGGAAATATGGTCTGGTTGGAGTATCGGCTTCATCGTGGTCGCCACTCCAAGGGAGAAGACGACCGAACAGGCGGCGTCGCCTGCGGTTGCGGTGAACGCCCACGCAACGACAGAAAAACTAAGTGATGCAAAACTTTGAACAATTCCTTTGTACATATATGGTTATCGTCCGCGAAGATCTTGCCCTGTGTATGGAAAACCTGCACGCAATGGGGCCCCGCCACTATTGGCAATGCCCTTGCTCTGTTTCGAGTCCGCTCAACAGTCCAAGCAGCTGTGTCAAGAACGACAGGGTGACCTTCTGCAATTAGCAACGCTCTCGTTCTGTCTCGAGTCCGCTCGATAGTTCGAGCGGCCGCGTTAAGAGCGGCAAGGTGGTTCACCTGGCAGCGAGCACACCGACGGGCTATTGGGGATCCGTCCTCAAAGCGCCCGCGCACTGGTTTCTGTGCGCGGCAAGCCTACCCGATTAACGTGGGGTGGACATACAAAGGAAGATCAAAGCGAAAATAACATGCATCGGTTCAAAGTAATGCAGAGTTATAGTACATCAATTGTTGCTGCGGTTCTAACTAAAGATAAAATTGTCTTGGTCATGAACCTGCAGCGGCGATGAAAGCAGGTGCCTAATCCCGGCTGGTCCTCTACCCTCCGAACTCCGTCGTAGCGGTGATGATGGGCTCGATCGCTCCTCGGCGCCCTTGAGGTCCGCATCCACCGGCAAGCTCTCCAGCGCGGCGGCGAAGTCAAGGTTGGGGTTCCAGTACACCACCTTGGTGAGGACCTTGGTCATGATGCCCCGGCAAACCGTCCGGGCCTCATCGGCCAGGGAGGCCGCCCTGTTGGAGCGGAACTGCTCCAGGGCCCCGAGAACACCCTCGAAGAATAGGGTCAGCTTGGCATTCGGACTCACGTTCGGCTCCGGGGCGTACCTCACGTTTGGCATCCCCATGGTAGCCAGCTGCGTGGTGATCCTGTCGGCGACGTCAACGAGGCGGCTGACCTAGAGGTTCTCGCCCTTCACGAAGTCCTCATGGTTGGTGGCGTCGTTCTTCCGCAGCTGCCTCTCCTTCTCCAGATTCTTGGCCAGGGTCTCCTCCCAGGCTTTGATCTCCGAAAGCGTCCCTTCAAGTCCCTCCAGCTTCAGCTTCAGGTCTTTGATGGAGTCGTTGGCCTTGGAGAGCTGCTCAGCCTTGCCGAGGACTGCAGCCTGTGCCACGATTAGAGCGCTGTTGAGCGTGTCCTTCTCCTTCGCCAGCTGCAGGGCCTGGTCCTTCAGCCCGTCCTGCTCCACCTCCAGCTCTTTCACCTTGCCGCCCTGGACCTGGGCCTGAGCCTTGAGTGCCTCCTCGTGCCTCAGCTCCAGCTCCTGGGTCCGTTGCACGACAAGCTTCTCCACCTTCTCATCCTTGCCGCGGAGTGTTGCAGCGAACTTGTCCTCACGAGCGGCAAGGTCCTTCTCCTGGAAGTTTAGCGCGGCCCGGTGCTGGTGCCGAGCGGCCTCATCTTTGGCGGCCTTCTCCTTCGCCAGCTCCTGGGCCTTCTCAATGTCGACCTGCTTCATGACAAGCTCCAGCTTGCGCTCAGCCAGCACATCCTGGGCGGCCTTCAGGTCCTTGTGGGCCTGGCGGAACCAAGCCCGCATCTCGGCGACGCGCTCCTCGAGGTCCGCCTCCTCCTTGTCCACCACCACCATCCTTGACTTGGCCTTGTCCAGGCGGGCACGGTGAAGCGCCTGAAGCTTTTGGAAGTTGGTACTCGTGGCCTGGAGGAGCCGCTCTTCCTGGGAACCGCCGCCACTGGCGCTTGGTTTGTCAACAACCTCAAGCCCGACGGCGGCGAGCACCTCGTCATCAAACACCTCCCCCTCGGTGGGTGCCCCGGTGCTCGCCGTCCCTGGGAGGTGGATGAACAGGTCGTCGCTCACCCTCAGGTACTTGCCCGAGCTAGAGGCAGCGGAGGAGGATGGTTGGTCGTCAACCGCCCGCTCCTCGGCAGCGGCCTTGCCGGCCTCCCCGGCAGGCCCCTTGCCGGTCTCCTCGGCAACAGCCTTGCCGGTCTCCTCGGCAGCGGCCTTGCCGGTCTCCCCGGCCGGCTCCTTGGCGGCCTCCTCGGCGGTGATCTTGTTGGCCTGGGCCTCAGCATCCCTGGCGACCTCCTCGATGACAGTGTCGATGTTCTCCTGGTCCGCCGAGGGAGCGCCTAGATGCCAAGAAGGGGCATGAGGCAGAGCCGAATCAAAGTTCAAAAAGAAGAAGAACGAACAGGGCCAGAAGGCAAATAACTGACCCGTGCCAGGTTCGGAAGAAGTGGCCCCCTCCCCACCAAGATTCGGTGCCGGGACGGAGCCGTCGGCGCCCGGGTTCGCCTCCTCATCCTCCTCCGTGTGCATGGGTTCGGTGCTTGGCGCCCTTGCCAGGGACGCCCCTCGAGGTGGCGTCGTTGATGGGGGCAGCGTGTTGGGGGTGGCCCTCAGTTGCTCCTCCTGCTGTCGTGCTCCTCCTGCAACCACGGCAAGGTTAGCGCCAAGAGATCATACCCCAACGCACGTCGATAGAGAGCGGGTGATGAACGCACGCTGGGGCCTGCGTCGGGGGTTGCTATCCGGGCAGCTCTCCACCACCCGGCCAGCGTGCCCAAGGTACCCTTGAGCTGGCCGCCCATCGAGGCCCTGGCCCTCTTCGCCGCCCTCTGGGCCAGCGTCTCGACATCCCTGCAAAAATAAAAACAAGTCAAGAAAAGCGGCGCGATCTGAGGGGACGGAGATGACAGAAGACAAGATACTTACTCATCCTCCGCCTCCTCTTCTGCTGCCTTCCTCTTCCTCCTCGGGCTCAGAGACCCAAGGTCGAAGACAACCTCCATGTCTACATCCGCGGAGGAGGGGAAGCGGGTGGGGTCCGAGGACTCTTGGACGAAGAAGATGCGGACGCTTTCCTCTTCGCCACCGCAGCCTTCACCACTCTCTTTGCTGTCGCGGCCCTCGTCAGGCGCACGGACTCCTCCTGGGTCTCTGCCGCTGCTCGGTCCTGCCTGGCCGGACCGGCTTGCCAGAGGTGGCCCGCCGCAGGACGCGCCTTCTCTCCAAGGACGGAGGGTCGTCAGCTTCGGACTCCTCCTCGGTCGACTCGTCGACCACGTCTTCAATGAGAGGGGCCCTAGTGTCGGCGCTGCTGGCCTCCCCAGCGGACTTCGCCCACCCGGCAAGCTCCTTCTCCTCCCCGGCAGCCTCAGCCTCGTCCTCCACGTGGCCGGTGCTGCCAGCCTCCTTGGCGAGCTCCGCCTCCGCCGCCCTTGCGGCGATGTAGTCCAGCTCCGCTTGGGTGGTGTCCCGGATGAGCAGCAGCTCGGCATGGACGTACTTCTGTGACAGCTTGTCGACGAACTTGTGCACCTGATCCGCCCCCGGCTCGGCCCAATTTGGGTCAAGGCCGTGTGCGTTGAAGTCCGGCATCATGGCAATGATGTCGGTTTGGTGAGAGTTGTTGCTCAGCGGGACCACCCCCGCCGGCAACCCAAACAGGGGCCCCTTGTCGACCTTGCCGGCCTTCGCAGCCTTGCCGGACCTCTCGGCCCTGCCGTCAAAGTACACGTCGAGCTGATAAAGCCTCTGGCACAAGTGGGCGTGCCCCATCACCGTGAAGTTGTGGTCCAGGCCAGGGCGAAGCCTCATGATGTCAGCCGCATTCCTGAAAAGCCAAGCCGGCCCTCCCATGTTATGCAGCGGAGCGATTCAGCGACGGATGAAATCCTCCCCAATCATCTCGAGGGTGAGCCCGGCCACGATGAGGCGGTGAGTCCTGGTGGTGGCGACCGAGAGCTTCTCATCATCGGCGTCGACATTGCTCCAATCATCTCTGCGAACCGGCGGCGCCTGGCGAACCCGGCAAAATTCCTGCGGGTCCTCCTCCACAATCCAGCACCGTCGGCCCTGCCACTCTTCCCACCTCTCCTTCTGAGCGCCCTTCGGATATGTCCCCTTTCCCTGGCTCCTTGGGATCTAGGCGACACAACCGGAAATCGCGCCTCCCTTTTGGATACGAGGATAGAAGTAGTGGCCGAAAATCGCCGTGCTAGAATGCACTCCGGCGAAGCCCTCACAGAGATGGGCGAAAAGGGCCATGCACGGCCCGGCATTCGGAGTGAAATCCAGAAGGTGGAAGCCGTATGTGTGCATGACGTTGTTGAAGAAATCGGAGAAAGGGGGGCAAAGCTCGCATGAAAAGTAGTCAACAAAGAAAGGGTACCAATTCGGGCCGGCCTCGGCGGAACCGGCGGGGATGATGCGCGTGACAGGGTGCCCCTTCGTCTTGCACCCCCACAGAGGCTTGAAGTAGTCCCGGAGGTGGACCGCGTCGACCATCGAAGGGTAGTAGGCGAGCTGCATCCGGCGTCTTTGCCAACTCGCTCTCTGGCGCCTCCCCGTCCTTGGTCGCTCCTTGCCTTTGCTGGTTTTTGGGTGCGATGGCGGCTGAGGAGACGAGCGATGGGGGACAACAAGGGCGCGGTGGCGGCGGCAAGCAAGCAAGGGCTTGAAGGAAGAAGCGGAACAACGGCGGTTCCGGAGATTGAAGAAGGCATGAGAGGGTAAATGGGGCGTCGCGCTGCGGTTTCTCCTTTTATGGGGAAAGGCGCGGGCGCTTCATTAACATTTACCGCGATGTGGCGCATGAGGGTAACAACCACCCCACGCACAACCCCACGTCCGAACGACCCTCCACGTCAGCGCATTCAACGCGGGTCATGGGGAAAGCTGTGGCCGAAGGAATTACAGCGGTAAAATTCCGCCCCTTTTGCCAGCGCACCGTTACGGGCTGGCCCAACAACGCTAACGCTTATGTGTGGCCCAGGCAGGGGCTCACATAGTGTAGAAAAGTAGGGGCCCTTTTTATACCCCTCGACTTGTGCACGGGCAGTCAAAGCTGCACCCGTGGCCACACTAAGTAGGGCAGAGGAAGGCACGAGATGGGCAAAGCAACGCCAAGACCAAGAAACACAAAGAAAAAAAGGGCGAGGTGGACTCCCCTGGCGAGACCCTTTCCGGGGTGGCCTCCGCAGCCCCGGCAAGAGCCTTGCTGGGGCACTTCCCAACGCCAGCAGGGCGCGCCACCCTTGAGGCCAAGGGTTCCAACACTGCCAACAACCACGTTGGAACCATGGCTCGGGAGGCACCTCTGTGGTGGCATGCAGATCTTCGTAAAGATCATAAACACACAAGATCAGGTAAGGACCAGAAGACGACGATCCTCGGCAAGATCCTTGCCAGGGACGACCGCGGCGCCACGGCAAGACCACCTGCCGATGCCCTAGCAAGACCCTTGCCGAGGACACCTACGGGGCCGCAGCCAGGCCCATGTCTGCCAAGACTCCACCGCCGTTTCCATACAGCTGCCAGCCCAACCAGCTGGGCAGGCACCTGCGTGGCAACGTGCGGCTTCCAGGCCAGCTCAGCAAGCACCTGCGTGGTGGCATGCAGATCTTCATGAAGACCCTACCACCATGCCATCTCAGCAGTCTGCCAGCCTACGTGGCGCTGCATGCCTCGTTGGCCTGGACGCATTTCGGAGCAAGGCGGAGCGGCGACAGATGGGATGGGCCTCGCTGTCGTCCCCAATAAAGCAACGGGACACCTAAGGGGCGCATTTAATGCGTCTTGTCCCGTAATGACAGGCGATAAGCTTGCACACTGTACACCTTTCCACCTCCTGTGTGTGATGTCTAGTACGAAACCTTCTTCTTGTAGACGTTGTTGGGCCTCCAAGTGCAGAGGTTTGTAGGACAATAGCAAATTTCCCTCAAGTGGATGACCTAAGGTTTATCAATCTGTGGGAGGCGTAGGATGAAGATGGTCTCTCTCAAGCAACCCTGCAACCAAATAACAAAGAGTCTCTTGTGTCCCCAACACACCCAATCCAATGGTAAATTGTATAGGTGCACTAGTTCGTGAAGAGATGGTGATACAAGTGCAATATGGATGGTAGATATAGGTTTTTGTAATCTGAAATTATAAAAACAGCAAGGTAACTAATGATAAAAGTGAGCATAAACGGTATTGCAATGCTAGGAAACAAGGCCTAGGGTTCATACTTTCACTAGTGCAAATTATCTCAACAATAATAACATAGTTGGATCATATAACTATCCCTTAACATGCAACAAATAGTCACTCCAAAGTCATAAATAGTGGAGAACAAACGAAGAGATTATGGTAGGGTACGAAACCACCTCAAAGTTATTCTTTCCAATCAATCCGTTGGGCTATACCTATAAGTGTTACAAAAAGCCCTAGAGTTCGTACTAGAATAACACCTTAAGACACAAATCAACTAAAACCCTAATGTCACCTAGATACTTGATGCGGAGCATCCTTCCATCATCCCCATGGACTCTACATCGACACATCCAACCCCACGAGGACCCATGACTAGGGCCCAAGCACGTGCCATCCAATCCGAGGTTAACTCTCTCCTTGTTGAACTTCCCTTTGCCCCACTTGAGACATGGCTACTACCTCAAGCGGAGATGCTCTGTGTACTTAGGTACCAAGAAAGTAACCGAGGAGAAGTTACGACGCAAGAGGAACATCGAGAGCAAGTAGGCGATCTGCCTGAACCGGAAGGACCGGTACAACCGCCCCAACCGCCGGCGGAACAACGACCAACTACCGCTCAACCACCGGCCGCGCCACGTGGTCAAGCGGTGCAAGGCGATCTGACACCGGATGTACGGTAAAACTCAACGGCCGGAACTACCGCTGCTTGGCCGGTACAACCGCTGGAGCCCAAGCGACCATCCGCAGCGAAGCTGGCGCTGACCCAGCCCGGTAGTACCGCCCGTCTCGGCGGTACTACCGCCCTCCACTGAGTCGCCCGGTACAACCGCCCCTCGACCGTGGGGGCCTGTCTGCGCCTGATGTAACAGGCCAAGCCCATGTACCCTTCACTTACGCCCCGTTTGCACTAAGACTATAAATAGACCCCCGCCGCCTCCTAGTTAGGGTTAGCAAAGGATTAGCTCATATTTGTGTGAGAGCTTTGCTCATCCACTTGGTTACCTTCTCCTCAGAGCTCAGGACCTCTTCGGAGAAGATTCCCCATCGGATTCAAGACCCCCATCTAGGGTGGACCCCATCAAGACCTCCTCACGGAGAAGAACGGCTACTCGTGTATCTTCCGTTTGTTGATTTTGAACCTTGTGCTACCTTATGTGTTCGGTGCTCTAGCCCTTGTGTGATCGATACTTGTCGGTTTAGTGTTTCTCTTGTGTGCTTTTCTTGTGTTCTTCCGCTCATTCATCGTGTCCTCCTCGTAGGATCCCTCCAAACGTGAAAGATCACCCATATAGGGTTCCGCTCTACATCAATACTCCAATGTCACCTCAAGTATCCGTGGGTATGATTATACGATATGCATCACACAATCTCAGATTCATCTATTCAACCAACACATAGAACCTCAAAGAGTGCCCCAAAGTTTCTCTGGGAGAATCACGGCCAACGTGTGCCAACCCCTATGCATAAGTTCATGGGCGGAACCATAAGTTGATCACCAAAACATACATCAAGTGAATCACGTGATATCCCATTGTCACCACAGATACACACGGCAAGACATACATCAAGTGTTCTCAAATCATTAAAGACTCAATCCGATAAGATTACTTCAAGGGAAAACTCAATCCATTACAAGAGAGTAGAGGGAGAAGCTACATAAGATCCAACTATAATAGCAAAGCTCGCGATACATCAAGATCGTGCCAAATCAAGAACACGAGAGAGATCAAACACATAGCTACTTTGGTACATACCCTCAGCCCCAAGGGTGAACTACTCCCTCCTCGTCATGGAGAGCGTAGGGATGATGAAGATGGCCACGGTGAGGATCCCCCCCTCCGTGAGTGCTTGGGAAAAGGGTCCCGATTAGTTTTTAGTGGCTGAGAGGCTTGTGGCGCGGAACTCCAGATCTATTCTCGTCTTGGAAGTTTTCTGATGCATTGGGTATATATGGGTGAAAGAAGTCGTGGTGGACCTCGGGCTGTCCCACGAGGCGGCGCGCCCTAGGGGGTGGCGCCCCCCACACCCTCGTGGGCAGCCCGGGACTCCCAGGTGAGCTTCCGGTACTCCGTGGGCTTCTTCTGGTCCAAAGATAAGTTCCGTGGAGTTTCAGGTCAATTGGACTGCGTTTGATACTCCTTTTCTTCGAAACACTGAAATAGGCAAAAAACAACAATTCTGGGCTGGGCCTCCGGTTAATAGGTTAGTCCCAAAAATAATATAAAAGTGGATAATAAAGCCCAGTATTGTCCAAAACAGGTAGATAATATAGCATGGAGCAATCAAAAATTATAGATACGTTGGAGATGTATCAAGCATCCCCAAGCTTAATTCCTGCCGTCCTCGGTAGGTAAATGATAAAAGAAAGAATTTTTGATGCGGTGCTACTTGGCATAATTTCAATGTAATTTTTCTTAATTATGGTACGAATATTCAGATTCGAAAGATTCAAGACAAAAGTTCATATTGACATAAAAATAATAATACTTCAAACATACTAACTAAGCAATTATGTCTTCTCAAAATAACATGGCCAAAGAAAGTTCATCCCTACAAAATCATATAGTTTAGTCATGCTCCATTTTCGTCACACAAGAATGCTCTCATCATGCACAACCCGATGACAAGCCAAGCAATTGTTTCATACTTTAGTAATCTCAAACTTATAAACCTTCACGCAATACATGAGCACGAGCCATGGAGATAGCACTATGGGTGGAATAGAATATGATGATGGGGGTTATGTGGAGAAGACAAAAAAAGAGAAAGTCTCACATCAACGAGGCTAATCAGTAGGCTATAGAGATGCCCATCGATTGATGTTAATGCAAGGAGTAGGGATTGCCATGCAACGGATGCACTAGAGCTATAAATGTATGAAAGCTCAACAAAATGCAACTAAGTGGGTGTGCATCCAACTTGCTCGCTCATGAAGACCTAGGGCACTTGAGGAGGCCCATTGTTGGAATATACAAGCCAAGTTCTATAATGAAAAATTCCCACTAGTATATGAAAATGAAAAAATGAGAGACTCGCTATCATGAAGATTATGGTGCTACTTTGAAGCACAAGTGTGGCAAAGGATAGTAGCATTGTCCCTTCTCTCTTTTTCTCTCATTTTTTTTATTTGGGCCTTTTCTCTTTTTTTATGGCCTCTTTTCTCCCCCTTTTTTTTATATATTCCTCACTTGGGACAATGCTCTAGAAAATGATGATCATCACACTTCTATTTACTTACAACTCAATGATTACAACTCGATACTAGAACAAGGTATGACTCTATATGAATGCGGCGGTGTACAGGGATATGCAATGAACCAAGAGTGACATGTATGAAATAATTATGAACGGTGGCTTTGCCACAAATACTATGTCAACTACATGATCATGCTAAGCACTATGACAATGATGAATGTGTCATGATGAACGGAATGGTGGAAAGTTGCATGGCAATATATCTCGGAATGGCTATGGAAATGCCATAATAGGTAGGTATGGTGGCCGTTTTGAGGAAGATATAAGGAGGTTTATGTGTGAAAGAGCGAATCGTATCACGGGGTTTGGATGCACCGGCGAAGTTTGCACCAACTCTCAATGTGAGAAAGGGCAATGCAGTGCCGAAGAGGCTAGCAATGATGGAAGGGTGAGAGTGCGTATAATCCATGGACTCAACATTAGTCATAAAGAACTCATATACTTATTGCAAAATGTACAAGCCATCAAAAACCAAAGCACTACTGGCGCAAGATGCTCCTAGGGGATAGATTGGTAGGAAAAGACCATCGCTCGTCCCCGACCGCGACTCATAAGGAAGACAATCAAAGAACACCTCATGTTTCAAATATGTTACATAACGTTTACCATACGTGCATGCTACGGGACTTGCAAAGTTCAACACAAGAATTTCCCAAATTCACAACTACTCACTAGCACAACTTTAATATCACTACCTCCATATCTCAAAACAATCATCATGCATCAAACTTCTCTTAGTATTCAACACACTCATGAGAATTCTTACAAATCTTGTATGCCTAGCATATTAAGAATATTTAAGCGAATTACCATGCTATTTAAGACTCTCAAAATAATATAAGTGAAGCATGAGAGTGCATCTATTTCTTCAAAATAAAACCACCATTGTGCTATAAAAGATATAAGTGAAGCACTAGAGCAAACAACAAAGTACTCTGAAAGATATAGGTGAAGATTAATGAGTAGTTGTATAATTATACAACTATGTGAAGACTCTCTAACATTTAAGAATTTCAGATCTTGATACTTTATTCAAACAGCCTGCAAAGCTAAAGAAAATAAAATGACGCTCCAAGCAAAACACATATCATGTGGTGAATAAAAATATAGCTCCAAGTAAAGTTACCGATGAACGAAGACGAAAGAGGGGATTTCACCCGGGGCATCCCCAAGCTTAGGCTCTTGGTTGTCCTTGAATATTACCTTGGGGTGCATTGGGCGTCCCCAAGCTTAGGCTCTTGCCACTCCTTATTCCATAGTCCATCGAATCTTTACCCAAAACTTGAAAACTTCACAACACAAAACTTAACGAGAAAACTTCGTAAGCTCCGTTAGCGAAAGAAAACAAAACACCACTTCAAGGTACTGTAATGAACTCATTCTTTATTTATATTGGTGTTAAACCTACTTTATTCCAATTTCCCTATGGTTTATAAACTATTTTACTAGCCATAGAGTCATCAAAATAAGCAAACAACACAATGAAAACAAAATCTGTCAAAAACAGAACAGTCTGTAGTAATCTATAACTAACGCAAACTTCTGGAACTCCAACAATTCTAGAATAAATTGGTCGACCTGAGGAATTTATCTAGTAATCATCTGCAAAAAGAATAAACTAAATATCACTCTCCAGTAAAAAGTTGAAGCTAATGTCGTGAGCGCTAAAGTTTATGTTTTTTACAGCATGATCATAGAGACTTCACCCAAGTCTTCCCAAAGGTTCTACTTGGCACAAACACTAATTAAAACATAAAACCACATCTAAATAGAAGCTAGATAGATTATTTATTCCTAAAGAGAACCAAAAAGCAAGAAACTAAAATAGAATTGGGTTGCCTCCCAACAAACGCTATTGTTTAACGCCCCTAGCTAGGCATGATGATTTTAATGATGCTCGCATAAAAGATAAGAATTGAAACATAAAGAGAGCATCATGAAGAATATGACTAGCACATTTAAGTCTAACCCACTTCCTATGCATAGGGATTTTGTGAGCAAACAACTTATGGGAACAAGAATCAACTTGCATAGGAAGGTAAAACAAGCATAACTTCAAGATTTTAAGCACATAGAGAGGAAACTTGATATTATTGCAATTCCTACAAGCATATGTTCCTCCCTCATAATAGTTTTCAGTAGCATCATGAATGAATTCATCAATATAACCAGTACCTAAAGCATTCTTTTTATGATCTACAAACATAGAAAATTTAGTACTCTCCACATAAGCAAACCTATTCTCATCAATAGTAGTGGGAGCAAACTCAACAAAATAACTATCATGTGATTGAAAATTAAGATCAAAATGACAAGTTTCATGGTTACCATTATCTTTAAAGCATATGTGTCATCACAATAATCATCATAAGTAGTAGGCATGCTTTCATCATAGTAAATTTGCTCATCAAAGCTTGGGGGACAAAAAAATATCATCTTCATCAAACATAGCTTCCCCAAGCTTGTGGCTTTGCATATCATTAGCATCATGGATATTCAAGGAATTCATACTAAAAATGTTGCAATCATGCTCATCATACAAAGATTTAGCGCCAAACATTTTATAGACTTCTTCTTCTAGCACTTGAGCACAATTATCGGAATCCTTATTTTCACGGAAGACATTAAAAAGATGAAGCATATGAGACAAACTCAATTCCATTTTTTGTAGTTTTCTTTTATAAACTAAACTAGTGCTAAAAGAAGAAACAAAAAGATTCGGTTGCAAGATATAAAGATATACCTTCAAGCACTCACCTCCCTGGCAACGGCGCCAGAAAAGAGCTTAGTTGACGGGGTGTGAGTGCCGCTTATCTAGCCTCCCCGGCAATGGCGCCAGAAAAGAGCTTGATGTCTACTACGCAACCTTCTTCTTGTAGACGTTGTTGGGCCTCCAAGTGCAGAGGTTTGTAGGACAATAGCAAATTTCCCTCAAGTGGATGACCTAAGGTTTATCAATCCGTAGGAAGCGTGGGATGAAGATGGTCTCTCTCAAGCAACCACGCAACCAAATAACAAAGAGTCTCTTGTGTCCCCAACACACCCAATACAATGGTAAATTGTATAGGTGCACTAGTTCGGCGAAGAGATGGTGATACAAGTGCAATATGGATGGTAGATATAGGTTTTTGTAATCTGAAATTATAAAAACAGCAAGGTAACTAACGATAAAAGTGAGCGTAAACGGTATTGCAATGCAAGGAAACAAGGCCTAGGGTTCATACTTTCACTAGTGCAAGTTCTCTCAAAAATAATAACATAGTTGGATCATATAACTATCCCTCAACATGCAACAAAGAGTCACTCCAAAGTCACTAATAGTGGAGAACAAACGAAGAGATTATGGTAGATGCGAAACCACCTCAAAGTTATTCTTTCCAATCAATCCGTTGGGCTATTCCTATAAGTGTCACAAACAGCCCTAGAGTTCGTACTAGAATAACACCTTAAGACACAAATCAACCAAAACCCTAATGTCACCTAGATACTCCAATGTCACCTCAAGTATCCGTGGGTATGATTATACGATATGCATCACACAATCTCAGATTCATCTATTCAACCAACACATAGAACCTCAAAAGAGTGCCCCAAAGTTTCTCTGGGAGAATCACGGCGAAAACGTGTGCCAACCCCTATGCATAAGTTCATGGCGGAACCCATGAGTTGATCACCCAAACATACATCAAGTGAATCACGTGATATCCCATTGTCACCACAGATACACACGGCAAGACATACATCAAGTGTTCTCAAATCATTAAAGACTCGATCCGATAAGATTACTTCAAGGGGAAAACTCGATACATTACAAGAGAGTAGAGGGGGAGAAGCAACATAAGATCCAACTATAATAGCAAAGCTCGCGATACATCAAGATCGTGCCAAATCAAAAACACGAGAGAGAGAGAGAGAGAGAGAGAGATCAAACACATAGCTATGGGTACATACCCTCGGTCCGAGGGTGAACTACTCCCTCCTCGTCATGGAGAGCGCCGGGATGATGAAGATGGCCACGGTGAGGATCCCCCCTCGGCGAGTGCGAACAGGGTCCCGATTGGTTTTGGTGGCTCTGAGAGGCTTGCGGCGGCGGAACTCGAGATCTATTCTCGTCTTGGAAGTTTTAGATGCGTGGGTATATATGGGTGAAAGAAATGCGTCGGTGGACCTCCGGGCTGTCCACGAGGTAGAGGCGCGCCCTAGGGGGTGGCGCCCCCCACCACAGTGGGCAGCCGGGACTCCTATGAGCTTCGATTTCTGTGGGCTTCTTCGGTCCAAAAATAAGTTTCGTGGAGTTTCAGTTAATTGGACTCCGTTTGATATTCCTTTTCTTGAAACACTTGAAATAGGCAAAAAAACAGCAATTACGAGTGGGCCTCCGGTTAATAGGTTAGTCCAAAAATAATATAAAAGTGGATAATAAAGCCCAATATTGTCCAAAACAGTAGATAATATAGCATGGAGCAATCAAAAATTATAGATACATTGGAGACGTATCAGTGTGCCACTGTGGCGACCCCTTTTTTGCTATAAAAGGAGGCCCGAGGCGTCCAGGAGAAGGATTCAGATCTTTTGGGCTACGCACGCACCGTAGCTAGCTCAAGAACTCAAGAACACTCAAATACACAACAAAGCAGGACTAGGGTATTACGCATCTTCGCAACCCAAACCTGGGTAAACGACCTTTGTGCTGACCGCCAGACCCGCTCTTTGCACAACCCCGCGCCCGCCAACCATAGAAGGGATCCCAGTGATCCCATAGGTTCCATTCCCACCGACAAATTGCAATTGCTTAGTGACTAATGAAATAGGTTGTTGAGTTTCAAGAGAGTTCATTATTTGAACCTTAATATGTAAATTGGTTGCCATTATAACATGAGAAATTTTATAAGAAAGAATTGATGTTATGATGCTAGGAAAAGTGATTGAAATTAACATTGATCAAACTTATGCACTTTGCTAGCATTCACACTTCATAAACTATTTATTTTATCATTTACCTACTCGAGGGGCAGTAGGAAATAAGCTTTGGGGATCTTGTCGTCTCCAACATATCTATAATTTATGAAGTATTCATGCTGTTATATTATCTTTCTTGGGTGTTTTATACTCATTTTATAGCAACTTTATATCATTTTTTGGGACTAACCAATTGACCAAGTGCTCAGTGCCAGTTGTTGTTTTTTGCTTGTTTTTTTACATCGCAGGAAATCAATATCAAGCAGTGCAAAGCATATGAAACTTTTGGAGATTTTTTGGACCAGAAGGAACCCAATGGGCCAGAGCTGCACCTGGGGGGTGCCCCGAGGGGGGAACTACCCACCAGGGCGGGCCAGGGGGGCCTGGCGCGCCCAAGTGGGTTATCCCCACCTCGGTGGCCTCCCGCACCCCCTCTTTGCACTATATATTTCCAAATATTCTGAAACCCTTCGGGGTTAACATAGATCAGAAGTTCCACCGCCGCAGGCCTCTGTAGCCACCAAAAACCAATCTAGACCCGTTCGGCACCTACTTGAAGAGGAATCATCTCCGGTGGCCATCTTCATCATCCGTGGCCACCACGATGGAGGGAGTAGTCCACCCTCGAAATTTGAGGGTTTGTACCGATAGCTATGTGTTTAATCTCTCTCTCTCTCTCTCTCTCTCGTGATGCATATCATGGGCTTTGTTAATATAGATGGATCATATGAAGTTTCTCCCCTCTATACTCTTGATGTGATGAATTGAATGTTTACCCTTTGAAGTTTTGTCATGTCGGATTGAATGTTCAGATTTGGGAACACATGATGTATGTCTTGCAGTATGAATACTTGAGGTGATAATGGGGTATCATATTCATTCACTTGATATATGTTATGGCAATCAACTTGCGGATTCCCGCGGTGATATTGGGGTAATCTATGCATAGGGGTTGATGCATGTTTTTATTAGCTTTTGTCCGATAGAAACTTTGGGGTCTCATCCTAGTTCTTTGTGTGGATTGAGTATTATGAATATGAATTTGCTTTGGTGTTATTTTAGTACGAACTCTAGAATAGATCGAACAGAAAGAATAACTTTGTGTTATTTTAGTACGAACTCTTGAATAGATCGAACAGAAAGAATAGGTTTGAGGTGGTTTCGTACCCTACAAACAGTTTCTATCTTTTGTTCTCCGCTAATAGTAACTCGGGAGTGATTCTTGATTGCACTTTGAGGGATAATCATATGATCCAACTATGTTAGCACTGTTGAGAGGTTGCACTAGTGAAAGTACGGACCCTAGGCCTCATTTCCAAGCATTGCAACACCTTTTTTGTGCCCGTTTACTATTTTCAACCTTTCTGTTTTTATTTATTCAGATTATAAAAATATATTTCTACCATCCATATTACACTTTTATCACCATCTCTTCGCTGAACTAGTGCACCTATATAATTTGCCATTGTATTGGGTGTGTTGGGGACACAAGAGAGTTCTTGTATTTGGTTGCAGGGTCATTTGAGAGAGACCATCATCATCCTACACCTCTCACGGATTGATAAACCTTAGGTCATCCACTTGAGGGAAAATTACTCTTGTCTTACAAAACTACTGCGGCAGAAGGCCCAACACATGTCTCTGAGGAATAAAGTTGCGTAGTAGACATCATGTATCAAGCATCCCCAAGCTTAAATCCTGCTTGTCCGCGAGGTGGTAAATGATAAAAACAGAAATTTTGATGTGGAATGCTGCCCAACATATTTATCCGTGTAATTTTCTTATGGTGGCATGAATGTTCAGACCCATAATATTGAAAACAAAAGTTTAATATTGACATCAAAACATTAATACTTCAAGCATACTAACAAGGCAATTATGTCTTCTCAAAATAACATGGCCAAAGAAATCTTATCCCTACAAAATCATCTATTCTGGCTATGCTCCATCTTCATCACACAAAATATTGAAATAATCCACAACCCCGATGACAAGCCAAGAAATTATTTCATACTTTTGATGTTCTCAAACTTTTTCAACTTTCACGCAATACATGAGTGTGAGCCATGGACATAGCACTATAGGTGGAATGGAATATGGTGGTTGTGGAGAAGACAAAAAGAGGGAGATAGTCTCACATAAATTAGGTGTATCAACGGGTTATGGAGATGCCCATCAATAGATATCAATGTGAGTGAGTAGGGATTGCCATGCAACGGATGCACTAGAGCTATAAGTTTATGAAAGCTCAAAATGAAACTAAGTGGGTGTGCATCCAACTCGCTTGCTCACGAAGATCTAGGGCAATTTGAGGAAGCCCATCATTGGAATATACAAGCCAAGTTCTATAATGAAAAATTCCCACTAGCATATATATGAAAGTGACAACATAGGAGACTCTCTATAATGAAGATCATCGTTCTACTTTGAAGCATAAGTGTGGTAAAATGATAGTACAATTGTCCCTTCTCTCTTTCTCTCATTTTTTTGGACTCTTTTTTTTCGTCTGGAGTCTTATCCCGACTTGTGGGGGAATCACAGTCTCCATCGTCTTTCCTCACATGGGACAATGCTCTAATAATGAAGATCATCACGCCTTTATTTACTTACAACTCAAGAATTACAACTCGATACATAGAACAAAATATGACTCTATATGAATGCCTCCCGTGATGTGCAGGATGTGCAATGAATCAAGAGTGACATGTATGAAAGAATTATGAACGGTGGCTTTGCCACGAATACGATGTCAACTACGTGATCATGCAAAGCAATATGACAATGATGGAACGTGCCATAATAAACGGAACGGTGGAAAGTTGCATGGCAATATATCTCGGAATGGCTATGGAAATGCCATAATAGGTAGGTATGGTGGCTGTTTTGAGGAAGGTTTATGGTGGGTGTATGGTACCGGCGAAAGTTGCGCGGGACTTGAGAGGCTAGCAATGGTGGAAGGGTGAGTGTGCGTATAATCCATGGACTCAACATTAGTCATAAAGAACTCACATACTTACTGCAAAAATCTACGAAGTACTACGCACATGATCCTAGGGGGATAGATTTGTAGGAAAAGACCATCGCTCGTCCCCGACCGCCACTCATAAGGTAGACAATCAATAAATAAATCATGATCTGACTTCATCACATAACGGTTCACCATACGTGCATGCTATGGGAATCACAAACTTTAACACAAGTATTTCTCAAACTCACAATTACTCACTAGCATGACTCTGATATTACCATCTCTATAAACAATCGTAAGAATCAAACTTCTCATAGTATTCAATGCACTTTATATGAAAGTTTTTATTATATCCCTCTTGGATGCCTATCATATTAGGACTAAATTTATAACCAAAGAAAATTACCATGTTGTTTAAAAACTCTCAAAATAATATAAGTGAAGCATGAGAGTTCAACAATTTCTATAAAATAAAACCACCGCCGTGCTCTAAAAAGATATAAGTGAAGCATTAGAGCAAAATTGCCTAGCTCAAAAGATATAAGTGAAGCACATAGAGTACTCTAATGAATCACGATTCATGCATGTCCCTCTAAAAAGGGTGTACAGCAAGGATGATTGTGGCAAACTAAAAAGCAAAGACTCAAATCATACAAGACGCTCCAAGCAAAACACATATCATGTGGTGAATAAAAGTATAGCCTCAAGTAAAGTTACCGATAGACGAAGACGAAAGAGGGGATGCCTTCCGGGGCATCCCTAATCTTAGGCTCTTGTTTGTCCTTGAAAATTACCTCGGGGTGCCTTGGGCATCCCCAAGCTTAGGCTCTTGCCACTTCTTATTCCATAGTCCATCAAATCCTTACCCAAAACTTGAAAACTTCACAACACCAAACTCAACAGAAAATCTCATAAGCTCCATTAGTATAAGAAAATAAATCACCACTTTTGGTACTGTTGTGAACTCATTATTTATTTATATTGGTGTAATATCTATGGTATTCCAACTTTTCCATGTTTAATACCCCCCGATACTACCCATAGATTCATCAAAATAAGCAAACAACACATAGAAAACAGAATCTGTCAAAAACAGAACAGTTTGTAGTAATCTGTGTTTCTCGAATACTTCTATAACTCCAAATTTTTTGAAACATTACGACAAGCTAAACAATTTGTTTATTAATCATCTTCACAAAAAATCAGTATTTTATGCCGCTTCTGTTAAAAATTAGAATTGTTTTCCTGAGTGCAAAAGTTTCTGTTTTTCAGCAAGATCAAATCAACTATCACCGTAAGCCATCCCAAAGGTCTTACTTGGCACAAACACTAATTAAAACACAAAGACCACATCTAATCAGAGGCTAGATGAATTATTTATTGCAAAACATGACCTAAAAAGAAAAAACAAAAATAAAATTGGGTTGCCTCCCAACAAGCGCTATTGTTTAACGCCCCTAGCTAGGCATATAAACACGAATAGATCTAGGTATTGTCATATTTGGTATGCAATCCATAATTAGCTCTCATAATAGATTCATATGGCAATTTAATTTTCTTTCTTGGAAAGTGTTCCATGCCTTATTTCAATTTCATATCAATAATTGCACCAATCGTTCTATGGAAAGGTCTACCAAGATTAACGGGACATGTAGGATTGCAATCTATATCAAGAACAATGAAATCTACGGGCACATAATTCCTATTTGCAACAATAAGTACATCATTAATCCTTCCCATAAGTTTCTTAATAGTGGAATCCGCAAGATGCAAATTTAAAGAACAATCATCAAATTCACGGAAAACTAGCACATCACATAAAGTTTTTGGAATCGTGGAAACACTAGCACCCAAATCACACAAAGCATGGTACTCATAATCTTTAATCTTAATCTTAATAGTAGGTTCCCAGTCATCATAAAGTTTTCTAGGGATAGAAACTTCCAATTCAAGCTTTTCTTCAAAAGATTGCGTCATAGCATCAACGATATGTTTAGTAAAAGCTTTGTTTTGATTATAAGCATGAGGAGAATTTAACATGGATTGCAACAAGGAAATACAATCTATTAAAAAACAATTATCATAATTAAATTCCTTGAAATCCAGAAGAGTGGGTTCATTGCTACTTAAAGTTTTGACCTCTCCAATCCCACTTTTATCAATTTGTGCATCAAGATCTAAAAACTCTGAATCATTGGGACGCCTTTTAACTAAAGTTGACTCATCTCCAGTCCCATCTTTCTCATGATTTATATTGGAAAACAAGATTCAATAGGAGTCACATCAATCACTTTAAGATCTTCATCTATATTTTCACGGAAACTAGAAGAACACGTTTTTACAAACCAATCTCGTTTAGCACGCATCTTAGCGGTTCTTTCTTTGCACCCATCAATGGAAATTCTCATAGCTTTGAGAGACTAATTAATATCATGTTTGGGTGCAATAGATCTAAGTTTCAAAGAATCAACATCAAGAGAAATTCTATTCACGTTCCTAGCCAAATCGTGAATCTTAAGAATTTTTCTTCAATCAAAGCATTGAAATTCTTTTGCGAACTCATAAATTCTTTAACACTAATCTAAAAATCAGAGGGCATCTTATTATAATTTCCATAAGAATTGTTGTAGGAATTACCATAATTATTATAGGAATTACTAGGAAACGGCCTAGGATTAAAATTACCTCTATACGCATTATTACCAAAATGGTTTCTACCAACAAAATTCACATCCATAGATTCATTATTATTTTCAATAAAAGTAGACAAAGGCATATCATTAGGATCAATAGAAGCACTCTTGATAGAAAATAATTTCATAAGCTCATCCATCTTTCCACTCAAAACATTAATCTCTTCAATCACATGCACTTTTTTACTAGTGGAAGATCTTTCGGTATGCCATTGATAATAATTAACCACAATATTATCTAGGAGTTTAGTAGCCTCTCCTAAAGTAATTTCCATAAAAGGACCTCTCGCGGCCGAATCCAAAAGATTTCTAGAAACAAAATTCAATTCGGCATAAAAATTTTGTGTAATCATCCAGAAGTTCAAACCATGGGTAGGGCAATTTCGTATCATCAATTTCATCCTCTCCCAAGATTGTGCAACATGTTCATGATCAAGCTGCTTAAAATTCATAATATCGTTCCTAAGGGAGAAGATCTTAGCGGGAGGAAAATACTTGGAAATAAAAGCATCTTTACACTTATTCCATGAATCAATATTGTTTTTAGGCAAAGATGAAAACCAAGTTTCAGCACGATCTCGCAGTGAGAACGGAAATAGCTTCAATTTAACAATATCATTATCCACATCTTTTTTCTTTTGCATATCACATAACTCAATGAAACTATTAAGATGGAATGCGACATCTTCAGATGGGAAGGCGGAAAATTGATCTTTCATAACAAGATTGACAAAGCGGCATTAATTTAATAAGATTCCGCACTAGTGGCGGGAAGCAATCGAGATACTAATAAAATCATTGTTATCGGTGTTGGAAAAGTCACACAATTTGGTATTCTCTTGAGCCATCATGACAAAGCAAGCAATCCAACACACGAGCACACAAAAAAAGAAAACGAAGAAGACGAACGGAAGAGGAGCGAAGAAAAGGCAAATCTTTTCGAAAATCATTTTAGAAGTGTGTGTGGGGGGGGGGGGACATGAGGTGAATGGCGTATAATTTAATACAAGAGATGGGAGTTTATGAAGTCTACTTGGTATTTCTTGACTTGGCGTAGATCTCCCGGCAACGACGCGAGAAATTCTTCCAGGTACTTCTTGAGCTTGTGTTGGTTTTTCCTTGAAGAGGAAAGGGTGATGCGGCAAAGTAGAGATAAGTATTTCCCTCAGTTTGAGAACCAAGGTATCAATCTAGTGGGAGACAATGCACAAATCACCTGATACCTGCACAAACAATCAAACAACTTGCACCCAACACGATAAAGGGGTTGGCAATCCCTTCACGATTACTTGCAAAAGTGAGATCAAATAGAGATAGATAAATAGTAGAGTAAATATTTTTGGTATTTTTGGTTTATAGATCGGAAAGTAAAAGATTGCGAAAAATAGTAGATCAGAAACTAATATGATGGAAAATAGAAACTTATATGATGGAAAATAGACCCGGGGGCCATAGGTTTCACTAGAGGCCTCTCTCAAGATAGCAAATAATACGGTGGGTGAACAAATTACTACTGAGCAATTGATAGAAAAGCGCAAAGTTACGACGATATCTAAGGCAATGATCCTGAATATAGGCATCACGTCCTTGTCAAGTTGACCGAAACGATTCTGCAACTACTACTATTATTCCACACATCGACCGCTATCCAGCATGCATCTAGAGTATTAAGTTCATAAAGAACGGAGTAACGCATTAAGTAAGATGACATGATGTAGAGAAATTAACTCAAGCAATATGATGAAAACCCCATCTTTTTATCCTCGATGGCAACAATACAATACGTGCCTTGTTGCCCCTCATCCTTTGGGAAAGGACACCGCAAGATTGAACCCAAAGCTAAGCACTTCTCCCATTGCAAGAAAAACCAATCTAGTTGGCCAAACCAAACTGGTAGTTCGAAGAGAATTACAAAGATATCAAATCATGCATAAAAGAATTCAGAGAAGATTCAAATGATATTCATAGATAAGCTGATCATAAGTCCACAATTCACCAGTTCTTGGCAAACACACCGCAAAAAAGTATTACATCGAATAGATCTCCAAGAACATCGAGGAGAACATGGTATTGAGGATCAAAGAGAGAGAAGAAGCCATCTAGCTACTAGCTATGGACCCGCCAGTCTGTGGTAAACTACTCACGCTTCATCGGTAGGGCAATAGAGTTGATGTAGAAGCCCTTCGTGATCGACTCCCCCTTCGGCAGGGTGCCGGAAAAGGTCCCTAGATGGGATCTCCCAGGTACAGAAGGTTGTGGCGGTGGAAAAGTGTTTTTGTGGATGCCTCTAGTGGTTTGGGGATATTTGGGAATATATAGGCGAAAGAATTAGATCAGGAGGGTCGTGGGGGCCCACAAGGGTAGGGGCGCCCTCAGTCCTTGGGGCCGCCTCGTGGCTCCTCCGACTTCATCTCCAAGTCTCCTGGTTGTCTTCTGGTCCAAGAAAAATGATCGCGAAGGTTTCATTCCATTTGGACTCGTTTTTGTATTCCTTTTCTGCGAAACTCAAAAGCAAGGAAAAATTGGAAACTGGTAGTGGGCTCTAGGTTAATAGGTTATGTTGGTGTACAAAACTAGGGGTCCTATTTGTACCCCTTTACTTGTGCATGGGCACTTGCAGAAATGAGCCGATGGCCGCGCTCGGTGGGGCAGAGGATGCAAAGACACAAGACGACCAGAGAAACGCCAAGCCAGAAACACGAAGAGCAGAAGGGCGAGGTGAACTCCCCCGGCAAGGCCCTTGCCGGGGCGGCCTCCACAGCCCCGACAAGAACCTTGCCGGGGCAACTTGCCCAACACCAGCAGAGCTGCCACACTTTAGCCTAAGAGTTTCAACGCCATCACCCACATTGGAACCAAGGCTCGGGAGGCGCCCCATGGTGGCATGCAGATCTTTGTGAAGACCAAGAACATGCAAGATTAGATGAGAATCAGAAGACGAAGATCCTCAGCAAGATCCTTGCCGAGGATACCCACGAGACCCCCCGGCAAGACCCTTGCCGGGGACGCCCACCACGCCGCGGCAAGACCCTTGCCGGGGCCCCGGCAAGAATCTTGCCAAAGACATCCGCTGGGCCACAGCCAGGCCCCCACCTGCCAAGACTCCACCGCCGTACCCACACCCCTGCCAGCCCACACACAAGGCGAGCACTGCATGGCGGCGTGCGGCTTCGAACCAACTTCAGCAAGCACCTGCGTGGTGGCATGTAGATCTTCGTGAAGACTCTGCCACCGCACCAACTCAGCAGCTAGCCAGCCAGTGTGGCACTACACGCCTCGTCAACTGAGATGCGCGTCGAAGCCAGGCGAGGTGGCGACAGCTGGGACGAGCTTCGTTTCCATCCCCGATAAAGCAAGAAGGGCACGTCGGTAGCGCATTAAATGCGTTTGTCCTATGGTGCCAGGAGACACACTCGACTACTGTACCAACTTTCCACCTCGTGTGTGCCACTATGGCAGCCCCTTTTGACTATAAAAGGAGGCCCGCGGCGTACTGGGAGAGGATTCGGACTTTTTGGACCCTGCATGCTTTGTAGCTAGTCCAAGAACACCAGATAAACATAAACCAGCAGGAGTAGGGTATTACACATCACTTGCGGCCCGAACCTGGATAATCCCCCTGCGTTGATCTTCTAATCCCGCTCTTTCCACAGCCCCGCGCCCGCCAACCGTAGCAAAAGGGAGTCTTCATGATCCGGTAGGTGTCGTTTCCCCCGACATCTTTGTACGCCCCAGTAGGCGCAAAATTTGTGAAAATCCGGTTTGGAGGTTAACACACTGACTTCATCATCACCATGGCCCCTAAGAGAAAGGGGATCACAGCGATCGGCTCGTCCTGGGCCGGCCCATACGCGCGAGTGCGAGCAAGCGGCCTGGTGGCCACGGATGGGGCCGGAGATGTGGCCCGCGAGCATCCACGACATTTTGGCGATCAGAGCCAGGCGAGCGGTGTCGTTTGAATCTGAGACGACGAGCCACACGCCGCTGGGTCAACCCACGGGAGGCGCGGCAGCCTCTACGGCACCCCAGCTGGCACGCGCGCCGCGCCCTTCCCAGGCCGGGCGCGATGAGCAACACCACGATGCCGGAGCCACCGGGCACCGCCGCTGAAAGAGCCATGTGCGACACTCGCAAGACGAACCAGGCTGGCGTGCACGCTCGGACGGCGGTGGAGGCGGCGTGCGATCGCGAGACCATGACAGAGCCCCTTCTAACCCGGTTAGAAGTTGGAGCACGTCACGGCTCTCGCCTCCGCCTCCGCCAGCGGAAGCGCTGGCGCACGTGCAGCTGCTCCTCGACTTCCCCCCTGCTGCGGAGAAGCTCGACGAGTGGAGGTCCACCATCCGAAGCCTTGTCAGCTTCGCCAACAAAGACGACTTCGCTCCCAGCAGGACCCTCACACCGGCGTCCTCTACCGAGCCGGTGCATGCCGCCGGCAGAGGGACCAAAACGCTGTGACCACGATTGCACTCTCCCCTGCAGCCACGACGGCAGCCACCGGCCCATCGGGCCGACGTCGGTGACAACATTTCCACCGCGTCGTCCGACCCGCGAACCCGCTCCGACCAATGTTAAGTCCTTCGGGAACGGGCCCAGGAATACGCTCGAACTACCATCGAACGATGATGGGAGACACGCCATCGGTCGAGATCGGCGTGCGGGGCCTACTATGGACCACCGGCCGGGGGCCCGGCGACCTACATTACGAGGTGAGTTGTCCAGCCTTCTGGCGAGAGCTGGCGTTCCGATGGCCTCACCCTTTGCGTTCAAGCCCGATGTTGGGGAAAAGTACAGCGGCAAGACTCACCCGTCGGAGTTCCTCGGCATCTACACCATCGCGATGCAGGCGCGGGGCTCGCGACAATAAGGTGCTTCGCCAACTACTTTCCGTTGGCACTTAAGCCCAACGTTATGTCGTGGTTGATGCACCTGGCGGTGGATTCCATCTCTTCCTGGTCGGACCTGTGCCACGAGTTTGTTGGCGCCTTTACCGGAGGCCACCAAGCTCCTGGCCAGGAAAGTGACTTGCATGTCATCGCCCAGAAGGATGGTGAGTCCCTGCATAAGTACATACGGAGATTCAGCCGTGTGCAGTACACCATCCTAGATGTTCGTCACCTTACTTTGTCGCCGATCGCGTTCCATCGAGCGTCGCAGCCACAAGATGCGTGAAGAGCTGGCGATGAACAAGGTCAAGGATGTAGCCGAACTTTATGTTTTGGCTGATAGGTGTGCTCGGCTGAGGAAGGAAGGAAGTACCCCGGCGAAGACGCCGATGCGGAAACCGACTCCACGGACGAAGACGCCGCCGCCCCGACGAAGAAGGGCCGACGCTGCAACAAGAAATGTAAGGGCAAGACTGTGCTGGCCGTTGAGGGATCCGGCGAGCCTGGCGTTGCCAAAAAGGCCAAGGCTGATGACCCCGACAAGGAGGCTGCCGGGTGTGCCGCTTCTTGCCAGCCTGTCGGCCCGGCAAGCAGGGAGGTTCCGACAAGCGATCTTGCAAGATCCACCGCACCAGGACCATGACCTCTAGAACTGCCGAAGCGGAGTTGAGCTCTTTGGCGAGAAAAGGCTGAATATGAAAGGCGAGACAAGGAGAAGGGTCAGGATGGTGCTGAGGGGTCTAGCAAGAAGCGTGGCGTCTAAGAGGGGTCGCCGCGGCAAAGATAACCAATAAGAGAGGCCCGCTCGGGGCCGCGACAAGAAAGAGAAAGATGATGATCACAATGAGGACGACGAGTCCAGCGAGCATGAGTTCCAGAAGGCTACAGAGGCCATGTGCATCGACGGTGGCACCTCGTTGCACACCTTACATCGCCAGCTGAAGCAGTGGGCACGTGAGGTCACTGCGGTGGAGCCGTCGTTCGATGCCCAGAAGCCACTGAAGTGGTCCTGCACGCCCATTGTTTTTGACACCGAGGATCACCCTCATTGCACAACTGCGGTCGGGTGTTTACCGTTGTTGGTTTCACCAACAATACGCAACCTCAAGGTGACCAAAGTGCTGGTTGACGGTGGGGCCGGTCTGAATTTGATCTCGCCCATTTGTGATCGAAGCTGTAGATTCCGATGGAGATCTCGAGGAGGCGGGCACATTCCAAGGGTCAACCGGGAAGGAGTCAGCCAAAGGTAAAATCACGCTACCGTTACGTTCGGGGCGAGCTGAACTACGGGGCCGAAGAAGATGCGTCTTTGATGTTGCCGAGATCCCCTGCCGTTACAGCAGGATCCTTAGCCGCCAAATACGCTGGCCATGTTCATGGCGGCGTCACACTATGCCTACAACACATTGAAGATGCCGGGGCCGCTGACCATCATCACCGTCCCCTCTGACAAGAAAGATGCGCTCATCTGCGTCGACCAAATCTACCGAGAGGCAGTTGCAGCAACCGCCGCTAGGGCACTTGCTCCTGCCGCTGAAGCCTCGGGAAGGAAGAAGGCCGGCAAGACCTCTTGCACCCACTCCGGCAAGCGCACCTCTTCGGGGTGCTATGCTCCCGCTGGGGACGTGCCAGATAGCTCCACCGGCAAGAGCAAGAAGTCCAAGGCTACACCACCAGAAACCAAGAAGGTGTCCGTCAAGGAGGACGGCACAGGCGGGGCTTTCACTATAAGCTCCACCCTCGACAGGAAATAGGAAAGCGTGCTCGTCGCCTTCCTACGAGTGAATGTCGATGTATTTGCATGGCAAGCATCTGACATCCCCGGCGTTCCCAGGGAGGTGATTGAACACCATCTTGTTGTCTGTCCTCACGCGCGGCCCGTCAAGCATAAGGTCAGGAAGCAAGCTTTGGAGCGACAAGAGTTCATCATTGAAGAGATCGGGAAGTTGGAGGCGGCAGGCACGGTAAGAGGAGTACTCCGCCCACGTGGTTGTGCCAATCTGGTGGTGGTGCGTGGCGAATGGAAAGTGAAGGCTGTGTATTCACTACACAGAGATTAATAAAGCCTCTCCAAAGGATCCTTTCCCTCTGCCACGCATCGACCAGATTGTAGACCCCACTGCCGGGTGTGACCTGCTGTCATTCCTCGATGCCTATTCAGGATATCACCAGATCTTCATGATGAAGGAAGACGAAGAGAAGACCCGCGTTCATCACCCCATAATAGTGCGTACTGTTTTTTGTCTGCGAATGCCTTTCGGGTTGAAGAGCGTTGGTTCAACATTTGCCCGAGCAGTCCAGATTGGTTTTGAGCCCCAGCTACATAGAAATATGGAAGCTTATATGGATGACATAGTGGTCAAAACCAAGGACAGGGCCACGCTTGTGCAAGATTTAGAAGAAACATTCGCAAATCTGCGCAGGATCAACCTCAAGCTCAACCCAGAGAAGTGTGTGTTCGGTGTCCCCTCTGGCAAACTTCTTGGGTTCTTTGTGTCTCAACGCGGAATCGAAGCAAATTACGACAAGATCAAGGCGATCGAGCAGATTGAGGCACCGAAATGGGTCAAAGACGTCTGTAGGCTCGCCGGCTGCGTTCTTTGCCTCGGTAGGTTCATCTCCAAATCTCTTTGGCGGCGCCCTCCCCTTTTTCAAAGTTTTGAAAAAGGCTGGTCTAGTAAAATGGACTCCGGAGGCAGAGGCAGCACTACAAGATTTGAAGAGGTACCTCTCCTCCATGACAATACTAGTCACACCTAAACCACGGGAGCCGTTGCTGCTGTACTTAGCGGCAACGAATCAAGTGGTCGATCTTCTTATTTGGTGGCGTAGAGGAACTTGAGGGAGAAGCAGCGATTGCAGCGAGAGCCGTCGGATGGTGGGCACAGGTCCTCCCAGCAGAGCCTGACGCCGGCAAACCAGAACCCCAGGCAAGGCCCGGTCTCGGCGAGGCAGAGTCTGAGCGGATGGGCGAAGTGGGACAGAAGAAGAAGATGGTGCAGCACCCAGTGTATTTTGTCAGTTCCCTCTTGCAGGGGGTTAGGTCAAGATATTCTGGAATGTAGAAGCAGCTTTTCGGCCTTCTCATGGCCTCAAGAAAGCTGCGCCACTATTTCCAAGCGCACGAGATCACGGTCGTCACCTGCCTCCCTTTGCAACGCGCTTTGCACAACTGAGATGCGACAAGGAAGATTGTGGAGTGGGCATTGGAGCTGCCGAGCTTTGGCCTCAGGTTTGAAAGTACTTCAACGATCAAGAGCCGAGCTTTGGCAGAATTCATAGTAGAGTGGACCGCAACCCCCCACGAGGAGATTCAAGAGACCGCCTGATGCGGAGCATCCTTCGGTCATCCCCATGGACCTTCTATCAACCATCCAAGCTCCAAGTGGACCCATGACAAGAGCAAGAGCTCGTGCTATTCAATCCGAGGTGACATCACTCCTATTCGATTTCCCTTTTCCTTCCAGTGAGACATGGCTACTACCTAAGTCCGAGACACTATGCGTGATCAGTACAACGTTCAAGCTAAGGAACCAAGTCTTTGAAGAAGAAAGCGACAAGCGTCAACACTCTGGACAGCCGGAAATTCGGCCCCGGAACTTCCGGCCAACCGAACTTCCGGCCTCCGGCGACTTCGACCAGCCGGGCATGCACACTTTCAGTTAGGCGGAACCTGCCGGAACCCGGCCGGAACTTCCGGCCGCGCAACTCAGCCTGCCGGAACTTCCGGCCCCCGGAAGCCAGCCCAGCTCCACCCGCGCCAACTCTCGGCTTAGGCCGGACCCTGCCCGGAACTTCCGGCCCTGCCTGCGTGCAGCCACTTGGGCCGAGGCCCGTGTACCCTTTCGTCCCGTAAACTATAAATACTCTCCCACCTCCTCCTAGTTAGGGTTAGCATTGGTTTAGCTCATCTTTGGTGTGAGAGCCCTTGCTCATCCACTTGGTTACCTTCTCCTCGGAGATCGCGCCTCCTCGGAGAAGATCCTTCCAAGGGATTCAAGACCCCCTCTAGGGTGGACCCCATCAAGACCTCCTTCCGGAGAAGAACGGTTACTCGTGTATCTTTCCCTTGTTGATTTTGAGTCTTGTGCTACCTTATGTTTTTACGTGATCTAGCACTTGTGTGATTGATCTCGTTGGTTGAGTGATTCTCTAGTTCCTCCCGGTGTTTTCCCTTGTGTTCTTCCGGCTCGTTAAAGTGTTTTTCCCCGTAGGATCCCCTCCAAACGTGAAAGATCTCCGATTAGGGTTCCACCCTACATCATCTATGGTATCATGAGCCACGTTGATCACGTTTTTGGAGCCCCTACCCTGTGTTTTCTAGCTTGATTTTGTTGTTTTCGTCCTAAATCCGAAAATTCCCCACCAAAAATAGCCCCAAAATTTTTTGTGATTTGTTGGTGTGATGAAGTTTTGTTGGATTTGATCCGTGGATTTGCTTTGCTTCGTGTGGATCTAGCATCCCTACCTTTCTTCCCCTCGAATTCCTTCTTTTCCCCTTAGGATTTGGGTTTTCCCCCCAAATTTTTCCGCCCAAACCCTCGATCCCGAAGTTCCTGTTCTTGGCAGATTCCCGACCCCCGGAACTTCCGGCCCAGCCCAGAACTTCGGGCCCCCGGACCTTCCGTCTTGCTCGGAACTTCCGGCCTAGACAGAAAGGTCGCGCATCTTCGCTGACCCCCCGCTTCTTCGGCAACTTCAACCTCGGTGTAGCGGCATCTTCGCCAACGTACTGAAGACCGTGCATCACATCATCGTCCACATTCGCATCAGTTTGGAACCTCGACCGTAAGCAAGGACGGTAATCTCGACGACATCTTTGTCCAAACCTTGCCATTGCATTGATAAACATCATAGCCATCTTTTGCGTTGCTTACCCATCGAGACTAGCCATTGAGTATTGCAGGCAACCTGACTTGTGCACATTAGTGATCAAACTCCATAGCATACATACCATACCACCGTGCTGCATATCTTGGGATCCATTTGTGTGTCACAAAGTTTTCATAGCATACACAATTGCTACCTTGGTTCGTAAATTATTGCATGAGAAAAGAGCTCAAAAGTGAAAGAGCCACCCAAGCTTTTAAGCAAAGAGAAAAGATAAGCAAAGAGCTTATGAGCAAGAACCATAGCATCATACTACATTAAGATTGTCATATTGGATCATCTTGGATCATAGCACCGAAATACCATACATATAGCATACGTGGGATAGAGATAGTTGCATTTTTGCCTAGTAGGTTGTGCACAAGTTCCGTATCCGCCTATTGTGCAATCGTGCTAAGCGTCTCTCTAGTATTGTGCAACACGAGCATTTTCGTGGATTCCACATTTTGGCTCACTTTTGGTTTGCACAATCCCACGTATCTATTTGCGTGTGTGTTTCTGTGTACCCCTACTTGCTTGGTCAACTTGTTGCATTGGCAAATTTGTGAATCTTTTCCAACATTATTGAAGCTCACTTACAATTGCACCAAATTTTGTGCCACCATTCTCACCAAGCTCCACCATAAGCTTTTATTTGTGTAGGTGTGAGAACCGACAAGGATTGGTACCAATGGTGCTATTTAATTGTCCGCGTTTGAGTGAACTTGATTCATTATCAACATCGGTCAAAGGTACATTGGTATAAGTTCTTCTCCTTCTACCACTCACATATTTTGCTTGGAATGATGGATAGGCCAAGTACTTCTACCAACCCACTCTTCATCGAGCAAGGCGACGACATGTCCTCATCGTCACCAAGAGCCACCTCTTTGGCGCTGTAGCGTTACATCAAGAGCAACAAGCAATGAGCGACCGCATCGACAACCTCGCCACCGACTTGCGACTCTCCGAGCAACGTACAAGAGACTACTTCGACAACAAGTTCGACGCTCACAAGCAAGAGAATGATGCAAGAATGGGCCGAGATCCGCGCATTGATGAGGAACCGACATCATTCCACTTCCTCATCCTCAAAGGCGGAGCCGCTCAAGTCAACACTCCGGCGACACCTTCTACGACTCAAGTACACCGTCATCGAACACCCTTGACGAGCAGCGCGCCAAGACCGTCATGCATCTACGCAACCCGCTACATGACAAGCATTCACAAGAGCAAGTCGATGAGCAAGTCCTCATCCTCAATCAAACCAAGCCGCTTTTGCCCAAGCTCAAGAACGACAACGACTAAGGCGCCAAGAGGAAGAGCGGCGGCGTCTACATCAACACGAACAAGGCCGAGGCTCAACGCCTTCAACAACAACGACGAAGCGCCAAGCTCTTGAGGCGCAACGTGCCCTTCAAGATTCAAGTCGATCCATGGCCAACCGCAATCGCGAACGGCACAATCAAGAGGAAGCCCTTCGAGAAGAAATCCAAGAGAGAAACTACCAATCACATTTGCAACGTCAAGTTCCTCAAGCTCCTCCACAAACTCGTCAAGCACCACCTCAACCTCAAGTTCAACAAGAGCAAGTTGATCATGGTCTTACTCCACGCCAAGAGCAACATGAAGATGATGGCAATCCACGTCAAGGGCGTCATCATCAACACCGACAACAACACAATGAAGAGCAACGCTATGGAAAGCTCAAATTCACCATGCCCAAGTTCAATGGAAGCAATGACCCCGAAGAGTACCTCTCATGGGCATTGAAAGTTGACAAAATCTTCCGGTTGCACAACTACGACGAAGAAAAGAAGATCGCTATGGCATAACTTGAGTTCCAAGACTATGTGCTCATATGGTGGGAACAAATCCTTGAGCTGACGACAAGCAAGAGGTGAACCTCCAATCACCACTTGGGCTCAAATGAAGGATGTCATGCGAGCACGTTTTGTGCCAACCTACTACAACCGCGACCTCTTCAAGAAACTCCAACTCCTCAAGCAAGGAACAAAGAGTGTTGAAGAATACTACAAGGAAATGGAGATAGCCATGATTCGAGCCAATGTGAAGGAAGATGATGAGCAAACTACGGCACATTTCTTGAATGTACTCAATCATCCCATCAAGAAGATCGCCGACTTCCAACCATACACCACCCTCATTGAGCTCGTGCATCAAGCTACCAAGGCCGAACGTCAAGTGCAAGATGACTTCAAATGCATGAAGTACTCATCCAAGACCTCTGACTTCTCCAACAACCAAGCTTCAACGACTACTCCAACATCTACTTCAACCAAACCTTCTCCAAATAATGACGACAAGTCAAGTTACAAGAAGACTTCGGCAAGTTCAAGTCGTCTTCCTCCTACTACAAGCAACCTCAAGCCGTGTGCTTCATCATCTACTCCGACCGATGAAACCATCAAGACAAGCTCCTTCAAGTGTTTCACTTGCGGCGGCCGAGGCCACAAGTCCTACGAATGCACCAACAAGCGCACCATGATCCTCAATGACGATGGCACCTATGACTCCTTGAGTGAATAGGAGATGGAAGCTCTTTAGCTAGTGGCCTTGCACCTGCTAGTAAACGAAGATGTAGATGGTCAAGTCTTTTGTGATGAGGATTCGAGCCCGCTCTCGTTGTCTCCAAGGTCTTGACTCTTCAACACCAACAAGAAGAAGACCAACGATGCCACATCTTCCACACGAAGGGCGGCATCAATGGAAGGTCAATCAAGGTCATCATCAATGGAGGTAGTTGCCACAACTTGGCAAGTGAAGAACTATGCTCCAAGCTGCAATTGGTCAAGAGGAAGCACCCGCACCCATACAAGGTTCAATGGCTAAGTGAATCCGACACTATCCGAGTCGAGCATACGGTCCAAGTCTCCTTCAAAATTGGTGCATACGAATACACTTTGGAGTGTGATGTGGTCCCAATGACCGTTTGCCACCTACTTCTTGGTAGACCATGGCAATTCGACCGTGGTGTCATACACAATGGGCGTACCAATCACTATAGCTTCAAGATGAAAGGGAAGGAATATGTGCTCGACCTATGTCTCCTAGTCAAGTGATAGCCGACAAGCAAGCCACCCACCATAGAGACAAGAGTGAGAAAGTGATACACCAAAAAGTGAGTGAGAGCCACAAGCCAAACTTGAGCGCCTCTTAGCCTAGAGAAAAACCTCATCCTATTTGCCACCAAAAGTGAGATGAGAGAAGTGTGCGAGAACCCATCGAGTGTGATGCACTTTGTCCTTGTGTGCAAGGATGGAGGTCCACAAACTAACACCTCTCACGAACTACCTTTAGTGTTTCAATCTCTTTTGCAGGAATTCCAAGATGTTTTCCCCGATGAGCTACCTCCGGGTCTACCTCCTCTTCGAGGCATTGAGCATCGAATCGACCTCATCCCCGGAGCGCCTCTCACAAACAAAGCTCCATGCGAGTCAATCCCGAAGAAACCCAGAGATTCAGCAGCACGTACAACAACTCATCGACAACGGTCATGTACGTGAAAGCCTAAGCCCTTGTGCCGTTCTGTTATACTTGTGCCTAAACCCGATGGAAGTTTCCGCTTGTGTTCCGATTGTAGACCTATAAATGCTATTACCGTTCGCTATAGGCATCCCATTCCTCGCTTAGATGATATGCTTGATGAACTTAGTGGAGCCAACTTTTTCTCGAAAATTGATCTTAAAAGTGGCTATTATCAAATTCGCATACAAGAGGGTGATGAATGGAAAACTGCTTTCGAAACCAAATTTGGCTTGTATGAGTGGTTAGTGATGCCTATGGGTCTATCGGAGGCTCCCGGTACTTTTGTGCGTCTTATGCATCATGTGCTTCGTCCTTATATTGGAGTCTTTGTTGTGGTATACTTCGACGATATTCTTGTGTTTAGCAAAACCATGAAAGAACATCTTGATCATGTTAGGGCTGTTTTGCAAACCCTTCGCAAGGAAAGTCTTTATGCAAACATGAAAAAATGCACATTTGGCGTTGACAAAGTGGTTTTCTTGGGTTTTGTTGTATCCTCAAAGGGTGTCCATGTTGATGAATCTAAAATTGAAGCAATTAAAACTTGGCCCCAACCCACCAATTTGCAACAAGTCGTAGCTTTCTTGGTCTTCTTGGGTTTTTATCGTCGCTTTGTGAAAGATTTTAGCACAATTGCCGCTCCTTTGCATGCTTTGAGCAAGAAGAATACCCCTTTTGTTTGGGGATCTTTGCAATCAACCGCTTTTGATGAGCTCAAGTGTTTGCTTACTCATGCTCCGATTCTTGCTTTGCCCAATTTTGACAAAACTTTTGAGGTTCATTGTGATGCAAGTGGTACCGGAATTGGCGGAGTTTTCATGCAAGAAAAAGCGAGCCATTGCATATTTTAGTGAAAAACTCTCCGATTGCTCAACTGAACTATCCCATCTATGACAAGGAATTATATGCTCTAGTGCGTGTGCTACATGTTTGGGAACATTACCTTAGACCTCATGAGTTTGTCATCCATACCCGATCATGACACGCTTATATACTTAAAATGTCAAACCAAGTTGAACAAGCGTCATGCCAAATGGAGTGAATTTATTGAATCTTTTCCTTATGTGATCAAGTACATCAAGGGTAACGAAAATGTAGTTGCGGATGCACTTTCACGCATATGCATGCTTGTCACTCAACTCGAGTTGAATGTTATTGGTTTTGAGCATATAAAAGACTTGTATGAGCATGATCCTTCTTTTGCTACTCCTTATGCTAAGTGTTTGACACACACATCTTGGGAGCGATACTACATAAAAGATGATTATCTTATGAGAGCTAACAAACTTTGCATTCCTGAGTATTCTCTTCGTTTGCTACTTTTGCAAGAGGCTCATGGAGGCGGACTCATGGGACACTTTGGACGCGACAAGACATTCGCCACGCTCTCCAAGAACTACTTTTGGCCCAAGATGTTCCGCGACGTCCAACGCTTCACCAACGATGCTTTATATGTCATAGCTAAGTCTAACGTTCAATCTCATGGTCTTTACATGCCTCTTCCTATTCCATATCAACCTTGGGAAGACATTAGCATGGATTTTATACTTGGTTTGCCTAGAACTCAAAATGGCAAGGATTCCGTCTTTGTTGTTGTGGACAGATTTTCCAAAATGGCACATTTCATTCCTTGCAACAAGATAGACGATGCTTCACACATTGCCAATCTCTTTTGTAGGGAAATCTTGCGACTTCATGGAGTGCCAAAGACAATTGTCTCGGACCGTGACGTCAAGTTCTTGAGTTACTTTTGGAAGACCCTATGCGCCAAGCTCGGAATCAAGCTGTTGTTCTCTTGACATACCATCCTCAAACCCGACGGCCAAACGGAGGTGACGAACCGTACACTCTCCACTCTACTTCGCGTGTTCATCAAGAAGAACATCAAGGAATAGGAGGCATGTCTACCCATCGCCGAGTACGCCTACAACCGTGCAAGACATTCGACGACCGGCAAGTCCCCTTTCGAGGTCGTGTACGGATTCAACCCGTTGTCCCCGTTGGACATTCTACCTCTTCCTCTGCAAGAGCGCACCAACCTCGACGCAAGTGCCCGTGCAAGCTACATCAAGAAGATGCATGAGGATACAATACAAACCACCGAGCGCCAAGTACAACGACTAGCGACAAAGCTCAACGTCAACAAGCAACCCATGGTCTTCAACATTGGTGATCTTGTGTGGCTACACCTTCGGAAGGACCGCTTCCCCAACGAACACAAGTCCAAGCTTCTCCCTCGAGCCGATGGACCTTTCAAGGTGCTATGCGCTACAACGACAACGCCTACAAGATCGACCTACCACGAGACAAGTACAATTTGAGCGACGTCTTCAACGTCAAGGACCTCATGCCGTACCATGGTGATGAAGATCTTGATCCGAGGTCGGATCTTTCGCAATGGGGGGATATGATGCAGAGCATCCTTCGGTCATCCCCATGGACCTTCCATCAACCATCCAAGCTCCAAGTGGACCCATGACAAGAGCAAGACCTCGTGCTATTCAATCCGAGGTGACATCACTCCTATTCGATTTCCCTTTTCCTTCCAAAGGAGACATGGCTACTACCTAAGTCCGAGACACTATGCGTGATCAGGTACAACGTTCAAGCCAAGGAACCAAGAGCTGAAGAAGAAACGACAAGCGTCAACACTCTGGACAGCCCGGAACTTCCGGCCCCCGGAACTTCCGGCCAGCCCGGAACTTCCGGCCTCCGACGACTTCGACCAGCCCGGGCGTGCGCACTTTCTGGTTAGCCCGGAACCTGCCCGGAACCCCGCCCGGAACTTCCGGCCCGCCCGGACCTTCCGGCCCCCGGAAGCCAGCCCAGCTCCACCCGCGCCAACTCTCGGCTTAGGCCGGACCCTGCCCGGAACTTCCGGCCCTGCCTGCGTGCAGCCACTTGGGCCGAGGCCCGTGTACCCTTTCGTCCCGTAAACTATAAATACTCTCCCACCTCCTCCTAGTTAGGGTTAGCATTGGTTTAGCTCATCTTTGGTGTGAGAGCCCTTGCTCATCCACTTGGTTACCTTCTCCTCGGAGATCGCGCCTCCTCGGAGAAGATACATCCAATGGATTCAAGAACCCCTCTAGGATGGACCCCATCAAGACCTCCTTAGGAGAAGAACGGTTACTGATGTATCTTTCCCTTGTTGATTTTGAATCTTGTGCTACCTTATGTGTTCGGTGATCTAGCACTTGTGTGATTGATCTCGTTGGTTGAGTGATTCTCTCGTTCCTCCCCGTGTTTTCCCTTGTGTTCTTCCGCTTGTTCGTCGTGTTTTCCCCGTAGGATCCCCTCCAAACGTGAAAGATCTCCGATTAGGGTTCCACCCTACATCACCGCCCTTCTCGGCAAGGAGACGAGCGGTGAGTGGATTATGTACTTTGACGGAGCTTTCTCACTCCAAGGTGCTGGTGCCGGCATACTACTTCTCGCACCCACCGGAGAGCGTGTCAAGTACGTAATCCAGATGCACTTTCCCCGGGAAAAATCAACGAACAATACGGCGGAGTACGAGGGGTTGTTTGCCGGTCTCAGGATCGGGGCAGACGTCAGAATCAAGAAGCTCATCATCGGAGGTGATTCTCAGCTCGTCGTCAAGCAAGTTAACAAGGATTACCAGAGCCCATTGATGGAAGCCTACGCGAATGAAGTGAGGAAGTTCGAAGACCGTTTCGACGGCCTACGGATGTAACATGTTCCCGGCGGAGAAACAGCATTGCCGACGACTGTCAAAATGCGCTGCCCTCAAGTTGCTCATGCGGAACTGTGTACCTTTGTACTTTAGTTAATTCAACCATCCGTAGAGCCGTCAGCAGGGCAGATCAAGCGAAGGAAGACAAGCCCCAGAAAGTACCTTCCCGCCGAGCTCCCAGGAGCCGCCGACAAGGAGGTTGCCGGGTAACCCAAGCATGCCGAGGGGCAACCACCTCCGGCAGGGCCCCAGGCCCTGACCATAGAGGCGGCCGCCCCTATGGCCGAAGATGAGCCTTTAGTCCTCTCCTCGAGCCCCAGGCCCCGGCGTGGGCACAGCACACCGTCCGTTTCCTCCAAACAGGGGAACTCCCTGAGGAGCAGGAAGAAGCAGAAAGAGTAGCCCGTCAGTCCAACATGTACCAGTTTGTAGATGATACCCTGTACAGAAGGAGACCAAACGGTGTCAGGCTAAAGTGCATTCCTCAAGAGGACGGACTAGAGCTGTTGGCAGAAATACATGGAGGTATGTGTGGCTCCCACATAGGGTCAAGAGCCCTGCCGGTAAGGCATTAAGCAAGGTTTCTTCGCCCATAGCCCTCCAGGATGCACAGCCGCTAGTAACCAAGTGTGAAGCGTGTCAGTTCCATTCGAAGAAGCTTCATCAACTAGCTCAAGCCCTTCAAAAAATCCCTCTCTCCTGGCCATTCTCGGTCTGGGGGTTCGACATACTGGGCCCCTTCCCCCATGCTGTCGGGGGCTTTGAGTACTTGTACGTCGCAATCGACAAGTTCACAAAGTGGCCCGAAGTGGAAGCAGTGAGGAAGGTGACAGCACAGTCAGCCGTCAAGTTCTTCAAGGGGCTAGTTTGCCATTTTGGTGTGCCGAACAGGGTCATCACCAACAACGGCATGCAGTTCACAAGCCGCACCTTCATGCAATACATCCAAGACCTCGGTAGCAAGGTCTATTTCGCTTTAGTGGCACACCCACGGAGCAACGGCCAGGCGGAGAGGGCAAATGCTGAAGTACTGCGAGGTCTGAGGACAAAGACTTTTGACAGGCTGCACAAGTGTGGAAGGCACTAGATTGATGAGTTGCTGACAGTTCTTTGGCCGATCAGAACGATGCCAAATCGAGCCACCGGCCAGACATCCTTTGCCCTGGTATACGGGGCAGAAGCAGTTCTCCCCACGGAACTCACATACGGGTCACCTCGAGTGCTCGCTTATGATGAGCTTGAGCAAGAGCAGTTGCTCCAAGATGACGCGACGCTCCTTAAGGAAGATCGTCTTGGCGGTATGCGACGCTGCCCGGCAAGCCTTGCGCCGCTACCATAGCCGCAAAGTTCATGCCTGAAGTCTTGAGGAAGGCGACCTTGTTCTTCGGCGTGTTCAGTCGGCCAAGAACTCCAACAAGTTGACACCAAAGTGGGAAGGCCCTTATCGGGTAATATGAGTCACCAGGCCTGGCGCAGTCCGCCTGGAGACCGAAGATGGTATCTCAGTGAGCAACTCCTGGAACATCGAACATCTTCACAAGTTTTACCCATGAGGCGCAGTTGCCGGGCTTCCCGGCAAACCACCTTTTGTACAAGCCTTGCCGACAAGGCATATAACCCTCTGTACAGAGCCAGGCGCAGACCCTGAGCATAAATAAATGAAGCGCTGGCGCCCTAAGTTTTAGCATGCATGCTAGGTTAAGTCTCTCTTTGGTAGGGTTGATAGTGCTCAGCGGCAACTAACCCCTAGCATAGAAGTCGGGTGTGTGTCCTTCCGTCCTTTCCAGTCCTTTCTTTGGTTCGCAGGCTGCACAGGCGTTTCTGCCAAGCCATTTAAGGGCAGGGAGACGGATCGACATCCTCGACCCCGGCAAGCCATTGCCCGGGGGGCTGCAGATTCAAGTATCCAACCATGGCAAGCCAAGGTTGCCAGGGGCTGCAGATTCAGATAAGTCTTTTATCCCCTGTTATGCATTTCCGTATGGAACTGGGACGTATGAAGCCTCGTTTATTCCTGGGCCACCGTGCTCCCCCTTTCCTGTGCCCAAGAACTATTCTCTGGGCCGGAACTTGGTTGTAGTTGCGGTGACAAGGAAGCAAACGAAGGGCCTAATCCTACTTCGCCCCTGCCTCTGCCGAGAGCGTGAGTATGGCCGTGCTATGAAGTGAGGGGACGGCGAGGCCTGTTGCCGGGCGATAATGTTTCTCTTAGGAATAACAAGGATTCATTCTTGGCATGGGCCTCGCTCACGCACAAAGAACCTGGCAAGCACCCTTTTTCATTAATACGTTCCAAACAAGTACAGTTCATACGGAATGTAAACATAGCAAGGGGATTACAAGGTTTAGATCTGACAAGTGCCCGCAGGCTTTAAAAACTAGAAAAAGATAAGTGCCCCGTGATTCCAGTTCTTGCCCGTTTCCTCCTAGGTGTGGCAGGTGAAGGCAAAAAGGAGGTGATGGGGAACGCGCCGATGGAGAGCTTGACGAGGAAGACCCTCGGCAGGGCGCATGGCCGAGGAAGGAAGGCGGCGCGGTCAGCCGGAGTCAGCGTCCTCCCACTTGACGCTCTCGTCGTCGCTGTTGCTGTCCTCCTCGTCACTCCCGCTTGAGGAGGAGTCTTCATCGTCGGAGGAGCTCTCCAGGCAACACCTTCGGCGAGTTCCCAAGTGCCCAAAGACCTTGACAAAGAGCAGGTCGTTCTCCATTAATTTGAATTGGAGAACGAGCCCCTCCGACAGGTTATGGGCACGAGCGAAGGTCTTCCATCCACGACGAAGATACATACCATGAGGGGCGGGGAAGTCTACGTCGACCCGCATGTTGCCATTCTCGGAGCCCCACATATGTAGCTTCAAAGCCTGTGGCGGGTCGAGCTCCATCTCCCGAGCGAACGGAGTAGGGAGACGAAGACGACGGCGCATTGGCCTGTGCAGCCTGATAAAGTATTCGCGGGGCTGGTCTCTGACGTGGCCCTCCATTGGGGGAGGGGCCGCTGGCGGAGGCGAGGCCGGTGCGCCGCCCCATCCTCCTCTTCCCCGAGCGACACGGCGGCCTCGGCCTCGCCCCTCCCCTCCCCCCACGTCCACCGCCTACCATCTTTGAGGCATGGGGGACACGTGGAGAGCAAGCCAAAATCGAAAAGATAGGTGAAGCGACTGTTGTCCACCCCGTGAGCGTGGGGCACGGGCGCCTTGAAGGCCACGACTCGTGTCCACTTAGTAAATGAGCCGCGCCCCTGCGTTTTCCTCTTTTTATGGGGAAGACGCGGGCCGCCTCTTTTCCACGATGTGACGCATGCATGCAATAGCCACCCCACGCACGACCCCAACGTCACGCATTCAACGCGGGTCGTGGGGAAGCGCAACGAGTGAGGGAGTTACTGCAATAAAAACTGCGCCGCGCGCGCCCGCGCACCGTTCTGGGCCTGGCCCAATAACGCTCCGCGCTTATATGTGGCCCAGGCCCGAGGGCTCCTGTCGGTGTACAAAAGTAGGGGTCCTATTTGTCCCCCTTTACTTGTGCACGGGAAGTTGCAGCCACGAGCAGATGGCCACGCTCGGCCGGGCAGAGGAAGCAAAGACACAAGATGACCAGAGCAATGCGAAGCCAGAAACACGAAGAGCAGAAGCGCGAGGTGAACTCCCCCGGCAAGGCCCTTGCCGAGGCGGCCTCCACAGCCCCGACAAGAACCTTTCCGGGGCAACTTGCCCAACACCAGCAGAGCTTGCACCCTTGAGCCTAAGAGTTCCGACACCATCACTGAGGGAGTCCCGGACTAGGGGGTGTCCGGATAGCCGGACTATCCTCACGGCCGGACTCCAAGACTATGAAGATACAAGATTGAAGACTTCGTCCCGTGTCCGGATGGGACTTTCCTTGGCGTAGAAGGCAAGCTTGGCGATACGGATATGTAGATCTCCTACCATTGTAACCGACTCTGTGTAACCCTAACCTATCCGGTGTCTATATAAACCGGAGGGTTTTAGTCGGTAGGACGAACAACAATCATACCATAGGCTAGCTTCTAGGGTTTAGCCTCCTTGATCTCGTGGTAGATCTACTCTTGTACTACCCATATCATCAATATTAATCAAGCAGGAGTAGGGTATTACCTCCATCGAGAGGGCCCGAACACAGGTAAAACATCGTGTCCCTTGTCTCCTGTTACCATCCGCCTAGACGCATGCAGTTGGGACCCCCTACCCGAGATCCGCCGGTTTTGGCACCGACATTGGTGCTTTCATTGAGAGTTCCTCAGACGCCACCGATAGGCCCGATGGCTCCTTCGATCATCAATAACGACGCGGTCCAGGTGAGACTTTTCTCCCCGGACAGATCTTTGTGTTCGGCGGCTTTACCTGCGGGCCAATTAAGCAGCCATGCAGAGCAGATCAAAAGCTTCGCCCACGCCATCGAGTCAGATTTGGAAATTTGAACTATACGGCCGATATCCGCGGAGACTTGATCTTCGACGGATTCGAGCCGCAGCCAAGCGTGCCGCCTTGTCTCGATGGGCATGATCTCGCTCTGCGAAACGGTGCCACGAGGCCGCACCAAGATCCGCTCCGACCCTTAATCCGGAGCCGGATCCCCGATCGAGGGCGAGTGGTTGGACACCGCCTCGGGGGCTACAATCTCTACGATGATCGAGCCGAACTCCATCCCTGTCCTTTGCGAAGACCTCGACTCCACGGTGCCGGACTCCTCTCCGGACTCCGAACCCTCCGTGCCCTTGCCAATCAAATCCGATTGGGCGCCGGTCATGGAGTTCACTGCCGCGGTCATCTTTCAGCACTCGCCCTTTGGCGACATCCTGAATTCACTAAAGTCTCTCTCTTTATCCGGAGAGCCTGGCGGACTACGGACAGGAAGGTTGGGATGCGACGACGAAGAAATTCAATGCCCACCCACCACCCACTTTGTAGCCACCGCCGATGATTTAACCGACATGTTAGACTACGACTCCAAGACATCGACGGTATGGGACGACGCCGGAGATTTACCAAGACCCAGCGCCTACAGGGCACTGGAAGCCCACCTCGTCATATGACATATACATGGTGGACATCCCGAAAGATGGGAACGGTGATGGAACAACGGAGGATGACCCCTCCAAGAAACAGCCGAAGCGCCGATGTCAGCGGCGCCGCTCTAAATCCCGCCACAATAAAAACGGTGATTCCGGCACGGGAGATAATAGCACTCCGGACAGTGCCGAAGAGAACCCTCCGGCAGACTCGGTAGCGGGAGGAGGAGAAGCAAGTCCGCCTGACGGTCTTGCGTAAAGAGAAGGTCGAGGACAATAATTATGCGCCTCCGTCGAAGATGAGGCAAGCTTCGACGGCCATTTAATTTGTCGTGCCCGAGGATCCCGCCAACAGAGGCGTTTCAAACGCAGGCTTATAGCCACGGCAAGCAGCCTCAAGAAAAAGCAACAACAACTTAGAGCTGATCAAGACACGCTAGGCGGCGGATGGATCAAGTCCTTGCAGCCGAAGAGTATGAACTCGAACGCCCCTCCAAAAGCTACCCCAAACGGGCCGTTGCCTCGACTAGAGGAGGAAGCACCCAAGTCGCCCGGCGCCACGACATGGCGTATCAAGCCACCTGCGGGTCATGGCGAAGAAGCCTCTCGGCCCTCCGCTCAAGCCACACCCGGCCCGCTCAAAAAGTACCAACGCAAGGGAAAAGCGTGCGGACTTGCGAGATATATTTGAGGATAAGGCAAAATATACAAGATCGATCTCACGGATCGCATGGGCGCCCAAAGAACACGGGATGATTACCGTCAGCGCGGATATAGCAAAACCGCCGGGCGAACACGAAGAGACAAAGCTCATATGAGCTACGCCATGATATAGCCCAATCTGAGGTGCCGCACACCCACTATGCTTCACGGATGAAGTAATGATTCATCAAATCCCCGAGGGCTTCAAGCCCGTAAACATCGAATCATATGATGGTACCACGCATCCTGCGGTCTGGATCGAGGATTATCTCCTCCATATCCACATGGCCTGCGGTGATGATCTACATGCCATCAAATACCTCCCACTCAAGCTTAAAGGACCAGCTCGACATTGGCTCAATAGCTAACCAGCAGAATCAATTGGTTGTTGGGAGGACCTGGAAGCCGCATTCCTTGATAACTTCCAGGGCACATATGTGCGACCACCAGACGCCGATGACCTTAGCCACATAATTCAGCAGCCAGAAGAATCGGCTAGACAGTTCTGGACTCAGTTCCTAACAAAGAAAAATCAAATCGTTGACTGTCCGGATGCAGAGGCCCTTGCAGCCTTCAAACATAACATCCGCGACGAGTGGCTTGCCCGGCACCTACGACAGGAAAAGCCGAAATCTATGGCAGCCCTCACAACCCTCATGACTCGCTTTTGTGCGGGAGAGGACAGCTGGCTAGCTCGAAGCAACAACTTGGCCAAACATCCTGATAGTCCGGATACCAAGGACAGCAATGGCAGGTCGCGTCGCAACAAGAACAAGCGCCGCATTAACGGCGATAATACTGAAGATATGGCCGTCAATGCCGGATTCAGAGGCTCTAAACCCGGTCAGCGGAAGAAGCCATTCAAAAGAAATACCCAGGGCCCGTCCAACTTGGACCGAATACTCGATCGCTTGTGCCAGATACATGGCACCACCGAAAAATCAGCCAATCACACCAACAGGGACTGTTGGGTGTTCAAACAAGCGAACACGTTAAGTGCCGAACTCAATGACAAGGGGCTGCATAGCGATGACGAGGAAGAGCCCCGGCCGCCGAACAATAAAGGACAGAAGGGTTTACCGACACAAGTGCGGACGGTGAACATGATATACGCAACCCACATACCCAAAAGGGAACGGAAGCGTGCACTAAGGGACGTATATGCGATGGAGCCACGCCCAAGTTCAACCCATGGTCTTCTGCCCGATCACCTTCGATCGAAGGACCACCCCACTAGCATCCGTCCACGGCGGTTTCGCGCATTGGTTCTTGACCCAATTATCGGCGATTTCACCTCACCGAGTCCCGATGGACGGCGGCAAAGAAACAACCTGCTTATCGGGATACAAAGGCGCAAAATGGGCATTAACCCCTGAAGGATTAAACCTACAAAGATGACCTTTAAAGGCGTCATACCGGGTGTAGAGGCCAGTTATGCGGGCTCGGTTACACTCAAGTGGTCTTCGGATCCCGGATAACTTCGAGCGAAGAGTTAATCTTCGACATCGTCCCATTCCGCAGCGGCTATCATGCATCGCTTTCGGACGAACCGTGATTTGCCAAGTTCAATGCGGTGCCGCACTACGCATACCTCAAGCTCAAGATGCCAGGCCCTCGAGGAGTAATCACGGTCAATGGAAACACCGAACGCTCTCTCCGAACGGAGGAGCATACGGCGGCCCTCGCGGCGGAGGTGCAAAGCAGCCTCTCACGGCAATTCTCGAGTCCGGCCACTAAGCGTCCGGACACCGCCAAGCACGCCCGGAGTAACCTACAACAAGCCCACCTGGCACGATTCAAGCACGAGTACCAATCCGGCCTCAACCCCACCCCTCGCACAATTGCGAAGCTAGTATAACGCGTACATAATTACGCTCTGGAGATACCATGGGCATATGGGGAGGGGCAAGACAACGGCACGCCAAGAATGCGGCTCGACCGCACCGAGGCCCCGTTTGTGTCATTTCTTTTTTCCTTTTCCTTTTTTACTTTCGTGGACTCCGTCTTCGTGAAGTCTGTCCGCCACTAGAATCGCCGAACTCACGATGCAACAGCCGTGGAAGCGTAAAACCACGTCAAGTGTTGTGTGGTCTCTATTACGAGCATTATACCTGTTTTACATACCATCCCCGCAGCTTACCTCGAGGGGACATGTTAGATAGTCCCATCCCTTGCTTATCGCACTATTTGTATCGTTCTGCTTCCATTGCGGTACCTTTCTGAATAAACAATACATAGCTCTTGCTTATTATTGCTCTACTTCCTTTATATATATATACATATGTTCATTTCACGACATGTTGCAACTGTACACTTTGGTATGGCCAATACACCAGGGGCTTAAGTATCCCAAAATTATGGTGTGATAAAGTCCGAACACTTTCACAAGTGCGGCACCCTGAACTTATAGCATTATATGAATTGGCTCTGGATCGTGTCTTAGGTCAATAGTTGGGTTTGCCCGGCTCCCGTGTTTTGGTACCTTACGTTCCGCTATATCGGCTAAGGTAGCACCGGGAGAACTAATCACGATTGTGCCCTCAGTTATTCGCTGGGTCGAGCACCTCGCTGGAGAAAGCTAAAACGACCGTCATGATAAGGCGAGAGCCGGTCGCTGTTCGAGAGGTTTTTTTGGGTCCCTAAAGACTTATGCCGCTTAGAGCGAGGAACCGGAATTGTCCGGCCAAGGCGTGGATAGCGCCCCGAACTCGGTCTTCCGAATATTAGGGGCTTCGCCGAAATTTAAAATTATAGAATTCTATGGCTAAGTGAGAGTGTTCAAGCATTATAAGCCCGGTTGCCTGGTTCGTTGTGTTGGGCGCCTCCCTAGATGGACCCAAGAATGGGAACAAGAGTGCTCAAGTTTATCCCGAACACCCCAGCACTCGTGGCATGGGGGCTGAAGCCAACGACTTGCCATCTCTCAAATTTGATAAACGGCCGCATAGAAGGTAATATTTTAAATTAATAAGCGTTGCTTAGCGCATATGAACAAGTTTTCAGCGCATGGGATAACAAATGCGAGCCTATTCAAAATTACATCCTTGGAGCACTCATCCGCTATTCGGCGAGCACCCTTGAGGAGGCCCTCATAGTACATTTGGGCGTCACGATGCTCATGGCCCTTGGTGGCCCGTCTGTCATGAGCTTCTCCGCATCCAGCTTGCCCCAAAGGCACTTTAGCACGGGCAAGGGCTCGACGGACCTCTTCAATGCAGGCGGAGCGCTTGATAACTTCAAGCCGCGACAGCATCCACCACCGCTGCACCAAGCTAAAGTAGCTCCTGTGCATGGCCTCCAATGGCCACAACCGCACTATAAGGCCCTTCATGGCCTGTTCGGCGACCTTGTGGAGCTCGACCAACCGCCTTGTTGGTCGCTTAGGGGCACCGGATGTCCGGCCTCAGCATATTGAGACCAGAACACCTTCTCCGTGGAGCTCCCCTCCTGGGCGCGGTAGAATGCGGCAGCATCAGACACACTACGGGGCAAATCTGCGAATGCTCCTGGAGAGCTCCGAATCCGGGTAAGTAATAGGTAATTGACTTTTACATTCTTGCTTTGCATAAAGAATGCCTTACCCGCCGCTATCTTCTTTAGTGCTTCGATTTCTTGGAGGGCTTTTTGGGCCTCGGCCTTAGCAGCTTTGGCACTCTCAAGAGCCGAGGCAAGCTCGACTCTCGGGTCTTGAGTCACGCCTCCAAACCCTCGTGTTTTTCACGAGAATCTGGAGCTCTAGCCGCACTCTCCGCCAGCTGCGCTTCCCTTTCTCTCGCTCGATGCGTTCATAACCGCTTTATTTTCGCCACGGACACCGCTTCCTTCGTGGTCGCCACCTCGTTAAGTGGCCCCTTGCATTACCATGTTATTCCTGTTATTTTTTGCAACCAAAACCCTTTCCATAAGGTATTTCTTTAATAAGGTATTTCTTACCTTCCTTGTCCTCGAGCTGCTTCTTGGCTTGTCCAAGCTCGTTCTCGGACCGCTCGAGGTTCTGCTTCAACGTATTGACCTCCGCAGTCAGTGCGGCAGAGGTCAGCAGCGCAGCCTGCATTTCCATATTAACATACTTATGTTAGACTCCTGCGTATATCTTTTTAGATCCTTAGTCCGGCTTTTCTTCCCGAACACCGAACTAAGCATCAGGGGCTACTTTCTATGCGGTAATATTTTTATCTGTTTTAAACTTACCTCAAAGCCTGTTAGAAGGCTGGTACAGGCTTCGGTCAGTCCGCTCTTGGCGGATCGACTGTCAGATCACCGCACTCATAACAGGCGGTGCTCCTCCTGATGGAGGCGCCATTGGCGCCTCCAGTAGCTATCCGGTGCCTCCGGTTGGGCCGGAGGACACCGGCGTCTTACCCTTCTTGCGAAGGATCCGCTGTCCGGACTTCGGAACCGCAGATGGTTCCGGCATGGAGTCCGGACGAGGGTCGGGCTTAGAGCCCCTGGGGGTCTTGCCCCCCGCGCGCCTGTAGTCCGGTTGGTCGCCTTGTGGCACCTCCTGGGCTACCTCCTCTTGACCAAGCCCCCCTTGGGGCCCCACCGCGGCATCGTCCGCAGCGTGAGGTGAGGAGGCGGCCGGAAGCGAGGTACTCTCCATTTCAGACGAGCCTGTGGACCCGCCGATGAATCGGCGAGCTCGCCCTTGGGCGGGCTGCATGATTGTTCGGCATTAAAGAACATTATGAAATTATGAAAAAGCCATGGGTATCCGGACACTTACGATCTCGCCAGGGGCTTGGCCCTTGTTGGCCAGTCCTCCTCGTCGTGATCGATGTTGGTGGCGAAGTCCGGAGGAAGGGTTCTTCCCTTCTTGGACCCTCCGCCTCCCTGCTAGGCGGCCTTCCTTTTCTTCTCCTCCCCACCTGGGGAGGAGCTTCTTCTTCTTCCTCCTCGTCCTCGGGAGAAGATTCGCCTTGAATCTGGCGGCACACTGGCGTCGGGGAGCTCCTTCGAGTTCCGTGGCCTCCTTCTTGGCCTTCTTCTCCGGCACCACATGGGCGCCGGAGCCAAAGAGCCCCGTCAATCGGGTGTCCTCCGGGTCTTCCGCAAAGGAGCCGGATAGTTAATCTGTCCGGACGTCTTCAGCCGATCTGTCAAAGATTAGTGAGTTTTAGATCCCGCGTAGAGTCAATCTATGAAAAAGAGTCCCGTAAAGGGTAAAATAACTTACCTCGCCGGCTGGACGCCGCGAGCTGTACCCGCGATCTTTGGTAGCGGATGTTGGGGCTTCAGCGCCCTTGAACAGCACCTTCCAGGCATCTTCGTACGTAGTATCGAAGAGCCGACTCAAGGTTCGGTGTTGTGCCGGATCGAACTCCCACAAATTGAAGGCCCGTTGTTGGTATGGGAGAATCCGGCGGATGAGCATCACCTCGATTACGTTGACAAGCCTGAGATTCTTGTCCACCAGGTTTCGGACGCATGTCTGGAGTCCGGATAGCTCTTCCAAATCCCCCCACGTCAGGCCCGTCTCTTTCCATGACGAGCCGTGTGGGAAAGCCAGATCTGAATTGGGCCGCCACCCATTCGGGTCGCGTGGCTCGGTGATGTAGAACCACCCGATTGACACCCCTTTATTGTCTCCACAAAGGCGCCCTCGAGCCATAGGACCTTGGCCATCTTGCCAACCATGGCGCCTCAAGCATTCCGGCAGCGGCCGCCCACTACCTTCAGCCGGACGTTGAAAATCTTCAGCCATAAGGCGAAGTGGGGCCGGATGCAGAGGAAGGCCTCACACACGACGATAAACGCCGAGATGTTGAGGATGAAATTCGGGGCCAGGTCGTGGAAGTCCTGGCCGTAGTAGAACATGAGCCCCCGGACAAATGGGTGAAGTGGAAAACCTAGTCCGCGGAGGAAGTGGGGTAGAAACACTACCCTCTCATGGGGCCCGGGGGTTGGAATGAGCTGCCCCGCATCGGGCAGCCTGTACGCGATGTTGCCGGACAAGTATCCGGCCTCCCGCAGTTTTGTGATGTGCCCCTCCTTGACGGAGGAGGCCATCCACCTGCCTCCCGCTCCTGACATGGTTGGAGAAAGGTCGAGGTGGGATGTGCGGACTTGGGCGCTGGAGCTCGAGTGCGCGGAAATGGATAAGCAAGGGAGGAAGAAGGCGTAGGTGAAAAGGTGGATCCATATCCCTTATATGGACGGACGAAGCTATGCGTCTGATGTACGGCGGAACCCTATGTGGACGATCTTTCACGTTTGGAGAGAATCCCTACGAGGAACACGAAGAACGAGCGGAAGAACACGAGGGAAATCACGGGGAAAACACAAGAGAACAAGTCCAATCACACATCCAAAGAGACAATCAAACACATAAGATCCACAAGGTACATGAACAACAAAAGGAAAGATACAAGGTAAGGTTCATCTCCAAGAGGAGGTCTTGATGATATCCTAGATGGATCTTCCCACAAGGGGGTCTTGATGATATCCCGCAGGATCTTCTCACATGGAGGTCTTGAACTCCTGTGGAGTGGTAGTCTCTCTCTCTCAAGAGTAGAGGTAGGAGCAAAGCTCACCTAAGAATGAGCTATCATATTTGCTAACCCTAACTAGGAGGAGGGGAAGGAGTATATATAGGTTAGTCCACGAAGAGGTAAGTGAGGAGGGGATACATGGGCTTACGGCCCGTCTGCCTTGTGAGCGCCGGATGTCCGGGCTGGGGCCCGGATGTCCGGTCGTTCGCGGGAGGCCGGATGTCCGGGGCACGGGCCGGATGTCCGGGCTGGTGAGGTCGGCCTCGGTGTTCTCTGGATAGGGGGCGCCGGATTTCCGGGGTTGGTCGCCGGATATCCGGGCGTTGCCGAGGCGCCGGATGTCCGGGCTGGCGCCGGATGTCCGGCCGCTGATGCTTTTGGCCGTCTGCAGGTGCAGCTCCTTGGCGGCTGCACAGGCACCGGATGTCCGCCTCGACCCGGATGTCCGTCAGCTGTAAGCAGCAGCTCCGTCTTCTTCCGTCGTCGCTTCGGGCTTCCCTCACGGATGGTGTAGTCATTCCTTGGCGCTTGCACTCCTCCTTGACATCCGTGAAGCTCCGACAATACCTATGCATGCACACGGGAGAAGTGTCAAGTAGTACACCATCCTCGAAGGGGTCAAGTGAGCACGTGTAAAGGAGAAGATTCACCTTTGTGTATGTGAAGAAGAGGTCACACGTGTCACTTGCCAAACGGACTCTTGACATGGTGATGACCGTAGGATGCTCCGCATCATCCCCTCCCCCTTGGAAAGGATCCGACCTCGGATCTAAAACCAAATCACCATGGGAAAGAGAAGGCGGTGCCGTGTCAAAGTGGTCGATCACCAAGCTCTCGTCATCTTGAAGCTCGAAATGGGCACTCTCCAATGTCGCACCATCTTGTGATTCCTTCAAAAGGAGTAAATAGAACAAACACTTGGAAAAAAAAATGTGGTTAGCGTTAGTGCAAAACCAAGCATTCAAGAGGTGATTCACCAAACAAGTGTTGTCATCAAGCATAGCATTTGGTGTGACAAAGGATTGTGACATGGCATGTAAGCATATCAATCGAGCACAAGCAAAAATATCATGGGAACAAGCATGTAAATGTGAGGTAGAGATGCAAATATGTGTGACAAGAGCATAAGCATCCACCTCAAGGTCATAGTAAGCATGCATAAAGCGCTCGACAAATGGTCGATGGTAGGCATAGGAATCATTCACAACACCAAATAAGATGAGATGTATCCAAGCATAATATGCATAGGGTGTAGTGAATATAGTGTGGCACTCAACACAATATAAAGAGCAATTGTTCATCATGTGTGAGGCAATCAAGTGAATCATGTAACAAGCAAAGGGACATGGCATATGTGAAGAAATGATATTGGTGCAACCAACCATATGATAGTAGCAAGTAGTCCATGAATTGGATGCAACACACAAGGTATATATGTCATGAAGCATGGAAATGTGGGAATCATGGGTGAAAGCAATATCTCAAGTATGCGTTCAAATGGTGCAAGCAACACATGAAGTATGATCCACAATATCCAAGCTCAAGAAGGATGTCACCTTGAAGGCGTGTCCTTGTGCATTCTTCACAATGCCGAAGTGGAAGCAAATGCGGTGTAGAAGTGATCCGTGGTAGAATGTATGAGGCTCGCTCTCAAGAGCTCGAATGGTCAACTCACGTGAAGTGGAAGTCGACACAAAGTCCAAGTATCCTACACAAAAGAGACACAAACCAAAGAAATTGTGCGCGTGGTAAATGTACACATCATCCATCATGATGTGTATGTGCACGTGTGAGTTAGCACAAGATAAGCATCGCTCAAAGAAATTTGATGCATGGTATAAGAACATGTCATCCATCATGAAAGAATAGTTATTATGTATGACACGATGGGGACACAAATTGAGAATGCAAGTATATGGCACATCAATAGCATGTTTCTTCATGGGGAGCATATGGTGCACACAAGTATGGGAATCATGCAATGAATAGGATGGATCAAATTCTCCTAACATGTATGAGGAAACTATGGGGGTCTCCTCATGAGCAATATTGGAAACATCATTTGGAGAAAATGGACAACATCCAAAACAATGCATATCCGAAGCTAGGTGGGCATGGCATGGCATATGAGATAAATGATGCAAAGAGAGCATATCAATATCATCACAAGAAAAACAAATGCCAATAACCATGGGCTTGTCATCTACGCCATATGTGCAAATTGGGTTTATTTTAATGGCATATGCATAGTCACTATGGAGAGATTGCAAATAAGACATATGGTTGATCTCATGCATAGCATATGACAAGTCAAGCGGATTAGCAAACATGATGTGACCTAAAGAATTGTCACAAGAAATCCTATGTAACATAGCATCACAACTAATAGACTCCACATGAGAATCATCATATTCATCATAAATGGGCAAATCATCACATGGGGAATCATACTAGAATGAAGCATGTCAATAGGGTGATCAACATCATGCAAGCAATCAATGTCAAAATAGTCCACTAGTGGGACGAGAGCATCACCGTCACCTTTGTTACCTTTGTCATTCCACTCAAGTGGTGTAGGTGAGGTGGGAAAGACCAAATGGTGGTCATCTTCATCTTGATGGAATCATGTGGGGGGTGCATCATATTCCACCATGGCCATCGTCTTGTCCAAAGGGAGGACGAAGTCGCCGAGGATCGTAGCGTCATCATAAATGGGACCTAGCACCAAATGAGAAGACACAATAGAGGTAGAGGTCAAGTCGTTAGTGTTGAAAGTGGCCTCACATGACCTATCAACTATCTCACTCTCTCTATGTGGTGGTTCACTCACTCCCTCAAAATAGGTGCACTCAAACTCACGTATGGTGGAGTCACTCATCTCACACAAGTGGTGGTTGTGGCTCTCCTCACATGGGATTTGTGGCAGCTCATCATGTATGGGGTTAGTGGTGAAGTCACTCTCACTCTCAATATGGTGGCAAAAGTCACTCAAGTCATCGGACGTCGCCCGTGGTCGAAGGGAAAATCCCATGCTCAACCGCCTCGTAGTAAATGCGTTGTGGATGAAGGTCAAGATGGCACATCATCGCTCTAAATGCCGTGGATGAAGGCCAAGATGGCTCAACATCACTCTCGTCGTGGATGAAGGCCGAAGATGGCACAACATCACTCTCGCCTCCTAAGATGGAAGCATCATCCTTGCTCGCCACCTTGTCGCTTGCCTCCAAAGCTTGGTCCTTGAAGGTCTCCGTAGTTGTACTTGTCGCCGCACCATCTTGAAAAAGAGTCAAGGTAGACTCGGCATCATCAATGCCACAAAGAGGGATGGCGGTGAAGTTGCACTTGGGAGCATCGTCTTGGAGCTTGTCGGGCTTGGACATCGTGGTGGTACTAGCCTCATGCTTGTCGTAGAGCTTGGTCGCCGCGAAGTGTGCTTGGGGTGGAGAAGCCTTGGCCTTCCTGAGTTCTTGTTCCGCCTTGAGAGCACCAATGTAGTAGTCGTCGATGGACTTGTAGTTCTCGAGGAAGATAGTCTTGGAGATGTCGTTGTTCAATCCCATCATGAAGTGGAACTTCATCGAAATGGGGTCGTCCACACCGGCTCGTCGCAAGGCGATCTTCATCTCCTTGAAGTACTTGTCGATGGACTTGGATCCTTGAATGGTGTTCTCCAATTGGCGAAGAAGTTGTTCCGTAGGTTGGAGGCACAAACTCTCGCCGCAAAGCTCTCTTCGTCTTGGGCCAACTCATGTCGTAGTACTCAAGGTGTGTGAAGCCACCATGTCGAGGCGTGGTCGTGGAAGTTTCTTGTGGCGCACTTCACTTGATCTTCGGGAGGAACTTGATGTAGCTTGAGGTAGTAGTCGTCCATTAAACGCCTCCCACTCGAGATACTCCTCGGGTTCGTGAGTCCCATAGAAAGGAATCGGCGTGGTCGATGTTGAGGTCGTTGTGGCTCGTGGAAGTCGCGGACTTGAGCTTGGGGAGCTTCTCTTGAGCGTATTCTTGAGGTTCTTGTTGGCGAAGATGCCGTATGTCCGTAGGCGAAGATGCCTTGAAGTCGCTTGGCGAAGATGCCAAGGGAGATGGTGAAGTCGTTGAGCGGTTGTTGGTGTTGAGCTCATGACCTTCACGTTCTTGTTGATGATGGTGTCGATGCCGATGTGATGTTGCCGGAGACGGTAGCTCGGAAGCATGTGCTCCGAGCCGCCTTCTCGAAGATGAGGAAGATCGCCAGGTAGGCCTTGATGAGGGCTTTGATCTCCTCCATTTGAGATTGCATCTTGGCGTCGGAGTTGTTGTTCGTGGCATCGAACTCGTCGTTGTTGTTGTAGACCGAAGGTGAAATGCCTTGCCTATCCATCACAAGACTCGAGTAGAGGTGAGTAGGAAATGAGATAAACAATACCAAGTTACCTTTTCCCAAAGTTGAGGATGTATCCTGTTTCACTCAATGTGAAATGAAAGAATAGTGGAATTGGTACCGGACTTGTTCACTCACACCTATCAAGTAAAGCTTATGGTAGAGCTCGGTGAGGATAGTGGCACAAAAATTTGATGCAAAATGTTAGCAAGAGTCAATAATGTTGAAAGAGATTCACAAATTCTCAAGCGAAACAAGTAGACCAATAGCAATATGTTGCACAAGGAAACACACACAAAGAAAGATAAATGGGGTCTTGCAACCAAGGAATGAGCACAAAATGTGGAATCCACGGAAAACGCTCGTGTTGCACAACTCAAGAGAGACGCTAGCACGATTGCTCTATTGGCGGATACGACACTTGTGCACAACCTATAAGATGCAAAATGGGTAAACTTTCTATCCCAAGTATGCTATATATGTATGGTTCCCGGTGTTTTTCACACAATGATCCAAGATGATCAAGTATGATACCATATGATATAATTTGATGCTATGGCTATTGCTTACAAGCTTCTTTGCTCTCTTTCTGCTTAAAAGCTTTATTCTCTTTTTTTTGTATGTATGGCCACTTTGCGAAATGCACAAACCAAGATAGCAATTGTGTATATGCGCGAACAATCTTGTGACACAAGAGATGATATGATACCAATATGATATGGTATGTATGCAATGGAAGGTGTAGACCACTAATGTGCACAAGTCACGTTGACGGCAATACTCAAATGGCTAGTCTCGATAGGCAAGTAACGCAAAATGGGATAAGGGGTTATCAATGCAATTGCAAGGGTAATATACAATGGTGTCGCCGAGGTTATTGCCCTTGGAGATGATGAGTGGCGGTGTTCTTGATGTCGAGCCGTTCCTAGTTAGCCGAAACACCCTAGGAAACGGAAAAACCGCAAACTCAAAATCTCAAAGGCAAATGTCAAAGTGGTGGTAGCGGAAAGCGGTGGTGGTTTGCACTTGGCAATGCGGAAGTGAAATGATTGGCTATACACGGTGTAAGAGTTGGAAGCACGCGGTCCCTAAGTAGCCGAAACACCTTAGGAGACACAACTCACAACTCAAACAAAATTGGTTAGGTTGCGGAAGTCGGTGGTGGTTATGCGGAGGATGTGGCGGAAGCCCTAGGCAAAGATGCCAAAGTTCACAAAATTTGATGGAGTCAAATGGTGATGGTAGTATTTTTATGGGGAGGGGATGTCAATAGCTTCAAAACGAGCTAAAGAACGCCAAAATCGGACTCGGATGAATTAGTTATGGCGAAACGGTGAAACGGAAAAACAGAAATCTCGGGGCCGGATATCCGGCGCTCGGCCCGGACTTCCGGGGGTATGTCCAGAACCGAGCGGATTTGGTGCTCCAGGGCCCGGATGTCCGGCTTGGGGCCCGGATGTCCGGCCGGATGGCCCGGATGTCCGGCCTGAGGCCCGGATGTCCGGCCCGACGATTCCAGATCTCGTTTGGGGCGGAAATTGATGATTTCGGGGGCAAAATTTGATGGATTTCGTGGATGGAAGATGGGGAAACTTGGGGGAAAGCTAGATTCACTTGAAATCAAGCAAATCCATGGATCAAAATCAACAAAACATCATCAAATCTAACAAATCACAAAAAAAATTTGGGGCTATTTTTGTGGGGAATTTTCGGAATTAGGACAAAAACAACAAAATCAAGCTAGAACACACGGGGTAGGGGCTCCAAAAACGTGATCAACCTAAGCTCTGATCCATAGATGATGTAGGGCAGAACCCTATGTGGACGATCTTTCACATTTGGAGAGAATCCCTACGAGGAACACGAAGAACGAGCGGAAGAACACGAGGGAAATCACGGGGAAAACACAAGAGAACAAGTCCAACCACACATCCACTAGACAATCAAACACATAAGATCCACAAGGTACATGAACAACAAAAGGAAAGATACAAGGTAAGGTTCATCTCCAAGAGCAGGTCTTGATGATATCCTAGATGGATCTTCCCACAAGGGGTCTTGATGATATCCTCAGGATCTTCTCACATGGAGGTCTTGAACTCCATGGGAGTGGTAGTCTCTCTCTCAAGAGTAGAGGTAGGAGCAAAGCTCACCTAAGAATGAGCTATCATATTTGCTAACCCTAACTAGGAGGAGGGAAGGAGTATATATAGGTTAGTCCACGAAGAGGTAAGTGAGGAGGGATACATGGGCTTCGGCCCGTCTCTGCTTGTGACGGCGCCGGATGTCCGGGCTGGGGCCCGGATGTCCGGCCGTTCGCGGGAGGCCGGATGTCCGGGGCACGGGCCGGATGTCCGGGCTGGTGAGGTCGGCCTCGGTGTTCTCTGGATAGGGGGCGCCGGATTTCCGGGGTTGGTCGCCGGATATCCGGGCGTTGCCGAGGCGCCGGATGTCCGGGCTGGCGCCGGATGTCCGACTCACGATGCTTTTGGCCGTCTGCTGGTGCAGCCTCATGGCGGCCTGCACAGTGCGGATGTCCGCTCGCCCGGATGTTCGCCGGCTGTAGCCAGCAGCTCCGTCTTCTTCCGTCGTCGCTTCCGGGCTTCCTCGCGGATGGTGTAGTCATTCCTTGGCGCTTGCACTCCTCCTTGACATCCGTGAAGCTCCGACAATACCTATGCATGCACACGGGAGAAGTGTCAAGTAGTACACCATCCTCGAAGGTGTCAAGTGAGCACGTGTAAAGGAGAAGATTCACCTTTGTGTATGTGAAGAAGAGGTCACACGTGTCACTTGCCAAACGGACTCTTGACATGGTGATGACCGTAGGATGCTCCGCATCAGCGTCCCCCACCAGCCTGGTAAAACTCGCTTATTTCCCAAGCGCCATAATCAATGGCGCGGATGGGTTACCCACGTTCGTATTGATGAGAATCCCGGAATAAGGGGGCACGATCTATGCTTTGATAAGACGTGCCAAGGAAACCGCCTCGCTAAACACGCTGAGGTGAAACAAGAAAACGATTCATATAAAGGCCTGGCCGTGGTGTGTTGTCACGCCGCGGAATACGTCAACAGATCTGTGCAAAAATTATTCTCTCTGGTGTTATGTGGAACTTGTTTTGCGAGCCGGACACTATCCTTGTGTTCAAAACCTTCTATGAAGTATCCGGAGGAGGAACCCGCCTTGCAATGCCGAAGACAATATGCGCCACGGACTCGTCGTCATTGAAGCCTGGTTCAGGGCTACCGAGGAGTCCGGACTAGGGGTGTCCGGATAGCCGGACTATTGTCACGGCCGACTCCAAGACTATGAAGATACAAGATTGAAGACTTCGTCCGTGTCCGGATAGGACTTTCCTTGGCGTAGAAGGCAAGCTTGGCGATACGGATATGTAGATCTCCTACCATTGTAACCGACTCTGTGTAACCCTAACCTATCCCGTGTCTATATAAACCGGAGGGTTTTAGTCCATAGGAAGAACAACAATCATATCATAGGCTAGCTTCTAGGGTTTAGCCTCCTTGATCTCGTGGTAGATGTACTCTTGTACTACCCATATCATCAATATTAATCAAGCAGGAGTAGGGTATTACCTCCATCGAGAGGGCCCGAACCTGGGTAAAAACATCGTGTCCCTTGTCTCCTGTTACCATCCGCCTAGACGCACAGTTCGGGACCCCCTACCCGAGATCCGCCTGTTTTGACACTGACAATCACCCACATTGGAACCAAGGCTCGGGAGGCGCCTCCATGATGGCATGCAGATCTTTGTGAAGACCAAGAACATGCAAGATTAGATGAGAATCAAAAGACGAAGATCCTCGGCAAGATCCTTGCCGAGGATACCCACGAGACCTCCCGGCAAGACCCTTGCGGGGGACGCCCACGCCGCCGCGGCAAGACCCTTGCCGGGGCCCCGGCAAGACTCTTGCCAAAGACATCCGCTGGGCCACAGCCAGGCCCCCACCTGCCAAGACTCCACCGCTGTTCCCACACCGCTGCCAGCCCACCAACTAGGCGAGCACCTGCGTGGTGACGTGCGGGTTCCAGGCCAACTCAGAAAGCACATGCATGGTGGCATGTAGATCTTCGTGAAGACTCTGCCATCGCACCAACTCAGCAGCCAACCAGCGTGGCACTACATGCCTCGTCAACTCGGACGTGCGTCGAAGCTAGGCGAGGCGGTGACAGCTGGGAGGAGCTTCCTTGCCATCCCCAATAAAGCAAGAAGGGCACGTCGGCAACACATTAAATGCATTTGTCCTATGGTGTCAGGAGATAGACTCGACTACTGTACCAACTTTCCACCTCCTGTGTGCGACTGTGGCAGCCCCTTTTGACTATAAAAGGAGGCCCGCGACATACTGGGAGAGGATTTAGACTTTTTGGACCCTGCACGCTTTGTAGCTAGTCCAAGAATACCAGATAAACATAAACCAGCAGGAGTAGGGTATTACGCATCACTTGCGGCCCGAACCTGGATAATCCCCTACGTTGATCTTCTAATCCCGCTCTTTCGACAGCCCCGCGCCCGCCAACCGTAGCAAAAGGGATTCTTCGTGATCCCGTAGGTGTCGTTTCCCCCGACAGGTTAGTCCTAAAAATAATATAAAATAGCATATTAATGCATATAAAACATCCAAAATAGATAATATAATAGCATGTAACAATAAGAAATTATAGATACGTTGGAGGCATTATAAGAAATCGGGGTGGCCCGCTTACCGCCTCGATGGTGGATCCTGGGTGGTCTCGTCTCCTCCGCTGTCGGAAATCTGGTAAGTTCGCCTACCCTTCTCTGACACATGGGAATCTAGGGTCGGCGCCAGTGTGCGCCTCGTCTCTGGCTGTGGGAGATCTGGTCTCCTTCCCCTCTCCATGGGCGTGATACATCTCCATCGTATCTACTTTTCCAAACTCTCTTGCCCTTATTTTGGACTCTAACTTGCATGATTTGAATGGAACTAACCCGGACTGACGCTGTTTTGAGCAGAATTGCCATGGTGTTATTTCTGTGCAGAATAAAAAGTTCTCGGATTGACCTGAAAATCAAAGGAGATTAATTTTGGAATTAATAAAAAATATTGGCGAAAGAATCAGCATCAGGGGGGCCCACACCCTATCCACTAGGGTGAGGCGCGCCTAACGCTAGGGCCCCTGGACCTCCACCGACCTCAACTCCAACTCCATATATTCACTTTTGGAGAGAAAAAAATCAAGAAGAAAGTTTCATCGCGTTTTACGATACAGAGCCGCCGCCAAGCCCTGTTCATCTTCGGGAGTTCAGATCCGGAGTCCGTTCGGGGCTCCGGACAGGGGAATCCGTCGCCATCGTCATCATCAACCATCCTCAATTACCAATTCCATGATGCTCACTGCCGTGTGTGAGTAATTCCATCATAGGCTTGCTGGACCGTGATGGGTTGGATGAGATTTACCATGTAATCGAGCTAGTTTTGTTAGGGTTTGATCCCTAGTATCCACTATGTTCAAAGATTGATGTTGCTATGACTTTGGTATGCTTAATGCTTGTCAATAGGGCCTGAGTGCCATGAACTCAGATCTGAACCCTTTATATTTTCATCAATATATTTGTGTTCTTGATTTGATACTGCAACCCCATAGTGAAAATAGTCGGGACCACTCCCGGTGATGACCGTAGTTTGAGGAGTTCGTGTATTCACTAAGTGCTAATGCTTTGGTCCGGTACTCTATTAAAAGGAGACCTTAATATCCCTCAGTTTCCAATAGGACCCCGCTGCCACAGGAGGGTAGGATAAAACATGTCATGCAAGTTCTTTTCCATAAGCACGTATGACTATATTCGAAATACATGCCCACATTACATTGATGAACTCGAGCTAGTTGTGTGTCGCCCTATGTTATAACCGTTGCATGATGAATGCCATCCGACATAATTATCCATCATTGATCCATTGTCTACGAGCTTTTCACATAATGATCTTTGCTAAGTTACTTTTCCGTTGCCACTACTACAATTGCTACGAAACTACTACTGCCACTTTTGCCACTGTTACCTTTACTTCCATACTACTTTGCTACTAAATACTTTGCTGCAGATATTAAGTCTTTCAGGTGTGGTTGTAATTGCAACTTAGCTGCTAATACTCGAGAATATTCTTTGGCTCCCCTTGTGTCGAATCAATAAATTTGGGTTGAATACTCTACACTCGAAAACTGTTTTGATCCCCTATACTAGTGGGTTATCAAGACCTTTTTCTGGCGCTGTTGCCAGGGAGCATAACTCTATTCACTGAGTCACTTGGGAATTATATCTGTTGATCACTATGAGGAATTTGAAAGATCAAATAACCAAGATTTTTCCCTCAACTATGAGGGAAGGTAAGGAATTGCCATCTAGCTATGCACTTGATTCTGCTTCTGTTTTGAGTAAACTTGTGACACCTATACTAGCTATTCCAATATGTCGCATGTTATTGATGATGCCACTTCTACTATGAATGATGCTTATGATACTGCTTCTGTGCTTGATAATACTGTGCCACTAGGTGAATTTCTTGATTAACAACTTTCTAGGGTTAGAGAGAATGATATTACTGAAACTGATGAAATTATTGAAGATTATGATTATGATTCTCCCCCTAGATATGAATTGCCTGTTGTTCCTGAGGGTTCTGTTATGGATGAAGAAACTGCTAGAGACTTTCTTGCTTGCAATGATAGAGATGATCTTAATAAATTGTTAGCTAAGCTGGAAAAAAAATCCTTGAATGCTAGAATGAAATATGATCCTACTTTTGCTACTTCACCTATCTTTATTACTGATAAGGATTATGAATTCTCTGTCGATCCTAAGTTAATTACTTTGGTTGAATCTAATCCTTTTCATGGTTACGAATCTGAAACTGCCGTGGCACATCTTACTAAACTAAATGATATAGCCACCCTATTTGGTCATGAGGAAAAAAATTGATATTACTATATCCTTAAATTATTTCCTTTCTCATTAAAGGGTGATGCTAAGATATGGTTTAATTCTCTTGCTCCTGGTTGTGTGCGTACACTACTGCAGGATGCTGATAACGCGACACTACGATCAGAGACCCTTTGACAAAACTATGTGCGATGCATTAATCAGAAATGGGGATGTAAAAAACCCGTCAAAAAAGGTGCAAAACGTTTGTGATGGCGGAGCCATCAAACACGATTCTGATTTTAGTTGTGTGTGCGATTCAGGGCACACGGTTAACCCGTTCGAACTATTTGTGATGAGGTAGAACAACAGAAACGGGCAACCATATCAATGTGTGTGTGATATACGACATACAGTTCGCTCCGATGAACTGTTTTCTATTAGGGAGTGCAACAGAAACGGTTAGCCAGATCAAGGCGTGTGTGATATAGGGTTCACTCGGACGAACTATTTTTGATTAGCGAACACAACAGAAATGATTCAACTTAACAAGATGTTTGTGATACATGGCAAACAGCCGAGTCAACAGCAAGCAACCAAGTGGTCAACCTTATGCCATCAACAAATTTTGACCTTGTTTCTCGTCACATTGCAGATTACAATGCAATAAGTAATTGCAAATCTGTTCACACCTATCAAACTAATACGTGTTCACACTTAGCATCGGGCTATAAAAACTACCCACTCAAAAATTACTTCACAATTCCTCTCCTCATCACCCACAAAACTGGTCTTTCATGTCAAGTCATTCCGCCATGACCGGTAGGAGGAGTTTAGGGTGGACATATAACCAGGCATCAAAGACCAAGGCCGTGGAAGCATTATAGAGGTCCCGCCGTGAAGCCGCAGCCGCAGCAGAGATGTCCCGGCATGCCGCGGAGCCCTCGAACGAGCTCTCACGGGCACGCGAGGGATCTCACAAGCGCATTCGCAGCGTCGGCCATCGCGACGAGCCGGCGTTCCTGAAGTCCTTCACCGGCGACGACGGCACACAGCAGGAGCTGGTCGACATCTTGATGAAGCCGCTCAAGATCAGCGATGCCTCGGTTGCACGCAGGAGATTTGGTAACCAAATTATGAAGAAATACCACTCGATAGCATGTAAGCTTTGAGTCATATATGCATGTTGTAGATGTTCGTTTAATTCTTATATTTCATCTCATCCAAAATCAATTAGTTTTATAAAAAAATCTATTTTAAGATTCATGGAATTGTGCATTGTAAAGCATAAAGTAAAAACAAAAAGTGACAATTCATTTAGAAAAAAATGTTTGGGCAATTAAGACATGGAAGATTCTAGAGAACAAATAAGAAGTTCTTGTATTTTGAGGTTTGTGCATTATGCTTAAGTTCAACCATGGAGTCTTCTAGATTGTACATGTGGCAGAATCTAGTGGAATGTAGATGATGTCCAACGGCCAGTAGTGCTCGGATTTGCCATCTCTGTACCGTCGGATTGGCTTCATGCAACGACCAACTTTGAAAGTTATTCGCACACTATATAGGGGTATAGATATAGATGTGGCCCATGCTAGACCAAATAAAGTTTGAGCGCATGCGTGGCATGACCCCTCCCCGCCGCCGCCTCGAGTTGGGAAATTGACATCGTGCGTATTGAACCGGGCTTGGAGTCGGGTGCACGGTGTTCGGTTTGTAATGTAGTTGGTGGCCCATCAAAGTTGTGCATTTGGGATTTAAACACATCACACACCACCGTACTCCATACATATTTTTTGGGCATGTAGTGTATACGGTTCTTCTGATCGACCACCTCTCCATTGTGAGATTTTTGTGATGAAACTCATATGTGTGGGCTCCCCGAGTGTGTGTGTGTGTGTATATATATATATATATATATATATATACACATATCATCCCTTTGACCGATAATGAGGGGTATGTGTTGGCCATGAATGGCTTCCTCCTAGTTCGTGTTAGGGCCGGTCACCGTCACATGTCGCTCAACCAAAGCTCGAGCTCATGCATTGTCAGGATCCCTCCCACATGCTCGGTTTGCTGGCTTCGACCTACATCATACCCTGCGTATCTCGTCCTTAACTACCTTAACTTCATGGTTGTTGTCTGTATCGAGAGGTGGGCACCACATCTAAATTGTACATTATTCTATATTGAAAACACACATCACCCCTTCCCCACGTCGTCATTTTGGGCCGCATGCAAGAGGTGCTGATTTTGTGGTCCCTCTCGTATGCGATTTTTCCGATGGTTCTATCTATTGGCCCAAGCGGTTTATCGACAACAATGTCGTTTGACCAAACGATAGATTCATTGGTCCGTCTTATGGTAGGTCATGGCGACATGCATGTATGACCAAAGTATCGATCATTACGTGCATCCGCCTACCGACACGAAGTGGGAGGTGGTGGCCAATCATCCTACCTACGTACGACATATATATACAAAACAAATATATATATATATATATATATATATATATATATATATATATATATATATATCCTAGCTGCATTTACATATGTATACACAAATGTTTCCTACAAGCAGTGGGTAGTTACCACCACTTGCGTTTTGTATGTTCTATGTAGTATCTGTTGAAACCGAGAGTATGTACGTGTAGTATGTAGTATATAATAGTGTTTAGGTAGTATATATCCAAGGGTGCTTTTGGGTTTGCGAGGCATGTGCCACCAAAGTTATGCACTGTGTATTTAAAGCTTTAAACATCCCCAATATTCCTACATATATTTGGCCACTTCCGGTGGTTCTTTACTTGGCCCTCTCATCGATCTTCGATTTACCTAACCCAACCGTGGGCCTGCGCAGTCAAAGTTGTGCATTGAATTTTGAACATCACGCACCACCCTTTTCACTCATATATCTTTGGGCCACATGTTGGTGTGGCTGTCTTACGACCCTCTCTAACATTATTTTTTGCTGCAAAGACTCTGATGACGCTCAACGGACACGGGTATAATATCTTAACCGTGTGTGATAAAAGTGCGCTGTGAATCACCATGCATGCGCAAGCGCGAGCAAAGATGGAGGTACTGGCTCAACCGTGTGCGATGCAAGTGCGCTGTAAAATCACCACGATCGCGCAAGCGCGAGCAAAGGGTGGAGGTACTGGTTTAACCGTGTGCGATGCAAGTGCGTTGTAAAACCACCACCTGTGCAAGCTAAAGGCGGGTAAGTTTATTTGGAAATTAGGATGAACCATGTGCGATAGACCAGCTAGCTAGAAATATTAAAACAAACTACCCGCCTTGAGCATTGCAAAAATCGGCGGTTCCGTGCCACTTTTCCTTATTATCATACACGCATATTGTTATTGGACCGTGTTCGATTCCTTTACCCAAATTTTAGTAGCCGGCGTACTTCAACCGCCGCCCACACTCCTCCAGCAGCGACCTTATAGTAAAATTGCAGTAGCCGAGGCATTTGCATCGTCGCCCTCCCTCGTCCACCACCATCTCCACCCACCATTACTAAAATTTTCAGTAGCCACAGCGTATCATCAAACACCCCCCATCCACAGTCCCCCACCCACCCCCTCCCCCCTCGAACCCTAGCTCATGCGCCGCCTGTCGCCAACCCCCCTGCCCGCCTGCTCCTTCTAGCTTAGATAGTAAAGTTCAGGTTACCCTGCGATACCCATACCGTCGCCCCGCTCCCCTGAGTTTTTAGATGAGGCCTGCTGTGTCCCTCCCTGCCAGATTCACATCCCCTGCTCCAGAATATCACAGCCTAAGCTCGACTAAGTATCCCGGGGAGCCCGACGAGCGGTCGGCCAAGACGAGGTTGATCATTGCCTCTCCGTGACGTTGGCGAGGTGGCCGCCGTTCACCGACCTGTCGATCCCGGAGCAACACGCCGCCACGGAAGCCGGTGAAGACATTGACTATGTTGCTATGCCGAAGGCTTCATGTCAACGGGCTAGCGTATTACTGTATCAGGAAAGCTGGCTACGACATCAAGCTCATCCACAGCGACGGCTTCACTGGGGCCATGTCACAGGTTAAGTGGTCCATCCCCAACTCCTCTGGTTCAACGGCCGTCGATCTCTTTGACGGCCCTGCCGCTGATCTCCTCCGCCAAGCGGTCAAGGATTTGCAAGCTGTATACGCCATCGAACCAATTTTGTCATTTCTGAAGGACACGTTCTACAGCGGCGGCATGGGATCCTTAATTGCCAAGTCAGATCTCATCGACCATGACCACGAGGAGGGCACCCACGAAGGTTCTTCCAAGGTGAAACAGGCTATCTGTGACATCAGAGAGCGCACCATGCGTCTGTGCTCTTCCAACTGGAAGGATCCCGTCCATGAAATGTGAGGTAACATTCTATCAGCAAATCTTACCTTCTCTAGATTGCCAACCCATACCCTATGTTATAGTAGCATTTGCCATGTGGTACTTTAACTGTGCTGTGTTTAGTTATTTCAGTTATGGAAAAATGTATTGTTCAATAGGGCTATGTGATGTTTAAGTATGAATTGTCCATTTCAGTTTGATGAATGGCTATATTTGGATGTTTATAGTGAGTAGATGCCTTGTTTATTTGTATTTAGTTGATAGGTTTGTTTGAGTGAGCATTTCTCCAGTTATCGAGTAGATGCCTTGTTTATATGTATTTGGTTCTTAGTTTGGTTGCAGTGAGCAGTTGTCCAGTTGTCAAGCAGATGCCTTGTTTATATGTATTTGGTTGTTAGGTTGCTTTTTTATAATTTGTCCACTTATCAAGAAGATGCCTTGTTTATGTGTATCTGCTTGTTAGGTTGGTTGTAGTGAGCATTTGTCCAGTTTTCAAGCATATGCCATGTTTATCTGTATTTGCTTGTTAGGTTGGTTGCAGTGAGACTCTATCCAGTTTTCAATGGCTATATTTGGTTGTTATACTGGTCATTTATGCCTTGTTTATTTCAGTCATTCACATTGTGTTGTTCATTATGTGCAAGTCGGAACTGTGCTGCTCGACTACATCAATAATAGTTTGAACGGCTATATTTGGTTCCAGTTATTCCTGGTGTAGTTAACGCATGCCCTTTATTTCAGTTTTACACATTTATCCAGTGTGATGTTTAAGCATTACCTACGTTCTATTCATTTTTAACAATACCAGTTTGAATTGCAATATTTGCTGGTTGTTAAGCCTGCTATCGATAACATTGCCTTCCATTTTATATCTGCTTTAACAGCATGCTGAAACCAACACATTCAAGCTATCATTTGGAGATGGTGTTGTTTACCTTTGCTATGTTTGTTTGATGTTAAGGTTGCTGTACTTATCATGCCTTTCCACTACTTATGCAGGACAACAACGAGAGTGGCCACCATTTTCCGTCGAGGTTAGCTTCAATCCCCGGTTTGTACTCCCCCCGTCTTTCCATAATGTAGTGCATATAGATCCAGGCCTGGACACTTGTTAGCTTCTAATATTGACTTGTTGCTTGTAGGTACATATGCCCTTGGCAAGGATTTACGCATTGACCCTTTTTGCGTATGGGGCAATGAGATACTCATGAACAAGCATCAAGTGAGGAAACTACAAATGGTGGCAAGCAAATTATTTGTTTATGCTCTATCCAACACAACCGTGAGCTGTAGGATGGTAACTACAAACTCTGGAGCCTTCTGTTTTTACTGCCTATAATGAGTTGTTAGACAACAATGTCTGAATCTTTTTCATTCGCAGTGGTTCCTGAAGCAGTTCACTCATGATTACTCGCAAAGTACATGATTGGTGGACATGCAATGAAGGTTAAAGTATTTCATCCAGACTACAATGAGCATCGAGCAGTCAGACAGTGAAGGATGGACGGGCAACCATCACAAGGAGTTGGCCTAGAGTCGTGCGCACATTACGCATGGAGGAGGGCACAATATGGGCATTTCGCTTCACCTTCTCCAGCAACCAGAATGTCTTCCGCCTCTCTCTTTACAGTCTTTAGTACAACTGCGGTTCGTCATTCTTTACTTGGTGCTTCTGTAGTTCTTTAGTATATGTACCTGCGCATCGAATTATGCATTGGTGGTTGAACCTATATTTGTAATAAACATGATTGGATATGAAATAAGTGATTCCCTACTTTCAAATTCAAAACATGTGATTTTAAATTAGGGATTACACTACACACGGTTTGCGAAAGTGAAATGTCTGCGATAGACATGGAGATCAGAAACGTTTCTAGGATCCACTACGTGTGCGATCAATCTCCACTGCACGCACGACATCCTCTTGAAAACTGTTTTCGTTAGGCCACCTTGCGCAAAAGTTTACCACATAAAAACTATGTGTGATGGACAACCTTTGCCACACAGTTTGCACCGTGTGTGATGCATTCAATGACGCAAATGATAAAATTATTAATACCGTGTGCAATGGCAACGCTATCACAAACGATTTAACGGGGAAAATTCTGTGTGATGTACCTGTGAACGGAAATGTTTTCCTTGGAGCGACTGTGTGGGATGTACATACTGACGGAAGCGTTTAGCGGGACTGACTATGTGGGATGTACTTGCGACCGGAAACAATTCTGCCTGTATAATTGTATTTTTAGCTCTATTGTACGTATCTCAATATTTGAGCGCTCATCGGTCGCACACGACCTCATTTTGGCGAGCGTGTGTGCCACGAGGGAATATCCCGGACGGTTTCTGGGTCGTGTGGGCAGGACCTCCCTGTCGCCGTCACTCACTTGGCGACGGTTCCGAACGCCGTCGCGGAAAGGGGTTAAAAACCATTTGTATAGCACCGACGCGTACCAGTGGTAGTACCCAGGATATGATTTATCACTTCTCTACAAAATATTTCCCCGCTCATAAGAAAAAAGCTGCTTTGAGGGAAATATATAATTTTGTGACAATTGAAGAAGAGAGTCTCCCACAAGCTTGGGGAAGGCTTTAACCAATTACTTAATTCTTTGCCTGATCACCCTCTCAAGAAAAATGAAATACTTTATATCTTTTATAATGGACTAACCGATGCTTCCAGAGACCACCTGGATAGTTGTGTTGTTTGTGTTTTCAGGGAAAGAACTGTTGAGCAAGCGGAATTGCTATTGAATAATATTGAGTAATGAAAATGATTGGACACTTCCTGAACCAACTCCGAAGCCAACTCCGAAGAAAAGGGGTATTCTATTTCTCGGTCCTGAAGATATGCAAGAGGCAAAGAAATCAATGAAAGAAAAAGGTATTAAAGCTGAAGATGTTAAAAATTTACCACTTGTTGAAGAAATACATGGTCTTGATAACCCGACACAGGTAGTAGAGGTAAATTCTCTCCGTAGATTTGATGAAGGTGATTTTCCTCATAACAAGTCTGCTAGTCACTGCTTTGATGACTTTGATAATTTTATTGTTAAACAAGAGAATTTCAATGCTTATGTTAGTAGACAATTGAAATGTAATGCTTACATGCTTGACCACTTGGGTAATTATATGAGTAGAACCGTTAATGATCTTAAGCTTATTAGTAAACATGCTTCCATGGTTACAACTCAAGTAGAACAAGTACTTAAGGCTCAAGATGAATTGCTTAATGAGTTGAATAATAAGAATAATGATAATGTTGTTAGGGTTATGACTAGAGGTGGTAAAATGACCCAGGAACCTTTGTATCCTGAGGGTCATCCTAAGAGAGTTGAGTAGGATTCTTAGAGAATTAATACTGATGCACCTAGTCCTAGTAATAAAAACAAAAAGAAAACTGATAGGACTTTGGATACTAGTGAACCTGCTATAGACACACTTGAGAATCCCAATGATATTTCTATTTACGATGTTGAGACACAATGCGGTGACGAACATGAACCTAGTGATAATTCTAATGATGTTGTTCATGTTGATGCTCAACCTAGTAATGATAATGATGTAGAGGTTGAACCTGCTATTGATCGTGATAACCCACAATCAAAGAATCAACATTATGATAAGAGATACTTTGTTGCTAGGAAACATGGTAAAGAAAGAGAACCATGGGTTCAGAAACCCATGCCCTTTCCTCCTAAGCCATCCAAGAAAAAGGATGATGAGGATTTTGAGCGCTTTGCTGAAATGATTAGACCTATCTTTTTGCTTATGCGTTTGACTGATATGCTTAAAATGCCTCCTTATGCTAAATATATGAAAGATATTGTTAAAAATAAAAGAAAGATACCTGAAGGTGAAATTTCCACTATGCTTGCTAATTATTCTTTTAAGGGTGAAATACCAAAGAAACTTGGAGATCCAGGCGTACCAACTATACCATGCTCCATTAAAAGAAACTATGTTAAAACTGCTTTATGTGATCTTGGAGCCGGTGTTAGTGTTATGTCGTTCTCTTCTTACCATAGACTTGAATTGAATAAGTTGACACCTACTGAAATTTCTTTGCAAATGGCTGATAAATCAACTGCTATACCCATCGGTATTTGTGAGGATGTGCTTGTTGTGGTTGCAAACGTTACTATCTTAACGGACATTGTTATTCTTGATATTCCGAGGACGACGGTATGTCGTCCATCCTTAATGAACCCTTTTGAATACTGCAGGGCTGTTATTGATTGCAATAAAGGAAATGTTACTTTTCATGTTAATGGTAATGAGCATAAGGTACACTTTCCGAGGAAACAACCTCAAGTTCATAGTATCAATACTATTGAAAAAATTTCAACTATTACTATTGGAGGTTTTGAATTTCCTCTTCCTACTGTCAAAAAGGAATATGATATTCTTACTGTTGGGGACATGCATATCCCCGTTGAGGCAACCTAGTGTTATTCGAAAGTTCACTTGTTTCATGTCACTCGGAAGAAGTTTGTTAATGAGACTTGATCAACCTTGTTAATGGATTCCGTTTGATGAGCATGAGATGGATGAATTTAGAAGGCACAACTCCCTGTACCCATCTTTTACTTTCTGTTAATTAGTTTAAATAAAGCAAAATTAGTATTTTCATGCATTTTCTGAATTATCCATGCAATAAAAAAATGTCCCAAAAATAAAAGTTCTCCAAATGCCCTGAAAATTGGATATGATTTTTTAAGAATATTTTAGAATTTCTGGTGCAAAGAACACACCAGGGGCCTCACCTGTTGGCCACAAGGGTGGACGGCGCCCCCCTGACCTTCTGCCCCCCCTGGCCCCCTCCACTTATTCCAGCACCCATCCTCTCCTTCTTCCTCCGGAAAAAATCACTCCATAGCTCAAACTCGTGTTCTTGCTCATCATGCTGCCATTTTTGATCTCCTTGCTCAAAGCTCCATTCACAAAACTGGTATGGGGTATTGTTCTTCGGTATGTGACTCCTCCAATGGTACAATTAGTTTTTGTTCTAGTGCTTTATTCATTGCAAATTTTTTCTTCTGTGTGACCATGTTCTGGAGAATGCATGTCAAATTTATATGGTCCAAAGTTGTTTTGATGCATGATATAGCTTCTAGACACTTGTAGGAATAGTTGCTATCACTTTTATTGAGTTTGGTTCACTTTTATTTTGAGTTACTAAAAATTCCAGAATTTTTCAGAGGAAGAAAATGTTGAAGCGATTGTTGAGACCCTCCTCGAGCCAGACACTTGTAGGAATAGTTGCTATCACTTTTATTGAGTTTGGTTCACTTTTATTTTGAGTTACTAAAAATTCTAGAATTTTTCAGAGGAAGAAAATGTTGAAGCGATTGTTGAGAGCCTCCTCGAGCCAGGGTTCGGAGGAAAAGGAAAATGAGGAGAAGGAAAAGCCCAAGTATAATCTTCCTCGCGCCGCGGAAATTTGTCCGAGCGAATGGCCATGTGATGAATTATTACAAGCAGCCGGGATTTATGATGATTTATATTATTTGGCTGGGAATACAGGCATCACAGACTTCCTCCTCGACCAGTGTAATCAGTATCTCTTAGTCACTAATACTTTTGTGAAAATTTTCACTTGCATGCTAGAAAATCACCACCCACGGTAGACTTTCACTTGTATGATGACTACAGAGAATTGACGCTTTATGATTTTTGTGTGGTCTGTAAATTACCTTAGGAAGGTGGCATCGAGGAACCACGTCCTAGTGATGTGGAAGGCCTTATTCATGAAATCACCGTAGGGGAAGGTAGAGGAGTGTCGGGAGCGAGAGTGTCCAGTATTCATCATCCTGGTATATGCTATTACTCATTATTTGCCGGGAGATGTTTAATTGGTCGTGGAGAGAGTGGAGGCCTTAGTGCCCCTGGCCTTGCTATTTTGCGCCATGCTTTACGTAGAGATAGAACTTACAGTTTGGGCGCTTTGGTTGCTAAACGGTTGAGTATGAACCGTACGAAGGGTCCTATTTTCGGAGGTATCTTTGCCATCCGCCTTGCTAAACACTTTGACATACCCATTAGGCACTATAAAAAAGAAGAGAAACTGCTACCCACTATATATTTAGATTCTGACAGAATGATAGCACATAAGTTTATTCGACGTGATGAGGAAAAGAGAATTATGTATAACCTGGTGTTTAGCAAGAACACTTTTAAGATTATTACCTTGCCTGCACCTATTTTGTTCGATATGCATTCAGGCAGGTACATCGTTTTGCCCGCGGACATTCATGCATACTGGGAGGGGACACGATCCCCACCTCCTGTGCCACAGCCATCACCTGATCCATACCAGGAGTCTATTTATAAGTGGGATCCGCAGGAGCTCGCTAACCAGTATAATCCCCAGGATCCTCATCAGTACACCGGAGAGAACCACTTTGATCCATGGCGTTAGACCAACTTAGGCCAAAAGCCTAAGCTTGGGGCAGTACGTATTTCTCATCGACATTACATTCATGTTCACACACTCATTTCACTTGTCGGTGTTCATACTTTTTCATTGTATCATCCAAGCTAGTTTCTTCCCTTTTTTCCGCTTTCTTGTTGTGTGTTTATTAAACCTTAAGAAAAACCAAAAAAAATTAGTAGTAGTTTACTTTCTATGCATGCTTAGTTGTAGAATTAAAAGAAAACCCAAAAAGATTTCTCGTGTTTGTTGGGAGCTTTCCCGTGTAAATAGTTTTTCTCATTCTTGTTTTACTTTCTTCAGAAAAACAAAAACTCCAAAAATATTTCAGTATGTTTCTTTGAAATTCTTTTCTTTCCTGGTCGAGAGGAGAAGACCACGATGAAAATGTTGAGTGGCTCTCTTATGCATTATTGTTGATCTATCAAAAAGCCCATATTACCTTGTCTTCTCCTTTGAATAAATGTTTGCAGATTCCAGCTTAGTCCAATGCACGTGCACTAATATTATTATCGACACCGTTCGGTCGTGCAAGTGAAAGGCAATAATGACGATATATGATGAAATGATTGAGACGAGGAAAAGCTGGTATGAACTCGACCTATCTTGTTTTTATAAATATGATTAGTTCATCGTTCCTGATTCAGCCTATTATGAATGAAACATGTTTGCAATGACAATTAGAGATTATAGTACTCATACCATGCTTAATTAGCTAGGAGCTTATAATGTTTTACCTTGCGTGTCAACAAGGAAATTAAAATGATTGTGATGTAGTATGATAGGATGGTATCCTCCTTCGAATGATTCGAGTGGCTTGACATGGCAGATGTTCATGCATGTGGTTGAAACGAAATCAACATAGCCTCTACGATATTTATGTTCATGGTGATTTATATCCTACTCATGCTTGCACTCAATGTTGGTTAATCTCAATGTATGTTTATGACTGTTGTCGCCCTCTAGTTGGTTGCTTCCCAGTCTCTTTCTAGTCTTCATTTGTAATAAGCAGGAATACTTCTTGTGCATCCACTTCCATAAACCCCAAATTTGTTCCATATGAGTCCACCATACCTTCCTATATGCGGTATTTACCTGCTGTTCCAAGTAAATTTGCAAGTGCCAACCTCTAAACCTTCAAATGATAATCAGTTTTGTATGCTCGAATAGCTCATGTACCAACTAGGGCTGTCAATATCTTCCATGCTAGGTGGGTTATTCTCACGATGAGTGGACTCCGCTCATCATTCACGAGAAAATGGTCGGTAACTGGGATGCCCAGTACCATGCTTAAAGCAAATCAAATCAAAATAATTGCACACAAAACTCCCCCAGCATTGTTGTTAGTTGGACGGTACCTGTTGTTTCAGACCAGCCGCGGAGTGTGCTTGTTGGTGGTGGGGGAGTATAAAGTTTACCATTCTATTTGGGAATCACCTATAACGTATGTAGCATGGAAGATACCGAGATCTCTTGGTTGTTACGTTGACAATGAAAGTATACCGCTCAAAATATTATTTATCTCTATTTCAAAACTCGAGCTCTCGCACCTCTGCATATCCCTGCTTCCCTCTGCGAAGGGCCTATCTATTTACTTTTATTGCTGAGTCATCATCCTCTTATAAAAAACACTAGTTAGAGAGCACCACTGTCGTTTGTATGCATTGTTATTAATTTATATTGAGTATGACTGTGACTGAATCTCTATTACCATGAATTACAATGTCTAGTCAGTCCTCGATCTTCAGAGGTGCTCTGGGTTTATGTTTTGCGGTGTCAGTAAGGGCTAGCGAGATACCATCTTGTTATATCATATCCTGATTGTTTTGAAGAAAGTGTTGTCATCCGAGATTTATTATTATTGCTCGCTAGTTGATTATGCCATTGATATGAGTAAATGTGAGACCTAAAAGTTATTATTAATATGGTTAATTCATAATCTTTTCTGAAAACTTGAATGTTGGCTTTACACATTTGCAACAACAAGAACAAACAGAGTTTGTAAAAATCAATGGAGGTTATTTTTGGGATTAATAAAAAATATTGGCGAAAGAATCAGCATCGGGGGCCCACACCCTATCCACAAGGGTGGGGGGCGCGCCCTAAAACCTTGTGGGCCCCCTGGACCTCCACCGACCTCAACTCCAACTCCATATATTCACTTTCGGGGAGAAACAAAATCAGGGAGAAAGTTTCATCGTGTTTTATGATTGGAGCTGCCGCCAAGTCATGTTCTTCCTCAGGAGGGCATATCTGGAGGCCGTTCGGGGCTCGGGGGAGGGGAATCTGTCGCCATCGTCATCGTCAACCGTCCTCCATCACCAATTCCATGATGCTCACCGCCGTGCGTGAGTAATTCCATCGTAGGCTTGCTGCACCGTGATGGGTTGGATGAGATTTACCATGTAATCGAGTTAGTTTTGTTAGGGTTTGATCCCTAGTATCCGCTATGTTCTAAGATTGATGGTGCTATGACTTTGCTATGCTTAATGCTTGTCACTAGGGCCCGAGTGCCACGAACTCAGATCTGAACCCTTTATGTTTTCATCAATATATTTGTGTTCTTGATCCGATATTGCATGTTATAGTTACGTGTTATGATCCGGCAAACCCGGAGTGAGAATAGTCGGGACCACTCCCGGTGATGAGCGTAGTTTGAGGAGTTCATGTATTCACTAAGTGCTAATGCTTTGGTCCGGTACTCTATTAGAAGGAGACCTTAATATCCATTTGTTTCCAATAGGACCGCGCCGCTACGGGAGGGTAGGCCAAAAGATGTCATGCAAGTTCTTTTCCTTAAGCACGTACGACTATATTCGGAAAACATGCCTACATTACATTGATGAACTGTAGAGTTCTGTGTCGCCCTATGTTATAACCGTTGCATGACGAATGCCATCCGACATAATTATCCATCATTGATCCATTGCTTACGAGCTTTTCACTTATTGATCTTTGCTAAATTACTTTTCCGTTTCCACTGTTACAATTGCTACGAAACTACTACTGCCACTTTTGCCACTGTTACCGTTACTTCCATACTACTTTGCTACTAAATACTTTGCTGCAGATATTTAGTCTTTCAAGTGTGGTTGAACTGACAACTTAGCTCCTAATACTTGAGAATCTTCTTTGGCTCCCCTTGTGTCGAATCAATAAATTTGGGTTGAATACTCTACCCTCGTAAACTGTTGCGATCCCCTATACTTGTGAGTTATCAGGGCGGCGGCAGCTTCGCTGGCGGAGGTTGCATCACCGGGCTCGGTGGCTCCGTCGTCATTGTCTGCACTAGATTAGGTCTCTGTTCCGGGGGCTGGTGGGCCCCTTGGGACTTTTTGTGGGCCAGTTGGGCCCCCTCTCTTTCTTCTCTATCTCTTTTTCCCCTGTCCCTGGGTTGGGCACTGGGCCGTCTGCGGCCCCAACCCCGTACCTCTTGCCCACCCCGGCCCCGCAATGCGTCTTGGGCCTGGCGTGCTCCGGGTATATATGGGTGCGCAAGGGATCTCTCCCCCCATTCCTAGAGTTTCCTGCATCTCGCTCGGACGTGCGGCGTCTCCGTTTCCCCATCCGCACCTTGTTCAGATCCAGCCCGTGCAGCGTCTCCGTACGGATGCTTTGAGCCGTAAGAGTTATGTTAACACCCTTACCGCAGGAGGTTTACCTCAAGAGTTATGTGATGAGCTTAGAGATCGAAAGTTGGAAATAGTTCCACCTTGTTGAGAAGAATCAGAGAAGCCCGGAAGTTGGACCAGGGTATTACTCAGATAAAGGAAATGATGAGCAAAGGGAAAGCAGACGGATTCTGTGAGGATGAACATGGAACCATATGGTTTGAGCAACTTATTTGTGTACCCAATGATCCAGAGACCAGGAAGTGATTCTTCAGGAGGCTCATCACTCACCATACTCGATACACCTAGGCAACACCAAGATGTACTTGGACTTGAAGGAAAGTTTTTGGTGGGCCGGTATGAAGAGAGAAATTGTTGAGTATGTGGCAATATGTGATATATGTCACAGAGTAAAGGTAGAGTATCAGAAACCAGCAGGTTTACTTCAGCCATTGCCGATACCTGATTGGAACTGGGATAGACTTGGTATGGACTTCATCACGGGATTACCCACGACCCGTTCAGGTTATCATTCCATTTGGGTGATAGTTGATCGTTTGACCAAGGTTGCTCACTTCTTCTGGTAAAGACCACCTATACAAGTGCTAAACTGGCAAGGATATATATGACCAGGATCGTATGTCTGCATGGAGTTCCGAGGACCCTTACATCAGATAGAGGAACAAAGTTTAACTCAAAATTTTGGAATCAGTTACACGAAACTTTGTGCACCAGGCTGGAGTTTAGTGCAGCCTTCCATCCACAACCTGACGGGCAGACAGAGAGAGGCAATCAGATTCTGGATGTCATGTTGATAAATTGTTCCCTAGACTATGGGTCTAGTTGGGATGATAACTTACCCTATGCAGAGCTCTCATACAACAATAACTATGAAGCCAGTTTGCAGATGGCCCCTTTTGAGGCATTGTAGGTAGGAAATGCAGGATACCTCTGATGTGGAATGGACTTGGAGATCGAAAATTGTTTGGACTAGACTTGATCAGAGATTATGCGAAGAAGGCCAAATTGATTCGTAGCAGACTTAAGACAGCTCGATCCAGACAGAATAGTTATGCTGATGCTAAACGGAAGGAAGTGATCTATGAAGTGGGAGATAGAGCATATCTTCGAGTCTCTCCACTTCGAGGTATTAAGAGATTTGGAGTGCAAGGAAAGTTAGCACCACGATTTGTCGGGCCATACAGAGTTCTGGAATGCAGAGGAGAGGTTGCATGCCAGTTGGAATTACCAGAGGCTTTTGTCAGGAGTTCATGATGTGTTTCATTTTTCCCAACTGAAGAAGTGTCATGCAGAGATGGCAGATATTCCTTTGAGAGATACAGTGCCACTAGAGGCAATTCAGTTCGAGAGCTATCTGACTTATCAGGAGAAGCCTGTTAAGATTCTTGAGACTTCAGAGAGAATCACTCGTACCAAGATCATAAAGTCTTGCAAGGTTTAGTGGAGTCACCACACCGAGGAGGAAGCTACTTGGGAACTAGAGGAAGATCTCAGGCAGGACCATCCACACCTTTTTGCTAGCCAACCCGAATCTCAAGGGTGAGATTCATCTTAAGGGGGTAGGTTTGTAACATCCCAGTTTTTTTATTAAATTTTGATCTTAGTAGAATCATTCAATGCATATCATATTTTATTGCATTTTTGGAGTTTTTGAAATATTCAAATAATATTTTCCACTCGAGAAAAAGAAATGAGAGGGGATAAAATGACTTCCTGAAATTATAAATGAGTTGGAAATTTCATTTGAATATTATTTGGAGTTTCTAGAGTTTATTTGGTACTCCCTCCGACCGGAAATACTTATCCTAAAAATGGTTGTATCTAGACTTATTTTAGTTATAGATACATCCATTTTATCCACTTCAAGAAAAAAGATTCGGATGAAGGGAGTATTTATTTTATTTGCAAAAAGTGCATTAAATGCATTAGGAAAATATTTTCAAAATGTTATGTGTTTAAATAAATGTCCATTGTGCTATATATTATTAGTAATGATTTTAGAAATTATAGTGGTGTTTTTGTAAATTCATTTGAATTTATTTATGCCACCTTTTCTGTAACAAACAAACAAACGCACTGCACCGCACCGCCTAAACCGAGGCCAGCTCGGCCCAGGAGCGCCCCGCGGCCAGCCAACCGCGTTTCGTCCCACGGCTCAGCCTCGCGCCCGAAGGCTTCTGAGTCGTTCGACCGCCCGCCTTGATACGTCTCCGACGTATCTACTTTTCCTACCGCTTTTCTCTTGTTTTGGACTCTAATTTGCATGATTTGAATGAAACTAACCCCGGACTGACGTTGTTTTCAGCAGAACTACCATGGTGTTGTTTTTTATGCAGAAATAAAAGTTCTCGGAATGGAACGAAACTTTGCGAGGAATTTTTGTATCAAATAAGAGAATTTCTGGAGCCAAGACCTACCGAAGGGGGGCACCTGGCTGGGCACAACCCATGAGGGCGCGTCCCCCTCACCAGGCGCGCCCAGGTGGGTTGTCCCCACCTGGTGGCCCCGCAGACCCTGAAACCGACGATACAAAATCCTATTTTTCCAGAAAAAAATCGGGGAGAAAGAATTATCACGATCCACGAGACAGAGCCGCCGCCAAGCCCTGTTCTTCCTCGGGAGGGCATATCTGTAGTCCGTTTGGGGCTCCTGAGAGGGGGGTCTTCGTTCTTCGTCGTCACCAACCCTTCTCCATCACCAATTCCATGATGCTCCCCACCAGGAGTGAGTAATTCCTTCGTAGGCTCGCTGGTCGGTCAGGAGTTGGATGAGATTCATCATGTAATCGAGTTAGTTTTCTTAGGGCTTGATCCCTAGTATCCACTATGTTCTAAGATTGATGTTGCTATGACTTTGCCATGCTTAATGCTTGTCACTTTGGGCCAGGGTGCCATGATTTCAGATCTGAACTATTTATGTTATCATCATTATATCCATATTCTAGATCTGATCTTGCAAGTTATAGTCACCTACTATGTGTTGTGATCCGGTAACCCCAGAGTGACAATAACCGGGACTTCTTCCAGTGATTAACGTAGTTTGAGGAGTTCATGTATTCACTATGTGTTAATGCTTTGTTCCGGTTCTCTATTAAAAGGAGGCCTTAATATCCCTTAGTTTCCAATATGGACTCCGCTGCCACGGGAGGGTAGGACAAAAGATGTCATGCAAGTTCTTTTAATAAAGCACGATGACTATTTACGGAATACATGCCTACATTATATTGTCGAACTAGAGCTAGTGCCGTATCGCCCTAGGTTATAAGCATCTCATGATGAATATCATCCAACAAGTCACCGATCCAATGCCTACGAATTTATCTTATATTGTTCTTGCTAAGTTACTACTGCTATCATCACTATTACACTTGCTACAAAATTATTGCTATCACTGTTACTATTACTATTTCTGCTGTCACTACTTTCAAAACTATCAAACTACTTTGCTATTGATCACTTTGCTGCAGATAATTAATCTCCAGGTGTGGTTGAATTGATAACTCAGCTGCTAATACCTTCAAATATTCTTTGGCTCCCCTTGTGTCAAATCTATAAATTTGGGTTGAATACTCTACCCTCGAAAACTGTTGCGATCCCCTATACTTGTGGGTTATCAAGACCTTTTTCTGGCACCATTGTCGGGGAGCATAGCTATATTTGTTGAGTCACTTGGGATTATTATCATTGTATCACTATGAACAATCTGAAGGATCCTAATACTAAGATATTTCCCTGAAGTACGAGGGGAGGTAAGGCGCCATCCGGTTACGCTTTATATTCACCTTCATTATGAGTAAACTTGCAACACCACCACATGCTATTAATTCTGATATGTCACAAGTTATTGATCATGCTACTTCTGCTATGGATAATGCTTATGATGATGCTAGTACCTTGGTTGATAATGATGATGTGCCACTTGGTGAATTTCTTGATGAACAAATTCCTAGAGTAATACAACATGATGTTGTTGAATCCGATGATGAGCTTGAAACCGAATCTCCTGTAACACCTACTAGAACTAGCCCTCCTATATATGAATTGCCTAAGGTACCGGAGGGTTATGTTATGAGTGAAGGAACAACTAGAGATATTCTTGCTTGTAATGATAGAGATTATCTAGAGAAATTAGTACACAAGTATAAAGAAAAATCCCTGAATGCTAGAATGAAATGTGATCCTAAGTTTGCTACTTCACCTATCTTTATTGATGATAAGGATTATTAATTCTCTGTCAACCCAGAGTTAATTACTTTGGTTGAATCTGATCCTTTCCATGGTTATGAAACTGAAACTGTTGTGGCACATCTTACTAAGTTGAATGATATAGCCACCCTTTTTACTCATGATGAGAAAACTCGCTTCTACTTTATTCTCAAATTATTTCCTTTCTCATTAAAGGGTGATCCTAAAGCTTGGTACAATACTCTTCCTCCTGGTTGTGTGTGTATTCCCCAGGATACGATTTATTACTTCTCTGAAAAATGTTTTCCTGCTCATAAGAAACAAGCTACCTTACAGGAAATAATTAACTTTGTTCAAATTAAAGAAGAGAGTCTCCCACAAGCTTGGGGGAGGCTTTGCCAGTTACTTAATGCTTTGCCTGATCATCCTCTTAAGAAAAATGAAATACTTGATATCTTCTATAATGGACTAACCAATGCTTCTAGGGAGTTCCAAGATAGTTCTGCTGGTTGTGTTTTCAGGGAAAGAACTGTTGGACAAGCTGAAAAATTATTGAATAATATATTGAAAAATTATGATGATTGGACTATTCCTGAACCACCGGCTAAACCCACACCGAAGAATAGGGGTATATTATATCTTAGTCCTGAAGATATCAAGAGGCAAAGAAGTCTATGAAAGAAAAGGGTATTAAAGCTGAGGATGCTACAAATTTACCTCCTATTGAAGAAATACATGGGCTTAATACACCACCATTGCCTAAGGTGGTAGAGGTAAATTATCTAATGAAATTTAATGATAATGATAATCCTCACAATATACATCCTAGTCAATGCCTTTATGAGTTTGAAAACTATATTAGAAACAAGATTACTTCAATGCAAATGTTATGAAACAATTGAAATACAATTCCGATATGATTGCTCGCTTGAGTGACTTGTTATTTAGAATCTCAAATGGTGTTAGAGGTGTTGGAAAACATGCTTCTATGGTTCAAACTCAGTTAGAACAAGTTGGTAAATCACAAAGAGAGTTGCTTGATGAAATGAATCATAATATGCATGACTTTGCTATTAGAGTTGCAACTAGAGGAGGTAAAATGACTCAGGAACCACTTTATCGTGAGGGACACACAAAAAGTATTGAGCAAGGTTCACAAAGAGTTAACACTGATGCACCTAGTCCTTCTAGAAAGAAAAAGAAAAAGAAAAATGATAGGACTTTGCATATTTCTAGTGAACCTGAAATAGAAAAACCTCCTGATAATGATAATGAAACTTCTATCTCTGATGCTGAAACTCAATCCGGTAATGAACACTCACCAAGTGATAATGAAAAAGATAATGATGAGATTCATGAAGACTCTCAACCAAACAATGAAAAGAACCAGATAATGATGTTGAGACGTAACCACTGTTGATTTTGATAACCCACAACCTAAGAACAAAAGATATGATAAAAGAGACTTCATTGCCAGAAAACACGGTAAAGAAAGAGAACCGTGGGTTCAAAAACCTATGCCTTTTCTACCCAAGTCAACTAAAAACAAAGATGATGAAGAATTTGAACGCTTTGCTGAAATGCTGAGGTCAGTCTTTTTGCGTACTTGCTTGACTGATCTCTCGAAAATGCCTCCTTATGCAAAGTATATGAAAGACATCATCACTAATAGGAGAAAAATACTGGAAGCTGAAATCTCCACTATGCTTTCTAATTATACTTTTAAAGATGGAGTACCTAAAAAACTTGGAGATCCGGGAATACCAACTATACCTTGCTCTATCAAAAAGAATTATGTGAAAATTGCTTTGTGTGATTTAGGAGCTCGTGTTAGTGTTATGCCTTTCTCTTTATATAAAAGACTTGACTTGAATAAACTCACACCTACTAAAATATCTTTGCAAATGGCTGACAAATCAACTGCCATACCTATCGGCATCTGTGAGGATGTGCCCGTTGTTGTTGCTAACGTTACTATTTTGACTGACTTTGTTATACTTGAGATGCCCGAGGACGACAACATGTCGACTATCCTTGGTAGACCCTTCTCGAATACTGCGAGGGGCTGTTATTGATTGCAATAAAAGCAAGGTCACTTTTCATATCAATGGTAATGAGCATACGGTGCACTTCCGAAGAAACAATTCCAAGTGAATGGTATTAATGTTATTGAAAAATCTCCGACAATCACTATTGGAAGTTTTCAAATACCTCTACCTACTGCCAAAAAGAAATATGAAATGCTTATTGTTGGGGAAATGCATATCCCTGTTGAGGTAACTTAGTGATTTAAGAAAGTTCTTCGGTTTCATGCTAATCGAAAGTGGTTGTTAATAAGACCTGATCAACCATATTAATGGATCACTTTTGAACGGTATGAAGTTGATGAATTTAGTAAGCACTACCTTCTGTCCTTACTTTTCATTTTCTGATTTTATTAGTTAAATAAAATAGAATGCCATGTTTTGTCTATTTTCTGATTTTCCCGTGCAATAAAAAATGACTCAAAAATAAAAGTTCTCCGAATGCCCTAAAAATTTAATACGATATTTTTCTGAATATTTCTGAATTTACGGTGCAAATAGTATCGGAGGGAGGTGCACTAGGGGCACAACCCACACAGGGCGCCAGGACCCCAGTAGCATACAGTGGGTTGTGGTCCCCATGTGGGCCCCCTCACTTATCCCTTCATCCCACTTCATCACTTACCTCCAGAAAAAGATGTCCATAGCTCTCTCTCGTGTGTTCTTGCCCTCAAACCCGTGGATTTTGATCTCTTTGCTCGAAGCTCCATTTCGGAAACTGTTTCAGGGGATTGTTGCTTGGTATGCGACTCCACCGTTTGTCCAATTAGTTTTGTTTTAGTGGTTCATATTGTGAATAATTAGTTACTCTTGGTGCTACTGTAGATGTGCTTGCATGTTAAATTCTTAGAGTTCTAAGTAGTTTGAATGCTTGCTATGGCCTCTATGTATCCCTATGAGTAGTTGATATCATTTTTGTAAAGTTTTGTTGATCATTTTTTGACACTCAATTTTTTTCAGAATATTGTATGTGAACACGATGAACCTTTTTGGAAGGAGTTCTTCGAGGAGGCGATCCTCGGGGCATCTTCTAGTGACAGCTCCGCTCGCCGGTCTTATGTTGAACCAAGTGAAAGTTCCACACGAGATGCCACCACCAAAACATGCTTATGGCCTTGCGATGAGTATATAATGCGTGTGGGTATTAAGGAGAAATTTCAGCAATACATTCACATTGCCGGTCTCGGTCCCTACATTTCAGATAAGTGTGAACAACGCCACATTCCCACTGAATCGTTTGTCAAAGGACTTAAATTCCATCCCCATGAGTCTAGGGTGTCGTTTATGCCTTATGATAATCCATTTACCATCCCACTAGAGAATATTGCTTACCACTGCAAACTCCCATTCTGGGGTTCGCTTGAGGAACCGCCAAGGGCTGAGTACCAAACTTTCTTAACTAGTCTTTGCTGCGGTGAGACGAGGGGAGTGACACAAGGACAAGGCAGAATAAAGAGCATTCATTTTCCCGCAACTTTGCATTATTTGGGAAATGTATAGTAGGCAAGCAAGACTGTAGTACACTCTATGCTCCAGACTTGAGCCTCACTGGTGAAAGGAATTAGAACCTTGGAGCAATTGTTGCACGCAGACTTCAGCACAACGTCAACAGTGGCTACTTCTATGGTGGAATATATGCCACGCGTTTAGCACGGGGGCTGGGTGTTTCACCTTTGCCCTTTGATCCTATCCTACCCACGTAGTATTTAGATTTTGATACCTTAAAGGATCATAAGATTCTCAAGGGAAAGGTTGATAACTTCACTTATAATCTATTATTTAACCAAAAATCTGTTGTGCACACATATTTGCCCGCGCCTGCTCTTTTGGACTATCACAGCAAAGGAACATATTTTTGAGAGCCACCGTGAGCTACCACGCCAACTACTACCCTCCAGGCTACTGATTGACTACCAAGTTAGCCCAAAAGCCTAAGCTTGGGGAAGTACGTGTTCCGCCGACTTTACATTCATGTTCACTTATTCCATTAGTCGGTGTCCACACTCTTTCATTGTATCATCCATGCTTAAATTTATTTTTCTTGCTTTCTTCTTGTGTGTTTGAAAAACTTGAGAAAAACCATAAAAATTAGTTGTAGCTAATTTAATTTCTATGCATGCTTAGTAGTAATATTAAAAACAAAACCCAAAAAGATTTCCTTGTTCTTCTTTTGCTTGTTGGGAGCTTTCCCGTGTAAATAGGTTTTCTCGTTTTTTGCTTTTCTCTTTTGTTTGCTTGTTCAAGAAAACCAAAAACTGCAATAATATTTCAGTGTGTTTCTCTGAATTTCTTTTCTTTTTATTCGAGTTGTACCATGGAGAAGACCATGATGAAAATGTTGAGTGGCTCTCATATGAATAATTGTATGTCTAATAAAGAGCACATTTTACCTTGTCTTCTCCCGTTGAATAAAATGTTTGCAGATTCCAGCTTAGTCCACGACACTCTTGCAATATAATTATTCTCATATCATTCGGTCGTGCAAGTGAAACACAATAATGACGACATTCGATGAATTGACTTTGGCAGAGAGAAACTGGTATGAACTCGACTTGTCCTATTTGTGTAAATATGTTTAACCTATTATCCATGATTCAGCCCATTATGATTAAACATGTTTGCAATGACAATTAGAGATTATAGTTTCTCATGGCATGCATAAGTAGCTGGGAGTGGATAATGATTTATCTTGCATATCAACATTGCGTTAAAATGATTGTGATGTACTCCCTCCGTTCCTTTATATAAGGTGTATTTGTTTTTCGATAAAATTTCAGAATGTAAGGTGCATTTCTTCTAATTCCTAATAATTCCCTTTCTAGCCCGGTAGAAAAAAGAAAGTATATCTCTCCTGATTGTCTGTATCTCTCCTTGTAGCAAAAGAATGAAACTATCTCTATGTCTATTGCATGTATCTCTTACTTACTAACTGATTTACTTTCCACTAAACAATAAATTTGCCAATGGTAATTTTGTCCTAACACGTCCATAATTATGTGCCTTGGTCACTGTGCAAAAAATAATACAACTTAGATAAAGAAACGGAGGGAGTAGTATGATGTTATGGTATCCTCCTCTAAATGTTCAAGTGGCTTGATTTGGCACATGTTCATGCATGTAGTTGAATCAAAACCAACATAGCCTCTATGATATTTATGTTCATGGTGTTCATATCCTACTCATGCTAGTGTCCAATGTTACTTATGCATAATGCATGATCATGATCGTTGTTGCCCTCTAGCTGGCCGCTTCTCAATCTAATTGCTAGCCTTTACACATGCAAATTAGGAATTACCTTGTACATCAAGAACCTCGAACCCAAAGTTAGTCCAGATGAGTCCACCATACCTACCTATATGCGGTATTACCACTGCCGTCCTAAGTAAATTTGCATGTGCCACCTCTAAAACTTCTAAATAAATATCCGTTTTGTGTGCATGGGTCATTCATGGAGCAGCGAGGAGGTGGTCGGTATCTTCCATGCTAAGCGGGTTATTCTCGTGTCGAGTGTTTATTCACTCGCCATCACCTGAAAAAGGGCGATAATAGGTATGCCCAGTCCCAAACTGCAAAATACAAAAGAGTTAATTGCTCAAATAATCAAACAAAAACTCCCAATGGAGTCAAAACCTTTACTTTTATCGCTTGGGAACCGCCACTAGCGTGCTCAGCATGGAAGATATTGATAACTGATGGTCGTGAAGTAAATGAGAAGGGTGCATTTCTCAATCATTTACTTCTGTTTTAAAAATTGAGCTCTGGCACCTCCGCAAATCACTGCTTCCCTCTGTGAAGGGACTCTATTTACTTTTATGTTGTGTCATCACCTTCTAAAACAAGCGCTAGAACCTGAGAGCACAGCTGTCATGACTTATGCATTGTGCATAGCTAATGTTGGGTGCATCATGACTAGAACTTTTCTACCAAGAATTACAATGTTTAGTCACTGCTTGAACTTTGAGGTGCTCTGCACTTATGTTTTGCGGTCTTAGAAAGGGCTAGGGAGATACCACTATTGTCATATTATATCATGATTGTTTTGACAACGTGTTGTCATTTGAGATATCCTATTATTGCTCGCTAGCCGATTATGTCATTGATACGAGTCATTATAATCTTTAAGAGTTATTGTCAGCCTGATTAGTTATAACGTTGGCTGAAAACCTGGGTGCTGTTTAAGCTTATTTATGCAAACAAGAGCAAAAGAGTTCGTAAAAGTTTTTCTTTTTCACTTTCAATTTATCAACTGAATAGCTTGAGGACAAGCAAAGGTTTAAGCTTGGGGGAGTTGATACGTCTCCAACGTATCTACTTTTCCTAACGCTTTTCCTCTTATTTTGGACTCTAATTTGCAAGATTTGAATGAAACTAACCTCCGACTGACGCTGTTTTTAGCAGAACTACCATCGTGTTGTTTTTGTGTAGAAATAAAAGTTCTCGGAATGGAACGAAACTTAGTGAGGAATTTTTATATCAAATAAGAGAATTTCTGGAGCCAATACCTACCCAAGGGGGCACCTGGGTGGGCACAACCCACCAGGCGCGCCCCCTTACCAGACGCACCCAGGTGGGTTGTCCCCACCTGGTGGCCTCGCAGACCCTGAAACCGACGCTATAAAATCCTATTTTTCCAGAAAAATCCGGGAGAAAGAATTATCACGATCCACGAGACGAAGCCGCCGCCAAGCCCTATTCTTCCTCGGGAGGGCAGATCTGGAGTCTGTTTGGGGCTCCGGAGAGGGGGATCTTTGTTCTTCGTCATCACCAACCCTTCTCCATCGCCAATTCCATGATGCTCCCCATAGGGAGTGAGTAATTCCTTCATAGGCTAACTGGTCGGTGAGGAGTTGGACGAGATTCATCATGTAATCAAGTTAGTTTTGTTAGGGCTTGATGCCTAGTATCCACTATGTTCTAGGATTGATGTTGCTATGACTTGGCTATGCTTAATGCTTGTCACGTTGGGCCCGGGTGCCATGATTTCAGATCTGAACCGTTTATGTTATCATCATTATATCCTTGTTCTAGATCCGATCTTGCAAGTTATAGTCACCTACTACGTGTTATGATCTGGTAACCCCGGAGTGACAATAACCGGGACTTCTTCCGATGATTACCGTAGTTTGAGGAGTTCATGTATTCACTATGTGTTAATGCTTTGTTCCGGTTCTCTATTAAAAGGAGGCCTTAATATCCCTTAGTTTCCAATATGGACCCCGCTGCCACGGGAGGGTAGGACAAAATATGTGAGACGCCCGAATAATCAAGCTACAGTAATCCCACGTTAACGATGCCACGTCACCAGAGGTTACTGTTGTTAATCTCGCGTTAGTTCAAAACCGATTCAAATTCAAAAATTGAATTAAAGGCAAACAACAAACGTTTTCAAACATTAAAACTAAAATGTTCTAGAGGTGACAAATAATACATAGGTAATTGTGGTGGAGAAACCACACCTTTATAAAATGTTTAAACACTCTAAAATGAATAAAATAGTAGCAATAATAATTATTTAAAATCTTTTAAAATGATAAACAATTTCAAAACTATTTTGTTTCAGTGCTAAGTTGTTTGTGGCTGTCGCATAATTTGTAACATCTATTTGGGTGCCACTTTAGTATTTTACCAAAACTAAAAATAAAAGAAAACTAAAAAGAAACAAAAGAGAAATAAACACAGAAACCCCCATGGCCAAATGGGCCTCGGCCCAGCCGGCTGGCCACAGCCACCCACAGCGCAGTCGGGCCCAGCCATGGCCTATATGGCCCTCACCCTCACCCGGAAACCTAGCCTTTCCCTCCCGATCCTCCCACTCCCCATCGGCCCTCGGATCTGGGCAGCGCCCATCCCGTCGCCTCGCACGATCCCCACTCCTCCCACACGAACCCACCACTCCTCGCTCTCTTCCCCTCGATCTGGATTGAGACCGGGGCTCGCCTCGCTCGGTGCCAAGCCTCTCACGGCGCCGCTTGAAGACCACGCCGGCCTGCAGTCGCCTCCCGCCCGGCTGCCTCCTCAATGCCCGTCGTCCCCGTCCCCCCACCTCGCGCCCCGTTGCCATGTCCCCTACAACACCGATGTGAGCGCCTCCCCATGCTCCCTCTCCTCCTCTCTCCACCACGCCTCGGCGTCCACCCCGCGTCGCGCGCACTCACCGTGGCGCCTTGCGCAGAAGCCATGTTAGCTCACCGCCCGACCCCCCCTTGCCAAGCCGGCTCTGCGCGCCACAGCGATTCTGCAGCGGCCAGCGCCCTCAGCCTCGCCACCTGCCGTGTGACCTGCGCTCATGCCGCCCGCGACTCCCCATGTCGCCGCCCTGCGCCCCGTCTTGCCCAGCCGTCTTGCACCGTGGCTCCCCAGCCCACGAGCCTGCCCGTCTGGCCTCCCCCGCACCCCCCCCACTCCGGCGGCGCCTAGCCACGCCCTTGACCAGCCTCGCTTCACCGCGCCAAGCTCACGGCCTCGCCGGCGCCCTGACGCCCGTGTCTCGCCCAGGCGCCTATAACCGCCCGATAGGCCCCACAGGCCTATGACAGCAGCGCCATGCAACGTTTACAAAAAAAAACTAAAGAAAAAATAATATTAAATATTAAATAAAAATAAAAATGAATTTAACTAATTAATTAACTAAATTAATTAGTCGTGTTTAAATTAATCTAATTAACTTGTTAGGTTAATTAAACATTAATTAGATTAGTTAAATCCTAATTAAACTAAACAAGCATGTATGACGTGTAGGTCCCATTTGGACCCCTTGGTCAGTTGACCGATCAACTCTGTTGATCACGATGTCCGCATGACATCATGCTGATGTCATTAAATCATTTTCGAATTAATTAAATAATTAATTAAATCCGAAATTAATAAAATCTTTAGAAAATTATATCTTTTAATCCGTAACTCGGATTAAAATATTTTCAACATGAAAGTTGCTCGAGAGCAGCGAGGCGATTCCGGATACATAACCCGTTAAATCCGCCACACCCCCCTAACCTATCGAACTCGCAACTTTCCCCCTCCGGCTCCTATGCCCAAAAACGCGGAACCCCGGGAATACTTTCCCGGATGCTTCCCCCCTTCACCGGTATCACCGCATACCGCGTTAGGGCACCCTTAGCACCGTTACTTGACTTGTCATGCATCATTATGCATCTGTTTGCATTGTATTCATTGTTTCTTCCCCCTCTTCTTCCGCTAGACACCGAGACCGACGCCGCTGCTACCCAGTACGACTACGGAGTTGACGACCCCTCTCTCTTGCCAGAGCAACCAGGCAAGCCCCCCTTGATCACCAGATATCGCCTACTCTCCTCTATACTGCTTGCATTAGAGTAGTGTAGCATGTTACTGCTTTCCGTTATTCCTATCCTGATGCATAGCCTGTTTTTGCTACTTCTGTTGATACCTTACCTGCATTCCTACTTGCCTAGTATAGGATGCTAGTATTTCCATCTGTGGCCCTACATTCTTGTCCATCTGCAGTGCTATACTATCGGTCCGTGATCACTCGGGAGATGATCACGGGTATATACTATATACTTATACATGATACATGTGGTGACTAAAGTCGAATTGGCTTGTGGAGCACCCATGATCGATTCACGGATTAGGGCTGAAAGGACCTTTGTCCCAACGGCCCTCTGTGTGGATCTTTGTGGCGGGCGTCGAGGCAGGTTGAGACTACACAGGTGAGAGGTGGGCTCAGCCTGCTCGGCGTCCGCGGATACTTAACACGCTTAACGAGATCTTGGTATTTGATCTGAGTTGGGTCGTTGACCTTATACGCACTAACCGCCACGTGGGACAAGTTATGGGCAACCGGGCGTCGTGGTATCAGCCAAGCATTTAAATGACGTCGGCGATGGGCGGCGCGCCCGGATTGGATCGAACGCCTGCTAGGCTAGGTCTGCTTTGGCCGCCCTACGCGTCTTGAGGTGTGCTAAGGGCGATGGGTCCAGACCCCTGTGCGCTTAGGTTTAGACCGGGGTGCTGACCTCTCTGTTGTGCCTAGGTGGGGCTGCGACGTGTTGATATTCCACGGCCGGGCATGACCCAGAAAAGTGTGTCCGGCCAAATGGGATCGAGCGTGTCGGGTAATGTGGTGCACCCTGCAGGAAGTTAATCTATTGAATAGCCGTGATCTTGATGTGGGCGACTTGGAGTTGTACCTTGCCCTTATGACAACTAGAACCGGATACTTAATAAAACACACCCTTCCAAGTGCGGATACAACCCGGTGATCGCTCTCTAACAGGGCATTGAGGAGGGATCGCCGGGTAGGATTATGCTATGCGATGCTACTTGGAGGACTTGATCTACTCTCTTCTACATGTTGCAAGGCGGAGGCTGCCGAAGCGTAGTCTTCGACGGGATTAGCTATCCCCTCTTATTACGGCATTCTGCGATTCGGTCCACCGATATGGCCCTTTACACATATACCCATGCATATGTAGTGTAGCTCCTTGCTTGCAGTACTTTGGATGAGTACTCACGTTTGCCTTGTTCCCCTTTTCCCCTTTCTTTACTCCGGTTGCTGCGACTGCACGATGGAGCCCAGGAGCGACGCCACCGTCGATGGCGACTACTACACCGAGGCGCCTACTACTACGTGCAGCCCGTGGGCGGCGACCGGGAGTAGTTAGGAGGATCCCGAGCAGAGGCCTGCGCCTCTTCGATCTGTATCCCAGCTTTTGCTAGCCATCTTATGGAAACTTGTTTAACTTATGTCCGTACTCAGATATTGTTGCTTCACGACTTCGTCTATGATCGAAAGGCACTTGTATTCGAGCCCTCGAGGCCCTCGGCTTGTATTATGATGCTTGTATGACTTATTTATGTTTTTAGAGTTGTGTTGTGATATCTTCCCGTGAGTCCCTGATCTTGATCGTACACGTTTGCGTGCATGATTAGTGTATGATTGAATCGGGGGCGTCACAAGATGTCATGCAAGTTCTTTTAATAAAGCACGTATGACTATTTACGGAATACATACCTACATTATATTGATGAACTGGAGCTAGTGCTGTATCGCCCCAGGTTATAACTGTCTCATGATGAATATCATCCAACAAATCACCAATCCAATGCCTACGACTATATCTTATATTGTTCTAGCTAAGTTACTACTGCTATCATCACTGTTACACTTGCTACAAGATTCGCTACCATCAAGCATTCTTGTTACTATTGCTCATTGTCACTACTATGAAAACTATCAAACTACTTCGCTACTGATCACTTTGCTGCAGATAATTAATCTCCAGGTCTGGTTGAATTGACAACTCAGCTGCTAATACCTTCAAATATTCTTTGGCTCTCCTTGTGTCGAATCTATAAATTTGGGTTGAATACTCTACCCTCGAAAATTGTTGTGATCCCCTATATTTGTGGGTTATCACACCTCGTCTCTCGCTCACCTCTCAGCGCTGCCGCTTCTAGGCGGGGCCCACTTCCCAATCATCCCCAACCTCCCGCCTCTCCCGCTCGGGATAGAGCACGCGCTCACGGCCAGCAACCGCCGGTTGCCTTGCGCTCGGATAAGCCTTATCCCGCAGTCCCGAGCCTCCTAGCAGCGCCTATAATAAGCCCCGACACCCCTCTCTCCATTCTGCCAATTCGCTCGTCCTCTCACCACTCATAGCCGACGCCCTAACACTTTCGATATCGCCGGAGCCGGAGCATCTCGCCGAAGTTTCCATCACCGTAGACTCCCCTACCTTCATTTTCTTTCTGTCAACGTTCATAACTCGTCGAGTCTCATCCGGTTGACATTTGTTTTGCCCCTAGGGACCACCGAAGACGACGCCCCGAAGACCTTTGCCCTCACCAGAGCATGAAGCCGCCATCCCCGCGCAGGACGACCCCGGCACCCTCGAGGACCCCGCCTCCATCATAGGACGACCCACGCCGCGCCCAACCTCCCCGACACCTTCCCCGGTGCCGAGGACCACCGCAGTCGCCACCTGACGCCCACCGCTGTCCCCTGCACGTCACCGACATTGTCGCCCGCCGTGAGCCGCCCGCCCTGCCCCATTCTGTTAGTTTTTTAGTTCGAGTCAGTTAACCACGGTTTTTATTAAACCATGCGGTTTTAGTGTAACCGGTCTCCGGTTTTATTTTTATTTAGCCGTGGTAGCTATTTTTCCTATTTAGCGGTCGTTTGCCATATAAGTCCCGCAGTGAACACCTTTGGGCCAGTAGGATTCTGCTACGTGGCGGACGACCTGTTTGCGGTTATTTTCTTTTCTGTTTAGTCCCTAGAATTAGCAGATTAGCCCCTAAACTTAGATTAGCCACAACTTTTCAATCGTAGATCCAAATTCGATGAAACCAGCAGAAAATTCTTTCTTATGGCTAGATCTATCTACTGGTATCATATTTCTAAATTTTTTTCAGATTCAAATTTTAATAATATTCAAATTTGAAATCAAACTTTATTTGGCCATATCTCCTAAACCGTAGCTCCAATGGAGTTGATTCTTTTTGCATTTTGTCACCGTAGCCAAACCCTATGATTTGGGCCAATTTCACAATAATTTTCACACACTAGAATTTTTACATGAATATTTTACTTGTAAGCCTAGTATACACTATAGTTCACATCACATTTTGAACCATGTGTCTTATGTTGTTTTGCAATTAGAATATTTTTGTGGTAGCTAAGTGTGTATGTTCATTTGGTTTTTCTGAGCCTTTCTGCTTTGCATGTTATTTTGGTTCTTTGGAATGTTTGTTTATGTTTTTTTATTTACTTTGCAATAGATTGTCCGGAGTGCGAAGCAGAATATTATCAATCTCTAGAATTCAACCAGCAGTACCAAGGCAAGTTACATCTTTGATCATGGTTTCATTACCTATGTTTTAAGTATGCACTTAGTTCTTTGCGGTAGGACTACATGGTAGGAATTTATGCTGGATGGCAATGCTTTACGCCCAGTAGTTCATTGAGGTAGGTTTGGACCTTACAACATTGTCGTCACCGTTTTACATTATATTGCTTCGCTAAAGTAGACGTGGCTTGGGGAGTGATCATTATTAAATTATGAGTGACAATATAGCAAACAAGACCTAAGATAATTAATGAACTACCTGGGAGTAAACTAGTTTGAATGGTGGCGAAGTACAGTGGGGCATGCATGGGAAATCCATGGTGTTGCACCACTAGTGGTTCTAGGGCTGGATTAACGAGCTGCTCGGCTCGTTCGGCTCGTTATCATTAAGCTCGTTATCAATAAGCTCATTAATATTAACGAACTAAAATCTCTGTTCAGCTCGGTTCGTTATGAGCTCGTTATGCTCGCGAACGTTCACGAGAGCTCGTTAAGGAATAAAGAATATAGAAGAATCCCCTGTTCCCAGTAAAAATTCACAAATCACAATGGCATATATTACATAAAATAATCCCATGATCCCATAAAAAATTCACAATGGCATAAAATAAACATAGACGTTAAGGTATCATTTGAATTTTAAAAATAATAGCAAGCTGCAGCCATAGTGCCAAACCGCACACACAGAAGGTTTCCATCACAATTTCACAATAGCATGAATTAAAAAAAGGGCGTTCAAGTCAAAATGGGAACAAGACTGGTACGTAGCAGCACTAATAGCACAAAGTAGGAACACTAATACGCAGCGGCAAACACCAACAAGTCTGGTGCACCTATCACCTTGCATAATTTAAACTTTTAAGATAGTAGCAACATGCTATAGCCAGCAGTAAAAGAACGGTCCAAGAGCCCTTCCACCTTGCTGCCTATGCCTTCATGAACTTGCAGAGTTTTCCTTTTCCTACAAGAAAATATTGAAACAATGAAAGTAAACTTTCAGGTTTCACTTATAGTAGTATAGTAGAACTTAAATAGGAGAAGGTTTAATTGGCAAAAGAGGCATTGCACTATAAACAGTACAAGAGAAAGAAAATAAAGTTGCAAAATAAAAATTGCAAGTCTAAACGAGTAGCCAAGCACCAACCTGTTAGTTGCTTTCCACCATAGATTCAGGAAATGGAATGAACTCAACATCATCATCAATGTCATCTTCCTACAAAGGGAAATGCAATTTCAGTTAGACGGTCAATTTAGAAATAGTATGTGAAAGCTTATAAGTAATAGACAAGAAACAACAACTATATATTACCACTATGATTGTAGACCTAATGTGGTTTTCTTTTGATCCTTTGATGAAGCTAGAAGCACAAACAAGTGCCTCAACCATGCTTGGGGTTAGAGAACTATGATAGTCATCAAGAACTCTACCTCCTGTTGAGAATGTCGACTCTGATGAGACACTAGTAGCTGGTATAGTCAAGAACTTCTTTGCCATTTTTGCCACAATAGGATATCTACGACCACTCAACCTCCACCAGTCAAGTAATGTAAAATTTGGATCATTAATGGGATGAGTCTTGTCTTCAAGATAACTAGTCAATTCAGATTTGCATGGCTCAGAATTTGTCTCCTCGAGGAAGGATTGAAACCCACTCGACAATGTGGTCATAGATGTAGATGCTTGCCTACTTGAAGTTGAACTTTTCTCATGGATGTTAGAATTCTCATTTTGACGATTTTCCATCTCATATGTGGCATACAGATCAAAGAACTCTGTTTTGATATCTTCCACCTCAATACTGCCCTGCTCTTTACCATACATTTTCTTGAAACAATAGTCCACAAGTTTCATCTTAAATCTAGGATCAAGAATCGTGGCAATCACCATAACACTATTCTTTACCTTTTTTTTATCTTTCCGATTTTTGTTTTCTGGCACAACAGTGCTATCCCAATATTTATCAAACTTATCAAGCATTGCTTCCCCCATCGTTTTCAAATTGTCATCTCCAGAGAAAGCATGCTCTACTATAGCATCTTAACATTCATGATGTATGGATAAAAAATGTTGGTAGTGGGGTAAGTAGATCCTGATAGTATAGTAGTTACCTCAGCAAATGATTTCAGGATCGGTTGAATTTTGCCATATAACACCCAATCTTCATCGTCAGGCTGCCACTCATAGTTAGAATCTGATTGTGCATACTCATTGAAAGCTTCCTTATACAAAGTGCAAGTGTCTACCATTCTGTATGTAGAACTCCATCTAGTTGCTACATCTAGGCATAATCCTTTTCCAACTTTAATATTGAGAGACTTGCAATCTGACAAGAAGTTCGACATGCGTGATGCAGATTTTTTCATGTACTTGACAGTTTCTCTAAGCTTGCATATCAAAGGTTGCAATGGTTCCCTTTTACGTATACGGTCGAAGGCGAGGCGAGCCGTCTTCTTGGTGGAGGGAGACTCCGTGGCGCTGTCGGAAGGCAGCCGGTCTCTTCCGCGACTCCATGCTCGCGGTGTAGCGAAGGTGATGCCCGCCGGCGTCCATCCATTCTTCCACTGGGCTTGCAGATGGGGATTGGGGCAGTTAGAGACGGCGGAGGAAAGAGGTCGGGACCGGGGGAATGGAGATGGCAGAGGTGAGAGGTGAGAGGTGAACGAGGGCGGAGATACCAGGGGTCTGGCCGACGGCCGCCGCCGGACTAGAGCAGAGGGCCGCCGTCGTACTGCCCTCGCTTGGGTTCGCCGTTCGTTCCTAGCGGCTGGCTCGGGGAGAGGAGAAGAGGAGTCGTGGTTGACTGGAGTCTGGAGCCTCTAGGTCTTTTAGCGACGAGGGAATCTCCTGGGCGGCTCGGCCTGACGACTGGTGGGGGGCTGCGGGCCGAAGTAGGCTGGCCGGCTGGGCTGAAGTAGCTTAGGCTAAAAAACTATTGCAAATTATCGAGCTAAACGAGTTGGGTCGCGAAACTCGTTTGCTCGATCGTTAAGCTCGTTAATCTTAACAAACAAAAAACACTGTTCAGCTTGGTTCGTTAACTAACGAGCACGAGCTGAAACAAGCCGAACAATCGAGCGCTCATTATGCTCACGAGCTTCGAGCTTTTTGTCCAACCCTAAGTGGTTCATCCCCTCGGGATCAAAGGGGTCAAACATATTTTCATGTCTAGTAGCTTACGTGTGCAGCCACAAGCCAATATGGGCTCCGGCTTAGTTGAGTAGTTAGTGTGACCTCTTACGGGATAGGCTAGCAGATGTAGATTATGGTTGGTGTACCGGCCTATCCGTTGGTTAAGGGGAACACTTTTGAAAGACTATGTCTCGATCTTCCGATCATGGAGGTGGTCGAGTCTTGTGGGGAACAGTGTGTAACCTCTGGAGAGTGTCAACCTAATCGATTAGCCGTCTCCCTGGTTACAGACAACTTGAGCATCTATTAGTGGAAATGTCGAGAGATCTCATCACCCTTAATCTAAACCGTTGGGTTTTTAAATGAAACTTTGGAAGGGATTGAGTTGGGTTTACCAACTCATCCCATGCTATTACTGTAGTGGTAGAATAATCTCTTTTATTCTAGGGAAAAACTAGCTTTATGCAAAACTAAACTTAGAGCTTTCCATCGGCCAAATTGCATGAACAAATAGGTTCATTATTCTTATGATGTGACTTGCTAGTACATTCAATGTACTGACCTATTTGGCTACAACTTATCATGTTGCAGATATATCCGATGAGGATTAAGGTGCGATAGGTCAATGTTCTACACTCAACCTTGCTCGTGGAGTTGGACTCATTTACTAGTTTGCTTCCGCAGTATTTATTTTATTTGGCATTATGCCCTTGTTTGTAACTAATGTATTGCTCCTGGACAATTGATGTAATAAAGAGATGTGTGTTATTTCTATTATTTCATCGAGTATTGTGTGTGCTACAAAGTCGATCCAGGGACTAGCAGGTAAGCACAGAGACTTCGACTCTTACTGGGTCGGGTCGCTACATTGTTAAGCCCTGTTGAATTTGCGGTGATAGCATATAGTGGGTAGTGTTTGATTTTAATTATACGATAATGGTACAATAGGACATGATGGGATTTGATGTTATATGTACTAACCCCTCTAATAAAAGTTCGTTAAGTTTTGTGTGGATGAAGTGTTTGAAGACCGAGGAGGCGTCGATATGAGAAGAATAAGGAGAGGAAAGAGTTCAAGCTTGGGGATTCGCATGGCACCCCAAGTAAATATTGAAGGAGACTCAAGCCTCTAAGATTCGGGATGCCCTGGAAGGCATCCCATCTTTCTTCAAGAATTATCGGTATGTTTCTATTTTTGTTTTGTTCACATGATATGTGTAAATTCTTGGAGCATCGTATGCTCTTTATTTTTCTTCTAGAGATGCACCATGCTGGTAAGAGACAGCCCTTGGCTGATTTATAGAATGCTCTTTGCACTTCGCCTATATCTTTTGAGTATGGCTTTATAGAATGTTTCATGTGCTTAACTTATATCATTTGAAGTTTGGATGCCTGGTTCTCTACATATAGAAAACCGCTATTTGTAGAATGCCCTTTTGCTTCACTTATTTTATTAGAGCATGGGCAAGTATTTTGCAGAACGAATTAAACTCTCATGCTTCATATTTATTAGAACCTGTTTAGAGAGTCAGCAAAAATTTGTCATTCACATGGTTAGTCATAAAATCCTACATAAAACTTCTAGATCACTGAATATGATATGTTTGATTCCTTGCCATAGTTTTGCGATATGGAGATGGTGATATGTGGTAGGTACTAGTGAGTGATTGTGGTTTAGTAAGAATATTGATGTTGAGGTTTGTGATTCCCGAAGCATGAACATATAGTATCTCATTATGCTAAGAAGTTGGAGCATGATTTATTATTTATTGTCTTCCTTTGCGTGGAGGTCGGGGGCGCGCGATGGGTAACTCCTACCAACCTCCCCCTAGGGGCGTCTGTAGTAGTACTTTTCTTCGAGGGCTAATAAACTTTCGTAATAAGTATATGATTTCATTATGACTAATGTGAGTCCATGGATTATACGCACTCTCACCTTCTTGCAATTTGCTAGCCTCTTCAATACTGTGCATTGCCCTGTCTCACCTCAAGAGTTGGTGCAAACTTTGCCAGTGCATCCAAACCCCGTGATATGATATGCTCCATCACACATAAGCCTCCATATATCTTCCTCGAAACAGCCACCATACCTACCTATCATGGCATTTCCAAAGCCATTCTGAGATATATTACCATGCAACTTCCATCATCATCATATACATGACTTGACCATTCATTTTCAAATTGCTTTGCATGATCATATAGCTGACATAGTATTTGTGGCTCAGCCACCGTTGATCATTATCATACATGTTATGCTAGAGGCATTCATATTGTTCTAGATATCGAGTTATATTATTGAGTTCTAAGTAAACAAAGTGTGATGATTATCATTATAAGAGCATTGTCCCAGTGAGGGAAGGATGATGGAGTCCCCAACAAGTCGGGATGAGACTCCGTACGAAAAAAAGAAGAAAGAAGAGGCCAAAAAGAGCCCAACAAAAAAAATAAGAAGAAGAAAAACAAAAAAATGAGAGAAAAGAGAGAGAAGGGGCAATGTTACTATCCTTTACCACAGTTGTGCCTCAGAGTAGCACCATTGTTTTCATATAGAGAGTCTCCTATGTTGCCACTTTCATATACTAGTGGGATTTTTTCATAATAGAACTTGGCTTGTATATGCCGATGATGGGCTTCCTGAAATGCCCGAGGTCTTCATGAGCAAGCAAGTTGGATGCACACCCACTTAGTTTTCATTTGAGCTTTCGTACACTGATAGCTCTTAGTGCATCCATTGCATGGCAATCCCTACTCCTCGTATTGACATCAATTGATGGGCATCCTCATAGCCCATTGATTAGCCGCGTCGATGTGAGACTATCTTCCTTTTTGTCTTCTCGATGTTAATCTCTACCACCACATTCTATTCCACCTGTAGTGCTATATCAATGGCTTGAGCTCATGTATCGCGCGGGGTTTGAAAAAGGTGAAGCGCATTAAAAAGTATGAACCATTTGCTTGTCAGACACCGGGGTAGTACATGATTTATATTTTCTATTACGAAGATGGAGCATAACAAGGCTATATGATTATGTAGGGATAGCATTCTTTAGCAATTTTATTCTGAAAGGCATGATTCTTTGTTGGCATGCATGAGTATTGATGTCTTTATGTCAAATTATAGACTTGCTTTGAATCACTCGTATCTTAATATGCATGCAATGATTAGATTACATGATCAAGATTATGATAGGTAGCATTCCACATCAAAAAATGTATCTTTTTATCATTTACCTACTCGAGGACGGGCACGAATTAAGCTTGGGGATGCTGATACATCTCCATCGTATCTATAATTTTTTATTGTTTCATGCCAATATTCTACAACTTTCATATACTTTTGGCAACATTATATATTATTTTTGTGATGCGGAGCATCCTTTGTTCCTCCCCATGGACCTACCATCGTCTCACCAAGTGCCAAGAGGACCCATGACACGAGCACGAGCTAAAGCTCTCAAGACCGAGATGACTTCTTTCCTTGGTGATATCGCATATGATCCGCTCGAGACATGGCTACTACCTAAGTCTGGAATGTTGTACATGATTAGGTACCAAGAGGACCCTCCCGAAGATGGACGTGAAGACGGACAAGTCCCCAAGTTCACGGATGAAGAGAACCAGCGGAAGGAGTCAGGAACAGCTCCAGTACCCAGACATCTGGCCACAACCCCGGACATTCGGCCCCTGGAACATCTACCACAGCCACCGACCAGCAGAAGCTACAGGGCCCGGACATCCGACCCAGGCCCCGGACATTCGGCCCGACGGCAGCCTGGACATCCTCCCCCCGCCCGGAAATTTAGCGCCCATCACAGAATACACCCGAGGCTGGACCCTGTCAGGCCGGACATCCGACCGAAGGCCCGGACATCCGGCTCTTCCCGAGCCACCGGACATCTGGCCCCCAGCCCAGACATCCGGACAAGCCTATCCAGAGAAGCTCCGAAACCAGCCCGAACATCCGGCTCCCCGTGAAGGCCCGGACATCCAGCCCGACGCCCCGACGTCTGGCTCCACCTGTCTGCGCACATTAAAGGGCCGAGGCCCATGTACCCCTTCGCCCACCTAGACTATATATTCTCCTCCTCCTCCTCCCTCTTTCTAGGGTTAGCAAAGTAGTAGCTCGTTGAGAAGCTTTCCTCTCCACTTGATCCCCTTCTCCTTAGGAGTTCACGGCCTCTTCGGAGAAGATTCCCCTGAAGTGGATTCAAGACACCTAACGGGAATACCTTCAAGACCTCCTCACAGAGAAGAACGTGCTACTTGTATGCTCCCTTATTGATCGTGGATCTTGTATCTCGTTAGTGTTTCGAGGATCTAGCATATGTGTGACCGAATCTTGTTGGTTTGAGTGATTCCCTTGTATTTTCCCTCGGGTTTCCCCTCGTGTTCTTCGTGTTCCTCGTTGGGATAGGCCCCTTTCATGAAAGATCGGGTGTCTGGTGTACTACCCTACATCATCTTGGTATCATGAGCCACGTGGATCATGATATTGGAGCCTCCCCTCTTCGTTTTCTAGCCTTTTTTGTTGATTTTGTCCCCAATTCGAAAATTCCCCACAAAAATTGCCCCCCCCCCCCAATTTTTTTGTGATTTGTCGGTGTGACGAATTTTCATTTGATTTGATCTGCGGATTTCGTGTGTTGCAGGTAGATCTAGCTTTCCCCCATCTTTTCCCCAATTTCCATCCACAAAATTTCCCGAATTTTGCCACGAAATTTGCCCCGAATTTGCCCCATGCACGCGGAGTTCTTCGAGTTCGTCCACGAATCCAGAGCCCGGACATCCGGCTACCCTGGACATCTGGCCCGCAAGCCCGGACATCCGGCCCCTGACAGCATCACTTCCATCCACCGCTCCATTTACCAGCTAACTTTTGCCCAATTTTGCCCAGGTGCCCATGTTCACTTCCGCATACCACCATCACTTCCTCATATCACCACCATCGCTTACTCGCTATCAACTCCGACAATTTTGACACGTGTTGCTTTGAGAATTTTAGTTGCGATTTCCGTTTCCTAACGCGTTTCGGCAACTTAGGGACGGTTCGACATCAACACCACCGCCCCTCATCTTTGCCACAGACTCGTCATCGACAACAAATGCTCAACAATTTTGACACTTTCAACCGTAAGCAAGGACGGTAACCTTGACGACGTCTTTGTCTACACCTTTCCATTGCATTGATAGCCACAATAGCCCAATTTTGCGTAACTTACCCATCGAGACTAGCCTTTGAGTATTGTCGGCAACGTGACTTGGGCACATTAGTGATCTTAGTTCCCATTGCATACTTACCATATCATCTTGGTACATATCTTGGTATCATCTTTTGTGTCACAAAGTTGTCATCATATACACAATTGCTATCTTGGTTCGTGAAGTTTTGCATGAGAAAATAGCTCAAAAGAGAAAGAGCCAACAAAGCTTTTAAGCAAAAGGGAAAGATAAGCAAAGAGCTTATAAGCAAGAACCATAGCATCATACTACATTAAGATTGTCATACTCGATCATTTTGAGCATATCATCAGAATACCATACATATAGAATACTTCGGATAGAAGTCGTTGCATTTTTGCTTAGTAGGTTGTGCACAAGTTTCATATCCGCCTATTGTGCAATCGTGCTAGCGTCTCTCTAGTGTTGTGCAACAAGAGCATTTTCGTGGATTCCACATTTTGGCTCACTCCTTGGTTGCACGACCCCATTTATCTATCTGTGTGTGTGTGTGTGTGTGTGTGTGTTTCCGTGTACCATATCTTGCTATTGGTCTACTTGTTGCGTTTGCAAATTTGTGAAGCTTTTCCAACATTATTGAAGCTCACTAACAATTGCATCAAATTTTGTGCCACCATCCTAACCGAGCTCCACCATAAGCTTTTATTTGTGTAGGTGTGAGAACCTACAAGAAGTGGTACCAATTATGTTATTTCCTTGTTACACATTTGAGTGATCATTGATCCACCTTCAACATCGGTCAAGGTACATTTGGTATAAGTTCTCCTCTTTCTCCCACCCACATATTTTCTTGGAATGATGGATAGGACAAGTTCTTCTACCAACCCACTCTTCCTAGAGCAAGACGACGAGCTTTGCATCAAGAACAACAAGCAATGAGCTTTGCATCAAGAACAACAAGCAATGAGCGACCGCGTCGACAACCTCGCCACCGACTTGCGACTCTCTGAGCAACGTACAAGAGACTACTTCGACAATAAGCTCGACGAACAAAAGCAAGAGAGCAATGCAAGAATGGACGAGATTTGTGCCTTGTTGGTCAACCGCTCTTCTACCTCTTCGTCCTACTCAAGGCGGAGCTGCTCGAGTCGACACTCTGGTGACACCATCTCCGGCTCAAGTACTCCGACACCAAACACTCTTCGACGAGCCGCATATCAAGATCGTCAAGCAAATCGCAATCCTCTACACGACACCGATCATCAAGAGCAACTTCAAGCGCAAGAGCATCGACATCGTCAAAACCAAGCTACATTCGCGCAAGCACAAGAACATCAACGTCTACACCAACAAGAAAAGCGAGCGCGCCTACACCAAGATTAACGAGATGCCGAGGCACAACATCAAGAACAACAACAGCGAGAAGCTCAAGCCCTTGAGGCGCAACATGCACTCCACGACACAAGTCGCGCCGTTGCCGCATGCAACCTCCATAGGCGCGAACAAGAAGAAGCACTTCACGATGAAGTTCAAGAGAGGATTTATCAATCACGAGTGCATCGTCAAGCTCCTCAAGCTCCTCCACAAGCTCGACAAGCTCCTCCACAAGCTCAACAAGAACCACAAATTCGCCAAGAGCAACTCGACAATGACAATCCTCCAAGACAAGAGCAACATGAGGTCGACAACCCTCCTCGCCAAGAGCAACATGAGATTGTCAATCCTCCACGACATGGGCATCATCGTCCCTGACCCCAACACAATGAAGAACAATGCTACAGCAAGCTCAAGTTCACCGGAAGCAATGATCCCGAAGAGTACCTTTCATGGGCATTGAAAGTCGACAAGATCTTTCGCTCGCACAACTATGACGAAGAGAAGAAGATCACCATGGCATCCCTTGAGTTCCAAGACTATGTCCTCATATGGTGGGAACAAGTCATCGAGCGCCGAGAAGCAAGAGGTGGACCACCCATCACCACTTGGATCAAATGAAGGATGTCATGAGAGCACGTTTCGTGCCAACCTACTAAAACCGCGACCTCTTCAAGAAATTGCAACTATTCAAGTAAGGAACCAAGAGCGTTGAGGAATACTACAAGGAAATGGAGATTGCCATGATAAGAGCCAATGTAACGGAAGATGATGAGCAAACTATGGCACGTTTCTTGAATGTACTCAATCATCCTATCAAGAGATAGCCGACTTCCAACCTTACTCGAACCTCATCGAGCTAGTGCATCAAGCTACCAAGGCGGAACGGCAAGTGCAAGATGACTTCAAGTATGCCAAGTACTCTTACAAGAGCTACGGCTTCTCCAACAACCAAGCTTAAACGACTCCAACACCTTCCACCTTAACCAAAGCTACCGCAAGCAACAACGACTAGTCAAGTAACAATAAAACTTCGACAACCTAAAGTCGTCCTCCTACTACAAGCAACTTCAAGCCGGGCGCTTCATCATCTACAACCCCAACGATGAGACTGTCAAGACAAGTTCCATCAAGTGCTTCACGTGCGGCGGCCGAGGCCACAAGTCCTTTGAGTGTACCAACAAGCGCACCATGATCCTCAATGAGGACGGAACCTATGACTCCATGAGTGAAGAGGAAATGGAAGCCCTTGAGCAAGTGGCGATGCGCACCGGCCCGTGAACGAAGATGAAGATGATCAAGTATTTTGTGACGAGGATTCAAGCCCCGCTCTCGTTTTCTCCAAGGTCTTGACACTTCAACATCAACAAGATGAAGACCAAAGATGGCATATCTTCCACACCAAGGCCGGCATCAATGGAAGGTCCTTCAAGGTCATCATCGATGGAGGGAGTTGTCATAACTTGGCAAGTGAAGAACTATGCTCCAAGCTCCAATTGGTCAAGATGAAGCACCCGCGTCCTCTATGAAGCACAATGGCTTAGCGACTCCGGAACTATCCAAGTCGAGCATATGGTAAAAGGTTCCTTCAAGATCGGACCATACGAAGACACTTTGGAGTGTGATGTCGTTCCGACATCCGTTTGCCGCCAGAGAACCCCTTCATAACAAGGCTCCCAATCGCGTCAACCCCGAGGAAACAAAGGAAATCCAACGGAAAGTACAACAACTCATCGACAACGGCCATGTACGAGAAAGCTTGAGTCCATGTGCCGTACCGGTAATCCTTGTTCCCAAGAAAGATGGTACATATCGCATGTGTTCTGATTGTCGTCCTATCAATGCTATTACCGTGAGTTATTGTTACCCCATTCCACGCCTAGATGATATGCTCGATGAGCATAGCGGAGCCACCATTTTCTCTAAAACTGATCTTAAGAGTGGCTACTATCAAATACGCATCCAAGAATGTGATGACGGAAAACCGCATTTAAGACCAAATTTGGCTTATTTGAATGGCTTGTTATGCCAATGGGTCTATCCGAAGCACCCGATACCTTCATGAGAGTCCTGCATTTTGTTCTTCGACCCTATATTGGCGTATTTGTTGTGGTCTATTTCGACAATATTCTTGTGTTTAGCAAACGCTCAAAGATCATGTCACCCATCTTAGGACCGTGTTGCAAACCCTTAGGAAAGAGCGCCTTTATGCTAATATGGACAAATACCTTTTTGGTGTTGATAAGCTTGTTTTCTTGGATTTTGTTGTATCTTCTAAGGGTGTTCATGTTGATGAATCTAAGATCAATGCTATTAAAACTTGGCCCCAACCAACCAACTTGCAACAAGTGCGCAGCTTCCTTGGTTTAGCCGGTTTCTACCGTAGATTTGTGAAGGATTTTAGCACCATTGCATCTCCTTTACATGCTTTGAGTAAGAAAAATGCACCCTTTGTCCAGGGACCATCTCAAGATAGCGCCTTTAATGAGCTTAAGAATCTGCTTAGTCATGCTCCCGTGCTTGCATTACCAAACTTTGACAAACCCTTTGAAATTCATTGTTATGCTAGTGGTAATGGCATAGGAGGTGTGTTAACGCAAGAGAAGCGCCCAATTGCTTACTTTAGTGAAAAACTTTCCGGGGCGCAACTCAATTATCCCATCTATGACAAAGAGTTATATGCTTTAGTGCGAGTTTTGCATGAATGGGAACATTATCTTCGCCCTCATGAATTTATCATTCATACCGATCATGATACTCTTAAGTATCTTAAGGGTCAAACTAAGTTGAACAAGCGTCATCTAAGTGGAGTGAGTTCATTGAGCCATTTCCTTATGTCATCAAATATATCAAAGGTAAGGAAAATGTTGTGGCGGATGCTCTTTCCCGCATATGCATGCTAGTCACCAAACTTGAATTAGCACATAAAAGACTTGTATGCGCATGATCCTACTTTTGCTATTCCTTATGCCAAGTGTCTGACACTTACATCTTGGGAACTCTATTACATCAATGATGATTATCTTATGAGAGCTAACAAACTTTGCATGCCCGAGTCTTCTCTTCGTTTGTTACTTTTGCAAGAATCTCATGGAGGAGGACTAATGGGACACTTTGGACGCGACAAGACATTTGCTACGCTCTCCAAGAACTATTTTCGGCCCAAGATGTTCCGCGACGTCTTACGCTTCACCAACCGATGCTCTACATGTCGCAAAGCTAAATCTAAAGCTCAATCTCATGGCCTTTATATGCCACTTCCTATTCCATATCACCCATGGGAAAATATTAGTATGGATTTTGTGCTTGGTTTGCCTTGAACTAGAAATGGCAAAGATTCTGTGTTTGTTGTTGTGGACCGATTCTCTAAAACGGCACATTTCAAACCATATAACAAGATAGAGGATGCTTCACATGTTGCAAATCTTTCTTGCGCCTGCATGGAGTGCCAAAGACAATTGTCTCGGACCGCGACGTCAAGTTCTTGATTTACTTTTGGGAGACTTTATGCGCCAAGCTCGGAATCAAGCTATTGTTTTCGTCGGCATACCATCCTCAAACCGACGGCCAAACAAAGGTGACCAAACATACGCTCTCCACTCTCCTATGCGTGTTGACCAAGAAGAACATCAAGGAGTGGGAGGAGTGACTACCCATCGCCGAGTACGCCTACAACCGCGCAAGACATTCGACTAACGGCAAGTCCCCCTTCAAGGTTGTCTACGGTTTCTACCCGTTGTCCCCATTGGACATTCTTCCTCTACCACTACAAGAGCGCACCAACATGGACGCGAGTGGCCGAGTCAACTACCTCAAGAAGATGCATGAAGATACAAGGCACACCCTCAAGCGCCAAGTACAATGACTCGCGACCAAGCTCAACTCCAACAAGCAACCCATGATAATCAACATTTGATATCTTGTGTGGCTACACCTTCGCAAGGACCGCTTCCCCAACGAACACAAGTCCAAACTTCTATCACGAGCCGATGGACCCTTCAAGGTGCTTGAACGCTACAACAACAACGCCTACAAGATCGACATTCCACGCGACAAGTACTCTGTGAGCGACATCTTCAATGTCATAGATCTCTCCCCGTACCATGGTGATGAGGATTTCGATCAGAGGTCGGATATTTCCCAAGGGAGGGGAGATGATGCAGAGCATCCTTTGGTCATCCCCATGGACCTACCATCGTCTCACCAAGTGCTAAGAGGACCCATGACACGAGCATGAGCTAAAGCTCTCAAGACCGAGGTGACTTGTTTCCTTAGTGATATCACATATGATCCGCTCGAGACATGGCTGAGGGAGTCCTGGACTAAGGGGTCCTCGGGCGTCCGGCCTATTATCCATGGGCCGGACTGATGGGCTGTGAAGACATGAAGGCCGAAGACTGTACCCGTGTCCGGATAGGACTCTCCTTGGCGTGGAAGGCAAGCTTGGCGATCAACTATGAAGATTCCTTCCTATGTAACCAACTCTATGTAACCCTAGATTTCCCCGGTGTCTATATAAACCGGAGGGTGTAGTCCGGAAAGGAGACACTCATTACCATAGTCCCTCTGTGCTAGACCTCTAGGGTTTAGCCATTACGATCTCGTGGTAGATCAACTCTTGTAATACTCATATTCATCAAGATCAATCAAGCAGGAAGTAGGGTATTACCTCCATCGAGAGGGCCCGAACATGGGTAAACATTGTGTCCCCTGTCTCCTGTAACCATCGATCCTAGACGCATAGTTCGGGACCCCCTACCCGAGATCCGCCGGTTTTGACACCGACATTGGTGCTTTCATTGAGAGTTCCACTGTGACGTCGACGAAAGGCTCGATGGATCACCTCTTCCTTAAAGACAACATCACCTCCGGGGAAGTTCTGGCCCCAGGCCAAACCCCTCCGGCTGGGCGGCTTTACTATGATCGCCCATCCGGCCGTTGAGCCGACGATGACCTCTCGGGCCATCAAAAACCCCCCTTCGCATCAACTCCGAACACTCCAAGCAGATGGATCCGGCAGAGTTTTCGTCCTTGAACGGACTCCTAGATCGCATCGCCGCTTTGGGAATCGCCACAGATTACGATCGGATCGGGCCTAAAACCGATCAAGGAGAAATCAAAACTCCACTGGTCACCCACCAGATAGCGGTAGTCGAGGAGCAGGACAGCGAGTCTTCTTCTATATCGAAGATGGACTATGTTCGGATCGCCGACCAGGAAGAGCCAGATGCCCACCAGCGAAAGGATGCGACCAGCCCTCCTAACATAGAATCGGATGGCAGTCCTAAGCAATCAGAAGATATTCGGGAGCCCGGATTGTTGAGTCTGGAAGGTCAGCAGACTCCGGATAATCGGTCAGGTCAGGGTTCGGATTTAATTCCACCCACCCACCTGGACATAGACGCCTTCATGAGCATAAAACAGCAGTCTCAGGAAATGGTTCACCACTTTTGGGGCAGATTCCTCCTTGTCAAAGACAATGTAAAAGATTGCCGCAATGAGGACGCAATATCCGCGTTTCATAACAATTGCTCGGACGAAGGAATCCCCAACACCATCAATCGTCGCCGCATACTGAAGTTCGCTGACTTAACAACTATCGTATATAAGTACAGCGCGATGGAAAGCGCTTGGAAAACTCAGGCAACTTGCTGGGAACCGTCGGTCCCAACTCATCTCCTCCTACAGGCGAAGAGGGTGCACCCCCGTGGCACGATGATGCGGAGCATCCTACGGACATCACCATGTCAAGAGTTCATTCGGCAAGTGACACGTGCGACATCTACTTCACATACACAGAGGTGAATCATCTCCTTTACGCGTGCTCGCTTGACCCCTTCGAGGATGGTATACTACTTGACACTCCACTCGTGTGCATGCATAGGTATTGTCGGAGCTTCACGGATGACGAGGAGGAGTGCAAGCGCCAAGGAACAACTACACCATCCGCAAGGGAAGCGTGGAAGAGAAGGAAGAAGAAGCCTGGACAAGCTTCGGGAAAGCCCGGAACTTCCGGCCGCTGCCCGGAACTTCCGGCCCCCGGAACCTCCGGCCATCCCGGAGCTTCCGGCCCTGCCGCACCAAAGCCGTCCAAGAGTGTGCCAACTCTCTGGATAGCCCGACCTGCCGGACCTTCGCCGGAACCTCCGGCCCGGACCTTCCGGCCGTCCCAAAACTTCCGGCCACTGCCTCACACAGACACTCGGCCGAAGCCCATGTACCCTTTCGCCTCACTTACCCCTTCGTGGCTACCACTATATATACTCATCCCCCTTCTCCATTTGAGGGTTAGCAAATATGATAGCTCATTCTTAGGTGAGCTTTGCTCCTACCTCTACTCTTGAGAGAGAGAGGGAGAGACCACTACTCCATTGGAGGCCAAGACCTCCATCTAGGAGAAGATCATGCGGGATATATCATCAAGACCCCCTCTTGGGCGGCCCCTTCAAGACCTCCTCACGGAGATGAACTCTACCTTGTATCTTTCCCTTTGTTGTTCATGTACCTTGTGGATCTTGTGTGTTTGATTGTCTAGTGGATGTGTGATCGGACTTGTTCTTGAGTGTTTCCCCTGTGATTTCTCTCCGTTCTTCCCTGTGTTCTTCGTGTTCTTCGAGGGATCCCCCTCCAAACATGAAAGATCGGCCTACACCGGGTTAGCCCCGTATCATATGGTATCATGAGCCACGTTGATCACGTTTTTGGAGCCCCTACCCCTCTTTTTCTAGCTTGATTTTGTTGATTTCGTCCTAAATCCGAAAATCCCCACAAAAAAATAGCCCCCAAATTTTTTTTTATGATTTGTTGGTTTTGATGATGTTTTGTTGATTTTGATCCATGGATTTGCTTGGTTTCAAGTGGATCTAGCTTTCCCCCATCTTTCCCCCATTTCCATCCACGAAATCTCCCCAATTTTGACCTTGGAAATCCAGTTTTTCCGCCCCCGTTCTCAGATCTGGAATTTAGGGTTCGTCCCGGAAGAAATTCCACGACCCCCGGAACTTCCGGCCTCCCCCGGAACTTCCGTCCCCCGGAACTTCCGTCCTAGCCCCGGAACTTCCGGGCTAAACAGAAAGTTTACCCCAAAAATCCCCCTGACCCCCGCACTTTTTCCGCGACCCCCGGAACTTCCGGCCATCCCCCGGAACTTCCGGCCTAACGAGAAAGTTTCCCCGAAATTTCAGCATCAGCCTCTTTCACCTTTTTCATCATAACTTTTCGCTCCGAACTCCGATTTGAGTGTTCTTTGGCTCGTTTTGAAGCTATCGACGTGCCCGAGGTCCTAAAATTGGTTTCACCACCTTTTGACACCATCAAATTTTTGGTACTTTGGCATCTTTGCCTAGGGCTTCCACCATATCATCCGCATAACCACCATAGCCTTCCGCAACCTAACCCTTTTGGTTCCCCATAGCATGTGAGGTTGTTTGAGTAGTGACTTGAGTCTCCTAAGGTGTTTAGGATACTTAGGGACGGTTGCTTCTTCATCAACCACCTCCATAACTTCCGTGATAGGCTTGCCCACCATACACTTCCGCCACCCAAACTTAACCCAATTTTGTTTGTGTTGTGAGTTGTGTCTCCTAAGGTGTTTGGCTACTCAGGACCGTGCTTCCAACTCCGACACCGTGTATAGCCCATCATACCCTTCCACATTAACCCATTTTGACCGGGTTTCCACCAATACTCCAGCAAGCACCACCGCTTTCCGCTACCACCATTTGACTTTTGTCCTTGAGATTTTGAGTTGTGGTTTTTCCGTTTCCTAAGGTGTTTCGGCTACTTAGGGACGAGTCTCCATCATCTTGGTACCTACATCAAGACCACCACCACTCATCATTGCAAAGGACGGTAACCTCGACGACACCATTGTACATTCCCCTTGCAAATTGCATTGATAACCCCTAGCCCATTTTGCGTTACTTGCCTATGGAGACTAGCCATTTGATTATTGTCGGCAACGTTACTTGTGCACATTAGTGATCATACTTCCCATAGCATACATACCATATCATATTGGTATCATATCATCTCGTGTGCCTCAAGTTTGTTCCCGCGTATACACAATTGCTATCTTGGTTTGTGCATTGCTAAATTGGCCATATAAAAAAGGAGAATAAGCTTTTAAGCAAAAAGAGAAAGAGCAAAGAGCTTGTAAGCAATAGCCATAACATCACAATATATCATATGGTATCATATTTGATCATTTCGAATCATTGTGTGAGAAACAACGGGAACCATACATACATAGCATACTTGGGATAGAAAGTTTATCCATTTTGCATCTTATAGGTTGTGCACAAGTGTCGATCCGCCTATTGAGCAATCGTGCTAGTGTCTCTCTTGAGTTGTGCAACACGAGCATTTTGGTGGATACCACATTTTGAGCTCATTCCTTGGTTGCACGGCCCCATTTATCTATCCGTGTGTGCGTTCCTGTGTGCCATTCATTGCTATTGGTCTACTTGTTTCACTTGCGAATTTGTGAATCTCTTTCAACATTATTGACTCTTGCTAACATTTTGCATCAAATTTTTGTGCCACTATCCTCACCGAGCTCTACCATAAGCTTTACTTGATAGGTGTGAGTGAACAAGTCCGGTACCAATTCCACTATTCTTTCATCTCACCTTGAGTGCAGCGGGAGTCATCCTCAAATTTGGGGCAAGGTAACTTGGTATTGTTTATCTCATTTCCTACTCACCTCTACTCGAGTCTTGTGATGGATAGGCAAGGCATTTCACCTTCGGTCTACAACAACAACGACGAGTTCGATGCCACGAACAGCAACTCCGACACCAAGATGCAAGCTCAAATGGAGGAGATCAAAGCCCTCATCTTCGAGAAGACGCTCAAGAGCACATGCTTCCGAGCTACCATCTCCGGCAAGATCACATCGGCATCGACACCATCACCACCAAGAACGTGAAGGTCGAGAGCTCTACATCAACAACCGCTCAATGACTTCACCATCTCCCTTGGCATCTTCGCCACACAATTTCAAGGCATCTTCGCCTACGGACATACGGCATCTTCGCCAACAAGCACCCCAAGACGACGCTCACGAGAAGCTCCCCAAGCTCAAGTCTGCGACTTCCACGAGCTACTACGACCTCGACATCGACCACGCGATTCCTTTCTATGGGACTCACGAACCCGAGGAGTATCTCGAGTGGGAGCTTTTAATGGACGACTACCTCAAGCTACATCAAGTTCCTCCCGAAGATCAAGTGAAGTGCGCCACAAGAAACTTCCACGACTACGCCTCGACATGGTGGCTGCACACACCTTGAGTACTACGACATGAGTTGGCCCAAGGCGAAGAGAGCTTTGCGGCGAGTTTGTGCCTCCAACCTACGGAACAACTTCGGCGCCAATTGGAGAACACCATCCAAGGATCCAAGTCCATCGACAAGTACTTCAAGGAGATGAAGATTGCCTTATGACGAGTTTGCGTGGACGACCCCATTTCGATGAAGTTCCACTTCATGATGGGATTAAACAACGCCATCTCCAAGACTATCTTCCTCGAGAACTACAAGTCCATCGACGACTACTACATTGGTGCTCTCAAGGCGGAACAAGAACTCAGGAAGGCCAAGGCTTCTCCACCCCAAGCACACTTCATGCGACCAAGCTCTACGATAAGCATGAGGCTAGTACCACCACAATGTCCAAGCCCGACAAGCTCCAAGACGATGCTCCCAAGTGTGACTTCACCGCCATCCCTCTTTGTGGCATTGATGATGCCGAGTCTACCTTGACTCTTTTTCAAGATGGTGCGGCGACAAGTACGACTACGGAGACCTTCAAGGACCAAGCTTTGGAGGCAAGCGACAAGGTGGCGAGCAAGGAGGATGCTTCCATCTTAGGAGGCGAGAGTGATGATGTGCCATCTTCGGCCTTCATCCACGGCGACGGTGACGACATGATCGAGCATGGGATTTTCCCTTCGGTCATGTAGAAGAGTGATGTTGTGCCATCTTTGGCCTTCATCCATGGCGACGGCGATGAGATGGTTGAGTATTTCACCTCGACCACGGCGACGTATGATGACTTGAGTGACTTGTGCCACCATATTGAGAGTGAGAGCGACGTCACCACTAGACACATATATGATGTGCTGCCACAATTCCCATGTGAGGAGAGCCACAACCCCCACCACTTGAGTGAGATGAGTGACTCTACCATACGTGAGATTGAGTGCACCTATTTTGAGGAAGTGAGTGAACCACCACATAGAGAGAGCGTGATAGTTGATAGGGCATGTGAGGCCACTTCGATTTCTAACGACTTAACCTCTACCTCTATTGTGTCTTCTCATTTGGTGCTAGGTCCCATATATGATGACGCGCCGATCCTCGATTTACTTCGTCCTCCCTTTGGACAAGACGATGGCCATGGTGGAATATGATGCACCCCCACATGGTTCCATCAAGATGAAGATGACCACCATTTGGTCTTTCCCACCTCACCTACACCACTTGAGTGGAATGACAAAGGTAACAAAGGTGACGGTGATGCTCTAGTCCCACTAGTGGACATTCTTGAGATTGATTGCTTGCATGATGTTGATCCACCTAGTACCATGATTCATGCTAGTATGATTTCCCATGTGATGATTTGCCCATTTATGATGAATATGATGATTCTCATGTGGAGTCTATTAGTTGTGATGCCATGTTACATAGGATTTCTTGTGACAATTCTTTAGGTCACATCATGTTTGCTAATCCGCTTGACTTGCCATATGCTATGCATGAGATCAACCATATGTCTTATTTGCAATCTCTTCATAGTGACTATGCATATGCCATTAAAATAAACACAATTTGCACATATGGCATACATGACAAGCTTCCATGGTTATTGGCATTTGTTTTTCTTGTGATGATATTGATATGCTCCCTTTGCATCATTTATCTCATATGCCATGCCATGCCCACCTAGCTTCCGGATATGCATTGTTTTGGATGTTGTCCATTTTCTCCAAATGATGTTTCCAATATTGCTCATGAGGAGACCCCCATAGTTTCCTCATACATGTTAGGAGATTTTGATCCATCCCATCCATTGCATGATCCCAATAATTATGTGCATAATATGCTCCCCATGCATCATAATGATATTGATGTGCCATATACTTGCATTCTCAATTTGTGTCCCCATCATGTCATACATACTAACTATTCTTTCATGATGGATGACATGTTCTTATACCATGCATCAAATTTCTTTGAGCGATGCTTATCTTGTGCTAACTCACACGTGCACATACACATCATGATGGATGATGTGTACATTTACCACGCTCACAATTTCTTTGGTTTGTGTCTCTTTTGTGTAGGTACCCATGAATACTTGTCGACCTCGCAATCCCGCGAGTTGACAAAACGAGCTCTAGAGAGCAACGATGATTTGGGATCCCATGGATTGCGTTTCCCACTGCTCTCTTCACGCGAAGTATTCACGCATTTCTTCTACATGGCCCTCACTTGGCTATGGGTTGTTGTCCATTACATATTATATGTCCATCTTGCCATGTTCACTTTGAATGATATGCCCATTCCTATGCCTTTTCCATGCATCTGTGACCCATGCTTTGCTTTACACATGATGATTGACTCTCGTACTTTTATGTGTATTTGCAAGCTTGGTGGAGATATTGCTTATTGTTGCCATGTTCCATTTGTGACCCACCCCTATGATGATACTATGATCTTGCTTTGTGTTCGTGCTTGTGATATGTCATGTGCATTGTCTATGCCTATTATTTGCTCACATGACATGATTGCCATGATTTATCCTAGTGTGTTGCATCTTCGCTCCACTAGTTTGCACGACTTGATTACCATGCTTGCTTATGTTGCATCACCATTTCATGCGGTTGATGACAACCATCTATATGCTTCGCACATGATTCATATTGCTTCTTGTCATATATCTCTATGTGTTGCCTCTGTCATGCTAGATGATTTGCCATGTATTGAGTGCAACAATGATTCTCTTCTTGCTCATGAGATTGCCCCATAGCATTCTCGCATATATTTAGAGATTTTGACATAATTCTTGTGAAGCATGCTTGTCTTACTTCTTTGCACCATATACCTAGTGCCATGAATATTGCCATTGTTGCATCATATTATTCATGCACTTGTGCTTCTAATGGTTATGTGCAAAGATGAGAACCATCATGATGGATGATGTGTTTATCTACCATGCGCATACGTTCTTTGTTTTGTTTTGTGCATGTGTAGGATACTTGGACTTTGTGTCGACTTCCACTTCACGTGCATTGACCATTCGAGCTCTTGAGAGCGAGCCTCATACATTCTACCACGACTCGCTTCTACACCATATTTGCTTCCACTATGGCATTGTGAAGAATGCACATGGACACACTTTCAAGGTGACATCCTTCTTGAGCTTGGATATTGTGGATCATACTTCATGTGTTGCTTGCACCATTTGCACGCATGTTTGAGATATTGCTTTCAACCATGATTGCCACATTTCGATGCTTCATGACATATATACCTTGTGTGTTACGTCCAATTCTTGGACTACTTGCTACTATCATATGGTTGGTTGCACCAATATCATTTCTTCACATATGCCATGTCCCTTTGCTTGTCACATGCTTGACTTGATTGCCTCACACATGATGAACAATTGCTCTTTCTATTGTGTTGAGTGCCATACTATCTTCACTACACCCTATGCACGTTATGCTTGGATTGTCTTGCACTTGACCCATGTATTTAGACACTTCATTTTATTCGGTGTTGTGAATGATTCCTATGCCTACCATAGACCTAAATGCTTCCCCTTTCCATTCGTGTGAGACATGGTTGCTACTTCAAGCGCGGACCTTGTGCATACTCAGGTACACCCAAGGAGACCATGGAGAGCCCAAGGACCAAGGCCAAGTGTGCGCGGGAGCAAAGGAAGAAGAAGGGAGAAGAGTCTGCTGCTACAGCAGCCGGACATCCGGCCATGTCCCGGACATCCGGCCCAGCCCGGACATCCGGCCCTACCACCGGAAATCCGGCCTCCATCACAGAATGCATCTGGGGACGACCCTGACAGCCCGGACATCCGGCCCCGCGCCCCGGACATCCGGCTCTTCCCGAGCCGCCGGACATCCGGCACCTAGCCCGGACATCCGGATCCCGCCTATCCAGAGCTCCGAGATCAAGCCACTCCAGCCGGACATCCGCCCTTCCCGAACATCCGGCACCTCGTGAAGGCCCGGACATCCGACCCGGCCTTGGGACATCCGGCCTCCCACGATCAAGGTGGCTATTCTGGCCGAGGCCCATGTACCCCTTCGCCCCTTAGACTATATATACCCCCCCTCCACCTACGCTTTGGGGTTAGTGTTGATTTAGCTCATTCGTGATAGAGCTTCGCTGATAAAGGCGAGGGTGTCCCGATCTTTCGATGAGATGATAACTATCGATTTGGTGGAGTCGACTTTGACGAACCGACTACAAACGTGCACGACGTTGCGCCTTAGCAATCGCTAAACCAATCTCCACGAGGTTACCGACGATGCCTAAGCACGATCAACCCGACCACGAAGGTCTATTCCTGCAAGCAATCGAAGAACGAGCAAGAATATGATAAAGCAATCTGAATATTGCGAATATATATGAAGTATTTATAATGGTGGGGATCCGTAAGCGGTCTTGGTCTGGTCGTTGGACACAAACGAAGTACACGAAGTTGCAATGGCTAACTTTTAATCTAAACAAATCCCCAGGAAAAAGCTACTAGATGGATCTACTTATATAGGAGCAAGGGGTGGCGGCCAAGGAGGTGGGAGGACGTCCCAAGGCAGCCTAAAACTAACCCTAGGTCGTACAAGGCCAATGGGCCCAAGTGGAGGTGACGTAACACCTTTGGACTTGTAGTTTGACTCGGATTCTGCTGCAGCATCAGATTGTTTCGTCCATAACTCAGCGCTCCGGACGAATTTTGAGGTGGTTCCAATTGGGTTGGAAAGTGCACGAAATCTATTTTCCAACAAAAAAAGAATCAACCAATTTGGTGTCCGTATGAAAAAGTTATTGACGTTTTGAGTCAGGTGTGTCTGTGCAGTCCGAATCTGAGTCCAGAACGTGAGAGACTTGGACTCTATCTTCTCTTGGGCCAAAAGTGACGTGAGAGAACTTTTTGAACAGCAGGTAAACATCTCTTTCTCCCCTATCTTCATATGTGGATTGTACAAATGTCCCATACACCTGCAATTAGACATGGCACAAAAGTTTGTGAAGTATTTTTGTCCTGGATAACATAAATAGATTATTGAATAGTTTGCATTATAAATCACCTCACAAATATACATGTATGCAATATTTTTGGTCGTATCCAAGGTAGTCATGTCCTCATCATTCGCTCATCCATATCGGATCTCCTCCCCGTGAGAGACCGCGGCCTCTTCGGAGAAGATCCACCATGGATTCAAGACCCCTTTACGGGAAGATCCCTCGTGGATTCAAGACCTCCTCTCGGAGATGAGCTACCGCCACTTGTATCGTCCGTTGTTGACTTTGGATCATGTATTTCCCTTTGTGTTCATCGATCTAGCACATGTGTGATTGATCTTGTTGGTTGAGTGATTCTCTCGTTTCTCCCGTGTTTTCCTTGTGTTCTTCCGCGTTCTTCGTGTTTCTCCGTAGGATCCACTCCAACCGTGAAAGATCGGCCCCTAGGGTTCCGCCCTACATCATCTTGGTATCATGAGCCACGTTGATCACGTTTTTGGAGCCCCTACCCCTCTTTCTCTAGCTTGATTTTGTTGATTTCGTCCTAAATCCGAAAATCCCCACCAAAAATAGCCCCCAAAATTTTTTTGCGATTTGTTGGTTTGATGATGTTTTGTTGATTTTGATCCACGGATTTGCTTGGTTTCAAGTGGATCTAGCATCTCCCCAAGTTTCCCCATCTTCCATCCACGAAATCTCCGCAATTTTGCCCCCGAAATCATCAATTTCCGCCCCCAATTCGAAAATTTCCGCCCCCAAACGAGATCTGGAATCGTCGGGCCGGACAACCGGGCCCTGGAGCACCAGATTTGCACGATTCGGGACATCAGCCACCGGATATCCGGTCAAACCCCCCGGACATCCGGTCCCTGGCATTTCAGCCTTCCGTGTTTCACCGTTTTGACCATAACTAATTCATCCGGAGTCCGATTTTGACGTTCTTTAGCTCGTTTTGAAGCTCTTGACATCCCCCTTCCCACACAAATACCACCAACATCATTTGACTCCATCAAAGTTTTGAAAATTTGGCAAGTTTGCCTAGGCCCTCCACCATATCATCCGTGATAGCCACCACCGACTTCCAACCTAACCCAATTTGTTCCTATAGCATTCGTGGTTGCTTGAGTAGTGATTCGAGTCTCCTAAGGTGTTTCGGCTACTTAGGGACGGTTGTTTCTTCATCAACCACCACCTCCACCTCCGCATAGATGTGCCCACCATACATTTCCAACCCAACTTAACCCAATTTTGCTTGAGTTGTGGCTTGTGTCTCCTAAGGTGTTTCGGCTACTTAGGGACGGCAACTTCAACTACGACACATGTATAGCCCATCATCCCACTCCCGCATTGCCAAGTGCAAACCTCCACCGCATTCCCACTACCACCATTTTGACATTTGAAGTTGGAGATTTTGAGTTCACGGTTTTTCCGTTTCCTAAGGTGTTTCGGCTACTTAGGGACGAGACTCCATCATCTTGGTTTCTACATCAAGAACACCGCCACTCATCATCGCCAAGGACGGTAACCTCCATATCATCTTGGTATCTTGGTACCCCTCCATTGTATATTCCCCTTGACATTGCATTGTTAACCCCTAGCCCATTTTGCGTTACTTGCCTATCGAGACTAGCCATTTGAGTATTGCCAGCAACGTTACATGTGCACATTAGTGATCTATACTCCCCATAGCATACATACCATATCATCGTGGTGCATATATTGGTATCATATCTCGTGTCACAAGTTTGTTCCCGCATATACACAATTGCTATCTTGGTTTGTGCATTGTGCAAAATTGGCCATACAAAAAAAAAGAGAGAATAAAGGTTTTAAGCAAAGAAAAAGAGAGAGCAAAGAAGCTTGTAAGCAAGTGCCATAGCATCATACCACATTGCATATAAGATTGTCATATCCGATCATCTTGGATCATCTTGGATGTAAACACCGAACCATACATACATAGCATACTTGGGATAGAAGTTTATCCATTTTGCATCTTATAGGTTGTGCACAAGTGTCGATCCGCCTATTGAGCAATCGTGCTAGCTTCTCTCTTGAGTTGTGCAACACGAGCGTTTGGTGGATTCCACATTTTGAGCTCATTCCTTGGTTGCACGACCCCATTTATCTATCCGTGTGTGTGTTTCCGTGTACCTTTCATTGCTATTGGTCTACTTGTTTCGCTTGCGAATTTGTGAATCTCTTTCAACATTATTGACTCTTGCTAACATTTTGGATTCATTTTTTTTGCCACTATCCTCACCGAGCTCCACCATAAGCCTTACTTGTGTAGGTGTGAGAACCGACAAGAATTGGTACGAATTGTGCTATTTCCTTGTTACACATTTGAGTGATCATTGATCCATCTTCAACATCGGTCAAGGTACATTTGGTCTAGTTCTTCTCTTTCTCCCACTCATATTTGCTCGAGTTTTGTGATGGATAGGCAAGGCATTTCATCTCCGGTCCTCGACAACAATGACAGCGTGAACAACTACATCACCAAAGCGTCTATCTTTGATCTACAACGACAAGTGCAAGGCGCACAATCAAGATTGCGAGGCGCGCCGAGAACATCTCCATCGACATTCGTCACTCCGAAGCAAGGAGAAGGGACTACATCGACAAGAAGCTTGCCGCACATAAAGAGGAGCAAGATGCAAGGATGGAGGAGATTCGGCCTTGATCAAGTCTTCTTCCCCTTCGTCATCCTCAAAGGCGGCGGCGTTCAAGCCACAAGTCTTTGGAGCACCCAAGCGATGCAAGCGCAAGTCGTCCACGTCCACATCTCCATGGCGACCACCATCACGCTCGTGACCCACATCGTCATGAAGGGCAAGTCACCTCCAAGCATCATGTGCACGACGACGACGAACGACATCTACTACGAGCTCAAGCATGACAACGACATCATCATCATGAAGATGCTCCACAAGCGCAAGTGCACAAGTCCCAACAAGCCCTACTTCACGCCAAGTTGAAGCTTCATGAGCACAAAAGAAGATCGCGAGACGACCACCACCAAGACGGCGCTACGGCTACATCAACCACTTCGGCATCTTCTCCTTTGGACGTACGACATCTTCGCCTACTTCCCATGAGTACGCCTAGATCGACTTCATCAAGTCCAAGGCGACTACCTACGAGCGAGGGCGACACTTCCATCTTCGGAAGCCCCTCAAGGAAGATGGCCGAGCATGGGAAACTCCCTTCGGTCATGGAGACGAGCTACGAGGTGCCACATCATATGGACCTCCAACACCAAGACGGTGACAAGACTGGCCGAGGAAGGGACATCCCTTCGACCACCAGCACGAGCGCTTGAACCTGTTCAACAACATGAAGACGGCACCCACATTGGACTCATACTCCGAGAGTCAAGCTCTGTGACCCGCGCATGGAGAGATTTGCACCTACATCTCTCCGACACCCACATATGTCGAGATGCCCCATTTTTCATGTGAGGAGAGCCACCACCACATGAGTGACATGAGTGACTCCACCATATGTGACATTGAGAGCATTCCCTATGAGAGGATGAGTGTGACCACCACTAGCCCCACACATCAGAGCATGCCACACATCCTATGTGAGGTTGAGCGCAATTTGAGTGACTCCACCAACCATATGAGTGAGAGCATCCTTGAGGAAGTGAGTGAGCCACAACACTTAGTGAGTGAGGTAGTTGAGAGGGCATGTGAGGCCACTTTGATTTCTAATGACTTAACCTCTACTCCTAGTGTGTTTTCTTCTTTGGTGCTAGGTCTCCTACGTGACAACATACCTATCCTCGGTGAGTCCATCCCTCCAATGGGAAAACCGATGGCCATGGTGGACAATGATGAACCCCCCACATGGTTCCATCAAGATGAAGATGACAACGACTTGGTCTTCAACACCTCACCTACGACACATGAGCGACGCTCCATAGGTAACATAGGTGATGGTTCTTCTCTTGTCCCACTAGTGGACTATCTCACGAATGATTGCTCCCATGATGTTGACCCACCTATTACCATGCTTCATGCTAGTGAGACTTCTTCATGCCTTGACTTACCTATTTATGATGAATATGATGATGAGCATGTTGAGTTGCCTAGTTGTGATGCTATGCTCCATAGGATATCATGTGAAAATTCTATTTGTCACTTCATGTTTGACAACCCATTGAACTTGTCATATGCTATGAGTGAGATCTCCCATATTGCATCATTTCAATCTCAACATAGTAACTATGCATGCCCCATTAAGATCAATCCTATTTGCACTTATGGCATAGATGACGAGATGATGGTCATTGGCCTTTGTTTTTCATGTGATGATATTGCCATGCTTCCTTTACATGATTTGTGCAATTCATATACTATGCCATGCCATGATCACATTGTTCCAAATATGCTTTGTTTTGGATGTTGTCAATGTTCTCCATGTGATGTTCCTACTAATGCTCATGAGGAGACCCCATAGTTTCCTCATACATGTTTGGAGATTTTGATTCATCCCATCCTTTGCATGATTTTCATGATTGCTTGCACCATATGCATTCCATGAATAACAATGCTCTAGATATTTCTCATGATGCATTATACAATTTGAGTCTCCATTATGACATACATCATAACAAACCTCTCATGATGGATGACAAGTTTCTATATCACGCATCTCATTTATTTGAGCATTGGATATTTTGTGCTAACCGACTCATGCCCGTATGCATCATGATGGATGATGTGTACATATACCATGCACACACAATTTTCTCTTTGTCTTTGTTTTGTGTAGGTACTCACGTATACTCGTCAACATCTCAATCCCAAGAGTTGACGATGACTTGGGATCCCGTGGGCTATCCTTACCACCGTTCCCTTTGCGCAAGGACTACGCGCATCTCTTTTTCTTAGCTCTCACACGAATATGGGCTATATATCACTTGTCCCTTTATGCCCATACTATTGTGTTCACTTTGCATGTTATACTTGCTTCTATGCCTTTGCCATGCAATTAGACCCTTGCATGCATCTACCCATGATTGACCCTATGTGTATTTGCATGCTTGGTGGAGATACTTGTTGCTATTGCCATGTTTATCATGTGCCCCATGCTATTGATGCTTGTTGTGTTGGGAGAGTCATAATGTCCCATTCCTATTTACATATGTTCTCTCGCCAATACATTGATGATATTTCTCTCATATCTTGCTTTCACGCTTGTGATATGTCATGTGCATTATTCATGCCCACTATTTGCACACATGACATGCTTGCCATGATTCCTCCTAGTATGTTGCATCTTCGCACTACTAGCTTGCTTGACTTGATTGCTATGATTGCTTGCTATGTTGCATCGCCCATGTTCCACTATTACTTGCTTTCTTGGGTTGATGACATACATGTTCATGCCTCTCACATGATATATCTTGTTTATTGTCCCTTGCCTCCTATAGTTGCCTCTATGCTTAATGATCTTGGAGACTTGGACATATTACTTGTGATGCATGCTTGTTTACTTGAGCCTATTGCATTTGGTTGTTATCGCATCATATGCCTCCATACTATGAAATGCTCCCTAGTCCTTTCTTATGATGAGCATGATGCATACACTTGTTGGGTATCTTACCACACGAATGATAGGTTTTGCACTTCCACTAACCTCATTTGTTTTTCCAAGTGTTTGTCATGTTCTTTCGTTTTGAAGGATTCACAAGGCATTACCGTCATGAGACATATTGGCTATGTGAAGGCATACATGATGTGCAACACCAATATTTTCGACATCCTCATAAAGGTGAACTCCTTCTCTTTGAGCCATCCTCAAGTTTGCATATTGGATGGGTCACTCTTTCATTGTTGTTTCTTTCTTGTTGTCTACATGTTACATCTATTGGATGGAGGAGCAACATTGGAGATTGACTCTATGGACCTTCACATTGAGTCGCTACGCACTTATTGGATGCACCTTCGATTTCCACTCATGCCACGACATCGAGCATTGGCACACCACCACCTCCATATTTGTTGATTGTGCTCATACATGTCATGCTCGATGGACATATCATTCGCACCACAAGTTTGCACCCTATGCATGGATTGACTCACATTATGATTGCCTTGTTGCATCTTGTATTCCCATGTCCTCCATGATATATGAGCTTGTGCATTTTCTTAGCAAATTTGTTGTGATCTTTCTTGATGGCATATTCATACATCGTGATCATATTGCCTACCATCAATTGCATGATGACATTCACATATTGAGCATCCATTGCTATGTTCATGCTTCTGATGAACCATCCCATTATGACATCATTTTGCACCGTGGTTGCATTGCTCATACTCATAACACAATTGTGTGCACAATGATTGCATTTATTCCCATGAACGCTTTGCATACCATTCTTGATCATCTTGATAAGCTTCATGCGCTTTGTCACGAACTATCTTACCGCACGGACTCATTCTTACATGATGGACACTTTGTGTGCGCTAACCATTTTATTTCCGAGTGTTGTTTGTGTTTGCTCCTTTGCCATGTATACCACTCCGGCGACACCTTGGAATACTTGGATTGGGCCATGCCTTCAACTTCTTCATTCCAACTACAAGTCCGTCCCACGACAACCGCTTTCCATGGTGATGAGGATCACGATCCGAGGTCGGATCTTTCCCAAGGGGAGATGATGCGAGCATCCCACGCTCATCCCCATGTACACTCGACTACTCTCCAAGCCCCAAGGATACAAAAGATGAGACCTCGACTATGCGCCATTGGACTCAAGGTGAACCTGCTCCTAAATGCTTCCCCTTTCCATTCGTGGTGAGACATGGTTGCTACTTCAGCTGGACCTTGTGCATACTGGTACACCCAAGGAGACCATGGAGAGCCCAAGGACCAAGGCCAAGTGTGCGGGAGCAAAGGAAGAAGAAGGAGAAGAGTCTGCTAGCACATAAAGAATGGACATCCGGCCCAGCCCGACATCCGGCCCTACCACCGAAATCCGGCCTCCGCCACAGAATGCATCTCGGGACGACCTCGACAGCGGACATCCGACATCCGCCGCCCGGACATCCGGCTCTTCCCGAGTCACGGACATCCGCACCTAGCCCGGACATCCGGACCCGCCTATCCAGAGCTCGAGACCGGCCACTCCGGCGGACATCCGGCCCGCTAGCCCGGACATCCGGCACCTCGTGAAGGCCCGCACATCCGGCCTCCCCTGCCTACGTGCATCGCATCTGGGCCGAGGCCCATGTACCCCTTCGCCCCTTAGACTATATATACTCCCCCTTGATAGAGGCAAAGGTGTCCCGTCTTTCGATGATATGTTGGTTTTCGCTTTGGAGGAAGTCGACTTTGACGATCCGACTACGAACGTGCGAGGACGTCGCGCCTTAGCAATCGCTAAACCAACTCCGAGAGGTTATTGACCACGCTAGAGCACGATCAACCTGACCACGAGGGTCTGTTTCCTGCGAGCAAACGAAGAAGAAGCAAGAAACTGAGATTGCAATCTGGATATTGCGAATATAAGATGAAAGCTTTATTGATCAAGGTGGGGTTCTGTGACGCCTTTGTCTGGTCGTTGAACACAAACTAAGTAATGCCGGAAGTTGCAGCTATGGCGAACTTTTAATCTAAACAAAACCCAATAGTCTATACGGTGCCCTTAGGGATGTTTATTTGGAGGACGAGGTGGGATTTTCGTGGCCCTTGTTGGTGGTGTCCGTAAACAACCCTATCTCTTGTTTTCCCACACATACAGACTCTAAATATAGCCTATACTTATGTATTTCGAAATTACATGGGCCTGGCCCAATAATAAGGTGACGCAGCACCTAGAATAGCCTCTGGACGAAATTTATGAAGTGGCATCTTGTATATTTCATCCAAGGCTTCATGCACCCGTTATGGTGGCTTCAAAGCCCTGAAATCATCACTTGTAACTCCGTTCTTGTTCCCCTTGCGCATGCCATCATCTCCATGCTTGTTCTTGCTCCAATGTTCATCCTTATCCAAGCTAGGCTGATGCGGAGCATCCCACGATCATCCCCACGGACCTACAACCGTCTCATCAAGAGCCAAGAGGACCCATGACACGAGCTAGAGCTAAAGCTCTCGAGAACGAGGTGACCTCTTTCCTTGTTGATATCACATATGATCCACTCGAGACATGGCTACTACCTAAGTCCGATATGCTATGCATGATTAGGTGTCAAGGGAACCTCCCGAGGATGCACGTGAAGATGGACAAGCCGCCAAGTCCGCGGATGAAGAGAACCAACGGAGAAGGCCAAGAACACCTTCCGTGCCCCGGACATCCGCCATGGCCCCCACATCCGCCCCTGGAGCATCAACCTCACCGCAGCCAAACGCCTAAGTCTCTGTGGTCCGGACATCCGGCGTCCAAGCCCGGACATCCGCCCCCGGCCGGATATCCGCCCGAAGCCCGAATCCGGCGCCTCTCTCGAATCGGCAGAACGGTCGCCCAGCCCGGACATCCGGGCTATCGGCCGACATCCGGCTTCCCACGGCTCCGGATATCCGCCACTCGCCCGAAATCCGCGCCCAAGACCCGAATCGCAGAACCAGCCCGCCTGCCCGACATCCGCCCCTAGCCCGGCATCCGGCGTCTCGGGAAAGCCCGGACATCCGCCCGACGCCTCGACATCCGGCCTCCCCACTGCGTCACGATGTATCCAGGGCTTGTCCCTTGTACCCCTTCGCCCCGAGACTATATATATTTGATCCCTTTCCTCTTTCTAGGGTTAGCAAAGGGTTAGCTCATATTTGTGTGAGAGCTTTGCTCATCCACTTGGTTACCTTCTCCTCGGAGCTCGTGGACCTCTTCGGAGAAAGATCCCCCAAGCCAGTTCAAGACCCCTTCTAGCGTGGACCCCATCAAGACCTCCTCACGGAGAGAAGAACGGCTTCTTGTTTATCTTTACCTTTGTTGATTTTTAATCTTGTGCCTCTTTATGTGATCGTTGTTGTAGCACTTGTGTGATTGATCTCTTGTCGGTTTAGTGATTCCTCTCTCGCTTCCTCCGTGTTTTCCATCTTGTTCTTCCGCTGTTCTTCGTGATTCCCCATAGGATCCGCCTCCAACGTGAAAGATCGCCCACGAGGGTTCCGCCTACATCATCTATGGTATCATGAGCCACGTTGATCACGCTTTTTGGAGCCCCTACCCTCTTGTTCTAGCTTGATTTTGTTGTTTTTTTTTCCTAATTCAAAATTCCCCACAAAAATAGCCCCAAATTTTTTTGTGATTTGTTCGTGTGATGAAGTTTTGTTGGATTTGATCCGTGGATTTCGTGTGTTGCGTGTAGATCTAGCTTTCCCCACCATTTCCACAATTCCTTCCACAAAATCCTCGAATTTTGCCCCCCGAACCCCTCCTCGCGGTGTTCTTGAGTCTGACATCCGCCCGAACAGCCCGGGACATCCGGCACCCGGACATCCGCCCGACCATACTGACATCCGCGCCCGGGACATCCCAAGGCCCAAATCCCGGAAATGCCCGGCCAGCCTCAATCCCATCCACCACCCCGTTCACCGCCTAACTTTCGCCAAATTTTGTCCCGTGCCCACATACACTTCCACTTACCTCCACCACTTCCGCATAGCACCACCATAGCCTTTCCCACTACCAACTCCGACAATGTTGCCATCTTTTGCCTTGAGAATTTGAGTTGGGGTTTTCCGTATCCTTTTGTGTTTCGGCTATCTAGGTACGGTTCAACATCAACATCACCTCCGCTCATCTTAGCCAAGGACAGTAACATCGTCGACATCTTTGTCATTACTTGCAATTGCATTGATAACCATCATAGCCCATCTTTTGCGTTGCTTACCCATCGAGACTAGCCATTGAGTATTGCCGGCAACATGACTTGTGCACATCAGTGATCATACTCCATAGCATACATTCCATACCAAAGTGGTGCATATCTTAGCATCAACTTGTGTGTCAAAAAGTTGTCATCGCATACACAATTGCTATCTTGGTTTGAAGTTTTGCATGAGAAAAGAGCTCAAAAGAGAAAGAGCCAATCAAGCTTTTAAGCAAAGAGAGAAAGATAAGCAAAGAGCTTATGAGCAAGCAAGAACCATAGCACCATACATATAGAATACTTGGGATAGAAGTCGTTGCATTTTTGCTTAGTAGGTTGTGCACAAGTTCGTATCCGCCTATTGTGCAATCGTGCTAGCGTCTCTCTAGTGTTGTGCAACAAGAGCATCTTGGTGTATTCCACATTTTGGCTCATCCTTGGTTGCATAACCCCATATTATCTATTTGCGTGTGTGTTTAAAGTACCATATCTTGCTATTGGTCTACTTGTTGCATTTGCAAATTAGTGAATCATTTCCAACATTATTGAGTCTCACTTACAATTGCATCAAATTTTGTGCCACCATCCTAACCGAGCTCCACCATAAGCTTTTATTTGTGTAGGTGTGAGAACCGACAAGAATCGGTACCAAGAGTGCTATTTCATTCTCCGCATTTGAGTGAACTTGATTCATCTTCAACATCGGTCAAAGGTACATTGGTATAAGTTCTTTTCCGTTCTACCACTCACATTTTGCTTGGAATGATGGATAGGCCAAGTACCTCTACCAACCCACTCTTCATCGAAAGCAAGACGACGACATGTCATCACACGTCACCAAGAGCCACCTCTTCAGGTACACAACGAAGCGTTGCACCAAGAACAACAAGCAATGAGCGATCAGATAGACAACCTCGCCACCGACTTGCGACTCTCCGAACAACGTGCAAGGGACTACTTCGACATCAAGTTCGATGCTCACAAGCAAGAGAATGATGCAAGAATGGACGAGATACGCACCTTGATGAGGAACCGCATCATTCCACTTCTTCATCCTCAAGACGGAGCCGCCGAGCCGCCACTCGACGACTCCTTCTACGACTCAAGTACACCGTCATCGAACACTCTTCGACGAGCCACAGCGTCAAGACCGTCATGCATCTCGCAACCCGCTACATGACAAGCATTCGCAAGAACAAGTTGATGACCAAGTCCCTCGACCTCATTCAAACCAAGTCGCTTTCGCCCAAGCTCAAGAACGACAAAGACTACGGCGCCAAGAGGAAGAACGAGCCCATCTACACCAAGAGCAACAAGACGCCGAGGCTCAACGTCTTCAACAACAACAACGAAAAGCGCAAGCTCTTGAGGCGCAACGTGCCCTTCAAGAATCAAGTAGAGCCTTCGCCAACCGCAATCACGAACGGCGCAATCAAGAGGAAGCCCTTCGAGAAGAAATCCAAGAGAGGAACTACCAACCTCATGTACAACGTCAAGTTCCTCAAGCTCCTCCACAAGCTCGTCAAGCTCCACCTCAACCTCAAGTACAACAAGAGCAAGTTGACCATGGTCTTCCTCCACGCCAAGAGCAACATGAAGATTTAATACAATCCACGTCAAGGACGTCATCACCAACATCGACAACACAATGAAGAGCAACGCTACCGCAACCTAAAATTCACCATGCCCAAGTTCAATGGAAGCAATGACCTCAAGACTACCTCTCATGGGCATTGAAGGTTGACAAAATCTTTCGGTTGCACAACTACGATGAAGCGAAGAAAATCGCTATGGCATCACTTGAGTTCCAAGACTATGAGCTCATATGGTGGGAATAAATCATTGAGCGACGACAAGCAAGAGGTGAACCTCCAATCACCACCTGGGCTCAAATGAAGGATGTCATGCGAGCATGTTTTGTGCCAACCTACTACAACCGCGACCTCTTCAAGAAACTCCAACTACTCAAGCAAGGAACAAAGAGCATTGAAGAATATTACAAGGAAATGGAGATAGCCATGATTCGAGCCAATGTTAAGGAAGATGATGAGCAAACTATGGCACGCTTCTTGAATGGACTCAATCATCCCATCAAGAAGATCATGACTTCCAACCATACGCATCCCTCATTGAGCTCGTGCATCAAGCTACAAAGGCGGAACGCCAAGTGCAAGATGACTTCAAATACGCCAAGTACTCATCCAAGACCTACGGCTCCTCCAACAACCAAGCTTCAACGACTCCTCCAACATCTACATCAACCAAACCTTCTTCAAGAAACGACGACAAGTCAATTTACAAGAAGACTTCGACAAGTTCAAGTCGTCCTCCTCCTACTACAAGCAACCTCAAGCCGCGTGCTTCATCCTCTACTCCGACCGATGAGACAATCAAGACAAGCTCTATCAAGTGTTTCACTTATGCGGCGTCGAGGCCACAAGTCATCTGAATGCACCAACAAGCGCACCATGATCCTCAACGACGATGGCACATATGACTCCATGAGTGAAGAGGGATGGAAGCTCTTGAGCAAGTGGCCATGCACCGGCGAGTGAACGAAGATGAAGATGATCAAGTCTTTTGTGATGAGGATTCGAGCCCCGCTCTCGTTGTCTCCAAGGTCTTGACTCTCCAACATCAACAAGAAGAAGACCAACGATGCCACATCTTCCACACAAAGGCCGGCATCAATGGAAGGTCCGTCAAGGTCATCATCGATGGAGGTAGTTGCCACAACTTGGCAAGTGAAGAACTATGCTCCAAGCTCCAATTGGTAAAGAGAAAGCACCCGCACCCCTACAAGGTTCAATGGCTAAGTGACTCCGGCACCATACGAGTCGAGCATACGGTCGAAGTCTCCTTCAAAATTGGTGCTTATGAAGACACGTTGGAATGTGATGTGGTCCCAATGACCGCTTGCCACCTACTTCTAGGTCGACCTTGGCAATTCGGCCGTGCTGTCATCCACAATGGGCGCACCAATCACTATAGCTTCAAGATGAAAGGGAAGGAATATGTGCTACGACCTATGTCTCCTACCCAAGTGATAGCCGACAAGCAAGCCACACATCATAGAGAAAAGAGTGAGAAAGTGATCCACCCAAAAGTGAGTGAGAGCCACAAGCCCAATTTGAGCGACTCTTCGACTAGAGAGAAAAACCTCATTCTATTTGCCACCAAAAGTGAGATGAGAGAAGTGTGTGAGAACCCATCGAGTGTGATGCACTTTGTCCTCGTGTGCAAGGATGGAGAACCAAAAACTAACACCATTCACGAGCTACCTTTGGTGTTTCAATCTCTTATGCAGGAATTTCACGATGTTTTCCCGATGAGCTACCTCCGGTCTACCTCCTCTTCGAGGCATTGAGCATCGAATCGACCTCATACCCCGAGCGCCGCTACCAAACAAAGCTCCATACCGCGTCAATCCGGAAGAAACCAAGGAGATTCAACGGCAAGTACAACAACTAATCGACAACGGTCCTCAGACGTGAAAGCTTAAGCCCTTGTGCTGCTCCTTCGTTATTCTTGTGCCTAAGCCCAATGGAAGTTTCCGCTTGTGTTCCGATTGTAGACCTATCAATGCTATTACCGTTGGATATAGCCATCCCATTCCTCGCTTAGATGACATGCTTGATGAACTTTGTGGAGCCAACTTTTTCTCAAAAATCGACCTTAAAAGTGGCTATTATCAAATCCGCATACAAGAGGGTGATGAATGGAAAACTGCTTTCAAAACCAAATTTGGTTTATATGAGTGGTTAGTGATGCCTATGGGTCTTTCGGAAGCTTATGTATCATGTGCGCCTTATGCATCATGTGCTTCGTCCTTATATTGGAGTCTTTGTTGTGGTTTACTTTGATGATATTCTTGTGTTTAGCAAAACCATGAAAGAGCACATCAATCATGTAAAATCTGTGTTGGAAACTCTTCGCAAGGAAAGCCTTTATGCAAACTTGAAAAAATGCACTTTTGGAGTTGACAAAGTGGTTTTCTTGGGTTTTGTGGTTTCCTCAAAGGGTGTCCATGTTGATGAATCTAAAATTGAAGCAATTAAAACTTGGCCCCAACCCACCACTTTGCAACAAGTGCGAAGTTTTCTTGGTCTTGCGGGTTTCTATCGTCGCTTTGTGAAAGATTTTAGCACAATTGCCGCTCCTTTGCATGCTTTGAGCAAGAAGAATACTCCCTTTGTTTGGGGAACTTTGCAATCAACCGCTTTTGATGAGCTCAAGTCGTTGCTTACTCATGCCCCGATTCTTGCTTTGCCCAATTTTGACAAAACTTTTGAGGTTCATTGTGATGCAAGTGGTACCAGAATTGGCGGAGTTTTGATGCAAGAAAAACAAGCCATTGCTTATTTTAGTGAAAAACTATCCGGTGCTCAACTTAATTATCCCATCTATGACAAAGAATTGCATGCTTTAGTGCGTGTGCTACATGTTTGGGAACATTACCTTAGACCGCATGAGTTTGTCATCCATACCGATCACGAAACGCTTAAGTACCTCAAAGGTCAAACTAAATTAAACAAGCGTCATGCCAAATGGAGTGAATTCATTGAATCTTTTCCTTATGTGATCAAGTACATTAAGGGTAAAGAAAATGTAGTTGCCGACGCGCTTTCACGCATATGCATGCTTGTCACTCAACTTGAGTTGAATGTTATTGGTTTTGAGCATATAAAAGACTTGTATGAGCATGATCCATCTTTTGCTTCTCCTTATGCTAAGTGTTTGACGATACGTCTTGGGAACAATATTACATCAAGGATGGTTACCTTATGAGAGCTAACAAACTTTGCATTCCCGAGTCTTCTCTTCGTTTGCTCCTTTTGCAAGAGGCTCATGGAGGCGGACTCATGGGACACTTGGACGCGACAAGACATTCGCCACGCTCTCCACCAACTACTTTTTGGCCCAAGATGTTCATGACGTCTCACGCTTCACCAACCGATGCTATACATGTCGCAAAGCTAAGTCTAAAGCTCAATCTCATGGTCTTTACATGCCTCTTCCTATTCCATATCAACCATGGGAAGACATTAGTATGGATTTTCTACTCGGTTTGCCTAGGACTCAAAATGGCAAGGATTCCGTCTTTGTTGTTGTGGATAGATTTTCTAAGATGGCACATTTCATATCTTGCAACAAGATAGACGATGCTTCACATGTTGCCAATCTCTTTTGTAGGGAAATCTTGCGACTCCATGGCGTACCAAAGACAATCGTCTCCGATCGTGACATCAAGTTCTTGAGTTACTTTTGGAAGACCCTATGCGCCAAGCTCGAGTCAAGCTCTTGTTCTCCTCGGCATACCATCCTCAAACCGACGGCCAAACGGAGGTGACGAACCGCACACTATCCACTCTACTTCGTGTCTTGATCAAGAAGAACATCAAGGAATGGGAAGCATGTCTACCCATCGCCGAGTATGCCTACAACCGCGTAACGACATTCAACTACCTAAGAAGTCCCCTTCGAGGTCGTCTACGGTTTCAACCCGTTGTCCCCATTGGACATCCTACCACTTCCTCTCCAAGAGCGCACCAACATGGATGCAAGTGCACGAGCAAGCTACATCAAGAAGATGCACGAAGACACAAGGCACACCATTGAGCGACAAGTACAACGTCAAGCAAACAAGCTCAACGCCAACAAGCAACCCATCATCTTCAACATTGGTGATCTAGTGTGGCTACACCTTCGCAAGGACCGCTTCCCCAAAGAACGCAAGTCCAAGCTTCTCCCTCGAGCCGATGGACCTTTCAAGGTGCTAGCATGCTACAACGACAACGCCTAAAAGATCGACCTACCTCGAGACAAATAAACGTGAGCGACATCTTCAACGTCAAGGACCTCACACCATTCCATGGAGATGAAGCTTTTGATCCGAGGTCGGATCTCTCCCAAGGGGGAGATGATGCGAGCATCCCACGATCATCCCCATGGACCTACAACCGTCTCATCAAGAGCCAAGAGGACCCATGACACGAGCTAGAGCTAGAGCTCTCGAGAACGAGGTGACCTCTTTCCTTGTTGATATCACATATGATCCACTCGAGACATGGCTACTACCTAAGTCCGATATGCTATGCATGATTAGGTGTCAAGGGAACCTCCCGAGGATGCACGTGAAGATGGACAAGCCGCCAAGTCCGCGGATGAAGAGAACCAACGGAGAAGGCCAAGAACACCTTCGGGCCCGGACATCCGGCCATGGCCCCGGACATCCGCCCTCGGAGCATCTACCTCACCGCAGCCAAAACGCCTAAGTCTCCAGGGGCGGACATCCGGCGTCAAGCCGGACATCCGCCCCCACTCGGATATCCGGCTGAAGCTCGAATCGGCGCCTCTCCCGAATCGGCAGAACGGTGTGCCCCAACCGGACATCCAAGACTATCGGGCCGGACATCCGGCTTCCCACGAAGCCCGGATATCCGGCCACTCGCCGAAATCCGGCGCCCCTTTTGAATCGGCAGAACCAGCCCGCTTTGCCCGGACATCCGCCCCGTCTTGGGACATCCGGCGTCTCGGGAAAGCCCGGACATCCGGCCCGACGCCCGGACATCCGGCCTCCCCTGCCTGCGTGCAGTGTATCCAGGGCTTGTCCCTTGTACCCCTTCGCCCCGAGACTATATATATTTGATCCCTTTCCTCTTTCTAGGGTTAGCAAAGGATTAGCTCATATTTGTGTGAGAGCTTTGCTCATCCACTTGGTTACCTTCTCCTCGGAGCTCAGGACCTCTTCGGAGAAGATCCCCAAGCGGATTTAAGACCCCTTCTAGGGTGGACCCCATCAAGACCTCCTCACGGAGAAGAACGGCTACTCGTGTATCTTTACCTTTGTTGATTTTGAATCTTGTGCACTTTATGTGATCGGTGATCTAGCACTTGTGTGATTGATCTCTTGTCGGTTTAGTGATTCCTCTCTCGTTTCCTCCGTGTTTTCCATCTTGTTCTTCCGCGTGTTCTTCGTGATTCCCCGTAGGATTCGCTCCAACGTGAAAGATCGTCCACGTAGGGTTCCGCCCTACATCATAGGCCCTTCATTTGTAAGAAAAACAAATGTATCCAATTTAGGCAGCATCATATTCTCATGAACATTAGAATCATTACCAAGAAAAGAAAGTACCTGGTAATTTAGTTGGCGTGCGCGAGCTCTAGTAATTGGTCCAGTATGTATAGCAGCACGGGCTGTGGGTGTAACAATGGTATTGATGTCCTCATCATCCTCCCCTTCTTGAAATGAAGTCGTCCTCGACGGAAGTTCATCGTCCTCACCCAAATAAGGCTTCAAATCTGCAATGTTAAAAGTGGGACTAACCCCAAAATCTGCAGGCAGCTCAAGTTTATATGCATTATCATTTATTTTCTCCAACACCTTAAAGGGACCATCAAGACGTGGCATTAGCTTTGATTTATGCAAATCAGAAATCTATCCTTACGCAAATGTAACCAAACAAGATCTCCAGTGCAAACACAACATGTTTTCTACCCTTATCCCCAAGAAGTTTATATTTAGCATTCATACGCTCAATGTTTTCCTTAGTTAACTCATGCATTTTTAAAATCAATTCAGCACGTTCTTTAGCATCAAAATTAACCTTCTCCGAAGATGGAAGAGGCAACAAATCAATAGGTGCACGAGGTAGGAAACCATACACAACTTCAAAAGGGCACATCTTAGTAGTAGAATGCAATGAACGATTATAAGCAAATTCAATATGAGGCAAGCATTCCTCCCACATTTTCTTATTATTCTTCAAAACAGCCCTAAGCATAGTAGACAATGTTTTATTGACTACTTCAGTTTGTCCATCAGTTCGGGGTGACAAGTAGTACTAAAAAGCGATTTAGTCCCCAACTTAGCCCATAAACATCTCCAAAAGTGGCTAAGAAATTTAGTATCACGATCTGAAACAATAGTATTTGGCACACCATGCAAGCGAATAATTTCACGAAAGAACAAATCAGCAACATTAACATCATCATCGCTTTTATGACATGGTATAAAGTGTGCCATTTTCGAGAATCTATCCACGACAACAAATATGCTATCCTCCCTTCTTTGTTCTAGGTAAACCTAAAACAAAGTCCATAGATATATCCTCCCAAGGAACACTAGGTACAGGGCAAAGGCATATATAAACCATGAGGATTGAGTCGTGACTTAGCTTTTTGACATGTAGTGCAGCGAGCAATAAAACGCTCAACATCCCGTCTCATCTTTGGCCAAAAGAAATGTGTAGCAAGTACGCCCTCCATCTTCTTCACGCCAAAGTGTCCCATTAGACCTCCTCCATGCGCCTCCTGCAACAACAAAAGACGAACGGAGCTAGCTGGAATGCATAGCTTGTTAGCACGGAACACAAATGCATCATTAACGCATTTAACTTGTTCCATGTTCTTACTTCTTTACAATTCTGCAATACATCTTTAATATCAGCATCATGCACATATTGATCTTTGATGGTCTCCAAACCAAATATTTTGAAGTCAAGTTGTGATAGCATAGTATAGCGACGAGTCAATGATTCATCAATAACATTTTCTTTACCCTTCTTGTGTTTAATGACATAAGGGAAAGTCTCAATGAATTCAACCCATTTAGCATGTCTACGATTCAGTTTAGCTTGACTTTTAATATGTTTCAAAGATTCATGATCAGAATGTATAACAAATTCTTTGGGCCATAAATAATGTGGCCATGTTTCTAAAGTCCGAACAAGAGCATATAATTCTTTATCATAAGTAGAATAATTCCGACTAGGCCCACTCAATTTTTCAGAAAAGTATGCAACAGGTTTGCCATATTGTAATAACACACCTCCTAATCCAATTCCACTAGCATCACATTCAAGCTCAAAAGTCTTATTAAAATCAGGAAGTTGGAGTAAAGGAGCGTGTGTCAACTTATCTTTCCATACCGTGAAGGCTTCTTCCTGTGTGGTACCCCAAACAAAAGGCACATCCTTCTTTGTAAGCTCGTTGAGAGGTGCAGCAATGGTGCTGAAATCTCTCACAAAACGCCTATAGAATCCAAGTGAGGCCAAGAAAACTCCTCACTTGTGTGACCGTTTTGGGCTGCGGCCAACTCTCAATAGCTTCAATCTTGGCTTTGTCAACTTCAATTCCCTGTGGAGTAACAACATAGCCAAGAAAAGATACTCGGTTGGTGCAAAAGGTGCACTTCCCAAGGTTAACAAACAAACGTGCATCACGTAGAGCAGTAAAAAACAGCACGTAAATGTTCCAAATGTTCCTCCAAAGATCTGCTATAAATCAATATGTCATCAAAGTAAACTACCACAAATCGTCCAATGAAAGCACGTAAAACTTCGCTCATTAATCTCATGAAAGTACTAGGTGCATTAGTTAACCCAAAAGGCATGACTAACCACTCATATAATCCAAACTTAGTTTTAAATGCTGTTTTCCATTCATCTCCCAATTTCATACGAATTTGATGGTGTCCACTACACAAATCAACTTTGGAGAATATTGTAGAGCCACTCAATTCATCAAGCATATCATCTAGCCTAGGAATAGGATGACGATAACGAATAGTAATATTATTAATGCCTCTACAATCAACACACATACGTGATGTACCATCCTTTTTTGGCACTAGAATAATAGGAACAACACAAGGACGAAGGGATTCGCGTATATAACCTTTGTCGAGCAGCTCCTGTACTTGACGCATAATCTCCTTCGTTTCCTCTGGATTGGTACGGTATGGTGCACGGTTGGGTAATGATGCACTGGGAGTTAAGTCAATCTGATGCTCAATCACTCGAATGGGAGGTAATCCCAGTGGCACGTCTTCCGGAAAGACGTCAGTGAACTCCCGCAAAATGTTAGTGACAGCAGGAGGCAAAGAGGAAGGCACGTCCTTGAATGAAAATAATGCCTCTTTGCACACAAAAGCATAGCAAAATGTAATTGCTGGAAATCGAGCTCATCAATATCAGATTTAGTGGCAAGTAAACATGCACTTTTCAATTTAATTTCAGAAACAACACTAGATGGTTTACTATTAGGCTTCATTTGTTGCTCAAATTCTTTGCCACAATCTGATTTTCACTTTTATTTTTCTCCTGTTTTGCTTTATTAGCTCTATTAATATCATCTTTCAAAATGGAATCAGAGTCATAGGAAGCAAAGTAATATTTTATCCTTATGAACAAGAGTATACTGATTGTTTCTACCATGGTGTACAGAATTTTTATCAAATTGCCATGGTCTACCAAGTAATAAGGAACATGCTTGCATAGGTACCACATCACAATCAACATAATCAGCATATGTAGAGATACTAAAGTGCACACGAGCAGTCGTGTTACCTTAACCTTGCCTGTTGTTGAACCATTGGATGTAGTAAGGATGTGGATGTGGTCTTGTGGTGAGAAATAGCTTCTCCACCATCTCCATGCTAGCCAAGTTGTTGCAGCTCCCTCCATCTATGATGACGCTAATAGAACGTTCCTTCACAACTCCCTTTGTATGGAACAAATTATGCCTCTGATTTTGCTCAGCTTGTGTAACCTGCACACTCAAAACACGTTGAGCAACCAAACATTCATAACTATCTCTGCAACTTCAAAGACCATGTATTGCGTCTCATGATCGTAATCATCTCCACCGTGTTCTTCATGTGTAATAAGAGCCAAAGTCTCTTCATCATAGTCACTAGCGGACTCATATCCACCATCCTCGTAGCAATCATCACACCGAGATTGGCATTCTCTCGCAAAATGTCCTCTTCCCTTACAACGACGACAAATAATATCACTCGTGTGCCCCTGTTGGCGCCATGGAAGAAGAAGAGCTCTGTGTAGGCCCACCAGGTGTGTTCTTGGCTTTTAGTGGTGTTGTGCCTGCTTTCTTGTATCACGGTTGGAGGTGGCAGCCGGCGGAGGTGCCGTGTAGTAGAACGTGGAAGTAGATGATGCACGTGGTGTCCATGATGAAGATCGACCGGAGAAAAGGTAGTCCGCGCCAATGCACTCACGATCCTGCACTTCACGTTCAGCTTTACAAGCAAGATGGAATAATCGAGTGATATTATTATAATCCTTGTAGTCTAGAATGGTCTGAATCTCTCTATTTAATCCACCCGTAAAACGTGCAAGCATAGCTTCATTCTCCTCAACAATACCACATCTAATCAAGCCAGTTTGTAATTCCTGATAATATTCTTCTACCGAATTTTTTCCTTGTCTTAAGCGCTGCAATTTTTGAAGTAAATCATGTTGATAATATGGTGGAACCCAACGAGTACGCATAGCAGTTTTCAAAGCAGCCCAAGTAGCTGGAACAGGATATAAACTACAATGTTCGCACCACCAAACAAATGCAAAGCTAGTGAAAGCACAAACAAAGCGGCAGGAACACGTCTCTCCTCGGGATATTGTAAACATGTAAACCGTTGTTCAGTTTCTAACTCCCAAGTAAGATATATATCGTGAACATATCTACCCTCAAATGGTGGAATATTCAATTTCAGTCAGGGAGATGGTCATGATCTCGTGCACTGAGGGAGCCCTAACATTGCCATTATTTGCATGTGGACGACACGGTGGTTGTGGTGCTGGTGGTTGCACGTAGTTACGATGTTGATCAACCTCATCCTCGTAATCTCCCACATAATCATCCTCCTCCACATCGCCAGTGAGGAGCCACGAAGTATCAATAGCAGCACCAAAGAGCTTGGCGGTGAAGAGGGACACGGCTCGCTCGGCGGAGGGCTGTTTCGCGACGTGGAGGTAGTCGTTGTTGTTGTTGTTGTTGTTGAGGTGCGTCAGGTGCAGCCGGTGGTGGTGGTGGAAGACGCGCGAGCAATTCATTAAATTTGTTATCGAGCTTTGTTTCGAACGCCTTCTCAATGCCATCTATCTTCTCCATGGCGTCATCAAATCTATTTAGCACATCTTCCACCTGTCCACTCATCATTTGCTGAAACTTATCATGTAACTCTTTGTTTGGTATGTTCTCCCGATCGGTCTAAATCGACTTGTGATCCTGCCATGGTTAGCGAGAATAGAAACACACAAGAATATGATTCTACAGACTACTAGGAAATTGTGGTGGTGGTGGTGTCACAAATCCGTCAAGCAAATCTCAAAGTCTTACCAGTTCTTACCCAAAGAAGAAGCGGTGATCGGCAACCGTTGTAGTCAAAAAACTCTCAAAAGCTTGGATAGAGCGATTGCCAGGAGAGTCAAACGCATACGATGTAGATGTATGTGGAGCTGGGAAGGCTTATAATATGGTAGCAAAAGGGTCGGCCAATAATCAATCCAGAGATCTAAAGTTGAATAAACGCTCAACGACAGTCAGGTCTTTGGTCCTAGGCTAGACCGTGCTAGAGACGCGAGCCTAGAACACTAACAAAATCACGGCCCTGCACGTAAACAAGGAAAAAGCACACTCTGGAAAAAAAATTCGCTCTTTTTTTGCGATGCTTTTTTTTTGCGCTGCTCTTTTTCTTTTTGCGAAAATCACTATAATGGCGAAGTTCTCAAAACTCTTCCTGTGTCAAATCGACAGATGGGCACGAAATTTTTTCGACCAAAATTTTTTTTTCGATTGCCGGACCCAAAAAGCTGAAACGGGTCAAAAACTTTCTATAACGGCGATCGCCTCAATACGCTTAGAAACACCTAAAATAGGATAGCCGGACAATTTTTTCGACAAGTGCGTTTTCGGAAAATTTTGGGCCTAAACGGAGGGTGGTTTCCGGACTCTTTTTTTTCCGAAACCTACTCCGGCAAGGAAACACGAATCGGAAACTAGATGGATCTCGAAAACAAACCTAATATGCAAGGAACTCGGATTGGTGGTGGATATATGGTGGTGGTATATGGCAGCGGTGGTGGTAGCGGTGGTAGTATGTGGATATGGATCGGTGGTGGTATATGGACACGGATTGGTGGTGGTATATGGATCTGGATTCGAGCGGTGGTGGTAGGTGGCGAGGCGATGATGATGGTGCGGTGGCGGCGTGACAACTTATGACCGTAACTCGAAACTCTAAAAAGACTAGGCGCTAAGACCAGCAACTAGACACGACGATGCAACCGCAAGAATTCAACAAAGCAAAACCCTAAAAAGATTATGCAAAGGCCTTTATTGGTTCGGATATGATGAACTAACCCTAATTTTTTTGTGGCTTTTTCGTGGACTATAGGTATGAAGAACAGACTCGATCTAAACTACGGAAAACCGTAAAATCTCACCGAGCAACCTCGAAATCTGATACCACTTGATAGAGGCAAAGGTGTCCCGCTTTTCGATGAGATGTTGGTTTTCGCTTTGGAGGAAGTCGACTTTGACGATCCGACCTACGAGCGTCTTGAGGACGCCGCGCCTTAGCAATCGCTAAACCAACTCCGAGAGGTTATTGACCACGCCGGAGCACGATCAACCTGACCACGAGGGTCTGCATTTCTGCGAGCAAACGAAGAACAAGCAAGAAAATGAGATTGCAATCTGGATATTGCGAATATAAGATGAAAGCTTTATTGATCAAGGTGGGGTTCCGTGACGCCTTTGTCTGGTCGTTGAACACAAACGAAGTACGCGAAGTTGCAGCTATGGCGAACTTTTAATCTAAACAAAACCCAAAGTCTAAACGGTGCCCTAAGGGCTGTATATATGGAGGAAGAGGGGGGAATTTCGTGGCCCTTGGTGGAGGGGTCCGAAAACAACCCTATCTCTTGTTTCCCCACACATACGGACTCTAAAAATAGCCTATACTTATGTATTTCGAAATTACATGGGCCTGGCCCAATAATAAGGTGACGCAGCACCTAGAATAGCCTCTGGACGAAATTTATGAAGTGGCATCTTGTATATTTCGTCCAAGGCTTCATGCACCGTTATGGTGGCTTCAAAGCCCCAAATCATCACTTGTAACTCCGTTCTTGTTCCCCTTAACATGCCATCATCTCCATGCTTGTTCTTGCTCCAATGTTCATCCTTCTCCAAGCTAGGCCCTTCATTTGTAAGCAAAACAAATGTATCCAATTTAGGCAGCATCATATTCTCATGAACATTAGAATCATTACCAAGAAACGAAAGTACACAGTAATTTAGTTGGCGTCTTGTGAGCTCTAGTAATTGGTCCAGTATGTATAGCAGCAGGGGCTGTGGGTGTAACAATGGTATTGATGTCCTCATCACCCCTCCACCTACGTTTTGGGGTTAGCATTGATTTAGCTCATTCATGATAGAGCTTCGCTCATCCATATCGGATCTCCTCCTCGTGAGAGACCGCGGCCTCTTTGGAGAAGATCCACCATGGATTCAAGACCCCTTTACGGGAAGATCCCTCGTGGATTCAAGACCTCCTCTCGGAGATGAGCTACCGCCACTTGTATCGTCCGTTGTTGACTTTGGATCATGTATTTCCCTTTGTGTTCATCGATCTAGCACATGTGTGATTGATCCTGTTGGTTGAGTGATTCTCTCGTTTCTCCCCTTGGTTTTCCTTGTGTTCTTCCGCGCGTTCTTCGAGTTTCCCCGTAGGATCCACTCCAAACGTGAAAGATCGGCCCATAGGGTTCCGCCCTACATCAGGACGCCTCTACACGCTTCCAAGCTATACCTCATTACGGGTATATGAAGCTCAAAATCCCGGACCGAACGATATAATCACTCTCGTCAGTGATCCGGACATAGCACTCCGTGCTGAAAACAAAACAGCATCCCTCGCCCTTGAGGCGCTATCCGAAGCCCTCGCGGCCGAAGAACTAACCGCACTACGCTCCACAGTTGATGTAGGGCGGAACCCTATGTGGACGATCTTTCACGTTTGGAGTGGATCCTACGGGGAATCACGAAGAACACGCGGAAGAACAAGGGGAAACACGGAGGAAACGAGAGAGATCACTCAACCAACAAGGAATCAATCACACAAGTGCTAGATCGATGAACACATAGAGTGGCACAAGAGTCAAGAACAATAAAGGTAAAGATACACGAGTAACCGTTCTTCTCCAAGAGGAGGTCTTGATGGGTCCACCCTAGAAGGGTCTTGAATCCGCTTGGGAATCTTCTCCGTAGAGGTCCTGATCTTCGAGGAGAAGTAGCCAATGGATGAGCAAAACTCTCACACCAAAATATGAGCTAATCCAATGCTAACCCTAACTAGGAGATGGGAGGGCCCTATTTATAGTCTTAGTGCAAATGGAAGTCAAAACAAAAGTGCAGGGCTTCAGCCGCATCAGCGCGTCAGACGTCGGAAGGCGTCAGACGTCCGGAGGCTTCAGGAAGGTCCGGTCGTCGGACGTTCGGACGTCCGTCGATTCTTCTCTGCTGAAGGAGTGTCGGTCGTCCGTAGCGGTCGGTCGTCCGGCTTGAGAGGTCCGGACGTCCGTGTGTCGATCGTCCGTAGTTTACGCCGGGTGGATGTCGTCGAGACGTCCGCCAGCTCCGATCGTCCATAGGTTTGGTTCGGTGGACGAAGTTCCGGACGTCCGGAGGGCGTCAGACGTCCGTGTCTGAGGAATCATCGGACGTCCGAAGGGTCGGACATCCGTGTCCTGTAGCTTCAGCTGCAACTCTTCTTCCTCTTCGACATACTTGGGGTCCTCGCCGTCTTGGCCCTTGCAAGTAGTAGACCCTTGGCTCACCTCCATGTACCTGATTACACATAGAGTTTCTGAATGAGGTAGTAGCCATGTCTCATGGGTAGAAATAAGAAGTTCGGAGAGGAGCGAGTTCACCTTATCTTCAATAGCCTTAGCTCGGGCTCTTGTCATGGGTCCCGGTGGTGTTGAGGGAGATGTAAAGCACGTCCGTGGGGATGAGTGAGGGATGCTCGCATCATCTCCCCTTGGGAGAGATCCGACCTCGGATCAAGAGGATCATCTCGATGGTAAGGTGCAAGGTCCTTGACGTTGAAGATGTCGCTCACGTTGTACTTGTGTTGAGGTAGGTCGAGCTTGTAAGCGTTGTCGTTGTAGCATGCTAGCACCTTGAAAGGTCCTTCTGCTCGAGGGAGAAGCTTGGACTTGCGTTCTTTGGGGAAGCGGTCCTTGCGAAGGTGCAGCCATACTAGATCACCAATGTTGAAGACCATGGGTTGCTTGTTGATGTTGAGCTTGGTCGTTAGTCGATGAGCTTGGTGTTCGATGGCATGTCTTGTATCCTCATGTATCTTTTTGATGTAGCTTGCCCGTTCACTCGCATCCATGTTGGTGCGCTCTTGTAGAGGAAGAGGTAGAATGTCCAATGGTGACAACGGGTTGAAGCCGTGAAGCGACCTCGAAGGGGACTTGCTTGGTAGTCGAATGTCTTGCACGGTTGTAGGCGTACTCGGCGATGGGTAGACATGCTTCCCACTCCTTGATGTTCTTTTTGATCAAGACACGTAGTAGAGTGGATAGTGTGCGGTTCGTCACCTCCGTTTGGCCGTTGGTTTGAGGGTGGTATGCGGATGAGAACAATAGCTTGATTCCGAGCTTGGCGCATAGGGTCTTCCAAAAGTAACTTAAGAACTTGACGTCACGATCGGAGACGATTGTCTTTGGTACTCCATGTAGTCGCAAGATTTCCCTACAAAAGAGATTTGCAACATGTGAAGCATCGTCTATCTTGTTGCAAGGAATGAAATGTGCCATCTTAGAAAATCTATCCACAACAACAAACACGGAGTCCTTTCCATTTTGAGTTCTAGGCAAACCAAGTATAAAATCCATGCTAATGTCTTCCCAAGGATGATATGGAATAGGAAGGGGCATGTAAAGACCATGAGATTGAGCTTTAGACTTAGCTTTGCGACATATAAAGCATCGGTTGGTGAAGCGTTATGCGTCGTCATGGAACATCTTGGGCCAAAAGTAGTTGTTAGCGAAGCGTGGCGAAAGTCTTGTCGCGTCCAAAGTGTCCCATGAGTCCGCCTCCATGAGCCTCTTGCAAAAGGAGCAAGCGAAGAGAAGACTGGAATGCAAAGTTTGTTAGCTCTCATAAGATAACCATCCTTGATGTAATATTGTTCCCAAGACGTGTCGTCAAACATTTAGCATAAGGAGAAGCAAAAGATGGATCATGCTCATACAAGTCTTTTATATGCTCAAAACCAATGACATTCAACTCAAGTTGAGTAACAAGCATGCATATGCGTGAAAGCGCATCGGCAACAACATTTTCTTTACCCTTAATGTACTTGATCACATAAGGAAAAGATTCAATAAATTCACTCCATTTGGCATGACGCTTGTTTAGTTTAGTTTGACCTTTGAGGTACTTAAGCGTTTCATGATCGGTATTGATGACAAACTCATGAGGTCTAAGGTAATGTTCCCAAACATGTAGCACACGCACTAAAGCATACAATTCTTTGTCATAGATGGGATAATTAAGTTGAGCACCGGAGAGTTTTTCACTAAAATAAGCAATGGCTTGTTTTTCTTGCATCAAAACTCCGCCAATTCCGGTACCACTTGCATCACAATGAACCTCAAAAGTTTTGTCAAAATTGGGGAAAGCAAGAATCCGAGCATGAGTAAGCAAAGACTTGAGCTCATCAAAAGCGGTTGATTGCAAAGTTCCCCAAACAAAGGGAGTATTCTTCTTGCTCAAAGCATGCAAAGGAGCGGCAATTGTGCTAAAATCTTTCACAAAGCGACGATAGAAACCCATAAGACCAAGAAAACTTACGCACTTGTTGCAAATTGGTGGGTTGGGGCCAAGTTTTAATTGCTTCAATTTCAGATTCATCAACATGGACACCCTTTGAGGAAACAACAAAACCCAAGAAAACCACTTTGTCAACTCCAAAAGTGCAATTTTTCAAGTTTGCATAAAGGCTTTCCTTGCGAAGAGTTTGCAACACAGATTTTACATGATTGATGTGCTCTTTCATGGTTTTGCTAAACACAAGAATATCGTCAAAGTAAACCACAACAAAGACTCCAATATAAGGACGAAGCACATGATGCATAAGGCGCTTTACAAATGTACCGAGCTTCCGAAAGACCCATAGGCATCACTAACCACTCCATATAAACCAAATTTGGTTTTGAAAGCAGTTTTCCATTCATCACCCTCTTGTATGCGGATTTGATAATAGCCACTTTTAAGATCAATTTTGAGAAAAGTTGGCTCCACTAAGTTCATCAAGCATGTCATCTAAGCGAGGAATGGGATGCCTATATCGAGCGGTAATAGCATTGATAGGTCTACAATCGAACACAAGCGGAAACTTCCATCGGGTTTAGGCACAAGAATAACCGAACGGCACAAGGGCTTAGGCTTTCACGTACATGGCCGTTGTCGATGAGTTGTTGTACTTGCCGTTGAATCTCGCTTCGTTTCTTCGGATTGACTCGGTATGGAGCTTTGTTTGGTAGAGGCGCTCCGGGGATGAGGTCGATTCGATGCTCAATGCCTCGAAGAGGAGGTAGACCGGAGGTAGCTCATCGGGGAAAACATCTTGAAATTCCTGCAAAGAGATTGAAACACCAAAGGTAGCTCGTGAATGGTGTTAGTGTTTGGTTCTCCATCCTTGCACACAAGGACAAAGTGCATCCACGGTAGATGGGTTTTCACACACATCTCTCATCTCACTTTTGGTGGCAACTAGAATGAGGTTTTTTCTCTAGGCTAAGAGTCGCTCAAATTTGGCTTGTGGCTCTCACTCACTTTTGGGTGGATCACTTTCTCACTCTTTTCTCTATAATGGGTGGCTTGTTTGTCGGCTATCACATGACTAGGAGACATAGGTCATAGCACATATTCCTTCCCTTTCATCTTGAAGCTATAGTGATTGGTGCGGCGCATTGTGGATGACACCAATTGGAATTGCCATGGTCGACCTAGAAGTAGGTGGCAAACGGTCATAGGGACCACATCACATTCCAAAGTGTCTTCGTAAGCACCAAATTTGAAGGAGACTTGGACCGTATGCTCAACTCGTATAGTCTAGAGTCACTTAGCCATTGAACTTTGTAGGGTGTGGGTGCTTTCTCTTTACCAATTGTAGCTTGGAGCATAGTTCTTCACTTGCCAAGTTGTGGCAACTACCTCCATCGATGATGACCTTGACGGACCGTCCATTGATGCCGCTTTTGTGTGGAAGATGTGGCATCGTTGGTCTTCTTCTTGTTGATGTTGGAGAGTCAAGACCTTGGAGACAACTAGAGCGGGTTGAATCCTCATCACAAAAGACTTGATCATCTTCATCTTCGTTCACTCGCCAATTGCATGGCCACTTGCTCAAGAGCTTCCATCTCCTCTTCACTCATGGAGTCATATGTGCCATCGTCGTTGAGGATCATGGTGCGCTTGTTGGTGCATTCGTATGACTTGTGGCCTCGGCCGCCGCAAGTGAAACACTTGATAGTGCTTGTCTTGATTGTCTCATCGGTCGGAGTAGAGGATGAAGCACGCGGCTTGAGGTTGCTTGTAGTAGGAGGAGGACGACTTGAACTTGCCGAAGTCTTCTTGTAACTTGACTTGTAATCGTTTCTTGAAGAAAGTTTGGTTGATGTAGTTGTTGGAGGAGTCGTTGAAGCTTGGTTGTTGGAGAAGCCGTAGGTCTTGGATGAGTACTTGGCGTGCATTTGAAGTCATCTTGCACTTGGCATTCCGCCTTTGTAGCTTGATGTACGAGCTCAATGAGGGATGAGTATGGTTGGAAGTCGGCGATCTTCTTGATGGGATGATTGAGTCCATTCAAGAAACGTGCCATAGTTTGCTCATCATCTTCCTGGACATTGGCTCAAATCATGGCTATCTCCATTTCCTTGTAGTATTCTTCAACACTCTTTGTTCCTTGCCTGAGTAGTTGGAGTTTCTTGAAGAGGTCGCGGTTGTAGTAGGTTGGCACAAAGCGTGCTCGCATGACATCCTTCATTTGAGCCCAAGTGGTGATTGGAGGTTCACCTCTTGCTTGTCGTCGCTCAATGATTTGTTCCCACCATATGAGCACGTAATCTTGGAACTCAAGTGATGCCATAGTGATTTTCTTCGCTTCATCGTAGTTGTGCAAACGGAAGATTTTGTCAACCTTCAATGCCGGAGAGGTAGTCTTCGGGTCATTGCTTCCATTGAACTTGGGCATGGTGAATTTTAGCTTGCCGTGGCGTTGCTCTTCATTGTGTTGTTGGCGATGTTGATGATAACGCCCTTGGCGTGGATTGTACTCGCCTTCATGTTGCTCTTGGCGCGGAGGACTGACCATGCTCAACTTGCTCTTGTGGAATTTGAGGTTGAGGTGGAGCTTGACGAGCTTGTGGAGGAGCTTGAGGAACTTGGCGTTGTACATGAGGTTGGTAGTTCCTCTCTTGTATTTCTTCTCGAAGGGCTTCCTCTTGATTGGCGTCGTTAGCGATTGCGGTTGGCGGCAGCTCTACTTGATTCTTGAAGGGCACGTTGCGCCTCAAGAGCTTGCGCTTCACGTTGTTGTTGTTGAAGGCGTTGTGCCTTGGCGTCTTGTTCGTCTTGGTGACGAGGTGCTCGTTCTTCCTCTTGTTGGCGGCGAAGACGCGTTGCCGTTCTTGAGCTTGAGAAAAGCCTCTTGGTCAGATTGAGGGACGAGGAACTTGATCATCAACTTGCTCTTGTGAGTGCTTGTCATGTGGCGGGTTGCAGATGCATGATGGTCTTGGCCTTGGCTCGTCGAAGAGTGTTCGATGACGGTGTACTTGAGTCGTAGAAGGTGTCGTCGAATTGTCGACTCGAGCGGCTCCGTCTTGAGGATGAAGAAGTGCGATGATGCGGTTCCTCATCAAGGCACGGATCTCGCCCATTCTTGCATCATTCTCTTGCTTGTGAGCGTCGAACTTGTTGTCGAAGTAGTCTCTTGTCGTTGTTCGGAGAGTCGCAAGTCGGTGGCGAGGTTGTCGATCTGATGCGCTCATTGCTTGTTGTTCTTGGTGCAACGCTTCGTTGTGCACCAAAGAGGTGGTTCTTGGTGACGTATGAAGACATGTAAATTAAGTCTTGCTCGATGAAGAGTGGGATGGTATAAGAACTTGGACTATACATCATTCCAATCAATATGTGAGTGTTAGAACGGAAAAGAACTTATACCAATGTACCTTTGACCGATGTTGAAAATGAATCAAGTTCACTCAAATGCGGACAATGAAATAGCACTCTTGGTACCGATTCTTGTTGGTTCTCACACCTACACAAATAAAAGCTTATGGTGGAGCTCGGTTAGGATGGTGGCACAAAATTTGATGCAATTGTAAGTGAGACTCAATAAAGTTGGAAATGATTCACAAATTTGCAAATGCAACAAGTAGACCAAGCAAGATATGGTATGCGGAAACACACACGCAAATAGATAATATGGGGTTATGCAACCAAGGATGAGCCAAAATGTGGAATCACCAAGATGCTCTTGTTGCACAACACTAGAGAGACGCTAAGCACGATTGCACTATAGGCGGATCGCAAACTTGTGCACAACCTACTAGGCAAAAATGCAACTATCTCTATCCCAAATATGCTATATGTATGGTATTTCGGTGCAATGATCCAAGATGATCCAATATGACAATCTTAATGTAGTATGATGCTATGGTTCTTGTGCATAAGTTCTTTGCTTATCTTTTCTCTTTGCTTAAAAGCTTGGGTGGCTCTTTCACTTTTGAGCTCTTTTCTCATGCAAAACTTCACGAACCAAGATAGCAATTGTGTATGCTATGACAACCTTGTGACACACAAATGGATCCCAAGATATGCACCGCTATGGTATGGTATGTATGCTATGGAGTATGATCACTAAATGTGCACAAGTCACGTTGCCGGCAATACTCAATGGCTAGTCTCGATGGGTAAGCTACGCAAAATGAGGCAATGTGGGTTATCAATGCAATTGCAAGGTATGACAAAGATGTCGTCGAAGTTACCGTCCTTGGCGATGATGAGACCCTTGCGAAGTTGAGTCGTGGTGATGATGAAGTCGAACCGCACCTAGATAGCCAAAACACAAAAGGATACGGAAGCCACAACTCAAAATCTCAAAGACCAAAATGTGCCAAAATCGTCATCGGAGGAATCGTGGAAGATTTTTGGTGTATGGGTTTGGGAGATATGGAGAAATGTGGGTGGTCGTGATGTCCGAACTCAAGGAATTCAGTTTGAGTCAGGGTTTACTTGGACGTCCAGAATTTACGGTCGTCCGGACTTTCGTCAGACGTCCGGCCTTGTCCGGATGTCCCGAACCTGAAAATCGGGCTCGGGAGAGGAACTGCAAAAATTCGGGGCGAAGATGATTGTGAGGTCAAGTCGAGGAGTTTGGTGGATGGAAAAGGGTGGAGGAGGGGAAAGCTAGATCCACAGATAGCAAGACAAATCCATGGACCAAATCCAACAAAATCTCAACTCACAAACAAATCACAAAAAAAAAAATTGGGGCTATTTTTGGTGGGATTTTTCAATTTTAGGACGAAAACAACAAAATCAAGCTAGAAAACACGGTGTAGGGGCTCCAAGAACGTGATCAACGTGGCTCATGATACCATATGATGTAGGCGGAACCCTATGTGGACGATCTTTCACGTTTGGAGTGGATCCTGACGGGAATCACGAAGAACACGCGGAAGAACAAGGGAAACACGGAGGAAACGAGAGAGATCACTCAACCAACAAGGAATCAATCACACAAGTGCTAGATCGATGAACACATAGAGTGCCACAAGATTCAAGAACAATAAAGGTAAAGATACACGAGTAACCGTTCTTCTCCAAGAGGAGGTCTTGATGGGTCCACCCTAGAAGGGGGTCTTGAATCCGCTTGGGAATCTTCTCCGTAGAGGTCCTGATCTCCGAGGAGAAGTAGCCAAGTGGATGAGCAAAGGCTCTCACACCAAAATATGAGCTAATCCAATGCTAACCCTAACTAGGAGATGGGAGGGCCCTATTTATAGTCTTAGTGCAAATGGAAGTCAAACGAAGAGTGCAGGGCTTCACCCGCATCGAGCGTCAGCGGACGTCCGAAGGCGTCGGACGTCAAAGGCTTCGGAAGGTCCGGTCGTCCGGACGCGTTCGGACGTCCGTCGATTCTTCTCTTGAAGGAGTGTCGGTCGTCAGTAGCGATTGGTCGTCCGGGGCTTCGGGGAGGGTCCGGACGTCCGTGGGTTCGGTCGTCCGTAGTTTACGCTTTCGGTGGATGTCGTCCGGACGTCCGGCCAGCTCCGGTCGTCCATAGGTTTGGTTCGGGTGACGAAGTTCCGGACGTCCGGAGGGCGTCGGACGTCCGTGTCCTGGGAATCGTCGGACGTCCGGAAGGGGTCGGACGTCCGTGTCCTGTAGCTTCAGCTGCAACTCTTCTTCCTCTTCGACATACTTGGGGTCCTCGCCGTCTTGGCCCTTGCAAGTAGTAGACCCTTGGCTCACCTCCATGTACTGATTACACATAGAGTTTACGAATGAGGTAGTAGCCATGTCTCATGGGTAGAAATAAGAAGTTCGGAGAGGAGCGAGTTCACCTTATCTTCAATAGCCTTAGCTCGGGCTCTTGTCATGGGTCCCGGTGGTGTTGAGGGAGATGTAGGCACGTCCGTGGGGATGAGTGAGGGATGCTCCGCATCAACAGTGGACAGGGACAATGTGATCCTCGACAAACGTCCCAAATCCACCTCCTTCAAACCAGCAGAAGAAATAGTCAAATTCCAGGTCCACCGAACGGACCCCAAGAAGACAAAGATCTCATCGGGCAAGAATCAACCCAATAGCTTGACGCCGCACTACAAGAATTCCAAATATAAAACTGATATATTCGCCTGCACCCTTCAGATATGCTGGGATCCCACGCAAGCTGGCCGAACATAGCCTCAATATATTAAAGGGATTTAAACCCGATTAAGCAAACACTGTGGCGCTTTTCCGAACCAGCGACAAGCCATGGGGAGGAGCTGGCAAAACTAATCGAGGCCGGATTCATTAGAGAAATCAAACATCCGGACTAGCTGGCAAACCTGGTGATGGTACCAAAGAAGGACAAATCCTGGCGCCTGTGTGTCGATTTCAAAGACCTCAACAAGGCTTGCCCTAAGGATCCCTTCCCCCTCCCCCGCATTGATCAAATCATTGACGCCACCGCAGGACACGACTCACTGTGTTTCCTCTATGCATATTCCGGATACCATCAAATCAAAATGAAGGAATCTGATCAAGCTGCAACAACATTTATCACCCCATATGGGCCATTCTGCTTCAACACCATGCCTTTTGGGCTGAAGAACGCCAGCGCCACATACCAACGCATGATTCAAACATGCCTGGAGAAGCAGATCGGCAAGACAGTAGAAGCTTACGTCGATGACATTATCATCAAAACCAGGCACGTCGAAACACTAATAGACGACTGACGTCTTACATTCGACAACCTCCGTGCGTATGACATTAAACTCAACCCGGAAAAGTGTTTCTTCGGCGTCCCCGCTGGAAAACTGCTGGGCTTCATCATTTTCAATAGAGGAATAGAAGCAAATCCAGCTAAAATCCGAGCTCTGTCACAGTTTGCTACGCCAACAGACCTCAAACAAGTCCAAAAACTAGCTGGTTGCGTGGCGGCATTAAGTCGCTTTATCTCCATATTAGGGGAAAAGGCACTATCACTCTATTGCCTCTTACGGTGCACCGATAACTTTGAATGGGCAGACGCGGCGACTGCCGGACTGTAGGAAATAAAGGCCCTCCTAGCAAGCAACCCAATCCTAGCCGCACCAAACGCTGGCGAACCCATGTTGCTATACATATCGGCAACATATCAGGTGGTGAGTGTTGAGGGAGTCCTGGATTAGGGGGTCCTCGGATAGCCGGACTATATCCTTTGGCCGGACTGTTGGACTATGAAGATACAAGATTGAAGACTTCGTCCTGTGGGACTCTCCTTGGCATGGAAGGCAAGCTTGGCAATACGGATATGTAGATCTCCTCCCTTGTAACCGACTCTATGTAACCCTAGCCCCCTCCGGTGTGTATATAAACCGGAGGGTTTAGTCCGTAGGACAAAAATAATCATACCATATGCTAGCTTCTAGGGTTTAGCCTCTACGTCGTGGTAGATCAACTCTTGTAATACTCATATCATCAAGATCAATCAAGCAGGAAGTAGGGTATTACCTCCATCGAGAGGGCGAACACAGGTAAACATTGTGTCCCCGCCTCATGTTACCATCCGCCTTAGACGCCTTGCGATTCGGGACCCCCTACCCGAGATCCGCCGGTTTGACACCGACATTGGTGCTTTCATTGAGCGTTCCAATGCCGTCACCATAAGGCTTGATGGCTCCTTCAATCATCGGCAACGATGCGATCCAGGTGAGGTTTTCCTCCCGGACAGATCTTCGTATTCGGCGTCTTTCGTCTGCGGGCCAATTAAGCAGCCATCTGGAGCAGATCGAAAGCTACGCCCCTGGCCATCAGGTCACACTTGGAAATTTGAACTACACTGCCGACATCCGCGGAGACTGGATCTTCGGCGGATTCGATCCCATGTCAGGTGCGCCGCACGATCACGACGAACATGATTTAGCTCTGCCGTCGGACTGTGTTCGGGAGATCACACCTGCAGCTATTCCGGCCCTCAATCCGGAACAAACTGCGCCATCTGTGGACGGGTGGATGGACCCGCCATGGAGGCCGCACACTCGGTGGCGATAGAGCCGAATACTAAATTCACCTCCTACGAGACCCGTATTGCCGAACCATTGGATTCGTCCCCGGCCGCGGACTCCGAGCCGCCTGCGTCCGTGCCCATCGAATCCGATTGGGCACCGATCATGGAGTTTACCTCCACGGATATCTTTCAGCACTCGCCTTTGGGCGACGTACTAAACTCATTGAAGTCTCTCTCCCTGTCAGGAGACCCTTGGCCGAACTATGTCCGGCTAGAATGGGATGCAGACGATGAAGAAATTCGCGACCCACCCACCACCCACTTAGTAGCCACTGTCGATGATTTAACCGACTTGCTCGATTTCGACTCCGAAGACATCGGCGGCATGGACGACGATGCAGGAGAGGAACAGGAACCATCACCCACAGGGCGCTGGATAGCCACTTCATCACATGACATATACATGGTGGATACACCCAAAGAAAACAATGACGAGGAACGGCAGGATGCAGCGAAGGATAGCTCCCTCGAGAAGCAACCAAAGCGTCGGTGTAGGCGCCACTCCAAACCCCGCCTCGGCAAAAACAACGATAATAGCGCAAGAGAAAATAACACCCCAGTCGACTCCAGAGGAAACGACGACCACGTTGACCCAGCGATAGAGCAGGATGAACCAGCAAACGGCGAACATAGTACGGATCTGCTGTCCGAACACGGCGACGCCGAGGATAAAGATCATCAACCTCCCTCCGAAGAGGAAAACAGTCCGGACGAGGATGCACACATCATCCTAGAAAGGCATTTGGAACAAGAGAACCTCCGTAGAAGGCTTATTGCCACCGCGAGGAGTCTGAAGAAGTAGAAGCAAAGGCTTAAGGCCGCGCAGAATACACTCAACAGTAGATGGAACAAAGTGCTCGACACTGAAGAAAAGTATGGTGGTAGTTACCACACAAATAGCTATCCAAAGCGCAAGTTGCTGCCTGAATTTGATGATGAGGCCTTAGAGCCCACACAGCCGGAAAACAAAACGGCCGACCGGTCGGATCAACCACCTCGTGGCCGTGATAGAGCGGCTAACAAGGCCGCACATAAGTCAGCACATGATTCACGTGAGGACTTGCATCAGAAGACCGGCGTGACCAGATCCATCTACGGATCAAGGAAACGCGCTCCAGCGCACAACCAAAACCGAACACTACAACCGTCAGAACGCCATGACACATCCAAATACAGGGGTGCCGCACACCCCCTATGTTTCACCGATGAGGTGCTGGACCACGAATTTCCAGAAGGATTCAAACCAGTGAACATAGAGGCGTACGACGGAACCACAGACCCTGGGTTCTGGATTGAGGACTTTATCCTCCATATCCATATGGCTCATGGAGGCGATCTCCACGCCATCAAATACTTGCCCCTCAAGCTGAAAGGACCAGCTCGACACTGGCTGAAGAGCCTCCCCGAAAACTCAATTGGAAGTTGGGAGGAGCTTGAGGATGCTTTTAGGGCTAATTTTCAAGGGACCTATGTCCGACCTCCGGATGCAGACGATTTAAGTCATATAATTCAACAGCCCGGAGAGTCAGCCCGAAAGCTTTGGAACATATTTCTCACTAAGAAGAACCAAATCGTCGACTGCCCGGACACCGAAGCCTTAGCAGCTTTCAAACACAGCGTCCGAGACGAATGGATCACCAGACACCTCGGCCAAGAAAAACCGAGAACAATGGCAGCTCTGACAAGCCTCATGACCCGCTTTTGCGCGGGCGAAGATAGCTGGCTAGCCCGTAGTAGCACCAGCGACCCAGGCACATCTGAAGTCAGGGATGGCAATGGAAAACCACGACGCTTTAAAAGCAAGCGTCGAAATAAAGAAGACAACCTAGATAACACGGCGGTAAACGCCGGATTCAGGGGCTCTTGACCGGGTCAGCGGAAAAAGCCTTTCAAAGGCAGCAGAGATGGACCGTCCAGCCTAAACAAGATTCTAGACAAATTATGTCAGATTCATGACACCCCGATAAACTGCAAATCACACCCACAGAGAATGCCGTGTCTTCAAGCGACCGGTAAGCTAAGCGCCCGAACACAAGGAGGGAGACACCAAGTGAAGACGAGGATGAGCCTCGTCGACCAAAGCACTGGGGGACAGAAAAAATTCCCACCAGAGGTCAAAACAGTGAACATGATCCACGTGACGAAGAGGAGAAGCAAACATGCACTCCGAGACACACGCGCCGTAGAGCCCGTCACCCCTAAGTTCAACCCCTGGTTGGCCTGCCCGATCACTTTTGATCGCAGGGATCACCCGACAAGTATCCGGCACGGAGGATTGGCTGCCTTGATGTTAGACCCAATAATAAACGGATACCATCTCACACGAGTCCTTATGGATGGCGGCAGTAGTCTTAATCTGATATATCAGGACACAGTCCGCAAAATGGGGATAGACCCGACAAAAATCAGCCACAGTTTGGCCTTATATGCATCAGCTCCGAATCATGTCTTTGGTCAAATGTTGGGTTTGCCCGGCTCCCGCGTTTTGCTACCCTACGTTCCGCTCTATCGGCTAAGGCGGCACCGGGAGAACTACTGCGATTGTGCCCTGGTTCATCCGGATGAGCACCTCGATGAGAAAGCCGAAAACTGACTGTCATGATAAAGCGCCAGACTTGTCAACCACTCGATGACTTAGCGAAATCTTCGGGATTCCTCCGCATTAAAAAAGGGCCGTTTCCCGGTCATGTACGTACGCGCCCCGTATTCTGACGAGCGCGGAGGTACCTGGGGCTATATAGTAGTCCCACCATCAAACTCCTATGGCTAAGTGAAAGTGTTAAAGCAATATAGTCTGATTGCCTCGTTATGCGCTTATCACCTCCTTAATGGACCAAGACGTTGGATCAAGTGTGAATCTGGCGTTTTTGCGAACACCCCGCATTATATACGTGGGGGCTGAAGCCGTATTTGCAAACTCTCGGGTTATATACATACATACATAAGCGGCCATACGGAGGCATCATAATACTTTCGAGGCAAAAGTATAAACACAGCCTTTATAATTTAATAAACATTGTTCTTACAATGGGAATACATGTCACTAGAACATAATATTCTTGAGCACCGAGCCTCTCTTAAACGAAGCGCCTTCAAGGACTTCTTCAAAGTAGTGCTTGGCCGATACTCGGCCCACGGCCGAACTCTGGGTTGCAATAGCGGTGGCCTCCATCTCTGCCCAGTATGTCTTGACATGGGCAAGAGCCATCCGCGCACCCTCTGTGCATGCCGACCTCTTCATTGCGTCCATACGCGGCACAACACCAAGGAATTGTTGAACTAAACCAAAATAACTATTCGGCCTTGGTCCTTCCGGCCAAAGATGATCCACAATAGACCTCATGGCAAGCCCGGACAACCTATGGAGCTCGGCCCACTCGGCCATTCCTCATTCAACAGCGGGCCGACCTTTGAAACATTGAACTGTGACGGAACAGCTTTTCCACTTCCACGATCTTTTTGATCTTTGAAAAACTTCGGTACGCATCAAGACACTCGCTGCCAAATCCACGTATGCGTCTGCAGAACTCGATAATTGATCAAGAGGGGCATACTTAGGATCTCTGAACTTCGTCCGCAACAAAAAGGGCTTCCTAGCCGCGATATCCCCGACTTGATGTAGCTCCTCCTTCGCCGGTCTGATTTTAGAGCGGGCGTCCTTGGCCGCTACCATGGCCTTCTCCAGGTCCATCATCTTCGTTCGATTTTCCTTTTCAAGAAGCTCGTAACGGTCGGCGGCATCTTTCAACTCAACAGCCATCTTGGCTATTTTATCCTTGCTTTGGCAATGCATGTACTGTTCGGCTCTCAGCTCTTCGACCGCCTTTAGAGCGGCGCATCACTCTTCCTGGCTTGTTCCATGGCTCGGGCAAGTTCCGCCCGAAGGGTCTCCACGGCGGCAGCCCCATCTGCAGTCACAACATATTAAAGATACTAGCATCATGCTCCTCTTAATATGTGTTGATCACCAAAGAAAACACATACCCTATGCCTCGTCAAACCGCTTGTTTACAAGCAAGATGTCGGCATCTGCCGCATCAAGTTGCTGCTTCAGCTCGGCAAACTCACCAGTCCGGCTAGCCACCGGACCTCCAGCCACCTGCATATGAAGGCGTCCTGATTATTACCTGGGACTATGATCCTCTGTTTGCTGCCGTTTTCGACAGCAACCAGAGTCTCAGGGGCTACTATCTGCATAGGGAACACCTAGCGTGTGCGGTGCCGTCAAAAACATATACAAATTTGCGTACCTCAAAGCCTCTCAGCAGGCTCATAAAAGCTTCATGCAACCCACTTTCGGCGGATGAAATCCTCTCAACCACCGTACCCATTAGCATACGATGCGCTTCTGAGATAGCCGCTTGCTCCAGAAGATTCTTCAGTGCGTCAGGGCGCGCACCGGATAGTCCCGGACTCTTTCTGTTGCTCTCCTTAGGAGCCAAATACTCCGGACTTCGGGGGGCCGAAGGGTTACCCCTGGCCTTGGCGGATCAGGAGAAATCCTCCGTGACGACACCTCAGGGTCACCCGCCTCATGAGGCGGGGAGGCATGGGGAGGTGTTTCGCTCTCCATCATCTCCGGAAGAAGATCCCCCGAAGACGAACTCTGTCGAGAAGGGCTACGATCCGAACTACAAGACATATGCTTCGGTTATTGTCCTCAGAAATAAAGCAGGATATTTTTACTATGGAGTACTTTTGTTTACTTACAGCTCGGTGGAGGGCTGATCCCCTTGCGGGCACTGTGCGGTAAGGATACCCTCCGGGGCAGGATCCTCTGGCGAAGATTTCTTCCCTCGTTTGGAAACCATTGTTTCCAAGTCTTCAGAGGCGGTCCTCTTCCTTCCCTGGGGAGAGGGAATTTCAGATTCTTCTCCCCGGTTATCCTCCTTCACGGAGGCACTAATTCCCCTGGTTTGGATGAATAATGAGTGAGGCCCGCTTTCAGCCTCTTTATTCCCCCCTTTATCTTCCCCTGAGGGCGCTTGATAAGGTGCAAGCTCAAGCATTCTGACCAGTACTGGATCTGCGGAGCCCTCGGGAAGGGGGGCCGAACACCTGATCATCTTTGCCTTTTTTACCCAATACTGGTCAAAGAGCAGCTTTTCAAATGATGTTGTGATAAAAAGAGACAACGTGTTCGGCCGAAGGACTACTTACTTGGGTATCTGGACGATTGCAGCTCAGACCCGCATCCTCGGTGGTGTCTGGACACTTTATTTGTGATCCGAAGAACAATCTGTACATCTCTTCGAGCGTCATGCCGAGGAAGTGCTGAATAGCTCGCGGTCCTTCTGGGTTGAACTCCCACATACGGAGAGGCCGACGTTTGCAAGGCAGGACTCGACGAACTAGCATGACTTGCATTACCGTGACCAGGCTGACATCTCTCTCGAGGAGATCTCGGATGCGACTCTGCAATATCGGCACATCATTTACTGGCCCCCAGTCCGGCTCCCTTGTTGATCCATGACGTCAGTTGTAGCGGGGGTGATGTAGGGCGGAACCCTAGAGGGCCGATCTTTCACGTTTGGAGTGGATCCTACGGAGAAACACGAAGAACGCGCGGAAGAATACAAGGGAAAACACGGGGAGAAACGAGAGAATCACTCAACCAACAAGATCAATCACACAAGTGCTAGATCACCGAACACATAAGGTAACACAAGATTCAAGATCAACAAAGGGAAAGATACACGAGTAGCCGTTCTTCTCCGGAAGGAGGTCTTGATGGGGACCACCCTAGAGGGGGTCTTGAATCCCTTGGAAGGATCTTCTCCGAGGAGGCGCAATCTCCGAGGAGAAGGTAACCAAGTGGATGAGCAAGGGCTCTCACACCAAAGATGAGCTAAACCAATGCTAACCCTAACTAGGAGGAGGGGGGAGAGTATTTATAGTTCTACGGACGAAAGGGTACACGGACTCGGCCCGGTGGGCTGCTTCATGAGCAGGGGCCGGAAGTTCCGGCGCCCGGAAGGTCCGGGCAGGATCCGGCCTAAGCCGAGAGTTGGCGCGCAGTGGAGTTAGGCTGGCTTCCGGGGCCGGAAGGTCCGGGCAGGTTAGGAGCTGGTTCCGGGCTAACGAGAATGTTGCTTGCCCGGGCTGGTCGATGTCGTCGAGCCGGAAGCTCGGGCGGCCGGAAGTTCCGGGGCCGAAGTTCCGGGCTGTCCGGAGAGTTGGCGCTTTGTCATTTCTTCTTCAGCTCCGGGTTCCTTGGCTTGAAGGTTGTACCTGATCACGCATAGTGTCTCGGACTTAGGTAGTAGCCATGTCTCACTGGAAGGGAAGGGGAACTCGAGTAGGAGTGAGGTCACCTCGGATTGAATAGCACGAGCTCTTGCTCTTGTCATCGGTCCACTTGGAGCTTGGATAGTTGATGGAAGGTCCATGGGGATGACCGAAGGATGCTCCGCATCATCTCCCCCCCCCCCCTTGTGGAAGATCCGACCTCGGATCAAAATCTTCATCACCATGGTACGGCGCGAGGTCCTTGACGTTGAAGATGTCGCTCACATTGTACTTGTCTCGTGGTAGGTCGATCTTGTAGGCGTTGTCGTTGTAGCGTGCTAGCACCTTGAAAGGTCCATCGGCTCGAGGGAGAAGCTTGGACTTGCGTTCATTGGGGAAGCGTTCCTTGCGAAGGTGTAGCCACACTAGATCACCAATGTTGAAGACCATGGGCTGCTTGTTACGTTGACCTTGGTCGCTAGTCGTTGTACTTGGCGTTCGATGGTGTGCCTTGTATCCTCATGCATGTTCTTGATGTAGCTTGCCCGAGCACTCGCATCCATGTTGGTGCGCTCTTGTAGAGGAAGTGGTAGAATGTCCAAGGGTGACAACGGGTTGAAGCCGTGAAGCGACCTCGAAGGGGACTTGCCGGTAGTCGAGTGTCTTCTTGGCGATTGTAGGCGTACTCGGCGATGGGTAGACATGCCTCCCACTCCTTGATGTTCTTCTTGATCAAGATGCGAAGTAGAATGGAGAGTGTGCGGTTCGTCACCTCCATTTGGCCGTCGGTTTGAGGATGGTATGCGGATGAGAACAAGAGCTGGATTCCGAGCTTGGCGCATAGGGTCTTCCAAAATTAACTCAAGAACTTGACGTCACGCTCGGAGACGATTGTCTTTGGTACTCCATGGAGTCGCAAGATTTCCCTACAAAAGAGATTTGCAATGTGTGAAGCATCGTCTATCTTGTTGCAAGGAATGAAATGTGCCATCTTAGAAAATCTATCCACAACAACAAACACGGAATCTTTTCCATTTTGTGTTCTGGGCAAACCAAGTACAAAATCCATGCTAATGTCTTCCCAAGGTTGATAAGGAATAGGAAGAGGAATGTAAAGACCATGAGATTGAGCTTTAGACTTAGCTTCGCGACATGTAGAGCATCGGTTGGTGAAGCGTGAGATGTCGCGGAACATCTTGGGCCAAAAGTAGTTCTTGGAGAGCGTGGCGAATGTCTTGTCGCGTCAAAAGTGTCCCATGAGTCCGCCTCCATGAGCCTCTTGCAAAAGGAACAAACACAGAGAAGACTCGGGAATGCATAGTTTGTTAGCTCTCAAAAGATAACCATCCTTGATATAATATTTTTCCCAAGACGTATGCGTCGAACACTTAGCATAAGGAATAGCAAACTATGGATCATTAGCATACAAGTCTTTTATGTGCTCAAAGCCAACAACATTCAGCTCAAGTTTAGTGACAAGCGTGCATATGCGTGAAAGTGCATCCGCAACTACATTTTCCTTGCCCTTAATGTACTTGATCACACAGGGAAAGATTCAATAAATTCACTCCATTTGGCATGACGCTTGTTCAACTTAGTTTGACCTTTTAAGTACTTAAGCGTTTCATGATCGGTATGGATGAGAAACTCATGAGGTCTAAGGTAATGTTCCCAAACATGTAGCACACGCACTAAAGCGTATAGTTCCTTGTCATAGATGGGATAGTTAAGTTGAGCACCGGAGAGTTTTTCACTTAAGTAAGCAATGGCTCGTTTTTCTTGCATCAAAACTCCGCCAATTCCGGTACCACTTGCATCACAATGAACCTCAAAAATTTTGTCAAAATTGGGTAAAGCAAGAATCGGAGCATGAGTAAGTAACGATTTGAGCTCATCGAAAGCAGTGGATTGCAAAGATCCCCAAACAAAAGGAGTATTCTTCTTACTCAAGGCATGCAAAGGAGCCGGCAATTGTGCTAAAGTTTTTTCACAAAGCGACGATAAAACCCATAAGACCAAGAAAGCTACGCACTTGTTGCAAATTGGTGGGTTGGGGCCAAGTTTTAATTTCTTCAATTTTAGATTCATCAACATGGACACCCTTTGAGGATACAACAAAACCCAAGAAAACCACTTTGTCAACACCAAACGTGCATTTTTTTCAAGTTTGCATAAAGGCGTTCCTTCTGAAGGGTTTGCAAAACAGCCTTAACATGATTAATATGTTCTTTCATGGTTTTGCTAAACACAAGAATATCATCAAAGTAAACCACAACAAAGACTCCAATGTAAGGACGAAGCACATGATGCATAAGACGCACGAAAGTACCGGGAGCCTCCGATAAACCTATAGGCATGACTAACCACTCATATAAGCCAAATTTGGTTTTGAAAGCACTTTTCCATTCATCACCTTCTTGAATGCGGATTTGATAATAGCCACTTTTAAGATGAATTTTTGAGAAAAAGTTGGCTCCACTAAGTTCATCAAGCATATCATCTAAGCGAGGAATGGGATGCCTATAACGAACGGTAATAGCATTTATAGGTCTACAATCAGAACACAAGCGAAAACTTCCATCGGACTTAGGCACAAGTATAACGGGAACGGCACAAGGACTTAGGCTTTCACGTACATAACCGTTGTCGATGAGTTGTTGTACTTGCCGTTGAATCTCCTTGGTTTCTTGAGGTTGACTACAGTATGGAGCTTTGTTTGGTAGAGGCGCCCGGGATGAGGTCGATTCGATGTTCGATGCCTCGTAGAGGAGGTAGACCCGGAGGTAGCTCATCGGGGAAAACATCTCGGAATTCCTGCAAAAGAGATTGAAACACTAAAGGTAGTTCGTGAGAGGTGTTAGTTTTTGGATCTCCATCCTTGGACACAAGGACAAAGTGCATCACACTAGATGGGTTCTCACACACTTCTCTCATCTCACTTTTGGTGGCAAATAGGATGAGGTTTTTCTCTCGAGGCGAAGAGGCGCTCAAGTTTGGCTTGTGGCTCTCACTCGCTTTTTGGTGGATCACTTTCTCACTCTTCTCTCCATGATGGGTGGCTTGTTTGTCGGCTAGCACTTGACTAGGAGACATAGGTCGTAGCACATATTCCTTCCCTTTCATCTTGAAGCTATAGTGATTGGTACGCCCATTGTGGAAGACAGCACGGTCGAATTGCCATGGTCGACCAAGAAGGAGGTGGCAAACGGTCATTGGGACCACATCACACTCCAACGTGTCCTCATATGCGCCAATTTTGAAGGAGACTTGGACCGTATGCTTGACTCGTATAGTGCCGGAGTCACTTAGCCATTGAACCTTGTATGGGTGCGGGTGCTTCCTCTTGACCAATTGAAGCTTGAAGCATAGTTCTTCACTTGCCAAGTTGTGACAACTACCTCCACTGATGATGACCTTGACGGACCTTCCATTGATGCCCGCCTTCGTGTGGAAGATGTGGCATCGTTGGTCTTCTTCTTGTTGATGTTGAAGAGTCAAGACCTTGGAGACAACGAGAGCGGGGCTCGAATCCTCATCACAAAAGACTTGATCATCTTCATCCTCGTTCACTCGCTGGTGCATGGCCACTTTCTCAAGAGCTTCCATCTCCTCTTCACTCATTGAGTCATAGGTGCCATCGTCGTTGAGGATCATGGTGCGCTTGTTGGTGCATTCGTAGGACTTGTGGCCTCGGACGCCGCAAGTGAAACACTTGAAGGAGCTTGTCTTAGCGGTCTCATCGGTTGGAGTGGATGTGAAGCACGCGGCTTGAAGTTGCTTGTAGTAGGAGGAAGACGACTTGAACTTGCCGAAGTTTTCTTGTAACTTGACTTGTCGTCATTGCTTGTAGAAGGTTTGGTTGATGTAGATGTTGGAGGAGTTGTTGAAGCTTGGTTGTTGGAGAAGCCGTAGGTCTTGGACGAGTACTTGGCGTGCCAGAAGTCATCTTGCACTTGACGTTGGCCTTTGTAGCTTGGACGTCTGAGCTCAATAAGAGTGGAGTATGGTTGGAAGTCGGCGATCTTCTTGATGGGATGATTGAGTCCGTTCAAGAAAGCGTGCCATAGTTTGCTCATCATCTTCCTTTACATTGGCTCCGAATCATGGCTATCTCCATTTCCTTGTAGTATTCTTCAACACTCTTTGTTCCTTGCTTAAGAAGTTGGAGTTTCTTGAAGAGGTCGCAGATTGTAGCGAGTTGGTACAAAACGTGCTCTCATGACATCTTTCATTTGAGCCCAAGTGGTGATTGGAGGTTCACCTCTTACTTGTCATCGCTCAATGATTTGTTCCCACCATATGAGCACATAGTCTTGGAACTCAAGTGATGCCATAGCGATCTTCTCTTCTTCATCGTAGTTATGTATGCTTAGGAAGATTTTGTCAACCTTCAATGCCCATGAGAGGTACTCTTCGGGGTCATTGCTTCCCTTGAATTTGGGCATGGTGAATTTGAGCTTTCCATATCGTTGTTCTTCATTTTGTTTTGGTCAATGTTTATGATGATGCCCTTGACGTGGATGACAATCATCTTCTTGTTGCTCTTGGTGTGGAGGAAGTCCATGATCAACGTGCTCTTGTTGAACTTGAGGTTGAGGTGGAGCTTGACGAGCTTGTGGAGGAGCTTGAGGAACTTGACGTTGGACACGTGGTGGGTAGTTCCTCTCTTGGATTTCTTCTCGAAGGGCTTCCTCTTGATTGCGCCGTTCGCGATTGCGGTTGGCGATGGCTCGACTTGATTCTTGAAGGGCACGTTGCGCCTCGAGAGCTTGCGCTTCTCGTTGTTGTTGTTGAAGACGTTGAGCCTCGGCGTCTTGTTCGTCTTGGTGTAGACGCGCTCGTTCTTCCTCTTGGCGTCGTAGTCGTTGTCGTTCTTGAGCTTGGGCAAAAGCGGCTTGGTTTGATTGAGGACGAGGGACTTGCTCATCGACTTGCTCTTGTGAATGCTTGTCATGTAGCGGGTTGTGAGATGCATGACGGTCTTGACGCGCGGCTCGTTGAAGAGTGTTCGATGACAGTGTACTTGAGTCGTAGAAGGTGTCATCGGAGTCTCGACTCAAGCGGCTCCGTCTTGATGATGAGGAAGTGGAATGATGCCGGTTCTTCATCAAGGCGCGGATCTCGTCCATTCTTGCGCCATTCTCTTGCTTGTGAGCGTCGAACTTGTTATCGAAGTAGTCTCTTGTACGTTGTTCGGAGAGTCGCAAGTCGGTGGCGAGGTTGTCGATCTTGACGCTCTTTGCTTGTTGCTCTTGATGTAACGCTCGTTGTGCACCAAAGAGGTGGCTCTTGGTGACGATATAAAGACATGTCGTCGTCTTGCTCGATGAAGAGTGGGTTGGTAGAGGTACTTGGCCTATCCATCATTGCAAGCAAGATATGTGAGTGGTAGAAGGAGAAGAACTTATACCAATGTACCTTTGACCGATGTTGATGATGAATCAAGTTCACTCAAATCACGGACAATGAAATAGCACTATTGGTACCAATCCTTGTCGGTTCTCACACCTACACAAATAAAAGCTTATGGTGGAGCTTGGTAAGGATGGTGGCACAAAATTTGATGCACTTGTAAGTGAGCTTCAAAAATGTTGGAAAAGATTCACAAATTTGCAAATGCAGCAAGTATACCAAGCAAGTAGAGGTACACGGAAACACACACGCAAATAGATAAGTGGGATTGTGCAAACCAAAAGTGAGCCAAAATGTGGAATCCACGAAAATGCTCTTGTTGCACAATACTAGAGAGACGCTAGCACGATTGCACAATAGGCGGATCTGAACTTGTGCACAACCTACTAGGCAAAAATGCAACGATCTCTATCCCAAGTATGCTATGTGTATGGTATTTGGTGCTATGATCCAAGATGATCCAATATGACAATCTTAATGTGGTATGATGCTAGGGTTCTTGCTCATAAGCTCTTTGTTTATCTTTCCTCTTTGCTTAAAAGCTTGGGTGGCTCTGTCACTTTTGAGCTCTTTTCTCATGCAATACTTCACGAACCAAGATAGCAATTGTGTATGCTATGAAAACTTTGTGACACACAAATGGATCCCAAGATATGCACCACGGTGGTATGGTATGTATGCTATGTAGTATGATCACTGATGTGCACAAGTCACGTTGCCTGCAATACTCAATGGCTAGTCTCGATGGGTAAGCAACGCAAAAGATGGCTATGATGTTTATCAATGCAATGGCAAGGTTTGGACAAAGATGTCGTCGAGATTACCGTCCTTGCTTACGGTAAAGGTTCCAAACTGATGCGAATGTGGACGATGATGTGATGCACGGTCTTCAGTACGTTGGCGAAGATGGCGCTGCACCGTGGTCGGAGTTGCCGAAGAAGCGGGAGTCACCGAAGATGCGCGACCTTTCTGTCTAAGATGCGCGACCTTTCTGTCTAGGCCGGAAGTTCCGGGCAAGACGGAAGGTCCGGTCCGAATTTCGGTGCAGGCGGAATGTCAGGGGCGGAAGATTCCGGCTCGGCCGAAGTTCCGGTGGTCGGATTCTGCCAAGAACGGGGACTTGGGATCGAGGGTTTGGGCGGAAAAATTGGGGAAAAACCCAAATCTGAGGGGCAAAGAAAAAAATTAGAAGGAAGAAGCTAGATCCACTCGAAGCAAAGCAAATCCATGGATCAAATCCAACAAAAACTTCATCACACCAACAAATCACAAAAAAAAAATTTGGGCCTATTTTTGGTGGGGATCTCCCAGTTTGGGGCGAAAACAACAAAATCAAGCTAGAAAATACGGGGTAGGGGCTCCAAAACGTGATCAACGTGGCTCATGATACCAAGATGATGTTGGGCGGAACCCTAGAGGGCCGATCTTTCACGTTTGGAGTGGATCCAACGGAGAAACACAAAGAACGCGCGGAAGAATACAAGGGAAAACACGGGGAGAAACGAGAGAATCACTCAACCAACAAGATCAATCACACAAGTGCTAGATCACCGAAAACATAAGGTAACACAAGATTCGAGATCAACAAAGGGAAAGATACACGAGTAGCCGTTCTTCTCCAGAAGGAGGTCTTGATGGGGTCCACCCTAGAGGGGTCTTGAATCCCTTGGAAGGATCTTCTCGAGGAAGCGCGATCTCCGAGGAGAAGGTAACTCAAAGTGGATGAGCAAGGGCTCTCTCACCAAAGATGAGCTAAACCAATGCTAACCCTAACTAGGAGGAGGTGGGAGAGTATTTATAGTTTACGGGACGAAAGGGTACACGGGCCTCGGCTGATGTAGGGCGGAACCCTACGTGGACGATCTTTCACGTTGGAGCGGATCCTACGGGGAATCACGAAGAACACGCGGAAGAACAAGAGGGAAACACGGAGGAAACGAGAGAGAAATCACTAAACCGACAAGAGATCAATCACACAAGTGCTAGATCACCGATCACATAAAAGTGGTACAAGATTCAAAATCAACAAAGGGCGATACAAATGGTAGCCGTTCTTCTCCGTGAGGAGGTCTTGATGGGGTCCACCCTAGAAGGGGTCTTGAATCCGCTTGGGGATCTTCTCCAAAGAGGTCTGAGCTCCGAGGAGAAGTAACCAAGTGGATGAGCAAAGCTCTCACACAAATATGAGCTAATCCTTTGCTAACCCTAGAAAGAGGAAAGGGATCTAGTATATATAGTCTCGAGGCGAAGGGGTACAAGGGGCGATTCCCTAAGCACCTGCCTTGCGCAGTGTGGAGGCGGACGTCCGGGCGTCGGGCCGGATGTCCTGCCTTCGAGGCGCCGGATCTCGGCTGGGGCGACCGTTTCAGCCTATTCGGGAGAGGTGCGCGGATTTCGGGCTTAGGCGGATATCCGGGCTGAGGCGGATGTCCGGCTGGGGGCGGATGTCCACCTGGAGACTTGGGCATTTTGGTGAGGCGCGGTAGCAGCTCAGGGGGCGGATGTCCGGGGCCATGGCCGGATGTCCGGCCCGGAAGGTGTTCTCGGCCTTCTCCGTTGGTTCTCTTCATCCGTGGACTTGGCGGTTTGTCCATCTTCACGTGCATCCTCGGGAGGTTCCCTTGACACCTAATCATGCATAGCATATCGGACTTAGGTAGTAGCCATGTCTCGAGTGGATCATATGTGATATCAATAAGGAAAGTGGTCACCTCGTTCTAGAGCTCTAGCTCTAGCTCGTGTCATGGGTCCTCTTGGCTCTTGATGAGGCGGTTGTAGGTCGGTGGAGATGATCGTGGTATGCTCAGCATCATCTTCCTCCCCTTGGGAGAGATCCGACCTCGGATCAAAAGCTTCATCTCCATGGAATGGTGCGAGGTCCTTGTCGTTGAAGATGTCGCTCACGTTGTATTTGTCTCGAGGTATGTCGATCTTGTAGGCGTTGTCGTTGTAGCGCATAGCACCTTGAAAAGGTCCGCTTCGGCTCGAGGGAGAAGCTTGGACTTGCGTTCTTTGGGGAAGCGGTCCTTGCGAAGGTGTAGCCACACTAGATCACGAATGTTGAAGACGATGGGTTGCTTGTTGGCGTTGAGCTTGTTTGCTTGACGTTGTACTTGTCGCTCAATGGTGTGCCTTGTGTCTTCGTGCATCTTCTTGATGTAGCTTGCTCGTGCACTTGCATCCATGTTGGTGCGCTCTTGGAGAGGAAGTGGTAGGGTGTCCAATGGGGACAATGGGGACTTTCCGGTAGTTGAATGTCTTGCACGGTTGTAGGCGTACTCGGCGATGGGTAGACATGCTTCCCATTCCTTGATGTTCTTCTTGATCAAGACACGAAGTAGAGTGGATAGTGTGTGGTTCGTCACCTCCGTTTGGCCGTCGGTTTGAGGATGGTATGCCGAGGAGAACAAGAGCTTGATTCCGAAGCTTGGCGCATAGGGTCTTCCAAAAGTAACTCAAGAACTTGACGTCACGATCGGAGGCGATTGTCTTTGGTACGCCATGGAGTCGCAAGATTTCCTACAAAAGAGATTGGCAACATGTGAAGCATCGTCTATCTTGTTGCAAGGTATGAAATGTGCCATCTTAGAAAATCTATCCCACAACAACAAAGACGGAATCCTTGCCATTTTGAGTCCTAGGCAAACCAAGTACAAAATCCATACTAATGTCTTCCCATGGTTGATATGGAATAGGAAGAGGCATGTAAAGACCATGAGATTGAGCTTTAGACTTAGCTTTGCGACATGTATAGCATCGGTTGGTGAAGCGTGAGGCGTCATGAACATCTTGGGCCAAAAGTAGTTGGTGGAGAGCGTGGCGAATGTCTTGTCGCGTCCAAAGTGTCCCATGAGTCCGCCTCCATGAGCCTCTTGCAAAAGGAGCAAACTAAGAGAAGACTGGGGAATGCAAAGTTTGTTAGCTCTCATAAGGTAACCATCCTTGATGTAATATTGTTCCCAAGACGTATGCGTCAAACACTTAGCATAAGGAGAAGCAAAAGATGGATCATGCTCATACAAGTCTTTTATATGCTCAAAATCAATAACATTCAACTCAAGTTGAGTGACAAGCATGCATATGCGTGAAAGCCGCGTCGGCAACTACATTTTCTTTACCCTTAATGTACTTGATCACATAAGGAAAAGATTCAATGAATTCACTCCATTTGGCATGGCGCTTGTTTAATTTAGTTTGACCTTTGAGGTACTTAAGCGTTTCATGATCGGTATGGATGACAAACTCATGCGGTCTAACGTAATGTTCCCAAACATGTAGCACACGCACTAAAGCATACAATTCTTTATGTCGTAGATGGGATAATTAAGTTGAGCACCGGATAGTTTTTCACTAAAATAAGCAATGGCTCGTTTTTCTTGCATCAAAACTCCGCCAATTCCGGTACCACTTGCATCACAATGAACCTCAAAAGTTTTGTCAAAATTGGGCAAAGCAAGAATCGGGGCATGTGTAAGCAAAGACTTGAGCTCATCAAAAGCGGTTGATTGCGAAGTTCCCCAAACAAAGGGAGTATTCTTCTTGCTCAAAGCATGCAAAGGAGCGGCAATTGTGCTAAAATCTTTCACAAAGCGACGATAGAAACCCATAAGACCGAAAACTTCGCACTTGTTGCAAATTGGTGGGTTGGGGCCAAGTTTTAATTGCTTCAATTTTAGATTCATCAACATGGACACCCTTTGAGGAAACCACAAAACCCAAGAAAACCACTTTGTCAACTCCAAAAGTGCATTTTTCAAGTTTGCATAAAAGGCTTTCCTTGCGAAGAGTTTGCAACACAGATTTTACATGATTGATGTGCTCTTTCATGGTTTTGCTAAACACAAGAATATCATCAAAGTAAACCACAACAAAGACTCCAATATAAGGACGAAGCACATGATGCATAAGGCGCACAAAAGTACCTGTAGCTTCCTAAAGACCCATAGGCATCAATAACCACTCATATAAACCAAATTTGGTTTTGAAAGCAGTTTTCCATTCATCACCCTCTTGTATGCGGATTTGATAATAGCCACTTTTAAGGTCAATTTTGAGAAAAGTTGGCTCCACTAAGTTCATCAAGCATGTCATCTAAGCGAGGAATGGGATGCCTATATCGAACGGTAATAGCATTGATAGGTCTACAATCGAGCACAAGCGGAAACTTCCATCGGGCTTAGGCACAAGAATAACCGGAACGGCACAAGGGCTTAGGCTTTCAGCGTACATGGCCGTTGTCGATGAGTTGTTGTACTTGCCGTTGAATCTCCTTGGTTTCTTCGGATTGACTCGGTATGGAGCTTTGTTTGGTAGAGGCGCTCGGGGATGAGGTCGATTCGATGCTCTATGCCTCGAAGAGGAGGTAGACCCGAGGTAGCTCATCGGGGAAAACATCGTGAAATTCCTGCAAAGAGATTGAAACACCAAAGGTAGCTCGTGAATGGTGTTAGTTTTGGTTGTCCATCCTTGCACACAAGGACAAAGTGCATCACACTCGATGGGTTCTCACACACTTCTCTCATCTCACTTTTGGTGGCTAATAGAATGAGGTTTTTTCTCTCTAGGCGAAGAGTCGCTCAAATTTGGCTTATGGCTCTCACTCACTTTTGGGTGGATCACTTTCTCACTCTTTTCTCTATGATGTGTGGCTTGCTTGTCGGCTATCACTTGGGTAGGAGACATAGGTGCGTAGCACATATTCCTTCCCTTTCATCTTGAAGCTATAGTGATTGGTGCGCCCATTGTGGATGACACCACGGTCGAATTGCCAAGGTCGACCTAGAAGTAGGTGGCAAACGGTCATTGGGACCATATCACATTCCAACTTGTCTTCATAAGCAACAATTTTGAAGGAGACTTCGACCGTATGCTCGACTCGTATGGTGCCGGAGTCACTTAGCCATTGAACCTTGTAGGGGTGCGGGTGCTTCCTCTTGACCAATTGGAGCTTGGAGCATAGTTCTTCACTTGCCAAGTTTTGGCAACTACCTCCATCGATGATGACCTTGACGGACCTTCCATTTATGCCGGCCTTTGTGTGGAAGATGTGGCATCGTTGGTCTTCTTCTTGTTGATGTTGGAGAGTCAAGACCTTGGAGACAACGAGAGCGGGGCTCGAATCCTCATCACAAAAGACTTGGTCATCTTCATCTTCGTTCACTCGCCGGTGCATGGTCACTTGCTCAAGAGCTTCCATCTCCTCTTCACTCATGGAGTCATATGTGCCATCGTCGTTGAGGATCATGGTGCGCTTGTTGGTGCATTCAGTATGACTTGTGGCCTCGGCCGCCGCAAGTGAAACACTTGAAGGAGCTTGTCTTGATGGTCTCATCGGTCGGAGTAGAGGATGAAGCACGCCGCTTGAGGTTGCTTGTAGTAGGAGGAGGACGACTTGAACTTGTCGAAGTCTTCTTGTAAATTGACTTGTCGTCGTTTCTTGAAGAAGGTTTGGTTGATGTAGATGTTGGAGGAGTCGTTGAAGCTTGGTTGTTGGAGGAGCCGTAGGTCTTGGATGAGTACTTGGCGTGCCATTTGAAGTCATCTTGCACTTGGCGTTCCGCCTTTGTAGCTTGATGCACGAGCTCAATGAGGGATGAGTATGGTTGGAAGTCGGCGATCTTCTTGATGGGATGATTGAGTCCATTCAAAAAACGTGCCATAGTTTGCTCATCATCTTCCTTGACATTGGCTCGAATCATGGCTATCTCCATTTCCTTGTAATATTCTTCAACGCTCTTTGTTCCTTGCTTGAGTAGTTGGAGTTTCTTGAAGAGGTCGCGGTTGTAGTAGGTTGGCACAAAACGTGCTCGCATGACATCCTTCATTTGAGCCCAAGTGGTGATTGGAGGTTCACCTCTTGCTTGTCGTCAGCTCAATGATTTGTTCCCACCATATGAGCACATAGTCTTGGAACTCAAGTGGCCTTGAGCGATTTTTCTTCGCTTCATCGTAGTTGTGCAACGGAAGATTTTGTCAACCTTCAATGCCCATGAGAGGTAGTCTTCGGGGTCATTGCTTCGATTGAACTTGGGCATGGTGAATTTTAGCTTGCCGTAGCGTTGCTCTTCATTGTGTTGTTGACGATGTTGATGATGACGTCCTTGACGTGGATTGTAATCGTCTTCATGTTGCTCTTGGCGTGGAGGAAGACCATGGTCAACTTGCTCTTGTTGTACTTGAGGTTGAGGTGGAGCTTGACGAGCTTGTGGAGGAGCTTGAGGAACTTGACGTTGTACATGAGGTTGGTAGTTCCTCTCTTGGATTTCTTCTCGAAGGGCTTCCTCTTGATTGCGCCTGCTCGCGATTGCGGTTGGCGAAGGCTCTACTTGATTCTTGAAGGGCACGTTGCGCCTCAAGAGCTTGCGCTTTTCGTTGTTGTTGTTGAAGACGTTGAGCCTCGGCGTCTTGTTGCTCTTGGTGTTGACGGGCTCGTTCTTCCTCTTGGCGCCGTAGTCTTTGTCGTTCTTGAGCTTGGGCGAAAGCGACTTGGTTTGATTGAGGTCGAGGAACTTGGTCATCAACTTGTTCTTGCGAATGCTTGTCATGTAGCGGGTTGCGAGATGCATGACGGTCTTGAAGCGCGGCTCGTCGAAGAGTGTTCGATGACGGAGTACTTGAGTCGTAGAAGGAGTCAGTTGAGTGTCGACTCGAGCGGCTCCGTCTTGAGGATGAAGAAGTGGAATGATGCCAGTTCCTCATCAAGGCGCGTATCTCGCCCATTCTTGCATCATTCTCTTGCTTGTGAGCGTCGAACTTGATGTCGAAGTAGTCCCTTGTACGTTGTTCGGAGAGTCGCAAGTCGGTGGCGAGGTTGTCGATGCGGTCGCTCATTGCTTGTTGTTCTTGGTGCAACACTCGTTGTGCACCAAAGAGGTGGCTCTTGGTGACGTATGATGACATGTAAATGCGTCTTGCTCGTTGAAGAGTGGGTTGGTAGAAGAACTTGGCCTATCCATTATTCCAAGCAAAATGTGAGTGATAGAACGGAAAAGAACTTATACCAATGTACCTTTGACCGATGTTGAAGATGAATCAAGTTCACTCAAATGCGGACAATGAAATAGCACTCTTGGTACCGATTCTTGTCGGTTCTCACACCTACACAAATAAAAGCTTATGGTGGAGCTCGGTTAGTATGGTGGCACAAAATTTGATGCAATTGTAAGTGAGACTCAATAATGTTGGAAATGATTCACAAATTTGCAAATGCAACATATAGACCAATAGCAAGATAAGGTACACGGAAACACACATAAAAAGATAATATGGGGTTATGCAACCAAGGATGAGCCAAAATGTGGAATTCACCACGATGCTCTTGTTGCACAACACTAGAGAGACGCTAGCACGATTGCACAATAGGCGGATCTGAACTTGTGCACAACCTACTAAGCAAAAATGCAACGACTTCTATCCCAAGTATGCTATATGTATGGTGTTTCGATGTGTTGATCCAAAATGATCAGGTATGACAATCTTAATGTTGTATGATGCTATGGTTCTTGCTCATAAGCTTTTGCGTATCTTTCTCTCTTTGCTTAAAAAGCTTGATTGGCTCTTTCTCTTTTGAGCTCTTTTCTCATGCAAAACTTCACGAACCAAGATAGCAATTGTGTATGCGATGACAACTTTGTGACACACAAGTTGATTAAGAGATATGCACCACTTTGGTATGGTATGTATGCTATGGAGTATGATCACTAATGTGCACAAGTCACGTTGCCGGCAATACCCAATGGCTAGTCTCGATGGGTAAGCAACGCGAAAGATGGGCTATGATAGTTATCAATGCAATTGCAAGTAATGTCAAAGGTGTCGACGATGTTACCGTCCTTGACGAAGATGAGTGGAGGTGACGTTGATGTTGAACCGCACTCTAGATAGCGAAACACAAAAGGATACGGAAAACCCCAACTCAAATTCTCAAGGCAAAAGTTGGCAACATTGTCGGAAATGGAAGTGGAGAGGCTAATGTGGTGTTATGCGGAAGTGGTGGAGGTAAGTGGAAGTGTATGTGGGCACGGGACAAAATTTGGCGAAAGTTAGGCGGTGATCGGGTGGTGGATGGGATTGTTGTTATCGAGCGAAATCCGGGCAGGAAGCCGGATGTCCGGGGCGCCGGATGTCCGGGCTGATCGGGCCGGATATCCGGGCTACTCGGGCCGGATGTCCGGGCTCGATGAACACCGCGGGGAAAAGTGGGATCCGGGGCAAAATTCGGGCGATTTTGTGGATGGAAATTGTGGAAATGGTGGGGGAAAGCTAGATCTACTTGCAACACACGAAATCCATGGATCAAATCCAACAAAACTTCATCACACGAACAAATCACAAAAAAAATTTGGGGCTATTTTTGTGGGGAATTTTCGGAATTAGGACAAAACAACAAAATCAAGCTAGAAAAAGAGGGGTAGGGGCTCCAAAAACGTGATCAACGTGGCTCATGATACCATAGATGATGTAGGGCGGAACCCTACGTGGACGATCTTTCACGTTGGAGCGGATCCTACGGGGAATCACGAAGAACACGCGGAAGAACAAGAGGGAAACACGGAGGAAACGAGAGAGAAATCACTAAACCGACAAGAGATCAATCACACAAGTGCTAGATCACCGATCACATAAAGTGGTACAAGATTCAAAATCAACAAAGGACGATACAAATGGTAGCCGTTCTTCTCCGTGAGGAGGTCTTGATGGGGTCCACCCTAGAAGGGGGTCTTGAATCCGCTTGGGGGATCTTCTCCGAAGAGGTCCTGAGCTCCGAGGAGAAGTAACCAAGTGGATGAGCAAGGCTCTCACACAAATATGAGCTAATCCTTTGCTAACCCTAGAAAGAGGAAAGGGATCTAGTATATATAGTCTCGGGGCGAAGGGGTACAAGGGACGAGTCCCGGAAGCACTTCTTGTGAGCAGGTGGGAGGCCGGACGTCCGAGGCGTCCGGGCGGATGTCCGGGCCTTCGAGGCGCCGGATGTCCGAGCTATCAGCCCGGATGTCCGGCAAACGACTGCTTCAGCCTATTCTGGAGAGGTGCGCCGGATTTCCGGGCTTCCGGCCGGATATCCGGGCTGGGGGCCGGATGTCCTGGCTGGGGGCCGGATGTCCGCCCCGGAGACTTGGGCATTTTGGCCGAGGGTAGCAGCTCCGGGGTCGGATGTCCGGGCCCGGAAGGTGTTCTCGGCCTTCTCCGTTGGTTCTCTTCATCCGTGGACTTGGCGGTTTGTCCATCTTCACGTGCATCCTCGGGAGGTTCCCCTTGACACCTAATCATGCATAGCATATCGGACTTAGGTAGTAGCCATGTCTCGAGTGGATCATATGTGATATCAATAAGGAAAGAGGTCACCTCGTTCTCGAGAGCTCTAGCTCTAGCTCGTGTCATGGGTCCTCTTGGCTCTTGATGAGGCGGTTGTAGGTCCGTGGGGATGATCGTGGGATGCTCCGCATCATCGGCCCAGGTGGCTGCTCGCAGGCAGGGCCGGAAGTTCCGGGCAGGGTCCGGCCTAAGCCGAGAGTTGGCGCGGGTGGAGCTGGGCTGGCTTCCGGGGGCCGGAAGGTCCGGGCCGGGTTCCGGGCTGGTTCCGGGCTAACCAGAATGTTGGCACGCCCGGGCTGGTCGATGTCGTCGGGGGCCGGAAGCTCCGGGCCGGCCGGAAGTTCCGGGCTGTGGCCGGAAGTTCCGGGCTGTCCAGAGAGTTGACGCCTGTCGTTTCTTCTTCAGCTCCGGGTTCCTTGGCTTGAACGTTGTACCTGATCACGCATAGTGTCTCGGACTTAGGTAGTAGCCATGTCTCACTGGAAGGAAAGGGGAACTCGAGTAGGAGTGAGGTCACCTCAAATTGAATAGCACGAGCTCTTACTCTTGTCATGGGTCCACTTGGAGCTTGGATAGTTGATGGAAGGTCCATGGGGATGACCGAAGGATGCTCCGCATCAGGGGGGGGGGGGCGAGCGAAAGGCAGGGGCGGCCACCCACTTAGCACCGCGGGGAGCTGTGATGTAAAACCACTCCCGTTGCCATAAGCTGGATACCTCCAGGAAGGAACCCTTTGGCCATGGAACATCGTCGCCTTTGCTTATTACGGCTCCTCCGCATTCTGTTTGTCGCCCATTAATCGTCTTCGGCTCCACATTAAAGGTCTTGAGCCACAAGCCGAAGTGCAGGGTGACTTGGAGGAAGGCCTCACACACGATGATGAACGACGAAATGTGAAGGATGGAATCCGGGGCCAGGTCATGGAAATCCAGCCCATAATAGAACATGAGCCCCTTAAAAAGGGATGTAGACTAAGGCCTAGCCCTCGGCGGAAGTGTGAGACGAATACGACGCTCTCGCCGGGTTCAGGAGTGGGAATGACCTGCCCTCGAGCAGGTAACCCGTGCGAGATTTCGGCGGTCAGATACCTGGCTTCTCTTAATTTCTTAATGTCCTTGTCGGTGTCAAAACCGGCGGATCTCGGGTAGGGGGTCCCGAGCTGTGCGTCTAGGCGGATGGTAACAGGAGACAAGGGACACAATGTTTTTACCCAGGTTCGGGCCCTCTCGATGGAGGTAAAACCCTACCTCTGCTTGATTAATATTGATGATATGGGTAGTACAAGAGTAGATCTACCACGAGATCAAGGAGGCTAAACCCTAGAAGCTAGCCTATGTTATGATTGTTGATGTTGTAGTTGTTGTCCTACGGACTAAAACCCTCCGGTTTCTATAGACACCGGATAGGTTAAGGTTACACAGAGTCGGTTACAATGGTAGGAGATCTACATATACGTATCGCCAAGCTTGCCTTCCACGCCAAAGAAAATCCCATCCGGACACGTGAATGAAGTCTTCAATCTTGTATCTTCATAGTCTTGGAGTCCGGCCGTGACGATAGTCCGGCTATCCGGACACCCCCTAGTCCGGGACTCCCTCAGTAGCCCCCAAACCAGGCTTCAATGATGATGAGTCCGGCGCGTTGATTGTCTTCGGCATTGCGAGGCGGGTTCTTCTCCAAATTCCATATACTTGTCAAATAGTGTCCGCTTCGATAAAAGTTGCGCTCTTCACTTCTACGCCCAATAATGGCAATCTTCCACGTGTTTGAATGAATGCGAACAGCCGTGGTATTTTTACAATTACCCCCTAGCCGCATAAATGAGCCGCCCATAAAGGGAAAGGATCTTGATCGGAGTCACACCATCTCCCCCTTGCAAGCCTTCATCTGAGCGCCTCGACCCAAGTCCATTCCATCATGGACAGTCGACGCTGGCTCCTTTTTCTCAAGGCCTCCCAGCCCTCAGCCAGAAATTGGGAGAGATGCTCACCCGCATAACGAGCTAGTTATACTCCAAACCAAGGGATTTCTCCCCAGCCTTCTTGGTTCGGTTGGTTCGAGCGGACTTGCCACCTACAAGAGGCGGAAAGCAAGCGGAGAGCGTCAGCCGATCCCTCTAAAGGAGAGCGGGTGTGCTTCATCTCTTATCTAGTAAGAGGCCTCGGATTTCCCATCCATCCGTTTCTCCGGGCTCTTGGAGTTCTCTGACCTCAATTGCACCATCTTACTCCTGCCTCCATCCTGCACATCGCGGGCTTTGTAGCCCTCTGCGTTCTTGGGTGTTGAGGCTCACTTCGGATTGTGGAAGAGAATATTCTGCCTAGTGCCCCGTTCTCATGAGGGGTCAATATATCAAGTGGGCGGAGCCGAGCTATGGCGCATCGCCGACCCGGATACCTGTCCGAACCCCAAAGAAGGCGTCCAAGACCGGCTTCTAATGGTTTTACATGGAGGACGTCCGCTCTGGGATCCTGCTCGGATCGGCCTCCCGGAGTTCAACAACGCTCCTCACGAAGAAGCGCCTAAGCTGGCGCCCTCGAGCCCAAGAGAAGATGACCAGACATCCGTTATCCGATGAGCCGAATAAGGTTATCTTGGCTCATGCCGGATTGACCATGCCGTAAGTCATGGCAATCTGACATTATGAGGAGTGCAGCCGCTTCAATACTGAGAGGCCACCCCATGTGGGACTTCAACGGGGTGGACAACGCTACCCGTCATGGCCGCAAAGGGCGGAATCGGTCACCGAACCGGGTGAAGACCTTGTTCCGCCATGTACAAAGGAGAGGAGGAGGACTTCCTCCGTCTCAACCCATCGAAGGAGTTTTCTTGAGTAATCCTCGAAGCTGGGTAAGCAAACATCTCTGCGATCTGTCCGATCCATGTTCCCATAGTTAAATATCTCATTTCATGGTTTTGTTTTTATGCGCAGACTGCGCGGACTATGGAGAAGATACACAGCCCGCCTCCACAACCCGAGGATCCGGAACGGTCCCTTGATCCGACCTCCGAAGAGGATCCAGGTATAAAGGTGGAGTTGATCGATGGGGTATTCTACCAACATAGCGTCGACAACGCGTTGGTCGCCATTACGGCGGATTACCCCGGAATATTTCCAGCATCACACAGGTAAAGGAGACCGAGGTCCCAAAATCCACGATAACGACCCTCCATGCTTTATTTTTGATCACCGTATACCAATGGTGTTTCGCAGGGGTACCTTCGAGGCAGAAGCCGAGCTGCGCGGTGCACCAACAAAGGCGCGGCGGCCCTCAAGAGGTTAAAAAGAAGTGCGGTCCGGATCAAAACTCCGCCGCAACGGTATGGCATGTCACCATACACCCAGGATTAATTCCTGGAAGGCGAACTAACGCCGATATCCTTTGCAGGAAAAAGAGCGCTCGCCGGACTAAATCCGGAGAGGTTGCCGATCGAACCTTCACGGACAAAGCTTCAAAGCCGGGTCCGGAGGTCGAGGCGAAAGCACGAGACGTCGCCGGATGTTCCTATGACAGAGGATGCCGACAGGTTGTCCGCCACCAACTCCGAGGTGGAGAGCGCCTTGAACCACAAGCGCCACGGACAATTCTTCGTGGACGCGTGTTTCTCCCGGAGGCCTTGAATGCCTTTGAGTCGGAGATGCGCACCTCCGTGCAGCTCAAGATGGACTAGCCAGAGCCACGGAGCAAGATGTGAAGGACATACGGGTAAGTAATTTTGATGATTATATATGTCAAGAGTCTCGAGACATAAAATAGTTAGAAGAACTGATTTAAGGATCATTTGTTATGCAGGATCTTACAAAAAAGAATACCCGACTGTCCCAGGAGCTCAAAGAGTGCAAAGCCCAACTTGAGGCTGCACTAGCCTCTGCAGGGGAGCTACCGAGACCCCCGCTGGTAAGATATGCTTCAAAAGATAAATAATTTAGGAAGTGCGGCGTGTATGTAAAGCTGACAAAAACATTGCAGATGTCGCCGGACTGGATCCGGACAAGCAACAGCTCTTGGCGCCGATTAAAGGCTGGCGAGAGCGTGCTTACAAGGGTGCGGCAGAGAAGAATAACCTCCAAGACGCCAACACCAAGCTGGGTGAGGAATCAAGGATGTTCGTGCCCGGTTATCCGACTCCGTGAAGGAGAATCGACGGCTTCACGCGGCATTTTCAAGAAGTGCTTGAGCGAACTTTGAAAGAGTTCGGCGAGGAAGGCGACTAACATAAACATGTGTGTAGGTTTGCTCACGAAGTCGCCTCGAGGAGGAGATGCCCAATTCTTGGTGATCTCCTTCCCGAATTACGTCGGCTACCTGCACGAACGAAGTCCGGCAAGTGATGAAAGGCATCGGTCAAGCCTTGTGGCCATCAATCTCCCACCTTGAAGGCATTGGGGAGTCAAGGAGGCGGCTTCAAGGTGCACGGCGGTGCTTCCGGCTATGGAAGATATTGTTGGAGGCAAACATGTATGATGATATTTCCTATGTGTTTACGAATAAAGATAGTCCTTGGACATTATCAATGATGTGTATCAGCAAGTACGTGACTTGTTTTTGGGACTATGCATTGTATGATGACTGTCCTAAAAGGTCCCTAGTCCAAAGGGCTGTGTGGACGCCAGCCTTGACTAGACTAGCATATGACACGATGGCTCTCGGTCTCACTAGCCATGGTGCATTGGATGCTAACCGGATAATATGGACTTGGAAAGGTGCGGTCGAGATTCGACATAGTCGGATCCGAGTCGAGATAAGGTCCGAAAGGATGGACCCAACTATGAGACGCAGCGATATGTCATCTCGTGAGTCTCTAGTACAACATACGTTCTATGTCCTAAGACCTGAGCCGACGCATGTATTCGAGATGGTGACAGACTTGCTCTGGGTCACCAAACGCTACTACTCCGTGGTTGGGTAGTTACAAAGGTAGGTTTTGGGTTTGTCCAGCCCCATGCTACGAGACATGGTCGAGCAAGATGGGATTGCCCCTCCGATCGAGGAGAGATATACTGGGCCCTCGTGTGATCTCGACCGGGATAAGCATGGCCATGCGATAAAGGATTATGAGATAATCCGGATAGTGGTCGGTATCCTTTGGAACGAGAAAGAGGTCGAGCTAGCACAAGGATGACAGTCTACGCCTTGAGCCCGACAACATATATCGTGTGGCAAAAGGAATGAAGTGTGACACGCCAGGCTGTGTTCGCCTAACCAGCTTCATAGTTCTGCTTGGTGGTCGGCACGCCTTGCTAGAGGCCGCTGCCAACCGTCAGGTCGGATGTGATCCGAGCGTGACCAAGCCGACTTGAACCTAAGGGTCGCGGCTTAAGGGAAGGAACCTACGAGGTCGGTTCGTAGGACACTGGTCGGATGTGATCCGAATCGACTAGGAACGTGACCGAGTAGACTTTGAACTTTAGGGTCCGTGCGAGGCCCAAGTGTTGAGCTCACGACGGATGCCTATATAAAGCGGAGGTGCGGCACACTCGGAAAGGTTGATCGCTTGATCATGCGACTAGGGTTTGATGTGTTGTGAATAGCCACCTCCACTGCGCCGCCGACCGTGTGATCGGACCTAGCGATCCGCCGCAGTGTTCCTCTCCTGCACGCTACGGATACCGTTAGAGGCAGCAGTGCACTTGCGCGCTCCGCGAACTTGTACGATGGGATCGGACGGCGGCTGTTCGAGGGAGATCGAACGAGGAGGAGACGATCCACGGACGCCGCTGCCCCAATTCTTCTTTCACGCCTGCACGCTGCGCGTCTAGTGGTAACGAACTGTGATCCATCTCCCGTAGCATGTTCCTGGATGTTACGCACGTGGGAAAATTTTAATTTGCGATCGACGCACCCTACCGTAGAACCCTCATAGATATCGGCTGCCGTCATAAGGCGCCAGGGAGGCTGGGCCATGGTGAAGACACGGTACCACGGTTGTCGACTCCAAACCACATGGCCGAGGTCGGACCTGTGGGGCGGATGGGATGGAGATCCCTGTAAAGCAGTGTATGCGGCCAAGTAGAATTGGCCGCCAACCCAGCAAGATTGTAAATTAGATAGCCTATTAGATGGCATTGAGGAGGAATAAAATGAGTCGAATTGACTATGTAAAAATATGACATTAAAGAAATGCCTTCTAGCCGGATTGTAGATCGCTTGTCGTGGCGGACCTTTTTCGCTTCAACCTCCGGACCCAATAGTCCGAGTGTGTTCGAATACCCTCGTGGTTATATAAGAACTGTGGTATGCATGGAGACAAGGCGTAGGGGTCATTGTTGCTGTATCGGACAAGTGCCCAACTAGTTATGCGATATTACATGGGTAGTAAGAAGCATCTTCCGTGGAGAATAGTTCCGTTAAAGGGTTCCTTTTCGCTGGGGTGCATGCCCTAAAGTGCATGTCAAAGCTGCTATGAAAGCGTAAAATCATCACGGGGCAGATGGGTAAAAGTTAAAAATCATCTTTCAATTCACCGACCGAATATTCCCTTAAGAACGCTAGCTTTCGGCTTCACCCGGTCTGAGGTACACATCCGGGTCAATTCGGCAAGTAACAATGTCGCAGAGGTGCTCCCTTTACCACCTAGCCGAACAATCCGGAACGTAGGGTAAGCACAGGAGCCAAAACCCAGCTTGGCCAAAACTTAAGTCATATCGATGCATATAATGGCGAATAAAAAGGTACATGCGGAAGTTTAACACATGTCTTTGGGCATGAAGCCCGTATAAATAAGCTTCTCATTAAAGAAGCCCCGAGTATAATGAGTGCGGAAAAAGCACAAACGGGCCTCTATAGGCTACAAGAAGAAGGAGGAAGGAGAGAAATAAAAGACAGCAAAAAACAAAAATAAAGAATGCAGACGGAGGAAGGAGACGAACTTGAAGTCCGGCACTTAGGCGTAGAATCTTCGTGAGACGGGCTGCGTTCCATGGGTTCGCCTCAAGTCGGTTATCCGATGCGTTTAAATGAGCGGTATGCTCCGCGGTCAGGACCTGGTCGGTGATGAAGGGACCTTCCCATTTGGGCTTGAGTTTGTCCTTTTTCTTGTCCGGCGAGGTAGAACTAGTTCTCCAACGTTATAAGCTTTGGCCCGTACTTCCTGTTTTGATATCTTCGAGCCTCGCTGTTGATAGAATGCGGAACGAGCTTTTGCCACGTCAGCCTCCTCCAATGCGTCCAAACTGTCTTGCGATCGAGTTTGGCTTCTCTTTCTTCATACATGCGCACTCGAGGTGAGTCACGAATTATGTCGCAGGCAAGACTGCCTCTGCGCAGTACACCATAAAAAATGGTGTGAATCCGGTAGTCACGATTTGGCGTGGTCCGCATCCCCCAGAGTACGGAGTCGAGCTCCTCAACCCAGTGCGTGTTAGATTCCTTGAGGGACCGCACTAGTCTGGATTTAATGCCGCTCATGATTAGACCGTTTGCCCGTTCGACTTGACCATTAGTTGGACTAAGTCCTGCGCATCTGCCCGGGCCGTCGGCCAATAAAATCATGTGTGGAAGGCCTTGCCTACAAGGGCCCGGGCTGCGGCGTGGTGCCCACCCAGTCCGGCATGAATTTCAGCCAGGAGGGTTCGCCCTTCCTCTTCGGAGATACACCTTTGAAGGACTCGGTAGTGCTTTTCTTATAAAGCTCTCCCTCATGGACTTTATAGTCTTTAGAACGCGGTACTATGCAGCGGGCCACATTTTGGTCTTCGGGGAGTTCCTGCCTAGTTAGGTAGGCTAGGAATGGTTCCGATCCGCGAAGCGATAACCGCCATTATTTCATGAGCAGAGGTGTTATCTCGGGGCGAGCCTCCGGTTGTGTCGAGTGTTCGGCATCGGCGGTGCGGTTGGGTCCGCTTATTATAGCCGGACTCCTTCCCATAGTACCTGATGGCTTGAACAGCCGTTCCAAAAGATATTGGGTGGGGCGGCATCGCGCTTTGCGCCGATGCGTGTAATATATCCGCCGCCTGGTTGTTATCCGGGCTATATGATGAAATTCTAGCCCCTCGAACCGTCTTGACATTTTTAGGACCGCATTGCGGTATGCTGCCATTTTCAGATCTTTGGCGTCAAAGTCTCCGTTTATTTGAGATATTGCGAGGTTTGAATCGCGCACCTCTAGGCGTTGAATGCCCATGGAGACCGGCCATCCGGAGGCCGCGGTAAGGGCCTCGTGATTCGCCGCGTTGTTGGAGTCCGTATACATTATCTCGAAGGGCGTATTGGGACTGTGTCCCGGTTGGGGACGCCAGACGACGCCAGCCCTGTGCCCGCCAACATTTTGGAGCTGTCAAAATGCATGATCCACTGGAGTATGCGCCATACTCTTTAGGGAGTTCGGCTTGATCCATTCATTCGCCACGAAGTCGGCTAAAACCTGTGACTTAATAGCTCGTCGTGGCTTATAAGTTATGTTGAATGGAAGGAGCTCTATGGCCCATTTAGCAATCCGTCCCGTCGCGTCAGCGGTTGTTTATAATGTCGTTAAGAGGTACTTCTGAGGCTATCATATCGAACACTCTTGAAAGTAGTGTCGCAGCTTCCGGGATGCCATGAACACCGCATATGCTATCTTTTGATAGTGTGGGTACCGGGACTTGCATGGAGTGAGGACAGTGGACACATAATAGACCGGTTTTTGAACAGGGAACCGGTGTCCGTCCGTTTCTCGTTCGACGACGAGCACCGCGCTGACAACTTGATGTGTTGCGGCGATATATAATAGCATTGGTTCGCCCGCGTTGGGCCCAGCCAGGACCGGTTTCTTCGAGTCCGGCCGTGGCGGCATCCGTCCACTCGAAGTGTTCGGTGCGGCGGAGGAGGCGGTAAAGAGGTAATGCCTTTTCTCCTAAACGGGAGATAAAGCGGCTTAGAGCCGCTACACATCCCGTCAATTTTTGTATTTGTTTGAGGTCTTTTGGAATATCCAATTGTGACAGAGCTCGAATCTTGGCTGGGTTTGCTTCAATTCCTCTACCGGACATAATGAAGCCCAGGAGCTTTCCTACTGAACGCCAAGACGCATTTTTTCCGGATTGAGCTTGATGTCATATTTTCAAGATTGTCGAATGTGAGCCTCAAATGCGTCTACTAGAGTTTCGACGTGTTTGGTTTTGACGACCACGTCATCTACATATGCTTCCACCGCTTTGTCGATCTGGTTGGCGGACATATATGTCCGAATCATGCGCCGATATGTTGTGCGGCGTTTTTGAGCCCAAAGGGCATTGTGTTGAAGAAGAACGGGCCGTATGGAGTGATGAATGCTGTTGCGGCTTGGTGCAGCTCGCCATCTTGATTTGGTGGTAGCCAGAGTACGTCGAGGAAGCACAAAGAGTCGTGTCCTCTTTGTGGCATCAATGATTTGATCAATTCATGGGGAGGGAAGGGATCCTTTGGGCAAGCCTTATTGAGGTCTTTGAAATCAACACATAGGCGCCTGGATTTATCCTTCTTTGGTACCATCACCGGGTTCGCTAGCCATCCGGATGTTTTATATCTCCGATGAATCCGGCCTCCAAAAGTTTGGCTAGCTCCTCTCCCATGGCCTGCCTCTTGGGTTCTGAAAGCGCCCGAAGAGCCTGTTTGACCGGCTTGAATCTTTTAGGATATTTAGGCTGTGCTCGGCCACCGACTTGGGATTCTGGCATATCACGAAGGGTGCCAGCAAAGATGTCCCAGTTTTCCTGTAGAAATTTTCGTAGTGCGGCGTCTACATCAGGGTTTAATTGTGCCTCGATGGAGGCCGTCTTTGCAGGGTCCGTTGGGTGGACTTGGAATTTGATTATTTCGTCCGCTGGTTTAAAAGAAGTGGACTTGGATCTTTTATCAAGTATCACATCGTCCCTGTTCACCATGGAGCGCATCGCGGTGAGTTCCTCGGCTGCTAGGGCTTCGGATAGTGCCTCGAGGGCTAGTGCCGCTGTCTTATTTTCGGTAGCGGAGCGCTATGCTCGGATCACTAGCGAGAGTGATGATTCCGTTCGGACCGGCATTTTAAGCTTCATGTACCCGTAATGGGGTATAGCTTGGAAAATTGTGAATGCCTCTCGTCCTAGTATCGCATGATATCCGATGTTGAATGGGGCCACTTGAAATGTGACCTCCTCGGACCTGTAATTGTCCGTGAGCGAACACTACATCCAAATTGATTTTTCTGTGCAGCATACTTCCGGTGGGGATTATTCCTCTAAAGGTTGTGCTGCTTCGCTCAATGCGGTTCGATCCATTTCCATCTTTCGAGAGTTTCCTCATAGATGAGGTTTAGTCCGCTACCGCCGTCCATGAGTACCTTAGTAAAGGCGAAAAGCCGCCTACTATCGGGCTAAGAACCAATGCGGTGGTGCCCCGGCAGTTCGGATTTTAGGTTAAATCCGGCATTGAAGGTAATAGCCGTGTCACTCCATGGATTCATTGTTGCTACTTGGTAGACTTGACAAGGTTGCGGAGTTGTTGTTTTCGCATGTTATTTGGTGCGAAAGTCTACATGACTATTAAGACCGTACTGGTGTTGCTGGGCTGGGATTCTGAAGCTAGAAGCTCTTCGCCACTTTTGGCCACCTGCCGTAGTATCCAACATGCTCGAAGGCTATGAGTTGGAGCGGCGCCCTCTGTGCTATGAATTTTGCAGGGTCCGTTTAGCCAACCCTCCAGTACGGTTCCGTACCCTTTAGGGGGTTTTGGTTTTTTGGTATTCAACCCCGGTGCTTGATAATGATGCACCCTTTTGTTCCGGACTAGGGATGTGTTCAGGGCCGGATTATCCCAAAATTTACTTTCGGTTTTCGAGCGCTCTCCATTGCACAATATTTTGTACTATGGTCACCAAGTCGACAAAGTGTGTGATCTCGCGACGGCTTATGGCTTTAGTATTCCCTTGTCCGTGCAATTATTGCAAAAATTGGGATTAAGGCCCTCCTCTCGGCGATCCTTTATCCTGTTCATAACCGGGAGGAATCTGGCCTTGATGATGTAATCTTTAATTTGGCTCTTGCCGAATTCGAGAGATCGCCAATGTTTGGGTGGGTAGGTGGCACTAAATCCGGAACCCGTCCAATTCAGGACTCAAGGGCCGAGAAGTTTCGAACTTCGGAATTTTGGATTATTGAGTGCAATCCAATGAGTCCGGCCCGCCCGCTGACTTTAGGGTCGTGGCTTGATCAACATCCGTCCCTCCGCAGGAGCCCGGCATGGAGGGATCGGGAATCCGGACGTAACTAGTCCTTAAGGTAGGGGAAGAATCGCCGCATTGCTCCTCTATCACAGTAACATGATGGGTAGCCTAGGGAGAGTTGATCTCTCTTAGATCGGTCTTAGGACCGATCCGGTCGTAATCTGTGGCGACTCCTGTAGGCGGCGCGATCCAAGAGCTCGTTTATGGAGGAGAGCTCGATCGGATCTAACTGTTCGGCCAGTTCCGAAGTAACATGAAGATTGGATTTGATGACTCGAGAGGTCATCGTCGGCGCGGAGGCCGAACTGGCGGTCATGAAAAAACCGCCAAGCCGAAGAAATCGACCGATGGCCAAGGCTTCTTTGGCGAAGGTGTCGCCTTTTAAAGATTTGAGGCGAGGCATCCCACCGACGCGGCACGCGGAGGAACTCTCAATAAAAGCACGAATGTCGGTGTCAAAACCGGCCGGATCTCGGGTAGGGGGTCCCGAGCTGTGCGTCTATGGATGGTAACAGGAGACAAGGGACACAATGTTTTTACCTGTGTTCGGGACCTCTCGATGGAGGTAAAACCCTACTCCTGCTTGATTAATATTGATGATATGGGTAGTACAAGCGTAGATCTACCACGAGATCAAGGAGGCTAAACCCTAGAAGCTAGCCTATGGTATGATTGTTGATGTTGTAGTTGTTGTCCTCTGGACTAAAACCCTCCGGTTTATATAGACACCGGATAGGTTAGGGTTACAGAGTCGGTTACAATGGTAGGAGATCTACATATCCAGATCGCCAAGCTAGCCTACCACGCCAAGGAAAGTCCCATCCGGACACGGGGATGAAGTCTTCAATCTTGTATCCTCATAGTCTTGGAGTCCGGCCGTGACGATACTCCGGCTATCCGGACACCCCCTAGTCCGGGACTCCCTCAGTCCTCCTCAGTGACAGAGGAGGGCATCCACCGACCTTGAAGGTTGGATCCGGACATGATTAAAGGTCCAAAGCGCCTAGCCTGAGCCTTGAGCGTTGGAACTCGAGGTGGGGGAAGGGTTCGATTGAGCGCGAGAAGAAAAGGACAGGCCTAGGCCTCTTTATAAAGAGGATGAATATCAAGCGTCCTCCGCGTGGCCGTTTGGGACTTGCCTAAAATCGAGGAGTCATACCAACAGGCACGATTGGGTTACCCATACCCGTATTGATGAGAATCCCGTGAAAAAAGGTACACGATCTCTGCTTCGACAGGACGTGCCAATAAAAACCGCCTCGCAACACGTGAAGTGGCAGGCTCGGAAAAACGGTTCGTCATGACTAGACCACGACAACACGTCACATTATGAAAAGCTGTCGGCAGATTGGATTTGTGGAAATATTATTCTATCTACGGTGGTATCTGGAATTTGTTTTGCAGAGCCGGACACTATCCTTGTGTTCCAAATCTTCTATGGAGTATTCGGAGGAGGAACCCGCCTTGAAATGCCGAAGACAATGTGCACGCCGGACTCATCGTTATTGAAGCCTGGTTCAGGGGCTACTGAGGGAGTCCTGGATTAGGGGGTCCTCGGACAGCCGGACTATGTCCTTTGGCCGGACTGTTGGACTATGAAGATACAAGATTGAAGACTTCGTCCCGTGGGACTCTCCTTGGCGTGGAAGGCAAGCTTGGCAATACGGATATGTAGATCTCCTCCCTTGTAACCGACTCTGTGTAACCCTATCCCCCTCCGGTGTCTATATAAACCGGAGGGCTTAGTCCGTAGGACAACAATAATCATACCATAGGCTAGCTTCTAGGGTTTAGCCTCTACGATCTCGTGGTAGATCAACTCTTGTAATACTCATATCATCAAGATCAATCAAGCGAGGAAGTAGGGTATTACCTCCACCGAGAGGGCCCGAACCTGGGTAAACATTGTGTCCCCCGCCTCCTATTACCATCCGCCTTAGACGCACAGTTCGGGACCCCCTACCCGAGATCCGCCGGTTTTGACACCGACAAGCGCCGTGCTCGTCTCGAACAAGAACAGGACGGACACAAATTTCCGCTCCAAAAACCAGTATACTACGTATCTACTGTCGTCACACCATGCAAATCCCGGTACCCCCATTACCAAAAGATAGCATACGCGGTCTTCATGGAATCCCGAAAGCTACGGCACTACTTCCAGGAGTGTTCAATCACGGTGGCCTTGGAAGTCCCACTCAATGACATAATTAACAATCGCGATGCCACGGGACGAATCGCCAAATGGGCCATAGAGCTACTTCCATTTGACATAACATACAAGCCACGTCGAGCCATCAAATCCCAAGTACTGGCTGACTTCGTCGCCGAATGGACAGAGGCCGAACTCCCTAAAGAGTACAGCGCATATTCCAACTAGGTTATTTATTTTGACGGCTCCAAAATCTTTGGCAAGGGCTAGGAGCGCGAGTCGTGTTTACATCCCCCATCGAGACGTCGTCCATGTACTCCAAATACTATACACAGACTCCAACAACGCAGCCGAATACGAGGCCCTATTGCATGTTCTTCGGATGGCCGTATCCATGGGCATACAACGCCTAGAGGTGCGCCGGGATTCAAACCTCGCAATATCTCAAATACATGGAGACTTTGATGGCAAAGATCCAAAGATGGCAGCTTATCGTAATGCCGTCTTAAAAATGTCGGCTCGGTTCGAGGGGCTCAAATTTCATCACGTCGCCCGAGAAAGTAATCAGGCAGCGGACGTCCTTGCTCGCATCGGCGCCAAGCGCGACCCCGTCCCACCCAACATTTCCCTGGAAAGGCTTTTCAAGACATCCATGGTGTGGCAAGGGGAGGGCGGCAACAACAGTCCAGATTCGAATACAACCCCAGATCCCGAACACATCAATAGCATCGGGGGCTCATCCACCGAAATAACACCGTCGGCCCACCTCATTATGGCAGTCATTGCCCCATGGACCGAACCCTTCTTGGCCTACATTAATAGGAAGGAGCTTCCGGAAGACCAGAATGAGGCTCGCCGCATTATCCGGCGTTCGAAGGCCTACAAGGTTCCTGACGGAGAGCTCTACAAGAAAAGTACTACCGGAGTACTTCAAAGATGTATCTCCGAGGAAGAGGGGCGGCAGATTTTAGCGAAAATTCCCGCTGGTCTCGGCGGACACCACGCCGTAGCTCGGGCCCTTGTTAGCAAGGCTTTTCGTACTGGGTTTTATTGGCCGACAGCCTGGGCAGACGTGCAGGACCTTGTCCAACGCTGCGTCGGATGCCAACTCTTCGCCAACCAAAGCCACATGCCCTACAAACTATCCCCATTACTTGGCCTTTCGCGGTCTGGGGACTGGATATGGTTGGACCCCTTAAAGGGGAAGCCATAAGAAAAAAAATATTTGCTGGTCATGGTGGACAAATTCACTAAGTGGATAGAGGCTAAACCGGTCAAAACGGCTGAGTCCGGCCCGGTGATAGAATTCATATCCGGTGTTCTACACCGTTACGGTGTCCCACGCAGCATCATCATCGACAACGGCTCTAATTTCACAGCCGACAAGGTGAAAACCTGGTGTACTAATCATGGCATTAAACTCGATTACGCCTCCGTCTACCACCCGCAAACCAACGGTCAAGTCGAACGAGCCAATGGTCTTATTATGAGCGGCATCAAGCCCAGACTAGTGTGGTCTTTGAGAGAATCAGACAAGCACTGGGTTGAGGAGCTCGACTCCGTACTCTGGGGGCTGCGGACCACGCCCAACCGTACTACCGGATACACACCTTTCTTCATGGTGTACGGCGTGAAGGCCGTATTACCCTGCGATATTATCCATGACTCACCTCAAGTGCGCATGTACGAAGAGAGAGAAGTCGAGCTTGATTGGCAGGACAACCTAGATGCCCTGGAAGAGGAGCGCGATGTCGCAAAAGCCCGTTCAGTATTTTACCAACAGCAGGCTCGAAGATATCAAAGCAGAGAAGTACGGGCCAAGATCTACAACATTGGCGAACTCGTTCTACGCCTGCTGGAGAAGAAAAAGGACAAACTCAAGCCCAAATGGGAGAGTCCCTTCATAATTGATGAAGTTCTCACCGGAGGGGCGTACCGTCTTTGCGATGCATCAGACAATCGCCTCGAGCCGAACCCCTGGAACGCGGCCAGACTCCAAAGATTCTATGCCTAGCGCAGAACTCCTTGTTCGTCTCCTTCTCCCCTGTAGTTTCCATTATTTTTTCTCTCTTTTCCGATTACTTTTTTCTTTGTTGCTTTAAAGCTTTCCAACGGCTAGACCGCACACCCCTGATGCATACATCTTTAAATATGTACGTCCATTATACCTGGGGGCTTCTCGGACAGAAGCTTTTTATTATTACTCCCCGAGCATCAAGCTCTTCACATATGAGTTTTTCAATATGTACCTTTTCTTCGCCACTATATGCATCGATATGACTTAAGTTTTGGCCAAGCTGGGTTGCCTGGCTCCTGTGCTTATGCCCTACGTTCCTGTTAGTTCGGCTAGGGCATAAAGGGAGCACCTCTACGATTGTTACTGTCGGGTCATCCGGATGTGTACCTCAGACTGGGTGCAGCCGAAAGCTAGCGTTCTTAAGGGAATATTCGCTCGACGAACTGAAGATGTTTTTTGCACTCACTCCATTGTGAACCCCCAGACGCTATACACACTGATTTTCACATCACAATTCGGACATGTATACTAATGCATGCACACCCAGGGAAAGGAACCCTTAACGGAACTATTCTCTCCGGAAGATGTTTCTTACAATTTCAATGTAATATAACATAGCTAGCCGGATAAAACTTGTCTGTTCAAGCAACTATGACCCATAGGCCTAGTTTTCGCGCATACCCCGGTCTATTCGGCCTTGCGGGTATTCGGAAACACTCCGCACCTTCGGGTCCGGAGGTTGAAGCGAAAAGGTCTCCCATGACAAATGCTATACAATTCAGCTAGAGTTACATATATCAAGGAAAGTACATAGTCACTTGGACTCAAACACTTCCTCCTCTACACCGTCCAAAAGCCGGTCTAATTTGCAATCCTGTTGAGAATATTTGGCAGCCACCTCTACTTGTTCATATACTAAACTAACGGGAATTTCTTCCCCATTCGACCCTAGCGGTCCAACACGGGCCATGTGATTAGGATCCAGCTTGGTATATCGTGTCTTCACCATGGCCCAGGCCTCTCGCGCACCCTCTCGGCAGGCTGACATCTTCCATAGTCGGATACGCCGCCGCGCTCCTTTAAACAGATCTGCAAGCTCCTCCATACTTCGTGGAGGGGAGACGGGTAGCCATAGGGCCTTGACAACACTCCGCATCGCCAGCCGAGCATGTTCGTGCACTTGCGACAGCCCTTGCAGCAGATCACTTGATGATCCGGACACCTCCTCTTCAGGACGACCCGTCAGTATATCTGCAATCATAATTATATCAGTTCCATTTATCTCCGAACTACTTTTAAAATAGTTCAGACACATACTGAATATGCCGCCCCGCAGTTTTTTGTTCTCCTTCACGGAGTCGGCTAGCTGGGCTCGCACATCTTTCAATTCTTCGCCCAATGTAGTGTTAGAATCCTGTAGCTTGTTTTTCTCCCCTCTGACGCGGGTCAGCACACGCTCGCCTGCGGTGTGTAGCCTTTTCGTCTCTTTTTCTCCCTCTTGGGCGATCTTCAACGTCTCTTCAAGTTGATCGGGCGATCCTATTATGCGATCAGCAACATTATTAGTACAGTTGGTATACAATTATTGTTCCTCGATGGAGGGGAATGTTACCAGAAGACGCCTTCTTGATGTTTTCCAGTTTGGCGGTAGTAGCATTTAGCTGCGCCCGACACTGCTCCAGCTCTTGGGCTAGGTGGCAATTCTTCTATGTAAGGACCTGGTTATACAATGATCCTTAAATCAGTTGTACCAACTGCTTTCAGTCTCGGGGGCTGCGGGTGTATGGTTATCCTTTTCGGACAAAAAAACTTACCTGCACATCTATCAAATGTTGCATTGTGGCTTTTGTAAGCCCATCTCGAGCAGCTCAAACGTATGCATTAGCCGAGCTGAAGGCATTGAATGCCTCTCCCGAGAACTTGGGGTCTCGTAAGACGGCCCTGCAGCGCCGATGATTCATGGCGCTCTCTACTTCCGAGTTGGTAACGGACATGTCTTCCGAACCCTCGTCCGAAGGACAGTCCGGCGTTGTCCCCATAGCGGTCCCCACCTCTCCGGTGAGATCTAAATCCCAGTTGTTGGGAGTGCGACCGGCCGAATCCGCGGACTTAGTCCGGCAAACCTTTCTCCTGATACAGGACCAACGTAACAATCACGGTTGGGTATGACTGCCAAAGCATACCTTCAAACCCATATCTCTTCGACGAAGGACCGGCCTTGTCTTCGCAGACCTTCCTTTTTGAGGCCTTGCTCGGCGCGGGAGCCGCTCTTCTTGGAGTCATCCCCGGCGTAGCATGACGTGACGAACTCCTCCCCTTTGAAGCATGAGACGGTCACGATGGGTGAGGCGGTGCGAGGAAACTCTTTCGAGGGATTTCTCCTGATTACTTACGTGGGAAGATGGAAGAAGACCAGGATAATCGGCGATGATGGCCACTTCTGTGCCGTCATAGCTAGCCTAGTAAAAGACCCCTTCCGCGAGTACCACAAATATATCCGGGTCCTCTTCGAACCCCGGATCAAGCACCTGCTTGTGGTTCTCCGGCTGTATGGCAGGGCTATTAAGCCCCTCGGTTACCTTCCGCCAGTGCTGTTTCTAAATAGACGGATGGGGAATTCGTCAAAGATGGCTATAAGAGCGGAGTGGTTAAAAGTAAACGGGTTAAGACTTACCCAGCTAGGAGGGTTGTACATGGAGTAACCGTCTCTCTGATTGTTGCGGAGAAATTCTTCTTCCTCCCCTTTGAACAGCTCGGCCAGTATCTTGGCTAGAGCGGCGGGGGTGTCCGGACCTTTCCGACCACAACGGGAGGCGTCGTCCTCCCCATTGTAGTGCCACGTTGGAAGCCCTATGTATTGAAGTGGATGAACCCCTCGCACTATGGAGGTCGCCATTACCTCCACTATTGTTAAGCCGGACTGGGCAAGCATCCTTGTCTTGCCCAGGAGTTGACGGACTTCCGCACTATCCTCCTCTTCAAGACTTCAGGGACGCCAGCTATGACGTTTCTTCCACGGAACTCTTGCAAATTCCGGGAGACCCCTGCGAACGGGGTCGGGAAGAGCGACGTCTTCTATATAGAACCATTCAAAAGGCCATTCTTCCGATGCCTTCCTAGGTGTGCTAGACAGGTATCCTGTGTCGGCAACGCGCCATACTTCGGCTCCGCCCACTTCAAATATTGACCCCTAGTGGTTGTGCGGGACAAGGCAGAACAACTTTCTCCATAGTTCGAAATGGGCCTCAATGCCCAGAAACAATTCCCACAACGCGACGTAGCCCGCAATGTGCAAGATGGAGGCCGGAGTAAAGTTGCGCTCTTCCTAGCCTAAACAGGGTGTTATTTGCAAAAATACCCTGACCCCCCTGCATTTGCTCGACGTGTGGAAGAAGAGGTTATTAAATGCGCAAAACCCGAGGGGAGACATTGAATCTACGGCCGAATACACTACTTGGAAATCATTAAAGGAGGAACCCGCCTTGCAATGCCGAAGACACTTCGTGTGCCGAACACGTCGCTATTGAAGACTGGTTCGGGGGCTACTGAGGGAGTCCTGGACTAAGGGGTCATCGGGCGTCCGGCCTATTATCCATGGGCCGGACTGATGGGTTGTGAAGACATGAAGGCCGAAGACTGTACCCGTGTCCGGATAGGACTCTCCTTGGTGTGGAAGGCAAGCTTGGCGATCAACTATGAAGATTCCTTCCTATGTAACCGACTCTATGTAACCCTAGATTCCCCCGTTGTCTATATAAACCGGAGGGTGTAGTCCGGAAAGGAGAGACTCATTACCATAGTCATACAGGCTAGACTTATAGGGTTTAGCCGTTACGATCTCGTGGTAGATCAACTCTTGTAATACTCATATTCATCAAGATCAATCAAGCAGGAAGTAGGGTATTACCTCCATCGAGAGGGCCCAAACCTGGGTAAACATCGTGTCCCCCGTCTCCTGTAACCATCGATCCTAGACGCACAGTTCGGGACCCCCTACCTGAGATCCGCCGGTTTTGACACCGACAATGGCTACTACCTAAGTCTGGAATGTTGTGCATGATTAGGTACCAAGAGGACCCTCCCGAAGATGCACGTGAAGATGGACAAGTCCCCAGTTCATGGATGAAGAGAACCAACGGAAGGAGTCAAGAACAGCTCCTAGTACTCGGACATCCGGCCCCTAGAACATCTACCACCGCCACCGACCAGCAGAAGCTACAGGGCTCGGACATCCGACCCAGGCCCCAGACATCCGGCCCGACACCAGCTTGGACATCCGGCTGTCGCCCGGAAATCCGGCGCTCATCACAGAACACACCCGAGGCTGGACCCCGTCAACCTGGACATCCGGCCAAAGGCCCGGACATCCGGCTCTTCCTGAGCTGCCAGACATCCGGCCCCCAGCCCGGACATCCAGACAAGCCTATCCAGAGAAGCTCTGAAGCCAGCCCGTTAGCCCGGACATCCGGCCCGCCAGCCCGGACATCCGGCTCCCCTTGAAGGCCCGGACATTCGGCCCGACGCCCGGACGTCCGGCTCCACCTGTGTGCGCACAGTAAAGGCCAAGGCCCATGTACCCCTTCGCCCACCTAGACTATATATACTCCTCCTCATCCCTCTTTCTAGGGTTAGCAAAGTAGTAGCTCATTGAGAAGCTTTGCTCTCCAATTGATCCCTTTCTCCTTTGTAGTTCACGGCCTCTTCGGAGAAGGTCCCCCTCAAGTGGATTCAAGACCCCTAACGGGAAGACCTTCAAGATCTCCTCACGGAGAAGAACGTGCTACCTCTATCGTCCCTTGTTGATCGTGGATCTTGTATCTCTTTTGTGTTTCGAGGATCTAGCATATGTGTGACCTGATCTTGTTGGTTTGAGTGATTCTCTCGTGTTTCCCCTCTTGTTCTTTGTGTTCCTCGTTGGGATCCGCTTGTAGCGATCCAACCTCAAACGGTCGAATCTCTGTGCTTAAGTGTCATCCCTGGATCGGTAATGCTGACACACACAGTACTTGAAGGATTTATAACAGAGTAGCAATCACACACTTATTACATTGAATGTCTCAAAAGAGAACTTATTACAATAAATATGGCTTAAGGCCATCTAAATAAGATAACAGCGGAAGGCTTGGAAGATAAAGTGAGTCCATCAACTCCAACGGCATAGCTGAGTGCACGACAACGGCCTAGCGAACCTTACTCTTCGTCTGAAAAGTCTGCAACATGATATGTTGCAGCCCAAAGCGTCAAAGACATGGAATATCTTTGGCAATGTAACAAAGTAGAGCAATGAACAGAATAATGCTATCACTACATGCATATATGGCCGGTGGAGGCTCTACGGTTACAATGTTTTGCGAAAAGCCAATTTTTCCCTACATCAAAGGAATATTTTTTGTTTAACTATCATGGTAATTGATGAACATTGAGAATGGTACCCCCATCTCAATCCCAATTAAAAGTAATCAACAACCCAACAAATTAATTTAGAGTGATGAGATCAACATGAAAATTTAAGAACCAGATACTCAAGATGTCCATAACCGGGGACACGGCTAACCATGATTAGTTTGTACACTCTGCAGAGGTTTGCGCACCTTTCCCCACAAGACTCGATCTATTCCGTTGGATTTCTCGCACTACATGGTGTTTGAGAAACGGATGAACGAGACATAGTCTTTCAGAAGCATTAACTCTTTACTCTGGGTGGATAATTACACCTACTTTCCCCTACATCTGCTAGCCCACCACTGAAAGAGTTTATGCAACATACTCAAATATTCTAGAGCCCATAATAGCTTGTGGCTGCACACGGAAATTTCTAGCATGAATAATATTATGATCCCTTTGAGCCTGGGTGGCGAACCAAAGGACATTACTAGTATAACCCCAGGTGCCCTCAACCAATCCACCTAGATGTGTATTTAAGTAGCCACCTTAAGTTCACCATTAATTAACAATCTCACATCATCATGGATACACTCAAACCCAAACAACGTCTACGAGCATAGCATGGCAATATAAGCATAACGTAGAAGTAACTCCCAAGGGTTTGATAATAAAAGGGCAATAGGTTCTATCTCATCATCTACTTTCCAAAACCCACATGTTAAGAGATCCTACTCATGCAATGTTTGAGGGTTGTAACTAATGCATAAAAACTAGGTATGAAAAGAGTATGATCAATGTGTTACTTGCCTTGCTGACGATTTGCAAAGCCTAGAGACTCGTAGTAGCACGCTTCGCATTCCGGGAATTCTATCGCAAACAAAAAATAGCATACATAAGCACTCAAGCATAGATGCACGGGTAAAACTCAAATAAGAAGACGGAATCTGAAAATCCAACTGAAGAGATTCGATCTGCAAAAAGAATCAATCGAATCGGAGCGACAGAACTGAAACTACGGTCAAAAGAACTTTCAATTCAAATCTGCTTGAAACCAAATTTTTAAATTGTCAAAACCTTGTTCAAGTTGATTAAATAGAAAGAGGGGCTCGAGACGAAGATTTTGGCGCTGGTTTCACTAGATTTGGACAAACGGTTTAGAAACGACGAGGGTTTGAAGATCAGGGGCTAATCTGCGATAAAAGTAATCGCGGATAGGTCCCTGGCCGAAAATAAAATAAAAAGAAAAGACTAACGAACGAAAGTTCGCTGTCTGAACCTAACCGGCAATCAATGTTCGTTAAAACGAACGAACGGACGAACGTCCGCTAAATAAATAAACCAAAGAAATACCGAACCGATCTAAATAAATAAATAACAGATCTAGGGTTTTGAAGAAAAACCGGGCGGTTTTTACCTAAACCAAAAAAAAACCGACGGCAGATCCGCCGGCTCCGGCGGCTCGATTCCGGCGGCGGCATGGCGGCTCCGTGACTAAGCGGCAATGATGCTTGGCGTGAGGATGTGGTATGGCCAGCGTGGCAGTATGCTGCAATAGCTCGAGCGGGCGTGGTGCGGAGTCGGGTGGTGGGGCGAGTGGGCGGCTCAGACCTTTAAAGGCCCGAGGGCGTCTGGCGTCTTGGGAGGGCGGCGGCGGTGTGGCATCGTCGGACTCCTTGAAGTCCGTCTCGGGACGGCAGAGTGGGCACTGGCTGCCCACGGTCGGTCCTAACATTTTTAAAATAGATTCCGCCGTGAAAAATCCTAAATAAATAAAAATAAAATTCTACAAATGCCAAAACAAATTTTCACCGTCTAAATAAAATATTTAACTTAGTGAACATTTTCTTGGCCTAAAAATGCAATTTTGAAAAAAATGCTTATTTTTCTAATTCAAAAAAATAGCAATAAAATCCAAATAAAATTATTTATTTGATTTTAACATTTTTCCTCCAATATTTCTTTTATTTTGGAGAAGTCATATTATCTTCTCTCATTTATTTTTAATATTAAATATTGTTGGAGAGAAAAATAATTAAAACCAAAATGATCCCCTTTTCAGTATTTGAGAAAATTTCAAATATGAAAATAATAAAATCCCCAACTCTCTCCGTGGGTCCTTGAGTTGCTTAGGATTTTTAGGATCACACCCAAAATGCAAATAAAATATTATATGCATATGATGACCTATGTATAACATTCCAAATTGAAAATTTGGGATGTTACAAACCTACCCCTTAAGATGAATCTACTTCTCGAGATTCGGGTTGGCTATAAAATAGGTGTGGGTGGTCTGTCCAGTAGATCATCCTCTCGTTCCCAGTGGCTTCATCCTCGGTATGGTGGCTCCAATCGAACTTTGCCAAACTTGATAACCTTGCCGTGTAACTCATTTGGCAAACTCGAGAATCTTGACTGGTTGCTCCTCATAGATCAGATCACTATCCAACTGAATTGCTTCCAGGGGCACTGTATCTCTCAGAGGGATATCGGCCATCTCAGCATGACACTTCTTCAACAGGGAAACGTGGAACACATCATGAACTCCTGAAAGTCCTTCGGGCAACTCCAACTTGTAGGCCCCTTCTCCCATACGTTCCAAAACTCGGTACGGTCCTACAAATCTTGGGGTTAACTTTCCCTTAACTCCAAAACGTTTAACTCCTCGTAGAGGTGACACACGAAGATATGCTCTGTCTCTGATTTCGTAGGCTACCTCCTTGCATTTTGAGTCTACATAACTCTTCTCCTGGACTGAGCTACCTTCAGTCTATCTCGAATAAACTTAACCTTCTCTTCAGACGCTTTGATCAAATCTGGTCCAAGCAACTGACGGTCTCCAACTTCATCCCACATCAACGGTGTCCTGCACCTTCGTCCATATAAAGCTTCGAAAGATGCCATCTTCAAACTGGCTTGGTAGCTGTTGTTGTATGAGAACTCCGCGTAAGGCAAATTATCATCCCAACTAGATCCATAATCTAGCGCACAAGCTCTCAACATATCCTCCAGAATCTGATTGACTCTCTCGGTCTGTCCATCTGTCTGCGGATGAAAGGTTGTACTAAACTCTAGCCTGGTCCCGAAAGTCTGGTGCAGCTGATGCCAAAACTTTGAAGTGAACTGTGTTCCTCTATCCGACACAATGGTCCTCAGAACTCCATGCAGACATACGATCCTGGTCCTATATATCTTGGCCAACTTTGCATTCATATAAGTGGTTTTCACTGGGATAAAGTGAGCCACTTTGGTCAAACGATCCAATACTACCCAAATAGAATCATATCCCATTGGGTCCTGGGTAATCCGGTGATAAAATCAATGCCAAGCTTATCCCACTTCCATTCGGGTATCGGCATAGGCTGCAGTAATCCTGCTGGGTTCTGATGCTCTGCCTTCACTCTCTGACATACATTACATATTACTACATACTCGGCAATATCCTTCTTCATTCCTGTCCACCAGAAACGCTCCTTCAAATCCAAATACATCTTGGTGTTTCCTTGGTGTATCGAGTATGGCGAGTCATGAGCTTCCTGTAGTATCAACTTCCTGATCTCTGCATTATTGGGTACACAAACACGGTCCTCAAACCACAAGGTGTCATGTTCATCTTCACAAAAACCTTTGGCTTTTCCTTTGCTCATTTTCTCCTTTATCTCGGCAATTTCTTTGTCCTCCTTCTGAGCTTTCCGAATTCTTCCCAATAATGTTGACTGAACCTCCAATGCTGCAACAAAACCTCAAGGGACTATCTCCGAACGAAGCTCCCTGAGATCTTCGGCTAACTCCTTTGGCAATCCTCCGCTTATGAGGGTATTGGCATAACTCTTCCGCTCCAACGCAGCGTCGCTTTCGACATTGGTCTTGCTCGATGATAATGCAGCTTCATATCATAATCCTTTATAAGCTCCAACCATCTCCTTTGCACGAGATTCAGCTCCTTCGTGTGAAAATGTACTTCAAACTCTTATGATCCGTGTACACATCACAACGATTCCCAATAAGAAATTGTCTCTGTGTCTTGGCGCATGCACTACAGCTGCTAACTCCAAATCATGTGTGGCATAATTCAACTCATGCCGTCGTAGCTGTCGTGAGGCATATGAAACAACTCTTCCGTCTTGCATAAGTACACCTCCAAGTCCTAAACGAGAAGCGTCGCAATGCACTTGGAAATCCTTGCGTATATCTGGCAGAATCAGCACTCGGGTTGTAACCAAACGTTTCTTCAACTCCTGGAAACTTGCCACACATTCCTCTGTCCATTTGAACTTGGTGTCCTTCTTCAACAACTCCGTCATGGGCTTCCCAATCTTAGAGAAATTCTCGATGAATCTCCGATAATATCTCGCGAGTCCAAGAAAACTGCGGATCTCTCCAACTGTGGTGGGTGATAGCAAATCAGTGATTGACTTAACCTTGGTGGGGTCTACTGCTATACCTTCTCCTGATATAACATGTCCAAGGAATGCAACTTCCTTCAACCAAAACTCACATTTGGTGAACTTGGCATACAACTGATGTTCCCTGAGCTTCTCGAGAACTAAACGCAAATGCTCCTTGTGCTCCTCTTCATTCTTCGAGTATACCAAGATATCATCAATGAACACCACGACAAACTTATCCAAGAACTCCATGAACACCTTATTCGTCATACTCATGAAATAGGCGGGGGCATTAGTCAATCCAAATGACATGATCGTATACTCATAGAACCCGTACCTTGTGGTGAAAGCTGTCTTAGGTATATCCTGTTCTCGGATCTTCAGCTCATGATATCCTGATCGCAGATCGATCTTGGAAAATGCTTTAGCTCCTTGCAGCTGGTCAAACAAATCATTGATCATCGGCAGTGGGTACTTGTTCTTGATTGTCACTTCATTCAATGCCCTATAATCAACAACCATTCTCAAGGATCCATCCTTCTTCTCAACCAAAAGTACTGGGGCTCCCCATGGTGACGAACTTCATCGAATGTAACCCTTCTCAAATAACTCCTTAATCTGCTTCTTAATCTCCTCCAGATCATTTGCTGGCATCCGGTATGGTCTTTTCAATATCGGTCCGGTGCCTGGCAACAGCTCTTTCAAAAACTCAATGTCTCAATCCGGCGACATGCCTGGTAGTTCCTCTGGAAATACATCTGGGTAATCCTTCACTACAGGTACTTCCTCCTGAACAAGAACCGTGAGGGAATTTACTTGGGTTCTCCTTGGTGCATGCCTGGATACATACTTGATCCTTTTTCCCTTCGGTGTGGTGAGCAGAATCGACTTACTAGCGCAATCAATGTTTCCCCCCTACATCGATAGCCAATCCTTTCCAAGTATCACATCCAATCCTTGTGACTCCAAAATTATCATGTCTGAGGGGAAAACATGCCTCCCTATCGTTAATGGCGTATGAAAACATCCTTGGCTTGCCATATACTCAGCTCCTGGCGAGCTTACTAACATAGGTGTCCTAAGGACTTTGGTGTGCAATTTATACTTATCCACAAATCCCCTTGAAATGTATGAATGCGATGCACCGGTATCAAAAAGAATGATTGCAGTAAATGACTTAACAAAAAACTTACCGATGACTGCATCTGGCTGCTCTTCAACCTCCTCCACATTCACGTGGTTCACCTGTCCCCTGTTGAAAGGGTTGGGCTTCTTTCCAAAGCTTCCATTGCAATTTCCATTCTTTGGCTCAGGGCACTCATTGGCATAGTGTCCAGTCTTGTCGCACTTGACACAAGTAATGTGACTTTGATCCTTCTTGGCAGGTGTGGCTGGGTTAGAGCGGTTTTGATTGCTGCCCGCTCCATTACCGTTTCCATTCTTGGGGCCACTGTGATTATGCGGACCTCCTCCATTGTGGGTATGGCCCCCATGGTTATGGGTATATCCTCCGGAGTTCGGGGTAAAACAAGGCTTCTGCTGAGCTCCTGAATTATACTTCCCTTGCCCATACTTCCTCTTGCGACTCTCAATTTGTTGCTGCTTTCCTTCAATCATAAGAGCCTTGTCTACCAACTCCTGGTAGTTGTTAAATGTTGCCAGCATCAACTGCATACTCATCTCATCATTCAGCCCTTGTGAACTTCTCCTGCTTAGCGGCATCTGTGGCCACATCATCTGGGGAATAGAGAGCTAACTTGCTGAACTCATCCACGTACTGCCCCACAGTACGGTTTCCTTGGCGCAAGTTGTGAAACTCACGCTTCTTCATGCTCATAGCTCAAGTTGAGACATGAACAGTGCAGAATGCTTGCTGAAACTGCTCCCAAGTGACATTGGCTATAGGAAAAGTGGATGTGTAATTCTCCCACCATGAGGCTGCGGGTCCATCCAGTTGATGTGCGGCCAAACGCACCTTCTCAGCATCTGTGCAACCTGCGGTGGTCAACTCCCTTCCAGTCCTGCGTAGCTAGTCATCAGCAATTATGGGCTCGGTGCTACTAGAGAACACCGGCGGCTGTAACCTCAGGAAACGGGCTAAGTTATCAACTGGAGGTGGTGGCGGTGGGTTGTTGTTGTTGCCTTGGTTCTGGACTAGTAGCTGCATCAAGGCATTCTGCTGTTGGATCAACTGAGTGAGCCCCGGTGGGAAGAAAAATCCGGGGACACGTCTCGGAGGCATCTGATGGGTTTAGAGGGGAGAGATTAGAATAGAATGAGGTCTAGTGAGAAAGCACTACCCATATGCACATGAGAAAAACACAATCATATCACACCAAATCAATTCAAGCAAGGGCATACAATCGATCTAACTATCATTACAGTGCTCGGACTTCTAATATATACATGGGGGGAATACTACTGATAATATGGTGGTCTACTAGAAATTTTGATCGGTGGAAGACTCCATAATATCTGCTCCAGCTTCGTCTTCATAATCATCATCACTACTGTAGGGGTCTAAGTCGGTGTCGCCGATGATGATGTAGTCCTCTGAACGAATGTCATCGGGATGGTCATCATCTCCTCCTGGCGCAGAGTCTCCCACGAATACTCCTAGCTTCCTCGTCAGGTCGTCATTTGATGCGGAGCATCCTTCGGTCATCCCCATGGACCTTCCATCAACCATCCAAGCTCCAAGTGGACCCATGACAAGAGCAAGAGCTCGTGCTATTCAATCCGAGGTGACATCACTCCTATTCGATTTCCCTTTTCCTTCCAGTGAGACATGGCTACTACCTAAGTCCGAGACACTATGCGTGATCAGGTACAACTTCAAGCCAAGGAACCAAGAGCTGAAGAAGAAACGACAAGCGTCAACACTCTGGAAAGCCCGGAACTTCTGGCCATAGCCCGGAACTTCCGGCCAGCCCGGAACTTCCGGCCTCCGCCGACTTGACTAGCCCGTGTACACTTTACGGTTAGGCGGAACCTGCGGAACCCGGCCGGAACTTCGGCCGGAACTTCCGGCCGGAACTTCCGGCCCGGAACTTCCGACCGCCCGGACCTTCCGCCCGGAAAAGCCAGTTCCACCAGCGCCAACACTCGGCTTAGGCGGACCTGCCGGAACTTCCGTGCCGGAACTTCCGGCCTAGCCGTAACTTCCGCCTAGCCTGTAACTTCCTACCTGCGTCACAGATACCACTTGGGCCGAGGCCCGTGTACCCTTTCGTCCCGTAAACTATAAATACTCTCCCACCTCCTCCAAGTTAGGGTTAGCATTGGTTTAGCTCATCTTTGGTGTGAGATCCCTTGCTCATCCACTTGGTTACCTTCTCCTCGGAGATCGCGCCTCCTCGGAGAAGATCCTTCCAAGGGATTCAAGACCCCCTCTAGCGTGGACCCCATCAAGACCTCCTTCAGGAGAAGAACGGTTACTCGTGTATCTTTCCCTTGTTGATTTTGAATCTTGTGCTACCTTATGTGTTCGGTGATCTAGCACTTGTGTGATTGATCTCGTTGGTTGAGTGATTCTCTCGTTCCTCCCCGTGTTTTCCCTTGTGTTCTTCCGCTCGTTAAATCGTGTTTTCCCGTAGGATCCTCCAAGCGTGAAAGATCTCCGATTAGGGTTCCGCCCTACATCATCTTGGTATCATGAGCCACGTTGATCACGTCTTTGGAGCCCCTACCCTGTGTTTTCTAGCTTGATTTTGTTGTTTTCGTCCTAAATCCGAAAATTCTCCACCAAAAATAGCCCCAATTTTTTTTTATTTGTTGGTGTGATGAAGTTTTGTTGGATTTGATCCGTGGATTTGCTTTGCTTCGAGTGGATCTAGCATCCCTACCCTTCTTCCCTTCTAATTTCTTCGTTTTCCCCTCAGGATTTGGGTTTTTCCCAAATTTTTCCGCCCAAACCCTCGATCCCGAAGTTCCTGTTCTTGGCAGATTCCCGACCCCCGGAACTTCCGGCCCAGCCCGGAACTTCCGGCCCCCGGACCTTCCGTCTTGCCCGGAACATCCGGCCTAGACAGAAAGGTCGCGCATCTTCGATGACCCCCCGCTTCTTCGGCAACTTCAACCTCGGTGCAGCGGCATCTTCGCCAACATACTGAAGACCATGCATCACATCATCGTCCACATTCGCATTAATTTGGAACCTCGACCGTAAGCAAGGACGGTAATCTTGACGACATCTTTGTCCAAACCTTGCCATTGCATTGATAAACATCATAGCCATCTTTTGCGTTGCTTACCCATCGAGACTAGCCATTGAGTATTGCAGGCAACGTGACTTGTGCACATTAGTGATCATACTCCATAGCATACATACCATACCACCGTGGTGCATATCTTGGGATCCATTTGTGTGTCACAAAGTTGTCATAGCATACACAATTGCTATCTTGGTTAAGAAAGTATTGCATGAGAAAAGAGATCAAAAGTGAAAGAGCCACCCAAGCTTTTAAGCAAAGAGGAAAGATAAGCAAAGAGCTTATGAGCAAGAACCATAGCATCATACTACATTAAGACTGTCATATTGGATCATAGCATCGAAATACCATACATATAGCATACGTGGGATAGAGATAGTTGCATTTTTGCCTAGTAGGTTGTGCACAAGTTCCGTATCCGCCTATTATACAATCGTGCTAGCATCTCTCTAGTATTGTGCAACAAGAGCATTTTTAAATGGATTCCACATTTTGGCTCGCTTTTGGTTTGCACAATCCCACTTATCTATTTGCGTGTGTGTTTCCGTGTACCCCTACTTGCTTGGTCAACTTGTTGCATTTGCAAATTTGTGAATCTTTTCCAACATTATTGAAGCTCACTTACAATTGCATCAAATTTTGTGCCACCATTCTCACCAAGCTCCACCATAAGCTTTTATTTGTGTAGGTGTGAGAACCGACAAGGATCGGTACCAATAGTGCTATTTCATTGTCCGCATTTGAGTGAACTTGATTCATTATCAACATCGGTCAAAGGTACATTGGTATAAGTTCTTCTCCTTCTACCACTCACATATTTTGCTTGAATGATGGATAGGCCAAGTACTTCTACCAACCCACTCTTCATCGAGCAAGACGACGACATGTCCTCATACGTCACCAAGAGCCACCTCTTTGGTGCACAACGAGCGTTACATCAAGACCAACAAGCAATGAGCGACCGCATCGACAACCTCGCCACCGACTTGCGACTCTCCGAGCAACGTACAAGGGACTACTTCGACAACAAGTTCGACGCGCACAAACAAGAGAATGATGCAAGAATGGGTGAGATCCGCGCATTGATGAGGAACCGACATCATTCCACTTCCTCATCCTCAAGACGGAGCCGCTCGAGTCGACACTCCGACGACACCTTCTATGACTCAAGTACCGCGAATCACCGAACACCCTTGACGAGCAGCGGCGCCAAGACCGTCATGCATCTAGCAACCCGCTACATGACAAGCATTCACAAGAGCAAGTCGATGAGCAAGTCCCTCGTCCTCAATCAAACCAAGCCGCTTTTGCCCAAGCTCAAGAACGACAACGACTAAGGTGCCAAGAGGAAGAACGAGCGTGTCTACATCAAGACGAACAAGACGCCGAGGCTCAACGCCTTCAACAACAACGACGAGAAGCGCAAGCTCTTGAGGCGCAACGTGCCCTTCAAGATTCAAGTCGAGCCATTGCCAACCGCAATCGCGAACGGCGCAATCAAGAGGAAGCCCTTCGAGAAGAAATCCAAGAGAGGAACTACCAATCACGTTTTCAACGTCAAGTTCCTCAAGCTCCTCCACAAACTCGTCAAGCTCCACCTTAGCCTCAAGTTCAACAAGAGCAAGTTGATCATGGTCTTCCTCCACGCCAAGAGCAACAACGTCAAGGGCGTCATCATCAACACCGACAACAACACAATGAAGAGAAACGCTATGGAAAGCTCAAATTCACCATGCCCAAGTTCAATGGAAGCAATGACCCCGAAGAGTACCTCTCATGGGCATTGAAAGTTGACAAAATCTTCCGGTTGCACAACTACGATGAAGAAAAGAAGATCGCTATGGCATCAGTTGAGTTCCAAGACTATGTGCTCATATGGTGGGAACAAATCCTTGAGCGAACACAAGCAAGAGGTGAACCTCCAATCACCACTTGGGCTCAAATGAAGGATGTCATGCGAGCACGATTTGTGCTAACCTACTACAACCGCGACCTCTTCAAGAAACTCCAACTCCTCAAGCAAGGAACAAAGAGTGTTGAAGAATACTACAAGGAAATGGAGATAGCCATGATTCGAGCCAATGTGAAGGAAGATGATGAGCAAACTATGGCACGTTTCTTGAATGGACTCAATCATCCCATCAAGAAGATCGCCGACTTCCAACCATACACCACCCTCATTGAGCTCGTACATCAAGCTACCAAGGCCGAACGTCAAGTGCAAGATGGCTTCAAGTAAGCCAAGTACTCATCCAAGACCTACGGCTTCTCCAACAACCAAGCTTCAACGACTACTCCAACATCTACTTCAACTAAACCTTCTCCAAACAATGACGACAAGTCAAGTTACAAGAAGACTTCAGCAAGTTCAAGTCGTCTTCCTCCTACTACAAACAACCTCAAGCCGCGTGCTTCATCATCTACTTCGACCGATGAGACCATCAAGACAAGCTCCTTCAAGTGTTTCACTTGCGGTGGCCGAGCCACAAGTCCCTCTGAATGCACCAACAAGCGCACCATGGTCCTCAACGACGATGGCACCTATGACTCCATGAGTGAAGAGGAGATGGAAGCTCTTGAGCAAGTGGCCATGCACCGGCAAAGTAAGCGAAGATGAAGATGGTCAAGTCTTTTGTGATGAGGATTCGAGCCCCGCTCTCGTTGTCTCCAAGGTCTTGACTCTTCAAAACCAACAAGAAGAAGACCAACGATGCCACATCGTCCACACGAAGGTCGGCATCAATGGAAGGTCAATCAAGGTCATCATCGATGGAGGTAGTAGCCACAACATGGCAAGTGAAGAACTATGCTCCAAGCTGCAATTGGTCAAGAGGAAGCACCCACACCCATACAAGGTTCAATGGCTAAGTGAATCCGGCACTATCCGAGTCGAGCATACGGTCCAAGTCTCCTTCGAAATTGGTGCATACGAAGACACTTTGGAGTGTGATGTAGTCCCAATGACCGTTTGCCACCTACTTCTTGGTAGACCATGGCAATTCGACCGTGGTGTCATACACAATGGGCGTACCAATCACTATAGCTTCAAGATGAAAGGGAAGGAATATGTGCTACGACCTATGTCTCCTAGTCAAGTGATAGCCGACAAGCAAGCCACCCACCATAGAGACAAGATTGAGAAAGTGATTCACCAAAATGTGAGTGAGAGCCACAAGCAAAACTTGAGCGCCTCTTAGCCTAGAGAAAAACCTCATCCTATTTGCCACCAAAAGTGAGATGAGAGAAGTGTAGAGAACCCATCGAGTGTGATGCACTTTGTCCTTGTGTGCAAGGATGGAGACCCAAAAACTAACACCTCTCAAGAGCTACCTTTAGTGTTTCAATCTCTTTTGCAGGAATTCCAAGATGTTTTCCCCGATGAGCTACCTTCGGGTCTACCTCCTCTTCGAGGCATTGAACATCAAATCGACCTCATCCCCGGAGCACCTCTACCAAACAAAGCTCCATACCAAGTCAATCCCGAAGAAACCAAGGAAATTCAAAGGCAAGTACAACAACTCATCGACAACGGTCATGTACGTGAAAGCTTAAGCCCTTGTGCCGTTCCCGTTATACTTGTGCCTAAACCCGATGGAAGTTTCCGCTTGTGTTCCGATTGTAGACCTATAAATGCTATTACCATTCGCTATAGGCATCCCATTCCTCGCTTGGATGATATGCTTGATGAACTTAGTGGAGCCAACTTTTTCTCAAAAATTGATCTTAAAAGTGGCTATTATCAAATTCGCATACAAGAGGGTGATGAATGGAAAAGCGCTTTCAAAACCAAATTTGGCTTGTATGAGTGGTTAGTGATGCCTATGGGTCTATCGGAGGCTCCGGTACTTTCGTTGCGTCTTATGCATCATGTGCTTAGTCCTTATATTGGAGTCTTTGTTGTGGTATACTTGACGATATTCTTGTGTTTAGCAAAACCATGAAAGAACATCTTGATCATGTTAGGGCTGTTTTGCAAACCCTTCGCATGAGGAAAGTCTTTATGCAAACATGAAAAAAAATGCACATTTGGCGTTGACAAAGTGGTTTTCTTGGGTTTTGTTGTATCCTCAAAGGGTGTCCATGTTGATGAATATAAAATTGAAGCAATTAAAACTTGGCCCCAACCCACCAATTTGCAACAAGTGCGTAGCTTTCTTGGTCTTGCGCGTTTTTATCGTCGCTTTGTGAAAGATTTTAGCACAATTGCCGCTCCTTTGCAAGCTTTGAGCAAGAAGAATACCCCTTTTGTTTGGGGATCTTTGCAATCCACCGCTTTTGATGAGCTCAAGTCTTTGCTTACTCATGCTCCGATTCTTGCTTTGCCCAATTTTGACAAAACTTTTGAGGTTCATTGTGATGCAAGTGGTACAGGAATTGGCGGAGTTTTGATGCAAGAAAAAGCGAGCCATTGCATATTTTAGTGAAAACTCTCCGTGCTCAACTTAACTATCCCATCTATGACAAGGAATTATATGCTCTAGTGCGTGTGCTACATGTTTGGGAACATTACCTTAGACCTCATGAGTTTGTCATCCATACCGATCATGAAACTCTTAAATACTTAAAAGGTCAAACCAAGTTGAACAAGCGTCATGCCAAATGGAGTGAATTTATTGAATCTTTTCCTTATGTGATCAAGTACATCAAGGGTAAAGAAAATGTAGTTGCGGATGCACTTTCGCGCATATGCATGCTTGTCACTCAACTTGAGTTGAATGTTATTGGTTTTGAGCATATAAAAGACTTGTATGAGCATGATCCTTCTTTTGCTACTCCTTATACTAAGTGTTTGAGACACACATCTTGGGAACGATACTACATAAAAGATGATTATCTTATGAGAGCTAACAAACTTTGCATTCCCGAGTCTTCTCTTTGTTTGCTACTTTTGCAAGAGGCTCATGGAGGCGGACTCATGGGACACTTTGGACGCGACAATACATTCGCCACGCTCTCCAAGAACTACTTTTGGCCCAAGATGTTCCGCGACGTCCAATGCTTCACCAACCGATGCTTTATATGTCGCAAAGCTAAGTCTAACGCTCAATCTCATGGTCTTTACATGCCTCTTACTATTCCATATCAACCTTGGGAAGACATTAGCATGGATTTTATACTTGGTTTGCCTAGAACTCAAAATGGCAAGGATTCCGTCTTTGTTGTTGTGGACAGATTTTCCAAAATGGCACATTTCATTCCTTGCAACAAGATAGAGCGATGCTTCACACATTGCCAATCTCTTTTGTAGGGAAATCTTGCGACTTCATGGAGTGCCAAAGGCGATTGTCTCGGACCGTGACGTCAAGTTCTTGAGTTACTTTTGGAAGACCCTATGCCAAGCTCGGAATCAAGCTCTTGTTCTCTTGACATACCATCCTCAAACCGACGGCCAAACGGAGGTGACGAACCGTTCACTCTCCACTCTACGTCGCGTGTTGATCAAGAAGAACATCAAGGAATGGGAGGCATGTCTACCCATCGCCGAGTACGCCTACAACCGTGCAAGACATTCGATGACCGGCAAGTCCCCTTTCGAGGTCATCTACGGATTCAACCCGTTGTCCCCATTGGACATTCTACCTCTTCCTCTACAAGAGCGCACCAACCTCGACGCAAGTGCCCGTGCAAGCTACATCAAGAAGATGCATGAGGATACAAGACAGCGCCAAGTACAACGACTAGCGACAAAGCTCAACGTCAACAAGCAACCCATGGTCTTCAACATTGGTGATGTAGTGTGGCTACACCTTTGCAAGGACCGCTTCCCCAACGAGCATGAAGTCCAAGCTTCTCCCTCGGGCCGATGGACCTTTCAAGGTGCTAGCATGCTACAACGACAACGCCTACAAGATCGACCTACCACGAGACAAGTACAATGTGAGCGACATCTTCAACGTCAAGGACATCACGCCGTACCATGGTGATGAAGATCTTGATCCGAGGTCGGATCTTTCGCAGGGGGGGGGGGGATATGATGCGGAGCATCCTTCGGTCATCCCCATGGATCTTCCATCAACCATCCAAGCTCCAAGTGGACCCATGACAAGAGCAAGAGCTCGTGCTATTCAATCCGAGGTGACATCACTCCTATTCGATTTCCCTTTTCCTTCCAGTGAGACATGGCTACTACCTAAGTCCGAGACACTATGCATGATCAGGTACAACGTTCAAGCCAAGGAACCAAGAGCTGAAGAAGAAACGACAAGCGTCAACACTCTGGACAGCCCGGAACTTCCGGCCCCTGGCCGGCCAGCCCGGAACTTCCGGCCTCCGATGACTTCGACCAGCAGGCACACTTTCTCTGTTAGCCGGAACCTGCCTGAACCCGGCCCGAACTTCCGCCCCGGAACTTCCGCCCGGACCTTCCGGCCCCGAAGCCAGCCCAGCTCCACCGTGCCAACTCTCGGCTTAGGCGGACCACTGCCGGAACTTCCGCGCCGGAACTTCCGGCCACCGAACTTCCGGCCGTGCAGGCCACTTGGCCGAGGCCGTGTACCCTTTCGTCCCGTAAACTATAAATACTCTCCCACCTCCTCCCAGTTAGGGTTAGCAGTGGTTTAGCTCATCTTTGGTGTGAGAGCCCTTGCTCATCCACTTGGTTACCTTTTCCTCGGAGATCGCGCCTCCTGAGAAAGATCCTTCCAAGGGATTCAAGACCCCCTCTAGGGTGGACCCCCTCAAGACCTCCTTCAGGAGAAGAATGGTTACTCGTGTATCTTTCCCTTGTTGATTTTGAATCTTGTGCTACCTTATGTGTTCGGTGATCTAGCACTTGTGTGATTGATCTCGTTGGTTGAGTGATTCTCTCATTCCTCCCCGTGTTTTCCCTTGTGTTCTTCCGCTCGTTCATCGTGTTTTCCCCGTAGGATCCCCTCCAAACGTGAAAGATCTCCGATTAGGGTTCCGCCCTACATCATCATTCTTCTCCACTAGTATTGCGATTTCCTCCTTGTATCCGTCGCGTGTAGACTTGAGTTCCTCTTCTAGCTCCATGTTCCTGGTCATCGCCTTCTTCACGTCTATCATGCTTGCACACATCTGGTTCTCCTGTCGACGAATGTGCTGATTTAACTCCTGGATGAAAGCTTCAATGGACATGTCCCTCCTGGTGCTGATCATTTCCCATTGCTCAACTCGGCGTCCACATATCTGGTAGATGGTGTCCTTAAGTTCCTTGTGATAAACTTCGCCGATGCGTCCCATGGCGATGTGGGCTGCCATGCTCTTTCCTAGACTCCAGGTTGGTGCATCAAAGGAAAACTCTACGGGCTCAGTGACCGGCGTGAATGTCCTTCCTGGAACTTGAACTCGAATCATCCAACGCTCCTCTTCTGGTAAGCTGGTGGTGTAGGTCCCGGTGAAGCTTGGTATTCCTATGTTCAGGTACCTAGTGACTTCCTTCAAGTGTCGTCGAAATGGTGTGTCTTCATCTGGTTGTGCAAACGTGTTCCTTGAGTCCGCCATCCTATAGAGTAGAAAATGGAGAGCAGTCAGAAATGAGTGGAGAAGAGTGACCTATGGCTCATCTTAGTGGTCGTGTCCTACATTCAGCGTGTGCTCTGATACCATCTTGTAGCGACCCAACCTCAAACGGTCGAATCTCTGTGTTTAAGTGTCATCCCTGGATCGATAATGCTGACACACACAGTACTTGAAGGATTTATAACAGAGTAGCAATCACACACTTATTACATCGAATGTCTCAAAAGAGAACTTATTACAATAAATATGGCTTAAGGCCATCTAAATAAGATAACAATGAAGGCTTGGAAGATAAATTGAGTCCATCAACTCCAACGGCATAGCCGAGTGCACGACAAATCGCCTAGCGAACCTTACTCTTAAATGCGAAAAGTCTGCAACATGATATGTTGCAGCCGAAATGGGTCAAGACATGGAATATCTTTGGCAATGTAACCTGATGAGAGCAATGAACAGAAAAATGCTATCACTATATGCATATATGGCTCGCGGAGGCTCTATAGTTACAATGTTTTGCGAAAAACCAATTTTTCCCTACATCAAAGGAATATATTTTGTTTAAATATCAAGGTAGTTGATAAACATTGAGAATGGTACCCCCATCTCAATCCCAACTAAAAGTAATTAACAACCCAACAAATTAATTTAGAGTGATGAGATCAACATGACAATCCAAGAACCAGATACTCAAGATGTCCATAACCGGGGACACGGCTAACCATGATTAGTTTGTACACTCTGCAGAGGTTTGCGCACTTTTCCCCATAAGACTCGATCTCCTCTATTGGATTTCTCACACTACATGGTGTTTGAGAAACAGATGAACGAGACACAGTCTTTCATAAGCATTAACTCTTTACTCTGGGTGGACAGTTACACCTACTTTCCCCTACATCTGCTAGCCCACCACTGAAAGAGGTCATGCAACATACTCAACTATCCTAGAGCCCATAATAGCTTGTGGCTGCACACGGAAGTTTCTAGCATGAATAATCTTATGATCCCTTTGAGCCTGGGTGGCGAACCAAAGGACAGCACTGGTATAACCCCAGGTGGCCGCAACCAATCCACCCAGATGTGTATGTTAGTAGCCATCTTGAGTTAACCATTAATTAACAATCTCACATCTGTCATGGATACACTCAAACCCAAACCACGTGTACGAGCATAGCATGGCAATATAAGCATAACGTAGAAGTAACTTCCAAGGGTTTGATAATAAAAGGGCAATAAGTTCTACCTCATCATCTACTTCCCAAAACCCACATATTAAGAGATCCTACTCATGCAATGTTTGAGGGTTGTAACTAATGCATAAAAACTAGGTATGAAAAGAGTATGATCAATGTGTTACTTGCCTTGTTGACGATCTGCAAACCCTAGAGACTCGTAGTAGCACACTTCGCACTCCGGGAAATTCTATCACAAACAAACAATATCATACATAAGCACTCAAGCATTGATGCACGGGTAAAACTCAAATAAGAAGATCGAATCGGAAAATCCAACTGAAGAGATTCGATCTGCAAAAAGAATCAATTGAATCGGAGCTATGGAACAGAAACTACGGTCAAAAGAATTTCGAATTCAAATCTGCTTGAAACCAAATTTTTAAATTGTCAAAACCTTGTTCAAGTTGATTAAACAGAAACAGGGGCTCGAGACGAAGATTTTGGCGCTGGTTTCACTGGATTTGGACAAACGGTTTAGAAACGGCGAGGGTTTGAATATCAGGGGCTAATCTGCGATAAAAGTAATCGCGGATAGGTCCCTGGCCGAAAATAAAATAAAAATAAAAGACTAACCAAAGAACGTTCGCTGTCTGAACCTAACCGGCGATCAACGTTCGTTAGAACGAACGAACGGACGAACGTCCGTTAAATAAATAAACCGAAGAAAAACCAAACCTATCTAAATAAATAAACCGATCAAGGGTTTGGAAGAAAAACCGGGCAGTTTTTACCTAAACCGAAAAAAAAAACCAATGGTAGCGGATCCGGAGACTCGATTCGGCGGACAGGCGGCATGGGCGGCGGTGGCCTTGACAGCGGTGGCCAGCAAGCGGCCTTGGCTCGAGCGATAGGGGCGTGGTGCTTGGTCGGGTGGCCGGCGGAGTGGGCGGAGGCGGCTCCGGCCTTTAAAGGCCCTAGGGGCTGGCATGCGGGAGGCGGCCGTGGCGTGGCGTCGGACTCCTTGAGTCCGTCTCGGGGATAGCCAGGGGACGGTGGCCGGGAGTGGGCAGTGGGCTTGACCCGATCTGTCAGAACATTTTTTAAATAGATTCCGCCGAGAAAGATCCTAAATAAATAAAAATAAAAATCTAAAAATGCCAAAACAAAATTTCACCGTCTAAATAAAATATTTAGAATTTCGTGAACATTTTCTTGGCCTAAAAATGCAATTTTGAAAAAATGCATATTTTTCTAATTAAATAAAATAGCAATACAATCCAAATAAAATTATTTATTTGATTTTAACACTTTTCCTCCAATATTTCTTTTATTTTGGAGAAGTCATATTATCTCCTCTCATTTATTATTAATATGAAATATTGTTGGATAGAAAATAATTAAAACCAAAATGATCCCTTTTTCAGTATTTAAGAAAATTTCAAATATGAAAAAATAAAATCCCCAACTCTCTCTGTGGGTCCTTGAGTTGCTTAGGATTTTTAGGATCACACCCAAAATGCAAATAAAATATGATATGCATATGATGACCTATGTATAACATTCCAAATTGAAAATTTGGGATGTTACACCGCCTCTTTCATGAAAGATCGGGCGTCTAGTGTTCTACCCTACATCATTTTGGGACTAACATATTGATCTAGTGCCCACTACCAGTTTCTCTTTGTTGCATATTTTTTGTTTCGCAGAATATCCATATCAAACATAGTCAAAACGCGATAAAAATTTATGGAGATTTATTTCGGAATATATGTGATTTTGCGAACAAGAATCAACACAAGACGGTGTCCGAGGGGGCCACGAGGCACCCAGGCATGCCGACTGGGTAGGGCCCGCCCAAGTGGCTTCTGGGGCCCTGTAAGTCGGTTGCCTCCCTTCTTTCTTCACAAGAAAGATAATATCTGGAAGAAAATTGTGTTAAAATTTCATCCCAATCGGAGTTATGGATCTCTGGGAATTTAAGAAACGGTGAAGGGCCAGAAAACAGGAACGCGAAACCGAAGAGAATAGAGAGAGAGATCCAATCTCGGAGGGGCTCCCGCCCTCTAGGAGCCATGGAGACCATGGACCAGTGGGGAAAACCTCCTCCCATCTAGGGAGGAGGCCAAGAAAGAAGAAGAAGGATGAAGGGGGCTCTCTCCCCCTCTCTCTCCCGGTGGCGTCGGAACACCTCCGGGGCAATCATCATGTGACAGAGATCTACTCCAACAACTCCGTCATCTTCAGCAACACCTCCATCACCTTCCCTCACCTATATTCAGCGGTCCACTCTCTCACAACCTGCTGTAGCCCCTACTTGAACATGGTGCTTTATGCTTCATATTATTATCCAATGACGTGTTGCCATCCTATGATGTCTGAGTAGGTTTTTTTGTACTATGGTTTGATTGATGGCCATGATTGGTTTGAGTTGTGTGTTTTATTTTTGTGTCTGTCCTATGGTGCCGTCCGTGTAGCTCAAGCATGTGGGATTATCATTGTAGATTGTTGTAATATGTTCATAATTCACTTATAGTGGGTGGCGTGAGTGACAGAAACACATACCCGAGTAAGGAGGTTGTTGCATATGGGATTAAAAAGGACTTCATACTTAATGCTATGGTTGGGTTTTACCTTATTGATCTTTGGTAGTTGTGGATGCTTGCTAGAGTTGCAATCACAAGTGTATATAATCCAAGTACGGAAAGTATGTTAGCTCATTCCTCCCCCTCATATAAAATGGCAATAATGAATACCGGTCTAGTTACCAATTGCCTAGGGACAAATCTTTCTCTTGTGTTACAAAAAGCTTTCTACAAAAAAAATAACTTTTATTATCTTGCAAAGTACTCCTAGTTTTATTTCCGCTAAGTACTTCTAGTTTTATCCTTGCAAACCTATCCCATCACCTACAAAATAGTTTCATACTTGTTCTAGGTAAAGTGAACGTTAAGTGTGCATAGAGTTGTATCGGTGGTCGATAGAACTTGAAGGGAATATAAATTCCACCTTTAGCTCCTCATTGGGTTCGACACTCTGATTTATCGAAAAAGCTACAATTGATCCCCTATACTTGTTTGTTATCAGGAGGGAAGCTTCAAAGAGCTCCGCAAGATCCGGCAGACTTGGCCTTGCGACAGTCCAAAGTATCCCGAGAAGATGGTGCCAGCTGAGCTCCAACAATTACCTCTTGGGGCCTTCCGAGAAGAGGCGTGTCAGCACGTCCGCGGGGAGAAAGTCTCATCCCCATGATAGACAATCGGTGACCCATGCCCAAAGGACGGGCGCTGACGCTAGGTGGCAGGCTAAGGGTGTACCACTGGGGCTTCCAGCCTGTGCTCGTATGGGATCTGTGTATGCCAAGGCATCCATGGTGGTCATGATAAGATTCTCCCGCTACCCACAATGCAATAGTGGTGGTACTTCACCGCCGCCCAACGAACACCGAAGAAGGCGGGCAAGTGTCTAGGGGTAACTCGCTGCCCCAGAAGGACGTCATCATCATTCGTACAAGCGTGCCGTGGGCGACCACGTTCCCATCGTACTTGCTACGCAAGTCTACTCCAATGTATATTCAACCAATCAGGACCACCGACAAGGCCTCCCTTTATGTTATAAATAGGGGACACCCATGCCTTATAGGGGGCGGTCTTTTTGGCCCTGGAAGGAACACAGGCCAATCTTCTCATCTTGTAACAAACACATGGTAGCTCGATACCATTGCAATACAAAACAAAGCATGAGTAGGGTATTACATTAAGAAGGTGGCCCGAACCTAGGTAGTTCCTTGTGTTCATCTGTAGTTCATCCACCGCATTCATCCATGACTTAGGATCGTAGGACGTGTTCAGTTCCTGGCCGAACTCTCAAAGGGTTGTTGCTCACAACTCATATGTAGATTCTTGCAAACCGACATTTGGCGCGCCAGGTAGGGCTCAGGCATTTCCAACAATCCTAGTTGATGTCCCCTGATGTCTACTACACAACTTATTCTTGTAGACTCGTGTTGGGCCTCCAAGCGCACAGTTTTGTAAGACAGTAGCAATTATCCCTCAAGTGGATGACCTAACGTTTATCAATCCCTGGGAGGCTTAAGATGAAGATGGTCTTTCTCAAACGACCCTGCAATCAAATACAAGAAATATCTTGTGTCCCCAACACACCCAATACAATTGCAAATTGTATAGGTGCACTAGTTCGGTGAAGAGATAGTGATACAAGTGTAGCATGGATAGTAGATATATGTTTTTGTAATCTGAAAAAAATAAAACAGCAAGGTAGCAAGTGATAAAACGGAGCACAATTGGTATTGCAATGATTAGAAACAAGGCCTAGGGTTCATACTTTCAATAGTGCAATCTCTCAATAGTGTTAACATAATTTAATCATATAACAATTCCTCAACATGTGATAATGAAGCACTCCAAAGTTCTTATCAAGCGGAGAACATAAAATGAAAAAATTATAATAAACATGGCATCAATACTTCATAAATTATAGATACATTGGAGATGTATCATCCCCTGTTTCTTGCGGTGCTCTCTCTGGCCGGCATACCTGATAAGGTGTGGGGCAATGGATATACCCGATCACTCGCCTGTAATGAAGAACAATAGTCGTCCATGCCATTCATCCCAAAACACCGCCGCGAAGGCTGTTTCACAAACATATGAGGCACTTTGTGTCCCAGTAGACAATCAAGGCACGGGTTGTGAAGCGCATCGCCAACTCTCATTCGCTGCGGTGAATCGACAAATAAGGACGCTGGAGCCGTCCTTCATTAAGCAAGGGGTGGTTCCGCGTCCAGGATGTCTCCGTTGTGTATGTGGCGGCAACTGCAGCAGTGTGAAGCCTTGACTCGTCCTTGAAGAGATGCACCGATCCCTTTCAGACGGCACGAGGACTGGACGGGTTCATGGTCCGATCTGCGTTGTTGGATTCAGGGCTCCGCAGACCCGAGAAAGGTTCGAACTCTAGGGTGTGTGCAAAGAACTCAACCTCTCCAGCCAACTAGTTCGTCGCCCCCACGGCCTTGCTCGATGAACAAGAAAGAAAAGGGACACATCAGTTTACGTAGGTTCGGGCCACCTTGCAGTGAAAGAAGTTTCACCTGATTCAGACCTTTTGTGGTGGTCTGCTGATGACAGCACCTAAAAACCTACGCCTGCTTTGTGGTGGATTAGCCTTGCGATGGGTTGTACAAGGGAAGAACAACCTCACGAGGTCTGTTCAAGTGTGGATGTGAGCTAGTCTGATCTCTCCTGGATCCCCTTCTACAGTGGTGGCTAAGCTATATTTATAGTGGCCTCGGTCCTCTTCCTCCAAGCGAAGGCGGGATGGCATCCCACAATGGCCAATTTTGAAGGGGGACAAGTAGTACATCCTATCCTGATGAAAGGCGGTCTTTGCTTGCGAAGCTTCTGCTCGTGACGCTGCGGTGGGCTCGGTGGTGACATCCGTCCTGCCTTCCTGGTGGTCTTGGTCTTGTTGCACGGGAATGGAAACCTTTGGCTGATTCCTCGGGACCCCGCGCCTGCGCTTGCCTCCTTAGCACCGAAGAGGACACCTACTCCTATGCGCCCGTTGGCGCCCTCCTGGCCTTGGTCGTCATGGCTGGTGTAACCTCAACCTCATGAGTTGGGTGCCTGCATAGGAATCTCCCCTCCTCGGGAGCCAGCCTCGGGAGGCCGCTCCCTCTGGAGGTCTTGATGTCATCCGCCTCGCGAGGCTTGGCCTCTCGCGAGGGTCTTGTCTTGAAGGTGTTGAAGATGGGCCGTACCAGGCCGTCGATGGAGCCACACCATGGGCTGCAGGTAGGCAAGTCTGGGTACCCTGGTTCCCAGAACACCGAAAGTAGCCCCGGGGCCCAAGGCACACTGGCACTTGGCTTCGGAGCGAAGCCAAAGGGCAAGGGCAAGGCGCCCGGGGGCCCAATCGCCTGCGGACCGAGCTGACGTGTGGCGCTTGATGGGACATGGGCGTCTCCATTTCTTCACATTGCCTCGGCAACTGCGTGACTTGACAACTTCCTGATGCATGCAGGAAAAACCATCATTGCTTGGAATTGCGAGAGGCCGGCGATCGGCCTCGCTCGGCTATAAATGCGAGAGGAGGCAGAGCCCCCTGCTCATCTTTATCTTCTAGCCGCTCACTCCTTCTTCGTCTTTGTCCCACCATCTTGCCAGAGTGTCAATGGAGCCAGTGAGGAGGTTTTCCACTGCAGAGAAGGGAAAACCCCCTTAGGTGGACCTGAGCTGCTTCCGCCAAAGAAAAGCCACGACCATCCTCACGATGGCGCCGCGGGCCTTGGCACAAACATGCTCCGCCGGGCTTCCTGGTCCGTGCGTACGCTCGTGCGCAAAGCCCCGCCCATGGAAGCGGCATGAACACCGCGAGGGGCGGAGCGGTGGAGAAGGACAAGTGGTGGCCATAGGGCCACCCCGCCCGCGGACCCATGCCGAGGGCACAGCCCACGAGTTTGTGGTGTGGGCGGCAATGCCGCCGCGCACATGGCTCCGGCTCCCGTGATCCCTGGTGAGGGAGATACAGCCGAGGGGGCCCGTCGAGCTGTGGCTGCAGCACGACGTTTGTTGTAGTCAGGCTTCAGAAGCGGAAGTCGAAGTCGTCGACTCCGGCGACATCTTCATGACTCGAGGATGGGGCGCGATCGCCCGCGCCTGCCACCCTGGGGGAGGTCACGCCATCCACTTTGAGTACGACGGGGCGTCAACGCTCTTATTCAAGGTCTTCGGAGAGGACGACCAACGCCTGGAGTGCTACCCCTGGGGAGGAGGTCAATGCAGCGTCTCCCTAGCGGGCCGGCAAGGCGGCGAGGCCACCGGGAATGAACCTGCCCTTAGCCTTGCCCGCGCCTCCTCTGACAGCAGCAGCGCATCCTCCAGACATGGCTGGAGCGATGATGACAGCTACGAGCCGTCGCGCCGTCGTGGCCGGGCCTAGTGGAGGCAAGGCACCAGCCTGACACCACGGGCGACGTTGCTTAGGCCGCGGTCCTCGGGAGACCCTTTTCATTTTGCTTCGTTCCTGTGGAAAACCATGAAGGGCCCCGTGGGGCTATGTAAAAATTGTGATGCTTTTGTCTTAATGTTATTATTCCCAATCAATGTCGTGTTTGCGCTCCTTACTTTGGCATGGTTCCCCCTTTCATTCCCGCGGTAGCTTAGTGCCCTACGCCGGCAGGACCTAGTCCCCAGGCTAGCTTCGGCCGTTGCTGGTATGCCAGGTCGCGAGGCCGTGGTCAAGGCCAGGAGGTGAGCGGCCCGAGATGCGGTAAGAGCCCCTGAGGCACGATGCTCAGGGGGTTCCCTTTGGCGTGCAAGCGGCCCCCGAAAGACTGAAAGGGAGACATCCCTGCCCGAGCGAGATTGATGTAGGGTGGAACCCTATACGGCCGATCTTTTACGAAAGGAGCGGATCCCAACTAAGAACACGAAGAACACGAGGGGAAACACGAGGGAAAACACAAGAGAATCACTCAAACCAACAAGATATAGTCACACATATGCTAGATCCTCGAAACATGAGAGGAGATACCAGATCCACGATCAACAAAGGACGATACAAAGGTAACCGGTTCTTCTCCTAGAGGAGGTCTTGACGGGTCCACCCAAGAGGGGGTCTTGAATCCAAGGGGGATCTTCTCCGTAGAGGGGACGCGGTGTCTCTCAAGGAGTAGATTCCTATGGATGAGCAAAGCTCTATCTCACATATGAGCTAAACCAATGCTAACCCTAGAAAGAGAGAGGAGGAGGAGTATATATAGTCTAGGTGGGCTAAGGGGTACATGGGCCTCGACCCATTAATGTGCGTCGACAGACGGGGCCAGGTGTCCGGGAGTCGGGCGGGATGTCCGGGCCTTCAAGAGGGGCCGGATGTCCGGGCTGGGGGGCCAGATGTCCGGGCTGGTGTGGTCAGCCTCGGTGCTCTCTGGATAGACGGGGTCCGGATGTCCGGGCAGAAGGGCTAGGTCTTCTGTTCTCTGGATGGGCTTGTCCAAATGTCCGAGGAGAAGGCCGGAATTCCGGGCCGGAGGCCAGATGTCCGGGCTAGTCGTCGGATGTCCGGGCCCTCTAGACTTGGTCACTGGCTCCTTGATGCTGGTGACGCTTCTAGGGGCCGGATGTCCGGGTCCTGGGAGCTCTACTTGACTCCTTCCGTTGGTTCTACTCATCCACGAACTTGGCGGCTTGTCCGTCTTCACGAGCATCTTCGGGGGGGGGGGGGGAGGGGTCCTCTTGACACCTAATCATGCACAACATCTCGGACTTGGTAGTAGCCATGTCTCGAGTGGATCATATGTGATATCACTAAGGAAGGAAGTCACCTCGTTCTCGAGAGCTCTAGCTCGTGCTTGTGTCATGGGTCCTCTTGGCTCTTGATGAGACGATGGTAGGTCCATGGGATGACCATAGGATGATCCGCATCATCTCCCCTCCCTTGGGAAAGATCCAACCTCGGATCGAAATCCTCATCACCATGGTACGGGGAGAGATCTTTGACGTTGAAGATGTCGCTCACGGAGTACATGTCGCGTGGGATGTCGATCTTGTAGGCGTTGTTGTTGTAGCGTGCAAGCACCTTGAAGGGTCCATCGACTCATGGTAGAAGTTTGGACGTGTGTTCGTTGGGGAAGCGGTCCTTGCGAAGGTGTAGCCACACAAGTTCTCCAATGTTGAATATTTTGGGTTGCTTGTTGACGTTGAGCTTGGTCGCGAGTCGTTGTACTTGGCGCTCGATGTTGTGCCTTGTATCTTCATGCATCTTCTTGAGGTAGTTGACTCGGGCACTCGCGTCCATATTTGTGTGCTCTTGTAGTGGTAGAGGAAGAATGTCCAATGGTGACTATGGGTTGAAGCCATAGACGACCTCGAAGGGGGACTTGCCGGTATTCTTATGTCTTGCATGGTTGTAGGCGTACTCGGCGATAGGTAGGCACTCCTCCCACTCCTTGATGTTCTTCTTTATCAACACGCATAGTAGAGTGGAGAGCGTATGGTTCGTCACCCCTATTTGGCCGTCAGTTTGTGGATGGTATGCCGTGGAGAATAGTAGCTTGATTCCGAGCTTAGCGCATAAGGTCTTCCAAAAGTAACTCAAGAACTTGACGTCGCGGTCCGAGACAATCGTCTTTGGCACTCCATGTAGGCGCAAGATTTCCCTACAAAATAAATTTGCAACATTTGAAGCATCGTCTATCTTGTTGCATGGTATGTAATGTGGCATTTTAGAGAATCGGTCCACAACAACAAACACGGAATCCTTGCCATTTCTAGTTCTAGGCAAACCAAGGACAAAATCCATGCTAATATCTTCCCCTGGTTGGTAAGGAATTGGAAGAGGCATATAGAGTCCATGAGATTGAGCTTTAGACTTAGCTTTGCTACATGTAGAGCATCGGTTGGTGAAGCGGTTACGTCGCGAAACATCTTGGGCCAAAAATAGTTCTTGGAGAGCGTAGCAAATGTCTTGTCGCGTTCAAAGTGTCCCATGAGTCCTCCTCCATGAGATTCTTGCAAAAGTAACAAACGAAGTGCAAAGTTTGTGAGCTCTCATAAGATAATTATGTTTGATGTGATAGCGTTCCCAAGATGTATGCGTCAAAGACTTGGCATAAGGAATAGAAAAAGTAGGATCATTCGCATACAAGTCTTTTATGTGCTCAAAGCCAATGACATTCAATTCAAGTTGAGTAACAAGCATGCATATCACGGGAAAGTGCATCCATACAACATTTTCCTTTCCTTTGATATACTTGATGACATAAGGAAATAACTCAATAAACTCACTCCATTTAGCATGGCCTTTTATTCAACTTAGTTTGACCCTTAAGATATTTAAGCGTTTCATGATCGGTATGGATGATAAATTCATGAGGGCGAAGGTAATGTTCCCATTCATGCAAAACTCGCACTAAACATATAGCTCTTTGTCATAGATGGGGTAATTGAGTTGCGCTCTGGAGAGTTTCTCACTAAAGTATGCTATGGGGCGCTTCTCTTGCGTTAACACACCTCCTATGCCATTACCACTAGCATCGCAATGAATTTCAAAAGGTTTGGCAAAGTTGGGTAATGCAAGCACGGGAGCATGAGTAAGCAAATTCTTAAGCTCATTGAATGCACTATCTTGCGATGGTCCCCAAAGAAAGGGTGCATTCTTCTTGCTCAAATCATGTAAAGGAGATGCAATAGTGCTAAAATCCTTCACAAATCTACGGTAGAAACCGGCTAAACCAAGTAAACTACGCACTTGTTGCAAATTGGTTGGTTGGGGCCAAGTTTTAATAGCATTGATCTTAGATTCATCAACATGAACACCCATAGAAGATACTACAAAACCCAAGAAAACAAGCTTATCAACACCAAAAGGCATTTGTCCATATTAGCATAGAGGCGCTCTTTTCGAAGAGTTTGCAACACGGTTCTAAGGTGGGTGACATGATCTTTGAGAGATTTGCTAAAACCAAGGATATCGTCAAAGTAGACCACAACAACTCACAATGTAAGGGCGAAACACATAATGCATAAGACTCATGAAAGTACCGGGTGCTTCCGATAAACCCATAGGCATAACTAACCACTCATACAAACCAAACTTAGTTTTGAAAGCGGTTTTCCATTCATCACCCTCTTGTATGCGTTTTTGATAGTAACCACTTTTGAGATCAATTTTGGAAAAAATAGTGGCACCGCTAAGTTCATCTAGCATATCATCAAGGCGTCGAATGGGGTACCTATAGAGAACGGTGATAGCATTGATAGGTTACAATCGGAACACATGCGATAGCTACCGTCTCTTTTTGGTACAAGAATGACCAATACGGCACAAGGACTCAAACTTTCATGCACATGTCCATTGTCTATGAGATGGTTTACTTGCCTTTGTATTACTTTGGTTTCTTTGGGATTGACGCGGTAGGGAGCCTTGCTTGGAAGTGGTGCTCCGGGGATGAGGTTGGTGCTGTGCTCGATGCCTCTTAGTGGAGGTAGACCCGGAGGTAGCTCATCGGGGAAAACATCTTGGAATTCCTGCAATAGAGAAGATAACACCAAAGGTAGATTGTGAGAGGTGTTAGCTTTTGGTGCCTAAATCCTTGCACAAAAGGACATAGTGCATGACACTTTATGGGTTCTCACACACTTCTCTCATCTCATGTTTGGTGGCAAATAGGACTAAGTTCTTCTTGTCGCTCATCGTGGAGGCACTCAATTTTGGCTTGTGGCGTTCACTCTCTTTTTGCTGGTTCGCTCTCTCACTATTCTCTCCATGATGGGTGACTTGCTTGTCGGTGATCACTTGGCTTGGAGACATAGGTCGTAGCACATACTCCTTTCCTTTCATCTTGAAGCTATAGTGATTTGTACACCCGTTGTGAATGACACCTCGGTCAAATTGCCATGGCCGTCACAGTAAAAAAAATTGCCAGGGCCGTCCAAGAAGGAGGTGGAAAATGGTCATCAGAATGACATCACACTCCAAAGTGTCTTCGTAAGCTCCGATCTTGAAAGAAACTTGTACCCTATGCTCGACTTGCATAGTGCTGGAGTCGTTTAGCCATTGAACCTTGTAGGGGTGCGGGTGCTTCATCTTGACCAATTGGAGCTTGGAGCATAGTTCTTACTTGCTAGGTTATGGCAACTCCCTCCATAGATGATGACCTTGACGGACCTTCCATTGATGTCGGCCTTGGTGTGGAAGATGTGGCATCGTTGGTCTTCGTCTTGTTGATGTTGAGGAGGCAAGACCTTGGAGACAACGAGAGCGGGGCTCGAATCTTCGTCACAAAAGACTTGATCATCTTCATCTTTGTTCATGCGCCGGTGCATGGCCACTTGCTCAAGGGCTTCCATCTCCTCTTCACTCATGGAGTCATAGGTTCCGTCGTCGTTGAGGATCATGGTGCGCTTGTTTGTACACTCAAAGGACTTGTGGCCTCGGCCGCCGCATGTGAAGCATTTGAAGGAACTTGTCTTGGTGGTCTCATCTGTTGGGGTAGATGATGATGAAGCTTTCGACTTGGAGTTGCTTGTAGTAGGGGGACGACTTCAGGTTGTCGCAGTTTTCTTGTAACTTGACTTGTCGCCGTTGCTTGTAGATGGCTTGGTTGAGGTAGAAGGTGTTGGAGTCGTTGAAGCTTGATTGTTGGAGAAGCCATAGGACTTGGATGAGTACTTGGCGTACTTTAAGTCATCTTGCACTTGACGTTCTGCTTTGGTAGCTTGCTGCACTAGCTCGGTGAGGTTCGCGTATGGTTGGAAGTTGGCGATCTTATTGATGGGATGATTGAGTCCATTCAAAAAACGTGCCATAGTTTGCTCATCATCTTCCGTGACATTGGCTCGTATCATGGAAATCTCCATTTCATTGTAGTACTCTTCAACGCTCTTGGTTCCTTGCTTGAGTAGTTGGAGCTTCTTGAAGAGGTCGCAGTTGTAGTAGTTAGGCACGAAACATGCTCTCGTGACATCCTTCATTGGAGCCCAAGTAGTGATGGGTGGTTCACCTCTTGCCGCTCAGCGATCAATGACTTGTTCCCACCAAATGAGGACGTAGTCTTGGAACTCAAGGGATGCCATCGCGATCTTCTTCTCTTGTTCATAGTTGTGCAAGCGAAAGATCTTGTCGACCTTCAATGCCCATGATATGTACTCTTCGGGGTCATTGCTTCCGGTGAACTTTGGCATGGTGAACTTGAGCTTGCCGTAGCATTGTTCGTCATTGTGTTGGGGTGGGGGATGATGACACCCATGTCATTGAGGATTGACAAACTCATGTTGCTCTTGGCGAGGAGGGTTGTCGACCTCATGTTGCTCTTGTCTTCTAGGATTTCCATTGTCATCTTGCTCTTGTTGTGATGTTCTTGGCGAGCTTGTGGAGGAGCTTGTCGAGCTTGACAAGGAACTTGAGGAATTTGACGATGCACACGTGATTGATAAATCCGCTCTTGAACTTCATCACGAAGCGCTTCTTGATGCTCACGAGCTTGTCGGCCTCGGTTGGCTACGGCGGGACTTGAATCACGAAGGGCACGTTGCGCCTCAAGTGCTTGAGCTTCCTGTAGTTGTTGTTCTTGATGTTGTGCCTCGGCATCTTGTGCATCTTGGTGTTGTTGCGCATGCTCTTCCTCTTGTTGTTGGCGTTGCCGTTGCCGTTCTTGTGCTTGCGTGGATGTAGCTTGGTTTTGATGGTGTCGATGTTCTTGCACGTGAGCTTGCCCTTGAGAGTCGGTGTCGCGTAGAGGATTGCGGTTGGCATGAAGGTCCTGGTGCGCGGCTCGACGAAGAGTGTTCGATGTCAGGGTACTTGAGCCGAAGATAGTGTCGTCGGAGTGTCGACTCGAGCGGCTCCGTCTTGAGTAGGACGAAGTGGTAGAAGAGCGATTGGCCAACAAGGAACAAATCTCGTCCATTCCTGCGTAATTCTCGTGCTTGTGTTCGTCGATCTAGTTGTCGAAGTAATCTCTTGTACGTTGCTCGGAGAGTCGCAAGTCGGTGGCGAGGTTGTCGATGCGGCCGCTCATTGCTAGTTGCTCTTCATGCAAAGCTCATTGTGTACCAAAGAGGTGTAACTTTGTGACGTAGTTGTCCTTAAATCGTCTTGCTCGAGGAAGAGTGGGTTGGTATAAGTACTTGGCCTATCCATCATTCCAAACAAAAATATGTGAGTGGGAGAAAGAGAAGAACTTATACCAAATGTACCTTGACCGATGTTGAAGATGGATCAATGATCACTCCAATGTGTAACAAGGAAATAACACAATTGGTACCAATTCTTATCGGTTTCTAACACCTACAGAAGTAAAAGCTTATGGTGGGGCTCGGTTAAGATGGTGGCACAAAAATTTGATGCAATTGTAAGTGAGACTCAATAATGTTGGAAAAGATTCGCAAATTTGCAAATGCAACAAGTAGACCAATAGCAAGATGTGGTACACGGAAACACACACGCAATTAGATAAGTGGGGTCGTGCAACCAAGGGATGAGCCAAAATGTGGAATCCATGAAAATGCTCTTGTTGCACAACACTAGAGAGATGCTAGCACGATTCCACAATAGGCGGATACGAACTTGTGCACAACCTACTAAGCAAAAATGTAACGACTTCTATCCCAAGTATGCTATATGTATGGTATTCCGGTGATATGATCCCAGATGATCGAGTATGACAATCTTAATGTTGTATGATGCTATGGTTCTTGCTTATAAGCTCTTTGCTTATCTTTCCCTTTTGCTTAAAATCTTGTTTGGCTCTTTGTATTTGAGCTCTTTTCTCATGCAATGCTTCACGAACCAAGATAGCAATTGTGTATATGCGATGGCAACATTGTGACACAAGAGATGATACCAAGATATGCAACACGATGATATGGTATGTATGCTATGGGAAGTATGATCACTAATGTGCACAAGTTACGTTGCCGGCAATACTCAAAGGCTAGTCTCGATGGGTAACTGACGCAAAAGTATGGCTATGGGGTTATCAATGCAATGGCAAGAATGTAGAACGATATCACGATAACAAGATGAGGTTACCGTTGTTGATGACGAATCCGTGGCGAAGATGAGCGGCGGTGATGTTGATGTCGAACCGTTCCTAAATAGCCGATACACAATAGGATACGGTTAACCGCAACTCAAATTCTCAAAGCAAAACGTGTAAAAATTGTCGGAGGTGGTAGCAGGAAAGCTATGGTGGTGCTATGCGGAAGTGGTGGTGGCATGCGGAAGTGGAAGTGGACACCGGGTCAAAATTTGAAGAAAGTTTGGCGGAAAGGAAGCGGTGGATGGAATTGCTGCTGTCAGGGGCCGGTTGTCTGAGCTGGATGGCCGGATGTCTGGGGTGGCCGGATGTCCGCGCTCTCGGGCGGGATGTCCGGGCTCTGGATCCGTGGACGAACTCGATGAACTTCGCGTGGAGAGGTCAAATCCGGGGCAAAATTCGGGAGATTTTGTGGATGGAAACTGGGGAAAAGATGGGGGAAAGCTAGATCTACCTGCAACACACAAAATCCGTGGACCAAATCCAACAAAACTTCATCACAGCAACAAATGACAAAAAAAATTGGGGCTATTTTTGTGGGGAAATTTTTGAATTAGGAAGAAAATCAACAAAACTAGGCTAGAAAACAAAGAGAGGGGGCTCCGAAATCGTGATCAATGTGGCTCATGATACTAAGATGATGTAGGGTGGAACCCTATACGGCCGATCTTCCACGAAAGGAGCGGATCCCAACTAAGAACACGAAGAACACGAGGGGAAACATGAGGGAAAACACGAGAGAATCACTCAAACCAACAAGATATAGTCACACATATGCTAGATCCTCGAAACATGAGAGGAGATACCAGATGCACCATCAACAAAGGATGATACAAAGGCAACCGGTTCTTCTCCTAGAGGAGGTCTTGATGGGGCCACCCAAGAGGGGGTCTTGAATCCAAGGGGGATCTTCTCCGTAGAGGGGCCGCGGTCTCTCTCAAGGAGTAGATCCGCATGGATGAGCAAAGCTCTATCTCACATATGAGTTAAACCAACGCTAACCCTAGAAAGAGGGAGGAGGAGTATATATAGTCTAGGTGGGCGAAGGGGTACATGGGCCTCGGCCCTTTACTATGCGCTGACAGATGGGGCCGAATGTCCGGGCCTTCAGGAGGGGACGGATGTCCGGGCTGGGGGCCGGATGTCCGGGCTGGTGTGGTCAGCCTCGGTGTTCTCTGGATAGACGGGGTCTGGATGTCCGGGTGATGGGCCGGATGTCCGGGAGCTCGGGATAGGCCGGATGTTCGGGCCTTTGGCTGGATGTCCGAGCTGAAGGGCCTGGTCTTCTGTTCTCTGAATGGGCTTGTCTGGATGTCCGGACAAAAGGCCGGATTTCCGGGCCGGAGGCCGGATGTCCGGGGTAGTCGCCGGATGTCCGGGCCCTATAGACTTGGCCGCTAGCTCCTTGATCTTTGGTGGCGCTTCCGGGGCGGATGTCAAAGTCCTGGTGGATGTCCGGGTCCTCGGAGCTATACATGACTCCTTCCATTGGTTCTCCTCATCCATGAACTTGGCGGCTTGTCCGTCTTCACGAGCATCTTCGGGAGGGTCTTCTTGACACCTAATCATGAACAACATCTCGGACTTAGGTAGTAGCCATGTCTCGAGTGGATCATATGTGATGTAGGGAGGAACCCTAGGGGCCGATCTTTCACGTTTGAAGGGGATCCTACGGAGAAACACGAAGAACGCGCGGAAGAACACAAGGAAAAACACGGGGAGAAACGAGAGAGAATCACTCAACCAACAGGATCAATCACACAAGTGCTAGATCACCGAACACATAAGGTAGCACAAGATTCAAAATCAACAAAGGACGATACAAGAGTAACCGGTTCTTCTCCGTGAGGAGGTCTTGATGGGGTCCACCCTAGAAGGGGTCTTGAATCCGATAGGATCTTCTCCGAGGAGGCCGCGGTCTCTCACGAGGAGGAGATCCGATGGATGATGACTCTATCTCTATCTTGAGCTAAATCAACGCTGACCCTAAAGCGTCACGGGAGGTGGGAGTATATATAGTCAAAGGCGAAGGGGTACACGGGTCAAGGCCCAAGGGGAGCTGTGGCGAGGCGCCGGATGTCCGGGCGTCGGGCCGGATGTCCGGTGCCAGCGGGGTGCGGATGTCCGGGCTTCTTTGCCGGATGTCCGGGCCAAGGGTCCTCCAGTGTGCATTCTCAGATAGGAGGGGCGGATTTCCGGTGGAGGGGCGGATGTCCGGTGCCTCGGGAGGGCCGGATGTCCGCTGGTGTCTTGGCGGATGTCCGGTCAGAGGTTCTTTTCTGCAGCTTGGTCTTGTGGACCTCCGGGGCGGATGTCCAGGGCCTAGGCCGGATGTCCGGTGCGTGGAAGGTGTTTTTGCCTTCTTCTGTTGGCTCTCTTCGTCCGTGGACTTGGGGTCTTGTCCATCTTCATGTACATCCTCGGGAGGGTCCTCTTGGTACCTAATCATGCACAACATTCCGGATTGAGGTACTAGCCATGTCTCGAGAGGGTCATATGAGATACCACTAAGGAGAGAAGTCACCTTGGTCTCAAGAGCTCGAGCTCGTGCTCTAGTCATGGGTCCTCTTGGTGCTTGGTGTGGCGACGGAAGGTCCATGGGGATGACCGAAGGATGCTCCGCATCATCTCCCCCCCCCCCTTGCGGAAGATCCGACCTCGGATCGAAATCCTCATCACCATGGTACGGGAGAGATCGGAGACGTTGAAGATATCGCTCACGTTGTACTTGTCGCGTGGGAGATCGATCTTGTAAGCATTGTTGTTGTGGCGTGCTAGCACCTTGAATGGTGCAGCCGGCTCGAGGGAGAAGCTTGGACTTGCGTTCGTTGGGAAGCGTTCCTTGCGAAGGTGTAGCCACACGAGGTCTCCAATGTTGAATATCATGGGGTGCTTGTTGACGTTGAGCTTGGTCGCGAAGTCGTTGTACTTGGCGCTCGATGGTGTGCCTTGTATCTTCGTGCATCTTCTTGATGTAGCTTGCGGGCACTTGCGTCGAGGTTGGTGCGCTCTTGTAGAGGAAGAGGTAGAATGTCCAATGGGGATAATGGGTTGAAGCCGTAGAAGCGACCTCGAAGGGGACTTGCCGGTCGTCGAATGTCTTGCACTGCGGTTGTAGGCGTACTCGGCGATGGGTAGACATGCCTCCCACTCCTTGATGTTCTTCTTGATCAACACGCGAAGTAGAGTGGAGAGTGTACGGTTCGTCACCTCCGTTTGGCCGTCGGTTTGAGGATGGTATGCCGAAGAGAACAAGAGCTTGATTCCGAGCTTGGCGCATAGGGTCTTCCAAAAGTAACTCAAGAACTTGACGTCACGGTCCGAGACAATCGTCTTTGGCACTCCATGCGATCGCAAGATTTCCCTACAAAAGAGATTGGCAATATGTGAAGCATCGTCTATCTTGTTGCAAGGAATGAAATGTGCCATTTTGGAAAATCTATCCACAACAACAAAGACGGAATCCTTGCCATTTTGAGTTCTAGGAAAACCAAGTATAAAATCCATGCTAATGTCTTCCCAAGGTTTATATGGAATAGGAAGAGGCATGTATAGACCATGAGATTGAGCTTTAGACTTAGCATTGCGACATATAAAGCATCGGTTGGTGAAGCGTTGGACGTCGCGGAACATCTTGGGCCAAAAGTAGTTCTTGGAGAGCCTGGCGAAAGTCTTGTCGCGTCCAAAGTGTCCCATGAGTCCGCCTCCATGAGCCTCTTGCAAAAGTAGCAAACGAAGAGAAGACTCGAGAATGCAAAGTTTGTTAGCTCTCATAAGATAATCATCCTTTATGTAGTATCGTTCCCAAGATGTGTGTGTCAAACACTTAGCATAAGGAGTAGCAAAAGAAGGATCATGCTCATACAAGTCTTTTATGTGCTCGAAGCCAATAACATTTAATTCAAGTTGAGTGACAAGCATGCATATGCGTGAAAGTGCATCCATAACTACATTTTCCTTACCCTTAATGTACTTGATCACATAAGAAAAAGATTCAGTAAATTCACTCCATTTGGCATGACGCTTGTTCAACTTAGTTTGTCCTTTTAGGTACTTAAGTGTTTCATGATCGGTATGGATGACAAACTCATGAGGTCTAAGGTAATGCTCCCAAACATGTAGCACACACACTAAAGCATATAATTCTTTGTCATAGATGGGATAGTTAAGTTGAGCACCGAGAGTTTTTCACTAAAATAAGCAATGGCTCGTTTTCTTGCATCAAAACTCCGCCAATTCCGGTACCACTTGCATCACAATGAACCTCAAAAGTTTTGTCAAAATTGGGCAAAGCAAGAATCGGAGCATGAGTAAGCAAAGACTTGAGCTCATCAAAAGCGATGGATTGCAAAGATCCCCAAACAAAAGGAGTATTCTTCTTGCTCAAAGCATGCAAAGGAGCGGCAATTGTGCTAAAATCTTTCACAAAGCGACGATAAAAACCCACAAGACCAAGAAAGCTACGCACTTGTTGCAAATTGGTGGGTTGGGGCCAAGTTTTAATTGCTTCAATTTTAGATTCATCAACATGGACAGCCTTTGAGGATACAACAAAACCCAAGAAAATCACTTTGTCAACACCAAATGTGCATTTCTTCATGTTTGCATAAAGACTTTCCTTGCGAAGGGTTTGCAAAACAGCCCTAACATGATCAAGATGTTCTTTCATGGTTTTGCTAAACACAAGAATATCGTCGAAGTAAACCACAACAAAAACTCCAATATAAGGACGAAGCACATGATGCATAAGACGCACAAAAGTACCGGGAGCTTCCGATAGACCCATAGGCATCACTAACCACTCATACAAACCAAATTTGGTTTTGAAAGCAGTTTTCCATTCAACACCCTCTTGTATGCGGATTTGATAATAGCCACTTTTAAGATCAATTTTTGAGAAAAAGTTGGCTCCACTAAGTTCATCAAGCATATCATCTAAGCGAGGAATGTGATGCCTATATCGAACGGTAATAGCATTGATAGGTCTACAATCGGAACACAAGTGGAAACTTCCATCGGTTTAGGCACAAGTATAACGGAGCAGCACAAGGGCTTAGGCTTTCACGTACATGATCGTTGTCGATGAGTTGTTGTACTTGCCGTTGAATCTCCTTGGTTTCTTCAGGATTGACTCGGTATGGAGCTTTGTTTGGTAGAGGTGCTCCGGGGATGAGGTCGATTCGATGCTCAATGCCTCGAAGAGGAGGTAGACCGGAGGTAGCTCATCGGGGAAAACATCTTGGAATTCCTGCAAAAGAGATTGGAACACTAAAGGTAACCCGTGAGAGGTGTTAGTTTTTGGATCTCCATCCTTGCACACAAGGACAAAGTGCATCACACTCGATGGGTTCTCACACACTTCTCTCATCTCACTTTTGGTGGCAAATAGGATGAGGTTTTTCTCTCTAGGCGAAGAGGCACTCAAGTTTGGCTTGTGGCTCTCACTCACTTTTTGGTGTATCACTTTCTCACTCTTGTCTCTATTGTGGGTGGCTTGCTTGTCGGCTATCACTTGACTAGGAGACATAGGTCGTAGCACATATTCCTTCCCTTTCATCTTGAAGCTATAGTGATTGGTACGCCCATTGTGGATGACACCACGGTCGAATTGCCATGGTCGACCAAGAAGTAGGTGGCAAACGGTCATTGGGACCACATCACACTCCAAAGTGTCTTCGTATGCACCAATTTTGAAGGAGACTTGGACCGTACGCTCAATGCGGATAGTGCCGGAGTCACTTAGCCATTGAACCTTGTAGGTGTGCTGGTGCTTCCTCTTGACCAATTGAAGCTTGGAGCATAGTTCTTCACTTGCCAAGTTGTGACAACTACCTCCATCGATGATGACCTTGACGGACCTCCCATTGATGCCGCCTTTATGTGGAAGATGTGGCATCGTTGGTCTTCTTCTTGTTGATGTTGAAGAGTCAAGACCTTGGAGACAACGAGAGCGGGGCTCGAATCCTCATCACAAAAGACTTGATCATCTTCATCTTCGTTCACTCGCCGGTGCATGGCCACTTGCTCAAGAGCTTCCATCTCCTCTTCACTCATGGAGTCATAGGTGCCATCGTCGTTGAGGATCATGGTGCGCTTGTTGGTGCATTCGTAGGACTTGTGGCCTCGGCCGCCACAAGTGAAACACTTGAAGGAGCTTGTCTTGATGGTCTCATCGGTCGGAGTAGATGATGAAGCACGCGGCTTGATGTTGCTTGTAGTAGGAGGAAGACGACTTGAACTTGTAGAAGTTTTCTTGTAAGTTGACTTGTCGTCATTGCTTGGAGAAGGCTTGGTTGATGTTGATGTTGGAGTCGTTGAAGATTGGTTGTTGGAGAAGCCGTAGGTCTTGGATGAGCACTTGGCGTACTTGAAGTCATCTTGCACTTGACGTTCGTCCTTGGTAGCTTGATGTACGAGCTCAATGAGGGTGGTGTATGGTTGGAAGTCGGCGATCTTCTTGATGGGATGATTGAGTCCATTCAAGAAAGCGTGCCATAGTTTGCTCATCATCTTCCTTCACATTGGCTCGAATCATGGCTATCTCCATTTCCTTGTAGTATTCTTCAACACTCTTTGTTCCTTGCTTGAGGAGTTGGAGTTTCTTGAAGAGGTCACGGTTGTAGTAGGTTGGCACAAAACGTGCTCGCATGACATTCTTCATTTGAGCCCATGTGGTGATTGGAGGTTCACCTCTTGCTTGTCGTCGCTCAAGGATTTGTTCCCACCATATGAGCACATAGTCTTGGAACTCAAGTGATGCCATAGCGATCTTCTTTTCTTCATCGTAGTTGTGCAACCGGAAGATTTTTTCAACTTTCAATGCCCATGAGAGGTACTCTTCGGGGTCATTGCTTCCATTGAACTTGGGCATGGTGAATTTGAGCTTTCCATAGCGTTGCTCTTCATTGTGTTGTTGGCGATGTTGATGCTGACGCCCTTGACGTGCATTGCCATCATCTTCAAGTTGCTCTTGTCGTGGAGGAAGACCATGATCAACTTGCGCTTGTTGAACTTGAGGTTGAGGTGGAGCTTGACCAGTTTGTGGAGGAGCTTGAGGAACTTGACGTTGCAAACGTGATTGGTAGTTCCTCTCTTGGATTTCTTCTCGAAGGCTTCCTCTTGATTTAAATGCGTTAGCGATTGCGGTTGGCAATGGCTCGACTTGATTCTTGAAGGGCACGTTGCGCCTCAAGAGCTTGCGCTTCTCGTTGTTGTTGTTGGAGGCGTTGCGCCTCGGCGTCTTGTTCTTCTTGGTGTAGACGTGCTCGTTCTTCCTCTTGGCGCCGTAGTCGTTGTCGTTCTTGAGCTTGGGCAAAAGCGGCTTGGTTCGATTGAGGACGAGGGACTTGCTCATCGACTTGCTCTTGTGAGTGCTTGTCGTGTAGCGGGTTGCGAGATGCATGACGGTCTTGACGCGTTGCTCGTCGAAGTGCGTTTGATGACGGTGTACTTGAGTCGTAGAAGGTGTCGTCGGAATTAATCGACCCAGCGGCTCCGTCTTGAGGATGAAGAAGTGGAATGATGCCGGTTCCTCATCAAGGCACGGATCTCGTCCATTCTTGCATCATTCTCTTGCTTGTGAGCGTCGAACTTGTTGTTGAAGTAGTCTCTTGTACGTTACTCGGAAAGTCGCAAGTCGGTGGCGAGGTTGTCGATGCGGTCGCTCATTGCTTGTTGCTCTTGGTGCAACGCTTGTTGTGCACCAAAGAGGTGGCTCTTGGTGACGTATGATGACATGTCGTCGTCTTGCTCGATGAAGAGTGGGTTGGTAGAGGTACGTGGCCTATCCATCATTCCAAGCAAAAATATGTGAATGGTAGAAGGAGAAGAACTTATACCAATGTACCTTTGATCGATGTTGATGATGAATCAAGTTCACTCAAATGCGGACAATGAAATAGCACTATTAGTACCAATCCTTGTCGGTTCTCACACCTACACAAATAAATGCTTATGGTGGATCCTGGTGAGAATGGTGGCACAAAATTTGATGCAATTGTAAGTGAGCTTCAATAATGTTGGAAAAGATTCACAAATTTGCAAATGCAACAAGTAGACCAAGCAAGTATGGGAACACGGAAACACACACTAAATAGATAAATGGGATTGTGCAATCCAAAAGTGAGCCAAAATGTGGAATCCATGAAAATGCTCTTGTTGCACAATACTAGAGAGACGCCTAGCACGATTGCTCAATAGGCGGATACGCAAACTTGTGCACAATCTAGAAGGCAAAATTGCAACTATCTCTATCCCAAGTATGCTATATGTATGATGTTTTGGTGCTATGATCCAAGATGATCGGATATGACAATCTTAATGTTGTATGATGCTATGGTTCTTGCTCATAAGCTCTTTGCTTATCTTTCCTCTTTGCTTAAAAGCTTGGGTGGCTCTTTCACTTTTGAGCTCTTTTCTCATGCAAAACTTCACGAACCAAGATAGCAATTGTGTATGCGAAGACAACTTTGTGACACCCAAGTTGATCTCAAGATATGCTTATATTATATAGATCACAAGAAGGTTTAAATAAACCAATGGAAAGGAAAAGTGATTATTATGTTTAAATAGAACAATGGAAAGGAAAATGTGTTTAAACACATATTTCAAGGGTATATCCTTCCCAAGGACAAGCAGAGCAAGATATCCATGACAGGATATAAAGTAGAAAACCATTTAGGTAAGGGGGGAGGAATCTCATGATATTACCCATACAACGGTGTTAGGATAAGTGATAAATAAAATTTAGCATTGTGCTTCAAATGTTCCTGTTGAAAATCGGAGTACCATTGACATGCTTCGAGATAGCATTGTCATGGTCTTCAGGTGAAGATCAGACTTTGGAAACACAAAGGATCCATCAGGAATAACTTGTAGAATAAGTCTTACAGTTTCCTCATGGATGAATGGATAACCTTGCTGAAAAGGAATCTATAATGATAGGTCCTCCAAATTGGGGTGCTAGGCATGACATAATGTTAATGGGTCATCAAAGGATCAAAAACATAACTCTTGGAAACTTGTCCCAACCATCATATCTGACCGAGATTCATATCCAATTGGTGTCATGATACCTCGGACTCAGGGGGTCCGAGAGGAAAAGGTGCAACACAAATCGACGAAATGACATTGCAAGATTATCGAGAAATGAACTATGGGAGCGGGTTTCTGAGGCAATAGTTCATCATTAAACCAAGGAGGGGATGTGAAGGTGGCTGATGGGCTCAGCGACAATTCATCGAGAATTCCAAACGGATGGATTTCCATGATAATGTGAACAAGAAGATGACATTTGTTAGATCAAATGATATAGTGGGACATGCTCGACGAAAACATACATAATTAAACATTGGTTGAGCAGTGCACCGAAATATGGGTTGGGTTGCACGGCCAATGTTAGAATGGTGATTCAATTATCGAAAGACTTAGAATGAACTATCGCCCATTCACTTCAAAGCAATAGGGTTGCTAGAAGTTAAGAATCCAAACAACACCGTTCACTTGTTGGAATTAACACGGGGACCAAGAAAGAATGGTGATGGTGAGAAGTATTTCTATGTCAAGAATTCTCAAGAGGTGGAACAAATCTTAGAACATCCTTGACATAAAGGATGGTAATACTCCAAGGTAAAGAAGAACAATTGTTGGATAGCAAGGAACTCAAGGTATAACACCAAACATGAACAAGCTCGTGTTGGTGGGAAGGCAATAAAGTGGTCGCTGATAATACAATTCATCGAGGGCAAGGATGGTATTTCTCATCAGGAATTCAATTGATATCCTGGATGAGCTCGAATGTTGATGATCACGACACCTTTGTCGCGAGAGTTCATGAAGATGTAATCGATCGGCGGCGACATCAAGTCAAAGTAATGATGAAGTGAAAGGTTATTGGAACCAAAGGGTACGATACAAACTTCGAAACCAAGCTTTTGTTCAAGGCGAAATGATATGACGATGAGGATCGACGTAAGGTTAGTTCATCATCGAAAATTGTGCTCCGAGAAGAAGGACCAGGTAGTACGGTTAAAATCGGTACGACAAGGATATAGCCAAACAGGCTAGGAATGGCGTGATCGGTTACAAACTCGTACTTAAAGAAGATTATCAAGTGTCGTTGAACCGTAGTCTTTGACTCGGTTCAGTTATCGGTGTCTTTGAGTGTTTAATAACTCAGAGCCCACGAAAAATTGGAATCAGGGAAGGTAGCACTTGATGAAGAACTCATAAAAAGTTATGCGGTTCCATGATAATCTCGAGATACCGGTAACACTCGACACAAGATCAAAGTAAGGGTTGGACTGTGTATTGATCCATAGAAGGCAATTGTTTTAACTTGTCCGAGAAGTGAGATCAAAGAAGAACAAACATGGTCGGAACCACGGTTGCAAAAGGCGGATCCACGATATAAGAAAAACTTATACCAAGGAATAATTAATTTAAGAGAAGCTCTAATGATAAGATCTACATCGTGTCCATGGGCATGAACACAAGTTCAAGGTCGACTCCCACTTCTCCAATGCATAAGTTTTCATTCACTTCTCACGTTCGATGAAGTTGCAGTGTTGAAATTTTATCTGGCGAAGCACCAGAAGAATAATATTCGTGAAAAACTTTCGGGTTCACACGGTTTAGAGAAGGCATATGTTCAACCCATAGGGGCTTCTTAGAAACATATACCACAAGTTTCAAGAGTAAATAACACAAGCCCGAAAGCAGAGCATGGTTGGCCAAGCAGAGGTTACAACTTAACAAAAACATTATGTATCGTGGGAAGAACTCACAAAGTGATCAAGTGTGAAGGTCATTGTCGGATAACAATCCAACAAAGGACTTGATGGTCCACAAAGGATCTGATGTGAGTATCGATACTCAACCAGAGGAAGAAGAATGCAAGGAGATCAGATTATAGAAACAACTGACTAACTCAATTGTCAATTGCAAAGGAATTATGATTTCCAAATCAAGGGATCAGAAGCAATGCTCTGATTAGGGATGGATAAGTTGAATAGCCTTAGGGTTACAATCAACGACAATTGAATTGACTGGTCGAGAACCAATTCCGAGTTAAAAGAATGGCAGCTCAGCCCGGAAGGTAATGTATAAGGATCAATGATGATTGCGCCAGATTCACGAACATATTGAGTCAATAGACCCAAAATGATAATGACAAGGAATGTAAATAAGACTACGAGACTTATGGGATTAACCATAATGCGAGCAAGCAAGAATTTCAAGAGCCAAAGGCTCCAGAGGATTTTCGGAAGATCGAATAGTATTTTGAAGACTTTTGTGAAACTCATGAACAAGCTGGGATGAGCGGATACTCGACAAGTGCGAGGATTTATCTGAAGGGGTATTCATGTGGCAAAGAACTACTAGGCAGTAGGCACAAGGTATTCTCGGAACAATAAAGAAAACTTCGGGGTATCTTGCAATAACAAGATCAATGGGGGATGATCGTATGAATGGCAAGTGTAAGTAGTTTTCCATACGGATTTATCGGTGGTCAGGAATAGCAAAAGTGATGGGCACAAAGTCTCGAGAGAACATCAGAGAGTATCTTCGGAATCTTCTGATTAGCGCAGCGATCATCTGAAGTGAGGGCTCTCCGGGAGAAAGTACTTGCGAGAACCTAAAGTTAGTTTTGTTTTTAGCAAAATCGTTTAACCCGAATAGAAGAGAGTTCAGAATCCCAGAGTAAAGATCGAGGAGTAAAAGATCCTAATACCACCCAATGGCGACATGGGCCCATGGCCCGCATAGCCATGTTAGTAAAAGTTTTGTAAAGTCTAGGCTCGACTTCGGCCAAGGAGTTGGAAAAGGGATTCCCTACAGGCGATGGCTCGATACCAACTTGACGCCCCGATTTAATCGTACACTAATCATGCACGCAAATGTATGCGATCAAGATCGAGACTCACAGGAAGATATCACAGCACAACTCTACAAATAAAATAAGTCATACAAGCATCATAATACAAGCCAGGGGCCTCGAGGGCTCGAATACAAGTGCTCGATCATAGGCAGTCGGCCGGAAGCAACAATATCTGAGTACGGACATAAGTTAAACAAGTTTGCCTTAAGAAGGCTAGCACAAACCGGGATCTGATTGAAAGAGGAATGGGCCTCCCGCCTCGATCCTCCTAGCTACTCCCAGTGCGTCGTCGCTGAGGCTGCTGCGTAGTAGTAGGCACCTCCAGAGTAGTAGTCGCCATCGACGGTGGCGTCGCCTCACTGTGCTCCATCGTCTGCTGCAGCAATCGAGTAGAGGTAGGGAAAAGGGGGAACAAGGCAACCGTGAGTACTCATCCAAAGTACTCGCAAGCAAGGAGCTACACTACATATGCATGGATATATGTGTAAAGGCCATATCAGTGGACTGAACTGCAGAATGCCAGAATAAGAGGGGGATAGCTAGTCTTAACGAAGACTACGCTATACCAACTTGTGACGCCCCCGATTTAATCGTACACTAATCATGCACGCAAATGTGTACGATCAAGATCAGGGACTCACGGGAAGATATCACAACACAACTCTACAAATAAAATAAGTCATACAAGCATCATAATACAAGCCGAGGGCCTCGAGGGCTCGAATACAAGTGCTCGATCATAGACGAAGTCATGGAAGCAACAATATCTGAAGTACGGACATAAGTTAAACAAGTTTGCCTTAAGAAGGCTAGCACAAACTGGGATATAGATCGAAGAGGAACAGGCCTCCTGCAGGATCCTCCTAGCTACTCACAGTGGTCGCCGTCGGGCTGCACGTAGTAGTAGGCACCTCCAGTAGTAGTAGTCGCCATCGACGGTGGCGTCTGCTCCTGTGCTCCATCATGCAGTTGCGACAATCGAGTAGAGGTAGGGGAAAAAGGGGGAACAAGGCAACCGTGAGTACTCATCCAAAGTACTGCAGCAAGGAGCTACACTACATATGCATGGATATATGTGTAAAGGCCATATCGCGACTGAACTGCAGAATGCCGTAATAAGAGGGGATAGCTAGTCTTAACGAAGACTACGCTTCTGGTCACCTGTCTTGCAACAAGTAGAAGAGGGTCATCCAAGTCCTCCAAGTAACATCACATAGCAATAATCCTACCACCCGATCCCTCCTCATATCCCCGAGAGAGCGACCACCGGTTGTATCCGCACTTGGAAGGGTGTGTTTTATCAAGTATCCGGTTCTAGTTGTCATAAGCTCAAGGTACAACTCCAAGTCGTCTGTTACCGAAGATCATGGCTATTCGAATAGATTAACTTCCACTGCAGGGTGCACCATCTTACCCAAAGACGCGCTTGATCCCATTTGGCCGGACACACTTTCCTGGGTCATGCCCGGCCGCGGAAGATCAACACGTCGCAGCCCCACCTAGGCACAACAGAGAGGCCAACACGCCGGTCTAAACCTAAGCGCGCAGGGGTCTGGGCCCATCGCCCTGAGCACACACCGCTATGCGAGGGCGGCCGGAAGCACCCTAAGCAGCGAGCGTTCCAGTCCAATCCGGTGGCGCGCTCGTCGTCGGCTGACGTCTCAAGTGCTTCTACCGATACCACGGCCGGGATACCCATAACTACTCCCGCGTAGATGGTTAGTGCGTATAAGCTTGTAGCCAACTTAGATCAAATACCAAGACCTCGTTAAGCGTGTTAAGTATCATGAGCGCCCGAACAGGGCCAGGCCCACCTCTCTCCTAGGTGGTCTCAACCTGCCCACAGCTCCGCCACAAGTAACAGTCGGGGGCCGTCGGGAACCCAGGCCCACCTCTACCGGGATGGAGCCACCTGTCCTTTCAGCCCCCATCTCCGAACAGTACCACAGGTAATGTAATAGTGTAAAGTATATAGTATATACCCGTGATCAACTCCCGAGTGATCACGGCCCGATAGTATAGCACGGCAGACGGACAAGAATGTAGGGCCACAGATGAAAGTACTAGCATCCTATACTAAGCATATAGGATTGCGTAAGGTAACAACAAAAGTAACAAGGACGAAGCTATGCAAAGAGTATAGGAGTATCTGAAAAGCAGTAACATGCTATACTACTCTAATGCAAGCAAGATAGAGAAGAGTAGGCGATATCCGTGATCAAGGGGGGCTTGCCTGGTTGCTCGAGACAAGGAGGGGTCGTCGGTGGCGTAGTCGATCACAGGGGCATCGACATCGGTCTCGAGTCTCTAGGAAAGGAGTAATGGAGGGAACACAATAAATAACGGAGCAATCAAATGTAACACAAAGCAAGACGCGGCAATACGTTGTGCTAGGGGTGACCTAACGTAGGGATAGGCGATAGCGGTGAAGGGGGAAACATCCGGGAAAATATCCCCGGTGTTTCGTGTTTTCGGGCAGAGGAGACGGAGGGGGAAAGTTGCGAGTTTGATATGTTAGGGGTGCGTGGCGGACGAACGGACTGCGTATCCGGATTCGTCTCAATGCTACGAGCAACTTTCATGTATAAAAGTATTTTCATCCGAGTTACGGATTATTTTATATTAATTTTTAAAGTTTTATTTCAATTTTGGAATTAACAGATTTTATTTAATTAGAAAAGGTAATTATTGGGCCAGCGTGACATCAGCATGATGTCAGCAGGTCTACAGGTTGACTAGGTCAACCCTGGCACGTGGGGCCCGGTTGTCATTGACTAACACTAATTAATAGTTTAATTAGTTGATAAGTTAATTAGGTTAATTAACAGAATTAATTAAGTTAATTAACTAATTTTAATTATTATTATTATGTCTTTTGTTTAACCCTTTTATTTTCGTTTTCTATACTACTACGAGGACGGGCCCCACGTGCCATAGGCACGAAGGCCAAAAGCAGGCTAATCTGGGCGAAAGCAGGCAGAGCCTCGGGTGCAAGGCCATGGCGCGCAAGGCGTCACCGGAGGCCTGCTGTAGCGTGTGGCCAGCAGCGTGGCGGCCGGAAGGAAAAGTGCGGGAGGAGGCGGACGCCGCCGAAAGTCCGCCAACAAGCAGCGTGGCGTGGGTTACGTCTGTAGCGAAGGCGATCGAACAGCCGGCGGCTTCGGATCGAGGGGGAGAGGCCGATGGCCTCACCAATTGAAAGAGGAGCGGGCGGCGAGGCTCGGGGAGGTCGGAGGCAGCGTTCGGGAGGCAGGCCGTCAGGGTAGCTCCGAAGGGTCCAATGGCCGGACGACGGCCAGCGAGTAGCGATGCAGAGATGCGGGTTCTGGGAGGCCTTCGTGGAGGAAGAGGAGTGGCGGTGACGAGGGAGGCGCAGGAGGAAGGGAGCCGCGAGGAGAAGGCCGAGGTGGCGGTGCTCGGCGCCGCGAAGCGACGGGCTACTGGCGTCGAGCGACGGGCGCAGGATGAGGCGGCGGTCGGGCGCGTTTCCCCGATCCAGATCGGGGAACGAGGGAGACGCGGGGTGGGACGAGTGGGAGTGGGGGTGCGCTAGAGTTTGAAGGGGTTTAGTAAGGCGGGCCGGGCGGTTTGGGCCCTCGACAGCACCTTCGGGCCGAGGCCCAGTGGGGGGGAGGCCTTTTCTGATTTTCTTTCTTTTGTTCTATTTTTGTTTATTATTCCTTTTCTGTTTTCTGTTTTATTTTAGTTCCTCTTTTATTTTAGTTTTATACACTATAAAAGTAGTCCCTAATTTAGTGTTAGTAATTAGCTACTGCCACATAAGTTTGGGCAACAAAATAAATTAGTTTAATATTTTATTTATTGTAAAAGGCATTCAACTAATTGTCTTTGCTACTGTTTGAAACATTTTAGAGTATTTTACACTTTTATAAAAGTGTTGTTTCTCCACCATACTTACTTATGCATTATTTGGCTCACTCCGAACAATTTAGTTTTAATATTTGAAAACTTTTATTGTTTGCTTGGTTTTAAATTTGAATTCTAACCGGTTTCGAACTACTGCGAGATTAGCAACAGTAATGGAGGTGACGTGGCATCATTAGCAGAGGTTTACTGTAGCTTAAATACCCGGGCGTCACAGAGGGCGCGCCCTACCCCCCTGGGCGCACCCCCTGCCTCGTGGGCACCTCGTGTGTTCTCCGGACTCCGTTTTCTTCCACGATACTTCTTTTGGTCGGTAAAAATTCATTATATAATCACCCAAAGGTTTTGACCATCGTACCACGCAAATATCTCCTGTTCTTGTTCCGAGCTGTTTTCTGCTAGAGTTTTCAAGGCCAGGCATCATGCCGTCCCCCTCCTCCAACAACGCGGGCAGCGATGCTTGGCTAATGAAGATAGAGACGAAGAGAGAGAAAATCAGGGAAATCAAGGAAGGTGACAAGATTAAGGAGGTCGCAAAGGAGCAAGTCCCAACAGTAGAAGATGAAGGCTTCTCTCAACCTTACTACAATCATCTCACCCCAACTGAGATTGAAGCTTTCAAGGTGATTGAGCTAGTTCGCATACAAAATAAATATCTAACACGTGAAAATCTTTTGTTCAAGAGCATATCGCCGCACTCAAGGGCATTATCCGCAAGTTGGAGGACGTCCTACGCTCGATGTGTGACACACCATCATCAACAAACTCCATCATCACCACCTCCGGAGAACTGAGTATCGGGTATGGGCACTCCCCTTGGCAACTGCCAAGCTTGGGGGAGGTGCCCCGTTATCGTATCACCATCACACTTCTATCCTTACCGTTTTCTTAGTTCGATCCTTTTGGTAATATCTTGATCTAGTAGAGTAAAGTTTTAGCATGATCTAGTTTTGAGTTTTGCTTTATGATCCTTCTATGTAATCGAGTCCGTGAGCTATATATAATAATGATTAGTTTTGAGTCGGGGGCTTTGCTATCTTGCTATGATCTTGAGGGAACAAAAAAAAGAATAAAAAGAAATAAAGAGATCATATTGAGCTTATGAAGAGTAATGATTTCACATATAAAGGGTATGATGAATAAAAGTTGTTGAGAGTTGACAAACATAGTTTTGGTCATCGTTGCAATTAATAGGAAGTAACGAAGAAAGAGAGGTTTCACATATAAATATACTATCTTGAACATCTTTTATGATTGTGACCACTCATTAAAATATGACATGCTAAAAGGTTGATGTTGGACAAGGAAGACAACGTAATGTGTTATGTTTTCTTATATATGAAATAAAGTATATTGTCATGGATCATCCAACATGTTGAGCTTGCCTTTCTCCCTCATGCTAGCCAAATTCTTTGCACCAAGTATAGATATTACTTGTGTTTCCAAACATCCTTAAACCCAGTTTTGCCATGAGAGTCCACCATATCTACCTAGGGATTGAGTAAGATCCTTCAAGTTGTCATTGTTACAAGCAATAAAAATTTCTCTCTAAATATGTATGATCTATTAGTGTGGAGAAAATAAGCTTTATACGAGCTTGTGATACGAAAGAAATAAAGCGATGGACTGCATAATGAAGGTCCCTATCACAAGTGGCAATATAAAGTGACGTTATTTTGCAATAAGGTTTTGTGCATCCAACCATAAAAGCACATGACAACCTCTGCTTCCCTCTACGAAGGGCCTATCTTTGATTTTTTGTCTTATACCTTATACAAGAGTCATGGTGATTTTCACCATTCCTTTTTACACTTTATCCTTTGGCAAGCACTATGTGTTGGAAAGATCCTGATATATTTATCCAATTGGATGTGGGTTTTCATAAAGCATTATTATTGACATTACCCTTGAGGTAAAAGGTTGGGAGGCAAAACTATAAGCCCCTATCTTTCTCTGTGCCCGATTAAAACTTCATACCCATAAGTATTGCGTGAGTGTTAGCAAGTGTGAAAGACTAAATGATAGTTGAGTACGTGGACATGCTGAAAAGCTCTTATATTGACTCTTTCCGATGTTATGATAAATTGCAATTGCTTCAATGACTGAGAGTATAGTTTGTTAGTTTTCAATGAAGTTCTGATTCATACTTTACATTGTGAACAGATTGTTACTTTACATATATATATATTGCTGTTTTAAGAATGATCATGATGCCCTCATGTCCGTATTTTATTTTATTGATACCTTTATCTCTAAACATGTGGACATATTTTTCGATATCGGCTTCCGCTTGAGGACAAGCGAGGTCTAAGCTTGGGGGAGTTCATACGTCCATTCTGTATCATGCTTTTATATCGATATTTATTGCATTATGGGCTGTTACTACACATTATGTCACAATAGTTATGCCTTTTCTCTCTTATTTTACAAGGTTTACATGAAGAGGGAGAATGTTGGCGAAATTTGGAATTATGGGCTGGAAAAGGAGCAAATATTAGAGACCTATTCTGCACAACTCAAAAGTCCTGAAACTCCACAAAAGTCAGCTTTGGAATATATTAAAATATTGGGCGAAGAAAGCATCGGAGGGGCCACCCACCCACCGTCCACGAGGGTGGAGGGCGTGCCCTACCCCCGGGCGCCGCCTCGTGGGCCACCTAGAAGCCCCGGATGCCCATCTTCCGATATACGGTGTGTTTTGCCCTGGAAAAAAAATAAGAAGGAAGCTTTGGAATGACGCCCGCCGTCTCGAGGCGGAACTCTTGTGAAACTAATCTAGGGCTCCGGAGCTGTTCTGCCGGGAACATCCCTCCGGGAGAAATCATCACCATCGTCATCACCATCGATCCTCTCATCGGGAGGGGGTCAATCTCCATCAACATCTTCACCTACACCATCTCCTCTCAAACCCTAGTTCATCTCTTGTATCAGATCTTTGTCTCAAAACCTCAGATTGGTACCTGTGGGTTGCTAGTAGTGTTGATTACTCCTTGTAGTTGATGCTAGTTGATGCTAGTAGTTGATGCTAGTAGTTGGTTTGTTTATGTTCAGATCCTTTATGCACGTTATTACCCCTCTGATTATGAACATGAATATGATTTGTGAGTAGTTACCTTTGTTCCCGAGGACATGGGAGAAGTCTTGTTATAAGTAGTCATGTGAATTTGGTATTAGATTCGATATTTTGATGAGATGTATGTTGTCTTTCCTCTAGTGGTGTTATGTGAACATCGACTACATGACACTTCACCATTATTTGGGCCTAGGGGAAGGCATTGGGAAGTAATAAGTAGATGATGGCTTGCTAGAGTGATAGAAGCTTAAACCCTAGTTTATGTGTTGCTTCGCAAGGGGCTGATTTGGATTCACATGTTTCATGCTATGGTTAGGTTTACCTTAATTCTTCTTTCGTAGTTGCGGATGCTTGCAAGAGGGGTTAATCATAAGTGGGATGCTTGTCCAAGGAAGGGCAATACCCAAGCACCGGTCCACCCTCGTATCAAATTATCAAAGTAACGAACGCAAATCACATGAGCATGATGAAAACTAGCTTGACGATAATTCCCATGTGTCCTCGGGAGCGTTTTCCTTTATATAAGAGTTTGTTCAGGGTTGCCCTTTGCTAGAAAAAGAATTGGGCCACCTTGTTGTCCCTTGTTTACTTTTGTTACTTGTTACCCGTTACGAATTACCTTATCACAAAACTATCTGTTACCGATATTTTCAATGCTTGAAGAGAATACCTTACTGAAAACCGCTTGTCATTTCCTTCTGCTCCTCGTTGGGTTCAACACTCTTACTTATCGAAAGGACTACGATAGATCCCCTATACTTGCTGGTCATCAGCAACATATGGAGATATATGACAAGAAGCAATAACAATCATGTGCAAAGCATGGAAATGGTTGTCATCAACTGCATGAAATGAGCAAGTATAAATAATGGTGATGCAACATAAGCAAACATAGAGATCAAGTCGTGCAAACTAGTGGAGCGAAGATGCAACACACTGGGGGAAATCATGGCAATCATGTCATGTGAGCAAATACTAGGCATAGGCAATGTGGATGAAATATCGCGAGCAAGAACACAAAGCAAGATCAAAGTATCATCATAGGAATGGGTCACAAGAGGAACATGGCAATAACAAGCAATATCTCCACCAAGCTTGCAAATACACATACAAGTAGTAGAATCAATTATCATGTGTAATGCAAAGCATGGGTCACAAATGCATGGCAAAGGCATAGGAATGAGCATATCATGCAAAGTGAACATGGCAAGATGGGCATAGAATATATAATGGACAATAACCAAAAGCCAAGTGAGGGCCATGTAGAAGAAATGCGCGAAGAGAGCGGTGGGAAAGATAATCCATGGGATCCCAAGTCATCATTGCTCTCTAGAGCTTGTTTTGTCAACTCTTGGGATTGTGAGGTTGACAAGTATTCATGGGTACCTACACAAAAGAGACAGAAACCAAAGAAATTGTGCGTATGGTAAATGTACACATCATCCATCCTGATGTGTATGTGCACGTATGAGTTAGCACAAGATAAGCATCGCTCAAAGAAATTTGATGCATGGTATAAGAACATGTCATCCATCATGAAAGAATAGTTGTTATGTATAACACGATGGGGACACAAATTGAGCATACAATTATATGGCACATCAATAGCATTATCATTCATGGGGAGCATATTGTGCACATAATTATTGGGATTATGCAATGGATAGGATGAATCAAAATCTCCTAAAATGTATGAGGAAACTATGGGGCTCTCCTCATGAGCAATATTGGAAACAACATATGGAGAAAATGGACAACATCCAAAACAATGCATATCCGAAGTTAGGTGGTCATGGCATGTCATATGAGATAAATGATGCAAAGGGAGCATATCAATATCATCGCAAGAGAAACAAATGCCAATAACCATGGGCTTTTCATCTATGCCATAAGTGCAAATTGGGTTAATTTTTAGTGGCATATGCATAGTCACTATGAAGAGATTGCAAATATGACATATGATTGATCTCATGCATAGCATATGACAAGTCAAGCGGATTGTCAAACATGATGTGTCCTAAAGAATTGTCACAAGAAATCCTATGTAACATGGCATCACAACTAATAGACTCCACATGAGAATCATCATACTCATCGTAAATGGGCAAGAAATCATCACATGAGGAAGTCGCACTAGCATGAATCATGGTACTAGGTGTATCAACATCATGCAAGCAATTGCTACCTCTTGAGCACTATGTTAGTTTTCCCTTGAAGAGGAAAGGGTAATGCAGCAAAGTAGCATAAGTATTTCCCTCAGTTTTTGAGAACCAAGGTATCAATCCAGTAGGAGGCCACGCACGATTCCCTCGTACCTACACACAAAAAAAATCCTCGCAACCAACGCAATAAAGGGGTTGTCAATCCCTTATGGTCACTTACGAGAGTGAGATCTGATAGATATGATAAGATAATATTTTTGGTATTTTTATGATAAAGATGCAAAGTAAAGAAAGTAAAATAAAACGGCGCTGTAAATAGCTTGTTGTCGGAGATTAATATGATGGAAAATAGACCCGGGGCCTAGGTTTCACTAGTGCCTTCTCTCAAGAGCATAAGTATTACGGTGGGTGAACAAATTACTGTTGAGCAATTGATGTAATTGAGCATAGTTATGAGAATATCTAGGTATGATCATGTATATAGGCATCACGTCCGAGACAAGTAGACCGACTCACCTTTTGCATCTACTACTATTACTCCACACATCGACCGCTATCCAAAGATGCATGTAGAGTATTAAGTTCATAAGAACAGAGTAATGCTTTAAGCAAGATGACATGATGTAGAGGGATAAACTCATGCAATATGATACAAACCCATCTTGTTATCCTCGATGGCAACAATAGAATACGTGCCTTGCTGCTCCTACTGTCACTGGGAAAGGACACCGCAAGATTGAACCCAAAGCTAAGCACTTCTCCCATTGCAAGAAAGATCAATCTAGTAGGCCAAACCAAACCGATAATTCAAGAGACTTGCAAAGATAACCAATCATACATAAAAGAAGTCAGAAGATTCAAATATTGTTCATAGATAAACTTGATCATAAACCCACAATTCATCGGTCTCAACAAACACACCGCAAAATAAGATTACATCGAATAGATCTCCACGAGAGAGGGGGAGAACATTGTATTGAGATCCAAAGAGAGAGAAGTCATCTAGCTAATAACTATGGACCCAAGGTCCGAGGTAAACTACTCACACATCATCGGAGAGGCTATGGTGTTGATGTAGAAGCCCTCCGTGATCGATGCCTCCCTCGTGAGCTCCTAAACAGGCCCCAAGATGGGATCTCACGGGTATAGAAGGTTGGGCGGTGGAATTAGGTTTTTGGCTCCGTGTCCGTAGTTTGGGGGCACGTAGGTATATATAGGAGGAAGGAGTACGTCGATGGAGCAACAGGGGGCCACGAGGGTGGAGGGCACGCCTGTGGGGGTAGGCGCACCCCTACCTCGTGCCCTCCCTGGTTGATGTCTTGACGTAGGGTCCAAGTCCTCTAGATCACGTTCGCTTCAAAATCACGTTCCCGAAGGTTTCATTCCGTTTGGACTCCGTTTGATATTCTTTTTCTGCGAAACTCAAATAGGCAAAAACAAGCAGTGCATTTGGGCCTCCGGTTAATAGGTTAGTCCCAAAAATAATATAAAAGTGTATGATAAAGCCCAATAATGTCCAAAATGTAATATAATATAGCATGGAACAATCAAAAATTATAGATATGTTGGAGACGTATCAAGCATCCCCAAGCTTAATTCCTGCTCGTCCTCGAGTAGGTAAATGATAAAAACAGAATTTTTGATGTGGAATGCTACTTGGCATAATTTCAATGTAATTCTTCTTAGTTGTGGTATGAATATTCAGATCCGAAAGATTCAAGACAAAAGTTTAATATTGACATAAAAATAATAATACTTCAAGAATACTAACTAAGCAATTATGTCTTCTCAAAATAGCATGGCCAAAGAAAGTTATCCCTACAAAATCATATAGTCTGGCTATGCTCTATCTTCACCACACAAAATATTTAAATCATGCACAACCCCGGTGACAAGCCAAGCAATTGTTTCATACTTTTAGTGTTCTCAAACTTTTTCAATCTTCACGCAATACATGAGCGTGAGCCATGGACATAGCACTATATGTGGAATAGAATGGTGGTTGTGGAGAACACAAAAAAAGGATAAGATAGTCTCACATCAACTAGAGGCGATCAACGGGCTATGGAGATGCCCATCAATAGATATCAATGTGAGTGAGTAGGGATTGCCATGCAACGGATGCACTAGAGCGATAAGTATATGAAAGCTCAACAAAAGAAACTAAGTGGGTGTGCATCCAACTTGCTTGCTCACGAAGACCTAGGGCATTTTGAGGAAGCCCATCATTGGAATATACAAGCCAAGTTCTATAATGAAAAATTCCACTAGTATATGAAAGTGATATCATAGGAGACTCTCTATCATGAAGATAATGGTGCTACTTTGAAGCACAAGTGTGGTAAAAGGATAGTAACATTGTCCCTTCCTCTTTTTCTCTCATTTTTATTTGGGCCTTTTTTATGGCCTCTTTTTTCCCTTTTTTTTATTTTTCGTCCGGAGTCTCATCCCGACTTGTGGGAGAATCATAGTCTCCATCATCCTTTCCTCACTTGGGACAATGCCCTAAAAAATGATGATCATCACACTTTTATTTACTTACAACTCAACAATTACAACTCAATACTTAGAACAAAATATGACTCTATGTGAATAATGCCTCCGTGATGTAGGGATATGCAATGAATCAAGAGTGACATGTATGAAAGAATTATGAACGGTGGCTTTGCCACAAATACAATGTCAACTACATGATCATGCGAAGCAATATGACAATGATGGAGCGTGTCATAGTAAACGGAATGGTGGTAAGTTGCATGGCAATATATCTCGGAATGGCTATGGAAATGCCATAATAGGTAGGTATGGTGGCTGTTTTGAGGAAGGTATATGGTGGGTGTATGATACCGCTAAACGTATACTGGGACAGAGAGGCTAGCAATGGTGGAAGGAGGAAAAGTGCATATAATCCATGGACTCAACATTAGTCATAAAGAACTCATATACTTATTGCAAAAATCTACAAGTTATCAAAGCAAAGTATTACGCGCATGCTCCTAGGGGGGTAGATTGGTAGGAAAAGACCATCGCTCGTCCCTGACCACCACTCATAAGGAAGACAATCAATAAATAAATCATGCTCCGACTTCATCACATAACGGTTCACCATATGTGCATGCTACGGGAATCACAAACTTTAACACAAGTATTTCTCAAATTCAAAACTACTCAACTAGCATGACTCTAATATCACCATCTTCATATCTCAAAACAATTATCAAGCATCAAACTTCTCATAGTATTCAACACACTCATAAGAATTTTTTTTTTTTACTAATCTTGAATGCCTATTATTGTTAAAGCAAACTACCATGCTGTTTTGTAGGACTCTCAAAATAATATAAGTGAAGCATGAGAGATCAATAGTTTCTATAAAACAAAATCACCACCGTGCTCTAAAAGATATAAGTGAAGCACTAGAGCAAAAACTATGTAACTCAAAAGATATAAGTGAAGCACATAGAGTATTCTAATAATTTCTGAATCATGTGTGTCTCTCTCAAAAGGTGTGTACAGCAAATATGATTGTGGTAAACTAAAAAGCAAAGACTCAAATCATACAAGACGCTCCAAGCAAAACACATATCATGTGGTGAATAAAAATATAGCTCCAAGTAAAGTTACCGATGGAAGTAGATTTAAAGAGGGGATGCCTTCCGGCATCCCCAAGCTTTGGCTTTTGGGTGTCCTTAGATTATCTTCGGTGCCATGGGCATCCCCAAGCTTAGGCTCTTGCCACTCCTTGTTCCATAATCCATCAAATCTTTCACCCAAAACTTGAAAACTTCACAACACAAAACTCAGCAGAAAATCTCGTAAGCTCTGCTAGCGGAAGAAAACAAAAAGACCACTTCAAGGTACTGTAATGAACTCATTCTTTATTTATATTGGTGTTAAACCTACTGTATTCCAACTTCTATGGTTTATAAACTATTTTACTAGCCATAGATTCATCAAAATAAGCAAACAACACACGAAAAACAGAATCTGTCAAAAACAGAATAGTCTGTAGTAATCTGTAACTAACGCAAACTTCTGGAACTCCAAAACTTCAGCCAAAATAGGAAGACCTAGACAATTTGTTTATTGATCAGAAGCAATTGGAATCAATATTTTATCACGTTCTGGTGATTTTTAACAATTATTTTCGTGACAGAACGTTTCTGGAATTTTCTGCAAGATCAAATAACTATCATCCAAGAAGATCCTATAGGTTTAACTTGGCACAAACACTAATTAAAACTTAAAAACAAGTCTAACCAGAGGCTAGATCAAAGATTTATTCCTAAACATAAGCGAAAAGCAAAAAAAAACTAAAAATAAAATTGGGTTGCCTCCCAACAAGCGCTATCGTTTAACGCCCCTAGCTAGGCATAAAACCAAGGATAGATCTAGGTATTGCCATAATAATAGGATAGATCATTAAAACTCATTTCATATTCTCTACGTTCAGCAGCAAGTTTTCTTTGAGGCAAGCAAAAGTAATCAAAAGGGCTAAATTTAATGGGACAAAAGTCCCCAAGATCAACTTTAGGAGGTATAGGTTCCTCCTTCGCCCTTCAGATTGCACAACCAATTCATCATTATAAGCATTCTTTTGACAGAACTTTGTGAGCCTATACTCGAGAGAATATCCTAGCTCATTATTTCGAATAGCAAAATCATTATTAAGTTCAGAAATTCTATCAACTAGAATATTGGTAGGAATCTTTTTTATAAGCTTTTCATTAAAAGCAACATAATCTAGAGATTGAAAACGCATTATTTCCTCTTGATCAAATAAGATAGTTTCTATGGGAGGACGTCTAGCATCCACCCTATAATGCGCAAAGATTTCTTTGGCCTCTTTTATAATAAATCTGAACTCATGAGCCAAAAAGATAGTAGCGGCACGCTTAACAGAAGAATGCTCAATGTTAGAAAATTCTAGGAAAATCCTCTGTATGCAGGGATGCATGTGCATAAATTGTCTTTCAAGTTCAACTACAAGCATGGCAATAGCGTCCGCAAGACTACTAGTTCTATGTAGAATAGAACTGCCCATAGAAGGCAAAGCACCGGCACAAGTAAAGAAATCTTGAATAACCCCTTCTCCAATAATATTACCACCACCAATTCGGAATTTTTTTTGTATGTAAGAGAGGGGGTTCTTCAGCAGGAGCATCAGAATTTTCCATGCTATTACTATTGTCCATATCGACAATAGTTTCCCCATTTCAGAACTAACGGCAGAAAGTGCGAGGAGCAAAAAGAAAGAGGGAGGCAAACAGAAAAGAGAGGGCGAATAAAACAGCAAGGGTGAAGTGGGGGAGAGGAAAACGAGAGGCAAATGGAGAATAATGTAATTCGGGAGATAAGGGTTTGTGATGGGTACTTGGTATGTTGACTTTGCGTAGACTCCCAAGAACGGCGCCTGTAAATCCTTCTTGCTTCCTCTTGAGCACAAGCGTTGGTTTTCCCTTGAAGAGGAAAGGGTGATGCAAAGCAGTAGCGTAAGTATTTCGCTTCGAGTTTTGAGAACCAAGGTATCAATCCAAGAGGAGGCCACGCACGAGTCCCTCGCACATACAAAAACAAATAAATCCTCACAACCAACACGATAAAGTGGTTGTCAATCCCTTCACGGTCACTTACGAGAGTGAGATATGATAGATATGATAAGATAATATTTTTGGTATTTTTATGATAAAGATGCAAAGTAAACAAAGTAAAAAAAAAAACATCGCCAGAAATAGCTTGTTGTCGGGAGATTAATATGATGGAAAATAGACCCGGGGGCCTTAGGTTTCACTAGTGGCTTCTCTCAAGAGCATAAGTATTACGGTGGGTGAACAAATTACTGTTGAGCAATTGACAGAATTGAGCATAGTTATGAGAATATCTAGGTATGATCATGTATATAGGCATCACGTCCGAGACAAGTAGACCGACTCTCACCGCATCTACTACTATTACTCCACACATCGACCGCTATCCAAAGATGCATCTAGAGTATTAAGTTCATAAGAACAGTAGTAACGCTTTAAGCAAGATGACATGATGTAGAGGGATAAACTCATGCAATATGATATAAACCCCATCTTGTTATCCTCGATGGCAACAATAGAATACGTGCCTTGCTGCCCCTACTGTCACTGGGAAAGGACACCGCAAGATTAAACCCAAAGCTAAGCACTTCTCCCATTGCAAGAAAGATCAATCTAGTAGGCCAAACCAAACCGATAATTCAAGAGACTTGCAAAGATAACCAATCATACATAAAAGAATTCGTAAGATTCAAATATTGTTCATAGATAAACTTGATCATAAACCCACAATTCATCGGTCTCAACAAACACACCGCAAAAGAAGATTACATCGAATAGATCTCCACGAGAGAGGGGGGAACATTGTATTGAGATCCAAAAAGAGAGAAGAAGCCATCTAGCTAATAACTATGGACCCGAAGGTCTGAGGTAAACTGATGTGGAGCATCCTACGGTCATCACCATGTCAAGAGTCCGTTTGGGAAGTGACACGTGCGACCTCTACCTCTCATACATAAAGGTGAATCTTCTCCTTTACACGTGTTCACTTGACCCCTTCGAGGATGGTATACAACTTGACACTCCACTCGTGTGCATACATAGGTATTGCCGGAACTCCATGGACGAGGAGGAGTGTGAGCACAAGTGTACAACTACACCATCCGCGAGTGAGGCATGGAAGAGAAGGAAGAAGTGGACCCGCCCTGTCTGGAACGAGCGGTACTACCGCCCACACCAGGCGGTACTACCGCTGAAGGCACATCGGGCGGGTAAAACCGGCTCGACCACCGCCCAACTAACCGCCGAGCTTCAGATTCGAAAGCGGTGTAAGACTGCACAGCCTCGGTTGTTCCCCAGCTGCGTCTAGACCGGTACAACCGCCCTACCACCGTACAACCGCTCCCTTCCTTCATGAAAGCACCTCCGTAAATGTGCACTGAGCTCCTAGCGGTACAACCACTCACACTTCCGGTACAACCGCCTCACTGTCTTGCAAGCAGGAGAGGGGTTTCACCCCATGTATCCCCCAACTTACCCCTTGGACTATATATACTTGTCCCTTAGCTCCATACTAGGGTTAGCAAATATGATAGCTCATTCTTAGGTGAGCTTTGCTCCTACCTCTACTCTTGAGAGAGAGAGAGAGACAACCACTCCCATGGAGTTCAAGACCTCCATGTGAGAAGATCCTCGGATATCATCAAGACTTGTGGGAAGATCCATCTAAGATATCATCAAGACCTCCTCTTGGAGATGAACCTTACCTTGTATCTTTCCCTTTGTTGTTCATGTACTTTGTGATCTTGTGTGTTTGATTGTCTAGTGGATGTGTGATCGGACTTGTTCTTGAGTGTTTCCCCTTGTGATTTCTCTCCGTTCTTCCTCGTGTTCATCGTGTTCTTCGAGGGATCCCACTCCAAACGTGAAAGATCGGCCTACACCGGGTTAGCCCCGCATCATATGGTATCATGAGCCACGTTTATCACGTATTTGGAGTCCCTCCCATCGTTTTCTAGCCTTGTTTTGTTGTGTTCTTCCCCAAAATCCGAAAATCCCCACCAAAAATAGCCCCAAAATTTTTGTGATTTGTTGGTTTGATGATGTTTTGTTGATTTTGATCCGTGGATTTGCTTGGTTTCAAGTGGATCTAGCATCTCCCCAAGTTTCCCCATCTTTCCTCCACGAAATCTCTCCAATTTTGCCCCCGAAATCATCCATTTCCGCCCCAAAATCGCGCCCCGATTCGATCTGCGAAAAATCCCGACACGAGCGGTACTACCGCCCCTCCAAGCTGTACAACCGCTGGGTACCACAAGCGGTACTACCGCCCCCCCCCCAAGCGGTACAACCGCCCTCCCGCTTCAAGCTTTGAGTTTCAATTGCTTTGCCATAATTTCCACATCCGAGTCCGATTTTCAGTTCTTTAGCTCGTTGAGAAGCTATTGACATCCCCCATCCATCTAGATAGGTTCCAACACCATTTTACTCCATCAAATTTTCCAAAATTTGGAACGTTTGCCTAGGCCCTCCACCATATCATCCGCATAGCCACCATCGACTTCCGCAACCTAACCCATTTTGCTTGCCATAGCATTAGTGGTTGATTGAGTAGTGATTCAAGTCTCCTAAGGTGTTTCGGCTACTTAGGGACGATTGCTTCTTCTTCAACCACCACCTCCACTTCCGCACAGGCTTACCCCCATACACTTCCACCCCAACTTAAACCAATTTTGTTTGAGCTTTTTGAGTTGTGGCTTGTGTCTCCTAAGGTGTTTCGGCTACTTAGGAACGGCAACTTCAACTTCGACGCGTGTATAGCCCATCATTCCACCTCCGCATTGCCAAGTGCAAACCACCACCGCTTTCCCGCTACCACCATTTTGACATTTGCCTTTGGAGATTTTGAGTTTGCGGTTTTTATTTCCGTTTCCTAGGGTGTTTCGGCTAACTAGGAACGGGTCGACATCGGCAACACCGCCTCTCATCATCACCAAGGATGGTAACCTCAAGGCGCCCATTGTATATTCCCTTGCAAATTGCATTGATAACCCCTAGCCCATTTTAAGGCCGCTTGCCTATCGAGACTAGCCATTTGACTATTGTCGGCCACGTTACTTGTGCACATTAGTGATCTACACCATCCATTGCATACCTACCATATCATATTGGTATCATATCATATCTTGTGTCACAAGTTTGTTCCCGCATATACACAATTGCTATCTTGATTTGTGCATTGTGCAAAAGTGGCCATAGAAAAAAAATAAGCTTTTAAGCAAAAGAGAGAGAGCAAAGAAGCTTGTAAGCAATGGCCATAGCATCAAAATATCTCATATGGTATCATACTTGATCATCTTGGATCATTGTGTGAGAAACACCGGGAACCATACATATATAGCATACTTGGGATAGAAAGTTTATCCATTTTGCATCTTATAGGTTGTGCACAAGTGTCGATCCGCCTATTGAGCAATCGTGCTAAGCGTATCTCTTGAGTTGTGCAACAAGAGCGCTTTTGGTGGATTCCACATTTTGAGCTCTTTCATTGGTTGCACGGCCCCATTTATCTTTCCGTGTGTGCGTTTCCGTGTGCCATTCATTGGTATTGTTCTACTTGTTTCACTTGCTAATTTGTGAATCTCTTTCAACATTATTGACTCTTGCTAACATTTTGCATCAAATTTTTGTGCCACTATCCTCACCGAGCTCTACCATAAGCTTTCCTTGATAGGTGTGAGTGAACAAGTCCGGTACCAATTCCACTATTCTTTCATCTCACATTGAGTGAAACGGGATACATCCTCAACTTTGGGAAAAGGTAACTTGGTATTGTTTATCTCATTTCCTACCCACCTCTACTCGAGTCTTGTGATGGATAGGCAAGGCATTTCACCTTTGGTCTACAACAACAACGCATTTGAAGTTCGATGCCACGACCAACAACTCCGACACCAAGATGCAAGCTCAAATGGAGGAGATCAAAGCCCTCATCAAGTCCTACAAGCGATCTACCTCATCTTCGAGAAGACGCTCAAGAGCACATGCTTCCGAGCTACCATCTCCGGCAAGATCACATCGGCATCGACACCATCACCACCAAGAACGTGAAGGTCATGAGCTCAACACCAAATACCGCTCAACGACTTCACCATCTCCCTTGGCATCTTCGCCAAGCGACTTCAAGGCATCTTCGCCTACGGACATACGGCATCTTCGCCAACAAGAACCTCAAGGCTACGCTCAAGAGAAGCTCCCCAAGCTCAAGTCCGCGACTTCCACGAGCTACTACAACCTCGACATCGACCACGCGATTCCTTTCTACGGGACTCAAGAACCCGAGGAGTATCTCGAGTGGGAGCGTTTGATGGACGACTACCTCAAGCTACATCAAGTTCGTCCCAAAGATCAAGTGAAGTGCGCCACAAGAAACTTCCACGACTACGCCTTGTCTTGGTGGCTTCACACACCTTCGGAGTACTACGACATGAGTTGGCCCAAGATGAAGAGAGCTTTGCGGCGAGAGTTTGTGCCTCCAACCTACACGGAACAACTTCGACGCCAATTGGAGAACACCACCCAAGGATCCAAATCCATCGACAAGTACTTCAAGGAGATGAAGATTGCCTTGACGAGCCGGGCGTGGATTTAATTCTATGTCAATGAAGTTCCACTTCATGATGGGATTGCACAACAACATCTCCAGGACAATCTTCCTCGAGAACTACAAGTCCATCGACGACTACTACATTGGTGCTCTCAAGGCGGAACAAGAACTCATGAAGGCCAAGGCTTCTCCACCCCAAGCAAACTTCACAAGACCAAGCTCTACGACAAGCATGAGGCTAGTACCACCAAGATGTCCAAGCCCAACGAGCTCCAAGACGATGCTCCCAAGTTTGACTTCACCGCCATTCCTCTTTGTGGCATTGCTGGTGCCGAGTCTACCACGACTCTTTTTCAAGATGGTGCGGCGACAAGTACGACTACGGAGACCTTCAAGGACCAAGCTTTGGAGGCAAGCGAAAAGGTGGCGAGCAAGGATGATGCTTCCATCTTAGGAGGCGAGAGTGATGATGTGCCATCTTCGGCCTTCATCCACAGCGACCATGATGAGATGGTTGAGCATGGGATTTTCCCTTCGACCACGGCGATGTATGATGACTTGGGTGACTTGTGCCACCATATTGAGAGTGAGAGTGACTTCACCACTAGCCCCATATATGATGTGTTACCACAAATCCCATGTGAGGAGAGCCACAACCCCCACCACTTAAGTGAGATGAGTGACTCCACCATATGTGACTTTGAGTGCACCTATTTTGAGGGAGTGAGTGAACCACCACATAGAGAGAGTGAGATAGTTGATAGGTCATGTGAGGCCACTTTCAACACTAACGACTTGACCTCTACCTCTATTGTGTCTTCTCATTTGGTGCTAGGTCCCATTTATGATGACGCACCGATCATCGACGACTTCGTCCTCCCTTTGGACAAGACGATGGCCACGGTGGAATATGATGCACCCCCCACATGGTTCCATCAAGATGAAGATGACCACCATTTGGTCTTTCCCACCTCACCTACACCTCTTGAGTGGAATGACAAAGGTAACACAGGTGACGGTGATGCTCTAGTCCCACTAGGGGACATTCTTGAGATTGATTGCTTGCATGATGTTGATCCACCTAGTACCATGCTTCATGCTAGTATGATTTCCCCATGTGATGATTTGCCCATTTACGATGAATATGATGATTCTCATGTGGAGTCTATTAGTTGTGATGCCTTGTTACATAGGATTTCTTGTGACAATTCTTTAGGTCACATCATGTTTGCTAATCCGCTTGACTTGTCATATGTATGCATGAGATCCATCATATGTCTTATTTGCAATCTCTTCATAGTGACTATGCATATGCCATTAAAATAAACCCAATTTGCTCATATGGCATAGATGATAAGCCCATGGTTATTGGCATTTGTTTTTCTTGTGATGATATTGATATGCTCCCTTTGCATCCTTTATATCATATGCCATGCCATGCCCTCCAACCTTCGGATATGCATTGTTTTGGATGTTGTCCATTTTCTCCATGTGATGTTTCCGCTATCGCTCATGAGGAGGCCCCCATAGTTTCCTCATACATGTTAGGAGAATTTGATCCATCCCATTCATTGCATGATCCCCATACTTGTGTGCACCATATGCTCCCCATGAACAAAAATGCTATTGATGTGCCATATACTTGCATTCTCAATTTGTGTCCCCATCGTGTCATACACAATAACTATTCTTTCATGATGGATGACATGTTCTTATACCATGCATCAAATTTCTTTGAGCGATGATTATCTTGTGCTAACTCACACGTGCACATACACATCATGATGGATGATGTGTACATTTACCACGCGCACAATTTCTTTGGCTTGTGTCTCTTTTGTGTAGGTACCCATGAATACTTGTCGACCTCGCAATCCCACGAGTTGACAAAACGAGCTCTAGAGAGCAATGATGACTTGGGATCCCATGGATTGTCTTTCCCATCGCTTTCTTCGCGCAAAGACTTCGCGCATTTCTTCTACATGGCCCTCACTTGGCTATGGTTTGTTCTCCATTATATATCCTTTTCCCATATTGCCATGTTCACTTTGCATGATATGCCCATTCCTATGCCTTTGCCATGCATTTGTCACCCATGCTTTGCATTACACATGATGATTGATTCTAGTACTTGTATGTGTATTTGCAAGCTTGGTGGAGATATCACTTGTTATTGCCATGTTCTATTCATGACCCATTCCTATGATGATACTTTCATCTTGCTTTGTGTTCGTGCTTGTGATATGTCATGTGCATTACCTATGCCTATTATTTGCTCACATGACATGATTGCCATGATTTACTCTAGTGTGTTGCATCTTCGCTCCACTAGTTTGCACGACATGATTGATATGCTTGCTTGTCTTGCATCACCCATGATTCATACTTGCTCATTTCATGCGGTTGATGACAACCATTTCCATGCTTTGCACATGATTGTTATTGCTTCTTGTCACATATCTCCATATGTTGCCTCTCTCATGCTAGATGACTTGCCATGTATAGAGTGCAACAATGCTCTTAATCTAGCTCATGAGATTGCCCCCATAGCATTCTCACATATATTTGGAGAATTTGACATATTCCTTGTGAATCATGCTTGTCTTCCCTCTTTGCACCATATACCTAGTGCCATGAATATAGCCATTGTTGCATCATATTATTCATGCACTTGTGCTTCTAATGGTTTTGTGCAAAAGATGAGAACCATCATGATGGATGATGTGTTTGTCTACCATGCATACTTTCTTTGTTTTGTTTTGTGCATGTGTAGGATACTTGGACTTTGTGTCGACTTCCACTTCACGTGAGTTGACCATTCGAGCTCTTGAAAGCGAGCCTCATACATTCTACCACGACTCGCTTCTACACCGTATTTGCTTCCACTTCGGCATTGTGAAGAATGCACAAGGACACGCCTTCAAGGTGACATCATTCTTGAGCTTGGATATTGGGGATCATACTTCATGTGTTGCTTGCACCATTTGCACGCATATTCGAGATATTGCTTTCACCCATGATTGCCACATTTCCATGCTTCATGATATATATACCTTGTGTATTGCATCCAATTCTTGGACTACTTGCTACTATCATATGGTTGGTTGCACCAAGATCGTTTCTTCACATATGCCATGTCCCATTGCTTGTCACATGCTTAACTTGATTGCCTCACACATGATGAACATTTTCTCTTTCCATTGTGTTGAGTGCCGCACTATATTCACTACACCCTATGCACATTATGCTTGGATTGTCTTGCACTTGACCCATGTGTTTAGACATCTCATATTATTTGGTGTTGTGAATGATTCCTATGCCTACCATCGACCATTTGTCGAGCGCTTTATGCATGCTTGCTATAACCTTGAGGTGGATGCTTATGCTCTTGTCACACATATTTGCATCTCTACCTCACATTTACATGCATGTCCCCATGATATCTTTGCTTGTGCTCAATTTATGTGCTTACATGCCATGTCACAATCCTTTGTCAAACCATATGCTATGCTTGATGACAACACTTGTTCGGTGAATCACCTCTTGAATGCTTGGTTTTGCACTAATGCTAACCACATTTGTTTTTCCAAGTGTTTGTTGTCCTTGCTCATTTTGAAGGAATCCCAAGACGGTGCGACATTGGAGAGTGCCCATTACGAGCTTGAAGATGACGAGAACTTGGTGATCGACCAATCCTACACGGGCGACGCCATCTCTTTCCCATGGTGATTTGGTTTTCGATCCGAGGTCGGATCTTTCCCAAGGGGGAGGGGATGATGCAGAGCATCCTACGGTCATCACCATGTCAAGAGTCCGTTTGGGAAGTGACACGTGCGACCTCTACCTCTCATACATAAAGGTGAATCTTCTCCTTTACACGTGTTCACTTGACCCCTTCGAGGATGGTATACTACTTGACACTCCACTCGTGTGCATACATAGGTATTGTCGGAACACCATGGACGAGGAGGAGTGTGAGCACAAGTGTACAACTACACCATCCGCGAGTGAGGCATGGAAGAGAAGGAGAAGAGGACCCGCCCTGTCTGGAACGAGCGGTACTACCGCCCACACCAGGCGGTACTACCGCTGAAGGCACACGGGCGGTACAAACTGCCGACTACCGCCTAACCACGCCGAAGCTTCTGTATTCGAGCGGTGCAAGACCGGTACAGCCCCGGTTGTTCCCCCAGCTGCGTCTAGACCGGTACAACCGGCCCTACCACCGGTACAACCGCTCCCTTCCTTCGCGAGCACCTCCAGAAACAGGTACCTGAGCTCCTAGCGGTACAACCGCTCACACTTCCGGTACAACCGCCCTGCCTGTGCGCAGTGAGAGGGGTTTCACCCCATGTATCCCCCAACTTACCCCTTGGACTATATATACTTGTCCCTTAGCTCCATTAGGGTTAGCAAATATGATAGCTCATTCTTAGATGAGCTTTTGCTCCTACCTCTACTCTTGAGAGAGAGAGACTACCACTCCCATGGAGTTCAAGACCTCCATGTGAGAAGATCCTGCGGGATATCATCAACACCCCCTTGTGGGAAGATCCATATAGGACATCATCAAGACCTCCTCTTGGAGATGAACCTTACCTTGTATCTTTCCCTTTGTTGTTCATGTACCTTGTGATCTTGTGTGTTTGATTGTCTAGTGGATGTGTGATCGGACTTGTTCTTGAGTGTTTCCCCTTGTGATTTCTCTCCGTTCTTCCCCATGTTCATCGTGTTCTTCAAGGGATCCCACTCCAAACGTGAAAGATCGGCCTACACCGGGTTAGCCCCGCATCGTAAACTACTCACACATCATCGGAGAGGCTATGGTGTTGATGTAGAAGCCGTCCGTGATCGATGCCCTCCCATGGAGCTCGAACAGGCCCCAAGATGGGATCTCACGGGTACATAAGGTTGCGGCGGTGGAATTAAGTTTTTGGCTCCGTGATTCCGTAGTTTGGGGGCAATGCGAGGTATATATAGGAGGAAGGAGTACGTCATGGAGCTACAGAGGCCCACGAGGGTGGAGGGTGCGCCCAGGGGGTAGGCGCGCCCCCTACCTCGTGCCCTCCTGGTTGATGTCTTGACGTAGGGTCCAAGTCCTCTGGATCATGTTCGTTCTGAAAATCACGCTCCCGAAGGTTTCATTCCGTTTGGACTCCGTTTGATATTCTTTTTCTGCGAAACTCTAAAATAGGCAAAAAAAACATCAATTCTGGGTTGGGCCTCCGGTTAATAGGTTGGTCCCAAAAATAATATAAAAGTGTATAATAAAGCCCAATAATGTCCAAAACAGAATATAATATAGCATGGAACAATCAAAAATCATAGATACATTGGAGACGTATCAACAATCAATGTCAAGAATGTCCACTAGTGGGACTAGAGCATCACCTTCACCTATGTTACCTTTTCCATTCCACTCAAGTGGTGTAGGTGAGGTGGTAAAGACCAAATGTGGTCATCTTCATCTTGATGGAACCATGTTGGGGGTGCATCATATTCCACCATGGCCATCATCTTGTCCAAAGGAAGGACGAAGTCATCCTGTATCGGCGCGTCATCATATATGGGACCTAGAGAAGACACAGTAGAGGTAGAGGTTAAGTCGTTAGAAATCATAGTGGCCTCACATGCCCTATCAACTACCTCACTCTCTCTATGTGGTGGTTCATTCACTCCCTCAAAGTAGGTGCACTCAAAGTCACATATGGTAGAGTCACTCATCTCACTCAAGTGGTGGGGGTTGTGGCTCTCCTCACATGGGAATTGGGGAAACTCATCATATATGGGGCTAGTGGTGAAGTCACTCTCACTCTCAATATGGTGGCACAAGTCACTCAAGTCATCATACATCGCCGTGGTCGAAGGGAAAATCCCATGCTCAACCATCTCATCGTCGTCGCCATGGATGAAGGCCGAAGATGGCACATCATCACTCTCGCCTCCTAAGATGGAAGCATCATCCTTGCTCGTCACCATGTCGCTCGCCTCCAAAGGATGTTCCTTGATTGGCTCCATAGTCATAGTCGTCGGCACACCGTCTTGAAAAAGAGTCGAAGTAGACTCAGCACCATCAATGCCACAAAGAGGGATGGCGGTAAAGTTGAACTTGGGAGCATCGTCTTGGAGCTCATCGGGCTTGGACATCATGGTGGTACTATCCTCATGCTCGTTCTCATGGAGCTTGGTCATCGCCAAGTTAGCTTGGCGTGGAGAAGCCTTGGCCTTCATGAGTTGTTCTTCCGCCTTGAGAGCACCAATGTAGTTGTCATCGAGGGACTTGTAGTTCTCGAGGAAGATCGTCTTGGAGATGTCGTTGTGCAATCCCATCATGAAGTGGATCTTCATCAAAATGGGGTCGTCCACGTTGGCTCGTCGCAAGGCATGCTTTATCTCCTTGAAGTACTCGTCGATGGACTTGGATCCTTGGATGGTGTTCTCCAATTGGCGTAGAAGTTGTTCTGTGTAGGTTGGAGGCACGAACTCTCGCCGCATAGCTCTCTTCGTCTTGGGACAACTCATGTCGTAGATCTCCGAAGGTGTGTGAAGCCACCATGTGGACGCGTAGTCGTGGAAGTTCCTTGTGGCGCACTTCACTTGATCTTCGGGAGGAATTTGATGTAGCTTGAGGTAGTCGTCCATCAAATGCTCCCACTCGAGATACTCCTCGGGTTCTAGAGTCCCATAGGAAGGAATCTCATGGTCGGTGTCGAGGTCGTAGTAGCTCGTGGAAGTCGCGCACTTGAGCTTGGGGAGCTTCTCTTGAGCATAGTCTTAAGGTGCTTGTTGGCGAAGATGTCGTATATCCGACGGTGAAGATGCCTTGAAGTCACTTGGCAAAGATGCCAAGGGAGATGGTGAAGTCGTTGAGCGGTTGTTGGTGTTGACCTCTTGACCTTCACGTTCGTGGTGGTGATGGTGTCGATGCCGATGTGACCTTGCCGGAGATGGTAGCTTGCAAGCATGTGTACTTGAGCGTCTTCTCGGAGATGAGGAAGATCACTTGTAGGACTTGATGAGGGCTTTGATCTCCTCCATTTGAACTTGCATCTTGGCATCGATGGAGTTTTTCTTGGCTTCGAACTCGTCGTTGTTGGTGTAGACCGAAGGTGAAATGCCTTGCCTATCCATCACAAGACTCGAGCAAATGTGAGTGGGAGAAAGAGAAGAACTAGACCAAATGTACCTTAACCAATGTTGAAGATGGATCAATGATCACTCAATAATGTAACAAGGAAATAAAACAGCACGTAAATGTTACCAAACAAACATGCATCACGTAGAGCAATAAAACAGCACGTAAATGTTCCAAATGTTCCTCCAAAGATCTGCTATAAATCAGTATGTCATCAAAATAGACTACCACAAATCGTCCATTGAAATCACGTAAAACTTCGTTCATTAATCTCATGAAAGTACTAGGTGCATTAGTTAACCCAAAAGGCATGACTAACCACGCATATAATCCAAACTTAGTTTTAAATGTTGTTTTCCATTCATCCCCCAATTTCCTACGAATTTCATGGTATCCACTACGCAAATCAACTTTGGAGAATATTATAGAGCCACTCAATTCATCAAGCATATCATCTAGCCTAGGAATAGGATGACGATAACGAATAGTAATGTTATTAATGCCTCTACAATCAACACACATATGCGACGTACCATCCTTTTTAGGCACTAGTATAATAGGAACAACACAAGGACTAAGAGATTCGCATATATAACCTTTATCGAGCAGCTCCTGTACTTGACACATAATCTCCTTCGTCTCCTCTGGATTGGTGCGGTATGGTGCACGGTTGGGTAGCGATGCACCGGGAATTAAGTCAATTTGATGCACAATCCCTCGAATTGGTGGTAATCCCGGTGGCACGTCTTGTAGAAAGACGTCAGCGAACTCCTGCAAAATGTTAGTGACAACAGGAGGCAAAGAGGAAGGCACGTCCTCGAATGGAAATAATGCCTCTTGCACACAAAAGCATAGCAAACAGATTTGCTAAAATCTAACTCATCAATATCAGATTTTGTGGCAAGTAAACATGCACTTTTCAATTTAATTTCAGAAGCAACACTAGATGGTTTATTATTAGGTTTCATTTGTTGCTCAAATTCTTTTGCCACAATCTGATTTTCACTCTTATTTTTCTCTTGTTTTGCTTTATTAGCTCTATTAATATCATCTTTCAAAATGGAATCAGGAGTCATAGGAACCAAATTAATACTTTTATCCTTATGAACAAGAGTATACTGATTGTTTCTACCATGGTGTACAGAATTTTTATCAAATTGCCATGGTCTACCAAGTAATAAGGAACATGCTTGCATAGGTACCACATCACAATCAACATAATCAGCATATGTAGAGATACTAAAATGCACATGAACAGTATGTTTTACCTTAAACTTGTTGTTGTTGATGCCGTGGATGAAGAAGAGCTCTGCGCAGGTCCAGAAGGTGTGCTCTTGGCAGATAGTGGTGGTTGTACCTGCTTTCTTGTATCACGGTTGGAGGTGGCAGCTGACGGGGGTGCTGGTGCAGCAGAACATGTGGAAGTAGAGGATGCACGTGATGTCCATGATTAAGATCGACCTGCAGAAAAGTTAGTTCGCGCCAATGCCTGTCGATCCTGCACTTCACGTTCAGCTTTGCAAGCAAGATGGAATGAACGAGTGATATTATTATATTCCTTATACTCTAGAATGGTCTGAATCACTTTATTTAATCCACCCATAAAACCTGCTAGCATAGCTTCATTATCCTCAACAATACCACATCTAATCATGCCAGTTTGTAATTCCTAGTAATATTCTTATACATAATTTTTTTCCTTGTCTTAAACGCTGTAGTTTTTGAAGTAATTTACGTTGATAATATGGTGGAACTCAACGTGTATCCATAGCAGTTTTCAAAGCAGCCCAAGTAGCTGGAATAGGATATAATCTACAATGTTCAGACCACAAAACACATGCAAAACTAGTGAAAGCACAAACAGCAGAGAACACATCTCTCCTCAGGATATTGTAAACATGTAAAATGTTGTTCAGTTTCTAACTCCCAAGTAAGATATATATCAGGAACTGTTATAGGGTGGAACCCTAGATGGAGATCTTTCATGAATTGGAGGGGAAATCCCCAAGAACACGAAGAACACGAAGAAAACAAGAGAGGGAAAACACTCAAATTGACTAGAACCAATCACACATATGCTAGATTCAAGAACACACAAGAGGTCACAATGATTCAAGGACAACAAAGGAAAGATACAAGGTACTAGTTCATCCCAATCATATGAGGAGAGAGGTCTTGATGATACTATGATGGGGATGCTTCCCAAGATGGGGGCTTGATATCCACTAGGGATCTTCTCCTAGGAGGTCTTGATCTCCTAGAGGAGTGGGTACATGGAGCAAAGCTCTGTAATGTCTGTCATATACTTTGCTATCCTTCTAATGAGCTAGGGGGGTATAGTCTAGGGACGAATTGTGAGGGAGAGGGGGATACAAGGGTCAAAACCCAAAAGTGCACGCAGTATTTAGGAGGGGTCCGCACCCGGGCAAGGGGGGCTGTGCACCCGGACCGTGACAGAGGCGCTGCACAAAGCGGGCCGCACCGGGTTGCAAGGGCGCAGACTTGATCGGGCCGAGGGCCGGCTGGAGAGGGACCGGAACCCAAGGCGGAGGCAGCCCCAAATACAGGGTCGGGCACCTGGGCGGCCGGTCAGAGCGCCAAATGCTGGGGCCGCACCCGGATCATCCAGGGAGGGGGGCGGCTGGCTCCTAGGGGACCGGGCACCCGGGGATGAAACGTTCGGGCACCTGGAGTGTCCAGGGGCCTCCGGTCTTCCTTGTCTGGACCACTCCTCTCTTCCTTCTCCATGGTTGCTTGAATCTCCATCCTCGTGTCCTCCCAGTCATCTCCTTGGTACCTAACAAGGCACAACGTTTCTATTTGAGGTAGGACCCGACTCTCATATGAAACCGAATGAAGTTCGAAGAGGAAAGAGTTAACCTCGATTTTGATGGCACGTGCACGAGCTCTTGTCCACGGTCCTCTCGGTGCTTGTGGTGGTAGTGTGACGTCCATGGTGATGGTCGTGGGATGCTCCGCATCATCTCCCCCCCCATTGGGAGAGATCCATCTGCTGATCGTGATCTTCATCACCATGGTAGAGTGAGGGCGTCGCTGTGTAGAAGTGGACGCCCACCAAGCATTTGTCATCTTGAAGCTTGAAATGGGCACTCTCCAATGTTGCACCGTCTTGTGATTCCTTCAAAAGGATTAAGGACAACAAACACTTGGAAAAACAAATGTGGTTGGCGTTAGAGCAAAACCAAGCATTCGAGAGGTGATTACAAGTGTTCTCCTCAAGCATAGCATATGGTTTGGCAAAGAAGTGTGGCATGGCATTTAAGCATCTAAATTGAGCACATAGAAAAGCATCATGGAAACAATCATGCAAAGGTGAGGTAAAGATGCTAATATGTGAGACACGAGAATAAGCATCTACCTCAAGCTCATAGCAAGCATGCATAAGACTCTCAATGAACGGTCGATTGTACCCATAAGAGTTATTCACAACACCAAATGAAATGAAATTTCTAAACGCATGAGGCGAGTGCAAGATAATCCAAGTATAATGTGCATATGGTGTGGTGAAGAAAGTGAGGCACTCAACACTAATGATATAGCAATTTTGCAACATGTGCAAGGCAATCAAGTCATGTGAGCAAATAGGAGGCATAGGCATATGTGAAGTAATCTCATTGTTGCAACCAAACATATGATAGGAGCAAGTAATCCAAGAATTGGATGCAACATGAGAAAGCATAGAAATCAAGTCGTGCAAACTAGTGGAGCGAAGATGCAACACACTAGAGGAAATCATGGCAATCATGTCATGTGAGCAAATACTAGGCATAGGCAATGCGCATGACATATCGCGAGCACGAACACAAAGCAAGATCAAGGTATCATCATAGGAATGGGTCACAATAGGAACATGGCAATAACAAGCAATATCTCCACCAAGCTTGCAAATACACATACACGTAGTAGAATCAATCATCATGTGTAATGAAAAGCATGGGTCACAAATGCATGGCAAAGGCATAGGAATGAGCATATCATGCAAAGTGAACATGGCAAGATGGGCATAGAATATGTAATGGACAATAACCCATAACCAAGTGAGGGCCATGTAGAAGGAATGTGCGAAGTCTTTGCGCGAAGAGAGCGGTTGGAAAGACAATCCATGGGATCCCAAGTCATCATTTCTCTCTAGAGCTCGTTTTGTCAACTCATGGGATTGTGAGGTTGACAAGTATTCATGGGTACCTACACAAAAGAGACACAACCAAAATAATCGTGTGCGTGCTAAATGTACACATCATCCATCATGATGTGTATGTGCATGTGTGAGTTAGCACAAGATAAGCATCGCTCAAAGAAATTTGATGCATGGTATAAGAACATGTCATCCATCATGAAATAATAGTTGTTATGTATGACACGATGGGGACACAAATTAAGAATGCAAGTACGTGGCACATCAATAGCATTTTCATTCATGGGGAGCATATGGTGCACACAAGTATTGGGACCATGCAATGGATAGGATGGATCAAAATCTCCTAACATGTATGAGTAAACTATGGGGGTCTCCTCATGAGCAATACTGGAAACATCATATGAAGAATATGGACAACATCCAAAACAATGCATATCCGAAGCTAGGTGCTCATGGCATGGCATATAGGATAAATGATGCAAAGGAAGCATATCAATATCATCGAAAGAAAAAAGAAATGCCAATAACCATGGGCTTGTCATCTATGCCATATGTGCAAACTGGGTTTATGCCGATGGCTTATTATTGATCTCATGCATAGCATATGACAAGTCAAGCGGATTGTCAAACATGATGTGACCAAGAGAATTATCATAAGAAATCCTATGTAACATGGCATCACAACTAATAGACTCCAAATGGCAATCATCATACTCATAAATGGGTAAATCATCGCATGGGGAAGTCAAACTGGTATGAAGCATGCCAATAGGTGGATCATCATCATGCAAGCAATCAATGTCAAGAATGTCCACTAGTGGGACAAGTGAAGCACCATCACCTGTGTTACCTCTCGAGCATCGCTCATGTGTTGTAGGTAAAGTGTTGAATACCAAGTCGTGTTCATCTTCATCATGATGGAACCATGTGGGGGTGCATTATCATCCACCATGGCCATCGTCGTCTCATAAGGAATGGTGAAGTCGTCGTGAATCTGCGCATCATCATATATGGGATCTAGCACCAAAGGAGAAGACAGAATAGAGGTAGAGGTTAAGTTATTAGAAATCGAAATGGCCTCACATGCCCTATAAACTATCACACTCTCTCTATGTGATGAGGACATCAATACCATTGTTACACCCACGGTCGTTGCTGCTATACATACTGGACCGATTACTAGAGCTCGCGCACGCCAATTAAATTACCAGGTACTTTTGTTTCTTGGTAATGATTGTAAGGTTCATGAGAATATGATGCTGCCTAAATTGGATACATTTGTTTTGCTTACAAATGAAGGGCCTAGCTTGGAGAAGGATGAACATTGGAGCAAGAACAAGCATGGAGTTGATGGCATGCACAAGGGAAACAAGAACGGAGTTTCAAGTGATGATTTCAGGACTTTGAAGCCACCATAATGAGTGCATGAAGGCTTGGACGAAATATACAAGATGCCACTTCATAATATTCGTCAGAGGCTATTCTAGGTGCTACGTCACCTTTTTATGGGGCCAGCCCATGTAATTTCGAAATAATTGAATATAGGTTGTTTTTAGAGTTCGTATGTGTGGGGAAACAAGAGTTAGGCTTAGTTACGGACCCCTCCTCCAAGAGCCACGAAATTCCCCCCTCTTCCTCCATATATATAGCCCTTAGGGCACCGTTTAGACTTTGGGTTTTGTTAAGATTAAAAGTTCACCATAGCTGCAACTTCGCGTACTTTGTTTGTGTTCAACGACTGCACAAAGGCGTCCACGTAACCCCACCTTGATCAATAAAGCTTTCCTCTTATATTCGCAATATCCAGATTGCAATATTAGTTTCTTGCTTGTTCTTTGTTTGCCTGCAGGAAACAGACCTTCGTGGTTAGGTTGATCGTGCTCCGGCGTGGTCAGTAACCTCTCGGAGTTGGTTTAGGGGTTGCTAAGGTGCGACGTCCTCGCACGTTCGTAGTCGGATCGCCAAGTCGACTTCCTCCAAAACGATAGCCACCATCTCATCGAAAGACGAGACACCTTTGCCTCTATCAAGTGGTATCAGATTTTCAGGTTGCTCGGTGAGATTTTATAGTTTTTCATAGTTTAGATCGAGTCTGTTCTTCATACCTACAGTCCACGAAAAAGCCACCAAAAAATTAGGGTTAGTTCATCATATCCGAACCAGTCTGAGCCTTTGCATAGTCTTTTTAGTATTTTTCTTTGTTGAATTTATGTTGTTTTTAGAGTCCGTATGTGTGGGGAAACAAGAGTTAGGGTTGGTTTTAGACCCCTCCTCCAAGGGCCACGAAATTCCCCCTCTTCCTCCATATATACAGCCCTTAGGGCACCGTTTAGACTTTGAGTTTTGTTTAGATTAAAATTTCGCCATAGCTACAACTTCGCGTACTTCGTTTGTGTTCAACGACCAGACAAAGGCGTCACAGAACCCCACCTTGATCAATAAAGTTGTCCTCTTATATTCGCAATATCCAGATTGCAATCTTAGTTTCTTGCTTGTTCATAATATCCGACCAGTCTGAGCCTTTGCATAGTCTTTTCAGTATTTTGCTTTGTTGAATATATGTTGTTTTTAGAGTCCGTATGTGTGGGGAAACAAGAGTTAGGCTTCGTTTCGGACCCCTCGTCCAAGGGCCACAAAATTCCCCCCTCTTCCTCCATATATACAACCCTTAGGGCACCTTTTAGACTTTGAGTTTTGTTTAGATTAAAAGTTCGCCATAGCTACAACTTCGCGTACTTCGTTTGTGTTCAACGACCAGACAAAGGCATCACAGAACCCCACCCGTATCAATAAAGCTTTCCTCTTATATTCGCAATATCCAGATTGCAATCTTAGTTTCTTGCTTGTTCATAATATCTGACCAGTCTGAGCCTTTGCATAGTCTTTTCAGTATTTTGCTTTGTTGAATATATGTTGTTTTTAGAGTCCGTATGTGTGGGGAAACAAGAGTTAGGCTTGGTTTCGGACCCCTCCTCCAAGGGCCACGAAATTCCCCCCTCTTCCTCCATATATACAGCCCTTAGGGCACCGTTTAGACTTTGAGTTTTGTTTAGATTAAAAGTTCGCCATAGCTACAACTTCGCGTACTTCGTTTGTGTTCAACGACCAGACAAAGGCATCACAGAACCCCACCTTGATCAATAAAGCTTTCCTCTTATATTCGCAATATCCAGATTGCAATCTTAGTTTCTTGCTTGTTCTTCGTTTGCCTGCAGGAAACAGACCTTCGTGGTCAGGTTGATCGTGCTCCGGCATGGTCAATAACTTCTCGGAGATGGTTTAGTGATTGCTAAGGCGCGACATCCTCGCACGTTCGTAGTCGGATCGTCAAAGTCGACTTCCTCCAAAACGATAGCCACCATCTCATCGAAAGAAGGGACACCTTTGCCTCTATCACTATGTGGTCGTGGCTCGCTCACTCCCTCAAAATAGGTGCACTCAATGTCACATATGGTGGAGTCACTCAAATCACTCAAGTGGTGGTTGTTGTGGCTCTCCTCACATGGGAATTGAGGCAACTCATCATATATGGGGCTAGTGGCGAAGTCACTCGCATTCTCAATATGGTGGCACAAGTCAGTCAAGTCATCATACGTCGTCGTGGTCGAAGGGAAAATCCCATGCTCAACCATCTCGTCGTCGTTGCCGTGGATGAAGGCCGAAGATGGCACATCATCGCTCTCCTCCATGACCGAAGGGAAAATCCAATGCTTGATCATCTCGTCACCGTCGCCGTGGATGAAGGCCGAAGATGGCACATCATCACTCTCCTCCATTACCGAAAGGAAAATCCCATGCTCGATCATCTTCCTTGAGGGGCTTCCGAAGATGGAAGTGTCGCCCTCGCTCGTAGGTGATCGCCTTGGACTTGATGATGTCGAAGTAGGCGTACTCGTGGGAAGTAGGCGAATATGCCGTACGTCCGAAGGCGAAGATGCCTTGATAACCCTTGGTGAAGATGTCGAAGTAGTCGTGGTAGCCGGAGCTTCCTTTTGGTGGTGCTTGTCTCGTGGTCTTCTCTTTTGCTCTTGAAGCTATCCTTGGTGTGAAGTGGAGTCTGTTCGGACTTGTAGGTTTGTGCGTGTCGAGCATCTTCATCTTGATGGTTATGTAGTGCTTGAGCTCGATGGCGTGGCGAAGATTTGCTACTAGAGCGTCGCCGCCTTGAATATGACAAAGGGGAAGAAGACTTGTAGTTGGCCAACATGTCTCGGACTTGATCGATTTGTTCGTCCAACTCGGTGTCGATGTAGTCCCTTTTCCTCGCAATTGTGAGTGGAAGAAAGGAAATAACTATACCAATGTACCTTATCCAATGTTGAAGATGGATCAACGATCACTCAATAATGTAACATGGAAATAACACCATTGGTACCGGATCTTGTCAATTCTCACACCTACACACGTAAGGCTTATGGTGGAGCTCGGTGAGGATAGTGGCACAAAAATTTGATGCAAAATGTCAGCAAGAGTCAATAACACTACTAGGGAAAACCCTAGTAGTAGCGCGGGTTTAATGCCCACTAGTAGCACGGAACACCGCGCTGCTAGTAAGGCGCTACAACTATTCCTTAGCAGTAGCGCGTTCCACACGCGCTACTGCTAAGACATATAGCCGCAGCGTTTGTTCAGGCCCGCGCTACTGCTAATATAGCTAGTAGTAGCGTGTTTACTCTCCATCGCTACTAGTATTCTTTTTCTCATATTTTTTAATTTTTAGTATATTTATACGCTGTTATACAAATTTTGTTACAATACCAATTATGAGATTGTTATATCAATATGTCCATAACAGTGTGTCAAATGAAGGTGGATTAGGTTCAAGTGGAGGCAACATGTGGTGCATGTCAAAAGTATACTACTAATCCAAACTTGATCTAGTTTGGACTAGTAGTACTTTCGATGTGCACCACATGTTGCCTCCACTTGAATCTAATCCGCCAACACAAGCTATTTAATCATCATCATAGTCATTACCACCAACAATAGCTATTTAATCATCATAGTCATAGTGTAGCACACATCATCATCTTCAAACTCATTCTAGCTAGCTAATCACCACCAACACTAGCTGCGGTAGCTATCTAATCACCACCAACACTAGCTAATAATAATCATCATAGTCATTACCACCAACACTAGCTATTTAATCATCATAACTCATTTCTAGCTAGCTAATCACTCCTGCTGCTCTCTCCTAGGTAAAATAACATAAAACATGTGTAGCACTCGCTTCATCAAGTTGGAGCATGCTTGAGATGAACCTGTCTCCTAATCGTGGGCTGCGCTCGATTGTGCCCCCTAGTACTTCTCTGCGATCGTTCACAATTTTGCTCCAGTCTTTCACTATTAAGCATTACTCGCTATTAGAAATCCTGAATGCACTAAAGTGCATTGTAGGATATATTGGCCGTAAGCTAACAATTCTCATGCAACCTTGAGTCTCGATCCAATGAGGCACAACATTCATCGGGAGTCCGTGTTGAAGAACATCGTATAGTAACATACTTAGCAATGAAGTTTAGCTTAAAAAATAATGTATGCAAAAGATGCACTGAGGACAAATAGTAAAAATCTTACCATCTTTCCTAAATAGATGTTACCGTAGTTCAGTACGAACACTATTGGTCGCATGTTTTGAGTACTAAGATTTTTAAGTCCAGGAAAATAATTTGTCTTGACAGTATGAAGATCCTCAAGCCATGAAACGTGATGACCTATCTCCTCGCAGTTTAGTTCAGCCCCGGGACAGTGAACGGTCATGTCTACCAAGCGCCGGACATGTTTGCTTGAATGGAAATAAGGTGTTAATAGAAATTAGTTGTAACCTATTTTTGAATAAACAATATCGAGGACATAAATATGGTTGAAACTCACATAATGGTATAAGCTGGGCGTCGCACATCGACCCGGATGTCTCTATTACCTTCAATATCATCTTCGGGACGAATATCAAAGGTGATAAACATATCAGGCTCAAATGCATAAGCCTTGCATAGTGTTTGCCAAGTTTTGCATTCAAAATAGGTGTAGGTGTCTGCGTCGTATAATTTTGCGTGGAAAGTATAACCATGCTCGGTCTTCAAGTAAACTCTCTTTGCCTCCATAGTAGTTTTCATAGGACTGAAACCTATCTTATCCAAGACAAAAACTCTTGCATGGCAGGGGATACGCTAGTAGAATAGTAAAAGATTTAAATTATAAGTTGAAGCAAATGAAGCAGATGTCATGCTTAATTATGAAAAAAGACTTGTCGTTGTGACTTACTCTATCCACTTAGAAGTTCTCGTCCAGCTTGATGTTGAAGCGCCTATCATCATCTAGGAAGATTCTGTCGCAAATGTCGCGCTCGTCTTTGCAGTATTCGCAAATACCGAAATCCTTTTCATCATCAGACATTTCCTATGTTCATAGTTGAAACATTAATTGAAAATCGATCGAAGGCAACTACCAGGATACTCAACACATAAATCCGGGGCACTCGATATTTCCTACATATTCTGGCACAAGTCATGCCAAAAATCACGGAAAAATCCGGCATGACCTTTACTAAAATAGGACATATCGAGCGCCTGAAATTTGCCAGAACGGAAATGAATCAACACTCCGGCAAAACATAGGCCACTCGGAGGTATAACCTGCAAACAGTACCGGCCACTTGGGCAAGCACATATCCTATTTGAGCAACACAAGATATACATTTCAAAATATCTTATAGGACTCATATTGACATTAGCATTCAATAAGCAAAACCAAATCGTAAAATAAATAAGTATTCAAATTAGCATGCATTCAATAAGCAAAAGTAAATCATCTCATGCGTCCGTACATCATCGAATATTATCACTAATACATCCCAAATAGTATCATACATATAACATCGCTAATACAACTAAAACCCTAGCGCACGACGGGTATCGGCGCGTGCGGTGGACACCCAAAGAGAAGGAACCATCACAGGATCATAGCTGCAGTGAGATCCCTGGAGAACCTGCCAGGTATTGGAGAACTTGTGCTCCAACGCAAACAAGTAGCGACGGACGTGCGCGTCCTCCTCCCTGACACGGTGACTTACCACCTCCGCGGGGTCCTCGAGCCTCTGGACCGTCACTGGCCCACGCGACCGCGACAAAAGAAGGTTTGGGTCAACGACGGGCTGACTCCTCACCAAGCTGCGCCCCCCGGTAGGTAACGCCTCAAGACCAGTTCAAGTGAGCCCAGTCCCGGACATGGCCCATCTGGTCAAGCAGGTGTCCTCCGCCGAGTCGACGACGACGAGGATGCGGGATAGGCATCGTCGACGTCGATGCGGGAATAATTGCTTTAACTAAAAAAATAATAACAAATGTGGCATGTTCAACTACTTCTATTAATTCAACTAGTTCTTACTAAAAATAAACTTATTGTAAATAAAAATAAACTAGTACCTAATTAGTACCTAGTTCTTACTAACTAATTAGTACCTGGGAACTACTGCCCTAATTACCATCTAATTTGATGAACCTAGGGGTGGAAAGTGGTAGCGGATATTCCAACTTAAAAGTGAAGTAAGTGGTCAAATTTTACTCGTTTTATTATGCATTACAATAGTGTTTATTCATCATCTAAGAAAACATCCGAGCCGCATGCGTATCCAATAACATTCGCATCCGATTCGTTTCCACCCATAGATGAACCCTAACTAATTTTATGCAACTAAAATTTGAAGAACCCTAGGCAGAGGTATGGGAGGGGAGGAGCAGGCGTGCTCACCTCTGTGTGCTCGCGGGCGAGGGAGGGGCAAAGCGGCGTGCCGAGGTCGGGGTCAGGCTCGGGCGCCAAGGAGGGCGCGGCCGAGGTCGGGTCGGGCGGCGCCGAGGTCGGGTCGGGGGCGCGCCGAGGTCGGGGTCGGGCGGCGCCGAGGTCGGGTCGGGGCGGCGGTGTGCGAGAGCGACGGAGAGCGCTGGGCGGCGTGACCACACGGGCAAGCGGGCGACAATGAGGAGTTTGAATTTGGGGGAAGTGGCCGGGGGAGGAACGAACCGCGCGGTTAAGTCAAAAGTAGCAGTAGCGCGTTCCAGGAAGTGCGCTACTGCTAATCTAGCTATAGCGCGTTCCTCTACATGCGCTACTGCTATTCCTTTCTCTTTTTTCCTATTTTTTCATTTATTTTTATTTACATTTTATTTTTTTCCTTTCACCTTTTTCTATATCTTTCAGTTTCATTTACTTTTCTATTTGCTTTCCATTTAATTTTATTTCCTTTAGCAGTAGCGCCTTTCAGCATAAACGCGCTGCTACAAAGCATGTAGCGGTAGCGCGGTTCTACGTAGATCGCTACTACTATGTGTAGATTATCGGCTAAGCCGTGGAAATTTTAGTATTAGCGCTTTTATCTTCAAAGCGCCATCGCTACAACCGTATGTCAGAACACCGTTTACATCAGCGCGCTACTGCTACTTAGCACCAGCGTGCTTTTTTAACACGCGCTACTGCTAAAGTTCTGTGTATAATGTTTTCCCTAGTAGTGTAATGTTGGAAAAGATTCACAAATCGCAAGTGAAACAAGTAGATCAATAGCAATATGTGGCACACGGAAACACACACACATATAGATAAATGGGGTCATGCAACCAAGGAATGAGCACAAAATGTGGAATCCACGGAAAACGCTCGTGGTGCACAACTCTAGAGAGACGCTAGCACGATTGCTCAATAGGCGGATACGACACTTGTGCACAACCTATAAGATGAAAAATGTATGAGCTTTCTATCCCAAGTATGCTATGTGTATGATGTTCTTGGTGTTCTTATCAAGATGATCCAATATGATCGGATATGACAATCTTATGTGCAATGTGGTATGATGCTATGGCTATTGCTTACAAGATCTTTGATCTCTTTTTCTTTTGCTTAAAAGCTTTTTTTATATGGCCACTTATGCGAAATGCTCGAACCAAGATAGCAATTGTGTATATGCGGGAACAATCTTGTGACACAAGGGATGATATGATACCAAGATGATACAATATGGTATGATATGTATGGAATGGAAGGTGTAGATCAATGATCATTAATGTGCACAAGGAACATTGCTGGCAATACTCAATGGCTAGTCTCGATAGGAAAGTGACACAAAATGGGCTAAGGGGCTAACAATGTAAAGGCAAGAATGCACAGTGATGGGATACCACGATACCAAGATGATATAGAGGTTACCGTTCTTGCTTACGGTTAGGTTGTGAAAATGGTGAAGGTGGCCGATGTCGAATCCTTGGAGAAGATGAGCGGCGGTGTTGACGATGTCGAACCGTTCCTAGATAGCCGAAACACCCCAAGAAACGGAAAAACTGGAAAATCGAAACTCTCAAAGGAAAATGTCAAATGGTGGTAGCGAAATGCGTTGTGGTTCCGGGGTTAGCAACGCGGAAGTGGTGGTGGTGGATGATGGAAAAGCAACCGTCCCTAAGTAGCCGAAACACCTTAGGAGACTCAAGTCACCACTCAAGCAACCCCAAATGCTATATGGAGTAAAAATGGGTTAGGTTGCGGAAAGCTATGCTGGTTTCATGGATGATATGGTGGATGGGCTAGGCAAAAATGCCAAAATGCCAAAATTTTTATGGAGTCAAATGGTGTTGGAACCTATCAACTCCCTCCGTTCCATATTACTCGTCACTGATTTAGTACAAAGTTGTACTAAATCAGCAACGAGTAATATATGGAATGGAGGGAGTAGAGAGATGGAGGATGTCAATAGCTACTCAACAAGCTAAAGAACGTCAAAATCGGACTCCGGGAGCGAAAGTTATGGCCGAAACGGTGATGGTGTTGGGCTGATTCGGGGGTGGGGGGTGCGGGCACCCGGGGGTGAGAGGCGCAGGTGCCCGGGGTGGTCAGGGGAGTTGGGCGGAAGAAGTGGCCCGAGGGTCCGGGTGCCCGAGGGAAGGGGTGTGGGCACCCGGGGTGGTCAGCGGGGATGCACGGGGGGTCCAGGTGCCCGGGGTTCACGGATTTGGGCGGAAATTCGTGGGAAAATGGTAGAAATTCGTGGGTTTCGTGGAGGGAAATGTGGAGATGGAAGGGGGAAGGCTAGATCCACTTGAAACCAAGCAAATCCATGGATCAAATCCAACAAAACCTCATCAAACCAACAAATCACAAACTAATTGGGGCTAGAAATTGGTGGGGAATTTTCGAAATTGGGGAAGAACACAACAAAATTAGGCTAGAGAACAAGAAGGGGGCTCCAATTTTGTGAGAAACCATGGCTCATGATACCAAGATGTCGTAGGGTGGAACGCTAGATGGAGATCTTTCATGAATTGGAGGGGAAATCCCCAAGAACACGAAGAACACAAGAGAGGGAAAATACTCAAATTGACTAGATCCAATCACACATATGCTAGATCCAAGAACACACAAGAGGTCACAATGATTCAAGGACAAAAAGGGAAAGATACAAGGTACTAGTTAATCCCAATCCTATGAGGAGAGAGGTCTTGATGATCCTATGATGGGGATCCTTCCCAAGATTGGGGCTTGATATCCACTAGGGATCTTCTCCTAGGAGGTCTTGATCTCCTAGAGGAGTGGGTACAAGGAGCAAAGCTCTCTAATGTCTCCCATATACTTTGATATCCTTCTAATGAGCTAGGTGGGGGTACTTATAGTCTAGGGACGAATTGTGAGGGAGAGTGGGATACAAGGGTCAAAACCCAAAAAGTGCACGCAGCACGCTGGGAGGGGGGTCCCGAGCACCCGAGGTAAGGGCGGGCCGGACGGATAGAGGCGGCTACAGCGGGGCCGGGCACCCGGACTGGGGCAAGGGCCGGCTGGAGAGGGGCCGGGCACTTGGGAGTGCCAAGCCCGGGCACCCTGGTGGAGGCAGCAGCCTCACAGGAGGCCGGGCACCCGGGGCCACTGGCCGGGCACCGGGCGGCTGGCCGGCGATCAGCTGGCGGGCCGGGCACCCTGGGCCAACCAGGCCGGGCACCTGGGGCGTCCAGGGAGGGGGCCGGCCGGCTGCTAGGGGACCGGGCACCCGGGGATGTCCACGTCCGGGCACCCGGATTGTCCAGGGGCCTCCGGTCTTCCTTGTTTGGACCACTCCTCTCTTCCTTCTCCATGGTTGCTTGAATCTCCGTCCTCGTGTCCTCCTGGTCATCTCCTTGGTACCTAGCAAGGCACAACGTTTCTATTTGAGGTAGGACCTGACTCTCATATGAAACCGAATGAAGTTCGAAGAGGAAAGAGTTAACCTCGGTTTTGATGCCACGTCTTGTGAAGCTCTTGTTCACGGGTCCTCTAGATGCTTGTGGTGGTGGTGTGACGTCCATGGTGATGGTCGTGGGATGCTCCGCATCAGGAACATATCTACCCTTAAATGGTTTAATATTCAATTTTAGTTTAGGAAGATGGTCATGATCTCGTACCTTAGGTGGTGGTGCAGCCCAACCGTTGTGATGATATGCATGACGACGACCTGGTGGTGGTGGTGCTGGTAGTTGAACGTAGTTCTGATTTTGATCAACCTCATTCTCGTAATAGTCCTTAACCTCTACAGTAGCAACGGGAGCTCTGAACCGCAACTTGATGGAAGTGCAATGACAGAAGTTTGACGAGGCTCAAGGGGAACGTGGTGTGCTTATCCCACTTGATTTGGAAGGCGGTGTTGTTATTGTTGTTGTAGAGGTGCGACAGGTGCAGCGGGCGGTGGTTGTGGAAGACGCGCGAGCAATTCATTAAACTTGTCATCGAGCTTTGTTTCGAACGCCTTCTCAATGCCATCTATCTTCTCCATGGCCTCTTCAAATTTGTTTAGCACATCTTCCACCTGTCCATTCATCATTTGCTGAAACTTATCATGTAACTCTTTGTTCATCATGTTCTCCTAGTCAGTCTCATCGGCTTGTGATCCTGCCATGGTTAGCAGCAATAGAAACACACAAGAATATGATCCTACAGACTGCTAGAAAGTGGCGGTGGTGGGGTGTCACAAATCCATCAAGCAAATCTCAAATTGTTACCAGTTCTTACCCAGCAGCAAGTGATGATCGGCAACCTTTGTAGTCAAAACTCTCAAAGCTTTGATAGAGCGATTACCAGGGAGAGTCAAACACACAACGTAGATGTATGTGGAGCTGGGATGGCTTATAATATTGTAGCAAAAATGTCAGCAATAATCAATTCAGAGATGCAAAGTTGAATAGACGCTCAACGGCGGTACTGTGTTGGTCCTAGGTTAGACTGTGATAGAGATGCGAGCCTAGAACACTAACAAAATCATGGTGCAACACGTAAACAAGGGAAAAGCACACTCTGTATTTCTTTTCTCTTTTTTTCTCCTCTTTTTTTTGCGAAAAATCACTATAATGGCGAGTACCTCAAAACTCTTCCCAAGTCAAACTAACAGGATAGGCACACAAAAAATTCACAATTTTTTTTCGGAAACCAGGGCAGCGACGACAAAAAAGTGCGACAAAAATCACTATGATGGCGAGTGTCTCAAAATACTGCAGAGTTCTTACTTACCATCCTGCCATTCGCTATTGTCTTGGATAAAGTGTAAACAAATAGTTTAATTGCCATCTTTTGACCCATTTTACTAAAAATCTTTATCAGCTTCCTCACTTGATGCTGGTTCATCAATATCTCATTGCCCCATACGCAGGAAGGGTCGAAGCGCGGATCTTTACCAATCACATATGTACCTAAAAGCACCAAGCTAATATTAGAAGCTAAACAGTAATTGCACAATGATGTAATACAGCACTCCCTCCGTCCCATTATATAATATCTTATAACATCCAATATACTAACATATTGGATGAATTAACATCTTATATTATGGGTCGGAGGGCGTTTATGGCATTTTTCCAAATTATCGGCTGATTAACTACTATTGTGTTGTTGTTGTTGCTGCTCTTCTACGTATATCTGGACATCATCAGAACATTAAGGTAACACTCTTCCTTGTTCCTATGTAGCCTAGGATTGCGTATTTAGACATTCAAGACAAAGGCATGTTGCTATGTAGCCCTCGTATATATTACATATGGCCCTAGTTAACCTAACGATAAATGGGTTAGACATATATTCAGTTAAAAGTCTGATTCACCGATTAGTCCCTTATTAGTGAGTATATATAAGCCATGGGATGAAACTAACCTCGATGGAAAACAGCAGTCATTCCCAAAATTATCCTATGTAAGTACATCGAGAGGCATGTTAAGCACAATAGGCTAAACATCAACCAAATATATCCATGGCATAAAAAATAATCTCCAAACGATAGCTTCAGTGTGAAGGTTTAAGAACGCTAGTTAAGCCAAACAAGTGGAAAGGTGTTTTAACTGCAACAGGCCTAACATTTAACAACAAGCAAATATAGTCATTCAAACTGGTATTGTGCCGGTCTAAGTACACTGGTTATTGTTAAATAAAAATGGAAAGGCATGTTAACTACAACATGCTTAACAGCAACCAAATGTAGTCATCATAGTGGTATTGTTGAAACTGGTATTCATGAAATTGAACTGCACAGTTCATACTTGCACATATAGAACATCATGTTGTGAATAACTGGAATAAACAAGGCAAACTATGAACAACCAAAGATAGCATTTGAAACTGGACATATGCTAACTAGAAACAACCAAACAATCAAAAAACTTTAATAGAGTCATATGCTAGCTATAATAGGCTTAACAATAAGCGAATATATGCATTCCTATAGGTATGTTTAAAACTGGTATTGATGAAAATGTACTGCACAGTAAATAGTTACACATATGGAGCATCACATTGCGAACAACTGAAATAAACAAGGCATACTACAAACAACCAAATATAGCAATTAAAACAAGACATATTCTCACTACACTGCAAAAGGGTCTCGACAAAACAAATCATGGGTTCCCCCCTGTGAATAGGCATGACAAAACAAATAATGGGTTTCCTCACTTGTCACAGATGGGATCATTCCCGTGGGAAGAGCACGGACCCTGGGTGCGCTCCATGTTGTCGCAGATGGGCTCCTTCCCCTTGGAAGAGCACGGCTGTAGGGTGCCTCCCTGATGTCGCAGATGGGATCTTTCCCCTTGGAAGAGCTAGAGAGGGTGCCCTCCTCGTGGTCGCCGTCGATGAGGTCTAACTTGGCAGCTGTGGATCCCAAGCCAGCGTTGCAGAACGTGTCCTTCAGAAATGACAAAAGGGGCTCGATGGCGATGTAGGATGGCAAATTCTTGACAACGAGCCAGAGGAGATCAGCGGCGAGGCCATGGATGAGATCGACGTTGGCTGAACCCGATGGGTTGGGGTTGGGCCACCTGTGACATAGCTCACACAAAGCATATCGTCAACGACCTCGATGTTATAGCTTGTTCGCGACATACCAAGATACTCTCACCCACTGGGATTTAGAGAGCCTGCGGCACCAAGAATGTTCGCCGCCTTCCTCGCGGCCACCTCAGCGATGTCAGGCGAAGAGGTCGTGATACACCTCTTTTGGGCTAGTCACTCCTTGAACTCCATGGGAAGCGTAGCTAGGCTTACGTTGCGATGCTCTGGAGTGGGGGATGGGGATGGGGATCTGTGGGAAAGGGCGCATTTGGCAGGCGTCATGTAAGAAACTCAGGGCGGCTAGGGTATGGAGATCGGTGGGTAAGCTGCACGGGCAAACCGGTAGGTGTTGACAATGGAGGCCTTGTGGTGGCGGTGGCGACCTTGCTAGGGTTTCGAGCGAGGGAGGGGTGGTGGTGTGTGTGTGTGTGTGTGTGTGTGTGTGTGTGTGCGCGCGCGCGCGCCCGAGGAGTTTTTGGGGTGTGTGTGGAGGGGGTGTTTGAGGAAATGACGCGGCCACTGAAAATTTTACTACACGGGAGTAAATGTCGGGGCTATTGAAAATTTGGATGATGCATCGCACACGGTCCCGAAATAACAAACGTGTGTTATGAAACAGAAAAACTCTCGAGCGTGGCAGATATTTTTGAGGGATGCAGGCAGGAGCGGGAATAACAAACATCACACACGGCCGAAACATAATAACCGCGTGTTATCAAACAGAAAAACCCTGCAGGAGGGTAGATATTTTTGAGAGGGAAAGCCTCGTGGAGCGCAATGCACTGTGCTGATGTGCGTGACACGGGCACCGGTGTGGCACATGGTTAGTGTGAGTGAACCATGTCTGTTGCGTCATCCGACTTGTCTAATGTTCATAAATTTGGCAAAAATGACGCACGAAAGGATTAGACCATGAACACACTTGCACCTATCTTTGGTCCACATGCAAGTGTGTTCATGGTCTGATCCTTTCCTGCATTCCCACGGAGGTTCACCTAGCAAAGTGCAAAGTAGGTGTCCCCCCATCACACACACACACACACACACACACACACACACACACACGCAGACACACACACACACACACACACAATTTCAGTCGGCGGGAGAGGGCATCTCACCAAGATGTATCGTAAAACGGACCAAGAAGAATCCACCTTGGTCGTACAACCTCTCTCTTGTTGTTGGTCGAAGTGATGGACGTCCATGTGACCCCATAGATGGGCTAGCTTGCCAATAACCATGCAAGTAGCTAGTCCCCGAAGACAACCACTGCCTGTATGTGGCCCAAACATATGTATGGAGTGTTGATGTTTCAATACACAATGGGACAACTTTGTTGTGGCACCGTGCCTTGGAACCAGAAATCCCCACACGGAGCGAGGGTTAGTTGACGACGCATTGTATATATGTATGTCACACCACACTTCCAGCCGATGACGGTGATTCATGCATGCATAGTATGCGCTCAAACCTAGGTCTGAATCTCACCATGACCTACTACGGTAACAAGAACCAAAGGAAGAATCCACCATGGTAAGATATCTCATTGTCGGTCAAAGTGATCATGGATGTCCACGCGGGCCCACGAATATATAGGCATGTCGCTGATAACCACGTGAGGGAGTGTACCGTTTGAAGACAACCACTACATGCATATGTATGTATGGAGGTGATGCGTGCATGCATGTTTGAATACCATGCACAACATTGATGTGGCGCGTGTGTTAAAAATCGTACAGTCCCCACACAGAGCAAGATCGGTTCATGACGTGTCGTGGTACTGCCCACTTTGACTCAATGGCAGGGATTCATGCGTACACATCATGTGTGCTCAAACTATATCATGTCATCCCAGAGCATGACCTACATACTGTAATACGAACCAAAAATAATCCCCTCCTAAGTCAAATTATCCTCTCTCGTTGTCGAGCAAAGTAGTGATGGACCAAGTGGGCCCACAGATGGAAAGCATAGATATCGCTGATAACCGTGTGGGTGGGTGCCAGAGGACAACCACCACCGCTTTGCATGTGGGCCAAACATATCTATCTAGAGGTGTGTGTGGTTGTGATGTGTGACTACCCAAAATGCAAAACTTTGATGTGGTACATGCCTCGAAAACCGTAAAGTCCCCACACAAAGCGAGGTTCATGAAGCGTACTACATATGCTGGTTCGCTTCCCCCTCTCTGACGCATACTATATGTTCCAACCGTAATACAACCCAAAAAGAATCCTCCTTGCACTACTGTAGGATGGTCCAAACGCGACAGTCGAATGAGAGACCCTTCGACGAAACTGTGTGCGATGCATCAATCACAAATGGTGATGTAATAAAACTATCAAAAATGATGCAAAATATTTGCGATGGCGGCGACATCAAACACGGTTCATATTGGAGTTGCGTGTGCGATGAGCGGTAAGTGGTTAATCCAGAAGAACTGCTTGTGATGATGAAGAACAACAGAAATGGGTAGCCAGATGAGGGTGTGTGTGATATACGGCATAAAGTTCACTAGGATGAACTGTGTGTGATTTGGCAACACAATGGAAACGGTTCAACTGAACAAGATGTGTGTGATACGCGGCAAACATGTCTGTAATCAGAAATGTGTGCGAAGACCAATAATAACACAGATCATTGCTGCTAATAAGTCGCGGTGATTGCTCCGTTTACGCATTTATTGCTGCTAATATATATATATATATATATAACACTATTCTGATCCCAGGATCAAAATAGCTATTATGATCACCGCGCCCTATATAGGGCAATCGGCTGTTCCCGAAACTCGTGAAAAAACAAACAAGAACCGGCCCACCCGGCCGTCTTCCACCTCTAGATCCCCACATCTCCCAAGCCCGCAGACCCATCCCGCGCGACTCCACCCCCGAATCACCGGAGAACCAGCGCCTGCCCAACAGGTGCCTTCCGGCCACCTCCTCCCGCAATAGCCCCCGCGGCTGCCTCCTCCCACAACCGCCGCAGCAGCGGCCTCCACCCCCAACTGCCGCTCGGGCGCCTCCTTCCCCAATCTGCTCATGGGCCGCCCCCTTCCCCAACCGCCGCCGGGACGCCTCCTCCCCAACCTCTGCCGCAGCTGCCTCCTCCCCCGCGCCGCCGCCGGGCCCTGATCCCACGCACTGCCACGGCCTCCCGAGGCCACAACGCGCCACCTGGTGTCCCTGCTGGAGACCCCCTCCTCCTTCCTCCATGTGTGGTGCAGCACCGGAGCGCCGTCGAACACAGCCGTAGACCTCTCCTGCCTCCTTACTCCCTGGACTCATGTCCACGGCCATGCCACCACCCCCAAAGACGGGCGCTGGCAGACTCGGGCGTCTCCCGACCACGGTCACGCCGCCCATTCTGCTGTCAGCCGCCAAGATCCTTCTCCATGCAGCCACTGAGTCCCGGCCCCAACAAGCTGTCTGGTGGCAGTGGACCTCAGCCGAACACAATGGCTGGCCCAACCCCACCATGCCTCTCCACTTGTCGCGGTAGGCTCATGTGTGCTGCAGTTCATGATGCCCTGGTCAAGGCGCTCAAGAGCTATCTCCATGGAGGGATTGCAGTGGCACACCACGAGCTATGAGTAGTAGCACGACCTGCAATTTTGCTCTTCAGCGCTTCCTCAACTTGAACTACATTCCTTTTTTAGTTAGCAGTAGGTCCGTTTATAGGATATGCAACAGGGAAATGAGTTCTCTCTACTTGTTTCTTTGAGAAAGATGCTCGTATACTTGCTAGCGAGCTTGGATTTTCCGTATAGGCATAACAAATAATGTGTGAGTGAGAGGAATGATATGATGTCGTTGGGATGGGATGGATGATGGCTATTGGTGCATTCTGGTTAGCAGTTAGAATTTAGTAGCAGCCTGCAATTTTGCTTTTCACAACTTCCTCACCTCAAACTGTATTCTTGTTACAATTATCAGATACCCATTTACGGAGTATGCAACATGAAAAATGAAACAACAAAAAAGATATGCATTTTCCTGTCGAATGTCCACACCATGCTTCTATTTTTTTGGGATGGTTAACGAGCGGTGTGCTAGACTTCATGTATGTGTGCTCCACCCATTTCATATCGAGCAAGTTGTTTGTCTTGCAGATGCCGGTGAGGCCGAAGGTGCCGGTGGGGATCTCGGCCGTGCAGAAGCAAAGGAGGAAGCAACAAAAACAATAGCCATGAGATTCAAGACGGCAAGTCAGGAACAGGAGTTCAACATTTTGTGGTTTTCATTTCAGCTTTCTACTTATGCGTGCCAAGATCTCTTGAACGAAGTTGCTAATTGTGAGGATAAATTGATTCTATTTGTCTGCATCCAAACAACAAACAGGCCACATATACACTTACTTGTGTGCGCAGGTTGGTTCGTCCATCTCCATGCAGTTTGTTGTTTTCCCCACCCCCTTATATATGTGTATGCATGTTTCCAAGTTTTTCCCCAATTGTATTTCTCCTAAGCTTTTGTTTTGGAAAACCGATGTGCATGTGAACATGAGAAAAAAGTATGTACAGAGAAGTTCATGTATTACCTCCAGGAAGGTTCGTATATAACTAAGTGTGTGCACGTATAATTTCTCTCTCCACATATGTGTGTATGACTATATATTTGTTTGTGTGTGTATTCTTCCAGATCTACTGTAGCATTGACCAAATGACCAAGGTTTCACCAGCATGGGAAACAACATACGTGTTTCGCATTGCTATATCTCCCCGTTATTCAGTTAGTTAAATTGGGTTGTCTAGTTCTAGTTCTATACTATTTCTCTGAAGTTCAATAGTATCAGAGTGGGCAAAAAAGTGGGGTTTTGATATGTTGGTTTCTGTTTTAGAGATGCTTCAGAAAAAAAATGCAAAACAAAAAGGAGCATGAGTCGCATGCCTCAAGGCCTCTCTCCACTTCGTGGCTTCTTGTTCTCAAAGCACAAGTTGTTGTTGCTACTACTACTAGTGGACTACTGCTACTCACTGTCACGGGCTGCTACTTGTGTGCACTTTAGATTTAGATGCTCTTTGGGTGTTCATTGTAATGCCTACAATAACATAACATTTCTCTCTGTTATTTTATGTTGGTAAACAAAAGAGCTTAAAAGGATATCTTCTTGAGAGCATCAAATTGCCCCAAAAATGTATATCCACATCGGACTCCTATTTGAAAAACAACCGACATAGTTCACAGACACTTTCTCCCATCAAATTGCCCCCCACCCACCGCGTCACCATGCACCGCAGCGCACCCAGTAAATCCACAGCCCGGCAACCGGCTCTCCCACCGACTGGGCGCAGGCAGCATGTGCCTCCTGCTGGCGATGTTGTGCACCGACGGCCACCGCCCTGGCCACCCCTCGTCGTCTCCCTCAACACTGCCAGTGACACACAGGGATTCCGTCCCTCACCTCTGCAGTGATATGCCACCGACGGCGGATGATGAGCTCCCGGATGCCGGTGATGTAGACGTCCCCAACACCCCTGCGTGGAGCGCCGTTCCCCAGGACGGTTCCAACACTAGGCAGTGCAGTTGCCGTCTGCAAGGGCTTCCCCGACCCGTTGATCCATCACTTGTTGACAAACTCACTAAATCGAACCAAGTTCTGGTGTATTCTGGAATTGAAGTTCAGTAAGAACAAGGGATGAAAAGTTCAGACCATTTTTGCACTAGAAATTCAGAAAAAAAATGTTGTCTTCAAATAGTGTTGGCCTTCTTCTTCTACTACATCTTGAGGTTCGAGAAAAGTTCAGCTTTGCACATGATGAAAGTTCAGTTGGTACGGTGCTGGCAGGAGCGATGTTTCGTTGTGCGGTGTTGCTACGGCAACAAAACCATTGTCCTTGTTAAGCTATTTTAATTTATGCCTTTCTGCTACTTCAACAATGGAGCAGGATGACCAACGAAAATCTCTCTGAACTTCCATGTATTCCTCTGTGGCTAGAGAGTGTGCCGCTCTTCCTCGATGTCAGCGGACACACACCACCATCCCCAAGACCTTTTCTTTCCCCCATGTCTCCGGTCAGCAATGGCCGCACACAATCGTGCAAACCTTTCTAAAGGATGAATGTACTGTTTTTCACACGCTCCCTGTATTTAAAATGATAGAAGTTCAGTTTTGTAATCTTGCACGGTTCATAGTGTTGTGTGTGTGCGTGGTGTGTTCTTGCTAGGTGCTACCGATTTGATGAGGACATGACTACCTTGGATACGACCAAAAATATTGCATACATGCATATTTGTCAGGTGATTTCTAGTGTAAACTATTCAATAATTTATTTATGTTATCCAGAACAAAAATACTTCACACACTTTTGTCTTTCGTCTAATTGCAGGTGTATGGGACATTTGTACAATCCACATATGAAGATAATGGAAAAGGAGAAGTTTAGATTCTGTTCAAAAAGTCCTCCCACGTCACTTTTGGACCAAGAGAAGATAGAGTCCAAATCTCTCACGTTCTGGATTCAGATTCGGACTACACAGACATACCTGACTCAAAACGCCAACAACTTTTTCATAAGGACTCCGAATTGGGTGATTCTTTTTTTTGTTGGAAAGTAGATTTCGCGCTCTTTCCAACCCAATTGGATTCACCTTAAAATCCGTCCGTGGCGTTGAGTTATCAACGAAACAATCTGATGCTACAACAGAATCCGAGTCAAACTACAAGTCCAAAGGTGTTGCATCACCTCCACTTGGGCCCATGAGCCTTGTACGACCTAGGGTTAGTTTTAGGCCGCCTTGGGACGTCCTTCCACCTCCTTGGCCGCCACCCCTTGCTCCTATATAAGTAGATCCATCTAGTAGCTTTTTGCTTGGGATTTGTTTAGTTAAAAGTTAGCCATTGCAACTTCGTGTACTTCGTTTGTGCCCAACGATCAGACAAGGACCGCTTACGGATCCCCACCATTATCAATACTTCATATATATTCGCAATATAAAGATTGCTTTATCATATTCTTGCTTGTTCTTCGATTGCATGCAGGAATAGACCTTCGTGGTCAGGCTGATCATGCTTCCGGCATCGTCGGTAACCTCCCGGAGATTGGTTTAGCGATTGCTAAGGCACAACGTCGTGCACGTTTGTAGTCGGATCGTCAAAGTCATCTCCACCAAATCGATAGTTATCATCTCATCGAAAGATCGGGACCCTCGCCTCTATCACGATTGCTAGTGTTGCTATAGGTTTCTGGTGCACGGCGAGATTAGCTGCTCCTCTTTTGAAGATTCTATAATTAACAAGGAAATCGAGGAAGAATTAGCATGTTCTGCTACTGTAGATTTTCTCGTTAAAAAAACCTAGAAGTTCAAATACAAATAACGAAGCGGTTAAATGCTTATTACTACATAAGGATTTTTTCCGTTACTAAAGAATAACCCAAGAAGGCCATATTAAAAAATAGAGCAGCTCAAAATTTATAGAGACAATGGAATTTCCTAGTTCTACAAAAAAACTAGAGGCTCAAATTTAAATAATGGGGAAGTTCAATGTTTATTACAATACCATGGAGGTCAAATTGAAAAAACTAAGTAGTTCAAAAAGTTTATTAAAAGGGATTTCCCTCTTTTAAAAATAAGACCTAGAAGTTCAACTTTAAATAATTGAGCTGTACAAAATTTATTATGTAACTAGGACTTTTCATGTTACTAATGAATAACACCAAGAAGTCCTAATTGAAAAAAATGAAGTTGTTTGATGTATATAAAAAACTCAAATTTTTCCCAATACTAAAGGTTAAAATCAAGAAGTTCAATTTAAAAAACGGAGTAGTTCAATGTATGTAAAAACTCAGGTTTTCTCGTTACCACAGAATAAAACTAAGAAGCTCAATTGGAAAGAGGGGAGCAATTTGATATTTGATTGAAAAAATGGATTTTTCTAGCTACTAAAGAATAAAACCAATAAGTTCAATTTCAAATAAAAAAGAAGTTCGATGTTTTTAAAAAATTCCAATTTTCACATTTCTTAAAATACACAATGAGTTCAAAATAAAAGGTAGAGCGGTTCAACGCCTATAAAAAACCTCAGATATTTTCATATGTAATCGAGAGAAGTTCGTGATTGATAACTTCTAGAAGTTCACGTACTACACGGTGTGCATTTTGTATTAAAAAAGATTGAGAAAGCAAAGGCTAAAAGTTTTGTTGCTAGAAGTTCAAGTGCTCGGCCCGAGAAAGTTCAAAAATTCTTGTGAGAGAGGTTTGAAGTTCAAGGTGAAAACAGCGGGAAGTTCAACTACTACATGGAATGCGTTTCAGATAAGAATATAAGAATAGAAAACAAAAAGCTTAAAAGGTTTGTTGCAAGAAGTTCACGTGCTCCTCTGTGCACGGTTCAGAATTTATATTGCGGGACATTCGACCTCCAACTACATGTTTGAAAATGGCAAAAAATTACGTCCGACCTTCAATTGCGTGTAATTCAACGTATACACAAAAAATGTGACAGAAGTTCATAGTGAAAACAATGAGAAGTTCAAGTACTACAAGGAATGCATTTCAGGTGAGAATAAAGTTATACAAAAATAAAAGCTTAAATGGTTTTTTGAAAGAAGTTCAATTGCTCTATCAGGGGAAGTTCAAAAATTCTTGCGAGAGAGGTTCACTTTGTATTTCCATGTTCGAAAACACCCAAAAGAAATTGTGTTTTGCATTTTAAAAATAATTCTCTCAATCCACAAAGAAGTTCAGTTATTATTTGGGAGCAATTTGATTTCAAAAAGAAAATCAAAAAAATCAAATTATAAAAATGGAAAAAGTGCATGTACTACATGGTGTGTGTTTAATATGAGAGAATTATTGTGAGAGAGGTGTCAAAGAGGAATAACATTTGTGTAACACTAACGAATGGGTGAGAAAATTACAAACGAAAATATGTCACAGAAGTTCAACGTGAAAACAGCAGGAAGTTCAACTACTACATTGAATGAATTTAACATGAAAAACTTTTAAAATCGTCGCGAGTATGAAAAAATGATCAACACGGGAAAGTTGCGTGTTTACAGCAGCTTTCCATCGGTATATCACTTGCTCGATCTCGGTGAGTGGATGGAGAGCTACGAGCAAAAAAAAGCACATGAAAAACAGAGTGAAGTTCAAGTAGACAGGTCGAGAAGTTCAAGTTCTTTACGCGGTGCATTTTCAAAGAATCTGTTTCATGATAAAGGCAGAACACATGATCTCGTTGTTTTCAAAATTACTTGAAAACAGCTACGAAACAGAGAAAACCATCTACATGAAAAAGTTTCGCGTTTTTCGTAGCTTTTCAACGGTATATTATTTGCCCCATTCCGATAAAGTTTGTAGAAATTACAGCCAAAAAACGCTTTTTAGCCATTTTCAAAATTGACTTAAAACCATAAGGAATTGGGAGAAACAATATATACCAAAAAGTTTCGCATTTCCTCAAGCAATCCAACTCCATATCATTTCCTGCATTCGGACAAACGGTTAAAAAATTAGCTCGAAAATACGAACTCGGTGGAACTTGTACCGTTTTATAAATTACTTTTAAACCGTTCAAAATTAAAAAAAACTTTCGACATGAAAAAGTAACACATTTTCGTAAGCTTTCCAACGCCATATCATTTGCCTCAATTGGATTAGCCATTTAGAAGTGGTATCGAAAATACAAAGTCCGCTGTTCGGTTTGCGAAATTTTATGATTTTCCAAATTACTCTTTAACCATAGGGAATTAGAGAAAACTTTCAACATGTGGAAGGAGTGGTTTTGCAGCAACTTTGAACGCCATATTATTTGCCTCATACCTATAAACAGTTTAGAAATGTGATCGAAAATATGATTCATGTTTTTTGTATGAAGAAAAAATGGTTTTCAAAACTTCTCTTAAACTGCTTACATTTTGCCCAAAATTTAACTTGGGTCATGATACTCGTCTGCATAGCTTTCCAACGGTATATCGCAAGCCCCATATGGGTAATGGTTGCGGAAGTTCAACATAGCACTGGGGAAAGTTCAGGTCGAACAACTCAGGCAGTAAAATTACAATAGACGCATGTTCATCACGACCCGAGAGCAAAATCTGTTGGGGAACGTTGCATAAAATAAAAAATTTCCTGCGGTTTCACCAAGATCCATCTATGAGTTCATCTAGCAACGAGTGATAGGAGTGCATCTACATACCTTTGTAGATCGTGAGCGGAAGCGTTCAAGTTAACGGGGTTGAGGGAGTCGTACTCGTCGTGATCCAAATCACCGATGACCAAGTGCCGAATCTAATAGCACCTCCGCTGCTCAACACACGTGACGAGCGGATGACGCCTCCCGCACCTTGATCCAGCAAGGAGGAGGGAGAGGTTGATGAAGATCCAAAGCATCGATGGCGTGGTGGTGGATGCAAGAGGTTCCCGCAGAAGCCACGAAGCTTCGCGAGAGGGAGAGGTGTAGCAGGGAGAGGGAGGCGCCAAGACTTTGGGGTGCGGCTGCCTCCCCCCTTATATAGGCCCCCTGGGGCGCCACTCGGAGATGAGATCTCTAGGGGGGCGGCCCAAGGGGAGGCTTGCCCCAAGGCAAGTGGGTGGTGCCCCTCCCTAGGGTTCCCAACCCTAGGCGCGTGAGGGGGGCCTGAAGGACCAGCCCACCAGGCTGGTTCCTCCCCACTTCAGCCCATGGGGCCCCTCCAGATAGGTGGCCCCACCCGGTGGACCCTCGGGACCTTTTCTCGTGGTCCCTGACAATACCTGACCCCCTCAAATTCTCCCGATGGTCAAAACAAGACTTCCTATATATAATTCTTTTACCTCCGGACCATTCCGAACTCCTCGTGACGTCCGGATCTCATCCGGACTCAACAACTTTCGGTTTGCTGCATACTCATATTCATACAACCCTAGCGTCACCGAACCTTATGTGTAGACCCTCACGGGTTCTGGAGACATGCGTATATGACCGAGACGGCTCTCCCAATAATAACCAACATGGATCTGGATACCCATGTTATTCTACATGCTCCTCGATGATCTCATCGGATGAACCACGATGTCGAGGATTCAAGCAACCCGTGATACAATTCCCTTTGTCAATCGGTATGTTACTTGCCCGAGATTCGATCGTTGGTATCCCAATACCTCGCTCAATCTCAAGCACGGCAAGTCACTTTACTCAGATCAGAATGCAAGATCCCGTGACTGCACACTTGGTCACTTTGAGCTCATTATGATGATGCATTACCGAGTGGGCCTAGAGATACCTCTCCGTGTATCGGAGTGACAAATCCCGATCTCGATCCGTGTCAACCCAATGACACTTTCGGAGATACCGTAGTACACCTTTATAGTCACCCGCCATTGCCAGGACGCTTTGGTACACCCAAAGCACTCCCTACGGTATCCGGAGTTACACGATCTCATGGTCTAAGGAAAAGATACTTGACATTGGAAAAAGCTCTAGCAAACGAACTACACGATCTTGTGCTATGCTTAGGATTGTCTTGTCCATCACATCATTCTCCTAATGATGTGATCCCGTTATCAATGACATCCAATGTCCATAGTCAGAAACCATGACTATCTGCTGATCAACGAGCTAGTCAACTAGAGGCTCACTAGGGACATATTGTGGTCTATGTATTCACACGCAGTATTACGATTTTCGGATAATACAATTATAGCATGAATAAAAGACAATTATCATGAACAAGGAAATATAATAATAAATTTTTTATTATTGCCTCTAGGGCATATTTCCAACAGTCTCCCACTTGCACTAGAGTCAATAATCTAGTTACATTGTGATGAATCGAACACCCATAGAGTTCTCGTGTTGATCATGTTTTGCTCATGAAGAGAGGAATGTTTAGTCAACGGATCTGAATGACATTCGTGATCCGTATGCACTTTGCAAATTTCTATGTCTCCATCTTGAACATTTTCACGAATGGAGTTGAAGCGACGCTTGATGTGCTCGGTCTTCTTGTGAAACCTGGGCTCCTTGGCAAGTGCAATAGCTCCATGTTGTCACAGTAAGAGTTTGATCGGCCTCGACGCATTGGGTATGACTCCTAGGCTCGGTGATGAACTCCTTCACCCAAATTGCTTCATGCGCTGCCTCCGAGGCTGCCATGTACTCCGCTCACATGTAGATCCCGCCACGACGCTCACTTGGTACCGCACTCACCGCTCCACCATTCAACATATACACGTATCCGGGTTTGTGACTTAGAGTCATCCAGATCTGTGTCGAAGCTAAGCGCCGACGTAACCCTTTACGACGAGCTCTTCGTCACCTCCATAAACGAGAAACATGTCCTTAGTCCTTTTCGTGTACTTCAGATATTCTTGATCGCTGTCCAGTTGTTCCTTGCCGGGATTACTTTGGTACCTTCCTACCAAACTTACGGCAAGGTTTACATCAGGTCAGGTACACAACATGGCATACATAATAGACCCTATGGCTGAGGCATAGGGGATGACATTCATCTCTTCTATATCTTCTGCCGTGGTCGGACATTGAGCCGAGCTCAACTTCACACCTTGTAATACATGCAAGAACCCTTTCTTGGACTGGTCCATTTTGAACTTCTTCAATATCTTATCAAGGTATGTGCTTTGTGAAAGATTTATGAGGCATCTCGATCTATCCCTATAGATCTTGATGCCTAATATGTAAGCAGCTTCTCCAAGGTCCTTCATTGAAAAACTCTTATTCAAGTAGGCCTTAATGTCGTCCAAAAGTTCTATATCATTTCCCATCAAAAGTATGTCATCTACATATAATATGAGAAATGCTACATGAGCTCCCACTCACTTTCTTGTAAACGACATGCTTCTCCACAAGTCTCAAGATAAACCCAAACGCTTTGATCATCTCATCAAAGCGAATGTTCCAACTCCGAGATGCTTGCACCAGCCCATAAATGGATCGGCCGAGCTTGCATACCTTGTTAGCATTCTTAGGGTCGACAAAACCTTCCGGCTGCATCATATACAGCTTCTTCCTTAAGATAGCCGTTAAGGAATGCCGCTTTGACGTCCATTTGCCATATCTCATAATCATAGTATGCGGCAATTGCTAACATGATTCTCGACGGACTTCAGCTTCGCCACGGAGAGAAAGTCTCATCGTAGTCAACCCCTTGAACTTGCCGATAACCCTTAGCGACAAGTCGAGCTTTATAGATGGTAACATTACCATCCGCGTCCGCCTTCTTCTTCTTAAAGATCCGCTTGTTTTCTATCGTCACGATCATCGCGCTAAAGTCCTGCCAAAGTCCATACTTTGTTTTCATACATGGATCCTATCTCGCATTGCATGGCTTGAAGCCATTTGTTGGAATCTGGCCCGCCATCGCTTCTTCATAGTTCAAGGTTCGCCGTTGTCTAACAACATCATTTCCGTGACAGGGTTGCCATACCACTGGTGTGGAACGTGTCCTTGTGGACCCACGGTTCGGTAGAGCAACTTGATCCAAGTACCTTGATCATCATCATTAATTTTCTCTCCGGTGTAGGCACCACAGAACATTTTCCCGAGCCGCACTACTTTCCGGTTCAAGAGGTAGTACTTCATCGAGTTCTACTTTCCTCCCACTTACTCCCTTTGAGAGAAACTCTTTTCCGTAAAGGATCCGTTCTTGGCAACAAAGATCTTGCCTTCAGATCTAAGGTAGAAGGTATACCCAATGGTTTCCTTAGGGTATGCTATGAAGACGCATTTTTATGACTTGGGTTCGAGCTTTTCAGGTTGAAGTTTCTTTACATAAGCATCGCATCCTCAAACTTTTAGAAACGACAGCTTAGGTTTCTTCCCAAACCATAATTCATACGGTGTCGTCTCAACGGATTTAGACGGTGCCCTATTTAAAGTGAATGTAACTGTATCTAGAGCGTATCCCCAAAATGATAGCGGTAAATCAAGAAGAGACATCATAGATCGCACCATATCCAATAGAGTGCGACACGACGTTCGGACACACCGTTACGCTGAGGTGTTCCAGGCGGCGTGAGTTGTGAAATGATTCCACATTTCCTTAAGTGTGTACCAAATTCATGACTTAAATATTCTCCTCCACGATCTGATCGTAAGAACTTTATTTTTCGGTCACGTTGATTCTCTACCTCATTCTGAAATTCCTTGAACTTTTCAAAGGTCTCGCACTTGTGTTTCATCAAGTAGACATACCCATATCTATTTAAGTCGCCTCTGTGAGAGTAAGAACATAACGATATCCTCCATGAAAGCCTCAAAGCTCATTGGACCGCATACACAACAGTATGTAAGATTTCCAATAAGATGGTTGCTCTCTCCATTGTTCCGGAGAACTGAGTCTTGGTCATTTAGCCCAAGAGGCATGGTTCGCATGTGTCAAATGATTCATCATCGAGAGACTCTAAAAAGTCCATCGGCATGGAGCTTCTTCATGCGCTTTGACACCAATGTGACCAAGGCGGCAAGTGCCACAAGTATGTGGGACTATCATTATCAACTTTACATCTTTTGGTATTCACACTATGAATATGTGTAACATCACGCTCGAGATTCATTAAGAATAAACCATTGACCATCTGAGCATGACCATAAAACATATCTCTCATATAAATAGAACAACCATTATTCTCGGATTGAAATGAGTAGCCATCTCAGATTAAACGAGATCCCGATACAATGTTCATGCTCAAACTTGGCACTAAATAACAATTATTGAGGTTTAAAACTAATCCCGTGAGGGTAAATGAGAGGTAGCGTGTCGACGGCGATCACATCGACTTTGGAACCATTCCCGACGCCGCATCATCACCTCGCCCTTCGCCAGCCTCCGCTTATTCTCGCAGCTCCGCCAGAGTTACATATATGAGCAACGCACGGTATCAAATACCTGTGGAGTTACTACGAGTAATCGGTAAGGTACACATCAATTACATGTATATCAAATATACCTTTAGTGTTGCCGGCCTTCTTGTCCGCTAAGTATTTGGGGCAGTTCCGCCTAAAGGATTCTTCCCTTTGCAATAAAAAGCACTCACCTCGTGCTTGGGTCCATTCTTTGACTTCTTCCCTAAGAATCGGCTTACCGGCGCCGGCAACATCCTTGCCGTCCTTCTTGAAGTTCTTCTTACCCTTGCCCTTCTTGAACTTAGTGGTTTTATTGACCATCAACACGTGATGCTCCTTCTTGATTTCTACCTCTGCCACTTCAAAGCATTGAAAATACTTCGTGAATAGTTTTCACCATCCATCCCCGCATATTGTAGTTCATCACAAAGCTCTTGTAGCTCGGCTGGAGCGATCAAGGATTCTGTCAATGACCGCTTCGTCCGGAGGTTAATGTCCAGTCGGGACAAAGCGGTTGTGCAACCCGGATATTTTGAGTATGTGCTCACCGATGTAACTATTTTCCTCCATCTTACAATCAGAGAACTTGTCGGAGACTTCATATCTCTCGACGCGGGCATGAGCTTGGAAAACTAGTTTCAGCTCCTCGAACATCTCATATGCTCCGTTGTAACATTCCAAATTTTTAATTTGGCATGTTATACATAGGTCATCCATGCATATCATATTTTATTGCATTTTGTTTGCAATCCTCGAAATCCTAAGCAACTCAAGGACCCTCGGAGAGAGTTGGGGATTTTTCGATTTTCATATTCGATTTTTATCAAGTAGTGAAGACGAGGATTTTTGGTTTTAATTATTTTTCTCTCCGGAAAATATTTCATTTTTTTTAATAATAAATGAGGGAGATAATATGACTTCTCCAAAATAATTGAAATATCGGAGGAAAAATGTTAAAATCATTAGTTGATTTTTATTGGATTTATTTTGGAATTTTATTCGCCCTAGAAAAATTTGCATGTTTTAAAAATTGCATTTTAGGGGCCAAGAAAAGTTCATCCTGTTCTAAATATTCCATTTAGACGGAGAAAATTTATTTTGGTATTTTTAGATTTTTATTTATTTTTCTAGGATTTTTCTAAGTTTCCGTAATCGCTTTTAAAAATGATCATACCGACTGGGGCCTAGGGCTCACTGAGCAAGGTTGGCCCAACCAGGCCGCCGACGCGATCCTGCATACACAAGGCTGGCCAAGGCTGGACCGGATTCCCGAGCCGACTCGCCTCCTCCGCCGTGCCTTGCCCCCTCCTCAAGTCGCCGCCCCGCCCCTTTATATACGCCACCTCTAAACCACCACCACTCACCACCCGAACCCGGAGCCGAGCCCCGAGCCTCGAGCCGCCGCCGCCGAGTCCCCGCCGCCGCCCACTTCGCCCGCCACCCGCCGCCCCTCGCCGAGTCCCCGCCGCCCGGTTTTTTTTAAAAACCCCTTCGGTTTTTTTTAAAAAACCCTAGTTTGTTTTTTTAAGATAGATCGGTTTTATTTTTTTTGGGTTTATTTACTTAGCGAGCGTTCGCTGCTCGTTTCTTTCTAAACGAACATGTTCGTCATTTAGTTTTCGCTAACGTAACGCTCGCTCGCTTAGCCGCTCGTCGCTTTTTTCTTTTATCGGATTTATTCCGCGATTTTCCCGATCGCGATTTCGATCCGATTTTCGTTCTAGCTTAACTTTTGCCCGCTTATCTAATCAGGCGATTCAAGCGCTCGAGTTTCATCTCAAACCCTCTATCTGAATAGCCAACTCAAACAAGTTTTTGCCTCTGTAAAATTTGACCCTAGTTCAGATTAGTAAACGAATCTTGTTCCTTTCGCCGCTTGAGTTTTGTTGTCTCGCTTGGTTTGATTCTTTTGTGAACCGGAGTTCTTAAGTTGAACTCTCCCACAACCTCTTTCGATTGAAGTTTCGCTTTGTGCATCTTTTTTGCTTGTTTACTTATGTATGTATTGTTTGCTTGCGATAGAATTCTCGGAGTGCTAAGCGTGTTACTACGTAGTATCTAGGATTCCTGATCGTCAAGAAGACAAGTAACACTTTGATCATACTCTTTTCATACCCAGTTTTATGCATTAGATTCAACCTCACACATTGCATGATTGGGATGTCATTAACTTGTGGGTTGGGAAGTAGTAGTTGAGGTAGAACCTATTGCCTGTTATTATCAAACCCTTGGGAGTTACTTCACGTGTTGCTTATATTGCTATGCTATGCTCGTAGATCGTGGTTGGGTTTGAGAGTTATCCATGACGTATGTGAGATTGTTAATTAATGGTTAACTTAAGGTGGCAACTTTAATACACATCTGGGTGGATTGAGGCACCGGGGAACCCTGTTGTCTCTGCTTTGTTTTGGAAATCTGGGTACCTGTGTGATCTTCCTATGGACCGCCACCTGTGCTCAAAGGAATCGAGCTTATTCATGCTAGAAACTTCCGTGTGCAGCCACAAGCTATTATGGGCTCTAGCATAGTTGAGTAAGTTACGTGAAGCTCTTGAAGAGGTAGATCAGCAGGTAGTGGGTTTGTAGGTTTGGTATGGTCTACCCGGAGTAAAGAGTTAATGTTTCGAAGATCAGTGGTCTCGGTCATCCGCTTTCTCAAACACCATGCAAAGGCGAGAAATCAACGGAGGTGATCGAGTCTTGTGGGGAAAAGTGCGCAAACCTCTGCAGAGTGTACAATCTAATCATGGTTAGCCGTGTCCCCAGTTATGGACAATTCTGAGTATCTAGTACTTGATATTCACATGTATCTCATCACTCTAAATTAATATTGCTGGGATGTTAACTACTTTAATTGGGATTGAGTTGGGGTTATACCTTCTCAATGATGTTTCAACCACCATGATAGTTAAATTAAAATTTATTCCTTTGTTGTAGGGAAAAATTGGCTTTCCATAAAATCAGAATCAGAGAGCTTTCCACCACCAAATATGCATGTAGTAGTAGCATTATTCTCGTTATTGCTCTATTGTGTTACATTGCCAAAGATATTCCATGTGTCGAATTGTTTCTGCTGCAACGTATTATGTTGCGCACTTTTCAGACGAGGAGTAAGGTTCGATAGGTCGTTGTCGTGCAGCTCGCTTATGCCGCTGGAGTTGATGGACTCACTTTATCTTCCAAGCCTTCCACTGTTATTATCGCATTAGATGGCCCTAAGCCATATTGCTGTAATAAGTTCTCTTTTGAGACATTCGATGTAATAAGTGTGTGATTGCTACTCTGTTATAAATCCTTCGAGTACTGTGTGTGTCAACATTACTGATCCAGGGATGACACGGAAACACAGAGACTTGACCGTCTGAGGTCGGGTCGCTACATCCGTGTTGCTCTAAACGCTTTTGGAGCCCCGGTTCTAAGCTGTAAAGCATGCCGCACTGAACGAGGGAGTAATCATCAGCACGAGACTGCCAAGCGTTCATAACGTCTTGGTTCTCTCGATGGGTGCTTCACCTAGCGGTGCTTCTAGGACATATTGTTTCTTGGCAGCTATGAGGATGATCCTCGTGTTCCGGACTCCAGTCCGAATAGTTGCTGCCATCATCTTTCGCCTTGGTTTTCTAGGAACGCGTTGAAGTTCATGGTGACATGAGCGTTAGCCATTTGATCTACAAGACATTTTGCAAAGATTTTAGACTAATGTTCATGATAATAAAGTTCATCTAATCAAATTATTTAATGAACTCCCACTCAGATTTGACCTCCCTCTAGTCATCTAAGTGTTACATGATCCGAAGTCGACCTAGGCCGTGGTCCGATCATCACGTGAGACGGACTAGTCATCGCCGGGTGAACATCTCCATGTTGATCGTATCTTCCATACGACTCATGTTCGACCTTTCGGTCTCTTGTGTTCCGAGGCCATGTCTGCATACATGCTAGGCTCGCCAAGTTAACCTAAGTGTTTTGCATGTGTATAACTGTTTTACACCCGCTGTATGTGAACGTAAGAATCTATCACACCCGTTCATCACGTGGTGCTTCGAAACGACGTACTTTAGCAACGGCACTCAGTTAGGGAGAACACTTTGAAATTATTATAAGGGATCATCTTATTTACTACCGTTGATCTAAGTAAACAAGATGCGTAAACATAATAAACATCACATGCAATTATATATAGTAGTGACATGATATGGCCAATATCATATAGCTCCTTTGATCTCCATCTTCGGGGCTCCATGATCATCTTGTCACCGGCATGACACCATGATCTCCATCATCATGATCTCCATCATCGTGTCTCCATGAAGTTGCTCGCCAACTATTACTTCTACTACTATGGCTAACACGCTTAGCAATAAAGCAGTAATTTACATGGCGTTTCTCAATGACACGCAGGTCATACAAAAAATAAAGACAACTCCTATGGTTCTCGCCGGTTGTCATACTCATCGACATGCAAGTCGTGATTCCTATTACAAGAACATGATCTCATACATCACATATATATCATTCATCATTCATCACAACTTTGGCCATATCACATCACAAAACACTTGCTGCAAAAACAAGTTAGACGTCCTCTAATTGTTGTTCCAAGTTTTACGTGGCTGCAAAAGGGTTCTAGCAAGAACGTTTTCTTACCTACGTGAAAGCCACAACGTGATTTGTCAACTTCTATTTACCCTTCATAAGGACACTTTTCATCGAATCCGCTCCAACTAAAGTGGGAGAGACAGACACCCGCTAGCCACCTTATGCAACTAGTGCATGTCAGTCGATGGAACCTGTCTCACGTAAGCGTACGTGTAAGGTCGGTCCGCCGCTTCATCCCACAATACCGCTGAAGCAAAATAAGACTAGTAGCGGCAAGAAAATTGACAACATCTACGCCCACAACAAATTGTGTTCTACTCGTGCAATAGAGAACTATGCATAGACCTAGCTCATGATGCCACTGTTGGGGAACGCCGCAGAAAATAAAAAATTTCCTACGGTTTCACCAAGATCCATCTATGAGTTCATCTAACAACGAGTGATAGGAGTACATCTACATACCTTTGTAGATCGCGAGCGGAAGCGTTCAAGTGAACGGGGTTGAGGGAGTCGTACTCGTCGTGATCCAAATCACCGATGACCAAGTGCCAAACGGACAGCACCTCCACGTTCAACACACATACGGAGCGGATGACGCCTCTCAAGACCTTGATCCAAAGAAGGTGAGGGAGAGGTTGATGAAGATCCAGAAGACGACGGGCGTGGTGGTGGATGCAGAGGGTTCCGGCAGAGCTTCGCCGAAGCTTCATGAGAGGGAGAGGTGTAGCAGGGAGAGGGAGGCCCCAAGACTTTGGGTGCGGCTGCCTCCCTCCCCTTTATATAGGCCCCGGGGGCGGCGGCCAAGGGGAGGCTTGCCCCAAGGCAAGTGGGCGCCTCCCTAGGGTTCCCAACCCTAGGCGCATGAGGGCCTGGGGCGCACCAGCCCACCAGGCTGGTTCCTCCCCACTTCAGCCCATGGGGCCCTCCCGGATAGGTGGCCCCACCGGTGGACCCCGACCCTTCTCGTGGTCCCGGTACAATACCGGTGACCCCGAAACTCTCCCGATGGTCAAACAGCACTTCCTATATATAATTCTTTACCTCCGGACCATTCCTAACTCCTCGTGACGTCCGGATCTCATCCGGGACTCGAACAACTTTCGGTTTGCTGCATACTCATATTCATACAACCCTAAGCGTCACCAAGACCTTAAGTGTGTAGACCCTACGGGTTCGGGAGACATGCGAACATGACCGAGACGGCTCTCCTGGTCAATAACCAACAGCTGGATCCGATACCCATGTTGGCTCCTACATGCTCCTCGATGATCTCATCGGATGAACCACGATGTCGAGGATTCAAGCAACCCCGTATACAATTCCCTTTGTCAATCGGTATGTTACTTGCCCGAGATTCGATCGTTGGTATCCCAATACCTCGCTCAATCTCAAGCACGGCAAGTCACTTTTCGTACCGTAGTGCATGATCCCGTGACAAGACACTTGGTCACTTTGAGCTCATTATGATGATGCATTACCGAGTGGGCCCAGAGATACCTCTCCGTAATACGGAGTGACAAATCCCAGTCTCGATCCGTGTCAACCCAATGCACACTTTCGGAGATACCTGTAGTGCACCTTTATAGTCACCCGATTCGTTGTGACGCTTTGGTACACCCAAAGCACTCCTACGGTATCCGGGAGTTACACGATCTCATGGTCTAAGGAAAAGATACTTGACATTGGAAAAGCTCTAGCAAACGAACTACACGATCTTGTGCTATGCTTAGATTGGGTATTGTCCATCACATCATTCACCTAATGATGTGATCCCGTTATCAACGACATCCAATGTCCATAGTCAGGAAACCATGACTATCAGTTGATCAACGAGCTAGTAAACTAGAGGCTCACTAGGGACATATTGTGGTCTATGTATTCACACGTGTATTACGATTTCCGGATAATACAATTATAGCATGAATAAAAGACAATTATCATGAACAAGGAAATATAATAATAATCCTTTTATTATTGCCTCTAGGGCATATTTCCAACAAAATCTGCCAATGAGCGAGATTCTTATTTAAAACAGGCATTTAGTTGCTAAAACCGTTTGCAGATTACACTTACATCACATAGAACACGACTGGCCAGAATAATTCACGCGAGGTTACACGGTTGCGAAGATAACCCGAAGGTCGGGTTCCTACAGAGGGAAGTTCAGGTTGTGTAACTCAGGAAGTTCAGCTTGTGATCAGAATAATATTCTGATCCCGTGATCAGGATAGTGTTTATGTATATATATATATAAACATAAATATATATATAACTGATCCGCATATATATAACTGAAATAAACATCCAATTACATAAGTGACTATAAAGATCATTCACACACACATCAATAAACAATTGCATGCATTCTAAACTAGGAGAAACGATCGTCTAGTCATCTACTTCTTGTGACGCTCCCGCCACTGCTCTGTGGCTCGATCCCTCGTCTGGGGCAGGAAGAGGACACTCCCTCATGTCGCCGATCTGCATGTAAATCTCATAACTTGTGTACGCGTCCTGGGCCGCTTACTTAACGAGTTGTTCATCCAGTCTCTCATGCCACACACTGTGCCAGGCGCTCTTGTCCTTCTTGTTCTCATCCTTCATCTTCATGTAGTTGGGCTCGATGATGGCCGAGGCAAGGTCAACCAGGGATTTCTGTTTGTTGTTGTCGCTGCCCAAGACCTTATAGTGGTCCTGGATGTTGACAAGATTCTGGCATTTCAGGCCCGAAACCTTGAGCGCTTTTAGATCGTTGGTGGTGTCCACCGTAGCGAAACTGTAGTCAGACTTAATAATAAACCTGGAGAAAAGCTCGCAAGGCCTTGTGGCCAGGTGGTAGTGGTAGACGAGGACGTCATGTCGCACGCACAATTGGGCGACGGCAACCTTCTAATCATGCTTGGCACGACCGATGGTGTACTCGAGGTCGAAGCCGACCACTTGGTACTTGTCCTCGACAAGCAACTGCTCCATAGTTTGGATGGAGCTCTCCACCGAGATCGGCTCGTTCGTGTACACCACCAAGAGGGCCTTCCCCCTCACGTGGGTGTGCACTACGTGATGCATGGTGAACTGCCCGCCATTGTCGTTGTCGGCCGCTTGGAGCGCCATTGGAACCGCTGGATGTCCTCTCTGTATGTGTCGTTGTCGGTGTGCTTATTGTGTCGTGTGGTGTGAGAGATGAAGGTAAATGGCCGCAGGAATAAATGGAGGTTGGGTGGCCTGGATTCTCGACGCGCCCGCATGGCAGTTTTTCTACGGGTAACTACATCGTCGCGCTGCGCTCGGCGCAACCACATGCACACGAACGTGCGTAATCGTGCGCCAGCTCCAAACACTGGCAGCGCGTGTGGAGGGAGGAGGGCAGAGCGTGCACGGCGGGACGCGAGCAGAGCGCGCCGCGTCTGCCTCAACCGCGAGCTACCACACGGATAGAGCAGTTGAACATGCAGGGAATGATCGCCTACAAGACGACAAGCAGTTGCGTCGCTGCGTAGAGAGCGGCCGTGTGCTACTACCTCCGTCTTCGTCTATTAGTACCCTTTATATTATGTACCATACTTTGCCCTTAAATTTAACCAACAAAATGTTAATGCATGTTATAAAAATTATATAATTGGAAACTATGTTCAAATACGAATCCAACGATATAATCTGTGGCGACATGCATTCCTATTTTATTAGTTAAATCCTACTTATAAACCAGGACGGGGGTATTGTAGGTAATTAAATTGCAAACGTTTTTTATTAACGGTATGTGTATGTGGCTTTTCGTCCTCCTCTCGCACGTCTTGTCACCCTGCTGTCACAGATGGCTTACAACGCAAGCTTGCGCAGCACGCGGGGGCGTTCTTTTAGCCAAACGATGGCTCGAAGTGACGCCAATGAATTATCGGTGAGCCCATTGCCGCACAACCTCGCAGGTTACCGCGCAAGCTTCCCGCCAAGGCTGTCAAAATCGCAGTTCGATTGTACGATTCTATGACTTTACGATCCAAACTAACCCCTCTGATTCTACGATTTTGCTTAATAGAATCTATGTTTTTACGATCCTGATAGTGAAGATTCTATGATATGCGATCCTAGCATCGGAGCTCCAATCCGATTTAGAAACACGATTCTGACAACCTTGTTTCTGCCCGAGTCAGTGAAATCCCCGAAAATCCCAATGCCTACCAGCCTGCTATATAAACCCTCACGGCCGGCGAGTCCTCAAGGTCGCATTTTCCCTCCCGCCTATAGCTTATCTTGTCTCGCTTCTCCCACAATCGCCAATGGCACCGGTCCGTCATCGTCGCTCAACTCTGCCGTCATCGGTGGACAGCTCGGTGAGGAAGGCTATATTCGCGGCGGCCGCGATCCCCAAAGTGTCTTGTAGTGCGCGTGGCGTCCCTATTTGGTGTGCGCGGAACACCCACCACACGCTCCACCGTCGCTGCTCGTTGGCAGCTGTTGCCGGCTGCCGTTGCCGCCACCCCACCGTCTGCCATCGTGGCCGCCACACCACCTTTCAAAGCCAGGGCCATCGCCCGCTCCGCCGCCGCGACCCGAAGGCGGGAGGTGGCCGTCATGGCCGCCACCCCACTGCCGGCCACCGTGGCCATCTCCCGCTCCGCCGCCGCGGCCCGAAGGCGGGAGGTGGTGGTCGTGGCCGCCAGCCCATCATCGGCCACTCTGGCCGCCAGCCCATCGTCGACCGCCGGGGTCATCACCTGCTCCGCGACCGCCGCCCGAAGGCGGGAGGCGGAAGCGGAGGCCCTCACGTGCATCAGCGACCTTGCACGCTACACCAAGTTCCTGTGGGAGGAGGAGGAGTGCCTCGTCGAGCACGCAAAGAGCCTTACCACCGGTGTTGTAGGGTGGAAACCTAGATGGAGATCTTTCATGAATTGGAGGGGAAATCCCCAAGAACACGAAGAACACAAGAGAGGGAAAACACTCAAATTGACTAGATCCAATCACACATATGCTAGATCCAAGAACACACAAGACGTCACAATGATTCAAGGACAACAAAGGAAAGATATAAGGTACTAGTTCATCCCAATCCTATGAGGAGAGAGGTCTTGATGATGATCCTGTAATAGGGATCCTTCTCCAAGAGGAGGCCTTGATATCCACAAGAGGATCTTCTCCCTTAGGAGGTCATGATCTCCAAGAGGAGAAAGATGAGCAAAGCTCTCTCAATATCTCACATATACTTTGCTATCCTACAAATGAGCTAGGGAAGGGGTATATATAGTCTAGGGACAAAATAGAGGGAGAGAGAGGGATACAAAGGTCCAAAATGACCTCAAAACGGAGACAATCCTGAGGGGTCCGCACCTGGGTGCGAGGGACCGGCACCAGTCCGGTCAGGAGGCTGCGCCCTTAGTCTTTGAAGAGGCTGGGCACCCGGGGTGGTAGCTGGCGAAACCCGACAAGAGGGGCCTGGCACCCGGGGCTCCAAGGCCGGGCACCCGGTCGGGCTGAACAAGACCTGGGGGTGCGGCACCGGCCCTCCAATGCCGGGCACCCGGGGCCGGAAGGGGCCACGCTCAGGTCAGGGCCGGGCACCTGGGGCCAGAGTAGCCGGGCACCCGGGGTAGCCAGGGGCTCCGCCGGTTGTAGGGGAGGGTCGGGGTGGTCCGGGACCTCCTTTGCTTCGTGCTTCTTGAGCGTCCCTCTTCCTTCTCCTCCTCCGTAGGTCTCCAGTGAACTTGGTGATTCCTCCGAGCTTCCTCGTGACGATCTCCGAAATACCTAAGAATGCACAACATGTCTCTTTGAGGTAGAATCCCATTCTCGAGTGAATCTGGACGAAACTCGGAGAGGAAAGAGTTAACCTCGGTTTTGATGATGCGTGCACGTGCTCTTGTCATTGGCCCTCGAGGTGCTTGACGAGTTGTAGTAGAGTCCATGGGGATGAGCGAGGGATGCTCCGCATCAACCGTCGTGGCCACAACACACGCAGCCGCAGAGGCGAGGAATCAGGAGATCTACGAGGAGAACCACCGCTTCAAGAGGGGTCATCTGGAGCGGCAGAGGGCGTTCGAGGTGAGCGTCGCTGAAGGTGCAGCAATGGCGAGCAGGTAATTAGGTTGTCCGGCTCGTCGGTAGGCTCCTCCTCCTCTTCCTCTTACTGACCGCGCTCGGTAGAGGAGAGGCTACCGGAAGTAGTACAAAGCCCCTCCGTAGTAGTAGTAGTATTTAGGGACTATTTTGTTTAGTTCATCTGACTATTGATGTGGTGAAACTGTACAACGTACTTAAAATTAGCTAGTATATATAGTTGAACTAGCTATTTTAGTACGTTGTTGGCAACAATTGGGGAAAAGTTTGGTCGGTTCAAATTGCCGAGTTGAACTGTTTGTATAAAGAATGACTACTTAATCTATGAATGAAATCTATGCTTAATTACTGAAGTTTCGTTGCAAAAATTAGATAGTGGTAGTGATTTTTAGCTGCATATTTTGACAAATCGCAGTGTTATAAGATTGGCAAATGGCAATGTTACTAGATCAACAAATGTCAATCTTTCCAGTTTGTCGAATGCCAATATACCCAATATGACATATGCAAATCTTACCAAATTGTATGTACGTGGTTGCACACGGGTCATCCAAAACAACCGTTGCGTCGAAGGGATGTACAAATCCTACTCAGCACATTTTCTCTTGGCTTAGCGCCGAAGTCTGGCTTTGCATACCGTATTCAATCTGAACCGTTTGCGTTGAAGAGATGCACAAATCCAGCGCTGCGGATTTTCCCTTGACTTATGGGGGAAGACCATAGCTCTCACTTTGCATATGGGTGTTCTATCTAAAACGTTTGCGATCAAGAGCTACACAAATCCTGCTTGGCACATTTTCCCTTGACTTCCTGGCAAATATGTCGATTTGCATACAGGTGTTCTGACTAAAAAATTTGTGATGAGTGTTTTATATTTAAAAACTATTGACGTTTTTTTCAGAAGAAAATCGTTTGATAAGTCTGTACATTAATAGAGAGAAATACAAGTTCGTTCAAACCATATCTTTATTCAGTCACACTGCAAATTTATATTCATATGATTGAGATACAATATTAAACACAAAAAAGTATTTCCGGCAGCGGTGGAGGCGGCATGCCGTGCCGGCGTTGTCGTTGTCGTCCTCTGGGACACCGTTGTTGAAGTCTTCAAGGCAACATAGAATGTTCTTCAGTTGCAAATCAAACATCATGTCATCGTGTGATCGACGGGCGGGGCGCGCGAGGACGACAACTGGCGGCGCTGCGAGGTAGCGGTCGACAGCGGCGTCCCATGCTGCTAAGGGGGGCGCGCGCATGGGCGTGGTGGGTGCAGGCAAACGCACGGGGGCCAGCGCCGCGGTGGGTGGAGGGGCGCGCATGGGCACGGGTGCTGGCATGTACACGAGCTCGCTGCTGGTCCGTGGAGACCTCGGCCGACGTCAAGGGCTTCCAGCTGCGATAGTGCTCGGCGACCAACCCGTCAATGCTACGGATGGTAGTCTGGCGCGGCGTTAGGATGGGAGCTGGACGGGCGGGCAAGAACCGCTGCGTCCAGCTCGTTCGAGGCCATGTCCATGAGGCCCCATTCCTCCTTATTTTCTACCTCCTCCACGGCTCGAGTCGACTTCACCAAACTTGAAGACTAGTGGCGATGATCCTTCTGCGCCATGGCGTTGGTGGAGGTCTGAGGAAGAGAGGGGAATGGGAGGCGAACAGTAAGGCTACCTGATAGAGGCAAGGGTGTCCCGATCTTCCGATGAGATGATAACTATCGATTTGGTGGAGTTGACTTTGATGATCCGACTACAAACATGCACGACGTTGCGCCTTAGCAATCGCTAAACCAATCTCCTGAGGTTACTGACGATGCTGGAAGCATGATCAGCCTGACCACGAAGGTCTATTCCTGCAAGCAATCGAAGAACGAGCAAGAATATGATAAAGCAATCTGAATATTGCGAATATATATGAAGTACTGATAATGGTGGGGATCCGTAAGCGGTCTTGGTCTGGTCGTTGGACATAAACGAAGTACACGAAGTTGTAATGGCTAACTTTTAACTAAACAAATCGCAAGAAAAAAGCTACTAGATGGATCTACTTATACAGGAGCAAGGGATGGCGGCCAAGGAGGTGGGAGGACGTCCAAGGCAGCCTAAAACCAACCCTAGGTCGTACAAGGCTTATGGGCCCAAGTGGAGGTGACGCAACACCTTTGGAATTGTTGTTTGACTCGGATTCTGCTGCAGCGTCAGATTGTTTCGTCCATATCTCGACGCTCCGGACGAATTTAAAGGTGAATCCAATTGGGTTGGACAGAGGACAAAATCTACTTTCCAACAAAAAAACAATCACCCAATTCGGAGTCTGTATGAAAAAGTTGTTGGCGTTTTGAGTCAGGTATGTCTATGTAGTCCGAATCTGAATCCAGAACGTGAGAGACTTGGACTCTATCTTCTCTTGGCCCAAAAGTGACGTGAGAGGACTTTTTGAACAGAACCTAAACTTCTCATTTTGCCTTATCTTCATATGTGGATTGTAAAAATATCCCATACACCTGCAATTAGACAAAACACAAAAGTGTGTGAAGTATTTTTGTTCTGGATAACATAAATAAATTATTGAATAGTTTGCACTAGAAATCACCTGACAAATATGCATGTATGCAATATTTTTGGTCGTATCCTAGGTAGTCATGTCCTCATCATCCTCCCCTTCTTGAAAACAAAGCCGTCCTCGGCGTTGCTTAATCTGAAATCTGGCTAACAAAAAAGACAAGGTGTACATGTTGTATATGTATATGTCATCCGTTTTTACTGATATCATTTGGTGCACATGTGACACAGTTATACAAGAGCACCCTTCAAAATTCGTGAAATGTAAAGCCAATATATTTTCACAAGAAGTCAAAGGCATGAAAATATTGCAACTCAGTTTTCACATATAAGTGAAGCTCTTATTCATATCAAAAGATTGACAATGCTTATCATTAAACCATCCCAACATTGATGAACCATCACCAAGATTAGAGGTCATATCAAAATGATTAAACATTGGCACAATTGTTTTCAAACATATTTGATCCAAATCTAATTTATTCCCTGATTCACTTGATTCTTTTGCATCGATAGTCAATTCAATTGGTTCACTCAAAATTGTTTGATCACATGGCAAAGTCAAATCATCAACATAGTCCTGTAAAGTAGCTGGTGTGATCAAAGTAGTGGGTAGCTCACCGCATGGTGCACTTAAATTGACAAGACATTCATCATAATGCATGTGGAGGTGGAAGATTAGTACCTTTGTCATTACCTCTTATGATCAACTCAGATGATGTAGGCACTCTCGGTGATGATGTGTCACATGGTGGGGGTGATGTAGTCCTCACAACAACGGATGTGGTTGTCATAGTATGCCTAGTAGTTGAAGGGACAACAGTATCAATTCTTGGAATGTGCATCTCGCTTGTTCTCCTTGTGGGCAGCACATCGTTTTATTTCCTGTTCAGCTTTGCAAGCAAGATGAAACAAATGGTCCATAGGATAACACTCTTCATGAATTAGTATCTCCTGAATGTCACGATTTAATCCTCCCCAAAATCTATCCATAAAATCTTCTTCACTTTCTTTTAAAGAGAAATGCAGCAAGGTAGTTTGTAAAGTATCATAATATTTCGTTACGGTGTCACTACCTTGTTTTAAATGTTGCAACTTTGTAATCATGTCACGAGTATAATAAGCGGAACGAATGTATGTCGATGGCAAGTTTCAAATCATCCCAAGTAGTAGGTATATCATTAGGGTGTAACCGACAATATTCACTCCACCAAACTACAGACATAACCAAAGTGAAAGAACCAACCGCAACCTTAACTTTTTTACGTACATCAAAATTATTGGAAGCAAATATATTATTTATGTCAAACTCCCATTCAATATATAAAGCAGGTCTAAAACGGCCATTAAATGGTGGTATAGAAACGTTAACCTGATCATGTGCATTTGGATGTTTGTGCACCTCTCGTGACGGTTGTGGTATTTGCATAGGTGATGGCACGTCTCCCACGATCGACAAACCCCATGAATTGACTCTAGATCCTGTCATGATTAGTAGAAACAAGAAACAATATTCAAGAATAATGTTCCTATGAATTACTAGGATGTGTTGGTAAAGCGCTCACAGTAAAGCAAATATCAATATCTTACAAGTTCTTACCAAGCAGCAGGTGGTGACAAGCAACCAGCGGTGTCAAGTAACTCTAAAGATTGTGTAAAGCGATTGCCAGGGGAACGTACGTATACACGGTGCAGAAATATGTGGAACTGGGTTGGCTATATATGGTAGCAAAATATTAGCAATAATCAATTCAGAGATGCAATGTTGAATAAACGCTCAACGACGTGATCAGGCTGGTCCTAGGCTAGACCGGACTAGAGACGTGAGCCTAGAACACTAATGAGGTCATAGCGTAGCACAACTAGCATCAATGAAGGATACTAAGTAGCTCTGGACAGCAATATATAAGTGAAGATCACAACGGCAGTAAAGATAATGATGAAAAATAACTGCCAAGCAGGATATGCAACAACTCTCTCTCCAACTTTCCTCTTGAAAAGTTTGAGCCAATTTTCTGATAACTTTTTTCAAAGAATGCTACTAACTCAAGCATTCCAATGCAAAAGAATCACTCAATTCCGAATTGATATGGGGAGTCAAAGAATTCTAAAACTGGCCTGAAAACTGGAATAAGCTGTGTTTGCGAACTTCCGAGGGCAAAAAGACCTATTTAGAAGCCGATTTTGAGATGTCAAATATTGAACTAGCCTCTGCAACTATTTAGATGTGGCTCGTCGCTAGCTTTCATTTGAGTACTTGATGCGGAGCATCCTACGGTCATCACCATGTCAAGAGTCCGTTTGGCAAGTGACACGTGCGACCTCTTCTTCACATACACAAAGGTGAATCTTCTCCTTTACACGTGCTCACTTGACCCCTTCGAGGATGGTGTACTACTTGACACTTCTCCCGTGTGCATGCATAGGTATTGTCGGAGCTTCCCGGATGTCAAGGAGGAGTGCAAGCGCCAAGGAATGACTACACCATCCGCGAGGGAAGCCTGGAAGCGACGTCGGAAGAAGACGGGGCTGCTGAAGCTACAGCGGCCGGACATCCGGCGCCTGTGCAGCCGCCAAGGAGCTGCACCAGCAGACGGCCAAAAGCATCAGCGGCCGGACATCCGGCGCCAGCCCGGACATCCGGCGCCTCGGCAACGCCCGGATATCCGGCGACCAACCCCGGAAATCCGGCGCCCCCTATCCAGAGAACACCGAGGCCGACCTCACCGGCCGGACATCCGGCCCGTGCCGGACATCCGCCCGTGCCGGACATCCGGCCTCCATGCTAACGGCGTTTGACATCCGCCCCAGCCGGACATCCGGCTACCGCTGCATACAAGCAGAGACGGGAAAGCCCATGTATCCCTCCTCACTTACCTCTTCGTGGACTAACCTATATATACTCCTTCTCCTCCTAGTTAGGGTTAGCAAATATGATAGCTCATTCTTAGGTGAGCTTTGCTCCTACCTCTACTCTTGAGAGAGAGAGACTACCACTCCCATGGAGTTCAAGACCTCCATGTGAGAAGATCCTCGGGATATCATCAAGACCCCACGGTGGGAAGATCCATCTAGGATATCATCAAGACCTCCTCTTGGAGATGAACCTTACCTTGTATCTTTCCTTTTGTTGTTCATGTACCGTGTGGATCTTATGTGTGTGAGTGTCTAGTGGATTGTGATTGGACTTGTTCTCTTGTGTTTTCCCGTGATTTCCCTCGTGTTCTTCCGCTCGTTCTTCGTGTTCCTCGTGAGATTCTCTCCAAACGTGAAAGATCGTCCACATAGGGTTCCGCCCTACATCATCTAATGGATCAGAGCTTAGGTTGATCACGTTTTTGGAGCCCCTACCCCTCTTTTTCTAGCTTGATTTTGTTGATTTCATCCTAAATCCGAAAATCCCCACCAAAAATAGCCCCAAATTTTTTTTGTGATTTGTTAGTTTTGATGATGTTTTGTTGATTTTGATCCGTGGATTTGCTTGGCTTCAAGTGGATCTAGCATTCCCCCAAGTTTCCCCATCTTTCCTCCACAAAATCCATCAAATTTTGCCCCGAAATCATCAATTTCCGCCCCAATTCGAAAATTTCCGCCCAAACGAGATCTGGATTAAATCGGGCGGACATCCAGACCTCAGGCGGACATCCGAACCATCCGGCGGACATCCGGCCCCAAGCCGGACATCCGGCCCTGGAGCACCAAATCCGCACGGTTACGGACATACCCCCCGGAAATCCGGCCCGAGCCGGATATCCGGCCCCTGAGATTTCTGTTTTTTCCGTTTCACCGTTTGACCATAACTAATTTATCCGAGTCCGATTTTGGCGTTCTTTAGCTCGCTTTTGAAGCTATTGACATCCCTCATCCCACAAAAATACTACCACCACCATTTGACTCCATCAAATTTTCGGAACTTTGGCATCTTTGCCTAGGGCTTCCACCACATCCTCCGCATAGCCACCACCGACTTCCGCAACCAAACCCATTTTGTTCACCATAGCATTAGTGGTTGCTTGAGTAGTGATTCGAGTCTCCTAAGGTGTTTCGCTACTTAGGGACGATTGCTTCTTCTTCAACAAACACCCCCACTTCGCATTGGCTTACCCACCATACACTTCCACCCCAACTTAACCCAATTTTGTTTGAGTTTTTGAGTTGCGGCTAGTGTCTCCTAAGGTGTTTAGGCTACTTAGGGACGGCAACTTCAAATTTGACAAGTGAATACCCCATCATTCCACTTCCACATCGCCAAGTGCAAACCACCACCGCTTTTCCGCTACCACCATTTGACTTTTGTCATTTGAGATTTTGAGTTGTGGTTTTTCCGTTTCCTAAGGTGTTTCGGCTACTTAGGGACGAGTCTCCATCATCTTGGTATCTACATCAAGAACACCGCCACTCATCATCTCAAAGGACGGTAACCTCGACGACACCATTGTATATTTCCCCTTGCAAATTGCATTGTTAACCCCTAGCCCATTTTGCGTCACTTGCCTATCGAGACTAGCCATTTGAGTATTGCCGGGCCACGCTACTTGTGCACATTAGTGATCTACACCATCCATTGCATACATACCATATCATATTGGTATCATATCTTGTGTCACAAGTTTGTTCCCGCATATACACAATTGCTATCTTGGTTTGTGCATTGTGCAAAGTGGCCATACATAGAAAAAAAAGAGAGAATGAGCTTTTAAGCAAAGAAAAAGAGAGAGCAAAGAGCTTGTAAGCAATAGCCATAGCATCACAATATATCATATGTTATCATACTTGATCATTTTGGATCATTGTGTGCGAAACACCGGGAACCATATATACATAGCATACTTGGGATAGAGAGTTTATCCATTTTGCATCTTATAGGTTGTGCACAAGTGTCGTATCCGCCTATTGAGCAATCGTGCTAGCGTCTCTCTTGAGTTGTGCAACACGAGCGTTTTGGTGGATTCCACATTTTGAGCTCATTCCTTGGTTGCACGACCCCATTTATCTATCCGTGTGTGTGTTTCCGTGTGCCATTCATTGCTATTGGTCTACTTGTTTCACTTGAGAATTTGTGAATCTCTTTCAACATTATTGACTCTTGCTAACATTTTGCATCAAATTTTTGTGCCACTATCCTCACCGAGCTCTACCATAAGCTTTACTTGATAGGTGTGAGTGAACAAGTCCGGTACCAATTCCACTATTCTTTCATCTCACATTGAGTGAAACGGGATACATCCTCAACTTTGGGAAAAGGTAACTTGGTATTGTTTATCTCATTTCCTACTCACCTCTACTCGAGTCTTGTGATGGATAGGCAAGGCATTTCACCTTCGGTCTACAACAACAACGCAGCGAGTTCGATGCCACGAACAACAACTCCGACGCCAAGATGCAAGCTCAAATGGAGGAGATCAAAGCCCTCATCAAGTCCTACAAGCGATCTTCCTCATCGAGAAGACGCTCAAGAGCACATGCCTCCGAGCTACCATCTCCGTCAAGATCACATCGGCATCGACATCATCACCACCGACAAGAACGTGAAGGTCATGAGCTCAACACCAACAACCGCTCAACGACTTCACCATCTCCCTTGGCATCTTCGCCAAGCAACTTCAAGCGCATCTTCGCCTCACGGACATACGGCATCTTCGCCAACAAGAACCTCAAGAATACGCTCAGAGAAGCTCCCCAAGCTCAAGTCCGCGACTTCCACGAGCTACAACGACCTCAACATCGACCACGCGATTCCTTTCTATGGGACTAACGAACCCGAGGAGTATCTCGAGTGGGAGCGTTTAATGGACGACTACCTCAAGCTACATCAAGTTCCTCCCGAAGATCAAGTGAAGTGCGCCACAAGAAACTTCCACGACTACGCCTCGACATGGTGGCTTCACACACCTTCAGAGTACTACGACATGAGTTGGCCCAAGACGAAGAGAGCTTTGCGGCGAGAGTTCGTGCCTCCAACCTACACTAACAACTTCTTCGCCAATTGGAGAACACCATTCAAGGATCCAAGTCCATCGACAAGTACTTCAAGGAGATGAAGATCGCCTTTTGACGAGCCGGGTGTGGGCGACCCCATTTCGATTAAGTTCCAATTAATGATGTGATTGAACAAGGACATCTCCAAGACTATCTTCCTCGAGAACTACAAGTCCCTCAGAGACTACTACATTGGTGCTCTCAAAGGCGGAACAAGAACTCATGAAGGCCAAGGCTTCTCCACCCCAAGCACACTTCATGCGGCGACCAAGCTTCTCGACAAGCATGAGGCTAGTACCACCACGATGTCCAAGCCCGACAAGCTCCAAGACGATGCTCCCAAGTGCAACTTCACCGCCATCCCTCTTTGTGGCATTGATGATGCCGAGTCTACCTTGACTCTTTTTCAAGATGGTGCGGCGACAAGTACAACTACGGAGACCTTCAAGGACCAAGCTTTGGAGGCAAGCGACAAGGTGGCGAGCAAGGATGATGCTTCCATCTTAGGAGGCGAGAGTGATGTTGTGCCATCTTGGCCTTCATCCACGGCGAGAGTGATGATGAGCCATCTTCGCCTTCATCCACGGCGAGAGCGATGATGTGCCATCTTCGCCTTCATCCACAACGCAGCGACTACGAGACGGTTGAGCATGGGATTTTCCTTCGACCACGCAGCGACGTACGATGACTTGAGTGACTTTTGCCACCATATTGAGAGTGAGAGTGACTTCACCACTAACCCCATACATGATGAGCTGCCACAAATCCCATGTGAGGAGAGCCACAACCACCACTTGTGTGAGATGAGTGACTCCACCATACGTGAGTTTGAGTGCACCTATTTTGAGGGGAGAGAGTGAACCACCACATAGCAAGAGTGAGATAGTTGATAGGTCATGTGAGGCCACTTTCAACACTAACGACTTGACCTCTACCTCTATTGTGTCTTCTCATTTGGTGCTAGGTCCCATTTATGATGACGCGCCGATCCTCGACGACTTCGTCCTCCCTTTGGACAAGATGATGGCCATGGTGGAATATGATGCACCCCCCACATGGTTCCATCAAGATGAAGATGACCACCATTTGGTCTTTCCCACCTCACCTACACCACTTGAGTGGAATGACAAAGGTAACAAAGGTGACGGTGATGCTCTCGTCCCACTAGTGGACTATTTTGACATTGATTGCTTGCATGATGTTGATCACCCTATTGACATGCTTCATTCTAGTATGATTCCCCCATGTGATGATTTGCCCATTTATGATGAATATGATGATTCTCATGTGGAGTCTATTAGTTGTGATGCTATGTTACATAGGATTTCTCGTGACAATTCTATAGGTCACATCATGTTTGCTAATCCGCTTGACTTGTCATATGCTATGCATGAGATCAACCATATGTCTTATTTGCAATCTCTCCATAGTGACTATGCATATGCCATTAAAATAAACCCAATTTGCACATATGGCATAGATGACAAGCCCATGGTTATTGGCATTTGTTTTTTTTTTGTGATGATATTGATATGCTCTCTTTGCATCATTTATCTCATATGCCATGCCATGCCCACCTAGCTTCGCATATGCATTGTTTTGGATGTTGTCCATTTTCTCCAAATGATGTTTCCAATATTGCTCATGAGGGCCCCATAGTTTCCTCATACATGTTAGGAGAATTTGATCCATCCTATTCATTGCATGATTCCCATACTTGTGTGCACCATATGCTCCCCATGAAGAAACATGCTATTGATGTGCCATATACTTGCATTCTCAATTTGTGTCCCCATCGTGTCATACATAATAACTATTCTTTCATGATGGATGACATGTTCTTATACCATGCATCAAATTTCTTTGAGCGATGCTTATCTTGTGCTAACTCACACGTGCACATACACATCATGATGGATGATGTGTACATTTACCACGCGCACAATTTCTTTGGTTTGTGTCTCTTTTGTGTAGGTACCCGTGAATACTTGTCAAACTCGCAATCCCACGAGTTGACAAAACGAGCTCTAGAGAGCAAGGATGATTTGGGATCCCATGGATTGACTTTCCCACCGCTCTCTTCACGCGAAGTCTTCGCGCATTTCTTCTACATGGCCCTCACTTGGCTATGGGTTATTGTCCATTACATATTCTATGCCCATCTTGCCATGCTCACTTTGCATGATATGCCCACCCCTATGCCTTTTCCATGCATTTGTGACCCATGCTTTGCTTTACACATGATGATTGCCTCTCATACTTGTATGTGTATTTGCAAGCTTGGTGGAGATATCACTTGTTACTGCCATGTTCTATTCATCACCCATTCCTATGATGATACTTTCATCTTGCTTTGTGCTCGTGCTTGCGATATGTCATGTGCATTTTCTTTGCCTATTATTTGCTCACATGACATGATTGCCATGATTTACTCTAGTGTGTTGCATCTTTGCTCCACTAGTTTGCACGACTTGATTACAATGCTTGCTTATGTTGCATCACCAATGATTCATACTTGCCCATTTCATGCGGTTGATGACAACCATCTATATGCTTTGCACATGATTCATATTGCTTCTTGTCATATATCTCTATGTGTTGCCTCCCTCATGCTAGATTTGCCATGTATTGAGTGCAACCATGCTATTCGTCTTGCTCATGAGTTTGCCCCCATAGCATTCTCACACATGATTGGAGATTTTGACATATTACATGTGAAGCATGCTTGTCTTACTTCTTTTGCACCATATACCTAGTGCCATGAATATTGCCATTGTTGCATCATATTATTCATGCACTTGTGCTTCTAATGGTTATGTGCAAAAGATGAGAACCATCATGATGGATGATGAGTTCATCTACCATGCGCATACGTTCTTTGTTTTGTTTTGTGCATGTGTAGGATACTTGGACTTTGTGTCGACTTCCACTTCACGTGAGTTGACCATTCGAGCTCTTGAGAGCGAGCCTCATACATTCTACCACGAATCGCTTCTACACCGCATTTGCTTCCACTTGGCATTGTGAAGAATGCACAAGGACACGCCTTCAAGGTGACATCCTTCTTGAGCTTGGATATTGTGGATCATACTTCATGTGTTGCTTGCACCATTTGCACGCATACTCGAGATATTGCTTTCACCCATGATTCACACATTTCCATGCTTCATGACATATATACCTTGTGTGTTGCATCCAATTCGCGGACTACTTGCTACTATCATATGGTTGGTTGCACCAATATCATTTCTTCACATATGCCATGTCCCTTTGCTTGTTACATGATTCACTTGATTGCCTCACACATGATGAACAATTGCTCTTTATATTGTGTTGAGTGCCACACTATATTCACTACACCCTATGCATATTATGCTTGGATCCATCTCATCTTATTTGGTGTTGTGAATGATTCCTATGCCTACCATCGACCATTTGTCGAGCGCTTTATGCATGCTTGCTATGACCTTGAGGTGGATGCTTATGCTCTTGTCACAAATATTTGCATCTCTACCTCACATTTACATGCTTGTTCCCATGATATTTTTGCTTGTGCTCGATTGATATGCTTACATGCCATGTCACAATCCTTTGTCACACCAAATGCTATGCTTGATGACAACACTTGTTTGGTGAATCACCTCTTGAATGCTTGGTTTTGCACTAACGCTAACCACATTTGTTTTTCCAAGTGTTTGTTCTATTTACTCCTTTTGAAGGAATCACAAGATGGTGCGACATTGGAGAGTGCCCATTTCGAGCTTCAAGATGACGAGAGATTGGTGATCGACCACTTTGACACGGCACCGCCATCTCTTTCCCATGGTGATTTGGTTTTCGATCCGAGGTGGATCCTTTCCAAGGGGAGGGATGATGCGGAGCATCCCACGGTCATCACCATGTCAAGAGTCCATTTGGCAAGTGACACGTCGACCTCTTCTTCACATACACAAAGGTGAATCTTCTCCTTTACACGTGCTCACTTGACCCCTTGAGGATGGTGTACTACTTGACACTTCTCCCATGTGCATGCATAGGTATTGCTCTGAGCTTCCCGGATGTCAAGGAGGAGTGCAAGCGCCAAGGAATGACTACACCATCCGCGAGGGAAGCACAGAAGCGGCAGCGGAAGAAGACAGGCTGCTGAAGCTACTGGCCGGACATCCGGGCCAGAGGTCGGACATCCGGCGCCCGGTACCGCCATGAGCTGCACCTGCAGACGGCCAGCATCACGGGCCGGACATCCGGCGCCAGCCCGGACATCCGGCCGCCTTAACGCCCGGATATCCGGCGACCAACCCGAAATCCAGCGCCCCTATCCAGAGAACACCGAGGCCGACCTCACCAGCCCGGACATCCGGCCCGATAGCGGACATTCGCCTCCGCGAGCGGCCGGACATCCGGCCCCAGCCCGGACATCCGTGCCTGCTCACAGCAGAGACGGGCTAGAAGCCCATGTATCCCCTCCTCACTTACCTCTTCGTGGACTAACCTATATATACCCTCCTCCTAGTTAGGGTTAGCAAATATGATAGCTCATTCTTAGGTGAGCTTTGCTCCTACCTCTACTCTTGAGAGAGAGAGACTACCACTCCCATGGAGTTCAAGACCTCCATGTGAGAAGATCCCGGGATATCATCAATACCCCCTTGTGGGAAGATCCATCTAGGATATCATCAAGACCTCCTCTTGGAGATGAACCTTACCTTGTATCTTTCCTTTTGTTGTTCATGTACCTTGTGGATCTTATGTGTTTGATTGTCTAGTGGATGTGTGATTGGACTTGTTCTCTTGTGTTTTCCCCGTGATTTCCCTCGTGTTCTTCCGCTCGTTCTTCGTGTTCCTCGTAGGGATTCTCTCCAAACGTGAAAGATCGTCCACATAGGGTTCCGCCCTACATCAGTACTCGTGGAGCCAAAACGGACTTCTTATGAGGAAGTTATGCCTGTTTTACAGAACAGTGCACAAAACAGATTCCAATCCGAATTCAACTACGAGATTTAGTCTAGATAGATCCGAATTTTGTTTTTTTTCTCTCTTTTTTTTCCTCACACTTTTTTTCTTTTCTTTCTCTTTTTTCTCTGACTTTTTCTTCCGTCTTCCAAGACAAACTAGATAAGATGCAGATTGGATCAGCGAAGATGTGAATGACCTCAACTATGATTGTGACAATGAACTATGGGTAGCACGTGGTGGAAATTGATGGATGGTGTGGTGTCTGTTGGAAGGGATAACGATGCAGCGGCGACGTGACTAATGTGAACAGAACTCGAAACTCTAAACGAACTAGACACTAAGACCAGCAACTCGACACGACGATGCAACCAATAATTCGAAAATGCAAACAATGAAAAAAAAATTGCAAAGGCTCAGACTGGCTAGGACAAAGGATGAATAGATCTAACTTTTTTTGTGGCTTTTTCTTGGACAATAGGAGGAAATAAATCTAATTTAGGGATAACTGGAAAGTCTCACCGAGTAACCTGAAAACTGATACCACTTGATAGAGGCGAGGGTGTCCCAATCTTCGATGAGATGATAACTATCGATTTGGTGGAGTTGACTTTGATGATCCGACTACAAACATGCATGACGTTGCGCCTTAGCAATCGCTAAATCAATCTCCTGAGGTTACCGACGATGCCTAAGCACGATCAGCCGACCACGAAGGTCTATTCCTCGCAAGCAATCGAAGAACGAGCAGGCAAGAATATGATAAAGCAATCTGAATATTGCGAATATATATGAAGTATTTATAATGGTGGGGATCCGTGGCGGTCTTGGTCTGGTCGTTGGACACAAAGCGAAGTACGAAGTTGCAATGGCTAACTTTTAACTAAACAAATCGCAAGAAAAAAGCTACTAGATGGATCTACTTATATAGGAGCAAGGGATGGCGGCCAAGGAGGTCGGAGGACGTCCCAAGGCAGCCTAAAACCAACCCTAGGTCGTACAAGGCTCATGGGACCAAGTGGAGGTGACGCAACACCTTTGGACTTGTTGTTTGACTCGGATTCTGCTGCAACATCAGATTGTTTCGTCCATATCTCGACGCTCCGGACGAATTTAAAGGTGAATCCAATTGGGTTGGAAAGAGGACGAAATCTACTTTCCAACAAAAAAAGAATCACCCAATTCGGAGTCCGTATGAAAAAGTTGTTGGCGTTTTGAGTCAGGTATGTCCATGCAGTCCGAACCTGAATCCAGAATGTGAAAGACTTGGACTATATCTTCTCTTGGCCCAAAAGTGACGTGAAAGAACTTTTTGAACAGAACCTAAACTTCTCCTTTTGACTTATCTTCATATGTGGATTGTAAAAATATCCCATACACCTGCAATTAGACAAAACACAAAAGTGTGTGAAGTATTTTTGTTCTGGATAACATAAATAAATTATTGAATAGTTTGCACTAGAAATCACCTGACAAATATGCATGTATGCAATATTTTTGGTCGTATCCAAGGTAGTCATGTCCTCATCATCCTCCCCTTCTTGAAAACAAAGCCGTCCTCGGCGTTGCTTAATCTGAAATCTGGCTAACAAAAAAGACAAGGTGTACATGTTGTATATGTATATGTCATCCGTTTTTACTGATATCATTTGGTGCACATGTGACACGCTTATACAAGAGCACCCTTCAAAATTGTGAAATGTAAAGCCAATATATTTTCACAAGAAGTCAAAGGCATGAAAATATTGCAACTCAGTTTTCACATATAAGTGAAGCTCTTATTCATATCAAAAGATTGACAATGCTTATCATTAAACCATCCCAACATTGATGAACCATCACCAAGATTAGAGGTCATATCAAAATGATTAAACATTGGCACAATTGTTTTCAAACATATTTGATCCAAATCTAATTTATTCCCCATTCACTTGATTCTTTTGCATCGATAGTCAATTCAATTGGTTCACTCAAAATTGTTTGATCACATGGCAAAGTCAAATCATCAACATAGTCCTGTAAAGTAGCTGGTGTGATCAAAGTAGTGGGTAGCTCACCGCATGGTGCACTTAAATTGACAAGACATTCATCATACGCATGTGGAGGTGGAAGATTAGTACCTTTGTCATTACCTCTTATGATCAACTCAGATGATGTGGGCACTCTCGGTGATGATGTGTCACATGGTGGAGGTGATGTAGTCCTCACAACAACGGATGTGGTTGTCATAGTATGCCTAGTAGTTGAAGGGACAACCGTATCAACTCTTGGAATGTGCATCTCGCTGATTCTCCTTGTGGGCAACACGTCGTTTTATTTCCTGTTCAGCTTTGCAAGCAAGATGAAACAAATGGTCCATAGGATAACACTCTTCATGAATTAGTATCTCCTGAATGTCACAATTTAATCCTCCCCAAAATCTATCCATAAAATCTTCTTCACTTTCTTTTAAAGAGAAATGCAGCAAGGTAGTTTGTAAAGTATCATAATATTTCGTTACGGTGTCACTACCTTGTTTTAAATGTTGCAACTTTGTAATCATGTCACGAGTATAATAAGCGAGGAACGAATGTATGTCGTGATGGCAAGTTTCAAATCATCCCAAGTAGTAGGTATATCATTAGGGTGTAACCGACAATATTCACTCCACCAAACTACAGCATAACCAGTGAAAGAACCAACATAACCTTAACTTTTTTACGTACATCAAAATTATTGGAAGCAAATATATTATTTATGTCAAACTCCCATTCAATATATAAAGCAGGTCTAAAACGGCCATTAAATGGTGGTATAGAAACGTTAACCTGATCATGTGCATTTGGATGTTTGTGCACCTCTCGTGATTTGACGGTTGTGGTATTTGCATAGGTGATGGCACGTCTCCCACGATCGACAAACCCCATGAATTGACTCTAGATCCTGTCATGATTAGTACAAACAAGAAACAATATTCAAGAATAATTTTCCTATGAACTACTAGGATGTGGTGGTAAAGCGCTCACAGTAAAGCAAATATCAATATCTTACAAGTTCTTACCAAGCAGCAGGTGGTGACAAGCAACCAGCGGTGTCAAATAACTCTAAAGATTGTGTGAAGCGATTGCCAGGGGAACGTACGTCTACACGGTGCAGAAATATGTGGAACTGGGTTGGCTATATATGGTAGCAAAATATTAGCAATAATCAATTCAGAGATGCAATGTTGAATAAACGCTCAACAACGGTATCAGATCGGTCCTAGGCTAGACCGGACTAGAGACGCGAGCCTAGAACACTAATGAGGTCACGGCTTAGCACAACTAGCATCAATGAAGGATACTAAGTAGCTCTGGACAGCAATATATAAGTGAAGATCACAACGGCAGTAAAGATAATGATGAAAACAATCGCCAAGCAGTGATATACAACAACTCTCTCTCCAACTTTCCTCTTGAAAAGTTTGAGCCAATTTTCTGATAACTTTTTTCAAAGAATGCTACTAACTCAAGCTTTCCAATGCAAAAGAATCACTCAATTCAATTGATATGAGGAGTCAAAGAATTCTAAAACTGGCCTGAAAACTGGAATAAGCTATGTTCGCGAACTTCGGAGGGCAAAAAGACCTATTTAGAAGCCGATTTTGAGATGTCAAATATTGAACAAGCCTCTGCAACTATTTAGATGCGGCTCGTCGCTAGCTTTCATTTGAGTACTCGTGGAGCCAAAACGGACTTCGTATGAGGAAGTTATGCCTGATTTACTGAACAGTGCACAAAACACGTTCCAATCCGAATTCAACTACGAGATTTAGTCTAGATAGATCCGAATTTTGTTTTTTTTTCTTCTCTCTTTTTTTCCTCACACTTTTTTTCTTTTTCTTTCTCTTTTTTTTTCTCTGACTTTTTTCTTCTGTCTTCCAAGACAAACTAGATAAGATGCAGATTGGATCAAGCGAAGATGTGAATGACCTCAACTATGATTGTGACAATGAACTATGGGTAGCACGTGGTGAAAATTGATGGATGGTGTGGTGTACAGCGGAAGGGATAACGATGCAGCGGCGACGTGACTAATGTGAACAGAACTCGAAACTCTAAGCGAACTAGACACTAAGACCAGCAACTCGACACGACGATGCAACCAATAATTCAAAAATGCAAACAACGAAAAGAAAATTGCAAAGGCTCAGACTGGCTAGGACAAAGGATGAATAGATCTAACTTTTTTTTGTGGCTTTTTCTTGGACAATAGGAGGAAATAAATCTAATCTAGGGATAACTGGAAAGTCTCACCGAGTAACCTGAAAACTGATACCACTTGATAGAGGCGAGGGTGTCCCGATCTTCCGATGAGATGATAACTATCGATTTGGTGGAGTTGACTTAGATGATCCGACTACAAACGTGCACGACGTTGCGCCTTAGCAATCGCTAAACCAATCTCCACGAGGTTACCGACGATGCCGAAGCACGATCAGCCCGACCACAAAGGTCTATTCCTGCAAGCAATCGAAGAACGAGCAAGAATATGATAAAGCAATCTGAATATTGCGAATATATATGAAATATTGATAATGGTGGGGATCCGTAAGCGGTCTTGGTCTGGTCGTTGGACACAAACGCAGTACACGAAGTTCCAATGGCTAACTTTTAAATAAACAAATCGCAAGAAAAAAGCTACAAGATGGATCTACTTATATAGGAGCAAGGGGTGGCAGCCAAGGAGGTGGGAGGACGTCCAAGGCAGCCTAAACCAACCCTAGGTCGTACAAGGCTCATGGGCCCAAGTGGAGGTGACGCAACACCTTTGGACTTGTTGTTTTAATCGGATTCTGCTGCAGCGTCAGATTGTTTCGTCCATATCTCGACGCTCCGGACGAATTTAAAGGTGAATCCAATTGGGTTGGAAAGAGGACGAAATCTACTTTCCAACAAAAAGAATCACCCAATTCAGAGTCTGTATGAAAAAGTTGTTGGCGTTTTGAGTCAGGTATGTCTATGCAGTCCGAACCTGAATCCAGAACGTGAGAGACTTGGACTCTATCTTCTCTTGGCCCAAAAGTGATGTGAGGGGACTTTTTGAACAGAAACTAAACTTCTCCTTTTGCCTTATCTTCATATGTGGATTGTACAAATATCCCATACACCTGCAATTAGACAAAACACAAAAGTGTGTGAAGTATTTTTGTTCTGGATAACATAAATAGATTATTGAATAGTTTGCACTAGAAATCACCTAACAAATATGCATGTATGCAATATTTTTGGTCGTGTCCAAGGTACTCATGTCCTCATTATCCTCCCCTTCTTGAAAACAAAGTCGTCATCGGCGTTGCTTGATCTTAAATCAGGCTAACAAAAGAGACAAGGTGTACATGTTGTATATGTATATGTCATCCGCTTTTCTTGATCTCATTTGGTGCACATGTGACACAGTTATACAAGAGCACCCTTCAAAATTCGTGAAATGTAAAGCCAATATATTTTCACAAGAAGTCAAAGGCATGAAAATATTGCAACTCAGTTTGCACATATAAGTGAAGCTCTTATTCATATCAAAAGATTGACAATGCTTATCATTAAACCATCCCAACATTGATGAACCATCATCAAGATTAGAGGTCATATCAAAATGGTTAAACATTGGCACAATTGTTTTCAAACATATTTGATCCAAATCTGATTTATTCACTGATTCACTTGATTCTTTTGCATCGATAGTCAATTCAATGGGTTCACTCAAAATTGTTTGATCACATGGCAAAGTCAAATCATCAACGTAGTCCTGTAAAGTAGCTGGTGTGATCAAACTAGTGGGTAGCTCACCGCATGGTGCACTTAAATTGAGCAGACATTCATCATACGCATGTGGAGGTGGAAGATTAGTACCTTTGTCATTACCTCTTATGATCAACTCAGATGATGTAGGCACTCTCGGTGATGATGTGTCACATGGTGGGGGTGATGTAGTCCTCACAACAACGGATGTGGTTGTCATAGTATGCCTAGTAGTTGAAGGGACAACCGTATCAACTCTTGGAATGTGCATCTCGCGCTTATTCTCCTTGTGGGCAACACGTCGTTTTATTTCCTGTTCAGCTTTGCAAGCAAGATGAAACAAATGGTCCATAGGATAACACTCTTCATGAATTAGTATCTCCTGAATGTCACGATTTAATCCTCCCCAAAATCTATCCATAAAATCTTCTTCACTTTCTTTTAAAGAGAAATGCAGCAAGGTAGTTTGTAAAGTATCATAATATTTCGTTACGGTGTCACTACCTTGTTTTAAATGTTGCAACTTTGTAATCATGTCACGAGTATAATAAGCGGGAACGAATGTATGTCGCATGGCAAGTTTCAAATCATCCCAAGTAGTAGGTATATCATTAGGGTGTAACCGACAATATTCACTCCACCAAACTACAAAGATAACCAAAGTGAAAGAACCAACCGCAACCTTAACTTTTTACGTACATCAAAATTATTGGAAGCAAATATATTATTTATGTCAAACTCCCATTCAATATATAAAGCAGGTCTAAAAGCGGCCATTAAATGGTGGTATAGAAACGTTAACCTGATCATGTGCATTTGGATGTTTGTGCACCTCTCGTGACGGTTGTGGTATTTGCATAGGTGATGGCACGTCTCCCACGATCGACAAACCCCATGAATAGACTCTAGATCCTGTCATGATTAGTAGAAACAAGAAACAATATTCAAGAATAATGTTCCTATGAACTACTAGGATGTGGTGGTAAAGCGCTCACAGTAAAGCAAATATCAATATCTTACAAGTTCTTACCAAGCAGCAGGTGGTGACAAGCAACCAGCGGTGTCAAATAACTCTAAAGCTTGTGTAAAGCGATTGGCAGGGGAACGTACGTATACACGGTGCAAAAATATGTGGAACTGGGTTGGCTATATATGGTAGCAAAATAGTAGCAATAATCAATTCAGAGATGCAATGTTGAATAAACGCTCAACGACGGTACTGTGCTGGTCCTAGGCTAGACCGGACTAGAGACGCGAGCCTAGAAACTATTGAGGTCACGGCTTAGCACAACTAGCATCAATGAAGGATACTAAGTAGCTATAGACAGCAATATATAAGTGAAGATCACAACGGCAGTAAAGATAATGATGAAAAACAACTGCCAAGCAGGATATACAACAACTCTCTCTCCAACTTTCCTCTTGAAAAGTTTGAGCCAATTTTCGATAACTTTTTCAAAGAATGCTACTAACTCAAGCTTTCCAATGCAAAAGAATCACTCAATTCGAATTGATATGAGGAGTCAAAGAATTCTAAAACTGGCCTGAAAACTGGAATAAGTTGTGTTCGCGAACTTCGGAGGTCAAAAAGACCTATTTAGAAGCCGATTTTGAGATGTCAAATATTGAACTAGCCTCTGCAACCATTTAGATGTGGATAGTCGCTAGCTTTCATTTGAGTACTCGTGGAGGCAAAACGGACTTCGTATGAGGAAGTTATCCCTGTTTTACTGAACAGTGCACAAAACACATTCCTATCCGAATTCAACTACGAGATTTAGTCTAGATAGATCCGAATTTTGTTTTTTTTTCTTCTCTCTTTTATTTCCTCACACTTTTTTCTTTTCTTTCTTTTTTTCTCTCGACTTTTTTTCTGTCTTTTTCTCTCCCTCTTTGCAAGACAAACTAGATAAGATGCAGATTGGATCAAGCGAAGATGTGAATGACCTCAACTATGATTGTGACAATGAACTATGGGTAGCACGTGGTGGAAATTGATGGATGGTGTGGTGTACAGCGGAATGGATAACGATGCAGCGGCGACGTGACTAATGTGAACAGAACTCGAAACTCTAAACGAACTAGACACTAAGACCAGCAACTTGACACGACGATGCAGCCAATAATTCAAAAATGCAAACAATGAAAAGAAAATTGCAAAGGCTCAGACTGGCTAGGACAAAGGAATAATAGATCTAACTTTTTTTTGTGGCTTTTTCTTGCACAATAGGTAAGGAAATAAATCTAATCTAGGATAATCGGAAATTCTCACCGAGCAACCTGAAAACTGATACCACTTGATAGAGGCGTAGGTGTCCCGATCTTCCGATGAGATGATAACTATCGATTTGGTGGAGTTGACTTTGATGATCCGACTACAAGCATTACACGACGTTGCGCCTTAGCAATCGCTAAACCAATCTCCGAGGTTACCGACGATGCTTAAGCACGATCAGCCCGAACACGAAGGTCTATTCCTGCAAGCAATCGAAGAACGAGAAAGAATATGATAAAGCAATCTGAATATTGCGAATATATATGAAGTATTGATAATGGTGGGGATCCGTAGCGGTCTTGGTCTGGTCGTTGGACACAAACGAAATACACGAAGTTGCAATGGCTAACTTTTAACTAAACAAATCCCAAGAAAAAAAGCTACTAGATGGATCTACTTATATAGGAGCAAGGGTGGTGGCCAAGGAGGTGGGAGGACGTCCCAAGGCAGCCTAAAACCAACTCTAGGTCGTACAACGCTCATGGGCCCAAGTGGAGGTGATGCAACACCTTTGGACTTGTTGTTTGACTCGGATTCTGCTGCAGCGTCAGATTGTTTTGTCCATATCTCAACGCTCCGGACGAATTTAAAGGTGAATCCAATTGGGTTGGAAAGAGGACGAAATCTACTTTCCAACAAAAAAGAATCACCCAATTCGGAGTCCGTATGAAAAAGTTGTTGGCGTTTTGATTCAGGTATGTCTCATGCAGTCCGAATCTGAATCCAGAACGTGAGAGACTTGGACTCTATCTTCTCTTGGCCGAAAAGTGACGTGAGAGGACTTTTTGAACAGAACCTAAACTTCTCCTTTTGCCTTATCTTCATATGTGGATTGTACAAATATCCCATACATCTGCAATTAGACAAAACACAAAAGTGTGTGAAGTATTTTTGTTCTGGATAACATAAATAGATTATTGAATAGTTTGCACTGGAAATCACCTGACAAATATGCATGTATGCAATATTTTTGGTCGTATCCAAGGTAGTCATGTCCTCATCACCACACGTATTAAACACCGGCTCGTGTGCCATTAATGGAGAGGATGCGAGCAAGGCGGGCGGCCATGGAAGTCAAAGGGCTCGCTTCCCAGTGAGCATGCACAGCGTACAGCTCGCACACTTCCCGATGAGCCTACGCATTGGAGGGCAGCTTGCACGCCTCTCGGTCAGCCTGCGCACCGGACTGCGCTCGCACACCTGTCTGCATGGCACCTCCTATAGCCATTAAAAGCCAGACACATGGCGTCACGTGAATGGTTAACAGAACGCACACGATTTAAATTATACAAATGTTTGAGATGTTCAGGTGGCAGCTATCTTTTCAAAATGCCTTTGTTGGCTGTTATTCGGGTGCCCCTTCTCTCAAATGGACAGGGAAAATACCACAGCATGTCGGCTGCCATTCCATGATAGCATGCCAAGTTTCATGAATTTCAGACGAGTTTTGGATTTACTAGAATTTAAAAAACAAAGTATCTCAATGTTTTGCCGGCAATCAACAGTGCCCTAGTGTTTGAAATTCATTCCCATTTCTTGCATGGGACCTAAGCATGCACCCAAGGACACACATTTCATATGTCAACCCATTTTCTGCACTGGAGCATGTGCATGTAGTTCAAATTTGAATTATGCACATAAAATGCCTAGAAAACCTAGGTAATGTATAAAATGTACAAAGCGAACCCCGAAAAGTCCCAAAAATTGACACAACACTCCTGTCGTTCTATGTTGACACTTGAAAATTTTTGAAAGCAAGAAGAGGCAACGAATATTGTTTCGTCCCCAAAGGTGGCACGCTCCCTACCGAAACCATCAGGCTTGTTGTGAGAAGCTCTGGTTTGCGAGAACTTTATACTCAAACCTGCCCCAAATGGGACAAAAAATTTACCACAGCATGTTGATGCCGCTCCATGATAGCATGTCAAGTTTCATGAACTTCAGACCAGTTTTGGATTTACTAGAATTTAAAAACCATGTATCCCAATGTTTGCGACCGAGTGACGGTGGCAAGCTGTTTGACATTCATTCCTATTTCTTGCTTGGGACCTAAGCATGCAGCCAAGGACAGAGATTTGATTTTTCAAACAATTTACATGCACTCGAGCATGTGCCTGTAGTTGAAATTTGAGTTATGCACATAAATGCATAGAAACTCAGTTAATGTATAAAAAAGTCTAAATGAACACCGAAGAATTCCTAAAATTAACACAACACTCTTGTTGTTCTATGTTGACACTAGAAAAAAAATTGAAATCAAGAACACAACGGATATCGTTTCGTCCAGAAAGGTGAAACGTTCCCTACCGTAACCATGAGGCTTGCTGTGAGAAGCTCTGATTTGTGAGAAGCTTATATCCCAACCTGCCCCAAATGGGACAATATTTTTACCATGGCATATTGATGCCGTTCCACGCTAGCATGTCAAGTTACATAAATTTCAGATGCGTTTTTGATTTACTAGAATCTTAAAACCATGTATTTCAATGTTAGCGGCCGAGCGACGGTGGCAAGGTGTTTGACATTCATTTTCATTTCTTGCATGGGACTTAAGCATGCAACCAAGGACACACATTTCAATTGTGAACCCATTTATATGCACTGGAGCATGTGCATGTAGTTCAAATTTGAATTATGCACATAAATGCATAGAAAACTCAGTTAATGTATAAAATGTCCAAGCGAACCCCGAAAAATCCCAAAAATTGACACAACACTCCTGTTGTTCTATGTTGACACGAGAAAATTTTTGAAAGTAAGAAGAGGCAACAAATATCGTTTCATCCCCCAAGGTGGCGCGTTCCCTACCGAAATCATCAGGCTTCTTGTGAGAGAAGCTCTGGTTTGCGAGAAGCTTATACCCAAACCTACCCCAAATGGGACAATATTTTTACCATGGCATGTCGATTCCTTTCCATGATATCATGTCAAGTTTCATGAATTTCAGACGACTTTTCGATTTACTAGAATTTTAAAACCATGTCTCTCAATGTTAGCGGCCGAAATGGACAGTAAAAGGTGTTTGACATTCATTCTCATTTCTTGCATGTGACCTCATTTTGCAACCAAGGATACACATTTGATTTTCCAACCCGTTTTTACGGACTGGAGCAGGTGCATGTAGTTCAATTTTGAATTATGCACATAAATGCCTAGAAAACTGAGTTAACTTATAGAAATGTCCAAACGATCCCTGAAAATTTCCAAAATTTAACACGACACTCATGTTGTTCTATGTTGACACCAAGAAAAATTGAAAGCAAGAAGAGGCGATGAATACCGTTTTGTCCGCAAAGGTGACACGTTTCCCTAACGAAACCATGAGGCTTCTTCTGAGAAGCTCTGGTTTGCGTGAAGCTTATACCATAATCTGCCCCAAATGGGACAATATTTTTTACCCCAGCATGTTGATGCCATTCCATGATAGCATGACACTCATGTTGTTCTATGTTGACACCAGGAAAAATTGAAAGCAAGAAGAGGCGATGAATACCGTTTTGTCCACAAAGGTGACACGTTTCCCTAGCGAAACCATGAGGCTTCTTCTGAGAAGCTCTGGTTTGCGAGAAGCTTATACCATAATCTGCCCCAAATGGGACAATATGTTTTACCCCAGCATGTTGATGCCATTCCATGATAGCATGCCAAGGTTCATGAATTTCAGACGGGTTTTGGATTTACTATAATTACAAAAGCAAGTACCTCAATGTTTGCCGGAGAGCCACGATTCCGTGGTGTTCTAAATTCATCCCCATTTCTTGCATGGGACATAAGCATAAACCAATGGACACATATATGATTTTACAACCCATGTTGGTGCACCGGAGCATGTGCATGTAGTTTAATTTTGAATTGTGCACCTGAAATGGCTAGAAAACCAATTTAATGTATAAAACGTCCAAACGAACCCTGAATGATTCTAATTTTTTTACGACACACATATAGTTGCATGTTCACTGCAGATAAAAGTTCTAGCAATTCAAACACCCTCCATTGCCGTTGTGACCCCATTATGTAATTCAAATCAAGATGAAAAATCAAGTAGATCACACACAGTTTATTATCACCAACCATGTGAGATGCAGTACAAAATATCTTGGAGCTCCGTTGGAGTATAATATGCTTATGGCTTACACGAGAAGGTGTGATTGCCATACCACACCTGCGTGTCAAGCACACTAGCTCGCTCCCCAAATATCATTTCACTGATCAATCGTTGCCGGTGAAAGATGGGGACGTGGACCCGCGTCGTGAGGGCAACTCCGGTGGCCCACTCCAGCGAGAGCGCGGCCGCAGCCGCCATGCGCGTGCTAACAAGGTGCATGAGCACGGCCGCAATCTGTGACCGGGCGGCCAAGGCAGCCCAAACGGCCGCTGTTGCTTCTCAGGTGGTGGCAGCAACATCTTCCTCAGGGATACCAGCTGGCGAGATCGGCATAGCAGTTGTCCGTTTTGCAGCGGCGGCCTTAGCCCTGATGGAGGCCGCCCACAACCATGTCGAGGCCTGATACGTCTCCAACGTATCTATAATTTTTGATTGTTTCATGTTGTTTTATTATCAATCTTGGATGTTTTACAATCTTATAGTCATTTTATATTATTTTTTGGTACTAACCTATTGACATAGTGCCAAGTGCCAGTTGCTGTTTTTTCCATGTTTTTTACATCGCAGAAAATCAATACCAGACAGAGTCCAAATGCCACGAAACTCCATGATGATTTTTTATGGGCCAGATGGAAGATATTGGGCCCTGGTTGCACCTGGGGGGAGTCTCGAGGAGGGGACAACCCACCGAGAACGCGCCAGAGGCCCAGGCGCTACTGGTGGGTTGTGCCCACCTCGGGTGCCCCCGGACCGCCTCTTTGCTCTATAATACCCCAAGAATACCAGAACCCTAGAAGCGTCGACGAAATATTCATCCAAACGCCGCAGAGTCCAGACCACCAGATCCAATTCAGACACCATCTTGGATGGGGTTCACCACCTCCATTGGTGTCTCTCCGATGATGCATGAGTAGTTCTTTGTAGACCTTCGGGTCCGTAGTTAGTAGCTAGATGGCTTTCTCTCTCTCGCTGAATCCTCAATACAATGGTCTCTTGGAGATCCATATGATGTAACTCTTTTGCGGTGTGTTTGTTGGGATCTGATGAACTTTGAGTTTATGATCAGTCACATCTTTTTATATCCATGAAAGTTATTTGAGTTTCTTTGATCTCTTATATGCATGATCTCTTATAGCCTCGTATTTCTGCTCTGATATTTGGGTTTTGTTTGGCCAACTTGATCTATTTATATTGCAATAGGAAGAGGTGCCCGGTAGTGGGTTTGATCTTACGGTGCTTGATCCCAGTGATAGAAAGGCAACCGACACTTATGTATCATTGCTACTAAGGATAAAATGACGAGATATATATCTACCGCAATAGATAAACAGATCTTGTCTACATCATGTCATTGTTCTTATTGCATTACTCCGTTTTTCCATGAACTTAATACACTAGATGCATCTTTGGATAGCGGTCGATGTGTGGAATAATAGTAGTAGATGCAGGCAGGAGTCGGTCTACTAATCTTTGATGTGATGCCTATGTAATGATCATTGACATGATATTGTCATAATTATTTGAGGTTCTATCAATTGCCCAACAGTAATTTGTTTACCCACCGTTTGCTATTTTTCTCGACAGAAGCCAGTAGTGAAACCTACGGCCCTCGGGCCTGCTTCCTCATATATTTGCTGGCGATCTACTTTTCCTTTGCATTTTTATTCAGATCTATTAAACCAAAAATACAAAAATATTTTTCTGCAATGTATTTATTTGCGATCTATTATTTCAATCTACTATAATTTTTTGGCATCGTTACCCGAAAGGGATTGACCACCCCTTTAACACGTCGGGTTGCGAGGTGTTGTTATTTGTGTGCAGGTGTTGTTTACGTTGTGTTGCTTGGTTCTCCTACCGTCGCTGTGCTGCATCATTCCTTCCTCTTTGGGAAAAAACCGACGTAGCTCAGAGAGCAATCAAAAGGAATTTCTGGCGCCGTTGCCGGGGAGGATCTTCAACATATACCAGGTTCCTAATCACAAATCTCATCTCCTTGCAATTTACATTATTTAATTTTTGCCTCTCGTTTTCCTCTCGCCCACTTCACAAGAAATTGCCGTTTTATTCGAAGTCTTTTTCGTTCGCCCTTTTCTTTACTTGTGTTGCCATGTGCCTTCTATATGCTTGCATCTTCGCTTGCTAAAAATCTCTTGGTATGGATCCCCATCCACTTGCTAATCTTTTTAAAAGATCCAATTATGATGAACCAATTGCTAGTGAGTTGGGTGCACTAGATATCTTTATGAAGTTTTGATTGAGATTTGTGAATCTGAAAATTGTGATGAAGAAATTTATGAAGTGATTCATGATAGCTCCTTGAATGAAAAGCATGATTGCAATGATTTTATTATAAATTATATTAATGTCAATTGTGCTAATAATATGCAAAAACCCAAGCTTGAGGATGCTAGTTTTGCTATGTCCACTACTTATTGTAATGATCATGATTGGGGTGATTCTTCTTATGATCTTGAAAATTTATTTAGGCCTCATGATGAGTATGTTATTTGATATAATATTGAAAGTGGGTTTGGAAGAGTGTCAACTTTAGATCCCACATATTTGGATAATGTTCAATCTTATGAAGTTTTTGATAAAAGTGGGTTCGGAGAGGTATGACTTTATTTTATGATAATCCCACTATTTCGGAAGAGTGTCAACTTTGCATGCATCCGGATCATGAAGGGAAAATTTTATATGATAGTTATATATTGAATTTGATTATGATCCTTCATATAATTATTATGAGAGAGTAAACTATGGTTATAGAAATTTTCATGTTACTAAATTTCCTCTCATTATGTTGAGATTGTCAATGTTTTATTCCTCTCCTTTGCATATGCTAGATATTTCTTGTCTTGATAATTTGTTTTCCTATAAAATTCCTATGAATAGGAAGTATGTTAGACTTAAATTTGTTTGTCGCATTTTCATGATGCTCTCTTTGTGTTTCAATTATTATCTTTCGTGTGAGCATCGTTGAAATCTTATGCCTAGCTAAGGGCGTAAAACTATAGCGCTTGTTGGGACGCAACCCAATGAATAAATTTTATTTTTGCTTTTTACTTTCTGTTATTGAGTGTTAGCACAATTCTCCTACTGTTATGATTGTGTTTTTTGTGTTTAAATTAGTGTTGGTGCCAAGTAGACCAATAGGATCTTCTTGGGTGATAGTTGTTTGATCTTGCTGAAAAAGACAGAAACTTTTTGCTCACGAAAATAATTGGTAAAAATCACAAGAACGTGATAAAATGCCAATTCTTCTTGCAGAAGATCAATATACAAATTATCCAGGTTGTCCTAGTTTTTCAGAATTTTTTGGAGTTCCAGAAGTATTCGAAAAATCAGATTGCTTCTGATCTGTTCTGTTTGACAGATTCTGTTTTCTTTGTGTTCTGTGCTTATTTTGATGGCTCTATGGTTTTCTTTGATGATTTTTTGCCATAGAAAAGTTTGAATACAGTAGATATAATACAAAAACAAAATAAGAATTAGTTTGATACAGCACTTATAGTAGTGATTTATTTTTCTTACACTAACGGATCTCACGAAGGTTTTGTTGAGATTTGTGTGATTGAAGTTTTCAAGTTTTGGGGTATCTTACGTTGGATGAAAGAAGGATAGAAGAGCCTAAGCTTGGGGATGCCCCGGCATCCCAAGCTATTATCCAAAAATAGCAACCAACTAAGCTTGGGGATGCCCCCGAGTGGAATCCCCGCATTCTTCTAACGACCATCGGTATTTTACTCGAGACTATATTTTTATTCGTCACATGATATGTGTTTTGCTTGAAGCGTCTTGTATGATACGAGTCTTTGCTTGTTTTCTTTTGTGTTTTAAGTCATCAATCCTTGCTGGATACACCTATTTGTGAGAGCCAAAATTGTATCATGACTTGTTATAATTGCTCTCTATGCTTCACTTAAATCTTTTATGAGCTAGGACTTGCTCTAGTGCTTCACTTATATCTTTTTTAGCACAGTGTGCTTAGTTTTTTTTTTTGAAGAAATTCTCTCTTGCTTCACTTATATTTATTTGAGAGTTAGTAAAATTTTGAAGAAATTCTCTCTTGCTTCACTTAAATTATTTTGAGAGAAAGAAAAATTATTATGCTCTTGGTCTTCACTTATATTTGTTTGAACTTATGAAAAGCAACACATGAAAATTAGTCCCAAAGTGATAGATATCCAAGAAGGATAAAGAAAAAGAAAAAATGTCACGAAGATCATTGGACAAAACAAACTTGATTCTTAGTGATAGTTTTGAGATATGATGATGTGATATGTGAGTTATGTTGATGAGTAATTGTGCTCTAGTAAGAATATTGGTGTTAAGGTTTGTGATTCCCTATGCATGCATGAAAGTCAATAATCATGCAATGAAAATTATATCCTACTTATGGTGCATTATTCGGTGTTAATTATGCTTAATGCTTGCTTATGAGATTATTCGCTTCTTGGTTGGTCGCTTCTCAATCTTTTTTCTAGCCTTCATTTTGCACTAAGTATGACCTCTACTTGTGCATCCAAAATCCTTTAAATCAGTTTTGCCACATGAGTCCACTATATCTACCTATATGCGGTATTCTTTTGCAATTCTAAGCAAATTTGCATGTGCCATCTCTAAATTTCAAAATAAACTTCTCTTTTGTGTGTTTGTTTCGCTCGCGGAACGGTAACGGGTGGCTAATATTTTCCATGCTGGATGTGTTATTCTCACGATGAGTGTTTATTCACTTGTCATTACACGAGAGGAAGGCAAAGGTCTTAGGGATGCCCAAATTCCGAAATGCAAAAAAATGAATTTACTTTATGTTGTCAAATAATAAATTCTTTGGAAAGTGTTGGTATGGAGGGCACCCGTGGATACGGTTAGCCATGGAAATTGAAAGTATGGTGGAAAAAGGAATAAACTTTATTTTCTGTTTGGGAACCGCCTATGGCATATCTAGCATGGAAAGTGTTCGGAACTCTAAGTCATTTTCGTTGGTGGGATGGATACACCTCCCAAAATGTTTTTATATCTAAGTTTTTCGGTTTGAGCTCTAGCACCTCTACAAATCCCTCCTTCCCTTTGCGAAGGGCCTTTATTTTACTTTATGAAATTTTTATTTTGAAATTTGAGTCTCCATCTTCTCTCATAAAAAGCACCAACTAGGAGGCAATATGATCGTACTTAAGTATTGGGTGTAGCTAATATTTGAGTGTGTTCTATGAATGGATCAATGTTTGAGCATGATGGGCTAGGGATAACTTATTTTAGCATTGATATTTTGAAAGACATGGTTGCTTGTTGATATGCTTGAGTATCTAAATTATTATGTCAAAACTAGACTATTGCTTCGAATCACATAAAATTCCAAATGTCCATGCTATAAAGAAAAGAATATGATATGACATGATGAATAGCACTCCACATCAAAAATTCTGTTTTTATCACTTACCTACTCGAGGACGAGTAGGAGTTAAGCTTGGGGATGCTGATACATCTCCAACGTATCTATATCTTTTGATTGTTCCATGTTGTTTTATTATCAATCTTGGATGTTTTATAATCATTTTATAGTCATTTTATATCATTTTTTGGTACTAACCTATTGACATAGTGCCAAGTGCCAGTTGATGTTTTTCCATGTTTTTTACATTGCAGAAAATTAATACTAGACAGAGTCCAAATGCCACGAAACTCCACGATGATTTTTTATGGGCCAGATGGAAGATGTTGGGCCCTGGTTGCACTGGGGAGTCCCGAGGAGGGACAACCCACGAGGCACGCCAGAGGCCTGGCGGCGCCTGGTGGGTTGTGCCCACCTCGGGTGCCCCCCGGACCGCCTCTTTGCTCTATAATACCCCAAAAATACCAGAACCCTAGAAGCGTCAACGAAATATTCATCCAGATGCCGCACAGTCTAGACCACTAGATCCAATCTAGACACCATCTTGGATGGGGTTCACCACCTCCATTGGTGCCTCTCCGATGATGCGTTGGTAGTTCTTTGTAGACCTTCGGGTCCATAGTTAGTAGCTAGATGGCTTTTTCTCTCTCGCTGAATTCTCAATACAATGGTCTCTTGGAGATTCATATGATGTAACTCTTTTGCGGTGTGTTTGTTGGGATCTGATGAACTTTGAGTTTATGATCAGTCACATCTTTTTTATATCCATGAAAGTTATTTGAGTTTCTTTTCTCTTATATGCATGATCTCTTTTAGCCTCGTATTTCTTCTCCGATATTCGGGTTTTGTTTGGCCAACTTGATCTATTTATCTTGCGATGGGAAGAGGTGCCCGGTAGTGGGTTCGATCTTACGGTGCTTGATCCCAGTGACAGAAAGGGAACCGACACGTATGTATTGTTGCTACTAAGGATAAAAAGACAAGATCTATATCTACCGCAATAGATAAGCGGATCTTGTCTACATCATGTCATCGTTCTTATTGCATTACTCTGTTTTTCCATGAACTTAATACACTAGATGCATGCTGGATAGCGGTCGATGTGTGGAGTAATAGTAGTAGATGCAAAGGTGAGTTGGTCTACTAATCTTGGACGTGATGCCTATGTAATGATCATTGCTTGGATATCGTCATAATTATTTGAGGTTCTATCAATTGCCCAACAGTAATTTCTTTACCCACCGTTTGCTATTTTTCTCGAGAGAAGCCACTAGTGAAACCTACGGCCCCCGGGTCTTCTTCCTCATATATTTGCTTGTGATCTACTTTTCCTTTTTTATTTTTATTCAGATCTATTAAACCAAAAATACAAATATACTTTGCTGCACTTTATTTATTTGCGATCTATTATTTCTATCTGCTACAATTTTATGGCATCGTTACCCGAAAGGGACTGACAACCCCTTTAGCACGTCAGGTTGCGAGGTGTTGTTTACGTTGTGTTGCTTGGTTCTCCTACTGGTTCGATAACCTTGGTTTCTTCACTGAGGGAAATACCTACCGTCGTTGTGCTGTATCATCCCTCCCTCTTTGGGGAAAAACCGACGTAGTTAAGAGAGCAATCAAGGCCGCCCACGCCCAGCTCGTGGCGGTCACCGCACAAATCAAGCGAAGCTTCTCCGACAACGGCCGGCAACCCACACCAAGAGTTGGCAATTGCCGAGAGCGTTCGAGCAGCCGTCCGTTCCTCCGCCCCATACCTTGCCACGACGTAGCCCGTCCAAGCCCAGATTGCGGCCGCCCACGCCCAGCTCGTGGCAGCCTTTTCCAAAGAGATGGCGGACGCGGATGGCGAGATGCTTGCCGAGTATGGTGCGGTGGAGGCCGTGGAGCCCCATCCCCATGAGACCATCGGGCGCGAGCTGGACATGGAGGAGGTGGTGGACTCGACGAGCACCAGCCATAGTAGTACTCTTTGCTTTGTTTAATTAAGAGGGCCGGTCCTTAATTTGTTAGAGTAATATTTAGGTCAGGTAGCTCTGTTTAATTGCTGAACTTGCTTGATTGAGAAGTGTGGGTGTGCTGTATTCTCCTTTGTGTACCCAAATTATGCAATGACGTGGATGACCACTATAACCAGGGAAATTCGAACCAAAATTTTTGACGTTCAAACTCATCACACACGGGTTAAGCTATCTGAATTGTTTGTGATGTTCACATATTGTACATAGTTCTGAATAAGGGACCGTGTGTGATGACACTTTGTGGCATGATTTTTCTTGAACCGATTCAAAATTTTCGGCTACCGCGGAATATCTACCTCCCCGCCCCCTCCCCATTAACAAAAGTCACATTTCCCCTGTTTCCGCCTTCCTTTCCAAGTTGAAACCTTTCACTCCTTGCTTGCAGCATCACCTCCTCGCCAGCGACCCTCCTTCACGCTGCTCGGTCTCATCTATCCAGGCAGTTAATCCACACCCGACCCCCATCCTCCTCCTCCTTCCACATCCCACATGCCCCGACTACCGGCGCGATACCTTCCACCCAAATCACTGACCCCTCCACCAAATAAGTGTCGCGCTGAGCCATGGTGCACGCAGTATAGGCAGGAGCTCAAGGAGCATTTGGCAGCGGAGAAGCAAATCGCGTCCTTGACGCTGGATGAGGTCGCGATGGCTGCCATTTGTGCCGACCCCCAGATCTTGGACGAGCACCTTGCCATTTGCTAGCTATGCTGGTTAAGCATGCTCGGTTTACCCGTTGCGTGTGCTGCTCCTGCCTTTCCTTAACAAATTCTAGTGAATTGTTCTATCTAATTTTACCATGCAATATGTTGCTCTAGTGTATATGTTCTATATGTCGTTCAATGTGGTGCTCACTTATTAACTGTTTGGTTAATTAGTTGTCATCTTCAGTTAACTATTTGGTTCAATTCTGCAAATGTGATGTTCAATTCTTCAGCTGCAATTTTGTATTGTCTTCCATGTGAGAAATAAATCAATTAATCTTTACAAAATACAAGAGAAACGAAAAGAATAACTATACTACCATGGTGTCAAGAATGCTTGGTTTCGTTAACAGTATCATCTTCTAGTATGTTATGCACTGTGCAATGTGTTGCTCAGTTAACTTTTGGTTCATTTGTTGTGGTGTTTAGTTAACTGTTTGGTTCAATTCTGCAATGCGATGTTCAATTGTTGTGGGTGCATTCTATTATTATATTTGGTTGTACTAAATATATGAGAAACAAATACAATTGCTATATTTCCAAGTTGTCAAGCATGCTTGGTTTGGTTAACTATCTGATCTTCTAGTATGTTATACATTGTGCAATGTGGTGTTCAGTTAACGTTTGGTTCATTTGTTGTGGTGTTTAGTTAACTGTTTGGTTCAATTTTGCAATGTGATGTTCAATTGTTTTAGGTGCATTCTGTTATTGTATACCATGTGAGAAATAAATTGAATTTGGATGTACTAAATACATGAGAAACAAATACAATTGCTATATTTCCAAGTTGTTAAGCATGCTTGGTTTGGTTAACTGTCTGATCTTCTATTAGGAGTATATTATATTGTGCAATGTGGTGCTCAGTTAATGTTTGGTTCATTTGTTGTGGTGTTTAGTTAACAGCTTGGTTCAATTCTGCAATGCGATGTCCAATTGTCGTGGGTAGAATTTTTTAATGTAGTGCATATGAGGAATAAATCGAATTTGGCTACACTTAATACATGAGAAACATATACAACTGCTATATTTCCTAGTTCTTAATCATGCTTGGTTTGGACTAGAATCATACATGCGCTTTGCCGCACCCATTTTTTCAAACTCTTTGTCTATTTGGTCATTAATTCTCAGATAGATCTTTTAACTATATCTATCAATGGACCGAGCATTGTTGTTCATTTTCTATGGGACTTCTGTGTTTTTTGCTTCCATGATTTTGTGGTGTTGCAGGAGTATATTAGTCCAAAAGAAACATATAGAGATTTCGAGAAGCAAAGACATATGGTCACCAAAACTTCGTAGGATATTAGTCATTTTTACAGCTTTACATCAATTGTTCTTCACAAAGATGAAATCATAGACGAACTACCAAAAAATATCCATAGGTAGTGGTTGGCGTCACCCATCTCCTAGACCTTCATGGCCAAACCATAATACCGGACAGGGATGAAGCTAGAAATAAAATTCTATGGAATCAACTCAGTTGACAAAGCAGTCGTGTTCACAAATAAACCTTGTGGTTCCTCTATAAACCTCTTGGAAAAGAATAATTCTTACTTTAGAGCACAATATGTTAATCAGATTGAAACTTGAAGATAACATCACCATGGAATTTGCTAGTTGTTAAGCTCGGAGCAAGTAATATCAAATTCAAATCTGGCAGAGAAAGGAGAAGGGGGGAGGTGGGGGGGGAGCGAGGATTAGTAGTTGTGATCTTGACCTTGTCGACGGTAGCATGTCGAGGAAGACGACCGGGTCCTGAAGTCAGTGGGCATCCCTACCCAGCGCCCGGTACCGGCCGTGTGGCCCGACTCACCGCCCTGCGATCAATGACCAGCGCTCGCCGTTGCTGAGCATTACCTTGCTGCGAGAGGGAGAGAGAGAGAGAGATGGCGTGCGGCGCAGTGGTGAGTTATTGATGCCCATGCAGACGTGCAACGCGGAAGGGGCGGTTATGGGCCGGCGGTGTTGTGTCATGATGTGTGGTGGTTTCCTTTTTTCCCATCAGAATGGGTGCGACCCATCAACTGATACGTGGATAGTCGGTCGTACCGCTAATTCCCCTCATTTACAGGAGCGCGGGGCCTTACGTAATTGTTACGTGATTAGCCAGTTCGTAAATTTTGATTGGTCTTGGGAGGAGGCGAGGCCCACCCCCACTAAAAATCAGGGGGGGCAAAGAATTAGTGAAGTAAGGTTTACGTAGCCCTTCGTATTCCTTTTCGTAGGTGTAGGATTATTCGGAGCGACACATCACCAGGATACATGTAACTGGGAGCGAGTGGACCTATCGGTAAACAACTCCCAACTCACCCACTAACAATCATGGTCAATTTCATCTCTCCAACCCCGAGCGACCACAGCCCTCAAATTCAAGGGAGCTTAGTAACTCTTATAAATGGGTTTTCTATGTGGCTTGAATTAATCTGATGAATCTGCAATGTGCTTATTTTTCATCACCATATTTTACTGATAGCATGTGAACCCTCACTTAACCTGATGACTAACTACCTTATATGTGTTGCAGGGAAACAATGGGAAGCACGGAGGTTTACAATCGAGGTTAGCACATGCATGGTCCTATGTTTAATAGCACATTATTGTGCAATTGTAGGAACCATTATAATATTTAGGTTTTTAACAATTTGGTCTTGCACATGTAGGTCGTGAGGTTTTGACCCACTGTTCGACCCTTTTTGCATACGGGGAAATGAGTTGTCCATGAATATCAGTCAAGTCAAGGAACTCAGAAAGATTGTTAGGATAAACAAATTAGCGACAAAAAACAACAACATCTTTGTCTGCACAATGAGGAAGACATCATTTCACTATGAGATGGTACTAACTATTATACGTTGTCTTTTTTTATTCAACAAGATCATTGTCTGCACAATGAAGAAGACATGAGTTCACTACAAGATGGTACTAACTATCATACCTTGCCTTTTTTTATTCCTTTGCCCCATTTCCAATATAGAGAAGATATTTATGCACATCCTTGTTTTGAGGCCTTTCCAAAGAACTTCACTGGTGATTACCTTTCAAACCACCTCTATGGTTAGGAGGCGAGAAAGGTTTTCATAGAACGCCCACAGTTCAATATTGAAGTGTTCCCGAAGAGGACGAAGGATGGAAGGTCAATCATCCGCAAGCCCTGGCCTAAAGTTGCAAAGACCTTCAACATCAATGAAGGCTCAATATTCGCCTTCCGCTTCAGCAGTTTTCCAGATGAGATGCATCTGTCTATGTACCATCTATGATGCTAATTTCGAAAGGTTCTAGATGTTGCATGTGTCTTTGAAGCTATATGGTGTTGGTGCAGTTGTGTAATGGGGTGGTGAGTCTTTGAAGCTATATGATGTTGTACTCTGATGTATTTCAATTATGTAATCCTGCTTCCTTAATATGGAAAACGGTTATTGTGTGCTTATATGAAATGTCAATTAGATTAATAAATGGATTATTAATAATAGTGCAATTAGCCTACTAATTGGATTTTTATATTGCAAACAGTTATTGGGAAAACACAGTGGGCGATGACCTCAGGCAACACACATAGTTTATAGGAATAAACCGTGTTGGATCAATGAACAATCACACACGACATCCTCTTGAAAACTGTTTGTGTTAGGCCACGTTGCGCAAACTATTACCACATAAAAAGTGTGTGTGATGGACAGCCTTTCCCAGAAGGTTCTTCTATGCACCGTGTGTGATGCATTCGATAACGCAAACGATAGAATTGTCAATATCGTGTGCAATGGCAACACTATCACAAACCATTTAATAGGGACAATTGTGTGTGATGTACCTATGGACGGAAACATTTTCCTTGGAGTGACTATGTGGGATCTATATATGAACGGAAACATACTTCTTGGATTAACTGTGTGGGATGTACATACTAACGGAAACGTATTCCTTGGATTGACTGTGTGGAATGTACATACATCTGACGTAAACGCTTAGCGGGACCCATTTGTGGGATGTACTTACGACCAGAAACGATTTCGCTTGTATAATTGTATTTTTTTCAGCACTACTGTACTCATAACCGTATTTGATCGCTAGTCGGCCGCTGTCCGCATTCTGGGAACCAGGGTACCTAGACTTGCCTGCCTCCAGCCCACGGCGTGGCTCCATCGATGGCCTGGTATGGCCCATCTTCAGCACCTTCAAGGCAAGACCCTCATGAGGGGCCAAGTCTCATGACGTGGGCGACACCAGGACCTCCGGAGGGAGTAGCCTCCCCAGGCTGGCTCCTGAGGAGCGGAGATTCCTATGCAGGTGCCCACCTCATGAGGTTGAGGTGACGCAAGCCATGATGACCAAGGCCATCTGCAGGCGCCAGTGGCTGTGAGCAACAGGGTTTCCTCTTTGGTGCTAAGGAGGCAAGCGCAGCGCTGAGGTCCCGAGGAATCACCCAAAGGTTTCCATTCCGTCTGCAACAAGACCAAGACCCCCGAGTGATGGGGCGCATGTCATCGCTGAGCCGACCATGGCGTCACAACTAGAAGCTTTGTAGGCGAAGACCACCTTTCGTCGAGGATAGGATGTACTTCTTGTCTCCCTTCAAAATTGGCCACTTGGGATCCCTTCCCGCCGTCGTTTTGGGGGAAGAGGACCAAGGCCACTATAAATATAGGTTGGCCACTACCGTAGAGGGGGGATCGAATCCTCGGCTCACACCCACCCAAGAACAGTCCTCGTGAGGTTGTTCTTCCTCTGTACTAGTTCATCCTTAGCCCCTCGCGAGGCTAATCCACCCCAAAGCAATAGTAGGGTCTTACACCGCAAGGTGGCCCGAACCTAGGTAAACTGTTGCGTCCATCTTCTCCCTTTTTCATCGAGCTAGGCCGTGGGGGCGACGAACCGGTTGGCTAAGGAGGTTGAGCTCTTCGCACATGCCCCCGAGTTCAAACCTTCCTTTGGGTCTGCAGAGCCCTGAATCTGACATTTGGCGCGCCAGGTAGGGGCGTGTCGGAGGTCTACCACTACATCAGCCGCACTCCGCCCCTGCCGCTTGGTTCCCATGGCGGGTGTCGCCCCTCCTACCGGTATGCCGGGCACATTCAGAGGCATTGCAGACCTCCGAGCTTTCTCCCCAGCCTTGCGACAGGTGCGGTGTCCGCTGAAGTTCAGGCCGGAGTTGCCACCGCGCTATGACGGCGCGGCGGACCCTACAGAATTCCTCCAGGCATACGCGGAGGCCGTCTGGGTAGCGGGCGGCGACGACACGATCATGGTAAACTGGCTCCCTATGGCTCTCACGGGCGCGCCCCTCTCCTGGTTGCTTAGCCTGTCGGAGTCTTCGGTAGACTCCTGGGAGGAGCTGTGCAATTTGTTAGATTCGCCAGCGCACTCTGGCACCACGCCGTCGCGGCCATCCTCGGCGGGTCACAGGCACCCGCCTCAAGCCGCCACGCCAAGCAGCTCTTCCGGTAGGTAGGGGCCGCCCAATCGCGGCGGGGAGCTCCTCCAGGCTGGGCGGCGCCCATGGCCAACCTCATCTTTGACTCCAGGGACCACCCCAAGACCACGGCCGGCGCCGGCGTCCTTCCCATGCTTTGCACCCATTGACAAATTACTATTGGGAAATTGATAGAAAAACAAATAATTATGATGACATCCAAGGCAATGATAAATATATAGGCATCACATTCAAGATTAGTAGACCGACTCCTGCCTGCATCTACTAATATTACTCCACACATCAACCGCTATCCAGCATGCGTCTAGTGTATTAAGATCATGGAGAAACGGAGTAATGCAATAAGAACGTTGACATGATATAGACAAGATCTATTCACGTAGGAATAGACCCCATCTTGTTATCCTTAATAGCAATGATACATGTGTGCCTCGCTGCCCCTTCTGTCAGTGCGAGAGGACACCGCAAGATCGAACCCATCACAAAACACCTCTTCCCATTGCAAGAAAAATCAATCTAGGTTGCCTAAATAAATCAAAGATTTGGAGAAGAAATACAAGGCAATAAATAATCATGCATATAAAAGATCAAAGAAGACTCAAATAATATTCATGGATAAAAATCTGATCATAAACTCAAACTTCATCGGATCCCAACAAACACATCGTAAAAAGTCATTACATCAAATAGATCTCTAAGAGACCATTGTATTGAGAATCAAAAAGAGAGAAGAAGCCATCTAGCTACTGCCTATGTACCCGTAGGTCTATGGTGAACTACTCACGCATCATCAGAGGAGCACCAATGAGGATGATGAACCCTATGATCGTGTTCCCCTCCGGCAGAGTGCCAAAATAGAGCTCTAGATTGGACCTTGTGGTTCTCGAACTTGTGGCGGCTGGAATTGTTTTTCGTTGACTCCCATAGGGTTTATGGAATATTTGGGTATTTATAGAGCGAAAACGCGGTGTAGGAGACCCCCATGGGCCCCACAAATCACCAGGGTGCGCCTGGGCTCCTGGGCGTGCCCTGGTGTCTTGTGGTCCCCACGAGCCTCCCCTTTGGTCCATTCTTGGCCCCCAAATTGTCTTCTAGTCCAAAAAAATCTCCAAAAAGTTTCACTGCATTTGGACTCCTTTCGGTAGGGATATTCTGCGAAGTAAAAAACAAGCAAAAAAAAGCAACTGGCACTGGGCACTATGTCAATAGGTTAGTCCCAAAAAATGATATATAAGTTGCTACAAAATGAATATAAAACATCCAAGATTGATAATATAATAGCATGGAACAAGCAAAAATTATAGATTCATTGGAGACGTATCAGCATCCCCAAGATTAATTCCTACTCGTCCTCGAGTAGTTAAATTATAAAAACAGAATTTTTGATGTGGAATGCTGCCTAACATGTTCATCACATATTCTTTTCTTTTGTAGCATGGACATTTGGACTTTTAGATGATTCAAAGATTGTCTATATTTGACATGAAGACTTCAATACTGAAGCATATCAACAAGCAACCATACCTTTCAAAATATCAACACTAAAGAAAGTTATCCCTAGCCCATCATCCTCATTCATTGATCAATTCACGAAACACACTCGTATATTAGCTAAATCCAATGCTCAAGTATGATCACAGTACCCCTAGTTGGTGCTTTATAAGAGAGGATGGAGACTCAAAAAAAATCAAAATTGCATAGAAGTAAATAGATAGGCCCTTCGCAGAGGGAAGCAAAAATTTGTAGAGGTGCCAGAGCTCAAAGCTTAAATTGAGAGATAAAAACGACTAGGTAGTTCCCAATACTTTCCATGCTAGATACATCATAGGCGGTTCCCCAACATAAAATAAAGTTTTTTCCTTTTCCCACCATACTTTCACATTCCACGACTAGCCGTATCCACGGGTACCGTCCATACCAACACTTTCCAAGGAATTTATTATTTGACAATATAAAGTAAAAAAAATCATTTCGGGACTGGGCATCCCTATTACCGCTGTACTCTCGTGCAATGACAAGTGAATAAACACTCATCTTGAGAATAACACATCTAGCATGGAAAAATATTGGCCACCCCCTGCCACTCAAGAGCGGTACGGGCACACAAAAAGGAAGTTCACTTTGAAAATTTAGAGGTGGCACATGTAAATTTACTTAGAACGGCACAGAAATACCGCATATAGGTTGGTATGGTGGACTCATATGGCAAAATTGGGTTTAAAGATTTGGATGCACAAGTAGTATTCCCACTTAGTACAAATGGAGGCTAGAAAATAGATTGAGAAGCAACGAACCAAGAAATGAAAATTCACCTAAATGAGCATTGAGCATAACTAACACCGAATAATGCACCACAAGTAGGATGTAATTTCATTGCATAACTATTGACTTTCGTGCTTGCATAGGGAATCACAAACCTTAACACCAATATTCTTACTAAACCATAATTACTCACCAACATGACTCACATATTACTATCATCATATCTCAAAACTATTACAAAGAATCAAGTTTATTTTGTCCAATGATCTTCATGAAAGATTTTATTATATCCCTCTTGAATATCTATCACTTTGGGACTAGTTTCATATGTTGCAATTGCTTTTGACAAGCTCAAACAAATTTAAGTGAAGAACATGAGCATAAAAGTTTTCATCTCTCAAAATAATTTAAATGAAGGATGAGAGAATTTCTTCAAAATTTTACTAACTCTCAAATAAATCTAAGTGAAGCATGAGAGCATTCCTTAAAAAAAAACACACAGTGTGCACAAAAAGATATAAGTGAAGCACTAGAGCAATTCCATAGCTCAAAAAAAATTAAGTGAAGCATATATAGCAATTCTAACAAATCATAGCATAATTTAGCTCTCTCAAATAGGTGTGTCCGGCAAGGATAATTGGGACAAACTAAAAATAAAAACAAGCAAAGACTCATAGAATACAAGACGCTCTAAGCAAAACTCATGATATGTGACGAATAAAAATATAGCTCCAAGTAAAATTACCGATGGTTGTTAGAAGAAAGAGGGGATGCCTTCCGGGGCATCCCCAAGCTTAGTTGCTTGGTTCTACTTGAATATTAACTTGGTTTGCTGACGTCTACTACGATACTTTATTCTTGTAGACACGTGTTGGGCCTCCAAGCGCATAGTTACATGGGATAGTAGCAATTTTCCCTCAAGTGGATGACCTAAGGTTTATCAATCCATGAGAGGTGTAGGATGCAGATGGTCTCTCTCAAATGACCCTGCAACCAAATACAAGAAATCTCTTGTGTCTCCAACACACCCAATACCATGGCAAATTATATAGGTGCACTAGTTCGACGAAGAGATGGTGATAAAAGTGTAATATGGATGGTAGAAATATATTTTTATAATCTGAATAAATAAAAATAGCAAGGTAGCAAATAGTAAATGGGCACAAAAACGGTGTTGCAATGATTGAAAATGAGGCCTAGGGTCCGTACATTCACTAGTGCAACCTCTCAACAGTGCTAACATAGTTGGATCATATGATTATCCCTCAAAGTGCACTAAAGAATCACTCCCGAGTTCATATTAGCGGAGAACAAAAGATAGAAATTGTTTGTAGGGTACGAAACCACCTCAAAGCTATTCTTTCCGTTCGGTATATTCAAGAGTTCGTACTAAAATAACACAAAGCTATTCTTTCCGTTCGATCTATTCTAGAGTTCGTACTAAAATAACACCAAAGCAAATTCATATTCATAATACTGAATTCACACAAAGAACTACGAGGAGACCCCAAAGTTTCTATTGGAGAAAAGATAATAAAAATGTGCATCAACCCCTATGCATAGATTACCCCAATATCACCGCGGGAATCCGCAAGTTGATTGCCATAACGTATATCAAGTGAATCAATATGATACCCCATTATCACCTCAAGTATTCATACCACAAGATGTACATCATGTGTTCCCAAATCTGAACATTCAATCCGACATGACAAAACTTCAAAGGGTAAAGATTCAATTCATCACAACAAGAGTATAGAGGGGAGAAACATCGTATGATCCATCTATATTAATAAAGCCCATGATATAGCTACTGGTACAAACCATCAGCCCCGAGGGTGGACTACTCCCTCCTCATCATGGTGGCCGCCGCGATGATGAAGATGGCCACCGGAGATGATTCCCCCTCTGACAGGGTGCCGAAACGGGGTCTAGATTGGTTTTCGGTGGCTACACAGGCCTGCGGCTGCGGAACTTCTGATCTAGGTTAACCCCGAAGGGTTTCGCAATATTTGGGAATTTATAGTGCAAAGAGGGGGTGTTGGAGGGCACCGAGGTGGGCATAACCCACATGGGCGCATGAGCCCCCGGGCGTGCCCTGGTGGGTTGTGCCCCCCTCGGGGCACCCCCTAGGTGCAGCTCTGGCCCATTGGGTTCCTTCTGGTCCAAAAAACATCTCCGTAAAGTTTCATTGCGTTTGGACTCCGTTTGATATTGATTTCCTGCGATGTAAAAAAACAAGCAAAAAACAGCAACTGACACTGGGCACTAGGTCAATATGTTAGTCCCAAAAAATGATATAAATTTTCTATAAAATGATTGTAAAACACCCAAGAAAGATAATAGAACAGCATGAATACTTCATAAATTAAAGATGCGTTGGAGACATATCAACATCCCCAAGCTTAATTCCTGCTCGTCCTTGAGTAGGTAAATGGTAAATGAAATAATTTATGAAGTGTGAATGCTAGCAAAGTGCATAAGTTTTATCAATGACAATTTCAATCACTTTTCCTAGCATCATAACAACAATTCTTTCTCATAAAGCTTCTTATGTTATAGTGGCAACCAATTCACATGTTAAGGTTCAAACAATGAACTCTCTTGAAACTCAACAACCTATTTTCTTAGTCACCAAGAAATTGCGATTCAACTTATTCAATCGAGTTTAAGTAAGTGATCCACATACTCAACCATCATATAGTCTTCAATGATTGCTAACACTCACCGCATACACATGAGCAAAACGTTTCAACCGGACACAGAGAAAGATAGGGGCTTATTGTTTTGCCTCCCAACATATTCACCACAAGGGTGATGTCAACAATAATAACTCATGCTACCCATATTCAACTGGACATATGTGCCTAGATCTTTCCTCACCACATGATGCTTGCCAAAAGAGAAAAATAAAAAGGAATGGAGAGAAAAACTTTGACTCTTTGCATAAAAGTAAATACATAAAAGTAAAAGATGGCCCTTCCCAGAGGGAAGTAGATGTTTCCACGCGCTTATTTGTTTGTATGCTCAACCCCTTAGTTCAAAAGAACGTCACGTTATATTGCCCCTTATGATATCAACCTTTATTACGCAGTCCGTCGCTTTTATTACTTTGCCATCACAAGTTTGTACAACGCTCAATTTCCTCTTACACTAAATGATCTAACACTTTTAGAAGCAATTTTTATTGCCTTATTGCACCGATGACAACTTACTTGAAGGATCTTGCTCAATCCATAGGTAGGTATGGTGGACACTTGAAAATAAGATTTGGGTTTAAGGGTTTTTGGATGCACAAGTAGTATCTCTACTTAGTGCGGAATTTTTGGCTAACAAAGATAGGGGGCAAGCACCAAATGTTGAAGGATCTATGACAATATAAATTCTATGTGAATATGAACAAACATAAATCATTACGTTGTCTTCCTTGTCCAACATCAACAATTTTGGCATATAATATTTTGATGGGGGCTCACAATCACAAAAGATTTCTAGGATAGTGTATTTGCATGTGAAAGTTCTCTTCCTTATACTAATTATTCGTGAATTTCTTGTATGACAAAAATTGTGATCGTCAAGCCTCAAAAGATTTTACTTTCTAAACCCAATGTGAAGCTACCACTAGGCATGATATGATTTCAACTTCATGAAATTCAATTTATTCAACAATTTACTCATCGGATATAAGTGAAGCACAAGAGTAATTGACATAGAAAAGAGCTTTGTTGACGGGATGTGAATGTCGTTTACTTAGCCTCCTTGGCAATTATTTGAGGGTCTATTCTATTTCAAAACTTTCAGATCTAAGTATTTATTAAAACAACAAGTAAAACAAAAATAAAATGACATTCTAAGAATAGCACAACTCATGTGAAGAAGCAAAAACTTAGGCTCAACCTGATGAGGACATCAATACCATTGTTACACCCACAGCCCCTACTGCTACATATACTGGACCAATTACTAGAGCTCGCGCACGCCAATTAAATTATCAGGTACTTTCGTTTCTTGGTAATGATTCTAATGTTCATGAGAATATGATGCTGCCTAAATTGGATACATTTGTTTTGCTTACAAATGAAGGCCCTAGCTTGGAGAAGGATGGACATTGGAGCAAGAACAAGCATGGAGATAATGCCATGCACAAGGGGAACAAGAATGGAGTTACAAGTGATGATTTCAGGACTTTGAAGCCACCATAATGGGTGCATGAAGCCTTGGACGAAATATACAAGATGCTACTTCATAAATGTCGTCCGAGGCTATTCTAGGTGCTACGTCACCTTATTAGTGGGCCAGGCCCTTGTAATTTCAGAAATACACAAGTATAGGCTATTTTTAGAGTCCGTATGTGTGGGGAAACAAGAGATAGGGTTGATTTGGACCCCTCCACCAAGGGCCACGAAATTCCCCTCTTCCTCCATATATACAGCCCTTAGGGCACCGTTTAGACCTTGGGTTTTGTTTAGATCAAAAGTTAAGCCATAGCAGCAACTTCACAGCGTGCGCTTTGAGTTCAAAGACCAGACAAAGGAGTCACAGAAACCCACCTTTCATTAATAAAGCTTTCCTCTTATATTAGCAATATCCAGATTGCAATCTTAGTTTCTTGCTTGTTCTTCGTTTGCTCGCAGGAAACAGGCCCTCGTGGTCAGGTTGATCGTGCTCCGGCGTGGTCAATAACCCTCGGAAGTTGGTTTAGCGATTGCTAAGGCGCGACGTCTACAAGACGTCGTGGTCGGATCGTCAAGGTCGACTCCCACAGAAACGATAGCCACCATCTCATCGAAACATCGGGACACCTTTGCCGTTATCACAACCGATACTAACCGATAATTGTTGAAGAAGAAAGGTGGGATGCCTACCGGGGCATCCCCAAGCTTAGATGCTTGAGACTTCTTGAATATTTGATGTAGGGTGGAACCCTAGACGGCCGATCTTTCACGAAAGGAGCGGATCCCAACTAAGAACACGAGGTGAAAACAAGGAAAAACACAAGAGGAACTCTCAAACCAACAAGATATAGTCACACATATGCTAGATCCTCGGAACACAAGAGGGGATACAAGATCCAAATCCAATAAAGGACGATACAAAGGGTAACCGGTTCTTCTCCGTGAGGAGGTTTTGATGGGGCCACCCAAGAAGGGGGTCTTGAATCCAACGTTGATCGTCTCCGTAGAGGGGCCGCGGTCTCTCTCGTGGAGCAGATCCATATGGATGAGCAATGCCCTATCTCACATATGAGCTAAACCAATGCTAACCCTAGAAAGAGGGGGATGGGAGAGTATATATAGTCTAGGGGGGCGAAAGGGTACATGGGCCTCGGCCCTTCTTGTCTTGCGCAGACGGGGAGGATGTCGAGGCGGCGGGCGAGATGTCCGTCCTTCTGAAGGGTCGGATGTCCGGGCTAGGAGGTCGGATGTCCGGGCTGGTGGAGTCAGCTTCTATAGGTTCTGGTGCGTGGCGCCAGATGTCCGGGCTTCTGGCCGGATTTTCGGGCTCGGGCCGGATGTCCGGGGCCTATAGATGTTGGGCGGCTGGGAGGCTGCTGAGGAGGATGCTCCAGGGGCCGGATGTCCGGGGTCCTGGCCGGATGTCCGGGGCCTGGGAGGTGTTCTTGACTCTTCTCGTTGGTTCTCTTCAACCATGGACTTGGCGACTTGTCCATCTTCATGTACATCTCCGGGAGGGTCCTCTTGACACCTAATCATGCATAGCATATTGGACTTAGGTAGTAGCCATGTCTCGAGTGTATCATATGTGATATCACTAAGGAAAGAAGTCACCTCGTTATCGAGAGCTCTAGCTCGTGCTCGTGTCATAGGTCCTCTTGGCTCTTGATGAGACGATGGTAGGTCCATGGGGATGGCTGTAGGATGCTCCACATCATCTCCCCTCCCTTGGGAAAGATCCGACCTTGGATCGAAATCCTCATCACCATGGTACGGGAAGAGATCTTTGATGTTGAAGATGTCGCTCACAGAGTACTTGTCGCGTGGGAGGTTGATCTTGTAGGCGTTGTTGTTGTAGCGTGCAAGTACCTTGAAGGGTCCATCCGCTCGTGGTAAAAGTTTGGACTTGCGTTCGTTGGGGAAGCGTTCCTTGCGAAGGTGTAGCCACACAAGATCTCCAATGTTGAATATCATTGGTTGCTTGTTGACGTTGATCTTGGTTGCTAGTCGTTGTACTTGGCGCTCGATGGTGTGCCTTGTATCTTCATGCATCTTCTTGAGGTAGTTGACTCGGGCACTCGCGTCCATGTTTGTGTGCTCTTGTAGCGGTAGAGGTAGAATTTCCAATGGGGACAACGGGTTGAAGCCGTAGACGACCTCGAAGGGGGACTTGCCGGTAGTCGAATGTCTTGCATGGTTGTAGGCGTACTCGGCGATTGGTAGGCACTCCTCCCACTCCTTGATGTTCTTCTTTATCAACACACGTAGTAGAGTGGAGAGTGTACGGTTCGTCACCTCCGTTTGGCCGTCGGTTTGTGCATGGTATGCCGAAGAGAACAAAAGCTTGATTCCGAGCTTGGCGCACAATGTCTTCCAAAAGTAACTCAAGAACTTGACGTCGCGGTCCAAGAAAATCGTCTTTGGCACTCCATGAAGGCGCAAGATTTCCCTACAAAACAAATTTGCAAATGTGAAGCATCGTCTATCTTGTTGCAAGGAATGAAATGAGCCATTTTGGAGAATCGGTCCACAACAACAAAAACGGAATCCTTGCCATTTTTAGTTCTAGGCAAACCAATCACAAAATCCATGCTAATATCTTCCCATGGTTGGTACGGAATTGGAAGAGGCATATAGAGTCCATGAGATTGAGCTTTAGACTTAGCTTTGCAACAAGTAGAGCATCGGTTGGTGAAGCGGTTGACGTCGTGAAACATCTTTGGCCAAAAATAGTTCTTGGAGAGCGTGGCAAATGTCTTGTCGCGTCCGAAATGTCCCATTAGTCCTCCGCCATGAGATTCTTGGAAAAGCAACAAATGAAGAGAAGACTCGGGGATGCATAGTTTGTTAGATTTCATAAGATAACCATCTTTGATGTAATAGCGTTCCCAAGATGTATGCATCAAACATTTGGCATAAGGAATAGCAAAAGTAGGATCATGCTCATACAAGTCTTTTATATGCTCAAAGCCAATGACATTCAATTCAAGTTGAGTAACTAGCATGCATATACGGGAAAGCGCATCTGCCATAACATTTTCCTTTCCTTTGATATACTTGATGACATAAGGAAATGACTCAATAAACTCACTCCATTTAGCATGACGGTTGTTCAACTTAGTTTGACCCTTAAGATACTTAAGCGTTTCATGGTCGGTATGGATGACGAATTCATGAGGGCGAGGGTAATGTTCCCATTCATGCCAAACTCGCACTAAAGCATATAGCTCTTTGTCATAGATGGGGTAATTGAGTTGCTCTCCGGAAAGCTTCTCACTAAAGTATGATATGGGGCGCTTCTCTTGCGTTAACACACCTCCTATGCCATTACCACTAGCATCGCAATGAATTTCAAAAGGTTTGTCAAAATTGGGTAATGCAAGCACGGGAGCATGAGTAAGCAAATTCTTAAGCTCATTGAATGCGCTATCTTGTGATGGTCCCCAAACAAAGGGTGCATTCTTCTTGCTCAAAGCATGTAAAGGAGATGCAATAGTGCTAAAATCCTTCACAAATCTACGGTAAAAACCGACTAAACCAAGAAAACTACGCACTTGATGCAAATTTGTTGGTTGGGGCCAAGTTTTAATAGCATTGATCTTAGATTCATCAACATGAACACCCTTAGAAGATACTACAAAAACCAAGAAAACAAGCTTATCAACACCGAAAAGGCATTTTTCCATATTAGCATAAAGTTGCTCTTTTCGAAGAGTTTGTAGCACGGTGCGAAGGTGGGTGACATGCTCTTTAAGAGATTTGCTAAAAACAAGGATATCGTCAAAGTAGACCACAACAAACTCACCAATGTAAGGGCGAAACACATAATGCATAAGGCGCATGAAAGTACCGGTGCCGAGATAAACCCTTAGGCATGACTAACCACTCATACAAACGAAACTTAGTTTTGAAAGCGGTTTTCCATTCATCACCCTCTTGTATGTGGATTTGACAGTAACCACTTTTGAGATTGATTTTGGAAAAAATAGTGGCACCGCTAAGCTCATCAAGCATATCATCAAGGCGTGGACTGGGATACCTATAGCGAACAGTGATAGCATTGATAGGTCTACAATCGGAACACATCTGAAAGCTACCGTCTCCTTTTGGCACAAGAATGACCAGAGTGCAGCACAAGGACTCAAACTTTCACGCACATGTCCATGATCTATGAGATGTTTTACTTGCCTTTGTATTTCTTTGGTTCCTTCGGGGTTGACTCGGTAGGGAGCCTTGTTTGGAAGTGGCGCTCCGGGGATGAGGTCGATGCGGTGCTCGATGCCTCGTAGTGGAGGTAGACCCAGAGGTAGCTCGTCGGGGAAAACATCTTGGAATTCCTGCAATAGAGAAGATAACACTAAAGGTAAATCATGAAAGGTGTTAGCTTTTGGTGCCTCGTCCTTGCACAAAAGGACATAGTGCATAGCACTTGATGGGTTCTCACACACTTCTCTCATCTCACGTTTGGTGGCAAATAGGACTAAGTTCTTCTTGTCGCTCATCGTGGAGGCACTCAATTTGGGCTTGTGGCGCTCACTCTCTTTTTGGTGGGTCGCTCTCTCACTATTCTTCCACGATGGGTTGCTTGCTTGTCGGCGATCACTTGGCTTGGAGACATAGGTCATAGCACATACTCCTTTTCTTTCATCTTGAAGCTATAATGATTTGTACGCCCATTGTGGATGACACCTCGGTCAAATTGCCATGGCCGTCCAAGAAGGAGGTGGCACACGGTCATCGGAATGACATCACACTCCAAAGTGTCTTCGTAAGCTCCAATCTTGAAAGAAACTTGTACTCTATGCTCGACTTGAATTGTGCCGATTAATACGCTTAGCCATGGAACCTTGTATGGGTGCGGGTGCTTCATCTTGACCAATTGAAGCTTGGAGCATAGTTCTTCACTTGCTAAGTTATGGCAACTCCCTCCATCGATGATGACCTTGACGGACCGTCCATTGATGCCGGCCTTGGTGTGGAAGATATGGCATCTTTGATCTTCGTCTTGTTGATGTGAAGAGTCAAGACCTTGGAGACAACAAGAGCGGAGCTCGAATCTTCATCACAATAGACTTGATCATCTTCATCTTTGTTGTTCACTTGCGGTGCATGGCCACTTGCTCAAGGGCTTCCATTTCCCCTTCACTCATTGAATCATAGGCTCCGTCGTCGGCTGAGGATCATGGTGTGCTTGTTTGTGCATTCAAAAGACTTGTGGCCTCGGCCACCGCATGTGAAGCATTTGAAGGAACTTGTACTGATGGTCTCATCGGTTGGGGTAGATGATGATGAAGCTTTCGGCTTGATGTTGCTTGAAGTAGGAGGATGACTTGAGGTTGTCGAAGTTTTCTTGTAACTTGACTTGTCGCCGTTGTTTGTCGATGGCTTGGTTGAGGTAGAAGGAGTTGGAGTCGTTGACGCTTGAGAGTTGGAGAAGCCATATGACTTGGATGAGAACTTGACATATTTGATGTCATCTTGCACTTGGCGTTCCGCTTTGGTAGCTTGGTGCACTAGCTCGATGAGGTTCGAGTATGGTTGGAAGTCGGCAATCTTCTTGATAGGATGATTGAGTCCATTCAAGAAACGTGCCATAGTTTGCTGATCATCTTCCGTGACATTGGCTCTTATCATGGCAATCTCCATTTCCTTATAGTACTCTTCAACGCTCTTGGTTCCTTGCTTGAGTAGTTGGAGTTTCTTGAAGAGGTCGCGGTTGTAGTAGTTTGGCATAAAACATGCTCTCATGACATCCTTCATTTGCGCCCAAGTAGTGATGGGTGGTTCTCCTCTTGCCTCTCGGCGCTCAATGACTTGTTCCCACCAAATGAGGACATAGTCTTGGAACTCAAGGGATACCATTGTGATCTTCTTCTCTTCTTCGTAGTTGTGCAAGAGGAAGATTTTGTCAACCTTCAATGCCCATGATATGTACTCTTCGGGGTCATTGCTTGCGGTGAACTTGGGCATGGTGAACTTTAGCTTGCCATATCGTTGCTCTTCATTGTGTTGGGGTCGGGGATGATGACGCCCATGTCGTTGAGGATTGACAATTTCATGTTGCTCTTGGCGAGGAGGGTTGTCGGACTCATGCTGCTCTTGTCTTGGAGGATTTCCATTGTCGTCTTGCTCTCGTTGAACTTAATGTTCTTGGCGAGCTTGTGGAGGAGCTTGTCGAGCTTGTTGAGGAGCTTGTCGATGCACACGTGCTTGGAAAATCCTCTCTTAAGCTTCATCACGAAGCGCTTCTTGATGTAGACGAGCTTGTCGGCCTCGGTTGGCTACGGCACGACTTGAATCTCGAAGGGCACGTTGTGCCTCAAGTGCTTGAGCTTCACGAAGTTGTTGTTCTTGGCGTTGTGCCTCGGCGTCTTGTGCATCTTGATGTTGTCACGCTCGTTCCTCTTGTTCTTGTTGTCGTTGGCGTTGTTGTTCTTGTGCTTGCGCGAATGTAGCTTGATTTTGATGGTGTCGACGTTCTTGCGCGCGAGCTTGCTCTTGAGAGTCGTTGTCGTGTAGAGGATTGCGGTTTGCTTGACGATCTTGACGCACGGCACGACGAAGAGTATTCGATGTCAGGGTACTTGAGCCGGAGATAGTGTCGTCGGAGTGTCGACTCGAGCGGCTCTGTCTTGAGTAGTATGAAGTGGTAGAAGAGCGGTTGACCAACAAGGCACGAATCTCGTCCATTCTTGCGTCATTCTCATGCTTGTGCTCGTCGAGCTTGTTGTCGAAGTAGTCTCTTGTACGTTGCTCGGAGAGTCGCAAGTCGGTGGCGAGGTTGTCGATGCGGTCGCTCATTGTTAGTTGCTCTTCAAGCAAAACTCGTTGTGTACCAAATAGGTGTAGTTTGGTGACGTAGTTGTTCGGGTCGTCGTCTTGCTCAATGAGGAGTGGGTTGGTAGAGGTACTTGGCCTATCCATCATTCCAAACAAAGATATGTGAGTGGGATAAAGAGAAGAACTTATGCCAAATTTACCTTGACCGATGTTGAAAATGGATCAATGATCACTCCAATTTGGAACAAGGAAATAGCACAATTGGTACCAATACTTGTCGGTTTCTCACACACAAGTAAAAGCTTATGGTGGAGCTCGGTTAGGATGGTGGCACAAAATTTGATGCAATTGTAAGTTAGACTCAATAATGTTGGAAAAGATTTGCAAATTTGCAAATGCAAAAAGTAGACCAATAGCAAGATAAGGTAAACACACACACAAATAGATAAGTGGGGTCGTGCAACCAAGGGGTGAGCCAAAATGTGGAATCCATGAAAATGCTCTTGTTGCACAACACTAGAGAGACGCTAGCACAATTTCACAATAGGCGGATATGAACTTGTGCACAACCTACTAAGCAAAAATGCAACGACTTCTACCCCAAGTATGCTATATGTATGGTATTCCGAAGATATGATCCAAGATGATCAAGTATGACAATCTTCATGTTGTATGATGCTATGGTTCTCGCTTATAAGCTCTTTGCTTATCTTTCTCTTTTGCTTAAAAACTTGTTTGGCTCTTTGTTGTTTGAGCTCTTTTCTCATGCAATGCTTCACGAACCAAGATAGCAATTGTGTATGCGATGACAACTTTGTGACACAAGAAATGATACCAAGATATGCAACACGATGATATTGTATGTATGCTATGGGAAGTATGATCGCTAATGTGCACAAGTCACGTTGCCGGCAATACTCAAAGGCTAGTCTCGATGGGTAAGTGACGCAAAAGTAAGGCTATGGGGTTATCAATGCATATGCAAGAAAGTATGATGATATCACGATACCAAGATGATATCAAGTTGAGGTTGATACCAAAGTGATGTAGCCGTTCGTAGTAGTCCTTGACGAAGATGAGCGGTGGTGATGTTGATGTCGAACCGTACCTAAATAGCCAAAACACAATAGGACACGGTGAACCGCAACTCAAATTCTCAAAGCAAAAACGGGTAAAAATTGCCGGAGTTGGTAGCGGGAAAGGCTATGGTGGTGCTATGCGGAAGTGGTGGTGGTATGCGGAAGTGTATGTGGGCACCGGTATAAAATTGGAAGAAAGTTAGGTGGAATTGGTGAGGTGGATGGAAGTGTTGCTGTCAGGGGCCGGATGTCCCGGATGATGGTCGGATGTCCGGGGTAGGCCGGATGTCCGGGCTATCGGGCCGGATGTCCGGGCTCTGGATCCGTGGACGAACTCGATGAACACCGCGTGGAGAGGTTAAATCCTGGGCAAATTTTGGAAGATTTTGTGGATGGAAATTGGCGAAAAGATGGGAGAAACCTAGATCTACCTGCAACACACGAAATCCGTGGATCAAATACAACAAAATTCATCACACCAACAAATCACAAACAAAATTTGGGGCTATTTTTGTGGGGCAATTTTCGAATTAGGAACAAAATCAACAAAACTGAGCTAGAAAACAAAGAGAGGGGGCTCCGAAATCGTGATCAACGTGGCTCATGATACCAAGATATCATGAGACAAGCTGGCTCTGATCCAAGATGCTGTAGGGTGGAACCCTAGACGGCCGATCTTTCATGAAAGGAGCAGATCCCAACTAAGAACATGAAGAACGCGAGGGGAAAACGAGGGAAAACACAAGAGGAACTCTCAAACCAACAAGATATAGTCACACATATACTAGATCCTTGGAACACAAGAGAAGATACAAGATCCAAGTCCAACAAAGGACGATACAAAGGGTAACCGGTTCTTCTCCGTGAGGACATCTTGATGGGGCCACCCAAGAGGGGGTCTTGAATCCAACGTGGATCATCTCCGTAGAGGGGCCGCGGTCTCTCTCGATGAGCAGATCCGTATGGATGAGCAATGCTCTATATCACATATGAGCTAAACCAATGCTAACCCTAGAAAGAGGGAGATGGGAGAGTATATATATAGTCTAGGGGGGCGAAAGGGTACATGGGCCTCGGCCCTTTACTGTGCAAAGACAGACGGGGCCAGATGTCCGGGCCTTCCCGAAGGGCCGGATGTTCGGGCTAGGAGGCCGGATGTCCGGGCTGGTGGAGTCAACTTCTGTAGGTTCTGGTGCGTGGCGCCGGATGTCCGGGCTTCTGGCCGGATTTCCGAGCTCGGGCCGGATGTCCGGGCTGGGGCCGGATGTCTGAGGCCTGTAGATGTTGGGCGGCTGGGAGGCTGCTGAGGAGGATGCTCCAGGGGCCGGATGTCCGGTCTGGCGGATGTCTGGGGCCTGGGAGGTGTTCTTGACTCTTCCCGTTGGTTCTCTTCATCCATGGACTTGGCGACTTGTCCGTCTTCATGTACATCTCCGGGAGGGTCCTCTTGACACCTAATCATGCATAGCATATCGGACTTAGGTAGTAGCCATGTCTCGAGTGGATCATATGTTATATCACTAAGGAAAGAAGTGACCTCGTTCTCGAGAGCTCTAGCTCGTGCTCGTGTCATAGGTCCTCTTGGCTCTTGATGAGACGATGGTAGGTCCATGGGGATGGCGGTAGGATGCTCCGCATCAATATGGCCTTGGGATGCCTTAGGCATCCCCAAGCTTGAGCTTTTGTGTCTCCTTAATTCCTTTTATATCATGGTTTCCCTAAATATTAAAAACTTCATCCACACAAAACTCAACAAGAACTCGTGAGATAAGTTAGTATAAACCGATGCAAAAACCTTATCATTCTCTACTGTAGCAAATAACTAAAATTATTATTCAACATTGCATACTAAATGCCTCTACATACTTAATACTCCTATCCTCAAATAGAATCATTAAACAAGCAAACATATGCAAACAATGCAAACATAGCAGCAATCTGGCAAAAGCGATGCGATGCAGAAGAATACAAGAGTATCAATACTTATTCAACTCAAAAATTCTGAAAATTTAATACACTGTAGAAAATTTATCGAGCTTATTAATGCAAAAAGTTTCAACAATTTATCACATTCTGACTTTTCTAGGGAATTTTTTGCAACAGCGGTAAACTTTCTGTTTTCAAATAGCAACATGTATACTTGCAAAATAAGGATGGCAAAGGCTATGATTGCCACTTTTATTGAAATAAAAGATGCAAAACATTATTCTAAATAACAGCAAGCAAATCCTAGTAAAATAAATTGACGCTCCAAGCAAAACACATATCATGTGACGAATCAAAACATAGTTCCAAGTGAGGTTACCGATAATGTTGACACGAAAGAGGGGATGCCTTCAGGGTGATGAGGACATCAATACCATTGTTACACCCACAGCCCCTACTACTACATATACTGGACCAATTACTAGAGCTCGCGCACGCCAATTAAATTATCAAGTACTTTCGTTTCTTGGTAATGATTCTAATGTTCATGAGAATATGATGCTGCCTAAATTGGATACATTTGTTTTGCTTACGAATGAAGGGCCTGGCATGGATAAGAGGGATGAACATCGAGCAAGACCAAGCATGGAGATGATGGCATGCATAGAAGGAACAAGAACGGAGCTACAAGTGATGATTTCAGGACTTTGAAGCCACCATAATGAGTGCATGAAGCCTTGGACGAAATATACAAGATGACACTTCATAAATTTCGTCCAGAGGCTATTATAGGTGCTGCGTCACCTTATTATTAGGCCAGGCCCATGTAATTTCGAAATACTTGAGTATAGGATGTTTTTAGAGTCCGTATGTGTGGGGAAACAAGAGATAGGGTTGGTTTCGGACCCCTCCACCAGGGGCCACGAAATTCCCCTCCTCTTCCTCCATATATACAACCCTTAGGGCACCGTTTAGACTTTGGGTTTTGTTTAGAATAAAGTTCGCCATAGCTGCAACCCGGCGTGCCGTTTGTGTTCAACGACCGGACAAAGCGTCCTGAGAACCCCACCTTTGATCAATAAAGCTTTCCTCTTATATTCGCAATATCTAGATTGCAATCTTAGTTTCTTGCTTGTTCTTCGTTTTTTCTGCAGGAAACAGACCTTCGTGGTCAGGTTGATCGTGCTCCGGCGTGGTCAATAACATCTCGGAGTTGGCTTAGCGATTGCTAAAGGCATAGCGATCTCAAGACGTTAAATGGTCGGATCGTCAAAGTCGACTTCCTCCAAAACGATTGCCTCTATCACCGGGGCATCCCCAAGCTTAGTTGTTTGGATATTCCTTGAATATTAAATTGGGGTGCTTGGGCATCCCCAAGCTTAGGGTCTTGTCACTCCTTATTCTCCTCCTATCGACATCTCACCCAAAACTTGAAAACTTCAATCACACAAAACTTAACGAAACTTTGTGAGATAGGTTAGTATGATAAAGAGCAAACCATTTAACTTTGGTACTATCAAAGACAGGATCCATAATTGTTTCCACACAATTCCTACTGTAGCATATCATTTCCACAATTCATATTGAGCAATATAAGCCATAGAAACTAGAAAACAAGCAAACTATGCATTGAAAACAGAATCTATCAAAAACAGAACTGTCTGTAGTAATCTGGATAACTACCATAGTTCTCCTCCCCCAAAAATTATGAAAAAATTAGGACCACGTGAGAAATTTGTATATTAAACTTCTGCAAAAAGAATCAACTCAAAATCAATCTTTTGTTAAAAATTAGAATTATTTTCACGAGCACATAAGTTTCTGTTTTTCAGCAAGATCAAATCAACTATCACCCAACATGATCCCAAAGGCTTTACTTGGCACTTTATTGAAACAAAAGCTATAAAAAATGATTACTATAGCAGAATAATCATGTGAACACACAAAAATAGTAGGTAAAGTTGCTGGGTTGTCTCCCAACAAGCGCTTTTCTTTTATGCCTTTTAGCTAGGCATGATGATTTCATTGATGCTCGCATAAAAGATAAGAATTGAAACATAAAGAGAGCATCATGAATCACATGACAAGCACATTTAAGCCTAACCCACTTCCTATGCATAGGGATTTTGTGAGCAAACAATTTATGGGAACAAGAATCAACTAGCATAGGAAGGCAAAACAAGCATAACTTCAAAACTTTAATCACATAGGGAGGGAACTTGATATTATTACATTTCCTACAAGCATATGTTCCTCCCTCATAATAATTTTCAATAGCATCATGAAGAAATTCAACAATATAACCATCACATAAAGCATTATTTTCATGACCCACAAGCATAGAAAACTTATTACTCTCCACATAAGCAAATTTATTCTCATGAATAGTAGTGGGAGCAAATTCAACAAAATAACTATCATGGGATTGAAAATAAGAATTATGACGACAACTTTCATGGTTATCATTATTCTTTATAGCATACATGTCATCACCATAATCATCATAGATAGGAGGCATGCTTTCATCATAATAAATTTTCTCATCAAAATTTGGGGGACTAAAAATATCATCTTCATCAAACATAGCATCCCCAAGCTTATGGCTTTGCATATCATTAGCATCATGGATATTCAAAGAATTCATACCAACAACATTGCAATTATGCTCATCATTTATACCAATCATTCTATTGAATTCTTCTTCTATCAACTGAGCACAATTTTCCTTTCCATCATTTTCATGAAAGACATTATAAAGATGATCAATAATATGATGCAACCTCAATTCCATTTTCTTGTAGTTCTCTTTTGTAAACCAAACTAGTGATAAAATAAGAAATTAAAGATTCAATTGCAAGATCTAAAGATATACCTTCAAGCACCCACCTCCCCGGCAACGGCGCCAGAAAAGAGCTAGATGTCTACTATGCAACTTTATTCTTGTAGACACGTGGTGGACCTCCAAGCGCAGAGTTTTGTAGGACAGTAGCAATTTTCCCTCATTTGGATGACCTAACGTTTATCAATCCGTGAGAGGTGTAGGATGAAGATGGTCTGTCTCAAACGAACCTGCAACCAAATACAAGAAATATCTTGTGTCCCCAACACACCCAATAAAATGGCAAATTGTATAGGTGCACTAGTTAAAGCGAAAGAGATGGTGATAAAAGTGTAATATGGATGGTAGAAATATATTTTTATAATCTGAAACAATAAAAACAGCAAGGTTGCAAATAGTAAACAGGCACAAAAACGGTGTTGCAATGCTTGAAAATGAGGCCTAGGGTCCGTACTTTCACTAGTGCAGCCTCTCAACAGTGCTAACATAGTTGGATCATATGATTATCCCTCAAAGTGCAATAAAGAATCACTCCCGAGTTCCTATTAGCGGAGAACAAAAGGTAGAAATTGTTTGTAGGGTATGAAACCACCTCAAAGCTATTCTTTCCGTTCGGTATATTCAAGAGTTCGTACTAAAATAACACAAAGCTATTCTTTCCGTTCGATCTATTCTAGAGTTCGTACTAAAATAACACCAAAGCAAATTCATATTCATCATACTGAATTCACACAAAGAACTACGAGGAGACCCCAAAGTTTCTATTGGAGAAAAGATAATAAAAATGTGCATCAACCCCTATGCATAGATTACCCCAATATCACCTTGAGGAATCCGCAAGTTGATTGCCATAACGTATATCAAGTGAATCAATATGATACCCCATTATCACCTCAAGTATTCATACCACAAGATATACATCATGTGTTCCCAAATCTGAACATTCAATCCAACATGACATAACTTCAAGGGTAAAAGATTCAGTTGATCACAACAAGGGTATAGAGGGGAGAAACATCATATGATCCGTCTATATTAACAAAGGCCAGGATATAGATCACGAGAGAGAGAGAGAGAGAGAGATTAAACACATAGCTGCTGGTACAAACGCTCAGCCCCGAGGGTGGACTACTCCCTACTCATCGTGGTGGCCCCCGGGATGATGAAGATGGCCACCGGAGATGTTTCCCCCCTCCGGCAGGGTCACTACAGGGAATATGTCAACTTGTGACCACCACTATTGGTCACTGAAAGGTCATGGTTTTTCATTTGCTACCTTTTTGTGACCAAAAATAGAAGGTCAAAAGCTGGCGGTCGTAAACTGACTATAGCGACCTTTCTTCTGGAATGGTCGAAGACGTTTATGACCAAAATATTGTTGGGAAACGTAGCAGAAATTCAAAATTTTCCTACGTGTCACCAAGATCTATCCATGGAGAGACTAGCAACAAGGGGAAGGAGAGTGCATCTACATACCCTTGTAGATCGGTAAGAGGAAGCGTTCAAGTGAGCGGGGTTGATGGAGTCGTACTAAATGCGTGATTCAAATCACCGATGATCCTAGTGCGAGCAGACGGCACCTCCGCGTTCAACACGTATAGCCGGTGGCGTCTCCCATGCCTTGATCCGATGGGAGAGAGGAGAGGTTGAGGAAGACTCCATCCAGCAGCGGCGGCACAACAGGCGTGGTGGTGGTGGAGGAGCATGGCACTCCTGCAAGGCTTCGCCAAGCACCTGCGGGAGAGGAGGAGGTGTCACGGGAGGGAGGGAGGTGCCAGGGACTCAGGTGTGTCTTCCCCTCCCTCCCCTCCACTATATATAGGTGCAAGAGAGGGGAGGCGCAGCCTTGCCCCTTCCTCCAAGGAAGGGTGCGGCCAAGAGGGGGAGGTCCATCCTCCCCAAGGCACCCTCAGTGCCTTCCCCCCTTTGGACTCTTCCCTCCCCAAGTCTCCTTGGCGCATGGGCCTCTTAGGGCTGGTGCCCTTGGCCCATATGGGCCAAGGCGCACCCCACAGCCCATGTGGCCCCAGGGCAGGTGGACCCCGGACCCCTTTCGGCACTCGGTACAATACCGATAATGCGCCAAACCTTTCCGCGACCAAAATAAGACTTCCTATATATAAATCCTTACCTCCGGACCATTCCGGAACTCCTCTGACGTCCGGGATTTCATCCGAGACTCCGAACAACATTCGGTAACCACATACTAACTTCCTTTATAACCCTAGCGTCATCGAACCTTAAGTGTGTAGACCCTACGGGTTCGGGAACCATCTTGAGACATGACCGAGACGTTTTCCGGTCTATAACCAACAGCGGGATCTGGATACCCATGTTGGCTCCCACATGTTCCACGATGATCTCATCAGATGAACAACGATGTCAAGGACTCAATCAATCCCGTATACAATTCCCTTTGTCTAGCGGTATTGTACTTGCCCGAGATTCGATCGTCGGTATCCGATACCTTGTTCAATCTCGTTACCGGTAAGTCTCTTTACTCATTCCGTAACACATCATCCCGTGATCAACTCCTTGACCACATTGTGCACATTATGATGATGTCCTACCGAGTGGGCCCAGAGATACCTCTCCGTCTGCGGAGTGACAAATCGATCTCGATTCGTGCCAACCCAATGTGAACACTTTCGGAGATACCGTAATGCACCTTTATAGCCACCCGATTCGTTGTGACGCTTGGTACACCCAAAGCATTCCCTACGGTATCGGGAGTTGCACAATCTCATGGTCTAAGGAAATGATACTTGACATTTAGAAAAGCTTTAGCATCTGAACTACACGATCATGCTAGGCTTAGGATTGGGTCTTGTCCATCACATCATTCTCCTAATGATGTGATCCCGTTATCAATGACATCCAATGTCCATGGTCGTGAAACCGTAACCATCTATTGATTAACGAGCTAGTCAACTAGAGGCTTACTAGGGACATGGTGTTGTCTATGTACCCACACATGTATCTGAGTTTCCTATCAATACAATTATAGCATGGATAATAAATGATTATCATGAACAAGGAAATATAATAATAACTAATTTATTATTGCCTCTAGGGCATATTTCCAACAGTCTCCCACTTGCACTAGAGTCAATAATCTAGTTCACATCGCCATGTGATTAACACTCACGAGTCACGTCGCCATGTGACCAACAACCAAAGAGTTTACTAGTGTCATTAAACTAGTTCACATCATCATGTGATTAAGACTCAATGAGTTAGGGGTTTGATCATGTTTTGCTTGTGAGAGAGGTTTTAGTCAACGAATTACGCAACATTCAGATCTGTATGTGCCATAAATCTCTAGGTCATATTGTAAATGCTGCTTCCACACTCCACTTGGAGCTATTCCAAATGGTTGCTCCACTATACGTATCCGGTTTGCTACTCAGAGTCATTCGGATAGGTGTCAAAGCTTGCATCGACGTAACCCTTTACGCGAACTCTTTATCACCTCCATAATCGAGAAACATGTCCTTATTTACTCCAAGGACAATTTTGATCATTGTCCAATGATCCATTCTGGATCATTCTTGTACCCTTGATCGACTCATGGCAAGGCACACTTCCGTGCGGTACACATAGCATACTATAGAGACTATGTACGAAGCATAGGGGCGACCTTCGTCCTTTCTCTCTTTCTGCCGTGGTCGAAGCTTTAACTCTTAACTTCATACCTTACAACTCGAGGCAAGAACTCCTTCTTTGGTGATCCATCTTGAACACCTTCAAGATTATGTCAAGGTATGTGCTCATTTGAAAATACCATTTAGCGTTTTTGATCTATCCTCATAGATCTTGATGCTCAATGTTCAAGTAACTTAATCCAGGTTTTCCATTGAAAAACACCTTTCAAATAACCACTGTATGCTTTCGGAAATTCTACATCATTTCGATCAACAACATATACTCATCAGAAATTCTATAGTGCTCCCACTCACTTCTTTGGAAATACAAGTTTCTCATAAACTTTGTATAAACCCAAAATCTTTGATCATCTCATCAAAGCGCACATTCCAACTCCGAGATGCTTACTCCGGTCCTTAGAAGGATCATTTGGAGCCAAAGATAACTTTTAGCATCCTTAGGATCGACAAAAACTTTCTGATTGTATCACATACAACCTTTCCTTATGAAGACTGGTAAGGAAACTCGTTTTGACATCCATCTGCCAGATTTCATAAATGCAGCTTATGCTAACATGATTCTGACGGACTTAAGCATCGCTACGGATGAGAAAATCTCATCGTAGTCAACTCCTTGAACTTGTGAAAAACTCTTCGCCACAAGTCGAGCTTCATAGACGGTGATATTACCGTCCACGTCCGTCTTCTTCTTAAAGTCCATTTATCTCAATGGCTTGCCTATCGGGCGAGTCCACCAAAGTCCATGCTTTGTTCTGATACATGGATCCTATCTCGGATTTCATGGCTTCTAACCATTTGTTGGAATATGGGCCCACCATTGCTTCTCCATAGCTCGCAGGTTCATTGTTGTCTAGCAACATGACATTGAGACAGGATCACCGTACCACTCCGAAGCGATGGCGTCCTTGTCATCCCTACGAGGTTCGGTAGTGACTTGATCTCAAGCTTCATGATCACTATCATAAGCTTCTACTTCAATTGATGTAGGTGCCACAGAACTTCTTGTGCCCTGCTACACCTTTGGTTGAAGTGATGGTTCAATAACCTCATCAAGTCTCCACCATCCTCCCTCTCAATTCCTTCGAGAGAAACTTTTCCTCGAGAAAGGACCCGTTTCTAGAAACAATCCCTATTGCTTTCGGATCTGAATTAGGAGGTATACCCAACCGTTTTGGGTGTCCTATGAAGATGCATTTTATCCGCTTTGGGTTCGAGCTTATCAACCTGAAACTTTTTCACATAAGCGTCGCAGCCCCAAACCTTTAAGAAAGCGACAACTTAGGTTTCTCCAAACCATAGTTCAAACGGTGTCGTCTCAACGGAATTACGTGGTGCCCTATTAAATTGAGTGCGGTTGTCTCTAATGCCTAACCCATGAACGATAGTGGTAATTCGATAAGAGACATCATGGTACGCACCATATCCAATAGGGTGCAACTATGATGTTCGGACACACCATCACACTATGGTGTTCCAAGCGGTATTAATTGTGAAACAATTTCCACGGTGTCTTAATTGCGTGCCAAAGTTCGTAACTCAGATACTCATCTCTATGATCATATCATAGACATTTTATCCTCTTGTCACAATGATCTTTAACTTCACTCTGAAATTACTTGAACCATTCAATAATTCAGACTTTGTGTTTCATCAAGTAAATATACTCAACATCTACTCGAATCATCTCGTGAAGTCGTAACATAACGATATTCACTGCATGCCTCGGCACTCATTGGGCTGCACACATCAAAATGTGTTACTTCCAACAGGTTGCTACCTTGTTCCATCTTCATGAAACCGAGGCTTTTGGTCATCTTGCCCGTGTGGTATGATTTGCATATCTCAAGTGATTCAAAATCAAGTGAGTCCAAACGATCCATCTGCATGGAGTTTCTTCATGCGTATACACCAATAGACATGGTTTGCATGTCTCAAACTTTTCAAAAGCGAGTGAGTCCAAAGATCCATCAACATGGAGCTTCTTCATGCGTTTACACCAATATGACTTACATGGCGATTGCCACAAGTAAGTGGTACTATCATTACTATCTTATATCTTTTGGCATGAAAATGTGTATCACTACGATCGAGATTCAATAAACCATTCTTTTAGGTGCAAGACCATTGAAGGTATTTATTCAAATAAATAGAGTAACCATTATTCTCCTTAAATGAATAATCAGTATTGCGATAGACATAATCCAATCATGTCTATGCTCAACATAAACACCAAATTACAATTTTAGGTTTAACTCCAATCTTGATGGTAGAGGGAGCGTCGATGCTTGATCACATCAACCTTGGAAACGTTCCAACACATATCGTCTGCTCACCTTTAGCTAGTCTCCGTTTATTCCGTAGCTTTTATTGAGTTACTAACACTTAGCAACCGAACCGGTATCTAATACCCTGGTGCTACTAGGAGTACTAGTAAAGTACACATTAACATAATGTATATCCAATATACTTCTATCGACCTTGCCAGCCTTCTCATCTACCAAGTATCTAGGGTGGTTCCGCTTGATGTCCGTTCCTCTCATTCTGAAGCACTTAGTCTCGGGTTTGGGTTCAACCTTGGGTTTCTTCACTAGAGCAAAGAATCGTTTTGCGGTTTCATGAAGTATCCCTTGTTGCCCTTGCCCTTCTTGAAACTAGTGGTTTTACCAACCATAAACAATTGATGCTCCTACTTGACTTCTACCTTCGCGGTGTCAAACATCGCGAACACTTCAAGGATCATCATCTCTATCCCTGATATGTTATAGTTCATCCACGAAGCTCTAGTAGCTTGGTGGCAATGTCTTTGGAGAAACATCACTATCTCATCCGGAGGATTAACTCCCACTCGATTCAAGTGATTGTTGTACCCGGACAATCTGAGTACAAGCTCAACGATTGAGATCTTCTCCCTTAGTTTGTAGGCTAGAAAACTGCGTCGGAGGTCTCATACCTCTTGGCGTGGGCACGAGCCTGAAATCCCAATTTCAGCCCTCGGAACATCTCATATGTTCCATGACGCTTCAAAAACGTCTTTGGTGCCTCAATTCTAAGCCGTTTAACATTACCGAACTATCACGTAGTCATCAAAACGTGTGTGTCGATGTTCGCAACATCCACAGACCACGTTCGAGGTCCAAAGACACCGAAAGCAAAGTGCATTAAGGGCATAAGCTTTCTCTTGACCGCATAATTGCTACTATCAACTTTCAACTATATTTTCTCTAGGAACATATCTAAACAGTAGAACTAAAGCGCGAGCTATGACATAATTTGCAAAAGGGCTTTTGACTATGTTCGGGATAATTAAGTTCATCTAATGAACTCCCACCGTATAGACATCCCTCCGATCATCTAAGTGATTACATGATCCGAGTCAACTAGGCCGTGGTCCGATCATCACGTGAGACGGACTAGTCATCATCGGTGAACATCTTCATGTTGATCGTATCTACCATACGACTCATGCTCGACCTTTCGGTCTCTTGTGTTCCGAGGCCATGTCTCATACATGCTAGGCTCGTCAAGTTAACCTAAGTGTTCCGTGTGTAAATCTGGCTTACACCCGTTGTATGTGAACGTAAGAATCTATCACACCCGATCATCACGTGGTGCTTGAAACGCAGCGAACTTTACATAGCAATTGCACAGTTAGGGGAACACTTTCTTGAAATTTTAATGAGGGATCATCTTATTTACTACCGTTGTTCTAAGCAAATAAGATGCATAAGCATGATAAACATCACATGCAATCAAATAGTGACATGATATGGCCAATATCATTTTGCTCCTTTTGATCTCCATCTTGAGGCTCCATGATCATCATCGTTACCGGCATGACACCATGATCTCCATCATCATGATCTCCATCATCGTGTCTTCATGAAGTTGTCTCGCCAACTATTACTTCTACTACTATGGCTACCGGTTAGCAATAAAGTAAAAGTAATTACATGGCGTTAATATAATGACACCTTGAGGTCATACAATAAATAAAGACAACTCCTATGGCTCCTCGCCGGTTGTCATACTCATCGACATGCAAGTCGTGATTCCTATTACAAGAACATGATCAATCTCATACATCACATATCATTCATCACATTCTTCTTGGTCATATCACATCACATAGCATACCCTGCAAAAACAAGTTAGACGTCCTCTAATTGTTGTTTGCATGTTTTACGTGGCTGCTATGGGTTTCTAGCAAGAACGTTTCTTACCTACGCAAAACCACAACGTGATATGTCAATTGCTATTTACCTTTCATAAGGACCCTTTTCATCGCATCCGATCCGACTAAAGTGGGAGGGACTGGCACCCGCTAGCCACCTTACATGTCAGTCGGTGGAACCTGTCTCACGTAAGAGTACGTGTAAGGTCGGTCCGGGCCGCTTCATCCCACAATACCATCGAAACAAGATTGGACTAGCAACGGCAAGCATATTGAACAAAATCAACGCCCATAACTACTTTGTGTTCTACTCGTGCAAAGAATCTATGCAATATACCTAGCTCATGATGCCACTGTAGGGGAACGTAGCAGAAATTCAAAATTTTCTTACGTGTCACCAAGATCTATCTATGGAGAAACCAGCAACGAGGGGAAGGAGAGTGCATCTACATACCCTTGTAGATCGCTGTTTAAAGCTGTTCAAGTGAACGGGGTTGATGGAGTCGCACTGCCGTGATTCAAATCCCGATGATCCTAGTGCCGAACGGACGGCACCTCGCGTTCAACACACACGTACAGCCCGGTGGCGTCTCCCATGCCTTGATCCAGCAAGGAGAGAGGGAGAGGTTGAGGAAGACTCCATCCGGCAGCACAACGGGCGTGGTGGTGGTGGAGGCGTGGCAATCCTGCAGGCTTCGCCAAGCACCATGCGGAGAGGAGGAGGTGTCACGGGAGGGAGGGAGGTGCCGGGGACTCAGGTGTGTCTTCCCTCCTCCCCTCCACTATATATAGGTGCAAGCGAGAGGGGGGAGGCGCAGCCTTGGCCCTTCCTCCAAGGACGGGGTGCGGCCAAGAGGGGGGAGGAGTCCATCCTCCCCAAGGCACCTCGGAGGTGCCTTCCCCCTTTGGACTCTTCCCTCCCCAAGTCTCCTTGGCGCATGGGCCTCTTGGGGCTGGTGCCCTTGGCCCATATGGGCCAAGGCGCACCCCCTACAGCCCATGTGGCCCCCCGGGGCAGGTGGACCCCCGGACCCCTTTCGGCACTCCCGGTACAATACCGATAATGCGCGAAACCTTTCCGGCGACCAAAATAAGACTTCCTATATATAAATCTTTACCTCCGGACCATTCCGGAACTCCTCGTGACGTCCGGGATCTCATCCGGGACTCCGAACAACATTCGGTAACCACATACTAACTTCCTTTATAACCCTAAGCGTCGCCATCGAACCTTATGTGTAGACCCTACGGGTTCGGGAACCATCTTGAACATGGCCAAGGCGTTCTCGGTCAATAACCAACAGCGGGATCTGGATACCCATGTTGGCTCCCACATGTTCCACGATGATCTCATCGGATGAACCACGATGTCAAGGACTCAATCAATCCCGTATACAATTCCCTTTGTCTAGCGGTATTGCACTTGCCCGAGATTCGATCGTCGGTATCCGATACCTTGTTCAATCTTGTTACCGGTAAGTCTCTTTACTCGTTCCGTAACACATCATCCCGTGATCAACTCCTTGACCACATTGTGCACATTATGATGATGTCCTACCGAGTGGGCCCAGAGATACCTCTCCGTCACACGGAGTGACAAATCCAGTCTCGATTCGTACAACCCAACAGACACTTTCGGAGATACCTGTAATGCACCTTTATAGCCACACGATTACGTTGTGGCGTTTGGTACACCCAAAGCATTCCTACGGTATCGGGAGTTGCACAATCTCATGGTCTAAGGAAATGATACTTGACATTTAGAAAAGCTTTAGCATACGAACTACACGATCTGTGCTAGGCTTAGGATTGGGTCTTGTCCATCACATCATTCTCCTAATGATGTGATCCCGTTATCAATGACATCCAATGTCCATGGTCAGGAAACCGTAACCATCTATTGATTAACGAGCTAGTCAACTAGAGGCTTACTAGGGACATGGTGTTGTCTATGTACCCACACATGTATCTGAGTTTCCTATCAATACAATTATAGCATGGATAGTAAATGATTGTCATGAACAAGGAAATATAATAATAACTAATTTATTATTGCCTCTAGGGCATATTTCCAACAAATATGTCCACTTTGGCGTTTTGGTCACTAGCAACCTCCCCAGGCCACGTAGGCATCCAGCGTGGCAAGCTGATGTGGCACAAGATTCAGCCCGGTCCAATTCGGTTTTCTACATGGGCCTAGCCCAACAATTCGGCCTTTTTACTGTATATTTTCTCTATTAATTTTCTCTAGCTACATGGGCCTGGCCCAACAATTTGGCCTTTTTATTTTCTAGGCATGGCCTTTTTTGCGGTCCATTTCTTTTTTATTTTCAAGGGTTTTTGTGGTCCAATTTTAGATGGGTCCCAATTATTAGATTTTTCGGCAAAGGAGCCACATCGCTTTTATCAAAGAACTCATCAGCTTTCCATTTCTCACATTTATCACAAGACACAAATGACAAATATTTCAAATGAAATGTAACTAGGTACAAAGTATATTTCTCACATTTCTTACAGTTTACAACTTCAATCGGATTCTGCTCCGTAATGTGCCGACTACTACAGAATACAATATAACTAGGTACAAAGTACAACCAAAACACAAGGCAGATTATCCAGATAACCACCATGCTTCATCGTCTTCTCTTCCAAACAAGTGGAATGAGCCCTCTCTTCTCCTAAGCGTGCTCCTCCTACAACAGCAGGAACAGCAGGTCAAGAACAACAATAGAGTCATATGAGCTGTCACGCTCCTATTAAACAGAATAACAACAAATCGAGTTAATAAACAAGCTTGAAGCACTATGGGAAACAAAAGCATAAAAACAAACTAATGTCTCAGGTATAATCATAGGATAAATCTGTGTTGAAGCACTGTGTTAGATGTATTTTAATTAATTTCAAATGTGTAATGTAAGGTGTTGTGGATCAGTGTATAAGAACAACAGTTTGTAAATAACATGAACAACTTGGTATTACACATAGAGCACTATACAGATTTTAGCTTTTCTATCCAAGTACAAATAGCAAAACATACTAAATTAATTGAGACACTCATAAATACTTGCCGAGAGACTAAGATGAAACGTGCATATATATATACTCATCAGAATTAATTGAGACGCTCATGCCAACATGTTCAGATCGAAATGCACTAACAAGTAGTACCTACAAAACTAACAAGCTGGTTGGTGCTCAATCACAAGCACATCAAATGTACAGTTAGTACCTGCGAAACAACCACATACATTGCCCCCAAAATGAAACATACTAGTAATTACTAGGCGATGCAGATTGCAGATCAAAAAGGAAATCCAACCCCTCTTCAAGACAATTATTTATAGTGGTAAGTAAGAATCGTGGTGTTTGGCTCATGTGTAAATATATTGCACAACAAAACAAATTCAGTTTTGATTAATAACCAGTTTTCGTGAGCCTTTGGCTGATGTAGGCGATATTCAAGAAGTAATTAGTACTTGGGTATTCTGCCTGCCTACTAAACAAAGAGAGGAGGAGGAACGTAGCTATCAAAGTCCCCACCGGTGCAAACAAAAGACCAACCCGAGCAGCAGCTATGGTGGAAACTCCAAACACTCTACCAATAAATGTTACTACTAGTGTCTTTCCAATAATTAAGAGACCTAATATCAAAGAGATCATTGGGAAGTTTGATGAAACATCTTTGAAACAGCTTTGGGTCAATAGACATTCCAACCTGGAAAGAAACAAACCAGGGTATGCATTAAGATTTAAGAAGGTATCAAATATGGTCGGAACTTATAAAAGGAATTAGAAATGTTCTAAAGTAACTCAAGCATTGATGTTCAAGAAACAAAATTCTTCCAACATATGTGCATTGATGTTCTGGAGGCATAGCAAGCGAAACTATTGAGCACTAGATCTACATCAGAATTGAAACTCTTCCAACTCACGAACAGCAATGTGATGCGTGAGAATAAAATTAACGTATAAATAATTAGTGAAACCCGGAAAATAATCATGAATCTTACGATGCAGAGTGACATTATTCTACATCGTGTACATAAAGTTCAGGTAGTTAAGGCTCATCGCTATATCGTGTTAATTTCCTCACAAAGAAATTACCGAAATACATGAAAAGCGAAGAAACGGAACCTTGAGCTAGACAGGTGGAGTTTGCCAAGACAAAGAAGAGTACGAAGATCCGCATAAATTTTATGGAAGAGTAGACATCCACAGTTTCAACCTCATGGAAAAGATCCTGCGGGCAAAATAAAATATAGAGCTTATTTTTGGTAATTCGGACTAACTTGTAAGCGAAAACATTTTCAGTGAAAATCAATCCCAACTCTGAGGAGACACCCTATAAAGTACAAAGAACCACTAGTAGGCAGGAATTCCAGTTTAACCCTGCACTACTAGTCTACTACCGCTCGCAAACACAGCCCCAAATATGATCAGTCTCCTTCCCCACTTTACGTAAGTAGCTAATTCTACAAAAAAATTAGGCACGAATGGGATAATAACAAACTGTCTGTACTAGACTAGCTACCAGGTGTGTGGCTTGGTTCGATCCAATCCCCTCTGCTCATGCTAATTTGGTTCTCATGGTGTCACTGCATGTGGATTGGGGAGCTTTGTGGTCGTGTACATGTGTCGTGATCGATTACACAGTGCAATCTGCAATCAACAACGCCAAGGTAGTAGAATGAAGTTGTGGCTGTGAAGTAGATGGATTATTGACCTACTGGAGCTCGAACTTCTCGTTCTCGAACTCGTCGTCGGGGGAGGCCTGGCTCTGCAGCTTCTCGGCAGTGTGCTCTACGCCATCTCCGCCTTCCTCTCCCTTCGCGCCCCTCCTCTGACGGATCCTCCCACCCGTCGCCCAGGCGGCGAACCTGGCCGGGGCGTGGTCGCGGGAGAGACGGTGTGCATGGTGGGGTCGAGCGCGGCGCCCAGAAGTGCAGCGCCGACGGCCTCGAAAGCCGGGCGGAGGTCGAGCGCGGCGAAGAGCGCCAGCCGAGAGAGCGCGGCCGCCCGCCAGGAGCGGCAACATGCCATGGCGCCGCGCCACAGGTCCTCCAGGCCCAGCCGCGAGAACGCCTCCGCCAGGCACACCGGCGTCGGATCCGCCGACTCCCTCTGCTCCTCCTCCTCCCCCGGCGTCGCCCCGCCGGCCTCGTGTCCGGTCGCCATCTCGCCTCCGTTCGCTTTTCTCTTCGGGTTGGTGGGCTGGTTGGTTCGGTTGGGTGGTGAGGGAAGGGGAGGGGCGAGAGGAGGGGGGCGTGGGGGAGGCCATGAACGACGGCGAGCTCCGCCGGAGGGAGGTGGCAGTGGCGGCGATGGATTGGGTTGCGGGGCTCACGGTGAGGTGAGACGAGGGAGAGATGGTGAGGGAAGGGAGGGACGAGGTCGGCAGCGGTGGGTGAGGAGGACGGCGAGGTCGGCGGTGGATCGGGAGGCGGCGGGGTGAGATTGGATCGGGAGGTGGCGGCGGCGGCGAGCAGATGGGGGAAGAAGGGTGCGATGGGGGAAGGGGTGTGATGTCAGCTAGGGTTTATGCTGCGGTGGGGTGGATGGATGGATGGATGGACGGATGGATGTGGGATGGTGAGATGGATGGATGGATGGATGAGTGCCATGTCATCGATCCGTGGGAATGGTTACGATTGGTTCGTAAAATCAGTGATTTAAAAGAGTTTCCAAGTACAAAAGCTAGAGGGATTTTGTGAAGTAGCTATCAAAAATATTTTGCAAAAGGGTACCACACAAATTTTCACTAGAGTTAGACCGCATTTTATGGATAAGGCCCAATTTGTACGCATTTCTCATCTTTCTAGCTATTTTAATCATTTTTCGAAAGTGCCCCAAATGATGTTTTTTGTGAAGAACCTACCAAATAATTATTGCAAAATCGCACCAAATCATTTTTCTAAAATACTAGGTCATATTTAATGCATAATTGACCAAATGGTTGAGTGTAAAAAGTTTTGATCCACCTCTGGTGAAAAAGACAAATTTCCGCCGATTCAGTTGGAAGCGGGTTAAATCTGAACTACAACTACCTCATAGTTTGCTCTTTATTTTTTCAAAAAATCATTTCTAGGTACATAAGTATCTATTTAATCAGAGATACACCAAAAAAATTATAAGATTCAACCACTAGCTAGGAACGGTCATTCCCGTCGTTTTGACCGCATTTTGAAACAGTATAAAAATTAAAAAATCAAAAAATGGAAAACCTTCGCATTTTGTCATTATATATGACCAAGTTTCGGGAAAAATAATAAACTTGTAATACGGAAATTATTTTAAAAAAGTGTTCTCAGAAATGAGCTATCATGCATGAAGATTCATGGCTTTCAGGCCAAATGATAAATCTTGTGCCCACATTCATGGCATAGTTTTTTCAAATGATCTCACATTGTGCACAAGGGTGCATATTGGAATTCCAAACAATGTTGCCTAAGGGAATTTTCACTTTCATTGCACACAAGAGCCATTTTCCATTTTCCGAGTGCCCCAAATGAGGTTTTTTTGTGAAGGACCTACCAAATAATTGTTGCAAATTTGGACCTAACCAATTTTATAAAATACTATGCCATATTTAATGCACAATTGACCAAATGGTTGGGTGAAAAAAGTTTTGATCCACCTCTGGTGAAAAAGACAAATTGCCGTTGATTCAGTTGGAAACGGGTCAAATTTGAACTGTAGCTGCCTCATAGTTTGCTCTTTATTTTTTCCAAAAATCATTTCTAGGTACATAAGTATCTATTTAATCATACAAACACCAAAAATTCCAAGATTCAACCACTAGCTAGAACGGTCAAGCCCGGCCGCCGTTTTGACCGCATTTTGAAACGGGCATAAAAAATTCAAAAAAAAATCAAAAAATTGGAAAACCTTAGCATTGTGTCATCATATGTGACCAAGTTACCGGGAAAAAATAATAAACTTGTAATACGGCAATTATTTTAAAAAGTGTTCTCGAAATGAGCTATGAAGTGTGAAGATTCATGGCTTTCAAGCCAAATGATCAATCTTATGGCCACATTCATGGCATAGTTTGTTCAAATGATCTCATATTGTGCACAAGGGTGCATATTGGAATGGCAAACAATGTTGCCTAAGGAAGTTTTCATTTTCTTTGGACAAAAAAACCATTTTCCATTTTCTGAGTGCCTGAAATGAGTTTTTTTTGTGAAGGACCTACCATATATTTGTTGCAAAATTGGACCTAATCAATTTTATAAAATACTAGGACATATTTAATGAACAATTGACAAAATGGTTGGGTGTCAAAAGTTTTGATCCACCTCTGGTGAAAAAGACAAATTCTCGTCGATTCAAATTTGAAGCGGGTCAAATTTGAACTGCAGTGCCTCATAGTTTGCTCTTTATTTTTTCCAAAAATCATATCTAGGTAAATAAGTATCTATTTAATGAGAAATACATGGTTTGATGGCGAGACATCGAGGTTTGGATGGTGGCCGAGGGCCCCAACTCTAGAGCGCGTAAGCTCGCATGCCCGCCGCGTGGTCAACGCGTGACCGTGGCGTTGCCATGTGTTCTGGGCGGCCTAGGCATGTCTAGTTGGTTGGGCACTCCCCGGGTAGGTGCTAGGAAGAAAATCACAACATAAGATTCTCACGAGGAGACCGATCGATGCTCAAACATGAATAAATAGCCAAGTGTTTGATTTGCGGTACGGGAAATGCACATGGCTAATGGGCGTGAGTTTTGGCTGAGGATGATCAGTTACTAAGAAGACTGTCTTTACAAATTTTCACCTCAAAAGAAGGAGCCTAGGTGGTACTTGCTTTACAAAGTACCACATCGACATAAATACGTAATGTTGAAGCTGGGCTCAAAATAATGAATGGATTGAGCTGGCATTTGGTGGAGGATGGTTATTTGGGCATAGGAAAGCATCAAGAAAATGGATACCATTTGGACATGCCAAAGTGGTACTTTCTTCACAAAGTGCTTTGCTTCTGAGCAGAATAGGAAAATGAATATTTTCGAATTATTTTTGAACTAGGCAAGGAATGTTTTTGACATATTTGATGAAGATATGATCCAAAACATTTATGAGATTTTTTGGGAATTTTGGGAATAACAGAAATATAGGTTGCTTCACAACCTAGGGCAAAACTGCCACATGGACATGACACATAGGCAAAACTGATGAGATGGCGCCTAGTCATCACAACCCACCACAATCTACAAGGCTATGACCATCTATATTGGTCATTAATAACTAGAAATAAGGCAGCGGACTAGCACTGTTTGCTTTGTGACCATTTCGTGTAAGGAAATTACGACCTTCCTGACCAAAATGGTCGCAATGGTTTAGGGTTTGGAGCCCCGAACAGCTTTTGACCAATTGGTCTGAAACGGTCATAGATCTATGACCAATTCTTCCAGGGTCACTAACAGAAGGTCACTAGTTGACATATTTCTTGTAGTGGGTGCCAGAATGGGGTCTAGATTGGTTTTTGGTGGCTATAGAGGCCTGCGGCGGCGGAACTTCTGATCTAGGTTAACCCCGAAGGGTTTCGGAATATATGGGAATTTATAGTGCAAAGAGGGGGTGCGGGAGGCCACCGAGGTGGGCACAACCCACACAGGCACGCCTGTGCCCTCGGCGCTCTCAGTGGGTTGTGCCCCTGGCACCCCAGTGCAGCCTTCGCCCATTGGGTTCCTTCTGGTCCAAAAAAATCTCCGTAAAGTTCCGTTGTGTTTGGACTCCGTTTGATATTGATTTCCTGCTATGTAAAAAAACAAGCAAAAAACAGCAACTAGCACTGGGCATTGTGTCAATAGGTTAGTCCCAAAAAATGATATAAAGTTGCTACAAAATGATTGAAAAACACCCAAGAAAGATAATATAACAGCATGAAGATACGTTGGAGACGTATCAGTTGCCATGGGCATCCCCAAGCTTAGGCTCTATTCACTCCTTATTCCTTCATCCATTGTGATCCCACCCAAAACTTAAAAACTTCGATCACACAAAACTTAACAAAACCTTCATGAGATCCGTTAGTATAATAAAGCAAATCACCACTCTGAGAATTGTTGCAAACCCATTCATATTTTATTCTTGCACTATATCTACTGTATTCTAACTTTTCCATGGCTTATACCCTCCAATACAATCCATAGATTCATCAAAATAAGCACACAATGCAAATAAAACAGAATAAAAAACAGAACAGTCTGTAGTCATCTGGACTTTGTCCATACTTCTATAACTCCAAAAATTCTGAAACATTAGCACGACATGGGAAATTTGTATATCAATCTTGTGTAAACAATTCAGAATTTTTCATCACTTCTGTAATTTAAATAGTTATGTTACTGGACGCAAAAGTTTCTGTTTTTCAACAAGATCAAATCAACTATCACCCAACATAATCCCAAAGGCTTTACTTGGCACAAACACTAATTAAAACATGAAAACACAATCATAAAAGTAGCATAATTGTGCAAACACTCAGGAACAGAAAGAAAAAGGCAAAAATAAATTTTATTCATTGGGTTGCCTCCCAACAAGCGCTATCGTTTTATGCCTCTAGCTAGGCATAATGCATAGATTCAGGTATTGTCATCTTTCTTGTTATTTTCCATAGATATGTTTTTGTCAGGCGGTTTTGCAAAAATAAATTGAAACACATTATCCATAGAAATTTTAGCATTATCAAGTTGCCCATCTACGTACCCCTTTTGATTTTCGGCCACAATCCAAGAATATTGTTGATTAACATCATCGAAAACTTGTTGGATCACATCTAAAGCGGGGATTTCCTTTTTAAGGTTCTCATAAAAAATTTGATTATTTCCAACCAAATGTCTCAACATATAGTCACTATTGTAAAGGATCTCCTCTATCACCGTTTTTTTCACGGCTCATACCATAAAAATAAAAAAATTCCAATCTTCCCGTATTATGTGATCAAATTCGTTCATATGGGTAGCTATATTTTTAGCTTTAGGATCTTTTATAATGGGTAGCTCATAAAAAGTTTCAGAACTAGTGGTGAAATAGCCTTCGCGTAAGTTTTAGTTCTTTTAAGTATAGGAGCATCACCAAAAGTCAAATTTCCAACACAATTGAAAAATTCTTGGATATACTCTTTTCCCATGACATTCCCTTGCCCCAAAACAACAGTTTTAGCATCCAGATTGCTAGATTGTCCAATTTTAGGAGTTAGGCCATCATCTGTTTCTGCCATACCAACGTCACTCATGATGATGAGATCAAGCTAACAAAAGATCGAACGAGAAAAACGGCGAACGAGAAGGAAAGCGAATAAAAAGGCAACTTTTTGTGAAGTGGGGGAGATGAAAACGAGAGGCAAATGGCAAATAATGTAAATTGAAAGGAGATGAGATTTGTGATTAGGAACCTGATGTTGATGATGTCTCCCCGGCAACAGCGCCAGAACTTACTTTGACGTGGCTAGATTACGTCGGTATTTCCCCAAAGAGGAAGGGATGATGCAGCACAGCTACGGTAAGTGTTTCCCTCAGTTGTGAAACCAAGGTATCAATCCAGTCGGAGAACCAAACAACACTATGTAAATGGTACCTGCACACAAAGAACAATACTTGCAACCCCACGCGTAAGAGGGGTTGTCAATCCCTCCTTGGGAAAAAGATAGATTTATTTGTATGAGTTTGGGTAAATAGATCTCACAAAAACACAAAATAAAATAGGTAAAGAAAAAGTGCAGCAAGGTTTTTTTGGGTTTTGGAATAATAGATCTGAAAACAAATACGGCAAAAAATATCGGAAAGCAAATATGATAAAAGATAGACCCGGGACCGTAGATTTCACTAGTGGCTTCTCTCGAGAAAATAGCACACGGTGGGTAAACAAATTACTATTGGGCAATTGATAGAAGAACAAATAATTATAACGATATCCAAGGAAATGATCAATACATAGGCATCATGTCCAAAATTAGTAGACCGACTCGTGCCTGCATCTACTACTATTACTCCACACATCGACCGCTATCCAGCATGCATATAGTGTATTAAGTTCATGGAGAAACGGAGTAATGCAATAAGAATGATGACATGATGTAGACAAGATCTATTCATGTAAGAATAGCCCCATCTTGTTATCCTTAATAGCAATAATACATGTGTGCCTCGCTGCCCCTTCTGTCACTGGGAGAGGACACCGCAAGATCGAACCCATCACAAAGCACCTCTTCCCATTGCAAGAAAAATAAATCTAGTTAGCCTATCTAAACCAAAGATTTGGAGAAGAAATACGAGGCTATAAATAATCATGCATATAAGAGATCAAAGAAGACTCAAAGATATTCATGGATAAAAATCTGATCATAAACTCGAACTTCATCGGATCCCAACAAACACACCGCAAAAAGTCATTACATCAAATAGATCTCCAAGAGACCATTGTATTGAGAATAAAAAAGAGAGAAGAAGTCATCTAGCTACTGCCTACGGACCTGTAGGTCTATGGTGAATGACTCGCGCATCATCGCAGGAGCACCAATGAGGATGATGAGCCCCTTCGTGATTGTGTTCCCCTCCGGCAGAGTGCCGAATAGGGCTCTAAATTGGATCTTGTGGTTCTGGAGCTTGTGGCTGCTGGAATTATTTTTCGTCAACTCCCCTAAGGTTTCTGGAATATTTGGGTATTTATAGAGCGAAGAGGCGATGCAGGAGACCCCCGTGGGCCCCACAACCACGAGGGCGTGCCTGGGCTCCTGGGTTCCTGGGCATGCCCTGGTGTCTTGTGGTCCCCATGGGCCTCCCCTCTGGTCCTTTCTTGGCCCCCAAGTTGTCTTCTGGTCCAAAAAAATCTCCAAAAAGTTTCACTGTGTTTGGATTCTGTTTGGTAGGGATATTCCGCGAAGTAAAAAACAAGCAAAAAACAGCAACTGGCACTGGGCACTATTTCAATAGGTTAGTCCCAAAAAATGATTGCTATAAAATGAATATAAAACATCCAGGATTGATAATATAACAGCATAGAACAAGCAAAAATTATAGATACGTTGGAGACGTATCACTGGAGTCTGAGTCATCATCTTCGGACTTGACGACCGGAGACTCGCCGTCATCGTCTTCACCATCTCTGTCCTCCTCGTCGTTGTCCCTCGAGGAGGAGCCTTTGCTGTCGCTCGAGCTCTCCATGCAGCACCCTAGAGGAGTGCCTAAAGGCCCGAAGAACTTCACAGAGAGCGCGTCGGCTTCCACCAACTTGAAGTGGAGGAAGTGCCCCTCTGCCAAGTAGCGGGCGCGCACGAAGGATTTCCACCATCGGGTGAGGTACATGACGCTGTCGGCGGGGAACTCTTTGTCCACCCAAATGGCTCCATTGATGCAACCATTCACGCACAACCACAACCCGAGCGGCTGGTCCACCTCCATTACCATGGCGAAGGGACAGGGGAGCCGCAACCTGCTCCTTGGTGGGTCGCACAACTCTATAATGAACTCGAGCATGCTGTCCTCCATGCCGCCTTTTGTCGGGGGGCGGAGCCGCAGGAGGTGGAACCACGGGCACCCCGACCCATCCACCCCGACCACGACCGCCGCGATGACCACGACTTAACTTTGGCGGCTCCATGCCCTTGTGACCGCCTCTGTGGCTGCAATGGGCAGGCCATGGTGACGAGGGGAAGCTCTCTTTGTTGCAGCAGAATCACGAGCACGGCCTCTTCCTCTCTCCATGATCATAGAAGATGCAAGGAGAACAAAGGAAAGGGATATGGATGAGCATCGCTTCCCACGCCCCCCTCCTTTTATAGGAAAAGGCGCGGGGGCTGGCTCTCCACTACCTTAGGGAAACCGCCCCGCTCCACCAATCTTGCGCCCTGCGTTTCTGACGGACACTTTACTCCACTAGCCGCCCGACTTCGCCAATCGGGTGTTCTGGCTCCTCCAATCAAGACACTGCCACCACGACCGCCCTTCTGCACCAATCCCACATCCCGCACCTAATCTGCATCATGGGGGGAGGGAAAAGCTGCGGTAAAGGAGGGAGTGATGGCAATGGCAGCAGTTACTTCAGAATTCGCACGATCGTGGGCATGTCCATGCCGAGCCTGGTTGCAACCCATGTATGCACGCGCCCCCAATTTCTGGCATGGACGGCGAAAGCTGTTTAAAAAAAGGGATGACAATGCCAGACAAAAGCTGGGGGCTGTCTCGAAGTTTCGGTTAATGAAGAAGCAAAGAAAATCTCGAAACATTGGCATCAATCCATCCGGACCAACGTTGCCTTGCCTGTGCATTGTTTGGGCCTCGCCCAACGATGCCCGACAGCATGTGTGGCCGGGGCCTGGGGGCTCATATCGGTGTATTAAACATGGGTGTGTAATACCCTGACTTATGCACGGGCAAGTAGTATCCCTCCCACCAAACGAACGGCTCAAAGGAAGCTCCCAAATCAAGGAAGCAGCTCTTCGAGAGATCAAAGAGCACATCAAGAAGACCATGGAAAACTATAAAAATGAAGTACAAGAAGCGGGCCCTTGCCGGCAAGGCAGGACCGGCAAGATGAAGGCTCGACAAGCGCTGGACCCGGCAAGGCTTCGCCTACCACCAGCACTCTACCTCACCGAGCAGGTAGTCACCCATTGGTGAGGTGTCGAGCCCGCAGGCGATTTCGTGAGGCTTGTCGGGCACGCGGCAGCCTGTTGGAAGAGGAATTACCTTTATCGACACCTGTCCTAATGGCGTGTCAAGCTAATAGGAGGTAGTTGAGCAAGCGGTGCGGCAACCTTGCCGGGGCTCCTCCTTACGACACCTAGCGATGCATTTAATGAGTTTTGTCCTAACTAGCAGAGTTAGGTATGATAGTTCTGTTTCTATATAATCACCCTGTAATGACCCTTTTGCCATTGTGGTAACCCCTTAAGTTATAAAAGGAGGGCCAGGGCAACCTTTACGAGGGTTCCAACCCATTGTAACCTCAAGCATATGTGTCCATGCAGCTACTTTCTCCTCGTACCTTGCCGGGGAAGAGCGCTCTGTGTACTCACACACATCCAATACATCCAAGCAGGAGTATGGTTTTATGCTTCTCAGCGGCCCGAACCTGGGTAAACCTTGTTGCGCCTCTTGTTGCCCTTGCTCTTTGCGTTGAGTGCACCCCCTTGCCGAGCCAGAAGGGGCAACATTGTCCCATAGATCGCCGGCTCCACGCCAACACAAGACATTTGCCACACTCTCCTCCAAGTACTTTTGGCCAAAGATGTTTCACAACATTGCATGCAACACAAACCGGTGCTCTACATGCCGCAAAGCTAAGTCTCAAGCCCAATCTCATGGTTTACATACGCCACTTCCTATTCCATATCAATCATGGGAAGTTATTAGCATGGATTTTGTGCTTGTATTATCTAGGACTCAAAATGGAAAAGATTCGATATTTGTTGCTGTGGACCGGTTTTCTGAAATGGCACATTTCATCCCATGCAATATGATAGACGATGCTTCACATGTTGCAAATCTTTTTTGTAGGGAAATCTTGAGGTTGCATGGAGTGCCCAAGACAATTGTGTTGGACCACAACGTCAAGTTCCTAAGTACTTTTGGAAGACACTATGCACCAAGCTCGGAATCAAGCTACTCTTCTCATCGGCCTATCATCCCCAAACCGACGGCCAAATGGAAGTCATCAACCAAACGCTATCTACTCTCCTAGGCGTGTTGATCAAGAAGAACATCAAGGAATGAGAGGAGTTCTTATCCATCGCGAGTATGCCTACAATCGCGCAAGACATTTGACTACTGACAAGTCCCCCTTAGAAGTCGTTTGTGGATTCAATCCATTGTCCCCATTGGACATTCTACCACTACCACTACAAGAATGAGCGAACTTGGATGCAAGCGCAAGAGCAACTTACCTCAAGAAGATGCATGAAGATACAACATCCACGATCGAGCGTCAAGTAGACCACCTCACCACCAAGCTCAACATAAACAAGACTCCCAGGGTGTTCAACCCAGGTGATCTCGTATGGCTACACCTTCGCAAAGACCACTTTCCCAACGAGCGCAAGTCCAAGCTACTACCTAGCACCGATGGGCCTTTCAAGGTGCTAGTATATTACAACGACAACGCCTACAAGATCGACATCCCACATGACAAGTACAACGTAAGTGACATCTTCAATGTCAAGGACTTTACCCCATACCATGGTGATGAAGATTATGATCCAAGGACAGATCCCTGCCAAGGGGGGGGGGAGATAATGTAGAGCATCCTTCAATCATCCTCATGATGAGGACATCAATACCATTGTTACACTGACAGCCCCTGCTGCTATACATACTGGACCAATTACTAGAGCTCGCGCACGCCAATTAAATTATCAGGTACTTCCGTTTCTTGGTAATGATTGTATTATTCATGAGAGTATGATGCTGCCTAAATTGGATACATTTGTTTTGCTTACAAATGAAGGGCCTGTCATGGATAAGAGGGATGAACACTGGAGCAAGACCAAGCATGGAGATGATGGCATGCGCGAGGAACAAGAACAGAGTTACAAGTGATGATTTCAGACTTTGAGGCCACCATAATGAGTGCATGAAGCCTTGGACAGAAATATACAAGATGCCACTTCATAATATTTGTCCATAGGCTATTATAGGTCTTCGTCACCTTATTATTGGGCCAGGCCCATGTAATTTCGAAATACTTAAGTATAGGCTGTTTTTAGAGTCCGTATGTGTGGCGAAACAAGAGTTAGGGTTGGTTTCGGACCCCTCCCTCAAGGCCACAAAATTCCCTCCTCTTCCTCCATATATACAGCCCTTAGGGCGTCGTTTAGACTTTGGGTTTTGTTTAGATTAAAAGTTCGCCATAGCTGCAACTTCGCTGCATTTTGTTTGTGTTCAACGACTGCACCAAGGCGTCACAGAACCCCACCTTGATCAATAAAGCTTTCCTCTTATATTCGCAATATCCAGATTGCAATCTCAGTTTCTTGCTTGTTCTTCGTTTGCTCGCAGGAAACAGACCCTCGTGGTTAGGTTGATCGTGCTCCGGCGTGGTCAATAACCTCTCGGAGTTGGTTTAGCGATTGCTAAGGCGCGACGTCCTCGCACGTTCGTAGTCGGATCGTCAAAGTCGACTTCCTCCAAAACGATAGCCACCATCTCATCGAAAGACGGGACACCCTCGCCTCTATCAAGTGGTATCAGATTTTCAGGTTGCTCGGTGAGATTTTACAGTTTTTCATAGTTTAGATCGAGTCTGTTTTTCATACCTACAGTCCACGAAAAAGCCAAAAACAAATTAGGGTTAGTTCATCCTATCCGAACCAATCTGAGCCTTTGCATAATCTTTTTTGTATTTGCTTTGCTGAATTTGCGGTTGCATCGTCGTGTCAAGTTGCTGGTCTTAGCGTCTAGTCCTTTGGAGTTTTGAGTTCTGTTCACATGTTGTCACGTCGCCGCTGCCATATATCACCACTGCATCATCATCATCACCACTGCCATATACCACCATCGTCATCACCGCTGCCATATACCACCATCGTCATCGCCGCTACCATATACCACATATCCACCGCCATCACGCTAATCCGAGTCCACCTCCATCACAGATTCGCCACCAGTCCGTGTTCCATCGCCCTGCAAATATCCGCCACCTGTCCGAGTTTCCACCAGATTCATCTCCGCCACGAGTCCTAGTCCGAGTCCAGTAATTGTTGCTTTGTTCTTGATTTCCAGATCACGCGATACTCCGAGTCATGACAGAGTAGGACTCCCCAACATCCGAGCCATCCGCATGAAGAAAAATAGTTCCAGATTTCAAAAAACGAAGTCTGGAAAATTACGCTAGGCGGTTTTTAGACCATTTGTAGACTTTTTCAAAAAAAATTGTTATGGAGCAAAAAAAAGAGGAAAAAAAGTGCAAAAAAGAAAAAAAAAAGAAAAAAATTTGAGTGTGCTCCTCCCTTGTTTACGCAGTAGCCCTGATTTTGTTAGTGTTCTAGGCTCGCGTCTCTAGCACGGTCTAGCCTAGGACCAACACGGTACCATCGTTGAGCGTTTATTCAACTTTTGCATCTCTGAATTGATTATTGCCGACCCTTTTGCTACCATATTAAAAGCCTTCCCAGCTCCACATACATCTACATCGTGCGTTTGACTCTCCCAGTAATTGCTCTATCCAAGCTTTGAGAGTTTTGACTACAACGGTTGCTTAGATCACCGCTTTCTTTCTTTGGGTAAGAACTGGTAAGAATTTGAGATTTCCTTGACGGATTTGTGACACCAGCCACCACCACCACTTGTTAGTAGTCTGTAGGATCATATTCTTGTGTGTTTCTATTGCTGCTAACCATGCCGGGATCACAAGCCAGCGAGATCGACCGGGAGAACTTGACAAACAAGGAGCTTCATGATAAGTTTGACAAAGAAGCGATGAGTGGACAGTGCAAGATGTGCTAAACAGATTTGACGAGGCCATGGAGAAGATAGATGGCATGGAGAAGACGTTTGAAACAAAGCTCGATAACAAGTTTGCTGAATTGCTTTCGCGTTTTCCACCACCACCACGGCTGCACTCTGCACCTCTGCAACAACAACAACAACACCGACTACCTCCACGTCGGAAACAGCCCTCCGAAGCGAGCCGTGTCCCTCTTGGCTGGCCAAACTGCTTTGGTCTTTGTTGATATACGTGGCTCCTGCCGATGTGGAGGAAGATGATTATGTGGGAGATTACGAGGATGAGGTTGATGACAATCAGAACTATGTGCAACCACCGGCACCACAACCACCGTAGTCCACATGCAAATAATGGCAATGTTAGGGCTCCCCTCAGTGCACGAGATAATGACCATCTCCCTAAATTGAAATTGAATATTCCACCATTTGAGGGTAGATATGTTCACGATATATATCTTACTTGGGAGTTAGAAACTGAACAACGATTTACATGTTTACAATATCACGAGGAGAGGCGTGTTCTGCTTCTTTGTTTGTGCTTTCACTAGCTTTGCATGTGTTTGGTGGTCCGAACATTGTCGATTATATCCTGTTCCACTACTTGGGCTGCTTTGAAAACTGCTATTTGTACTCGTTGGGTTCCACCATATTATCAACGTGAATTACTTCAAAAATTGCAGCGCTTAAGACAAGGAAAAATTCGGTAGAAGAATATTATCGGGAATTACAAAGCTGGCTTGATTAGATGTGGTATTGTTGAGGAGAATGAAGCTATGCTTGCACGTTTTACGGGTGGATTAAATAGAGATAAAGACAATTCTAGACTATAAGGATTATAATAATATCACTGCGTTTATTCCATCTTGCTTGTAAAGCTGAGCGTGAAGTGCAGGATCGACAAGCATTGGCGCCAAACTAACTTTTCTGCAGTCGACCTTCATCATGGACACCACGTGCATCCTCTACTTCCTTTGCACCATCACCTCCTTCAGTGCCACCTCCAACCGTGATACAAGAAAGCGAGCACAACCACCACTATCCGCCAAGAGCACACCTGCCGGGCACCTGCAGAGCTCTTCTTCTTCCATGGCGCTCACAGGGCACACAAGTGATATTATTTGTCGTCGTTGTAAGGGAAGAGGACATTTTGCTAGAGAATGCAAATCTCAGCGATGTGATGATTGCTCTTGAGGATGGTGGGTATGAGTCCGCTAGTGACTATGATGAGGAGACTTTGGCTCTTATTACACGTGAAGAACACGGTGGAGATGATTCGATCATGAGACGCAATACATGGTCTTTGAAGATGCCGACAGTATGAATGTTTAGTTGCTCAACGTGTTTTAAGTGTGCAGGTTACACAAAATTGAGCAAAATTAGAGGCATAATTTGTTCCATACAAAAGGAGTTGTGAAGGAACGTTCTATTCGCGTCATCATAGATGGAGGGAGCTGCAACAACTTGGCTAGCATCGAGAAGTTGGAGAAGCTATCTCTTACCACAAGACCACATCCACATCCTTACTACATCCAATGGTTCAACAACAGCGGCAAGGTTAAGGTAACACGCATCTTGTTACGTGTGCATTTTAGTATCTCTACATATGCTGATTATGTTGATTGTGATGTGGTACCTATGCAAGCATGCTCCTTATTACTTGGTAGACCATGGCAATTTGATAAAATTCTGTACACCATGGTAGAAACAATCAAAGATACTCTTGTTCATAAGGATAAAAATATTACTTTGCTCCTATGACTCCTGATTCCAGCTTTGAAAGATGATATTAATAGAGCTAATAAAGCAAAACAGAGAAAAATACGAAAGTGAAAATCAGATTGTGGCAAAAGAATTTGAGCAACAAATGAAGCCTAATAATAAACCATCTAGTGTTGCGTCTGAAATTAAATTGAAAAGTGCATGTTTACTTGCCACCAAATCTGATATTGATGAGCTAGATTTTAGCAAATCTGTCTGCTATGCTTTTGTGTGCAAAGAGGCATTATTTTCATTCGAGGACGTGCCTTCCTCTTTGCCCCCTGCAGTCACTAACATTTTGCGGGAGTTCACGACGCCTTCCCACAAGAAGTGCCACCGAGATTACCACCACCTATTCGAGGGATTGAGCATCAAATTGACTTAATTCCCGGTGCATCGCTACCCAACCGTGCACCATACCGCATTCAATCCAGAGGAGACGAAGGAGATTATGCGCGTCAAGGCTGTGAGCTGCTCGACAAAGGTTATATACGCCAATCTCTTAGTCCTTGTGTTGTTCCTATTATACTAGTGCCTAAAAAGGATGGTACGTCGGCGTATGTGTGTTGATTGTACAGGCATCAATAATATTACTATTCGTTATCGCCATCCTATTCCTAGGCTAGATGATATGCTTGATGAATTAAGTGGCTCTACAATATTCTCCAAAGTTGATTTGCGTAGTGGATACCATCAAATTCGTATGAAATTGGGAGATGAATGGAAAACAGCATTTAAAACTAAGTTTGGTTTATATGAGTGGTTAGTCATGCCTTTTGGATTAACTAATGCACCTAGTACTTTCATGAGACTAATGAACGAAGTTTTACGTGCTTTCATTGGACGATTTGTGGTAGTCTATTTTGATGATATACTGATTTATAGCAAATCTTTGGAAGAACATTTGGAACATTTACGTGCTGTTTTTATTGCTCTACGTGATGCATGTTTGTTTGGTAACCTTGGGAAGTGCACCTTTTGCACCCGTGAGTATCTTTTCTTGGCTATGTTGTTACTCCACAAGGAATTGAAGTTAATAAAGCCAAGATTGAAGCTATTGAGAGTTGGCCGCAGCCCAAAATGGTCACACAAGTGCGGAGTTTTATTGGACTCGCTGGTTTCTATAGGCGTTTTGTGAGAGATTTTAGCACCATTGCTGCACCTCTCAACGAGCTTATGAAGAAGGATGTGCCTTTTGTTTGGGGTACCGCACAGGAAGAAGCCTTCACGGTATTGAAAGATAAGTTCACACATGCTCCTTTACTCCAACTTCCTGATTTTAATAAGACTTTTGAGCTTGAATGTGATGCTAGTGGAATTGGATTAGGAGGTGTGTTATTACAAGATGGCAAACCTGTTGCATACTTTTCTCTGAAAAATTGAGTGGGCCTAGTCTGAACTATGCTACTTATGATAAAGAATTATATGCTCGGGTTCGACTTTAGAAACATGGCAACATTATTTATGGCCCAAAGAATTTGTTATACATTACGATCATTAATCTTTGAAACACATTAAAAGTCAAGCAAAACTGAACCGTAGACATGCTAAATGGGTTGAATTCATTGAGACTTTCCCTTATGTCATTAAACACAAGAAGGGTAAAGAAAATGTTATTCTTGATGCATTGTCTGTCGTTATACTATGCTTTCACAACTTGACTTTAAAATATTTGGTTTGGAGACCATCAAAGATCAATATGTGCATGATGCTGAATTTAAAGATGTATTGCAGAATTGTAAAGAAGGTAGAACATGGAACAAGTTCGTGATTAATTATGGATTTGTGTTTCGTGCTAACAAGCTATGCATTCCGGCTAGCTCCGTTCGTCTTTTGTTGTTGCAGGAGGCGCATGGAGGAGGACTAATGGGACACTTTGGCGTGAAGAATACGGAGGATATACTTGCTACACATTTCTTTTGGCCAAAGATGAGACGAGATGTTGAGCGTTTTGTTGCTCGCTGCATTACATGTCAAAAAGCTAAGTCACGACTCAATCCTCATGGTTTATATATGCCTTTGCCTGTACCTGGTGTTCCTTGGGAGGATATATCTATGGACTTTGTTTTGGGTTTACCTCGAAAAAAGAAGGGGAGGGATAGCATATTTGTTGTCGTGGATAGATTCTCTAAAATGGCACACTTTATACCATGTCATAAAAGCGATGATGTTGTTAATGTTGCTCATTTGTTCTTTCGTGAAATTATTCGCTTGCATGGTGTGCCAAATACTATTGTTTTAGATCGTGATACTGAATTTCTTAGCCACTTTTGGAGATGTTTATGGGCTAAGTTGGGGACTAAACTGCTTTTTAGTACCACTTGTCACCCCCAAACTGATGGACAAACTGAAGTAGTCAATAGAACATTGTCTACTATGCTTAGGGCTGTTTTGAAGAATAATAAGAAAATGTGGGAAGAATGCTTGCCTCATATTGAATTTGCTTATAATCGTTCATTGCATTCTACTACTAAGATGTGCCCTTTTTAAATTGTGTATGGTTTCCTACCTCGTGCACCTATTGATTTGTTGCCTCTTCCATCTTCGGAGAAGGTTAATTTTGATGCTAAAGAACGCTATTGAATTGATTTTAAAAATGCATGAGTTAACTAAGGAAAACATTGAGCGTATGAATGCTAAATATAAACTTGCTGGAGATAAGGGTAGAAAACATGTTGTGTTTGCACTGGAGATCTTGTTTGGTTACATTTATGCGTGAGATAGATTTCCCAATTTAAAATCAAAGCTAATGCCACGCGTCTTTGATGGTCCTTTTAAGATGTTAGAGAAAATAAATGATAATGCATATAAACTTGAGTTGCTGCAGATTTTGGGGTTAGTCCCACTTTTAACATTGCAGATTTGAAGCCTTATTTGGGTGAGGAAGATGAGCTTCCGTCGAGGACGACTTCATTTCAAGAAGGGAGGATGATGAGGACATCAATACCATTGTTACACCCGACAGCCCTCGCCGCTATACATACTGGACCAATTACTAGAGCTCGCGCACGCCAATTAAATTATCAGGTACTTCCGTTTCTTGGTAATGATTCTATTATTCATGAGAATATGATGCTGCCTAAATTGGATAGATTTGTTTTGCTTACAAATGAAGGGCCTGTCATGGATAAGAGGGATGAACACTGGAGCAAGACCAAGCATGGAGATGATGGCATGCGCGAGGGAACAAGAACAGAGTTACAAGTGATGATTTCGTGACTTTGAGGCCACCATAATGAGTGCATGAAGCCTTGGACGAAATATACAAGATGCCACTTCATAATATTCGTCCATAGGCTATTATAGGTGCTGCGTCACCTTATTGGGCCAGGCCCATGTAATTTTGAAATACTGAAGTATAGGATGTTTTTAGAGTCCGTATGTGTGGGGAAACAAGAGTTAGGGTTGGTTTCGACCCCTCCTCAAGGGCCACGAAATTCCTCCTCTTCCTCCATATATACAGCCCTTAGAAGCGTCATTTAGACTTTGGGTTTTGTTTAGATTAAAAGTTTGCCATAGCTTCAACCCAGCATTGCCGTTTGTGTTCAACGACCGGACCACGGCGTCCACGTAACCCCACCTTGATCAATAAAGCTTTCCTCTTATATTCGCAATATCCAGATTGCAATCTCAGCTTGCTTGTTCTTCGTTTGCTGCGAAATGCAGACCCTCGTGGTCAGGTTGATCGTGCTCAGGCGTGGTCAATATCTCTCGGAGTTGGTTTAGCGATTGCTAAGGCGCGACATCCTCGCATGTTCGTAGTCGGATCGTCAAAGTCGACTTCCTCCAAAACGATAGCCACCATCTCATCGAAAGACGGGACACCCTCGCCTCTATCACCTCATGGACCCTACACCAACACATGAAGCACCACATGGACCTATGACAAGAGCTCGCGCACGTTCAGTTGAAATCAAGGTGAACTCACTCCTCTTTGAGATTGAGATGGATATGGATGGAACTTGGATTCTACCTCACCAAAGTGTGCTATGTGTCATTAGGTTAAAAAAAGGTATGAGGACAAATGCCACAAAGCAGCTAAGGGACATTCCAAAGGCTTAGGGGAAGCACCCCAAGGCCACAAGGAAGAAGGAGGAGGCCATCAAGACGAAGACAACAGCTCACAGGCCACCACGTGCCCACGGACCATCCAGAAACCTTCTGGAAGTGAAGACGCTCACCCCCGTGCTCACGACCTCCAAACCCCGTGTTCATGGGTGATAGAGACGGGGTGTCCCGATCTTTCAATGAGATGGTAACTATCGATTTGGCAGAGTTGACTTTAACGATCTGACTACAAATGTGCATGACGTTGCGCCTTAGCAATCGCTAAAGCAATCTCCTGAGGTTACCGACGATGCCAGAAGCACAATCAGCCTCACCATGAAGGTCTATTCCTCCATGCAATCGAAGAACAAGCAAGAATATGATAATGCAATCTGAATATTGTGAATATATATGAAGTGTTGATAAAATTGGGGATATGGAAGCAGTCTTGGTCGAGTCATTGGACATAAACGAAGTAGACGAAGTTGCAATGGCTAAGTTTTAACTAAAAAATCCCAAGGAAAAAGCTACTAGATGGATCTACTTATATAGGAGCAAGGGGTGGCGGCCAAGGAGGTGGGAGGATGTCCCAAAGCAGCCTAAAACTAACCCTATGTCGTACAAGGCTCATGGTCCCAAGTGGAGGTGATGCAACACCTTTGGACTTGTAGTTTGACTCGGATTTTGCTGCAGCGTTACATTATTTCGTCGATATCTCAACTCTCCGGGCGAATTTGAAGGTCAATCCAATTGGGTTGGAAAGAGCGCGAAATATACTTTCCAACAAAAAAATAATCACCCAATTCGGAGTCCGTAAGGAAGAGTTCTTGGCGTTTTGACTCAGGTATGTCTGTGAAATCTGAATCTGAATCCAGAACGTGGGAGACTTGGACTCTATCTTCTCTTGACCCAAAAGTGACGTGAGAGGACTTTTTGAACAACACATAAACTTATCTTTTTCCCTTATCTTCTATGGATTGTACAAATGTCCCATACACCTACAATTAGACATGGCACAAATGTCTGTGAAGTATTTTGGTCCTGGATGACATAAATTAATTATTGCATAGTTTGAATTAGAAATCACCTCACAAATATACATGTATGCAATATTTTTGGTCGTATCCAAGGTATTCATGTCCTCATCATCCTCCCCTTCTTAAAACAAAGCTGTCATCGGCTTTGCTTAATATGAAATGTGGCTAACAAAAGAGACAAGGTGTACATGTTGTATATTTATATGTCATCCACTTTTACTTCCCTTGGGTTTTGCACATATGACACATGTATACATGAGTAACTTTCATAGTTCATAAAATCTAAATCCAAAATATTATCACAAGAAGTAGAAAGCATGAAAATATTGTAACTCAGTTTGCACATATAAGTGAAGCTCTTATTCATATCAAAAGATTGACAGCGTTCATCTTTAAACCATCCCAACATTGGTGAATAAACCTTACTTGCATCAAATTTACATGCTACAAGATGCTTAAACAAGCAAACATGCAATAAGTCATTGGACACAAAATCATCACCAAGATTAGAGATCATATCAAAATGATTAAACATTGGTTCTTTTGCATCAAAACAGTTAATTCAATGGGTGCACTCAAAATTGTTGGTATTTCAGTTGTTTGATCACACGACACATTCATGACTGTAACATGGTTCTCTAAAATAGGTGGTGTGCTCAAATCAATAGGTAACTCAACACATGATGTATTCAAGTTAACTAGGCATGCATCATTCTCATGTGAAGTTATATCATCAATACCTTTACTGTTACCTTGTCGCAAACACGTAGCTGATGTAGGTACGGACGATGACAATGTACCATACTCTTGAGATGATGTCGCACTCTCAATCTGAGGTGTGCCTGCTCTAGTAGGTGCAACAGTGGAGGAACCAACCGATGGTGGTGATCATGAACTGGAATAGTAGTTGTTTTAGTCACCCAATGCATCCTCATGTATCTGTCTCTCAAAGGTACAAGCGCGAACGTACATACCAGTAATGCATCGAGGAAAATACTGAAATTTTGCATGAATATCACGGTTCAAACCACCAAAAATCTATTCATTGTATCATCCTCAGATTCTTCTATGTCACAGTGATGCATATAAGATTTGAACTCTGGTAGTATGCATGAACAGTGTTACTGCCTTGTTTTAATTGTTCCAATTTGCGAAGCAATTCACGATGATAGTAAGGAGGAAAAAATTGTTGTCTCATTACAGCTTTCAAATTTTTCCAAGTTGTGGGTTGGTTATTAATGTTTTTCTTACAACGTACACTCCACAAACAGAAGAAAAACCAGTAAATGCTCCAGTGGCAGCTCGTTCTCTCTCAAGTTCAGAAAAATCATGGTGACTAAAAACCTGTTCTACTTCAAGCTCCCAAGCTAGATAAATAGCAGGATTAAATCTACCCTCAAATAACGGTAAAGAGATAACCTGACCATGTGCTTATGTGTGTTGTCCCACCTCTCGTGATGGTGAAGATGTATCCGTCGTCCAAGAACTTCTATCTCTGAAACCTGTCATGATTAGGAGAAACAAGAAACAAAATTCAAGAATAATGTTCCTATGAACTACTGGGATGTGGTGGTAAAGCGCTCACAGTAAAGCAAATATCAATATCTTAGAAGTTCTTACCAAGCAGCAGGTGGTGACTGGCAACCAACGGTGTCAAATAACTCCGAAGATTGAGTAAAGGGATTGCCAAGGGAACGTACATATACACGGTGTAGAAATATGTGGAGCTTGGAAGGCTTGAATATATGGTAGCAGAAGATTAGCAATAATCAATTCAGAGATGCAATGCTGAATAAACGCTCAACGACGGTACTGTGTTGGTCCTAGGCTAGACCGGACGAGAGACGCGAGCCTAGAACACTAATGAGGTCACGACGTAGCACAACTAGCAACAATAAAGGATATGAAGTAGCTCTGGACAGCAAGATAAAAGTGAAGACAACAAAAGCAGTAAAGATAATGATGTGAAACAATTGCCAAGCAGGATATACCAACAATTCTCTCTCCAACTTCCCTCTGAAAAAGTCTATGCCAATTTTCTAATAATTTTTCTACAGAATGCTACTCACTCAAGCTTTCAAACGCAAAACAAATCACTCACTTATGAATTGATATGAGGAGTCAAAAAATTCTAAAACTGGCCTGAAAAACTGAAACAAGCTATGTTCGCGAACTTCAGAGTGCAAAAAGATCTATTTAAAAACCAATTTTGAGGTGACAAATATTGAACTACCTTCTGCAACTATTCAGATGCGGCTCGTCGCTAGCTTTAATTTTAGTACTGATGGAGCCAAAACAAACTTCGTATGTGGAAGATATGCCTGTTTTACTGAACAGTGCGCAAAACAGATTTCAATCCGAATTTAGGTACGAGATTAAGTCTAGATAGATCCGAATTTTGTATTTTTTTTCCTCTGACTTTTTTAATTTTTTTCTCTCTTTTTTTGTCTTTTTTCTCTCTCCCTTTTTCCAAAAAAATTAGATAAGATGCAGATTGGATCAAGCGAAGATGTGAACGACCTCAACTATGATTATGACAATGAATGGTGGGTACCACGTGGTGGAAATTGATAGATGGGGTGGTGGACAGTGGAAGGGAAAATGATGCAGCGGCAGCGTGACTAATGTGAACAGAACTCGAAACTCTAAAGGAACTAGACACTAAGATCAGCAACTCAACACGACGATGCAACCGATAATTCAATAATGCAAACAATGAAAAGAAAATTGCAAAGGCTCAGACTGGCTTGGGCAAAGGATGAAAAGATCTAACTTTTTTATGGCCTTTTCTTGGACTATAGGTAAGAAAATAAATCTAATCTAGGGAATACTAGAAATTCTCATTGAGCAACCTGAAAACCGATACCACTTGATAGAGGCGGGGTGTCCTGATCTTTCGATGAGATGATAACTGTCGATTTGGTGGAGTCGACTTTGATGATCCGACTAGAAACGTCCAATAACGCTGCACCTTACCAATCGCTAAACTAATCTCCTGAGGTTACTGAAGATGCCGGAAGCACGATCAGCCAGACCACGAAGGACTATTCCTACATGCAATGGAAGAACAAACAAGAATATGATAATGCAATCTGAATATCATGAATATATATGAAGTATTGATAAAAGTGGGATCCAGAAGCGGTCTTGGTCTGGTCGTTCGACACAAACGAAGTACACGAAGTTGCAATGGCTAACTTTTAACTAAACAAATCCCAGGGAAAAAGCTACTAGATGGATCTACTTATATAGGAGCAAGGGGTAGCGGACAATGAGGTGCGAGGATGTCCCAAGGCAGGTTAAAACTAACCCTAGGTCGTACAAGGCTCATGGTCCCAAGTGGAGGTGATGCAACACCTTTGGAGTTGTAGTTTGACTCGGATTTTGCTGCAGCGTTAGATTCTTTCGTCGATATCTCAATGTTTCGGGTGAATTTGAAGGTGAATCCAATTGCGTTGGAAAGAGCATGAAATCTAGTTTCCAACAACAAAATAATCACCCAATTCGGAGTCCGTATGAAAGAGTTCTTGGCGTTTTGAGTCAGGTATGCCTGTGCAGTCCGAATCTGAATCTGAATCCAGAACATGAGAGACTTGGACTCTATCTTCTCTTGGCCCAAAAGTGACGTGAGAGTTTGATAACCCACAAGTATAGGGGAACGCGATAGTTTTTGAGGGTAGAGTATTCAACCCAAATTTATTGATTCGACACAAGGGGAGCCAAAGAATATTCTCAAGTATTAGCAGCTGAGTTGTCAATTCAACCACACCTAAAAGACTAAATATCTGCAGCAAAGTATTTAGTAGCAAAGTAGTATGGAAGTAGCGGTGACGGTGGCAAAAGTAACAGTAGCAGTTTTGTAGCAATCGTAACAGTGGCAACAAAAAAGTAACTAAGCAAAGATCAATATGAAACGAGCTCATAGGCAATGGATCAATGATGGATAATTATGTCGGATGTCATTCATCATGCAACACTTATAACCTAGGGTGACACAGAACTAGCTCAGATTCATCAATATAATGTAGGCATGTGATAGAGGCAAAGGTGTCCCGTATTTCGATGAGATGGTGGCTATCGTTTAGGATGAAGTCGACTTTGACGATCCGACTACGAACGTCTTGAGGACGCCACGCTGAGCAATCGCTAAACCAACTCCGAGAGGTTATTGACCACGCCGAGCATGATCAACTCCGACCACGAAGGTCTGTTTCTTGCAAGCAAACGAAGAACAAGCAAGAAACTAAGATTGCAATCTGGATATTGCGAATATAAGAGGAAAGATTTATTGATCAAGGTGGGGTTCTGTGACGCCTTTGTCTGGTCGTTGAACACAAACCAAGTACGCGAAGTTGCAGCTATGGCGAACTTTTAATCTAAACAAAACCCAAAGTCTAAACGACGCCATAAGGGCTGTATATATGAAGGAAGCGGGGGGGGGGGGATTTCGTGGCCCTTGAGGGAGGGTCCAAACCAACCCTAACTCTTGTTTCCCCACACATACGGACTCTAAAAACAGCCTATACTTAAGTATTTCGAAATTACATGGGCCTGGCTCAATAATAAGGTGACGCGGCACCTAGAATAGCCTCTGGACGAAATTTATGAAGTGGCATCTTGTATATTTCATCCAAGGCTTCATGCACTCCTTATGGTGGCTTCAAAGTCCTGAAATCGCCACTTGTAACTCCTTTCTTGTTCCCCTTGCGCATGCCATCATCTCCAGGCTTGGTCTTGCTCCAGTGTTCATCCCTCTTCTCCATGTCAGGCCCTTCATTTGTAAGCAAAAAAAATGTATCCAATTTAGGCAGCATCATATTCTCATGAACTTTAGAATCATTACCAAGAAACGAAAGTACACGATAATTTAATTGGCGTCTTGCGAGCTCTAGTAATTGGTCCAATATATGTAGCAGTAGGGGCTGTGGGTGTAACAATGGTATTGATGTCCTCATCATCCTCCCCTTCTTGAAATGAAGTCGTCCTCGACGGAAGCACATCTTCCTCACCCAAATAAGGCTTCAAATCTGCAATGTTAAAAGTGGGACTAACCCCAAAATCTGCAGGCAGCTCAAGTTTATATGCATTATCATTTATTTTCTCTAACACCTTGTAAAAGGACCATCAAGCACCTGGCATTAGCTTTGATTTGCGCAAATTAGGAAATCTATCCTTACGCAAATGTAACCAAACAAGATCTCCATGTGCAAAGACAACATGTTTTCTACCCTTATCTCCAGCAAGTTTATATTTAGCATTCATACGCTCAATGTTTTCCTTAGTTAACTCATGCATTTTTAAGATCAAATCAGCACGTTGTTTAGCATCAAAATTAACCTTCTCCGAAGATGGAAGAGGCAATAAATCAATGGTTGCACGAGGTAGGAAACCATACACACTTTCAAAAGGGCACATCTTAGTAGTAGAATGCAACAAACGATTATAAGCAAATTCAATATGAGGCAAGCATTTTTCCCACATTTTCTTATTATTCTTCGAAACAGCCCTAAGCATAGTAGACAATGTTCTATTGACTACTTCAGTATGACCATCTGTTTGGGGATGACTGTAGTACTAAAAAGCAGTTTAGTCCCCAACTTAGCCCGTAAACATCTCCAAAAGTGGCTAAGAAATTTAGTATCACGATCTGAAACAATAGTATTTGGCACACCATGTGTTTAATAATTTCACAAAAGAACAAATCAAGCAATATAAACAGATCATCGCGCTTTTATGACATGGTATAAAGTGTGCCATTTTTAGAACCTATCCACGACAACAAATATGCTATCCTTCCCCTTCTTTGTTCGAGGTAAACCTAAAACAAAATCCATAGATATATCCTCCCAAGGAACACTAGGTATAGGCAAAGGCATATATAAACCATGAGGATTGAGTCGTGACTTAGCTTTTTGACATGTAGTGCAATGAGCAACAAAACGCTCAACATCCTGCCTCATCTTTGGCCAAAAGAAATGTGTAGCAAGTATATCCTCCGCCTTCTTCACGCCAAAAGTGTCCCATTAGTCCTCCTCCATGCGCCTCTGCAACAACAAAAGACGAACGGAGCTAGCTGGAATGCATAGCTTGTTAGCACGAAACACAAATCCATCGTTAACGCATTTAACTTGTTCCATGTTCTACCTTCTTTACAATTCTGCAATACATCTTTAAATTCAGCATCATGCACATATTGATCTTTGATGGTCTCCAAACAAAATATTTTAAAGTCATGTTGTGAAAGCATAGTATAGCGAGGAGACAATGCATCAGCAATAACATTTTCTTTACCCTTCTTGTGTTTAATGACATAAGGAAAAGCCTCAATGAATTCAACCCATTTAGCATGTCTACGGTTCAGTTTTGCTTGACTTTTAATGTGTTTCAAAGATTCATGATCAGAATGTATAACAAATTCTTTAGGCCATATATAATGTTGCCATGTTTCTAAGGTCCGAACAAGAGCATATAATTCTTTATCATAAGTAGAATAGTTCAGACTAGGCCCACTCAATTTTTCAGAAAAGAATGCAACAGGTTTGCCATCTTGTAATAACACACCTCCTAATCCAATTCCACTAGCATCACATTCAAGCTCAAAAGTCTTATTAAAATCAGGAAGTTGGAGTAAAAGAGCATGTGTCAACTTATCTTTCAATATCGTGAAGGCTTCTTCCTGTAATTTACCCCAAACAAAAGGCACATCCTTCTTTGTAAGCTCATTGAGAGGTGCAGCAATGGTGCTAAAATCTCTCACAAAACGCCTATAGAAACCAATGAGTCCAAGAAAACTCCTCACTTGTGTGACCGCTTTGGGCTGCGCCAACTCTCAATAGCTTCAATCTTGGCTTTATCAACTTCAATTCCACAATGGAGTAACAACATAGCCAAGAAAAGATACTCGGTCGGTGCAAAAGGTGCACTTCCCAAGGTTACCAAACAAATGTGCATCACGAAGAGCAATAAAAACAGCACGTAAATGTTCCAAATGTTCTTCCAAAGATTTGCTATAAATCAGTATATCATCAAAATAGACTACCACAAATCGTCCAATGAAAGCATGTAAAACTTCGTTCATTAGTCTCATGAAAGTACTAGGTGCATTAGTTAACCCAAAAGGCATGACTAACCACTCATATAAACCAAACTTAGTTTTAAATGTTGTTTTCCATTCATCTCCCAATTTCATACGAATTTGATGGTATCCACTACGCAAATCAACTTTCGAGAATATTGTAGAGCCACTCAATTCATCAAGCATATCATCTAGCCAAGGAATAGGATGACGGTAACGAATAGTAATATTATTAATGCCTCTACAATCAACACACATACGCGACGTACCATCCTTTTTAGGCACTAGTATAATAGGAACAAGACAAGGACTAAGAGATTCACAGATATAACCTTTGTCGAGCAGCTCCCGTGCTTGACGATAATCTCCTTCGTCTCCTCTGGTTGGTACGGTATGGCGACGGTTGGGTAGCGATGCACCGGGAATTAAGTCAATTTGATGCTCAATCCCTCGAATAGGTGGTAATCCCGTGGCACGCCCCGTGGGAAGACGTCGGTGAACTCCTGCAAAATGTTAGTGACAGCAGGGGGCAAAGAGGAAGGCACGTCCTTGAATGAAAATAATGCCTCTTTACACACAAAAGCATAGCAAACAGATTTGCTAAAATCTAGCTCATCAATATCAGATTTGGTGGCAAGTAAACATGCACTTTTCAATTTAATTTCAGAAGCAACACCAGATGGTTTATTATTAGGCTTCATTTGTTACTCAAATTCTTTTGCCACAATCTGATTTTCACTCTTATTTTTCTCTGCTTTTGCTTTATTAGCTCTATGAATATCATCTTTCAAAATGGAATCAGGAGTCATAGGAAGCAAAGTAATATTTGTATCCTTATGAACAAGAGTATACTGATTGTTTCTACCATGGTGCACGGAATTTTTATCAAATTGCCATGGTCTACCAAGTAATAAGGAACATGCTTGTATAGGTACCACATCACAATCAACATAATCAGCATATGTAGAGATACTAAAATGCACCCCGAGCGATGCGTGTTACCTTAACCTTGCCGCTGTTGTTGAACCATTGGATGTAGTAAGGATGTGGATGTGGTCTTGTGTTGAGAGATAGCTTCTCCACCATCGCCATGCTAACCAAGTTGTTGCAGCTCCCTCCATCTATGATGACGCGAATAGAACGCTCCTTCACAACTCCCTCTTATGGAATAAATTATGCCTCTGATTTTCCTCAGCTTGTGTAACTCGCACACTCAAAACACGTTGAGCAACTAAACATTCATACTGTCAAGATCTTGACAGCCATGTATTGTGTCTCATGATCAAAATCATCTCCACCGTGTTCTTCATGTGTAATAAGAGCCAAAGTCTCCTCATCATAGTCACTTGCGGACTCATACCCACCATCCTCAGTAGCAATCATCACACGCTGAGATTTGCATTCTCTCGCAAAATGTCCTCTTCCCTTACAACGACGACAAATAATATCACTTGTGTGCCTTGTTGATGCCATGGAAGAAGAAGGGCTTTGTGCAGGCCCGGCAGGTGTGCTCTTGGTAGATAGTGGTGGTTGTGCCTGCTTTCTTGTATCACGGTTGGAGGTGGCACCTGAAGGAGGTGATGGTGCAGTGGAAGTAGATGATGCACGTGGTGTCCATGATGAAGGTCGACCTGCAGAAAAGTTAGTTTGCGCCAATGCCTGTCGATCCTGCACTTCACGTTCAGCTTTACAAGCAAGATGGAATAAACGAGTGATATTATTATAATCCTTATACTCTAGAATGGTCCGAATCTCTCTATTTAATCCACCCATAAAACGTGCAAGCATAGCTTCATTCTCCTCAACAATACCACATCTAATCAAGCCAAGTTGTAATTCCTGATAATATTCTTCTACAGAATTTTTTCCTTGTCTTAAGCGCTGCAATTATCGAAGTAATTCACGTTGATAATATGGTGGAACCCAACGAGTACGCATAGCAGTTTTCAAAAGCAGCCCGATGGCTGGAACATGATATAATCTACAATGTTCGCACCACCAAACACATGCAAAGCTAGTGAAAGCACAAACAGCGGCGGAACACGTCTCTCCTCGGGATATTGTAAACATGTAAATCTTTGTTCAGTTTCTAACTCCCAAGTAAGATATATATCAGGAACATATCTACCCTCAAATGGTGGAACATTCAATTTCAGTTTAGGGAGATGGTCATGATCTCGTACCTGAGGGGGAGCCCTAACATTGTCATTATTTGCATGTGGACGACACCTGGTGGTTGTGGTGCTTTGGTGGTTGCACGTAGTTCTGATTTTGATCAACTTCATCCTCGTAATCTCCCACATAATCATCCTCCTCCGCGCCAGCAAGCCAGGGAGCCACGGAAATATCAACAAAGCAGACCAACAGTTTGGCCAAGCGCAAGAGGGACACGGCTTGCTCGACGAAGGGCTGTTTCATGACGTGGAGGTAGTCGTTGTTGTTGTTGTAGTAGAGGTGCGTTAGGTGCAGCGGTGGTGGTGGTGGAAGACGCGCGAGCAATTCATTAAACTTGTTATCGAGCTGTGTTTCAACGTCTTCTCCATGCCATCTATCTTTTCCATGGCCTCTTCAAATCATTTAGCACATCTTGCACCTGTCCACTCATCATTTGCTAAAATTTATCATGCAACTCCTTATTCGTCATGTTCTCCCGGTCGGTCTAAATCGACATGATCTCGGCATGGTTAGCAGCAATAGAAACACACAAGAATATGATCCTACAGACTACTAACAAGAGGTGGTGGTGGGTGTCACAAATCCGTCAAGCAAATCTCAAATTCTTACCGGTTCTTACCAAAGAATTGGCGTTGATCGGCAACCGTTGTAGTCAAAACTCTCAAAGCTTGGATAGAGCGATTACTAGGGAGAGTCAAGCATACGACGTAGATGTATGTGGAGCTGGGAAGGCTTATAATATGCTAGCAAAAAGGGTCGATAATAATCAATTCAGAGATGCAAAGTTGAATAAACGCTCAACGACGGTACTGTGCTGGTCCTAGGCTAGACCGTGCTAGAGACGCGAGCCTAGAACACTAACAAAATCACGGCGCTGCACGTAAACAAGGAAAAAGCACACTCTGGAAAAAAATCGCTCTGTTTTTTTTTCGCGCTCCTCTTTTTTTTTGCAAAAAATCACTATAATGGCGAGTGTCTCAAAACTCTTCCCAGGTCAAACTGACAGGATGGGCACAAATTTTTTTTTTGACTTTTTTTCGGATATCAGGGCAGCCACGACGAAAAAGTGCAACAAAAAATCACTATGATGGCACGTGGCTCAAAAGACTCACAAAAGCCTAAAACAGGATAGGGAAAAAAATTCGGCTGCCAAAATTTTGGCCTGAAAAACTGCCCGGGGGTCTCCAGACTCACTGCCGAATTTTTTTTTCCGAGACCTAATCAAGCAAGGAAACACGAATCGGAAATTAAACGAACCTCGAAAACAACCTAATATGAAAGTAACTCGGATTGGTGGTGGATATATGGTGGTAGGATATGGTAGCGGTGCTGGTATATGGATACGGATTGGTGGTGGTATATGGATACGGATTGGTGGTGGTATATGGATATGGATCGTGGCGAATAAGCGGGGGTTGTAGATGGCAGGGCGATGATGATGGTGCGGCGGCGTGACAACTTATGACCGTAACTCGAAACTCTAAAAGACTAGACTCTAAGACCGTAAACTAGACACCATTTATGCAACCGCAAATTCAACAAAGCAAAATACTGAAAAAGACTATGCAAAGGCTCGGTGGTTCGGATATGATGAACCAACCCTAATTTTTGTTGTAACTTTTTCGTGGACTATAGGTATGAAGGACAGACTCGATCTAAACTACGAAAAACTGGAAAATCTCACCGAGCAACCTGGAAATCTGATACCACTTGATAGAGGCAAAGGTGTCCCGTCTTTCGATGAGATGGTGGCTATCGTTTAGGATGAAGTCGACTTTGACGATCCGACTACGAACGTGCGAGGACGTCACGCCTTAGCAATCTCTAAACCAACTCCGAGAGGTTATTGACCACGTCGGAGCACGATCAACCGGACCACGAAGGTATGTTTCCTGCATGCAAGCGAAGAACAAGCAAGAAACTAAGATTGCAATCTGGATATTGCGAATATAAGAGGAAAGCTTTATTGATCAAGGTGGGGTTATGTGACGCATTTGTCTGGTCGTTGAACACAAACGAAGTACGCGAAATTGCAGCTATGGCGAACTTTTAATCTAAACAAAACCCAAAGTCTAAACGACGCCATAAGGGCTGTATATATGGAGGAAGGGGGGGGGGGATTTCGTGGCCCTTGAGGGAGGGGTCCGAAACCAACCCTAACTATTGTTTCCCCACACACACGTACTCTAAAAACAGCCTATACTTAAGTATTTCGAAATTACATGGGCCTGGCCCAATAATAAGGTGACGAAGATTCCTAGAATAGCCTCTGGACAAAATTTATGAAGTGTCATCTTGTATATTTCGTCCAAGGCTTCATGCACTCCTTATGGTGGCGTCAAAGTCCTGAAATCATCACTTGTAACTCCGTTCTTGTTCCCCTTGCGCATGCCATCATCTCCAGGCTTGGTCTTGCTCCAGTGTTCATCCCTCTTCTCCATGCCAGGCCCTTCATTTGTAAGCAAAACAAATGTATCCAAATTAGGTAGCATCATATTCTCATGAACATTAGAATCATTACCGACAAACGAAAGTACCTGATAATTTAATTGGCATGCGCGAGCTCTAGTAATTGGTCCAAAGATATGTAGCAAGAGGGGCTGTGGGTGTAACAATGGTATTGATGTCCTCATCAGCATGTATTCCGGATATAGTCATACGTGCTTATGGAAAAGAACTTCCATGACATCTTTTGTCCTACCCACCCGTGGCAGTGGGGTCCTATTGGAAACTAAGGGATATTAAGGCCACGTTTTAATAGAGTATCGGACCAAAGCATTAACACTTAGTGAATACATGAACTCCTCAAACTACGGTCATCACCGGGAAGTGTCCCAACTATTGTCACTCTGGGGTTGCCGGATTATAACACGTGGTAGGTGACTATAACTTGCAAGATACGATCAAGAACACAAATATAATCATGAAAACATGATAGGTTCAAATATGAAATTATGGCACTCGGGCCCTAGTGACAAGCATTAAGCACAGCAAAGTCATAGCACCATCAATCTTAGAACATAATGGATACTAGGGACCAAACCCTAACAAAACTAACTCAATTACATGGTAAATCTCATCCAACCTATCACCGTCCAGCAAGCCTACGATGGGATTACTCACGCACGGCGATGAGCATCATGAAATTGATGATGGAGGATGGTCTATGATGACGATGGCGAGATTTCCCCTCTCCGGAGCCCAAAACGGACTCCAGATCTGCCCTCCCGAGAAGAACAGGTGGTGGCGGCGGCTCCGTATCGTAAAACGCGATGAATCCTTCTCTCTGATTTTTTCTCCCCGGACGTGAATATATGGAGTTGGAGTTGAGCTCGATGGAGGTCCGTGGGACCCACAAGGTCAGAGGGCGCGCCCTACACCCTTGTGGATAGGGTGTGGGTCCCCTTCGGTTGATTCTTTCGCCAATATTTTTTATTTATTCCAAAACTGATCTCCGTGAAACAGGTCATTCCGAGAACTTTTATTTCTGCACAAAAATAACACCATGGCAATTCTAGTGAAAACAGCGTCAGTCCGGGTTAGTTCCATTCAAATCATGCAAATTAGAGTCCAAAACAAGGGCAGAAGATTTTGATAAAGTAGATACGATGGAGACATATCAACTCCCCCAAGCTTAACCCTTGTTCTCAAGCAATTTAGTTGACAAACCGAAAGTGATAAAGAAAAAAATTTACAAAATCTGTTTGATCTTGTTGTTGCAAATATGTAAAGCCAGCATTCAAGTTTTTAGGAAAGACTATGAACTAACCATATTCACAATAACATTTAGGTCTCACATTTACTCATATCAATGGCATAATCAACTAGCGAGCAATAATAATAAATCTCGGATGACAACACTTTCTCAAAACAATCATGATATGATATAACAAGATTGTATCTCGCTAGCCCTTTCTGAAACCACAAAACATAAATGCAGTGTACCCCTGAAGATTAAGGACTGACTAGACATTGTAATTCATGGCAAAAGAGATCCAGTCACAGTCATACTCAATATAAATTAATATCAACGCATACAAATGACAGTAGTGCTCTCTAACTGGTGCTTTTTATAAGAGGATGATGACTCGGTAATAAAAGTAAATAGATAGGCCCTTCGTAGAGGGACGCAGGGATTTGCGGAGGTGCCAGAGCTCGAGTTCTTGAAATACAGATAAATAATATTTTTAGCGGTATGCTTTCATTTACAACATAACAACCAAGAGATCTCGGTATCTTCCATGCTACTTACATTATAGGAGGTTCCCAAAAAAGAATGGTAAAGTTTATACCCCCCCCCCCCACCACCACCACCAATAAGCACATTCCACGGCACGTCCGAAACAACGGGTACCATCCAACTAACAACAGTCCTGGGGGAGTTTTGTTTGCGATTATATTTTGATTTGATTTGAGCATGGGACTGGGCATCCCTGTTACCAGCCATTTTCTCGTGAATGATGAGCAGAGTCCACTAAAAGTGAGAATAAGCCACCTAGCATGGAAGATATTGACAGCCCTAGTTGCTACATGAGCGATTCGAGCATACAAAACAGATTATCATTTGAAGGTTTAGAGCTTGGCACATGCAAATTTACTTGAAAAGGCAGGTAAATACCGCATATAGGTAGATATGGTGGACTCATATGGAACAACTTTGGGTTTATGGAAGTGGATGCACAAGCAGTATTCCCACTTAGTACAAGTGAAGGCTAGCAACAGATTGAGGAGCGACCAACTAGAGAGCAACAGTGGTCATAGACATGCATTGAGATTAATTAACATTGAGTGCAAGCATGAGTAGGATATAAATCACCATGAACATAAATATTGTGGAGGCTATGTTGATTTTGTTTCAACTACATGTGTGAACATGTGCCAAGTCAAGCCACTCGAATCATTCAAAGGAGGATACCATCCTATCATACTACATCACAACCATTTTAAAAGCATGTTGGCACACAAGGTAGACCATTATAAACTCCTAGCTACTTAAGTGTGGCATTAGTAACTATAATCTCTAATTCTCATTGTAAACATGTTTTCTTCATATAATAGGCTATATCAGGAATGATGAACTAATCATATTTACAAAAACAAGATAGGTTGAGTTCAAACCAGCTTTTCCTCATCTCAATCATTTCATCATATATCGTCATTATTGCCTTTCACTTGCATGACCGAACGGTGTGGATAATAATAATAGTGCACGTGCATTGGACTAAGCTGAAATCTACAAACATTTATTCAAAGGAGAAGACAAGGTAATATGGGCTCTTTTGTTAGATCAACAATAATGCATATAAGAGCCACTCAACATTTTCATCATGGTCTTCTCCTCTCGACCCCCAAAGAAAAGAAAAGAAAAGAATTTCAAAGAACCACACTGAAATGTTTTTGGAATTTTTGTTTTTCTAAAGAAAGTAAAACAAGAACGAGAAAAACTATTTACACAGGAAAGGCCCAACAAGTAAAAGAAGAACGAGAAATCTTTTTGGGTTACCTTTAATATTAATATTAAACATGCATAGAAAGGAAATAAACTACAACCAATTTTTTTTCTTAAAGTTTTTCAAACACACAAGAAGAAAGCGAGAAAAAGTAATGAACTAACATGGATAATACAATGAAAAAGTATGAACACCGACAACTGAAATGAGTGTGTGAACATGAATGTAATGTCGGTGAGAAATATGTACTCCCCGAAGCTTAGGATTTTGGCCTAAATTGGTCTAGGGCCACCACTGGCCCGGATGATATCCGAAATCATAGTTGGGGTCGTATTGTGCTGCGGCAGCTACCGCTTGGCAAGCTGCCTCCTGGAGGGAGCAGCCTCCGCTGTTCTCTCATACTCGTTTGCCTCCTCTCTAGTTATAAAATATCTCCTATTTACCTGAAAGTTAAAGAAGGCAGGAGTAGGAAGGGTAATATGGACGGCACGCTGTCTGTCAAAGATTAATCGGTACTGGAGGGACTGTTCGTTCCTCTCAAGACACTGGTAGCGTACCATTGCATTATAATCTAGGAAAACAGGTGACAACTTAGTGTCATTCCCTCTTATGGGTACACCAAGATAATTAGCTAAACGAGTTGCATAAATCCCACCAAATAAATCTCCCTCTTTAGCATTAAGATGTAACCTCCTCGCAATAATAGCCCCCAAGTTATATCGCTTATCACCTAACACCGCACACTTGAGGATACTAAGATCTGGAACGCAAAGGTGGCAGTGATCATGTTTACCGTTAATGCATCTGCCTACAAAGAGAGGAAAATAATGTATCGTAGGTGATGCGGAGCATCCTATGGTCATCCCCATGGACCTACCATCATCTCACCAAGTGCCAAGAGGACCTATGACATGAGCACGAGCTAGAGCTCTCGAGACCGAGGTGACTTCCTTCCTTAGTGATATCACATATGATCCACTCGAGACATGGCTACTACCTAAGTCTGAAATGTTGTGCATGGTTAGGTACCAAGAGGACCCTCCCGAAGATGCACGTGAAGACGGACAACTCTCCAAGTTCACGGAAGAAGAGAACCAACGGAAGGAGGCAAGAACAGCTCCCAGGTCCCGGACATCCGGCCCCTGGAGGTGTCATCTACGGCAACGGACCAGTGGCTAAGTCTACAGGGACCGGACATCCGGTGGCCAGCCCGGACATCCGGCCTCCACCCGGGAAATCCGGACACCGCCTATCCAGAAAGCTTCAAGACCGATCCCGCCAGCCCGGACATCCCCCGGCCCGGACACGGCTCCTCCACGAAGGCCCAGACATCCGGCCCGACACCCGGACATCCGGCCTCGTATGTCTGCGCACAGTAAAGGGCTGAGGCCCATGTACCCCTTCGCCCACCTAGACTATATATACTCCTCCTCCTCCCTCTTTCTAGGGTTAGCATTGTGATAGCTCATATGTGAGATAGAGCCTCGCTCATCCATCCAGATCTACTCCGTTGCGAGGGACCGACACCTCTTTGGATAAGATCCACTTGGATTCAAGACCCCTAATGGGAAGACCTCAAGACCTCCTCACGGAGAAGAACCAGTTACTCTATGTATCATCTCTTGTTGGATTTGGACTGTGTGATCTCTATGTGTACTCGGATATAACATATGTGTGACCTAATCTTGTTGGTTTGAGTGATTCTCTCGTGTTTTCCCTCGTGTTCTTAGTGTTCATCGCGGGATCCGCTCCTTTCGTGAAAGATCGAACATCTAGGGTTCCACCCTACATCATCTTGGTATCATGAGCCACGTTGATCATGATTTAGGAGCCTTCCCTCTTTGATTTCTAGCCTTGTTTTGTTGATTTTGCCCCTAATTCAAAAATTCCCCACAAAAATAGCCCCCAAATTTTTTTTTTGATTTGTTTGTGTGATGAAGTTTCGTTGGATTTGATCCATGGATTTCATGTGTTGCAGGTAGATCTAGCTTTCCCCCATCTTTTCCCCAATTTCCATCCAAAAAATCCCCCGAATTTTGCCCCAAAATTGCCTCTTCCGCACGGAGTTCTTCGAGTTCGTCCACGGATCCAGAGCCCGGACATTCGGCCCGACCCTCGGACATCCGGCCCTCAAGCCCGGACATTCGGCCCCTAACAGCATCACTTCCATCCACCGCCCCGTTTCCTGCCTAACCCTCGCCAAATTTTGCTCGAGTGCCCACATACACTTCCGCATACCACCATCCCTTCCGCATAGCACCACCGCTTTCCGCAAACACCACAATCGCTTACCCAGTACCAATTACGACAATTTTGACACATTTTGCTTTGAGAATTTGAGTTGCGGTTTCCATTTCCTAACGTGTTTCGGCCACTTAGGGAGAACATCACCGCCGATCATCTTCGCCACGGACTCGCCATCAACAACCACTCCACCATTTTGACACCATACCGTAAGCCATAACCGTAACCTCATCTTGGTATCGTGATATCATTATACATTCTTGCCATTGCATTGATAACCACCATAGCCCGATTTTGCGTATCTTACCTATCGACACTAGCCTTTGAGCATTGCTGGCAACGTCACTTGTGCACATTAGTGGTCATACTTTACATTGCATACATGCCATATCGTCTTGGTACATATCTTGGTATCATCTTTTGTGTCACAAAGTTGTCATCACATACACAATTGCTATCTTGGTTCGTGAAGTTTTGCATGAGAAAAGAGCTCAAAAGAGAAAGAGCCAAACAAAGCTTTTAAGCAAAAGGGAAAGATAAGCAAAGAGCTTATAAGAAAGAACCATAGCATCATACTACATTAAGATTGTCATACTCGATCATCTTGGATCATATCATCGGCAAAACATACATATAGAATACTTGGGATAGAAGTCGTTGCATTTTTGCTTAGTAGGTTGTGCACAAGTTTCGTATCCGCCTATTGTGCAATCATGCTAGCGTCTCTCTAGAGTTGTGCAACAAGATCATTTTCATGGATTCCACATTTTGGCTCAACCCTTGGTTGCACGACCCCACTTATCTATTTGCGTGTGTGTTTCCGTGTACCATATCTTGTTATTGGTCTACTTGTTGCATTTGCAAATTTGTGAATCTTTTCCAACATTATTGAAGCTCACTAACAATTGCATCAAATTTTGTGCCACCATCCTAACCAAGCTCCACCATAAGCTTTTACTTGTGTAGGTGTGAGAAACCGACAAGTTGGTACCAATTTTGCTATTTCCTTGTTCCACATCAGAGTGATCATTGATCCATCTTCAACATCGGTCAAGGTACATTTGGTACAAGTTCTTCTCCTTTGCCCACTAACATATTTTTCTTGCAATGATGGATAGGCCAAGTACTTCTACCAACCCACTCTTCATCGAGCAAGACAACGACATGTCCTCCTACGTCACAAAGAGCCACCTCTTTGGTACACAACGAGATTTGCATCAAGAGCAACAAGCAATAAATGAATGCATCGACAACCTCACCACCGACTTGCGACTCTCCGAGCAACGTACAAGAGAGTATTTCGACAACAAGCTCGACGACCACAAACAAGAGAATGACGCAAGAATGGACGAGATTCGTGCTTTGTTGCTTAACCGCTCTTCTACCACTTCGTCCTACTCAAGACGGAGCTGCTCGAGTCGACACTCCGACGACACCATCTCCGGCTCAAGTACTCCGACATCAAGCACTCTTCGATGAGCCGCGCGCCAAGACCGTCAACCGCAATCCTCTACATGACAACGACTCTCAAGAGCAAGCTCGCGTGCAAGAACATCGACACCGTCAAAACCAAGTGATGTGGAGCATCCTATGGACATCACCATGTCAAGAGTCCGTTCTACGAGTGACACATGCGACATATACTTCACATACACAAAGGTGAATCATCTCCTTTACACGTGCTCACTTGACCCCTTAGAGGATGGTATACTACTTGACACTTTTCCCGTGTGCATGCAAAGGTATTGTCGGAGCTTCACGGATGTTGAGGAGGAGTGCAAGCGCCAAGGAACAACTACACCATCCGCAAGGGAAATGTGGAAGCGAAGATGGAAAAAGACGGAGCTGCTGAAGGTACAGCGGCCGGACATCCGGCGCATGTGCAGCCGCCCAGGAGCTGCACTAATAGACGACCGAAAGTATCAGCGGCCAGACAGCCGGCGCCAGCTCGGACATCCGGAGCCTCAGCAACGCCCGGACATCCGGCGACCAACCCCGGAAATCCGACGACGACTATCCAGAGAAGATTGGATTGGCCTGTTCCAGGCCGAACATCCGTCCCGTGCCCCGGACATCCGGCCTCCCGCGAACGGCCGGACATCCGGCCCCCATCCTGGACATCCGGCGCCTGCCTGCGTGTAGAGTCGGGCCAAAGGCACATGTATCCCTTTCCCACTTACCCCTTCGTGGCTTAGACTATGAGTAGACAACCCCCTCCTCCATTCTAGGGTTAGCAAATGTGATAGCTCATTTAGAGATAGATCTTTGCTCATCCATCCGGATCTACTCCACCGAGAGAGACCGCGGCCTCTACGGAGAAGATCCTCTCGGATTCAAGACCCCGCAAGGGAAGATCCGTCTAGGTTATTATCAAGACCTCCTCATGGAGATGAAGTTTACCTTGTATCTTTCCTTTTGTTGTTCTTGTACCTTGTGGATCTTGTGTGTTTGATTGTCTAGTGGATTTGTGATTGGACTTGTTCTTGAGTGTTTCCCCTTGTAATTTCTCTCCGTTCTTCCCCGTGTTCTTCGTGTTCTTCGAGGGAATCCACTCCAATCATGAAAGATCGGCCTACACCGGGTTAGCCCCGTATCATATGGTATCATGAGCCACTTTTATCACGTATTTGGAGTCCCTCCCACCGTTTTCTCACCTTCTTTTGCTTGATTTCATCCTAAATTAAAAAATCCATGTCGGTGTCAAAACCGGCGGATCTCGGGTAGGGGGTCCCGAACTGTGCGTCTAAGGTCGATGCTAACAGGAGACAGGGGACACAATGTTTACCCAGGTTCGGGCCCTCTCTATGGAGGTAATACCCTACTTCCTGCTTGATTGATCTTGATGAATATGAGTATTACAAGAGTTGATCTACCTCGAGATCGTAATGGCTAAAACCCTAAAAGTCTAGCCTGTATGACTATGAGTATGATTCTTCTCTATGGACTAAGCCCTTCGGTTTATATAGACACCGGAGAGGGCTAGGGTTATACAAGGTTGGTTACAGAGAAAGGAATCTTCATATCAGGATGCCAAGCTTGCCTTCCACGCCAAGGAGAGTCCTATCCGGACACGGGAGATAGTATTCGGTCTTGTATCTTCACAGCCATCACTCTGGCCCTCATACCATAGTCCAGACGTCCGAGGACCCCCTAATCCAGAACTCCCTGAATCCACACACAAAATAGCCCCCAATTTTTTTGTGATTTGTTTGTTTGATGATGTTTTGTTGATTATGATCCATGGATTTGCTTGGTTTCGAGTGGATCTAGCATCTCCCCAAGTTTTCCCACCTTCCATCAACGAAATTTCATTAATTTTGCCTCCAAAATCATCAATTTTCGCTCCAAATCGAGTTTCGAAGTCCAAATCCCGATCTAGAATCGTCGGGGCGGACATCCGGGCCCCAAGGTGGACATCCGGCTCCTAGAGCACCAAGTCTGCATGTTTCTGGACACTGACCCCCGGATATCTGGCCCCCACCCCCGAATTTCCGACCCCTGGGATTTCAGCCTCACGTGTTTCATCGTTTTGACCATAACTTTCACATCCGGAGTCCGATTTTCGTGTTCTTTAGCTCGTTGAGTAGCTATTGACATCCCCCATCCATATAGATAGGTTTCAACACCATTTGAGTCCATCAATTTTTTGGCACTTTGACATCTTTGCCTAGGGCTCCCACCATATCATCCGCATAACCACCACCGACTTCCGCAACCTAACCCATTTTGTTCCTTATAGCATTTGAGCTTGTTTGAGTTGTGGTTTGTGTCTCCTAAGGTGTTTCGGCTACTTAGGGATCGTGCTTTCAACTACAACGCCGTGTATAGCCCATCATACCCTTCCGCCACCATACCTCATTTTGACCGGGTTTCCACCAATACTTCCGCAACCATCACCGCATTCCCGCTACCACCATTTTGACATTTGACGTTTGAGATTATGAGTGTGCGGTTTTTCCATTTCCTAGGGTGTTTCGGCTAACTAGGAACGGCTCGGCATCAAGAGCACAACCACTCATCATCGCCAAGGACGGTAACCTCGACGACACCGTTGTATATTCCCATTGCAATTGCATTGATAACCCCTAGCCCATTTTGCATCACTTGCCTATCGAGACTAGCCATTTGAGTATTGCCGGCAACGTTACTTGTGCAAATTAGTGATCATTGATCTACACCTTCCATTGCATACATACCATACCATATTGGTATCATATCATCTCTTGTGTCACAAGATTGTTCCCATATACACAATTGCTATCTTGGTTTGTGCATTTCAGATAGTGGCTATCCAAAAAAAGAATAAGCTTTTAAGCAAAAGAGAAAGAGCAAAGAAGCTTGTAAGCAAGAGCCATAGCATCGTATCATAGTGCATTACAATATATCATATGGTATCATATCCGATCCTCTTGGATCATCTTGTGCTAAAGCACCGGAACATCATACATATATAGCATACTTGGGATAGAAAGTTCATACATTTCGCATCTTATAGGTTGTGCACAAGTGTCGTATCCGCCTATTGAGCAATCATGCTAGCGTCTCTCTTGAGTTGTGAAACACGAGCGTTTTCCGTGGATTCCACATTTTGTGCTCATTCCTTGGTTGCACGACCCCATTTTATCTATCCGTGTGTGCATTTTTGTGTGCAACATATTTCTATTGGTCTACTTGTTTCACTTGCGAATTTGTGAATCTCTTTCAACATTATTGACTCTTGCTAACATTTTGCATCAAATTTTTGTGCCACTATCCTCACAAAGCTACTCCATAAGCTTTACTTGATAGGTGTGAGTGAACAAGTTCGGCACCAATTCCACTATTCTTTCATTTCACATTGAGTGAAACCGGATACATTCTCAACTTTGGGAAAAGGTAACTTGGTATTGTTTATCTCATTTCCCAGTCACCTCTACTCGAGTCTTGTGATGGATAGGCAAGGCATTTCACCTCCTTCGATCTACAACAACAACGACGAGTTTGATGCCAAGAAAAACTACACTGACGCCAAGATGCAAGCTCAAATGGAAGAGATCAAGGCCCTCATCAAGTCCTACAAGCAATCTTCCTCATCTTCGAGAAGACGCTCAAGAGCACATGCCTCCGAGCTACCATCTCCAGCAAGATCACATCGGCATCGACACCACCACCGACAAGAACGTGAAGGTCAAGAGCTCAACACCAACCACTGCTCAACAACTTCACCATCTCCCTTGGCATCTTCGCCAAGTGACTTCAAGGCATCTTCGCCTACGGACATACGGCATCTTCGCCAACAAGCACCTCAAGACTACGCTCAAGAGAAGCTCCCCAAGCTCAAGTCCGCGACTTCCACGAGCTACTACGACCTCGACACCGACCACAAGATTCGTTTCCGTGGGACTCAAGAACCCGAGGAGTATATCGAGTGGGAGCGCCTAATGGACGACTACCTCAAGCTACATCAAGTTCCTCCCGAAGATCAAGTGAAATGCGCCACAATGAACTTCCATGACTACACATCGGCATGGTGGCTTCACACACCTTCAGAGAGCTACGACATGAGTTGGCTCAAGACGAAGAAATGCGCCACAAGGAGATCAAGAATGCCTTGTGACGAGCCAGCGTGGACGACCCCATTTCGATGAAGTTCCACTTCATGATGGGATTGCACAACGACATCTCCAAGACTATCTTCCTCAAGAACTACAAGTCCTTCGACGACAACTACATTGGTGCTCTCAAGGCAGAATAAGAACTCATGAAGGCTAAAGCTTCTCCACCCCAAGCACACTTCTCGAAGACCAAGCTCCAAAACAACGAGCACGAGGCTAGTACCACCACGATGTCCAAGCCCGACGAGCTCCAAGACGACGCTCCCAAGTTCGACTTCACCGCCATCCCTCTTTGTGGCATTGATGATGCCGAGTCTACTTCGACTCTTTTTCAAGATGGTGCGGCGATCACTACAAGTACGGAGCCTCTCAAGGAACATGATTTGGAGGCGAGCGACAAGGTGGCGAGCAAGGATGATGCTTCCATCTTAGGAGGCGGGAGTGATGATGTGCCATCTTCGGCCTTCATTCATGGCGACGGTGATGAGATTATCGAGAATGGGATTTTTCCCTTCGGTCATGGAGAAGAGTGATGATGTGCCATCTTCAGCCTTCATCCACATCGACGGCGATGAGATGGTTGAGTATTTCACCTTGACCACGGCAACGTATGATGACTTGAGTGACTTGTGCCACCATATTGAGAGTGAGTTCACCACTAGCCCCATATATGACGAGTTGCCCCAATTCCCATGTGAGGAAAGCCACAACCCCCACCACTTGAGTGAGATGAGTGACTCCACCATACGTGAGATTGAGTGCACCTACCTTGAGGGAGGGAGTAAACCACCACATAGAGAGAATCTGATAGTTGATAGGTCTCGTGAGGCCATTTACATTTCTAACAACTTGACCTCTACCTCTATTGTGTCTTCCCATTTGGTGCTAGGTCCCATATATGATGACGTGCCGATTCGCGACAACTACGTCCTCCCTTTGGACAAGACGATGGCCATGGTGGAATATGATGCACCCCCACACGGTTCCATAAAGATGAAGATGACCACCATTTGGTCTTTCCCACCTCACCTACACCACTTGAGTGGAATGAAAACGGTAACATAGGTGACGGTGATGCTCTAGTCCCACTAGTGGATATTCTTGACATTGATTGCTTGCATGATGTTGATCAACCTATTACCATGCTTCATGCTAGCGAGACTTCCCTATGTGATGATTTATTACCCATTTATGATGAGTATGATGATTCTCATGTTGAGTCTATTAGGTATGATGCAATGTTACATAGGATTTCTTGTGACAATTCTTTAGGTCACATCATGTTTGACAATCCGCTGGACTTGTCATATGCTATGCATGAGATCTACCATATGTCATATTTGCAATCTCTTCATAGTAACTATGCTTGTGCCATTAAAATAAACCCAATTTGCACATATGGCATAGATGACAAACCCATGGTGTCGGTGTCAAAACCGGCGGATCTCGGGTAGGGGGTCCCGAACTATGCGTCTAGGCGGATGGTAACAGGAGACAAGGGACACGATGTTTTTACCTGTGTTCGGGCCCTCTCGATGGAGGTAATACCCTACTCCTGCTTGATTAATATTGATGATATGGGTAGTACAAGAGTAGATCTACCACGAGATCAGAGAGGCTAAACCCTAGAAGCTAGCCTATGGTATGATTGTTGTCCGTCCTACGGACTAAAACCCTTCGGTTTATATAGACATCGAATAGGGTTCGGGTTACACAGAGTCGGTTACAATGGTAGGAAATCTACATATCCATATCGCCAAGCTTGCCTTCCACGCCAAGTAAAGTCCTATCCGGACACGGGACGGAGTCTTCAATCTTGTATCTTCATAGTCCAGAGTCCCAAAGATGATAGTTCGCTATCCGGACACCCCTAGTCCAGGACTCCTCAAGAGCCCTGAACCAGGCTTCAATGACGACGAGTCCGGCGCGCACATTGTCTTCGGCATTGCAAGGCGAGTTCCTCCTCCGAATACTTCACAGAAGGTTTTGAACACAAGGATAGTGTCCGGCTCTGCAAAACAAGTTCCACATACCACCGTAGAGAGAATATTTTTTGCACAGATCCGCTGATGTATTTCGCGGCGTGACATCACACCACGTCCAAGCCTTTATTCGAATCGTTTTTTACTGTACCACCTCAGCGCGTTTAGCGAGGCGGTTTCCTTGGCACGTCTTATCAAAGCGTAGATCGTGCCTCCTTATTCCGGGATTCTCATCAATACGGACGTGGGTAACCCAACTGCGCCATTGATCGCGGGCGCTTGGGAGGCAAACGAAGTTTTACTAGGCTGGTGGGGACGCATAGCTTCATTCGCCCATATAAGGATAAGGATCCACCTTTTTCCATCTACACCCTCTTCCTTCTTTGCTTATCCATTCCTCAAGACTCGAGCTCCAAATACCAAGTCCGCACATCCTTCCTCAACCTTCTCCAAATGCCATGTCCGGAGCGGGATGCAAGTGGATGGCCTCCTCCGTCACGGAGGGGCACATCGAAAAGGCTGCGGAAGCCGGATACTTGTCCGGCGACATCGCATGTCGACTTCCCCAACAAGGGGCAGCTCATCCCCACCCCTAGGCCCCATGAGAGGGTGGTGTTCCTCACCCACTTCCTCCACGGACTAGGTTTTCCACTTCACCCATTTGTCCGGAGGCTCATGTTCTACTACGGCCTGGATTTCCACGATCCGCCCCAAACTTCATCCTCAATATCTCGACGTTTATCATCGTAGCGAGGTTTTCCTCTCGCATCCAGCCCCACTTCGGTTTATGGTTGAAGACCTTTAGCGTCAAGCCGAAGATAGTGGCGGCCGACAAGCAGTGCGGAGGCGCCATGGCGGCGTGATGCCCAACGGTACGTGGCTTGAGGGCTCCTGCGTGGAGACCATCAAGGGGTGGCGATCCGGGTGGTTCTACATCACCGAGCCGCGCGTCTCCAAGTGGGCGGCGCCCCGAATTCAGATTCTGGCTTCCCCACACGGCTCACATCATGGAAAGAGATGGGCTCGACGTAAGTGATTGAAGAGTGACCGACTCCAAACCTGCGTCCGAAACCCGGTGGACAAGAAGCTCAAGCTTGTCAACGTAGTCGAGTTATGCTCATCCGCCGGATTCTCCCATGCCAGAACGGGCCTTCAATTTGTGGGAGTTTGATCCGGCACAAAGACCGGATTTGAGCCGCTCTTCGACACTACGTCACGAAGATGCACGGAAGGTGCTTTGTTCAAGGGCGCTGAAGCTCCGCATCCGCTACCGAAGATCGCGATTCCGCTCGCAAGATCAAGCCAGCGAGGTAAGTTATTTTACCCTTTATGGGACTCTTTTTTTTTCATAGTTTGACTCTATGCGGGATCTAAAACTCCCTAACCTTTGGACAGATCTGGTTGAAGACGTCCCGACAGATTAACCGTCCGGCTCCCTTGCCGAAGACCAGCTGGACGCCCGCTGACGGGCTGCTGGTTCCGGCACCTCACGTGGTGCCGGAGAAGAAGGCTAAGAAGGAGGCCACGGGAACTCGAAGGAGCTCCCGGCCTTGAGAATCTTTGTCGAGACTCTGAGGTAGAATCCTCTCCTGAGAACGAGGAGGAGGAAAAAGAAGCCTCTCCCCTAGCGGGGGGAGAGAAGAAAAGGAAGGCCGCCCCGACTGGGGAGGCCGGAGGGTCCAAGAAAGGAAGGACCCTTCCTCCGGACTTCTCCACCAATGTCGACAACGACGAGGAGGAGTGGCCATCAAGGGCCAAGCCCCTGGCGAGATCGTAAGTGTCCGGATTCCAGAATAACTAATGACTTTTTATTTGTCGCATAGCGTCTTCTAATGCCGAATATAACCATGTAGCCCGCCCAGGGCAGGCTCGCCGCTTCGTCGGCGGCTCCTCGGATTCGCTTGGATGTGAATAGCACTTCACTTCCGACCGCCTCCTCTCCTCGTGACGCAGATGACACCACGGTGGAGTCCCAAAAGGGGCCCAACCAGGAGGAGGTGGTCCAGGAGGCGCCGCAAGGCGACCTCCCGGACTCCGGGCGCAAAGGGGGCAAAACCCCGGAGGGCTCTAAGTCCGGCCCTGTCGGAACTCTGCATCGAACCTTCAAGTGGTTCCGAAGTCCGACAGCGGCCCCTTCGAAGAAGGGCAAGATCGCGACGCCGATGACCTCCGGCCCAACCGGAGGCACCGGATAGCTTGTTGGAGGCGCTTAACGGCGCCTCCATCGACGAGGAGCACCGCACTATCATGAGTGCGGTGGTCCAGAAGTTCGATCCGCCAAGAGCGGGTGGCTGAAGCCCGCACTCACCTTCTAACGGGCTTTGAGGTAAGTTTAGAATATGTAAAAATATTACCGCATAGACAAGAGTCTCGATGCTTAGTTCGGCGTTAGGAAAGAAAAGCCGGATCGAGGATGTAAAATGATATCTGAAGGAGTTTAACATAAGTATGTCAATATGGGAATGCAGCTTGCTTATTTCTTGACCTCTGCCGCTATTGGAGGTCAATGCATTGAAGCAGAGCCTCGAGCGGTCCGAGAACGAGCTCGGCCTTGCCAAGAAGCAGCTTGAGGACAAGGAAGGTGAGTAATACCTTATTAAAGTAATACCTTATAGAAAGGATTTGGTTGCAAAAAATGACAAGAATAACGTGAGTATTGTTGGGGCCACGAACGAGGTGGCGACCCTGAAGGAAGCGGTGACCGCGGCCGAAAACAAAGCGGCCACGGAGCGCACTGAGCGAGAGAAGGGGGAGGCGCAGCTGGCGGAGGTACGGCAAGAGCTCCGTGCTCGTGGAAAAACACGAGGGTTTGGAGCGTGACTCAAGACCCGAGAGTCCGAGCTTGCCTCGGCTCTTGAGAGTGCCAAGGCCGCTAAGGCCGAGCCGAAAAGCCCTCCGTGAGATTGAGGCGATGAGGAAGATAGCGGCGGGTAAGGCATTCTTTATGCAAAGCAAGCATGTGAAGGTGAATTATCTGTTACTTACCCGAATCCGGAGCTCTCCAGAGCATTCGCAGATCTGCCCTACAAGCAGTGTCCGATCTTGCCGCTTTCTACCGAGCCGAGGAGGGAAGCGCGACGGAGAAGGTGTTCTCGTCTCAAGATGTTGAGGCGGACATCCGTGCCTGAGCGACCGGTGAAGCGGTGGTCGAGCTCCTAAGGTCGCCGAACAGGCCATGAAGGGCCTCATAGTTCGCCTGTGGCCAACGGAAGCCATGCAGGAGTTACTTGGGTTGGTAAGGCGGTGGTGGATACCACCAAGGCTTGAAGTCATCAAGCGCTCGGCCTGCATCGAAGGTGCTCAGAGGGCCCTTGCCCGTGCTAAGGTGCACTGGGGCAAGCTGACGGTGAGAAGCTTGTGAAGGACGGACCACCACGGGTAAGGAGCATCGCAAGCCCGAAATGTATTATGAGGGCGTCTCAAGGGTGCCCGCGATAAGCGGGTGAATGCTCCAAAGATGTAATTTCTCAATAGACTCGCATTTGTTATCCTCAGAGGCTGAAAACTTGTTCATATGCGCTAAGCAACGCTTGTGAATTTAAAATATTACCTTCATGCGGCTGTTTATCAAAATTTGAGAGATGGCAAGTCGTTATTTCAGCCCCCATGCCACGCAGTCTTTGGGGTGTTTGGGATAAACTTGAGCGCTCTTGTTCCCATTCTTGGGTCCTTCGAGGAGGCGCTCAACGCAACGTAACAAGGCAACCGGACTTATAGTGCTTGAACACTCTCACTTAGCCATAGAATTCTATAATTTTAAATTTCGCGAAGCCCTGTTATTCGAAGACCGAATTCGGGCGCTTATCCACGCCTTGGCGGACAATGCCGGCTCCTCGCTCTAAGCGGCATAAGTCTTTAGGGACCGAAAAAACCTCTCGAATAGCGACCAGCTCTCGCCTATCATGACGGTCAATTTTAGCTTTCTCCCTTTGAGGTGCTCAACCCAGCTCAACCGGGCACAATCGCAGGTGGTTCTCCCAACGCTACCTTAGCCGATATAACGGAACGTAAGGTACCAAAACATGGGAGCCGCAAACCCAACTATTGACCCAAGACATGATTCGGAGCCGATGCATATAATGCTATAAGTTCGGGGTGCCGCACTTGTGAAAGTGTTCGGACTTGTCACACCATGTTTTTTGGGGTACATAAGCCCCTGGTGTGGTGGTCGTACCAAATTGTACGGTTGCGCAATGTCATAGATGAACATATACAATGGGAAAGGATGCAATATTAGGCAAGAGCTATATATTGTTTATTCAAAAGAAACTTCAAATAAAAGCGAGCGATACAAATTTGGCGATAAGCAAGGTGCAGGATTTTGACATGTCCCCTTCCAGGGTAAGTTTTGCGGTGTGGTATGTAAAGCAGGTGTCTTGCTCGTAATCAGTTTTCTGCTTCCCCTGGCTGTTGCATCGTGTAGTCGGCACGAATGCTTGACAGGCTTCTGGAGAACAGAGTCCTGAAAGTAAAAAGAAAAAGAAAAAAAAGAAAGAAAGGAATGACACAAACGGTAGCCCCCAGTGCGGTCTAGCCGCATTCTGGGCATGCCGTGGTCGTGGCCCATCCTCTATGCCCATGGTGCTTCAGAGCGCAATTACGTGCGCGTAGTACTGGCTTCGCGAGTTCGCGAGGGATGGGGTTGGGGCCGGATTGCTACGCTTGCTCGGATCGTGCCAGGCGGTCTTATAGTAGGTTACTCCAGGCGCGCTTGACGGTGTCCGGACGTTTAATAGCCGGACTCGAGAATTGCCTTAAGAGGCTGCTTTGTACTTCCGCCGCTAGGGCCGCCGTATGCTCCTCCGCTCGAGAGAGGCGTTCGGTGTTCCATTGACCGTGATTACTCCTCGAGGGCCTGGCATTTTGAGCTTGAGGTATGCGTAGTGCGGCACCGCATTGAACTTTGCAACGCGCGTTCGTCTCGAAAGCAAAGGCGTGATAGCCGCGAACGGGACTATGTCGAAGATTAACTCTTCGCCGAAGTTATCCGGGATCCAAAGACCACTTCGAGTGTGACCGAGCCTGCACAATTGGCCTCTACACCTGGTATGACGCCTTTAAAGGTCGTCTTTGTGGGTTTAATCCTTGAGGGTCTATGCCCATTTTGCGACCGTATCCCGGTAAAGCAGTTCAGGCTCTTTGCCGCCGCCGGCCCATCGTGACTCTAGTGAGGTGAAATCCGTCAATGATTGGGTCAAAACCAATGCGGCGAATCCGCCGTGGCGGATGCTAGTGGGTGGTCCTTCGATCAAAAGTGATCGGGCAGGAGGACCACGGGTTGAACTTTTGGGGCGATCGCTCCATCGCATATACCTCCCTTAGTGCACTTCCGCTCCCTTTTGGGTATGTGGGTTGCGTATATCATGTTCACCGTCCGCACTTGTGGGGGAAGCCCTTCTGTCCTCTATTGTTCGGCGGCCGGGGCTCCTCCTCGTCATCGCTATGCAGCCCCTTGTCATTGAGTTCGGCATTTAACTTGAGTATTCGATCCAAATTGGACAGGCCCTGAGTATTTCTTTTGAACGGCTTTTTCCGCTGACCGGGTTTAGAGCCTCTGAATCCGGCATTGATCGCCGTATTTTCAGCATTATCGCCGTTAATGCGGCGCTTATGCTTGTTGCGACGCCGACCTGCCATTGCTGTCCTTGGTATCCGAACTACCGTGGTTTTTGGTTAGGTTGTTGCCGCGAGCTAGCCATTTGTCCTCTCCGCGAAGCGGGTCATGAGTGATGTGAGGGCTGCCATGGATTTCGCTTTTTCCTGTCCTAGGTGCCGCAAGCCACTCGTCATGATGTTATGTTTGAAGGCTGCGAGGGCCTCTGCATCCAGGACAATCAACGATTTGATTTTTCTTGGTTAAGAACCATGTCCGTAATTGTTCCGCCGATTCATCCGCTGCTGAATTATGTGGCTTAGGTCATCGGCGTCTGGTGGTCGCACAAATGTGCCCTGGAAGTTATCAAGGAATGCTACTTCCAAGTCTTCCCAACAACCAATTGATTCTGCTGGCAAGCTGTTGAGCCAATGTCGAGATGGTCCTTTAAGCTTGAGTGGGAGGTATTTGATGGCGTGTAGATCATCACCGCGGGCCATGTGGATGTGAAGGAGATAGTCCTCGATCCAGACCGCAGGATCTGTGGTACCATCGTATGATTCGATGTTTACGGGTTTGAAGCCCTCAGGGATTTGATGATCCATTACTTCATCTGTGAAGCATAGTGGGTGTGCGGCGCCTCTATATTCGGCTATATCGCGACGCAGCTCGGATGAGCTTTGTCTACTGTGTTCGGCCCGGCCGGAATTGCTGTATCCGACGTGACGGTTGTCATCACGTGTTGTGGGGCGCCCACGCGATCCGTAGATCGATCTTATTTGCCTTGCCTTGTCCTCCAATATGTCTCGCAAGTCTGGCGCATTTCCCCGTGGCTTTGTACTTTTCGTGCGGCCGAGTGCGGTTTTGGTGGAGGGCCTAGAGGCCTCTCCGTCATGATGGCCGGTCGGCCGCATCATGCGCCGGTGATGTAGGGTTGTGTGCTTCCTCCTCTAATTGGGGTAGCAGCTTGTGTTTTGGGTAGCTTTTGGAGGGGCGTTCGAGTTCGTACTCCTCGGCTGCAAGGACTTCAGTCCATCTGTCAGCTAGCAAGTCTTGGTCAGCTCTAAGCTGCTGCTGCTTTTTCTTGAGGCTGCTTGCCGTGGCCATAAGCCTGCGTTTAAAACGCTCTTGTTCGACGGGATCCTCTGGCACGACGAATTCGTCGTCGTCGAGGCTTGCCTCGTCTTCCGAGGGGGCGCATAATTATCGCCCTCTACCTCTCTTTTCTCGCCAGACCGTCAGTGCGGACTTGCTTCTCCCTCCTCCCGTGGAGTCCTGCCGAGGGGGTCGTCTTCGCACCGTCCGGTATTATTGTCTCCGTGCCGGAATCATCGCTTTATTGTGGCAGGATTTAGAGCGGCGCCACCGACGCCGGGCTTGGGTTGTTTCTTGGAGGGTCATCCTCCGTTGTTCCATCGCCATTCCCATCTTTTGGGATGTCCACCATGTATATGTCATATGACGAGGTGGCCTTCCAGCGTGCCGTGGCGCCGGTTTTGATCGCCTCTCAAGCACCGTCGTCCATACCGGCCGATGTCTTGAGTCGAAGTCGAGCATGTCGGTTAAATCATCAACAGTGGCTACAAAGTGGGTGGTGGGTGGGCGTTGAATTTCTTCGTCGTCCGAATCCCAACCTTCTGATCAGAGTTCGCCAGGGCTCTCGACAAAGAGAGAGACTTTAATGAGTTCAGGATATCGCCAAAGGGCGAAGTGCTTTGAAAGACGCCCGCGGCGGTGAACTCCATAATCGGCGCCCCCGGATTCGACCGGGCGGGCGCTGGAGGTTCGGAGTCCGGAAAGGAGTCCGCACTGGAGTCATGAGCTTCGTAAGCGACAGGGATGGTGTTCGGCTCAATCGCCGTAGAGATTCCAGCCCCGAGGCGGTGTCCAACCAACCGCCCTCGATCGGCAAAACCGCTCCGGATTAAGGGTCGGAGCGGCATCGGTGCGGCCTCCGTGGCACTGTTGAGCGGTAGAGCTAGATCGCACCCATCGAGACAAAGGCACGCCGCTTCGGCCGTGGCTCGAATCCGTCGAAGATCAAGTCTCCGCGGACATCGGCCGTATAGTTCAAGCTTCCAAATCTGACCTGATGGCCAGGCATAGCTTTCAATCTGCTCCGGATGGCCTAGCGAATTGGGCCGCATGATGCAAAGCCGCCGAATACGAAGATCTGTCCGGGAGAAAATCTCACCGGATCAAGGCGTTGTCGATGATTGAAGGAGCCATCGGGCCTATAGGTGACGCACGTAGGAACTCTCAATGAAAGCACCATTGTCGGTGTCAAAACCGGCGGATCTCGGGTATGGGGTCCCGAACTGCGTCTAGGCGGATGGTAACAGGAGACAAGGGACACGATGTTTTTACCTGTGTTCGGGCCCTCTCGATGGAGGTAATACCCTACTCCTGCTTGATTAATATTGATGATATGGGTAGTACAAGAGTAGATCTACCACGAGATCGAGAGGCTAAACCCTAGAAGCTAGCCTATGGTATGATTGTTGTCCGTCCCCATTTTGACTAAAACCTTCGGTTTATATAGACACCGAATAGGGTTAGGGTTACACAGAGTCGGTTATAATGGTAGGAAACCTACATATCCGTATCGCCAAGCTTGCCTTCCATGCCAAGGAAAGTCCTATCCGGACACGGGATGGAGTCTTCAATCTTGTATCTTCATAGTCCAGGAGTCCGGCCAAAGATGATAGTTCGGCTATCCGGACACCCCCTAGTCCAGGACTCCCTCACATGGTTATTGGCATTTGTTTTTTCTTGGGATGATATTGATATGCTCCCTTTGCATCATTTATCTCATATGCCATGCCTTGACCACCTAGCTTTGAATATGCATTGTTTGGGATGTTGTCCATTTTCTCCATATAATGTTTCCGATATTGCTCATGAGGAGACCCCCATAGTTTCCTCATACATTTTAGGAGATTTTGATTCATCCTATCCATTGCATAATCCCAATAATTATGTGCACAATATGCTCCCCATGAATAAACATGCTATTGATGTGCCATATATTGTACGCTCAATTTGCATCCCCGTCGTGTTATAAATAACAACTATTCTTTCATGATGGATGACATGTTCTTATACCATGCTTCCAATTTCTTTGAGCAATGCTTATCTTGTGCTAACTCACACATGCACATACACATCATAATGGATGATGTGTACATTTACTACGCACACAATTTCTTTGGTTTGTGTCTCTTTTGTGTAGGTACCCATGATCACTTGTCAATCTCGCAATCCCATCAGTTGACAAAACGAGATCTAGAGAGCAATGATGACTTGGGATCCCATGGTGATAGAGGCAAAGGTGTCCCGATGTTTCGATGAGATGGTGGCTATCGTTTTCTGTGGGAGTCGACCTTGACGATCCGACTACGAACATGCGAGACATCGCGCCTTAGCAATCGCTAAACCAACTTCCGAGGGTTATTGACCACGCCGAGCACGATCAACTCGACCACGAGGGCATGTTTCCGCGAGCAAACGAAGAACAAGCAAGACACTAAGATTGCAATCTGGATATTGCGAATATAAGAGGAAAGCTTTATTAATGAAGGTGGGGGTTCTGTGACGCCTTGGTCCGGGTCGTTGAACACAAACGAAGTACGCGAAGTTGCAGCTATGGCGAACTTTTAACCTAAACAAAACCCAAAGTCTAAACGGTGCCCTAAGGGCTATATATATGGAGGAAGAGGAGGGGAATTTCGTGGCCCCTGGGGGAGGGGTCCGAAACCAACCCTATCTCTTGTTTCCTCACACATACGGACTCTAAAAACAGCCTATACTCAAGTATTTCGAAATTACATGGGCCTGGCCCAATAATAAGGTGGCGCAGCACTTATAATAGCCTCTGGACGAAATTTATGAAGTGGCATCTTGTATATTTCGTCCAAGGCTTCATGCACTCATTATGGTAGCTTCAAAGTCCTGAAATCATCACTTGTAACTCCGTTCTTGTTCCCCTTACGCATGCCATCATCTCCATGCTTGGTCTTGCTCCAGTGTTCATCTCTCTTATCCATGACAGGCTCTTCATTTGTAAGCAAAACAAATGTATCCAATTTAGGCAGCATCATATTCTCATGAACATTAGAATCATTACCAAGAAACGAAAGTACCTGATAACTTAATTGGCGTGCGCGAGCTCTAGTAATTGGTCCCTTATATGTGGTAGTAGGGGTTGTGGGTGTAACAATGGTATTGATGTCCTCATCACATGGATTGTCTTTCCCACCGCTCTCTTCGCGCAAAGACTTCACGCATTTCTTTTACACGGCCCTCACTTGGCTATGGGTTATTGTCCAATACATATTCTGTGCCCATCTTGCCATGTTCACTTTGCATGATATGCCCATTCCTATGCCTTTGCCATGCATTTATGACCCATGCTTTGCATTACACATGATCATTGATTCTACTACTTGTATGTGTATTTGCAAGCTTGGTGGAGATATTGTTTATTATTGCCATGTTCCACCTATGACCCATTCCTATGATGATACTACGATCTTGCTTTGTGTTCGTGCTTGCGATATGTCATGTGCATTGCCTATGCCTATTATTTTCCCACCTGGCATGATTGCCATGATTTCCTCTAGTATGTTGCATCTTCACACTACTAGCTTGCACGACTTGATTACTATGATTGCTTGCCTTGTTGCATCACCAATGACTCATACTTTCTCCTTTCATGCGGTTGATGACAACCATTACCATGCTTTGCACATGATTCGTATTGTTTCTTGTCATATATCTCCATATGTTGCCTCTCTCATGCTAGATGATTTGCCATGTATTGAGTGCAACAATGCCCTTAGTCTTGATAATGAGTTTGCCCCCATAACATTCTCACATATATTTGGAGATTTTGACATATTCCTTGTGAAGCATGCTTGTCTTACCTCTTTTCACCATATTCCTCGTGCCATGAATATAGCCATTGTTGCATCATATTATTCATGCACTTGTGCTACTAAAGGTTATGTGCAAAAGAAGAGAACCATCATGATGGATGATGTGTTTATCTACCATGCGCATAATGCTCTTTGCTTTGTTTTGTGCATGTGTAGGATACTTGGACTTTGTATCGACTTCCACTTCACGTGAGTTGACCATTTGAGCTCTTGAGAGCGAGCCTCATACATTCGACCATGACTCGCTTCTACACCACCTTTACTACCACTTCGGCATTGTGAAGAACGCACAAGGACACGCCTTCAAGGTGACATATTTCTTGAGCATGGATATTACGGATCATACTACTTGTGTTGCTTGCACCATGAGACTTATTGTTCATCTTGGACCACTTGATTGCACACATGTTAGAGATCTTGCTTCGAATTGTCATTTTCACCATCCCATGCATCATGATATATATGCCTTGTGTGTTGCATCCAATTATTGGATTATTTGCTCCTATCACATGCTTGGTTGCAACAAATATCATTTCTTCACATATGCTATGTCCCATTGATTGTCACATGATTGACTTGATTGCCTCACACATGATGAACAATTGCTCTTTCTATTGTGTTGAGTGCCACACTATCTTCACTACACCCTATGCACGTTATGCTTTGATTGTCTTGCACTTGACTCATGTGTTTAGACACTTCATTTTATTTGGTGTTGTGAATGATTCATATGCCTACCATAGACCTTTCATTGAGCTATTTGTGAATGCTTGTTATGACTTTGAGGTAGATGCTTATTCTCTTGTTACATATATTTGCATTACTAGCTCACACTTACATGCTTGTCTGCATGATATCTTTGCTTGTGCTCGATTGATATGCTTACATGCCATGTCACAATCCTTTGTCACACCATATGCTCTGCATGATGACGACACTTGTTGGGTGAATCACCTCTTGAGTGCTTGGTTTTGCACTAACGCTAACCACATTTGTTTTTCCAAGTGTTTGTTGTCCTTGCTCCTTTTGAAGGAATCACTATACGCTGCGACATTGGAGAGTGCCCATTTCGAGCTTCATGATGACAATTACTTGGTGAACATCCACTTCTACACAGCGAAGCTATCTCTTTTCCATGGTGATTTGGTAGGTCGGATCTTTCCCAAGGGGGGGGGGGAGATGATGCGAAGCATCCTATGGACATCACCATGTCAAGAGTCCGTTCGGCGAGTGACACGTCATGACATCTACTTCACATACAACAAAGGTGAATCATCTCCTTTACATCGTGCTCACTTTACCCCTTCGAGGATGGTATACTACTTGACACTTCTCCCGTGTGCATGCATAGGTATTGTCGGAGCTTCACGGATGTTGAGGAGGAGTGCAAGCGCCAAGGAACAACTACACCATCCGCGAGGGAAGCGTGGAAGCGAAGACGGAAGAAGACAGAGCTGCTGAAGCTATAGCGGCCGGACATCCGGCGCCTGTGCAGCCGCCCAGGAGCTGCACCAACAGACAGCCGAAAGTATCAGCGACCGGACATCCGGCGCCTCAACAACGCCCAGACATCCGGTGACCAACCCCGGAAATCCGGCGACGACTATCTAGAGAAGACTGGAATGGCATGTTCCAGGCCGGACATCCGGCCTCCCAGAGGCGAACGGCCGGACATCGGACCCCCAGCCCGGACATCCGGCGCCTGCCTGCATGCAGAGTCGGGCCAGAGGCCCATGTATCCCTTTCCCACTTATCCCATCGTGGCTTAGACTATAAGTAGACATCCCCCTCCTCCATTCTAGGGTTAGCAAATGTGATAGCTCATTTAGAGATAGAGCTTTGCTCATCCATCAGGATCTACTCCAGCGAGAGAGACCGCGGCCTCTACGAAGAAGATCCATCTTGGATTCAAGACCCTGCAAGGGAAGATCCGTCTAGGATATCATCAAGACCTCCTCATGGAGATGAACTTTAACTTGTATATTTCCTTTTGTTGTTCTTGTACCTTGTGGATCTTGTGTGTTTGATTGTCTAGTGGATGTGTGATTGGACTTGTTCTTGAGTGTTTCCCCTTGTAATTTCTCTTCGTTCTTCCTCGTGTTCTTCATGTTCTTCGAGGGAATCCACTCCAATCGTGAAAGATCAGCCTACACCAGGTTAGCCCCGTATCACCAAGCTACCTTCACGCAAGCACAAGAACGACAACATGAATGCCAACAACAAGAGGAAGAGCGTGTGCGACAACACCAAGATGCACAAGATGCCGAGGCACAACGCCAAGAACAACAACTACGTGAAGCTCAAGCACTTGAGGCGCAACGCGTGCCCTCCGAGATTCAAGTCGAGCCAGAGCCACGCCGCAACCGCCAAGCCCGTGAGCAACAACAAGCGCTTCGTGATGAAGTTCAAGAACGAATATACCAAGCTCGCGTGAATCGTCAAGCTCGACAAGCTCCTCCACAAGCTCGGCAAGAACATCAAGTTCACCAAGAACAAGAAGATAATCCTCCTAGACAAGAGCAAGTTGAGGGGGACAATCCTCCTCGTCAAGGACGTCATCATCCCCGACCCCAACACAATGAAGAGCAACGTTACGACAAGCTAAAGTTCACCATGCCCAAGTTCTTCGGAAGCAATGATCCCGAAGAGTACCTTTCATGGGCATTGAAGGTTGACAAGATCTTCTGCTTGCACAACTATGAGGATGAGAAGAAGATCGCGAGGGCACCCCTTGAGTTCCAAGACTACGTCCTCATTTGGTGGGAACAAGTCATTGAGCGTCAAGCGGCAAGAGGTGAACCACCCATCACAACTTGGGCGCAAATGAAGGATGTCATGAGAGCACGTTTCGTACCAACCTACTACAACTGCGACCTCTTCAAGAAACTCCAACTCCTCAAGCAAGGAACCAAGAGCGTTGAAGAGTACTACAAGGAAATGGAGACTGCCATGATACGAGCCAATGTCACGAAAGATGATGAGCAAACTATGGCATGTTTCTTGAATGGACTCAATCATCCTATCAAGAAGATAGCCGACTTCCAACCATACTCGAACCTCATTGAGGCACTGCATCAAGCTACCAAAGCGGAACATCAAGTGCAAGATGACTTCAAGTATGCCAAGTTCTCATCCAAGTCCTATGGCTTCTTGAGAGGATCGAGAAGAGGTGTCTAGAGGGGGGGTGATTAGACACTAAGTACCAAAGGTTGCAGTTTTTAACTTCTTTAAGTTGGAGTGGAGTTTTAGGCACAAGTTTAACACTCTAAATACATATCAAGCAAGCATGCAAAGAGTATATGAGCAGCGGAAAGTAAAGCATGCAACTTGCAAGAATGTAAAGGGAAGGGTTTGGAGGATTAAAACACAATGGGAGACACGGATGTTTTTGTCGTGGTTCCGATAGGTGGTGCTATCGTACATCCACGTTGATGGAGACTTCAACCCATGAAGGGTAACGGTTGCGCGAGTACACGGAGGGCTCCACCCACAAAGGGTCCACGAAGAAGCAACCTTGTCTATCCCACCATGGCCATCGCCCACGAAGAACTTGCCTGACTAGCGGTAGATCTTCACGAAGTAGGCGATCTCCTTGCCCTTACAAACTCCTTGGTTCAACTCCACAATCTTGTCGGAGGCTCCCAAGTGACACCTAGCCAATCTAGGAGACACCACTCTCCAAGAAGTAACAAATGGTGTGTTGATGATGAACTCCTTGCTCTTGTGCTTCAAATGATAGTCTCCCAACACTCAACTCTCCCTCACAGGATTTGGATTTGGCGTAAAGAAGATTTGAGTGGAAAGCAACTTGGGGAAGGCTAGAGATCAAGATTCATATGGAAGGAATGGAATATCTTGGTCTCAACACAAGAGTAGGTGGTTCTCTCTCTAAAATGTGTATTGGAAGTGTACGTTCGTTCTGATGGCTCTCTCCACGAATGAAGAGTAGGTGGAGGGGTATATATAGCCTCCACACAAAAACTAACCGTTACACACAATTTACCAACCTCGGTGAGACCGAATTGAGAAACTTCGGCCTGACCGATTCAAAGAAATCTAGTGACCGTTAGGATTTTCGTGGGACCGACATGCAACTCGGTAGGACCGATATGATTAGGGTTAGGGCATAACGTAATCTCGGTGAGACTGACATTACACAAACTCGGTGGGACCGATTTTGGTAATAAGCTAACCAGAGAGTTGGTCGTAAACTCGGTGGGACTGATTCGCTCATTCCATGAGACCGAAATGCTACAAAAGGAAACAGAGAGTTTACATTGCAATCTCAAGCGGACTGATCGCTTCATCTCGGTGGGACCAAACGCTACGAAGGGAAATGAGAGATTACAATCCCATCTCGGTGAGACCGAGATCCCTATCGGTGAGACCGATTTGCCTAGGGTTTGTGGCAGTGGCTAAGACATCTGAACTCGATGGCGCCGGATAGAAAGAATCGGTGGGGCCGAGTTTGACTTTTGGTTTAGGTCGTATGTGGATGTGAGAAAGTAGTTGAGGGTTTTGGAGCATATCACTAAGCACTTTGAGCAAGCAAGCCATTAAGCAACACCTCAACCCCTCTTGATAGTATTGGCTTTTCCTATAGACTCAATGTGTTCTTGGATCACTAAAATATAAAATATAGAGTCTTGTACTTGAAGCTTGAGCCAATCCTTTGTCCTTAGCATCTTGAAGGGGTTCCACATCCTTTAGTCCATGCCACTTCATTGTTGAACTTAAACATACTAGGTAAAAGTGTTAGTCCAACAAGAGATATGTTGACATTAATTACCAAAATCACCTGTGAGCACTTGTGCTTTCAATCTCCCCTTTTTGGTAATTGATGGCAACATACATCAAAGCTTTAGATAAAGATATAGAGAATAGCAAGTAAAGCTTTGGAAAGACATGTAACATGCATAGGCTCCCCCTACATGTATGCAATCATGTGAATATGGAATATTGAAGCATATGAGAGCATAACCATGACAGAGTAGGCAATGTGTTACATGTATCTTGGCTATATGCATCAGAGCAAAAGATGTGAATATGGGAAATGTACCTTCATGCTCATGAGTCCTTCTTGCAAACAATATGTACATCAGCAAGAATTCCTCATAGACATGATTGTGATGCATATACTTACCTTGTGGTCTTGAGTTGGCTTAGGATGGAATGAACCTGTGAAAATAAGGTTAGATAACACAGATGCACCTTCTAGCCAGAGCAAACAAAAGAAACCACAAGAGTACCAAGACTGGGATGACATGTAGAGTGAGTACTAAGTACCACAATAGATATTGACATGTCCCCAAAGGTAAAGATATGCAAGGAATATAAGAAGTTTCTTTCCCTTAGATGTCTTGCTCCCCCTGAATCTAGCATGGGATACTGGGAGAAGATAGGGAACAGAAAATCAGAGCTCAAAGAAACAAATGAACAGACCTAATGCAAATAAGCACATATGAGCATGTCTTTCCTCTCAAGAAGAAATGTGGCATCTCTCCTCTTGAACACCAAGCATCTGGGATCCTTGAAGACTACTCTTTCCTTGAGTATTCCCTCCCCCTAGAGATGTGAGTATTCTCTCCCCTAGAGATATGATTAAGCTTTGATGTGATCACTCTCTCCCCCTCTAACATCAATTTCCAAGAAGGGTCTTATGGAATTTGTCGTGAATGGGTTTGGTCCTTGAGTCACAGCACAAAGCACTAAGGTAAATGTGATGCTTGTAGAGGACAAGATTCATTGAGTGGAGTTGGATCAAGAGTAAGGCAAGAATAAATGGCAAACTGTTTTTCCTGTAGTGAAATCGGTGGCACCGAGTTGGATGCTTCGGTTGCACCGAACAACTTCGGTTAGACCGAAAACAAGAAACCGGTGGGACCGAATTCATCACAGAGAAAAGCATTTGTCACCTCAGCTCACTAGACAAGTAAGATCTCACAAAGATTTGCAAGGAATTAACTGAAAGATTTGCAACGAATTGGATGCAGGGAATGCAGAACAAATAGAAAAGAAAAGAAAAGAAAAGAAATAGGAAGGAAATCTAGATGAAGTTTTTTTTTGAAAGGGGAAAAAATATGCATGAGACAAAAGGAAGGGCACAGAAAAGAAAACACAAGAAAAGCTTCATCTAGAGATGGTCGGCGACAAAGTCACCTATGTTAGAGTATGTTGACTTAGGAGTCAAGTGAGATCACTTGATCATAGGTCATACTCATCGTTTAAGCGCAAAATGGGGTTGCCATTTTTCGTTTAAGCATCTTGATGTATTCACATCTTGTCGAGTTGCTTTGACTCATGACTTGGAGTAAAGCTTCTCTAAGATGGAATAACATACCTTGGGTGGTGGTGTTGATCGTGATCATGTAGGTGACCTTGTGTGGGTTTCTCAAGGTTGATGTAGCTCATCAAGAGTTGGGAGCACCACTTGGAATTTGAGTTCATCTACCTACATGGGTTAGTTTTTGCAAGGAAGAGCACTTGTGTTTCCAAAATGACAATCATGAAACTCAACACAGAATGTGTCAAAGGATATGTTTGAATGGTTTCGTGCTTCCTTGTCTTCAACCACCATTGTGTAGAGACTTGGTGATGTAGAGATTGCTCAAGATGTGAGTGAGTTGCAATCTCATAGATTTAGATTCATCCAAGTACCTACAAGGGTTAAATAACATGCAAGATGCAAATATATCCAGGACATAAGATAATCTCATAAGAGAAATATCAAGGATTAGTCATAAGCTCAAGTCTTGCATGTATCCAATGGAGTTCCTACTCCAAGTTTGAAGCATCAATGATGTTCAATTCACCTCTTAACCTCCAAAACACTTTCTCATCAAGTGGTTTAGTGAATATATCCGCTAATTGCTTGTCGGTGTGAACATGCTTAAGATTAATGTCACCCTTAGCAACGTGATCTCGAATGAAATGATGACGAACTTCAATATGCTTAGTTCGAGAGTGTTGCACGGATTGTGAGCAATCTTGATAGCACTTTCATTGTCACAAAGTAATGGAACATGTTTCACATATATCCCATAATCTTTAAGAGTTTGGGTCATCCAAAGTAATTGAGCACAACATGAACCATTTAAGAATGTATTCCGCTCACAAGGGTGGATAAGGATACTGAAGTTTTGTTTCTTGGAAGACCAAGATACAGTGAGATCTACCAAGAAATTGACAAGTACCAAGTGGACTTTCTATCAACCTTGTCACCGGCATAGTTCGAGTCGGAGTAGCCAACAAGATCGAAAGAAGCCCTCTTTGGATACCAAATGCCAAAGTTTGGTGTATGGATTAAGTATCTCACTATCCTTTTCACGGCCTTAAGATGACATTCCTTAGGAGCAGCTTGATATCGTGCACACATGCACACACTTAGCATGATATCGGGACGTGATGCACATATATATAGCAATGAACCAATCATAGAGCGATAAACCTTTTGATCAACCGGTTCACCATCTTTGGTCAAATCAAGATGTCCACTAGTAGGCATGGTGTAGTCATACCTTTGCATTCTTGCATATTGAACTTCTTGAATAAGTCCTTGGTGTACTTCGTTTGAGAGAGAAAGGTACCTTCCTTAGTTTGCTTGATTTGCAAACCAAGAGAGAATTTGAGTTCACTCATCATAGACATCTCAAACTTTTCCGACATTAGCTTTCCAAACTTTTCACTAAAATGAGGTTTAGTAGAACCAAATATAATATCATCGACATTAATTTGACATACAAGTAGTTCTCCATTGACCCTTTTAGTAAATAAGAGTAGAATCAATTTTTCCAATTTCAAAGCCTTTTTCAATAAGGAACTTGGTCAAGCATTTATACCATGCTCTAGGAGCTTGTTTAAGACCATAAAGGGCTTTGTGAAGTTTGTAGACATGATCAGGTTTCTTAGGATTGACAAAGCCAGTGGTTGCTTAACATAAACTTCCTCCTCAATTTCACCATTTAGAAAAGCACTTTTAATGTCCATTTGGTACAAGGTGATATCATGGTGATTAGCATAAGCAAGTAAGATGTGAATGGACTCAAGTCTAGCAACGGGAGCATATGTCTCACCATAGTCCATACCTTCGACTTGTGTGTAGCCTTGGGCGACGAGACGTGCTTTGTTGCGAACCACTTGTCCATCTTCATCTTGCTTGTTGCGAAACACCCATTGGGTACCGATGATGTTGTGGTTGTTGTCGGGCTTCTCAACCAATGTCCACACTTGATTTCTCTCAAAGTTGTGTAGCTCTTCATGCATAGCATTTATCCAAATCCGGATCTTCCAATGCTTCTTCAACCTTCATAGGTTCAATGCTAGAGATGAATGAGTAATGTTCACAAAAGTTAGCTAAACGAGTTTTAGAGCGAGTGATTCTCCCAGTTTGGATATCATTGTAGATTTGCTCGACGGGATGGTTTTAGCAATTCTTGCTTGAACTCGCGAAAGCTTTTGCTTGGGTCTTGGTTGAACATCTTCTTCATCTTGTTCTTCTTCTTGGCCTTCTTCATTGTTGGTGTTGTCGTTCTCTTGTCGTGGTGGAGAAGGAGGTTGTTGGCGTTCATCTTGGTGCACTTCCTCGTTTTCTTCATCTTGGTGTGTCCCACTTGTGGATGCTTCCGTCTCAACTCTTGGTTCACCTTGTCGTGAGGTAGAAGCTTCCAATCGACCTGACGAGGTACTCTCCTTCACCTCCGTTGGACGAATCTTGCCAATAGACAAGTCTTGGATTGCTTCCGAGGGATCTTTGTCTCCTACATCAATTGGCAATTGCTCCACTTGCGAGCCGTTAGATTCATCAAACTTCACATATACCGTTTCTCCAACCTTTCGAGTGAAATTGTTGTAGACATGGTATGTGTGAGAGTTTGAGCCATAACCAAGTAGGAAACCTTCATGAGACTTAGGAGCAAATTTAGAACGACGACGCTTATCAAGAATGTAGCACTTTGAGCCGAATACTCGAAAGTATCCAACTTGGGGTTTGTTACCGGTGAGAAGCTCGTATGCCCTCTTGCCGAGTAGCTTGTGAAGATACAAGCGATTTGTTGCATGACAAGTTGTCTCAACCGCTTCCGCCCAAAACTGCTTCGGCATCTTGTACTCATCAAGCGTCGTTCTCGCCATTTCGATGAGCGTCCGGCTCTTCCTCTCAACAACTCCATTTTGTCGAGGTGTGTATGTAGCCGAGAACTCGTGTGAAATACCTTCTTCTTCAAGAAAGGTATCCACATTTGCGTTCTTGAACTCCGTTCCGTTGTCGCTGCGAACCTTCTTGATCTTCACGTCAAATTGATTTTGGGCCTTCCTAGCGAAGTTCTTGAAGATCTTTTGGACCTGCGATTTATCATCGAGAAAGAATACCCACATAAATCTTGAAAAATCATCAACTATAACTAGACCAAAAGAATTTCCACCGAGACTTTTGTAAGCGTTGGGACCAAAAAGATCCATGTGAAGTAGCTCGAGTGGCCTCCTTGTGGTCATGATGTTCTTCACAGGATGCCTTCCTCCAACCTGTTTACCTGCTTGACAAGCGTTGCAAAGTATATCCTTATCAAATATGACATCGTTAACGCCAAGGATATGATTTCCTTTAATAAGCTTGTCAAGGTTTCGCATACCAACATGACCTAGTCTTCTATGCCGCAACCAGCCTTTAGAAGATTTAGCAATAAAGCAAGTTCTAGGTTGAGACTTTTTAGTGAAATCAACAATGTAGAGATCACCTCTACGCATAATCTGCAGTAAAGACCATTTTATGATTATCTCTATGAAACACTTGGCAATCTACTTTAGTAAATAGGACATTGAAACCGAAATCAGCAAGTCTAGATACTGAAAGTAAGTTGTAGCCAAGAGATTCAACGAGCATGACATTTTTGTATGGAGCTATCATGTGAGATGGCCACCTTACCAAGGCCAACCACCTTACCCTTTGAATTATCACCAAAAGTAACATATTTTCGAGGGTCGCTGCTTTTCAAAGCAAGCTCACGGAACATGTCTTTATCTCCGGTCATATGATCAGTACATCCACTGTCAAGGACCCATTCCTTTCCTCCAGCCATGTAGCCGCGAAGATTTGCCATAAGACCAGAGTGTCCCATTTCATGGTCAAGATCATATTCACTATCATCATCCTCATTATAGTATCCATGTTCAACATCGTCTTGTGATTGATCAATTCCTAGAGAGGGTAATTCATTAGACAAATGATCATTTCTATGATTGTCTTTATGGATTCTAATAGCTTCGGAAATAATATTGTTAATTATTCCAACATCTCCTATGGCACGCATGAGATTTGTAAGCTCAAATAGACAATCACCAAAGCTAGGATCACTAGAATTCATCTTACTCAAGGTTATAGACTTATGGAGAATTTCATCTAAATTTTTCAAGGAATATAAATCGTTCCTCAAGAAATTTCCATATGGTATAGGCACAATCAAGAGTAGGCAAACTAGCAATCAAGTTCTTGGGTAATCCTCTTATGATAAGATTGATGGCTCTAAGATTGCGAATCATGTCAAGATCCTCTTCGGGTGTGGGATGCAAGGTGTCAATATGAGGTGCACAAGGGCTAGCAATGTACTTGTTCAAATGATATTCATTGAAAATCTCAAGCATTTCATTTTTCCACTCATGAAAATATTCTCCATCAAGAATAGGCACTCTATGTCTAAGACTCCCCAAAGTAGACACATCCATCTTCCTCCAAAGGTGTTTAAACCAAGGCAATGGAGACCAAAGCTCTGATACCAATTGAGAGGATTGAGAAGAGGTGTCTAGAGGGGGGGGTGATTAGACACTAAGTACCAAAGGTTGCAGTTTTTAACTTCTTTAAGTTGGAGTGGAGTTTTAGGCACAAGTTTAACACTCACAATACATATCAAGCAAGCATGCAAAGAGTATATGAGCAGCGTAAAGTAAAGCATGCAACTTGCAAGAATGTAAAGGGAAGGGTTTGGAGGATTCAAACGCAATTGGAGACACGAATGTTTTTGTCGTGGTTCCGATAGGTGGTGCTATCGCATACATCCACGTTGATGGAGACTTCAACCCACGAAGGGTAATGGTTCTTGCGAGTCCACGGAGGGCTCCACCCATGAAGGGTCCATGAAGAAGCAACCTTGTCTATCCCACCATGGCCGTCACGCCCACGAAGGACTTGCCTCACTAGCGGTAGATCTTCACGTAAGTAGGCGATCTCCTTGCCCTTATAAACTCCTTGGTTCAACTCCACAATCTTGCTCTGAGGCTCCCAAGTGACACCTAGCCAATCTAGGAGACACCACTCTACAAGAAGTAACAAATGGTGTGTTGATGGTGAACTCCTTGCTCTTGTGCTTCAAATGTTAGTCTCCCCAACACTCAACTCTCTATCACAGGATTTGGATTTGGTAGAAAGAAGATTTGAGTGAAAGCAACTTGGGAAGGCTAGAGATCAAGATTCATATGGTAGGAATGGAATATCTTGGTCTCAACACAAGAGTAGGTGGTTCTCTCTCAGAAAATGTGTATTGGAAGTGTAGGTTCGTTCTGATGGCTCTCTCCACGAATGAAGAGTAGGTGGAGGGGTATATATAGCCTCCACACAAAAACTAACTGTTACACACAATTTACCAATCTCGGTGAGACCGAATTGAGAAACTCGGTCAGACCGATTCAGCAAATCTAGTGACCGTTAGGATTTTCGATGGGACCGACATGCAACTCGGTGGGACCTATATGATTAGGGTTAGGGCATAACGTAATCTCGGTGAGACTGATTACACAAACTCGGTGGGACCGATTTTGGTAATAAGCTAACCAGAGAGTTGGTCAGGTAAACTTGGTGGGACCGATTCGCTCATTTCGATGAGACCGAAATGTTGTGAAAAGGAAACAGAGAGTTTACATTGCAATCTCGGTAGGACCGAACGCTCATCTCGTGGGACCGAAAACATTACGGGTTTAAACGTAGAGATTATAATCCCATTCTCGGTGAGACCGAGATCCCTATTGGTGAGACCGATTTGCCTAGGGTTTGTGGCAAAGGCTAAGACATCTGAACTCGGTGGCGCCGGATAGAAAGAATCGGTGGGGCCGAGTTTAACTTTTGGTTTAGGTCATATGTGGATGTGAGAAAGTAGTTGAGGGTTTTGGAGCATATCACTAAGCACTTTGAGCAAGCAAGCCATTAAGCAACAACTCATCCCCTCTTGATAGTATTGGCTTTTCCTATAGACTCAATGTGATCTTGGATCACTAAAATATAAAATGTAGAGTCTTGTACTTGAAGCTTGAGCCAATCCTTTGTCCTTAGCATCTTGAAGGGGTTCCACATCCTTTAGTCCATGCCACTTCATTGTTGAACTTATCTGAAACATACTAGGTAAAAGTGTTAGTCCAACAAGAGATATGTTGACATTAATTACCAAAATCACCCAGAGAGCACTTGTGCTTTCACTTCTCCAAAAACCAAGCTTCAACGACTCCAACACCTTCTACCTCAACCAAGCCATCTACAAGCAACGGCGACAAGTCAAGTTACAAGAAAACTTCGACAACCTCAAGTTGTCCTCCTACTACAAGCAACTTCAAGCCGAGAGCTTCATCGTCATCTACTTAGACCGATGAGACCGTCAAGACAAGTTCCTTCAAAGGCTTCACATGCGGCGGCCGAGGCCACAAGTCTTTCGAGTGTACAAACAAGCGCACCATGATCTTCAATGACGATGGTACATATGACTCCATGAGTGAAGGAGAAATGGAAGCCCTTGAGCAAGTGGTCATGCACCGACAAGTGAACGACGATGAAGATGATCAAGTCTTTTGTGACGAAGATTTGAGTCCCGCTCTCGTTGTCTCCAAGGTCTTGACTCTTCAACATCAACAAGATGAAGACCAAAGATTCCATATCTTCCACACCAAGGCCGGCATCAATGGAAGGTCCGTCAAGGTCATCATCAATGGAGGGAGTTGCAATAACTTAGCAAGTGAAGAACTATGCTCCAAGCTCCAATTGTTCAAGATGAAGCACTCGCGCCCCTACAAGGTTCAATGGCTAAGCGACTCCGGCACTATCCAAGTCGAGCATATGGTACAAGTTTCCTTCAAGATCGGAGCTTACGAAGACACTTTGGAGTGTGATGTCATTCCGATGTCCGTTTGCCACCTCCTTCTTGGATGGCCATGGCAATTTGACCAAGGCGTCATCCACAACTGGCGTACAAACCACTATAGCTTCAAGATGAAAGGAAAGGAGTATGTGCTACGACCTATGTCTCCAAGCCAAGTGCTCGCCGACAAGCAAGCCACCCATCATGGAGTGAATTTTGAGAGAGCGAACCACCCAAAAGAGAGTGAGCGCCACAAGCCAAAATCGAGTGCCTCCACGATGAGCGACAAGAAAAACTTAGTCGTATTTGCCACCAAAAGTGAGATGATAGAAGTGTATGAGAACCCATCAAGTGCCATGCACTATGTCCTTTTGTGCAAGGACGAGGCACCAAAAGCTAACACCTCTCGCAATCTACCTTTAGTGTTATCTTCTCTATTGCAGGACTTCCAAGATGAATTCCTCGACGAGCTACCTCCGGGTCTACCACCACTACGAGGCATTGAACATCGAATCGACCTCATCCCCGAAGCACCCCTTCCTAACAAGGCTCCCTACCACGTCAACCCTGAGGAAACTAAGGAGATCCAACGGCAAGTAAAACAACTCATCAACAACGGCCATGTACGAGAAAGTTTGAGCCCTTGTGTCGTACCGGTAATCCTTGTTCCCAAGAAAGATGGTACATATCGCATGTGTTCAGATTGTCGTCCTATCAATGCTATTACCTGCATTATGGTTACCCCATTCCACGCTTAGATGATATGCTTGATGAACTTAGCGGAGCCACCATTTTCTCTAAAATTGATCTTAAAAGTGGCTACTATCAAATACGCATCCAAGAAGGTGATGAATGGAGAACCGCATTTAAGACCAAATTTGGCTTATATGAATGGCTTGTTATGCCAACGGGTTTATACGAAGTACCCCCTACTTTCATGCGACTTATGCATTTTGTTCTTCGACCCTATATTGGTGTATTTGTTGTGGTCTACTTTGACGACATTCTTGTCTTTAGCAAATCCCTCAAAGAACACGTCACCCATATTCGGACCGTTTTGCAAACCCTTAGGAAAGAGCGCCTTTATGCTTATATGGACAAATGCCTTTTCAGTGTTGATAAGCTTTTTTTTCTTGGGTTTTGTTGTGTCTTCTTAGGGTGTTCATGTTGATGAATCTAAGATCAATGCTACTAAAACTTGGCCCCAACCAACCAACTTGCAAAAAGTGCATAGCTTCCTTGGTTTAGCCGGTTTCTACCGTAGATTTGTGAAGGATTTTAGCACAATTGCATCTCCTTTACATGCTTTGAGTAAGAAGAATGCACCCTTTGTTTGGGGACCATCTCAAGATAACGCATTTAATGAGCTCAAGAATTTGCTTACTCATGCTCCCGTGCTTGCATTACCCAACTTTGACAAACCTTTTGAAATTCATTGCGATGCTAGTGGTAATGGCATAGGAGGTGTGGTAATGGCATAAGTGGGTGTGCATCCAACTTGCTTGCTCATCAAGACCTAGGGCACTTGAGGAGGCCCATCGTTGGAATATACAAGCCAAGTTCTATAATGAAAATTCCCACTAGTATATGAAAGTGATAACTCAAGAGACTCTCTATATGAAGAACATGGTGCTACTTTGAAGCACAAGTGTGGAAAAAAAGAGGATAGTAGCATTGCCCCTTTTCATTTTTATTTTTTTGGCCTTTCTCTTTTTTTTGAGACAATGCTCTATTAAATGATGATCATCACACTTCTATTTATTTACAATTCAATGATTACAACTCGATACTAGAACAAAGTATGACTCTATATGAATGCCTCCGTGGTGTAATCTGGATATGCAATGAACCAAGAGTGACATGTATGAATGAATTATGAATGGTTGCTTTGCCACAAATACTATGTCAACTATATGATCATGCTAGCAATATGACAATGATGAATGTGTCATGATAGACGGAATGGTGGAAAGTTGCATGGCAATATATCTCGGAATGGCTATGGAAATGCCATAATAGGTAGGTATGGTGGCTGTTTTGAGGAAGATATAAGGAGGTTTATGTGTGAAAGAGCGTATCATATCACGGGGTTTGGATGCACCGGCGAAGTTTGCACCAACTCTCAATGTGAGAAAGGGCATGTAGCGACCCGACCCGAGTGGATCAAGTCTCTGTGCTCAGGTGTCATCCCTGGATCAGTAATGCTGACACCACACAGTACTTCGAAGGATTTATAACAGAGTAGCAATCACACACTTATTACATCGTTGCCCAAAAGAGGACTTACTACAATAAATATGGCTTAAGGCCATCTAATAACGATAACAGTGGAAGACTTGGAAGATAAGTGAGACCATCAACTCCAGCGGCATCACTGAGTATAGAACCACGACCTAAAGCACCTTACTGTCGTTCTAAAAGTCTCGCAACATGAAAGTTGCAGCCCGAAAAATTCAAAGACATGGAATATCTTGGCAATGTAACACATAGAGAATAATGAATGATAAGCCCGTACTACATGCATATGTGGCTGGTGGAAAAGCTCTCTGATTCACAGTTTGCATAAAGCCTGTTTTCCCTACCGCAAAGGAATAAATTTGTTTAACTATCATGGTGGTTGTTGAACATTGAGAATGGTTGACGGCATCCTCAATCCCAATTAAAAGTACTCATTAAAAACCCAACAATATTAATTAGAGTAACATGTTGAGATTCACATGATATTCAAGTACTAGATACTCAAGATGTCCATAACCGGGGACACGGCTAATCATGATTAGTTTATACACTCTGCAGAGGTTTGTGCACTTTTCCCCACAAGACTCGATCGCCTCCGTTTGGTTTCTCGCACTACATGGTGTTTGAGAGACGGATGACCGAGACATAGTCTTTCAGAAGCATTTGCACCTTACGATGGGTAGACCGTACAACCCACAACCCCTACATCTGCTAGTCTACCACTATCAGAGTTCACACGACTTATTCAACTATGCGAGCCCATAATGGCTTGTGGCTGCACACGGAAGTTACTAGCATGAATGATCTTATGATCCCTTTGAGCACAGGTGGCGGTCGAAGAAAAACAGGCAAGTCCTGATAGAAACCAGGTGCCTCAATCCACCCAGGATGTGTGTTTAAGTTGCCACCTTAAATAAACCATTAATTTAACAATCTCACATCTGTCATGGAATACACTCACCCAATCCACGTCTACTAGCATAGCATAGCATAATAAGCAAACGTAGAAGTAACTCCCAAGGTTTCATAAGTAAAACAGTAATAGGTACTACCTCAATCTACTTCCCATCCCACAATTTATTTTAGATCCTAATCATGCAAGTGTTCGAGGATTGATCTAATGCATAAAAACCGGGTATGAGAAAGTATGATCAAAGTGTTACTTGCCTTGTCGGCGATCCATGAAACCTAGAGACTCGAAGTAACAAGCGGCGAACTGCGTGTGATTTATAGCAGACAAACAACAAGCATACAATAAGTACTCATCTAATGCACGGGTAAATCTCGAATAAAAGATCTAACCGTAAAGTTCAACTTAAGAACCACAGGTTGCAAAAAGAATCGAATCGAATAAAGCAAACGAAAATCAAACGACGTAAAGAAAACAACTCGGTTCTAGCAAGTTGAAACTAAGTCAAATTTTACTGTAGCAAAACTTTGTTTAAGTTGATTAGTCGAACGGCGGTTTCGAGATGAAACTCCAGCGCTTGAATCACCCGATTCCGATAAACGAGCGAAGATAGACTAGAAAGAAAATCGGATCTGAAATCGCTATCAGCAAAATAGCGGAATAAATCCGATGAGAAAGAAAACGACGAACGGTTGAACGAACGGACGTTCATTAACGAAGCAAACCGGTGATCACGTTCGTTAGGACGAACGGTCCGGCGAACGCTTGCTAAACAAAACCGGAAAGAAAAACCGGCGAGAAAACCGATCTAGGGTTTCGGAAAGAAAACCGAAACGAAAAACCGATCTAGAAAACCGGAACGGAAACCGGAACGATTTACGAAAAACCGAACCGAGGAAAAGAAAAGGTGGCCGGCTGGGCTAGTACCTCGAAGAGGCGAGGGCTCCGTGGCACAAGGGCGTTAGGTGGCGGCGCGGCACTTGGCGGCAGCGGTGTAGGGCGGCGACATTGGTGGCGGCTACACTTCTTCTTGGATGAGAGGAGAGGTGTTGGTTTGATGTGTTAGAGGGGGGGGTGCTGGGGTATTAATATTGGGCAGGCTAGGGTTATTGCTTGGAGTAGGGGACAAGAATTAGAGTAGGATTAGGAATCCTAGGAATAAAAACGGAATAACGAACGGGTCCAAATCCTACTAGGATTTGTAAAAGAAAAGGAAACCGGGCGGCTCCTCTGCTCCACAGTGCGGCGCCAAGGCTTAGCGATGGCCTTGGCCTCCTGGCGGCTTGGCTTGGTTTACTTGGGCCTTTGGCCCAAGGCCACTCTTTTTTTTTATCGGTTTCACAAGTAAAATACAGAGAAAAAAATCTAAACGAACTCCAAAATTAATAAAGTAAACTTTCCCGACTCCTAAAAATGAGTCGAACAAAATGAACTTTTACTCGGGGCCTAAAATGCAATTTTTGAAAACACGATTTTTCCCTAAGGCAAATAAACTCGAGAAAAATCCAAAATTTGATTTATTTATTAAATCTTCATTTTTCCTGAATTTTGGGAAAGTCATATTATTCCCTCTCTTATTTTGATATTGGAAAAATTATTTGAAGATAAATAAATAAATCCAATGATCCTCTTTTCATAGTTTTGAGAGAACTCAACACGGTAAATTTGAAATCTACAACTCTCTCCGAGGGTCCTTGAGTTGCGTGAATTTCTAGGATCAACAAAATGCAAGAAAATATGATATGCATGATGACTTAATGTATAACATTCCAAATTGAAAATTTGGGATGTTCCAGGGCAATGCACGGTACCGAAGAGGCTAGCAATGATGGAAGGGTGAGAGTGCGTATAATCCATGGACTCAACATTAGTCATAAAGAACTCACATACTTATTGAAAAAATCTACAAGTCATCAGAAACCAAGCATTACGCGCATGCTCCTAGGGGGATAGATTGGTAGGAAAAGACCATCGCTCATCCCCGACCGCCACTCATAAGAAGGACAATCAAAGAACACCTCATGTTTCAAATTTATTACATAACGTTTACCATACGTGCATGCTACGGGACTTGCAAACTTCAACACAAGCATTTCTCAATTTCACAACTACTCAACTAGCATGACTTTGATATTATTACCTCCATATCTCAAAACAATCATCAAGCATCAAACTTCTCTTAGTATTCAACACATTCATAAGAAAGTTTTTACTATTTTTGCATACCTAGCATATTAGGATTATTTAAGCAAATTACCATGCTATTTAAGACTCTCAAAATAATCTAAATGAAGCATGAGAGATCAATAGTTTCTATAAAACAAATCCACCACCGTGCTCTAAAAGATATAAGTGAAGCACTAGAGCAAAACTATATAACTCAAAAGATATAAGTGAAGCACAAAGAGTATTCTAATAATTTCCAAATCATGTATGGCTCTCTCAAAGGTGTGTACAGCAAGGATGATTGTGGTAAACTAAAAAGCAAAGACTCAAATCATACAAGACTCTCCAAGCAAAACACATATCATGTGGTGAATAAAAATATAGCTCCAAGTAAAGTTACCGATGGAAGTAGACGAAAGAGGGGATGCCTTCTGGGGCATCCCCAAGCTTTGACTTTTTGGTGTCCTTAGATTATCTTGGGGGTGCCATGGGCATACAAAAGATTAGGCTCTTGCCACTCCTTGTTCCATAATCCATCAAAAATCTTTCACCCAAAACTTGAAAACTTCACAACACAAAACTCAACAGAAATCTCGTGAGCTCCGTTAGCTAAAGAAAACAGAAGTTCACTTCTAGGTACTTTAATGAACTCATTTTTTATTTATATTGGTGTTAAACCTACTGTATTCCAACTTCTCTATGGTTTATAAACTATTTTACTAGCCATAGATTCATCAAAATAAGCAAACAACACACAAAAAACTGAATCTGTAAAAAACAAAACGGTCTGTAGTAATCTGTAACTAACGCAAACTTCTGGAACATCAAAAATTCTGCCAAAATAGGAAGACCTAGGAAATTTGTTTATTGATCAGAAGCAATTGTAATCACTATTTTATCACGTTCTGGTGATTTTTAACAATTGTTTTTGTGAACAGAAAGTTTCTGGAAATTTCTTAAAGATCAAATAACTATAATCCAAGAAGATCCTATAGGTTTAACTTGGCACAAACACTAATTAAAACATAAAAACACATCTAACCAGAGGCTAGAACAAAAATTTATTCCTAAACAGAAGCAAAAAGCAAAAACTAAAATAAAATTGGGTTGCCTCCCAACAAGCGCTATCGCTTAACGCCTCTAGCTAGGCATAAAAGCAAGGATAGATATAGGTATTGCCATCTTTGGTAGGCAATCCATAAGTGGCTCTCATGATAGATTCATATGGTAACTTTATTTTCTTCCTAGGTAAGTGTTCCATGCCTTTCTTTAATGGAAATTGGAATCTAATATTCCCTTCCTTCATATCAATAATTGCACCAATCGTTCTAAGGACAGGTCTACCAAGAATAATCGTACATGAAGGATTGCAATCTATATCAAGAACGATAAAATCTACGGGAACATGGTTCCTATTTGAAACAATAAGAACATCATTAATTCTTCCCATAGGTTTCTTCATAGTGGAGTCCGCAAGGTGCAAGTTTAAAGAGCAATCATCAAAATCGTGGAAATCTAGCAAATCACACAAAGTTTTGGGAATAGTGGAGACACTAGCACCCAAATCACATAAAGCATAAAACTCATGATCCTTAATCTTAATTTTAATAGTTGGTTCCCACTCATAATAAAGTTTTCTAGGGATAGAAACTTCCAACTCAAGCTTTTCTTCATAAGATTGCATCAAGGCATCAACAATATGTTTAGTAAACGCTTTATTTTGACTATAGGCATGAGGAGAATTTAATACTGATTGCAACAAGGAAATACAATCAATCAAAGAGCAATTTTCATAATTAAATTCCTTTAAATCCAAAATAGTGGGTTTAGCAACATCAAGGGTTTTGATTTATTCAATCCCACTTTTATCAATTTTAGCATCAAAATATGAAAACTCCGAATTTTTGGAACGCCTTCTAGGTAAAGGTAGATCATATTCAGTCCCATCATTATCAAGATTCATATTGCAAAACAAAGATTTAATAGTGGACACATCAATAACTTTTAGATCTTCATCTTTGTTTTCATAAAAATTTGAAGAACACGCTTTCATAAAAGCAATCTTTCTTAGCACGCATCCTAGCGGTTCTTTCTTTGCACTCGTCAATGGAAATTCTCATGGCTTTGAGAGACTCATTGATATCATGCTTAGGAGAAATAGATCTAAGCTTTAAAGAATCAACATCAAGATAAATTCAATCAACGTTCCTAGCCAATTCATCAACTTTAAGCAATTATTTCTCAAGCAAAGCATTGAAATCTTTTGCGAATTCATAAATTCTTTAACACTAGTCTCAAATTCAGAGGGCATCTTATTAAAATTTCCATAAGAGTTGTTGTAGGAATTTCCATAATTATTAGAGGAATTACTAGGATAAGGCCTAGGATTAAAGTTTCCTCTATAATGCCGTTGATACCAAAATTATTCCTACCAACAAAATTCACATCCATAGATTCATTATTATTCTCAATCAAAGTAGACAAAGGGATATCATTAGGATCAGAAGAAACACTCTTAGTAGCAAATAGTTTCATAAGTTCATCCATTTTTCCACTCAAAACATTAATTTCTTCTATCGCATGCACTTTTTTATTAGTAGATCTTTCAAAGGTGCCATTGAGAATAATTAACCATAATATTATCTAGGAGTTTAGTAGCTTCTCCTAAAGTGATTTCCATAAAAGTGCCTCCTTGACCGAAATCTAAAAGATTTCTAGAAGCAAAATTCAGTCCGGCATAAAATTTTTGTATAATCATCCACATTCAAACCATGAGTAGGGCAATTACGTATCATTAATTTCATCCTCTCCCTAGCTTGTGCAACATGTTCATGATCAAGTTGCTTAAAATTCATAATATCGTTTCTAAGAAAGATGATCTTAGCGGGAGGAAAATACTTAGAGATAAAAGCATCTTTGCACTTGTTCCAAGAATCAATACTATTTTTAGGCAAAGACGAAAACCAAGCTTTAGCACGATCTCTAAGCTTAAAAAGGAAATAGCTTCAATTTAACAATATCATTATCAACATCTTTCTTCTTTTGCATATCACACAAATCAACGAAGCTATTTAGATGAGTAGCGGCATCTTCACTAGGAAGGCCGGTGAATTGATCTTTCATGACAAGATTCAACAAAGCAGCATTGATTTCACAAGATTCAGTATTGGTAAAGGAGCAATCGGAGTGCTAAGGAAATCATTATTGTTGGTATTGGTAAAGTCACATAATTTGGTATTATCTTGAGCCATCGTGGCAAGCAAGCAATCCAACACACGAGCGAACAAAAGCAAGCGAAAAAGATGCGAACGGAAAAAGAGAGGGCGAATAAAACGGCAAGGGTGAAGTGGGGGGAGAGGAAAACGAGAGGAAAATGGCAAATAATGTAATGAGGGAGATAAGGGATTGTGATGGGTACTTGGTATGTTGACTTTTGCGTAGACTCCCCGGCAACGGCGCCAGAAATCCTTCTTGCTACCTCTTGAGCACTGCGTTGGTTTTCCCTTGAAGAGGAAAGGGTGATGCAGCACAATAGCGTAAGTATTTCCCTCAGTTTTTGAGAACCAAGGTATCAATCCAGTAGGAGGCTACGCGCGAGTCCCTCGTACCTACACAATACAAATAAATCCTCGCAACCAACGCGATAAGGGGTTGTCAATCCCTTCACGGTCACTTACTTAGAGTGAGATCCGATAGATATGATAGGATAATATTTTTGGTATTTTTGTGATAAAGATGCAAAGTAAAATAAAAGCAAAGTAAAAGAGCAAAGGAAATAACTAAGTGTTGGAAGATTAATATGATGAAGATAGACCCGGGGGCCATAGGTTTCACTAGTGGCTTCTCTTAGGAGCATAAGTATTTTACGGTGGGTGAACGAATTACTGTTGAGCAATTGACAGAATTGAGCATAGTTATGAGAATGTCTAGGTATGATCATGTATATAGGCATCACGTCCGAGACAAGTAGACCGACTCCTGCCTGCATCTACTACTATTACTCCACTCATCGATCGCTATCCAAAGATGCATCTAGAGTATTAAGTTCATGAAAACAAGAGTAACGCCTTAAGCAAGATGATATGATGTAGAGGGATAAATTCATGCAATATGATAAAAACCCATCTTGTTATCCTCGATGGCAACAATACAATACATGCCTTGCTGCCCCTACCACATCGAAAGGACACCGCAAGATTGAACCCAAAGCTAAGCACTTCTCCCAATCCAAGAAAGATCAATCTAGTAGGCCAAACCAAACTGATAATTCGAAGAGACTTGCAAAGATAACCAATCATACATAAAAGAATTCAGAGAAGATTCAAATATTGTTCATAGATAATCTTGATCATAAACCCACAATTCATCAGTCTCAACGAACACACTGCAAAAAGAAGATTACATCGAATAGATCTCCACGAGAGAGGGGGAGAACATTGTATTGAGATCCAAAAAGAGAGAAGAAACCATCTAGCTACTGACTATGGACCCGAAGGTCTGAGGTAAACTACTCACACTTCATCGGAGTGGCTATGGTGTTGATGTAGAAGCCCTCCGTGATGGATGCCTTCCCATGAGCTCCTAACAGCCCCAAGATGGGATCTCGTGGGCTGCAAGGTTGCGACGGTGGAATTAGGTTTTTGGCTCCGTATCTGGTCGTTTGGGGGTACGTAGGTATATATAGGAGGAAGGAGTGCGTCGGTGGAGCAACAGGGGGCCCACGAGGGTGGAGGGCGCGCCTGGGGGGAGGGCGCGCCCCCCTACCTCGTGGACTCCTCGAAGCTTCCTTGACTTAGGGTCCAAGTCTCCTGGATCATGTTCGGTGAGAAAATCACGTTCCCGAAGGTTTCATTCCGTCTGGACTCCGTTTGATATTCCTTTTCTGCAAAACTCTAAAATAGGAAAAAAAATTAGCAATTCTGGGTTGGGCCTCCGGTTAATAGGTTAGTCCCAAAAATAATATAGAAGTGGATAATAAAGCCCATAAATGTCCAAAATAGTAGATAATATAGCATGGAGCAATCAAAAATTATAGATACGTTGGTGACGTATCAGACACCTTCAACGTCAAAGATCTCTCTCCCTACCATGCTGATGAAGACTTCAATCCGAGGTCGGATCTTTCCCGAGGGAGGGGAGATGATGCGGAGCATCCTATGGTCATCCCCGTGGACCTACCATCATCTCACCAAGTGCCAAGAGGACCTATGACACGAGCATGAGCTAGAGCTCTCGAGACCGAGATGACTTCCTTCCTTAGTGATATCACATATGATCCATTCGAGAATGGCTACTGCCTAAGTCCGAAATGTTGTGCATGGTTAGGTACCAAGAGGACCCTCCTAGAGATGCACATGAAGACGGACAAGTCCCCAAGTTCACGGAAGAAGAGAACCAACGGAAGGAGTCAAGAACAGCTCCCAGGTCCCGGACATCCGGCCATGACCCCGGACATCCGGCCCCTGGAGGTGTCGCCGCAAAGAATGCACCAGCTGACCAAGTCTACAGGTCTTGACATCTGGTGGCCAGCCCGGAGATCCGGCCACGGCCCGGAAATCCGGCCTCCACCCCGGAAATCTGGACACCGCCTATCCAGAAAGCTTCAAAACCGATCCCGTCAGCTTGGACATCCTGCCCCCCCAGCCCGGACGTCCGGCTCCTCCTGAAGGCCCGGACATCCGGCCCGACGCCTGGACATCTGGCTCTGTCTGTGTGCGCATAATAAAGGGCCGAGGCCCATGTACCCCTTCACCCACCTAGACTATATATACTCCTCCTCCTCCCTCTTTCTAGGGTTAGCGTTGTGATAGCTCATATGTGAGATAGTGCCTCGCTCATGCATCCGGATCTACTCCATTGCGAGGGACCGACACCCCTTCGGAGAAGATCCACTTGGATTCAAGACCCCTAACGGGAAGACCTCTACACCTCCTCACGGAGAAGAACCGGTTACCCTATGTATCGTCTCTTATTGGATTTGGACCGTGTGATCTCTATGTGTACTCGGATCTAGCATATGTGTGACCTAATCTTGTTGGTTTGAGTGATTCTCTCGTGTTTCTCCTCGTGTTCTTCGTGTTCATCGCGGGATCCGCTCCTTTCGTGAAAGATTGGCCATCTAGGGTTCCACCCTACATCAGTAGGAAAGTGAATGCTCCCTATGGTGGCTTGTGTGATATTTCAAGTTTCTCCCACGGTGATGCTAGCAAGGAAATCATTGTATTTAGATTTGTGAGGCTCACTAAGAATACCCCATTGTGCAATTTTACATGCATCACTAAAGTCCTCTAAGTCCATGGTATAAGATTTATCATAGAGATCAAACAGGACAGTATGGGTATTGCGCTTAGATGAAAATTCAAACCTCCGCACAAAGGAATCGGTGAGGTAATAGTATTGTTGGCACTTATCTGATACGAAGTCCTCAAGATCAGCATTCCGTACATACGCATCAAATTCATCCTTGAAGCCTGCTTGAACCATAAATTCATCTGACGGCCATTCACAAGGCCGCACTTGAGCCTCCCTTGGTGGTTCAAGGTCCGCTCACATATCGCGAGCCTCATGCTTGCTTCCTCGAAGAACCACCTTCGTACATTTTCCTACACATTTTTCTTCCCCTGAAAAAATTTCTGAAACTCAAAATAAAAGTGAACCAAACTCAACAAAATTGATAGCAACTACTCCTACAAGTGTCTAGAGGCTATATCATGCATCAAAACTACCTTGGACCACATAAATTTGACATGCAAGCTCAAGAACAAGGTCACCACAGCAGCAAAAATTTGCAATAAATAAAGCACTAGATCAAAAACTAATTAGACCATTGGAGGAGTCACATACCAAAGAACAATCCTCCAAAGCAGTTTTGCGAATGAAGCTTTGAGCAAGGAGATCAAAAATGGCAGCAAAATGAGCAAGAATACGAGTTCGAGCTATGGGATGATTTTTTCTGGAGGAAGACGAAGTGGATGGGTGCAAGGATAAGTGGAGGGGACACACGTGGGACCCACAAGATAGGGGGGCGCGCCCAGGGGTAGGGCATGCCCTCCACCCTTATGGCCCACTAGTGAGGCCCCCTGGTGTGTTCTCAGTGCGAGAAATTCTCAAATATTCTATAAAAAACCATACTAAATTTTCAGGGCATTTGGAGAACTTTTATTTTGGGGACATTTTTTATTGCACGGATAATTCAGAAAACAGACAGAAAATACTAGTTTTGCTTTATTTAATCTAAATAACAGAAAGTAAAAAGTGGGTACAGAGAGTTGTGCCTTCTAAATTCATCCATCTCATGCCCATCAAAAGGAATCCATTAACAAGGTTGATCAAGTCTTATTAACAAACTTCTTACGAACGATATGAAACCAGAGAACTTTCGCATAACACTAGGTTACCTCAACGGGGATATGCATGTCCCCAACAATAAGAATATCATATTTCTTTTTGACAGTAGGGAGAGGAAATTCAAAACCTCCAATAGTAATAGTTGAAATTTTTCCAATAGAATTGATACTATGAACTTGAGGTTGTTTCTTCGGAAAGTGTACCGTATGCTCATTACCATTAACATGAAAAGTGACATTGCCTTTGTTGCAATCAATAACAGCCCCTGCAGTATTAAAAAGGGTCTACCAAGGATGATTGGCATACTGTCGTCCTCAAGAATATCAAGAATAACAAAGTCCGTTAAGATAGTAACGTTTGCAACCACAATAGGCACATCCTCACAAATACTGATGGGTATAACAGTTGATTTATCAGCCATTTGCAAAGAAATTTCAGTAGGTGTCAACTTATTCAATTCATGTCTACAATATAAACAGAAAGGCATAACACTAACACCGGCTCCAAGATCACATAAAGCATTTTTAAAATAGTTTCTTTTAATGGAGCATGGTATAGTTGGTACTCCTGGATCTCCAAGTTTCTTTGGTATTCCACCCTTAAAGGTATAATTAGCAAGCATGGTGGAAATTTCAGCTTCGCATCTTTCTTTTATTAGTAACAATATCTTTCATATACTTAGCATAGGGAGGCATTTTAAGCATATCAGTCAAACGCATACGCAGAAAGATAGGTCTAATCATTTCAGCAAAGCACTCAAAATCCGCATCATCCTTTTTCTTGGATGGCTTAGGAGGAAATGGCATGGGTTTCTGAACCCATGGTTCTCTTTCTCTACCATGTTTCCTAGCAACGAAGTCTCTCTTATCATAATGTTGATTCTTTGATTGTGGGTTATGAAGATCAACAGCAGGTTCAATCTCTACATCATTATCATTGCTAGGTTGAGCATCAACATGAACATCATCATTAACATTATTACTGTTTTCATGTTCATCACCAGATTCTGTCTCAGCATCATAAATAGAAATATCGTTGGGATTCTCAGGAGTATCTATAGCAGGTTCACTAGCATGCAAAGTCCTATCGGTTTTCTTTTTCTTTTAATTACTAGGACTAGGTGCATCAGTATTAGTTCTCTAAAAATCTTGCTCAACTCTCTTTGGATGGCCCTCAGGATACAAAGGTTCCTAGGTCATTTTACCACCTCTAGTCATAACCCTAACAGCATTATCATTATTACTATTCAACTCACTAAGCAAATCATCTTGTGCCTTAAGTACTTGTTCTACTTGAGTTGTAAGCACGGAAGCATGTTTACTAATAAGCTTAAGATCATTAACAGTTCTACTCATATAATCAGCCAAGCGGTCAAGCATGTAAGCATTATGTTTCAGTTGTCTACTAACATAAGCATTGAAGTTTTCCTATTTAACAATAAAATTATCAAACTCATCCAAGCATTGACTAGCAGACTTATTATGAGGAATATCACCTTCATCAAATCTATAGAGAGAGTTTACCTCTGCTACCTGTGCCGGTTTATCAAGACCATGTATTTCTTCAATAGGTGGTAGATTCTTAACATCTTCAGCTTTAATACCTTTTTCTTTCATAGATTTCTTTGCCTCTTGCATATCTTCAGGACTGAGAAATAGAATACCCCTATTCTTCGGAGTTGGCTTAGGAGTTGATTCTGGAAGTGTCCAATCATTATCATTGCTCAATATATTATTCAATAGCAATTCAGCTTGCTCAACAGTTCTCTCCCTGAAAACACAAACAACACAACTATCTAGGTGGTCTCTGGAAGCATCGGTTAGTCCATTTTCTTGAGAGGGTGATCAGGAAAAGCATTCAGTAATTGGAGAAGCCTCTCCCAAGCTTGTGGGAGACTCTCTTCTACAATTTGCACAAAGTTAAATATTTCCCTTAGGGCAGCTTGTTTCTTATGAGCAGGGAAATATTTTTCAAAGAATTAGTAAATCATATCCTTGGGACTACGCACACAACCAAGAGCAAGAGAATTAAACCATAACTTAGCATCACCCTTTAACGAGAAAGGAAATAATTTAAGAATATAGTAATAGTGAATTTTTTTCCTCATGAGCAAATAGGGTGGCTATATCATTCAATGTAGTAAGATGTGCCACAACAGTTTCAGATTCATAACCATAGAAAGGATCAGATTCTACCAAAGTAATTAACTCAGGATCGATAGAGAATTCATAATCCTTATCAGTAACAAATATAGGTGAAGTAGCAAACATAGGGTCATATTGCATTCTAGCATTCAAAGACTTTTCTTTCAGCTTGGCTAACAATTTCTTCACATCATCTCTATCATTACAAGCAAGAAAGTATCTAGCGCTTTCTCATCCATAACATAACCCTCGTGTACAATGCATAATTCATATCTAGGGGGAGAATCATAATCTTCAGTTTCAATAATATCATCAATTTCAGTAATTTCATTCTCTCTAACCCTAGCAAGTTGTTCATCAAGAAATTCACCAAGTGGCACAGTATTATCGAGCAAAGAAGTAGTTTCACCATAAGCATCATGCATAGTAGAAGTGGCATCATCAATAACATGCATATATCGTAATCAATGGCGGGTGTAGGTATCGCAAGTTTACTCAAAACAGAAGGAGAATCAAGTGCAGAGCTAGACGGCAGTTCCTTACCACCCCTCGTAGTTGAGGGAAAAATCTTGGTTCTTTGATCTTTCAAATTCCTCATAGTGATCAACAGATATAAATCCCAAGTGACTCGGAGAATAGATATATGCTCCCCGGCAACGGTGCTAGAAAAAGGTCTTGATAACCCACAAGCATAGGGGGTTGCAACAGTTTTCGAGGGTAGAGTATTCAACCCAAATTTATTGATTCGACACAAGGGGAGGCAAAGAATAATCTCAAGTATTAGCAGCTGAGTTGTCAATTCAACCACATCTGAAAGACTTAATATCTGCAGGAAAGTATTTAGTAGCAAAGTAGTATGGAAGTAGCGGTAACAGTGGCAAAAGTAACAGTAGCAGATTTGTAGTAATCGTAACAGTGGCAACGAAAAAGTAACGAAGCAAAGATCAATATGAAATGAGCTCGTAGGCAATGGATCAATGATGGATAATTATGTCGGATGGCATTCATCATGCACCAGTTAATACCTAGGGTGACATAGAACTAGCTCCAATTCATCAATATAATGTAGGCATGTATTCCGAATATAGTCATACGTGCTTATGGAAAAGAACTTGCATGACATCTTTTGTCCTACCCTCCCGTGGCAGCGGGGTCTTATTGGAAACTAAGGGATATCAAGGCCTCCTTTTAATAGAGTACCGGACCAAAGCATTAGCACTTAGTGAATACATGAACTCCTCAAACTATGGTCATCACCGGAAAGTGTCCCGACTATTGTCACTCCGGGGTTGCCGGATCATAACACGTAGTAGGTGACTATAACTTGCAAGATAGGAACAAGAACACAAATATATTCATGAAGACATAATAGGTTCAGATCTGAAATCATGGCACTCGGGCCCTAGTGACAAACCTTAAGCATAGCAAAGTCATAGCAACATCAATCTTAGAACATAATGGATACTGGGGATCAAACCCTAATGAAACTAACTCGATTACATGGTAAATTTCATCCAACCCATCACCGTCCAGCAAGCCTACGATGGGATTACTCACACACAGCGGTGAGCATCATGAAATTGGTGATGGAGGATGGTTGGTGATGACGATGGCGACGATTTCTCCTCTCCGGAGCCCAAAACAGACTCCAGATCTGCCCTCCAGAGGAAGAACAGGAGGTGGCGGCAGCTCCATATCATAAAACGCAATGAATCCTTCTCTCTGATTTTTTCTCCCGAACGTGAATATATGGAGTTGGAGTTGAGGTCAGTGGAGGTCCATGGGACCCATTAAGGTCGAGGCGCGCGCCCGTGGGTGGCGCGCGCCCACCCTTGTGGACAGGGTGTGGGTCCCTTCGCTGATTCTTTCGCCAATATTTTTATTTATTCCAAAATTGATCTCCATGAAGTTTCAGGTCATTCCGAGAACTTTTATTTCTGCACCAAAATAACACCATGGCAATTCTCTTTGAAAACAAATACGGTCAGGGCTAGTTCCATTCAAATCATGCAAACTAGAGTCCAAAACAAGGGCAAAAGAATTTGGAAAAGTAGATACGAGACGTATCAGAGGACTTTTTGAACAACACCTAAACTTATCTTTTTCCCTTATCTTCATATGTGGATTGTACAAATGTCCCATACACCTGCAATTAGACATGGCACAAAAAGTCTGTGAAGTATTTTGTCCCGATGACATAAATTCATTATTGCATAGTTTGCATTAAAATCACCTCACAAGTGTACATGTATGCACCTGGTCGATCCAAGGTAGTCATGCCCTCCACAGCTGCCCTCGCCGTTAGAAGATTCGCATGCACAGTGTGTACCGTGCAAGACGGACCGCACATACCCCCTGTGCACGGGCCTCGTAGGATTCGGCCGTGGACCTCATGTTCTAAAGGAAACATGCCCTAGAGGCGATAATAAAGTTGTTATTTATATTTCCTTATATCATGATAAATGTTTATTATTCGTGCTAGAATTGTATTAACCGGAAACTTAGTACATGTGCGAATACATAGACAAAACAGAGTGTCCCTAGTATGCCTCTACTTGACTAGCTCGTTGATCAAAAGATGGTTATGTTTCCTGACCATAGACATGTGTTGTCATTTGATGAACGGGGTCACATCATTAGAGAATGATGTGATGGACAAGACCCATCCGTTAGATTAGCATATTGATCGTTAAGTTTTATTGCTATTGCTTTCTTCATGACTTATACATATTCCTCTGACTATGAGATTATGCAACTCCCGAATACCGAGGAACACCTTGTGTGCTATCTCAGCGACTGCATCTTAATGGATCAAGTCTCCGTGCTCGTGTGTCATCCTGGATCAAGAATGCCGACACCACACAAGATTTCAAGGATTTATAGCAGAGTAGCAATCACACACTTATTACATCGATTGTCCGTAAGAGGACTTATTACAATAAATATGGCTTAAGGCCATCTAATAACGATAACAATGAAGACTTGGAAGATAAGTGAGTCCATCAACTCCATCGGCATCACCGAGTATAGAACCACGACCTAAACACCTTACTGTCGTTCAAAAGTCTCGCAACATGAAAGTTGCAGCCAAAACGGGTCAAGACATGGAATATGCCGCAATGTAACACATAGAGAGTAATGAAGCAACAAGCCTATACTACATGCATATATGGCTGGTGGTAAGGCTCTCACGGTTACATTTTTGCTAAAAAGCCAATTTTTCCCTACATCAAAGGAATAATTTTGTTTAACTATCATGGTGGTTGTTAAACATTGAGAATGGTTGATGCAACCTCAATCCCAATTAAAAGTACTCATTAAACCCAATAACTTTTATTAGAAGTAACATGTTGAGATTCACATGATATTCAAGTACTAGATACTCAATATTTGTCCATAACCGGGGACACGGCTCATCATGATTAGTTTGTACACTCTCAGAGGTTTATGCACTTTTCCCCACAAGACTCGATCGCCTCCGCTTGGTTTCTCGTGACTACATGGTGTTTGAGAGACGGCTGACCAAGACACAGTTTTTCGTGAAGCGCTAGCACCTTACGATGGGTGGACCGTACACCTACATCCCCTACATCTGCTAGTCCACCGCTATAAGAGTTCGCACGACTTAGTCAACTATGCCAGAGCCCATAGTGGCTTGTGGCTGCACACGTAAGTTACTAGTATGAATTATCTTATGATGCCTTTGAGCCCTGGGTGGCGGTCCCAAAAAACAGTAAGTCCTGCTTGAAAACAGGTGCCTCAATCCACCCAGATGTGTGTTTAAGTTGCCACCTTAGATAAACCATTAATTATCAATCTCACATCTGTCATGGATATTCACTCACCCAATCCACGCCTACTAGCATAGCATAGCATAATAAGCAAACGAGAGTAACTCCCAAAGGTTTCATAAGTAAAACAGTAATAGGTACTACCTCAATCTACTTCCTGCACTCCACAATTTAATTAGATCCTATTCATGCAAGTGTTTGAGGATTGATCTAATGCATAAAAACTGGGTATGAGAAAGTATGATCAAAGTGTTACTTGCCTTGCTAACGATCCGCGAAATCTAGAGACTCGAAGTAACAAGCGGCGCACTTCGGGTGATCTAGCGCAGACAAACAACAAGCATACAATAAGTACTCATCTAATGCACAGGGAAATCTCGAATAAAAGATCTAACCGTAAAGTTCAACTTAAGAACCCTGGTTGCAAAAGAATCGAATCAAATAAAGCATCGAAAGTCGAAACTCGAGAGAGAACGACTCGGTTTAGCAATCTGAAACTAAGTCAAAATTTTATAGTAGCAAAACTCTGTTTAAGTTGATTAATCGGAACGCGGTTTCAAATGAAACTCCAAAGCGCTTGAATCACCTGATTCCGATAAACGAGCGAGAAATTAGACAGATTTGAAAATCGAATCAGAAATCAAAATCAGAAAATAACGGATTAAATCCGATTAAAAGAAAAATGACGAACAGTTAACACGACGGACGTTCGTTAACAAAACTAATCCAACAAACACATTCATTGAAACGAACGGTTCGGTGAACGTTCATTAAATAAGAAAACCGAAAAAATAAAACCATCTAGGGTTTTAAAAACCGAACATCTCTAAAAACCGGATCGGTTTTTCTAAGAAAACCGGATCGGGCGGGTGGCGGTGGCTTGGCCACGGGCTCGGGGTGGTGGTGGCGGGGTCATGAGGGGCGGTGAGGGGCCCGGCGAGGGGCGGCGAAGGCGGCTGGCGACGGCGGGCGGCCTCCCGGCGGGCGGCGCTCGGGTGGAGGCGGCGGCTCGGGGTGAGGAGAGGAGGGGCGGCGGGTTAAATAGGAGGGGGGGGCTCACGGGCTTGGGAGGGCAGGCGGCGGCGGCCTCGTGTCCGAGCCGGACACGGCGGGCGGGCGGGCGGCGGCGGGAGACCCAAGGCTGGCGCGGCGCGAGGGAGAGGAGATGGGCGGCTGGGCCAGGCCTTGGCCCAGCGGGCGCGGCGCAGTTTTTTTTTTAACAAAAACTAAACGGATTAAAAAAAATACCAAACGAACTCCGAATTTAACAAAATTAATTTTCCCCGACTCCTAAAATGAGTCGAACAAATGAACTTTAAAAACGGCAAACATGCATATTTTTTTTTAAAATGCTCATTTTTGCCTAAAGCAAATAAATCTTCCAAAACCAAAATTTGATTTATTTATAATATCTTCATTTTTCCTAAATGTTGGGAAAGTCATATTATTCCCTCTCTTAAATTTTTTATCGGAAAAACTTTATGAAGATAATTAAATAAATCCAATGATCCTATTTTCAAAATTTGAGAAATCCCAAATATGAAAATAATGAAATCTCCAACTCTCTCCGAGGGTCCTTGAGTTGCGTGAAATTTCTAGGACCGGAAAATGCGAGAAAAATATGATATGCATGATGACCTAATGTATAACATTCCAAATTGAAAATTTGGGATGTTACAAACCTACCCCCTTAAGATGAATCTCGCCCTCGAGATTCGGGTTGGTTAGAAAATAGGTGAGGGTGGTCCTTGAGCAAAACTTCCTCTCTTTCCCAGGTGGCTTCATCCTCAGTGTGGTGGCTCCACTGAACTTTGCAAAAATTGATAACCTTGCTGCGGGTAACTCGATGGCATAATCAAGAATCTTAACCGGTTTTCCTCATACGTTAAATCATCCTTCAATCGGAATTTCTTCAAGCGGCACCGTATCTCTTAACGGTACCTTCGCTATCTCGGGGTGACATTTCTTCAATCGAGAAACATGGAATACATCATGAACTCCCGATACCCTTCCGGCAATTCCAACTTATAAGCAACTTCTCCCATGCGTTGCAAAATCCTATATGGTCCAACGAAACGTGGTGCTAACTTTCCTTTAACTCCAAAACGCTTAACTCCTCAGGCGGGATACTCTAAGATATATTCTGCTCCAACTTCATACTCAATCGCTGCGCTTTGAATCGGCATAGCTCTTTTGTCCGGACTGGCTACCTTGAGCCTTTCGCGAATCAACTTAACCTTCTCGCTCGCACTTAATCAAATCTGGTCCAAACAATCGACGATCTCCAGTTTCATCCCATGACAACGGTGTCCTACACCTTCTTCCATACAGAGCCTCGAAAGGTGCCATCTTCAAGCTGGTTTGGTAACTGTTGTTGTAGGAAAATTCTGCATACGGCAAATTATCATCCCAGCTAGATCCATAATCTAGTGCACAAGCTCTCAGCATATCCTCCAAAATCTGATTGACTCTCTCAGTCTGTCCATCGGTCTGTGGGTGGAAAGTTGTACTGAATTCCAATCTAGTCCCCAATGTTTCGTGCAACTGGTTCCAAAATTTCGAGGTAAACTGGGTTCCTCTATCCGATACGATGCTCCTCGGAACTCCGTGTAAACACACAATTCTGGTCATGTATATCTTTGCCAACTTAGCACTGCTATAGGTAGTCTTAATCGAATGAAATGAGCTACCTTCGTCAAGCGATCGACTATAACCCAAATCGAATCATAGCCCGAACGAGTCTTTGGCAATCCTGTGATGAAATCCATGCCTAATTTATCCCACTTCCATTCGGGTATCGGCAATGGTTGTAACAATCCTCACCGCTTCGATGCTCGCTTTTACTTTTCTGACATACATCGCAAATTGCTACATACTCCGCAATATCCTTCTTCATTCCGGTCCACCAGAAAGTATTCTTCAAATCCAAATACATCTTGGTATTTCCTGGGTGAATCGAATAGGGTGAATCATGGGCTTCTTGCAAAATCAACTTCCTGATCTCCGGGTCATTGGGCACATAAACACGGTCTTCAAACCATAGGGTATCGTGCTCATCCTCACGAAATCCTTTAGCTTTTCCTTTGCCCATTTTCTCCTTTATAGAGGCAACTTCCTTATCCGCCTTTTGGGCTTCTCCGATTTTATCCATTAGTGTCGATCAATCTCCAATGCTGCTACATAGCCTCTCGGAACTATTTCCAAACATAGCTCTCGAAGGTCTTCGGCTAACTCATTGGGTATTCCCGTCATTAGGGTATTGACGTGGCTCTTACGGCTCAATGCGTCAGCTACTACATTAGCCTTTCCAGGGTGATAATGCAATCTCATATCATAATCCTTGATAAGTTCTAACCATCTCCTCTGTCTGAGATTTAATTCCTTCTGTGTGAAGATGTACTTCAAACTCTTGTGATCCGTATATACTTCACAATGATTTCCAATGAGAAAATGTCTCCATGTCTTCAAGGCATGCACAACGGTTGCTAACTCCAAATCATGAGTGGCATAATTCAACTCATGAGGCTTAAGTTGTCGTGAAGCGTCATTTAAACAACCCTTCCTTCCTGCATAAGCACTGCTCCAAGTCCTCGACGTGAAGCGTCGCAATACACCTCATAATCCTTGGTCTGATCTGGCAATATCAAAACTGGTGAGGTAACCAATCTTTTCTTCAACTCCTGAAAACTTGCCTCACAGTCCTGAGTCCATATGAATTTGTTATCCTTCTTCAACAATTCAGTCATAGGCTTAGCAATCCTTGAGAAATTCTCAATGAATCTTCGGTAGTATCCTGCGAGTCCAAGGAAACTCCGGATTTCTCCAACTGTCGTTGGTGCTTCCCATTTGGTTACGGTCTCAACCTTTGTGGGATCAACTGCTATTCCTTCTCCGGATATAACATGTCCGAAATCCAACTTCCTTTAGCCAAAATTCACATTTGCTGAACTTGGCATATAATCGATGTTCTCTTAGCTTCTCCAAAACCAATCGCAATGTTCCTTGTGTTCCTCTTCATTCTTCGAGAAAATCAAAATGTCATCAATGAACACCACGGCGAACTTATCCAAAAACTCCATAAACACTTTATTCATCGTGTTCATGAAATAGGCTGGTGCGTTAGTCATCCAAATGACATAACGGTATACTCGCATGATCCATATCTCGTGGTAAATGCTGTCTTGGGTATGTCCTGCTCCCTAATCTTCAATCGATGGTACCCTCGATCGCACTATCTTGGAAAACACCTTAGCTCCTTGCAAGCGATCAAACAGATCATTTATCATTGGTAGTGGGTACTTGTTCTTGATTGTTACTGCATTCAATTCACGATAATCAACTACCATTCTCAAAGATCCATCCTTCTTCTCCACTAACAAAACGGGTGATCCCCAAGGTGAAGAACTTGGGCGATATAACCTTTATCCAACAGCTCCTTAATCTGCTTCTTGATTTACGCCAAATCTTGTGCGGGCATCCTCAGCATGGTCGTTTCGATATCGGGCCTGTTCACGGCAACAGCTCAATCAAAAACTCAATGTCTCTATCCGTGGCATTCACAGCAACTCCTCCTAAATACATCGGTAATCCTTTACTATCGCACCTCTTCCTCGCACAACTCCTGATAGGCAATTTACATGAGCTCTCCTCGCTCATGCCGTGATACATACTTAATCCTTCTTCCTTCGAGTGGTGAGCAAAATCGTCTTACTTGCGCAATCGATGTTTCCTCCATACATCGACAGCCAATCCATACCTAGAATCACATCAAATCCTTGGGATTCCAAAATGATCAAATCCGTCAGGAACTCATGCCTTCCTATACTTAGTGGCACTTGAAAACATCCTTGTTCCGCCGTGATACTCCGCTCCGGTGAGCTTAGTAGCATAGGGGTTTTAAGAGTCCGAGTAGGTAGGCTATATCTTTCTACAAATCCCCTTGATATGTATGAATGCGATGCACCAAGATTTAAAAGAACAACCGCAGAAATGACTTAACCAAAAACTTACCGACATCGCATCGGGCTGATCTTCAACCTCCTCCACATCAATGTGGTTCACCGTCCTCCGTTGAAAGGGTTGGGCTTCTTTCAGAGCTTCCATTGCCATTTCCATTCTCGCCTTCTCGATACCATTTGCATAATGTCCGGGCTTGGAACACTTGTAACGGGTGACATGACTCAAGTCTTTCTTGGCTGGGGTTGTTGGTGTAGTCCGGTTCTGACCATTGCTTCCTCCATTCCCATTACCATTCTTGTGGCCATTATGGTTGTGCGAACTACTTCCTCCATGGGTATGCTAAACTGAACTCCCTGCTTAGGGGTATAACGGGCTTCATTGGGCTCCGTGAGTTATACTTCCCTTGCCCATACTTCCTCTTGCGTGTTCTCAATTTGTCTTGCTTTCCTTCAATCATAAGGGCACGGTCTACCAACTCCTGGTAGTTGTTGAAACTTGCTACCATTAACGGCATGTCAACTCATCATTCAAATTCCTTCCAAACTTCGCTTAGCTGCATCAGAGCAACGCCATCCGGGGCATAACGTGCTAACTTACTAAAATCATCTACGCATCTTGTGTGAGTCCTTCCTCCTTGGCGTAAGTTGCGAAACTCACGCTTCTTCATGGCCATAGCTCCTGCTTTGAAACATGAGCAAAGGCGAAAAGCTTGTTGAAACCGATCCCATGTGACAAAGTTGTCTACAGTGGTAAGTGGCTGTGAAATTCTCCCACCATGCTGCTGCGGGTCCTTCAAGCCGATGTGCAAGCAAACTTCACCTTCTCACCATCTCAGGCATCCTGCAGCGGGTCAACTCCTTCCTATCTTAAGTGAGCCAATCATCTGCCTACAATCGGCTCGGTATACCGGAATACACCGCGGATTTAGTCTAAGGAAACGAGTCAAATGATCCGTAGGTGGTGGTGGTGGGTTGTTGTTGTTGCCACAGTTCCGCACTCAATGTTTGAATCGTGGTATTACGCCTCTGGATCGCTTGGGTGATCTCTGGCGGGAAAACAAATCCGGGGTCGCGTCTCGGAGGCATCTGTGGGGTTTAGAAAAGAAGAGAAATCTAGAATAGAATGAGGTCTAAGGGGAATCACTACCCAAATGCACATGAGCAAATGCACACAAAATCACTTCATTCAATCAAACAAGGGTTTACAACGATCTAACTATCGCAAAAGTGCGTGTACTATAATGTTTACATGGAGGTAATACTACTAATATGTGGGGACTTCTACTAATTTGAACCGTGGAAGACTCCATGATGTCCGCCCAGCCTTCATCTTCAAAGTCGGGTTCACTCGGATCCGAATCGGTGTCGTCGATGTCGATGTAGTCGCTTGGACAACCGACACACCGGTCTTCATTCCTGAGCGCCAATTTCTTCTTGAGTTCTTCAATCTCGTACTTAAGATCGTTATTGTGTCTCGCTAGAGCTACGATCTCGTCCATGTAGTCCTTTCAGGTAGTCTTTAGTTCTCCTTCCAGTTCGATGATCCTTCCCTTTGTCTTCTGTAACTCCAACATATCATTGCACATTTGGTTCTCCTGACGTCGAATGTGCTGGTTTAACTCCTGGATAAAAGCTGCAATGGATCTATCCTTCTTGGTGCTGACTATGTCCCATTTGTCATCTCGGCGTCCGCAAATCTGGTAGATGGTGTCCTTGAGGTCTTCTTGATAAACTTCTCCAATGCGTCCCATGGTAATATGAGCTGCCATGCTCTTTCCCAGACTCCATGTTGGTGCGCTGAAAACACTATCTATAGGCTTGGTGATTGGGGCGAATGTCCTTCCCGAACGTGAGCTTGAATCTTCCAAATAGCTCCTCTTCAGCAGAGTGGTGTTGAAAGTTCCGTGAAACTTGGTAGTCCAATGTTCAGTGCATTGGTAACTTCCTTCAAGTGAAATCCAAAAGGTGTGCCTTCATCCGGTTGGGTGTACTTGATCTTGGCGTCCTTCATCCTAAAGAGTAGAAAAGATGAGGAGTTAGAAAATGAGAAGAGAGTAGTGATCTATGGCTTTAACTTAGTGGTCGTGTCCCATACAGTCGGCGTGTGCTTTCGATACCATCTCTGTAGCGACCAGACCCGAATGGATCAAGTCTTCCGTGCTCGTGTGTCATCCTCGGATCAAGAATGTCGACACCACACAAGATTTCAAGGATTTATAGCGAGTAGCAATCACACACTTATTACATGGATTGTCCGTAAGAGGACTTATTACAATAAATATGGCTTAAGGCCATCTAATAACGATAACAGCGGAAGACTTGGAAGATAAGTGAGTCCATCAACTCCATCGGCATCACCGAGTATAGAACCACGACCTAAACACCTTACTGTCGTTCTAAAAAGTCTCTGCAACATGAAAGTTGCAGCCAAAACGGGTCAAGACATGGAATATGCCGCAATGTAACACATAGAGAGTAATGAAGCAACAAGCCTATACTACATGCATATATGGCTGGTGGTAAGGCTCTCTGATTTACATTTTTGCGAAAAGCCAATTTTTCCCTACATCAAAGGAATAATTTTGTTTAACTATCATGGTGGTTGTTAAACATTGAGAATGGTTGACAGCATCCTCAATCCCAATTAAAAGTACTCATTAAACCCAATAACTTTTATTAGAAGTAACATGTTGAGATTCACATGATATTCAAGTACTAGATACTCAATATTTGTCCATAACCGGGACACGGCTAATCATGATTAGTTTGTACACTCTGTAGAGGTTTGCGACTTTTCCCCACAAGACTCGATCGCCTCCGCTTGGTTTCTCGCACTACATGGTGTTTGAGAGACGGGCCGACCAAGACACAGTCTTTCGTGCGCTTAGCACCTTACGATGGGTGGACCTGCACACCTACATCCCCTACATCTGCTAGTCCACCGCTATAAGAGTTCGCACGACTTAGTCAACTATGCCAGAGCCCATAGTGGCTTGTGGCTGCACACGTAAGTTACTAGTATGAATTATCTTATGATCCCTTTGAGCATGGGTGGCGGTCCCAAAAAAAAAACAGGCAAGTCCTGCTTGAAAACAGGTGCCTCAATCCACCCAGATGTGTGTTTAAGTTGCCACCTTAGATAAACCATTAATTATCAATCTCACATCCGTCATGGATATTCACTCACCCAATCCACGCCTACTAGCATAGCATAGCATAATAAGCAAACGAGAGTAACTCCCAAAGGTTTCATAAGTAAACAGTAATAGGTACTACCTCAATCTACTTCCTGCACTCCACAATTTAATTAGATCCTATTCATGCAAGTGTTTGAGGATTGATCTAATGCATAAAAACTGGGTATGAGAAAGTATGATCAAAGTGTTACTTGCCTTCTTGACGATCCGCTAAATCTAGAGACTCAAGTAACAAGCGGCGCACTCGGGTGATCTAGCGCAGACAAACAACAAGCATACAATAAGTACTCATCTAATGCACAGGAAATCTCGAATAAAAGATCTAACCGTAAAGTTCAACTTAAGAACCACAGTTTGCAAAAGAATCGAATCAAATAAAGCATCGAAAGTCGAAACTCGAGAGAGAACGACTCGGTTTAGCAATCTGAAACTAAGTCAAAATTTTATAGTAGCAAAACTCTGTTTAAGTTGATTAATTGGAATGGCGGTTTCGAAACGAAACTCCAGGCGCTTGAATCACCTGATTCCGATAAACGAGCGAGAAATTAGACAGATTTGAAAATCGAATCAGAAATCAAAATCAGAAAATAACGGATTAAATCCGATTAAAAGAAAAACGACGAACAGTTAACACGACGGACGTTCGTTAACAGAACTAATCCAACGAACACATTCATTGAAACGAACGGTTCGGTGAACGTTCATTAAATAAGAAAACCGAAAAAAATAAAACCATCTAGGGTTTTTAAAAAAAAAACCGAACATCTCTAAAAAAACCGGATCGGGTTTTCTAAAAGAAAACCGGATCGGGGCGGGTGGCGACGGCTACCTCCGGTGGCTCAGCCGGGGTCAAGGCTCGGGTGGTGGCGGGGTGGGCGAGGCGGTGAGGGGCTCGGCGAGGCGGCGAGGGCGGCGATCGGCGGGCGCCTTCAAGCAAGGCTCGGGTGGAGGCGGCGGCTCGAGGTGAGGAGAGGAGGGCGGGGTTAAATAGGAGGGGCTCGGCGGCTTGGGGAAGGGCATGGCGGCGGCCTCGTGTCCGAAAGCCGGACACGGCGGCGTCTGGCGGGCGGCGGCGGAGAGGCCACTTGCGAGGGAGAGGGAGATGGGCAGGCGGTTGGGCTGGGCCTTAGCCCAAAGTGGGCGCAGTTTTTTTTTTTAAACAAAACTAAACGGATTAAAAAAAATACCAAACGAACTCCGAATTTAATAAAATTAATTTTCCCGACTCCTAAAAATGAGTCGAACAAAATGAACTTTAAAAAGCAGCAAACATGCATTTTTTTTTAAATGCTCATTTTTGCCTAAAGCAAATAAATCTTCCAAAACCAAAATTTGATTTATTTATAATATCTTCAATTTTCCTAAATGTTGGGAAAGTCATATTATTCCCTCTCTTAAATATTTTATCGGAAAAACTTTATGAAGATAATTAAATAAATCCAATGATCCTATTTTCAAAATTTGAGAAATCCCAAATATGAAAATAATGAAATCTCCAACTCTCTCCGAGGGTCCTTGAGTTGCGTGAAATTTTCTAGGATCGGAAAATGCGAGAAAAATATGATATGCATGATGACCTAATGTATAACATTCCAAATTGAAAATTTGGGATGTTACACTATCAAACGTCACAACGTAACTGGGTGATTATAAAGATGCTCTACAGGTGTCTCCGAAGGTATTTGTTGGGATGGCATAGATCAAGATTAGGATTTGTCACTCCAAGTATCGGAGATGTATCTCTGGGCCCTCTCGGTAATGCACATCACTATAAGCCTTGCAAGCAATGTGACTAATGAGTTAGTTACGGGATGATGCATTACGTAATCCAGTAAAGAAACTTGCTGGTAACGAGATTGAACTAGGTATGAGCATACCGACGATCGAATCTCGGGCAAGTAACGTATCGATGACAAAGGGAATAATATATGTTGTCATGCGGTTTGACCGATAAAGATCTTCGTAGAATATGTAGGAACCAATTTGAGCATCCAGGTTCCGCTATTGGTTATTGACCGGAGATGTGCTTCAGTCATGTCTACATAGTTCTTGAAGCCGTAGGGTCCGCACGCTTAACGTTCAATGACGATTTGTATTATGAGTTATGTGTTTTGGTGACAGAAGTTTGTTTGGAGTCCCGGATGAGATCCCGGTCATGACGAGGAGTCTCGAAATGGTTGAGAGATAAAGATTGATATATTGGAAGGTAGTATTTGGACACCGGAAGGGTGCCGGAGTGTATCGGTACATCTTGAAGTACTGAGGAGGTTACCTAACCCCGGGAAAGATATGGGCCATAGGAGGGAGGCTATCCAGCCCACAAGGGGTTGCACGCCGCCCACAAAGGAGGAGGCCAAACTGGATTAGGGAAGGGGGCGGCGCCCCCCTTTCCTTCTCCTACTCCCTCTCCTTTCCCCCTTTCCCCCTCCGGAAGAAGGAAAAAAGGGGGGCAAATCCTACTAGGACTGGAGTCCTAGTAGGACTCCCCTCTCCCTGGCGCGGCCCTTGTGGCCAGCCTCCTCCTCTCCTCCTTTATATACGGGGGCAGGGGGGCACCCCATAGCACATCAACTGTTCTCTTAGCCGTGTGCGGTGCCCCCTCCATAGTTTACTCCTCCGGTCATAGCGTTGTAGTGCTTAGGCGCAGCCCTCTGCGGATTGATACGTCTCCAACGTATCTATAATTTTTTATTGCTCCATGCTATATTATCTACTGTATTGGACAATATTGGGCTTTATTTTCCACTTTTATATTATTTTTGGGACTAACCTATTAACCAAGGCCCAGCCTGTAATTGCTGTTTTTTGCCTATTTCGTAGTTTCAAGAAACGGAATATCAAACGGAGTCCAAACGGAATGAAACCTTCCTAACGTGATTTTCTCACCGAACGTGATCCGGGAGACTTGGACCCTACGTCAAGGAAGCTTGAGGAGGGCACGAGGTAGGAGGCGCGCCTCCACCCTCGTGGGCCCCATGTTGCTCCAATCGACATACTTCTTCCTCCTATATATACCCTCGTACCCCAAACGATCGACACGGAGCCAAAAACCTAATTCCACCGCCGCAACTTCTCGCACTCCACGAGATCCCATCTTGGGGCCTGTTCGAGTTCACGAGGGGGGCATCCACCACGGAGGGCTTCTACATCAACACCATAGCCTCTCCGATGAAGTGTGAGTAGTTTACTTCAGACCTTCGGTCCATAGTTAGTATCTAGATGGCTTCTTCTCTCTTTTTGGATCTCAATACAATGTTCTCCCACTCTCGTGAAGATCTATTCGATGTATTCTTCTTTTTGCGGTGTGTTTGTTGAGACCGATGAATTGTGGGTTTCGATCAAGATTATCTATGAACAATATTTGAATCTTCTGAATTCTTTTATGTATGATTGGTTATCTTTGCAAGTCTCTTCAATTATCAGTTTGGTTTGGCCTACTAGATTGGTTTTTCTTGCAATGGGAGAACTGCTTAGCTTTGGGTTCAATCTTGCGGTGTCCTTTCCCAAAGGATGAGAGGAGCAGCAAGGCACGTATTGTATTGTTGTCATCGAGTATAACAAGATGGGGTTTTATCATATTGCCTGAATTTATCCCTCTACATCATGTCATCTTGCTTAAGGCGTTACTCTGTTTTCTTTAACTTAATACTCTAGATGCATGCTGGATAGCGGTCGATGAGTGGAGTAATAGTAGTAGATGCAAAGCAGAGTCGGTCTACTTGTCACAGACGTGATGCCTATATACATGATCATACCTAGATATTCTCATAACTATGCTCAATTCTCACAATTGCTCAACAAAGAATTGCTCACCCACCGTAAAAATACTTATGCTCTTGAGAGAAGCCACTAGTGAAACCTATGGCCCCGGTCTATCTCCATCATATTAATCTTCCATCACTTTAATTATTGCCTTTGGTTTTACTTTCTTTTTTATTTTACTTTGCATCTTTATCATAAAAATACCAAAAATATTATCTATCATCTCTATCGGATCTCACTCGTAAGTGACCGTGAAGGGATTGACAACCCCTAATCGCATTGGTTGCGAGGAGTTATTTGCTTTGTGTAGGTACGAGGGACTCGCTGTAGCCTCCCTCTTGGATTGATACCTTGGTTCTCAAAACTGAGGGAAATACTTACGCCATCTTGTTGCATCACCTTTCCTCTTCAAGGAAATCCAACGCAGCGCTCAAGAGGTAGCTAGAAGAATTTCTTGCGCGCCGCTGTCGGAAGTCTACGCAAAAGTCAACATACCAAGTACCCATCACAATCCCTTATCTCCCGCATTACATTATTTGCCATTTGCCTCTCGTTTTCCTCTCCCCCACTTCACCCTTGCCGTTTTATTCGCCCTTTCTTTCCTGTTTGCCTTTTTCGCTTGCTTTTTGTTTGCTCGTGTGTTTGGTTGCTTGTTTGTCACGATGGCTCAAGATAATACCAAGTTGTGTGACTTTACCAATACCGACAATAATGATTTCCTTAGCACTCCGATTGCTCCTCTTAGCAATACTGAATCTTGTGAAATCAATGATGCTTTGTTGAATCTTGTCATGAAAGATCAATTCGCCTGCCTTCCTAGTGAAGATGCCGCTACTCATCTAAATAGCTTCGTTGATTTGTGTGATATGCAAAAGAAGAAAGATGTTGATAATGATATTGTTAAATTGAAGCTATTTCCTTTTTCGCTTAGGGATCGTGCTAAAGCTTGGTTTTCGTCTTTGCCAAAAAATAGTATTGATTCATGGAATAAGTGCAAAGACGCTTTTATCTCTAAGTGTTTTCCTCCCGCTAAGATCATCTCTCTTAGAAACGATATTATGAATTTTAAGCAACTTGATCATGAACATGCTGCACAAGCTTGGGAGAGGATGAAATTAATGATACGTAATTGCCCTACTCATGGTTTGAATTTGTGGATGATTATACAAATTTTTATGCCGGATTGAATTTTGCATCTAGAAACCTTTTAGATTCGGCCGCGGGAGGCATTTTTATGGAAATCCCTTTAGGAGAAGCTACTGAACTCCTAGATAATATTATGGTTAATTATTCTCAATGGCACACTGAAAGATCTACTAATAAAAAACTGCATGCGATAGAAGAAATCAATGTTTTGAGTGGAAAGATGGATGAACTTATGAAACTATTTGCTACTAAGAGTGTTTCTTCTGATCCTAATGATATGCCTTTGTCTACTTTGATTGAGAATAATAATGAATCTATGGATGTGAATTTTGTTGGTAGGAATAATTTTGGTAACAACGCCAGATAGATGAAACTTTAATCCTAGGCCTTATCCTAGTAATTCCTCTAATAATTATGGAAATTCCTACAACAACTCTTATGGAAATTTTAAGATGCCCTCTGAATTTGAGACTAGTGTTAAAGAGTTTATGAATTCGCAAAAGAATTTTAATGCTTTGCTTGAAGAGAAATTGCTTAAAGTTGATGAATTGGCTAGGAACGTTGATAAAATTTCTCTTGATGTTGATTCTTTAAAGCTTAGATCTATTCCTCCTAAGCATGATATGAATGAGTCTCTCAAAGCCATGAGAATTTCCATTGATGAGTGCAAAGAAAGAACCGCTAGGACGCGTATACTGAAAGATGCCTTTATTAAAACGTGTTCTTCTAGTTCCTATGAAAATAAAGATGAAGATCTAAAAGTTATTGATGTGTCCCCTATTAAATCTTTTGTTTTGCAATATGAATCTTGATAATGATGGGACTGAATATGATCCACCCTTACCTAGAAGGCGCTCCAAAAATTCAGTAGTTTTTAGATCTTGATGCTAAAATTGATAAAAGTGGGATTGAAGAAATAAAAACCCTAGATGTTGCTAAACCCACTATTATGGATTTCAAGGAATTAAATTATGATAGTTGCTCTTTGATTGATTGTATTTCCTTGTTACAATCCGTGCTAAATTCTCGTCACGCTTATAGTCAAAATAAAGCGTTTACTAAACATATCGTTGATGTCTTGATGCAATCTTATGAAGAAAAACATGAGTTCGAAGTTTCTATCCCTAGAAAACTTTATGATGAGTGGGAACCAACTATTAAAATTAAGATTAAGGATAATGAATTTTATGCTTTATGTGATTTGGGTGCGAGTGTTTCCACTATTCCCAAAACTTTGTGCGATTTGCTTGATTTTCGCGATTTTGATGATTGCTCTCTAAACTTGCTGATGCGGAGCATCCTTCGGTCATCCCCATGGACCTTCCATCAACTAGCCAAGCTCCAAGTGGACCCATGACAAGAGCAAGAGCTCGTGCTATTCAATCCGAGGTGACCTCACTCCTACTCGAGTTCCCCTTTCCTTCCAGTGAGACATGGCTACTACCTAAGTCCGAGACACTATGCGTGATCAGGTACAACGTTCAAGCCAAGGAACCAGGAGCTGAAGAAGAAACGACAGGCGTCAACTCTCTGGACAGCCCAGAACTTCCGGCACAACCCGGAACTTCCGGCCCCCGGAACTTCCGGCCCGCCCGGAGCTTCCGGCCCCCGACGACATCGACCAGCCCAGGCCTGCCAACATTCTGGTTAGCCCGGAACCAGCCCGGAACCCGCCCCGACCTTCCTGCCTCTAACTTCCGCCCCCGGAAGCCAGCCCAGCCTCCACCTGCCAACTCGGCTTAGGGCGGACCTCGCCTCGACCTTCCGGCGCCCGGAACTTCCGCCCCTGTCATGAAAGCAGCCCACCGGCCGAGGCCCGTGTACCCTTTCATCCCGTAAACTATAAATACTCTCCCACCTCCTCCTAGTCGTGGTTAGCATTGGTTTAGCTCATCTTTGGTGTGAGAGCCCTTGCTCATCCACTTTGGTTACCTTCTCCTCGGAGATCGCGCCTCCTCGGAGAAGATCCTTCCAAGGGATTCAAGACCCCCTCTAGGGTGGACCCCATCAAGACCTCCTTCCGGAGAAGAACGGCTACTCGTGTATCTTTCCCTTGTTTATCTTGAATCTTGTGTTACCTTATGTGTTCGGTGATCTAGCACTTGTGTGATTGATCTTGTTGGTTGAGTGATTCTCTCGTTTCTCCCGTGTTTTCCCTTGTACTCTTCCGCGTTCTTCGTGGTTTCTCCAGAGGATCCACTCCAAACGTGAAAGATCGGCCCTCTAGGGTTCCGCCCTACATCATCTTGGTATCATGAGCCACGTTGATCACGTTTTGGAGCCCCTACCCCGTGTTTTCTAGCTTGATTTTGGTGTTTTCGTCCTAAGTCCGAAAATGCCCACCAAAAATAGCCCCAAATTTTTTTTGTGATTTGTTGGTGTGATGAAGTTTTGTTGGATTTGATCCATGGATTTGCTTTTCTTCGAGAGGATCTAGCTTCCCCTACCTTCTTCCCTTCTAATTTTTTCTTTTGCCCCTCAGGATTTGGGTTTTTTCCCCAATTTTTTCGCCCAAACCCTCTATCCCGAAGTCCCTGTTCTTGGGAGAATCCCGACCACCTAACTTCGGACTGACCTTCTGTCTTGCCCGAACTTCCGCCTAGACAGAAAGGTCGCGCATCTTCTGGTGACTCCGCTTCTTCGACAACTCCGACCACGGTGCAGCGGCATCTTCGCCAACGCATCAAGACCGTGCATCACATCGCCGTCCACATTCGCATCGATTTGAAACCTTTACCGTAAGCAAGGACGGTAATCTCGATTTACATCTTTGTCCAAACCTTGCCATTGCATTGATAAACATCATAGCCATCTTTTATGCGCTTGCTTACCCATCGAGACTAGCCATTGAGTATTGCAGTAACGTGACTTGTGCACATTAGTGATCATACTACATAGCATACATACCATACCACCGTGGTGCATATCTTGGGAACCATTTGTGTGTCACAAAGTTGTCATAGCATACACAATTGCTATCTTGGTTCGTGAAGTATTGCATGAGAAAAGAGCTCAAAAGTGACAGAGCCACCCAAGCTTTTAAGAAAAGAGGAAAGATAAACAAAGAGCTTATGAGCAAGAATCATAGCATCATACCACATTAAGATTGTCATATTGGATCATCTTGGATCATAGCACCAAAATACCATACACATAGCATACTTGGGATAGAGATCGTTGCATTTTTGCCTAGTAGGTTGTGCACAAGTTCCAGATCCGCCTATTGTGCAATCGTGCTAGCGTCTCTCTAGTATTGTGCAACAAGAGCATTTTCATGGATTCCACATTTTGGCTCACTTTTGGTTTGCACAATCCCACTTATCTATTTGCGTGTGTGTTTCCGTGTACCTCGACTTGCTTGGTCTACTTGCTGGATTTGCAAATTTGTGAATCTTTTCCAACATTATTGAAGCTCACTTACAATTGCATCAAATTTTGTGCCACCATCCTTACCAAGCTCCAGCATAAGCTTTTATTTGTGTAGGTGTGAGAACCGACAAGGATTGGTACCAATAGTGCTATTTCATTGTCCGCATTTGAGTGAACTTGATTCATCATCAACATCGGTCAAAGGTACATTGTTATAAGTTCTTCTCCTTCTACCACTCACATATCTTGCTTGGAATGATGGATAGGCCAAGTACCTCTACCAACCCACTCTTCATCGAGCAAGACGACGACATGTCTTCATACGTCACCAAGAGCCACCTCTTTGGTGCACAACGAGCGTTACATCAAGAGCAACAAGCAATGAGCGACCGCATTGACAACCTCGCCACCGACTTGCGACTCTCCGAACAACGTACAAGAGACTACTTCGATAACAAGTTCGACGCTCACAAGCAAGAGAATGACGCAAGAATGGACGAGATCCGCGCCTTGATGAAGAACCGGCATCATTCCACTTCCTCATCATCAAGATGGAGCCGCTCGAGTCGACACTCCGAGGACACCTTCTACGACAAAAGTACACCGTCATCGAACACTCTTCGACGAGCCGCGCGTCAAGACCGTCATGCATCTCGCAACCCGCTACATGACAAGCATTCACAAGAGCAAGTCGATGAGAAAGTCCCTCATCCTCAATCAAACCAAGCCGCTTTTGCCCAAGCTCAAGAACGGCAACGACTACGACGCCAAGAGGAAGAACGAGCGCGTCTACACCAAGACGAACAAGACGCCGAGGCTCAACGTCTTCAACAACAACAACGAGAAGCGCAAGCTCTCGAGGCGCAACGTGCCCTTCAAGAATCAAGTCGAGCCATCGCCAACCGCAATCGTGAACGGCGCAATCAAGAGGAATCCCTTCGAGAAGAAATCCAAGAGAGGAACTACCAACCACGCAGTGCAACGCCAAGTTCCTCAAGCTCCTCCACAAGCTCGTCAAGCTCCATCTCAACCTCAAGTTCAACAAGAGCACGTTGATCATGGACTTCCTCCACACCAAGAGCAACAAGAAGACGATCGTCATCCACGCTCAAGGGCGTCATCATCAACATCGACCACAACAAAATGAAGAACAACGATATGGAAAGCTCAAATTCACCATGCCCAAATTAAGGGAAGCAATGACCCCAAGAGTACCTCTCATGGGCATTGAAGGTTCACAAAATCTTCCTGGTTACAACCACGATGAAGAAAAGAAGATCGCTATGGCATCACTTGAGTTCCAAGACTATGTGCTCATATGGTGGGAACAAATCATTGAGCAACGACAAGCAAGAGGTGAACCTCCAATCACCACTTGGGCTCAAATGAAAGATGTCATGAGAGCACGTTTTGTACCAACCTACTACAACCGCGACCTCTTTAAGAAACTCCAACTTCTTAAGCAAGGAACAAAGAGTGTTGAAGAATACTACAAGGAAATGGAGATAGCCATGATTCGAGCCAATGTAAAGGAAGATGATGAGCAAACTATGGCACGTTTCTTGAACGGACTCAATCATCCCATCAAGAAGATCGCCGACTTCCAACCATACTCCACCCTTATTGAGCTCATACATCAAGCTACAAAGGCCGAACGTTAAGTGCAAGATGACTTCAAGTACGCCAAGTACTCGTCCAAGACCTACGGCTTCTCCAAATACCAAGCTTCAACAACTCCTCCAACATCTACATCAACCAAACCTTCTACAAGCAATGACGACAAGTCAAGTTACAAGAAAAACTTCGCAAGTTCAAGTCGTCTTCCTCCTACTACAACCAACTTCAAGCCGCGTGCTTCATCATCCACTCCAACCGATGAGACCGCTAAGACAAGCTCCTTCAAGTGTTTCACTTTGCGCGTGCCGAGGCCACAAGTCCTACAAATGCACCAACAAGCGCACCATGATCCTCAACGACGATGGCACCTATGACTCAATGAGTGAAGAGGAGATGGAAGCTCTTGAGCAAGTGGCCATGCACCGCGAGTGAACGAGGATGAAGATGATCAAGTCTTTTGTGATGAGGATTCGAGCCCCGCCTCGTTGTCTCCAAGGTCTTGACTCTTCAACATCAACAAGAAGAAGACCAACGATGCCACATCTTCCACACAAAGGTCGGCATCAATGGAAGGTCCGTCAAGGTCATCATCGATGGAGGTAGTTGTCACAACTTGACAAGTGAAGAACTATGCTCCAAGCTTCAATTGGTCAAGAGGAAGCACCCGCACCCATACAAGGTTCAATGGCTAAGTGACTCCGGCACTATACGAGTCGAGCATACGGTCCAAGTCTCCTTCAAAATTGGCGCATATGAGGACACGTTGGAGTGTGATGTGGTCCCAATGACCGTTTGCCACCTCCTTCTTGGTCGACCATGGCAATTCGACCGTGGTGTCTTCCACAATGGGCGTACCAATCACTATAGCTTCAAGATGAAAGGGAAGGAATATGTGCTACGACCTATGTTTCCTAGTCAAGTGCTAGCCGACAAACAAGCCACCCATCATGGAGAGAAGAGTGAGAAAGTGATCCACCAAAAAGTGAGTGAGAGCCACAAGCCAAACTTGAGCGCCTCTTCGCCTAGAGAGAAAACCTCATCCTATTTGCCACCAAAAGGGAGATGAGAGAAGTGTGTGAGAACCCATCTAGTGTGATGCACTTTGTCCTTGTGTGCAAGGATGGAGATCCAAAAACTAACACCTCTCACGAACTACCTTTAATGTTTCAATCTCTTTTGCAGGAATTCCAAGATGTTATCCCCGATGAGCTACCTCCGGGTCTACCTCCTCTACGAGGCATCGAACATCGAATCGACTTCATCGCCGGAGCGCCTCTACCAAACAAAGCTCCATACAGAGTCAACCCCAAAGAAACCAAGGAGATTCAACGGCAAGTACAACAACTCATCGACAACGGTCGTGGTAATGCGTGAAAGCCTAAGTCCTTGTGCCGCCTCTGGCCATACTTGTGCCTAAGTCCGATGGAAGTTTCCGCTTGTGTTCCGATTGTAGACCTATAAATGCTATTACCGTTCGCTATAGGCATCCCATTCCTTGCTTAGATGATATGCTTGATGAACTTAGTGGAGCCAACTTTTTCTCAAAAATTGATCTTAAAAGTGGCTATTATGAAATCCGCATTCAAGAAGCTGATGAATGGAAAACTGCTTTCAAAACCAAATTTGGCTTATATGAGTGGTTAGTCATGCCTATGGGTTTATCAGAAGCTCCCGGTACTTTCGTGCGTCTTATGCATCATGTGCTTCGGCCCTTACATTGGAGTCTTTGTTGTGGTTTACTTTGATGATATTCTTGTGTTTAGCAAAACCATGAAAGAACATATTAATCATGTTAAGGCTGTTTTGCAAACCCTTCATAAGGAACGCCTTTATGCAAACTTGAAAAATGCACGCTTTGGTGTTGACAAAGTGGTTTTCTTGGGTTTTGTTGTATCCTCAAAGGGTGTCCATGTTGATGAATCTAAAATTGAAGCAATTAAAACTTGGCCCCAACCCACCAATTTGCAACAAGTGCGTAGCTTTCTTGGTCTTATGGGTTTTTATCGCCGCTTTGTGAAAAACTTTAGCACAATTGCCGCCTCCTTTGCATGCCTTGAGTAAGAAGTATACTCCTTTTGTTTGGGGACCTTTGCAATCCAACGCTTTTGATGAGCTCAAATCGTTACTTACTCATGCTCCGATTCTTGCTTTTACCCAATTTTGACAAAACTTTTGAGGTTCATTGTGATGCAAGTGGTACCGGAATTGGCGGAGTTTTGATGCAAGAAAAACGAGCCATTGCTTACTTTAGTGAAAAACTCTCCGGTGCTCAACTTAACTATCCCATCTATGACAAGGAACTATACGCTTTAGTGCGTGTGCTATATGTTTGGGAACATTACCTTAGACATCATGAGTTTGTCATCCATACCGATCATGAAACGCTTAAGTACTTAAAAGGTCAAACTAAGTTGAACAAGCGTCATGCCAAATGGAGTGAATTTATTGAATCTTTCCCTATGTGATCAAGTACATTAAGGGCAAGGAAAATGTAGTTGGATGCACTTTCACGCATATGCACGCTTGTCACTAAACTTGAGCTGAATGTTATTGGCTTTGAGCACATAAAAGACTTGTATGCTAATGATCCATCTTTTGCTATTCCTTATGCTAAGTGTTCGACGACACGTCTTGGGAACAATATTATATCAAGGATGGTTATCTTTTGAGAGCTAACAAACTATGCATTCCCCAGTCTTCTCTTCGCTTGCTCCTTTTGCAACAAAGCTCATGGAGGCGGACTCATGGGACACTTTGGACGCCGACAAGACATTCGCCACGCCTCCAAGAACTACTTTTGGCCCAAGATGTTCCATGACGCCTCAAGGCTTCACCAACCGGGACATGCTCTACATGTCGCAAAGCTAAGTCTAAAGCTCAATCTCATGGTCTTTACATGCCTCTTCCTATTCCTTATCAACCATGGGAAGACATTAGCATGGATTTTGTACTTGGTTTGCCTAGAACACAAAAATGGAAAAGGATTCCGTGTTTGTTGTTGTGGATAGATTTTCTAAGATGGCACATTTCATTCCTTGCAACAAGATAGACGATGCTTCACACATTGCAAATCTCTTTTGTAGGGAAATCTTGCGACTCCATGGAGTACCAAAGACAATCATCTCCGATGGTGACGTCAAGTTCTTGAGTTACTTTTGAAGACCCTATGCGCCAAGCTCGGAATCAAGCTCTTGTTCTCATCCGCATACCATCCTCAAAACCGCGCCAAACGGAGGTGACGAACCGCACACTCTCCACTCTACTTCGCCTTGATCAAGAAGAACATCAAGGAGTGGGAGGCATGTCTACCCATCGCCGAAAGTACGCCTACAATCGCATAAAGGCACTCGACTACCAAGAAGTCCCCCTTCGAGGTCATCTATGGCTTCAACCCGTTGTCACCCTTGGACATTCTACCACTTCCTCTACAAGAGCGCACCAACATGGATGCGAAAGTGCAGCAAGCTACATCAAGAACATGCATGAGGATACAAGGCACACCATCGAACGCCAAGTACAACGACTAGCGACCAAGCTCAACGTCAACAAGCAGCCCATGGTCTTCAACATTGGTGATCTAGTGTGGCTACACCTTCGCAACGAACACTTCCCCAACGAACGCAAGTCCAAGCTTTCTCCTCGAGCCGATGGACCTTTCAAGGTGCTAGCATCGCTACAACGACATAACGCCTACAAGATCGACCTACCACGAGACAAGTACAATGTGAGTGACATCTTCAACGTCAAGGACCTCGCGCCATACCATGGTGATGAAGATTTTGATCCGAGGTCGGATCTTCCACAAGGGGGGGGGGGATGATGCGGAGCATCCTTCGGTCATCCCCATGGACCTTCCATCAACTAGCCAAGCTCCAAGTGGACCCATGACAAGAGCAAGAGCTTGTGCTATTCAATCCGAGGTGACCTCACTCCTACTCGAGTTCCCCTTTCCTTCCAGTGAGACATGGCTACTACATAAGTCCGAGACACTATGCGTGATCAGTACAACGCTCAAGCCAAGGAACCCGGAGCTGAAGAAGAAACGACAGGCCAACTCCTTCGACAGCCCGAACTTCCGGCCACAGCCCGAACTTCCGCCGGCCCGTGAGCTTCCGCCCCGACGACATCGACCAGCCCGGGCGTGCCAACATTCTCGTTAGTCTTAACCAGCCCGAACCTGCCCGGACCTTCCGCCCGGAACTTCCGCCCACCCGACCTTCCTACTTTGGCCAGCCCAGCTCCACCAAGGCCAACTCTCGGCTTAGGGCCGACCATGCCCAGATTTTCCGCGCCTCGAACTTCCGTCCTAGCCTGAACTTCCTACCGCCTCATGAAAGTACCACCGGGCCGAGGTCTGTACCTTTCGTCCAGAACTATAAATACTCTCCCACCTCCTCCTAGTTAGGGTTAGCATTGGTTTAGCTCATCTTTGGTGTGAGAGCCCTTGCTCATCCACTTGGTTACCTTCTCCTGAGATCGCGCCTCCTCGTGAGAAGATCCTTCCAAGGGATTCAAGACCCCCTCTAGGGTGGACCCCATCAAGACCTCCTTCCTGAGAAGAACGGCTACTCGTGTATCTTTCCTTGTTGATCTTGAATCTTGTGTTACCTTATGTGTTCGGTGATCTAGCACTTGTGTGATTGATCTTGTTGGTTGAGTGATTCTCTCGTTTCTCCCCGTGTTTTCCCTTGTATTCTTCCGCGCGTTCTTCGTGTTTCTCCGTAGGATCCACTCCAAACGTGAAAGATCGGCCCTCTAGGGTTCCGCCCTACATCACTTGCACCTTGCGGGTTCTATGGTTGCAAATAGAAACCTATGGGAAGAATTAACGATGTTCTTATTGTTGCAAATAGGCATTATGTGCCCGTAGATTTTATCGTTCTTGATATAGATTGCAATCCTTCATGTCCTATTATTCTTGGTAGACCTTTTTTTAGAACGATTGGTGCAATTATTGATATGAAGGAAGGGAATATTAGATTCCAATTTCCATTAAAGAAAGGCATGGAATACTTCCCTAGGAAGAAAATAAAATTACCATATGAATCTATCATGAGAGCCACTTATGGATTGCCTACCAAAGATGGCAAAACCTAGATCTATCCTTGCTTTTATGCTTAGCTAAGGGCATTAAACGATAGCGCTTGTTGGGAGGCAACCCAATTTTATTTTTAGTTTTTTTTTTGCTTTTGCTTCTGTTTACGAATAAATCTTTGATCTAGCCTCTGGTTAGATGTGTTTTATGTTTTAATTAGTGTTTGTGCCAAGTTAAACCTATAGGATCTTCTTGGATTATAGTTATTTGATCTTGCTGTAATTTCCAGAAACTTTCGGTTCACAAAAACAATTGTTAAAAATCACCAGACGTGATAAAATACTGATTCCAATTGCTGTTGATCAATAAACAAATTTCCTAGGTCGTCCTATTTTGGCTGAATTTTTGGAGTTCCAAAAGTTTGCGTTAGTTACAGATTACTACAGACTGTTCTGTTTTTGACAGATTCTGTTTTTCGTGTGTTGTTTGCTTATTTTGATGAATCTATGGCTAGTAAAATAGTTTATAAACCATAGAGAACTTGGAATACAGTAGGTTTAACACCAATATAAATAAAGAATGAGTTCATTACAGTACCTTGAAGTGGTCTTTTGTTTTTGTTTCGTTAACGGAGCTCACGAGATTTCTGTTGAGTTTTGTGTTGTGAAGTTTTCAAGTTTTGGGTGAAATCTTTTGATGGATTATGGAACAAGGAGTGGAAAGAGCCAAAGCTTGGGGATGCCCATGGCACCCCCAAGATAATCTAAGGACACAAAAAGTCAAAGCTTGGGGATGCCCTGTAAGGCATCCCTCTTTCGCCTACTTCCATCGGTAACTTTACTTGGAGCTATATTTTTATTCACCACATGATATGTGTTTTGCTTGGAGCATCTTGTATGATTTGAGTATTTGTTTTTTAGTTTACCACAATCATCCTTGCTGTACACACCTTTTGAGAGAGCCATACATGATTTGGAAATTATTGGAATACTCTTTGTGCTTCACTTATATCTTTTGAGTTATAAAGTTTTGCTCTAGTACTTCACTTATATCTTTTAGAGCACGGCGGTGGATTTGTTTTAAAGAAAATATTGATCTCTCATGCACCACTTAGATTATTTTGAGAGTCTTAAATAGCATGGTAATTTGCTTAAATAATCCTAATATGCTAGGTATACAGAAATAGTAAAAACTTTCTTATGAGTGTGTTGAATGCTAAGAGAAGTTTGATGCTTGATAATTGTTTTGAGATATGGAAATAATAATATTAAAGTCGTGCTAGTTGAGTAGTTGTGAAATTGAGAAATGCTTGTGTTGAAGTTTGCAAGTCCCGTAGCATGCACGTATGGTAAACGTTATGTAACAAATTTGAAACATGAGGTGTTCTTTGATTGTCCTCCTTATGAGTGGCGGTCGGGGACGAGCGATGGTCTTTGCCTCACCAATCTATCCCCTAGGAGCATGCGCAGAAGTGCTTTGGTTTTTGATGGCTTGTAGATTTTTGCAACAAGTATGTGAGTTCTTTATGACTAATGTTGAGTCCATGGATTATACGCACTCTCACCCTTCCATCATTGCTAGCCTCTTCGGTACTGCATTGCCTTTCTCACATTGAGAGTTGGTGCAAACTTCAGTGCATCCAAACCCCGTGATATGATACGCTCTTTCACACATAAACCTCCTTATATCTTCCTCAAAACAGCCACCATACCTACCTATTATGGCATTTCAATAGCCATTCCGAGATATATTGCCATGCAACTTTCCACCATTCCGTTTATCATGACACATTCATCATTGTCATGTTGCTTAGCATGATCATGTAGTTGACATAGTATTTGTGGCAAATCCACCGTTCATAATTCTTTCATACATGTCACTCTTGGTTCATTGCATATCCGGCACACACGGAGGCATTCATATAGAGTCACACTTTGTTCTAGTATCGAGTTGTAATCATTGAGTTGTAAATAAATAGAAGTGTGATGATCATCATTTAATAGAGCATTGTCCCAAACAAAAGAGAAAGGCCAAATAAAAAAAGAAGGCCCAAAAAAGAGAAATAAAAAGGGGCAATGCTACTATCCTTTTTTCCACACTTGTGCTTCAAAGTAGCACCATGTTCTTCATATAGAGAGTCTCTTGAGTTATTACTTTCATATACTAGTGGGAATTTTTCATTATAGAACTTGGCTTGTATATTCCAACAATGGGCCTCCTCAAGTGCCCTAGGTCTTCGTGAGCAAGCAAGTTGGATGCACACCCACTTAGTTTTCTTTTGTTGAGCTTTCATACATTTATAGCTCTAGTGCATCCGCTGCATGGCAATCCCTACTCCTTGCATTAACATCAATCGATGGGCATCTCCATAGCCCGTTGATTAGCCTCGCTGATGTGAGACCTTCTCCTTTTTGTCTTCTTCACATAACCCCCATCATCATATTCTATTCCACCCATAGTGTTATGTCCATGGCTCGCGCCATATATTGCGTGAAAGTTTATAGGTTTGAGATTACTAAAGTATGAAACAATTGTTTGGCTTGTCATCGGGGTTGTGCATGATGAGAGCATTCTTGTGTGATTTAAAATGGAGCATGACTAAACTATATGATTTTGTAGGGATGAACTTTCTTTAGCCATGTTATTTTGAGAAGACATAATTGCTGAGTTAGTATGCTTGAAGTATTATTATTTTTATGTCAATATGAACTTTTGTCTTGAATCTTTCGGATCTAAATATTCATACCACAATTAAGAAAATTACAATGAAATTATGCCAAGTAGCACTCCGCATCAAAAATTCTGTTTTTATCATTTACCTACCGAGGACGAGCAGGAATTAAGCTTAGAATGCCCGATACGTCTCCAACGTATCTATAATTTTTGATTGCTCCATGCTATATTATCTACTGCTTTGGACAATCTTGGGCTTTATTTTCCACTTTTATATTATTTTTGGGACTAACTCTATTAACCGAGGCCCAAAATTTAATTGCTGGTTTTTGCCTATTTCAGAGTTTCAAGAAACTGAATATCAAATGGAGTCCAAACGGAATGAAACCTTCGGGAACGTGATTTTCTCACCGAACATGATCCAGGAGACTTGGACCCTAAGTCAAGGAAGCTTCGAGGAGGGCACGAGGTAGGGGGTGCGCTTACCCCCCCAAGGCGCACCCTCCACCCTCGTGGGCCCCACGTTGCACCACCGACGTACTTCTTCCTCCTATATATACCTACGCACTCCCAAACGATCGACACGGAGCCAAAACCTAATTCCACTGCCGCAACTTTCTTGCACTCCACTAGATCCCATCTTGGGGCTCGTTAGGAGTTCACGCCGAGGGGGCATCCACCACGGAGGGCTTCTACATCAACACCATAGCCTCTCCGATGAAGTGTGAGTAGTTTACTTCAGACCTTCGGGTCCATAGTTAGTAGCTAGATGGCTTCTTCTCTCCTTTTGGATCTCAATACATTGTTCTCCCCCTCTCTTGTGGAGATTTATTCGATGTAATCTTGTTTCTGCGGTGTGTTTGTTGAGACCGATGAATTGTGGGTTTATGATCAAGATTATCTATGAACAATATTTGAATCTTCTCTAAATTCTTTTATGTATGATTGGTTGTCTTTGCAAGTCTCTTCCAATTATCAGTTTGGTTTGGCCTACTAGATTGGTTTTTCTTGCAATGGGAGAAGTGCTTAGCTTTGGGTTCAATCTTGCGGTGTCCTTTCCCAAAGGATGAGGGGCAGGGCACGTATTGTATTGTTGCCATCGAGGATAACAAGATGGGGTTTTTATCATATTGCATGAATTTATCCCTCTACATCATGTCATCTTGCTTAAGCGTTACTCGCTTTTTCATGAACTTAATACTCTAGATGCATGTCTTTGCATAGCGGTCGATGAGTGGAGTAATAGTAGTAGATGCAAAAGGTGAGTCGGTCTACTTGTCTCTTGGACGTGATGCCTATATACATGATCATACCTAGATATTCTCATAACTATGCTCAATTCTGTCAATTGCTCAACAGTAATTCATTCACCCACCGTAAAATACTTATGCTCTTGAGAGAAGCCACTAGTGAAACCTATGGCCCCCGGGTCTATCTCCATCATATTAATCTTCCATCACTTTATTATTGCCTTTGCTTTTATTTTACTTTGCATCTTTATCACAAAAATACCAAAATTATCAGATCTCACTCTCGTAAGTGACCGTGAAGGGATTGACAACCCCTAATCGCATTGGTTGCGAGGAGTTATTTGCTTTGTGTAGGTACGAGGGACTCGCGCGTAGCCTCCTACTGGATTGATACCTTGGTTCTCAAAAACTGAGGGAAATACTTACGCTACTGTGCTGCATCACCTTTCCTCTTCAAGGAAATCCAAGAGGTAGCACGGATCACATCACCATCACCATCACCACGCCGTCGTGCTGAGGGAACTCTCCCTCGACCCTCTACTGGATCAAGAGTTCGAGGGACGTCATCGAGCATGGAGGTGTCGTACGTTCGATACTTGGGTCGGTTGGATCGTGAAGATGTACGACTACATCAACCGTGTTAATCTAACGCTTCCGTTTTCGGTCTACGATGGTACATGGACACACTCTCCCCCTCTCGTTGCTATGCATCTCCTAGATAGATCTTGCGTGAGCGTAGGAAATTTTTTGAAATTGCATGCTACGTTCCCCAACATGTTCTGCCCTCCAACTCATCCCTCGACTCCATCTAGCTATATATTCCATGCCTAGGTCATTGTTTAGGGTTAGCAAAGTATATGTGAAACATAGAGAGAGCTTTGCTCATCTACCACTCCTCTTGGAGATCAAGACCTCCTAGGAGAAGATCCTAAGTGGATATCAATACCTCCGCTTGGAGAAGACTATCATCAAGGCCTCACCTCCTTAGGAGTGAGAAGAACCTTGCCTTAGTGCTTTTTCCTTGGATTGTTCTTCCATTATTGTGGATCTCAACTATGCTATTCTAGTGGATGTCTAATTGGGTATTGTTTGAGTGAATTTCCTTTTGATGTTCTTGTGTTCATCCTTTTCCCCCTCCAAGTGTGAAAAGATCCCCACTTAGGGTTCCACCCTACAATAGAACCTTTGGTTATCATGTGATGTTCTGCTTCGCGGTACTTTACAAAACCCGGTGTCCATCGGTACCCTCCTGAGTCATCATCATGCTCACTATACCGTTGCTCCTGTAACCGGTTTTGTTCTTCTTTCTCGTTGACATGTTCCAACATCCCTGTGATGTAGTCACCTATGTCTGGCCAGATGATGATGGATGATGTCACACCGTGAGGGCCCCAAGAATATCTCTCCATCTTCGCAGGAGAAAATCTCACTCTCGAGCTATCCAGTCACTTGTCAAACTTTCCGGTGAGCCTGAAAGTTATCATTATGATCACCTTGTTACAGATGAAGTTTGAGCAACTCGAAGCCCACCTTTTGGTAGGAAGTGACCGAGACACTCTCATGGTTTGAGGAACTAAGACACATGCTTACGCTTCGTGTTATAACAAATGATTTCAGACGATATAATCACAAAGTATAACAGACAAGTATTGGGTCGATTCAACATGATCATTCTTCTAATGTCATACCCTCAATGTTGTTTTAGGACTATGGTTACACTTAACAATATCCTAAGATCCGGAAAACGTGATCACCAACAACACTTGGGCCAGTCTTAGAGGCGAGACCGGGAACCTAGTGTTAACCGTTTATTACTTCACACATGCATATGAGTTTTCCACTAAATCACATATTCTAGGATCATAGCAGTTATAGCATGAAATATAAACTCTTAATTATGAATAATGGAAATATAATAATACAATATTATTGCCTCTAGGGCATATTTCCAACAATTACTAGTTCAAGTTTCTCTTCATGAGCTTTGATAAGAGCTTCTACAATATGTTTAGTAAAAGCTTTGTTTTTCTATAGCATTAGGTGAATTAATCATGGATTGAAGCAAGTAAATACATTCAATTAAATAACGACTATCAAAGTCCTTGTAATCCAAAGTAGTGGGCACATCACTATCTAAAGTTTCAACCTCTTCAAACACACTTTTATCATTAATAGCATTATGATCATCACCCTCCAAATTATTGGGACACCTTCTACTTAAAGTTCACTCATCTTCAATCCCATCATTATCAACTTTTATATTTCTAAATAAAGAATCGATAGTAGAATATCCTATAGTTTTGATGTCTTCATCATTATTATCTAGAGAACATGATTCAACCTCTTTTCCTCCTCGTTCACTTCTAGCTCTTAGCATTTTTCTACTATAATCAATGGAGACTTGGATAGATTTTAGAGATTCAGGTGGTTTGTCCTTACTATGGCAAAGTTTTAATTTTAAGAATATCCACATCATGCACAAGTCTATCCATGTTTCTAGACATATCATCAACTTTACTCAATTTTTCTTCGACCATAGCATTAAAAACCTTTTGAGAACTAATAAATTGTTTAATGTTGTTCTCTAATTTAGAAGGTACCATATTATTATTATATGAATTTCCATAGGAATTACCACAATCGTTAGAGGGATTACTGGGGTATGATCTAAGATTATTAAAATTCTGACTATGAGCATTATTACTGAAACTGTTCCTCGAGATAAAGTTCACATCAGTAGCATCATTATTTCGTTCAATCAAGGTAGATAGAGGAACATCATTTGGATCAATTGAAAAAATTACTAGCAAGCATAGTCATGATAGCATCAATTTTCTCACTCAAGCAGGATACTTCCTCAATAGAATTTACCTTCTTACCTGTAGGAGCGCGCTCGGTGTGCCATTGAGAGTAATTTGACATTATGTTGTCGAGAAGCTTCGCGGCTTCTCCAAGTGTTATCCCCATAAATGTTCCACCAGCAGCTGAATCTAGAAGGTTACTTGAAACAAAGTTTAGTCCTGCATAAAAGTTTTGCGCTATCATCCATAAAATCAATCCATGTGTGGGACTATTTTTAATCATCAATTTCATTCTCTCCCATGATTGTGCGACATGTTCTTTTTCATGTTGTTTAAAGTTCATAATTTGGTTTCTAAGAGATACTATCTTAGCGGGAGGAAAATATTTACACTTAGACCATGAATCAATACTATTTTTGGTAAAGATGAAAAGCAAGCCTTAGCTTGATCTCTAAGAGAGAAAAGAAATAATTTCAGTTTCACAATATCATTATCCACATCTTTCATTTTTTGCATGTCACATAATTCAACGAAAGTATTAAGATGGGTTGCAGCATCTTCATTAGAAGTTCCAGAAAATTGTTCTTTCATAGCAAGATCTAGCAAGGCCATTTTTATATCATATGAATCCGCACTAGTGGTGGGAGGAGCAAAAAGTGTACTAGTAAAATCATTACTATTAGTATTTGAGAAATCACACAACTTAGTATTTTCTGGAGTAGACATGATGGCGATTCGAGCAAAGATATTGACACAATTTATTTTGTATTTCTAACTTTTTATAGGAGGAGGAAGAAAAAGAGAAGGCAAGTAAAAAACCAAATGGAAAAGAAAAAAAAAACAATAAAATTGATAAACATGAGTGAAGGCACCTCGATTGTTTGGTGAAGCCTCCCCGGCAACAGTGTCAAAAATTCTCCTGTGCTCTCTCTAGAGTTGTTCACCTTCCCTGAAGAGGAAGGGTGAATTAGTATAGTAGCAGATAGTATTTCCTTGAGTTAAGAACCAAGGTTTATCAAAGTATAGCATCTCAAAGTATTAAGTTCATGCTAAACACAGTAATGCATCAGCAAGATGACATACTGTAGATAAAGTAAGACCAAGCAATATGTTCAAACCCCATTGTTTTATCTTTAGTAGCAACAATACAATGCGTGCCTTGCAATTCCTCCTGTCATAGAGTAAGCACACCCAAGACTGAACCCACTACTATGCACCACTCCCTCTAAAGATCAACTCATCCAATAGGCCAAAGAAGACTTATACATGGGAAAGAATACATAGCTATAAAATTTCACAACAAATAAATCTCAAGAGACTCAAATAATTTCAATGAATAATCTGATCATAAACCCACAATTTATCGGATCCCAACAAACAAACCATGAGAATTACATCTAATAGATCTCAGAGGAGATCATTGTATTGAAGATCAAAGAGAGAGAGGGAGAGAGAGAGAGAGAGAGAGAGAGAGAGAAGGAAATCCATCTAGCTACTACTATGGACCCATAGGTCCTAAGGGAACCACTCACACATCATCATGGAGACAAAAAGGTCGATGAAGATTGCCTCCCCAATGGTTTCCCCCTCCAACAGAGTACCAAAAAGGCCTCCAAATGCGACCGCAGAAGAATAGAAGCTTGCGACGGTGATAAAATTGATTCGGGTCTCGCTCTAGGGGTCAAGAATTAGGTCAGGAGGGTGCTTAGGGGCCCCACAAGTGCTGATGATGCCCCCCTCCAAGGCGCATAGTGTGAGCTTGTGGCTCCCTCGTAGATCATATGGTCTCTCCCTAAAGCTTCTAAGATCGCTCGTGTTCTAGAAACAAAAAATATGCACAAAACAGGAACTGGCACTGGGCATTAAGTTAATAGGTTAGTCCATAAAAATAATACGAAATGACATATAAAGCATACAAGAATGATAATATAATAGCATGAAACAATCAAAAATTATAGATACCTTGGAGATGTATGAGTGTTGCCTCCTATTGGTTTGATAAATCTTGGTTATTAACTGAGGGAAATACTATCTACTACTATACTGCTTCACCCCTCTTCGGGGAAATCCAACAACTCCATCGCGAGTAGCAGCTGCCAGAACGCATTTCCATGGAGATTTTATTTTCAGCCTTGAACCAGAACTCTACCAGAGGGGGGAGCCATCTTCATCAACACCAATCTCGATCATCTCACTCTTAGATGAGTTGTGGGTACTCCACCCCTGGACTACGGGCTCATGGCACTAGCCAAAGTTGTAATCTATCCATCTTGATGTGTTTAGATGTTCAATACAATAGCCACATTAGATGTCCTACATGATTATGGTTTATCTGATGTATTTAGAGCAGTGATGTTGATCATGTGATGAATTATTTTTTTACGTTCAGATTTATGTGCGGCATCTTGTTTGATCTATAGATGTAAATTTCTTTCCGGTTGCTCGTCTACTCCTGGCGGTTTAAATTGGATATTGGTAGTGGAATAGGTTAGTATTATATGGGTTCCATCTTGCAAGTAATCTACCGTAGTAGCATTATCGAAAGTGCAAAAGGCTTGTATAAAACTGTTGCCACTAAGGATTAAGGTTTATTAGATGGATCACTGGAATCCCATAAACACAATAGTATGTTATCTTGCTAAATGCAATTACCTGTGTTCACACCCAATGTCCAGATTGTGCAAAGGGATCTCGATCTATGGATGGGCTATTCAACTATCAGACGCAGAGAGGATGTTGATTTAATAGTATTACGGACATACTTCCTATATAGAATAATCATGTTCATATATCTCGCATGATCATGAAATACTTCATTGTGCACTTTTTGACATGATGTTACTTAACACACTTTTATGCTTTGGAGAGTTTATACTTTTTTTGAAAAAAAATCCCCAACTTTACTCATTGGAAATAAGCAATACATCATTTATGAGGATCGGTACAATTTCCATTAAGGGTTCCTCAAACCAATTAGATTAGAAGTCAAAAAAATCTAGCTAATCTAGCGAGCTCGTGGGCAAATTTATTTGCTTCTCTCTTATGGTGCTCAAATCTAGTAATAGGAAAATCACAATAAAAATAAAAATAATCATCAAAAACTATCGTCGCCGCTCCCGCAGACCGTCCTCCTTACTTCATGGTATGAATCACCTCCAGATTGTCCGAGTAGATAATAAGATGGTTGCATCCCGTCCTTTACGCAAGTGATAAGCCAAACTTGAGAGCCAAAGCTTCGACCGTCAGGTCATCCATGCAGCAATCTATATTCCCATTGTCCCCAACGATAAATCTACCTTTGTCGTCTCTTAATACCACCCCCATCGTTCCCCTAAGCAGGTCATGGTGAAAAGAAGCATCAACATTAAGTTTAACAAAACCCACTAGATGGCACGGCTAGCCCCTCTTTTCATAGAAACCTTTGGAGAGTAGGCATTAACAAAGTTGGTATTAAGGGCTAGAATCCCCATAGACATTTTGGTTGCATTCTGGTTGTCTCCTTGTGCACCAGTTTCCGCCTTTCCCACCACAAATACCAGGCTAAGATAGCAATCATTTCATGCACATTTTTTATGACCCATAATACACAATTCATGTTCTAACAGAAGAAGTAAATACTCCAGGACCGCCTCACCACCACGATTGACTTCACTTTCTCTTTCAGTGATATCATCCAAACCCAACCTTTTCCAAACCTCCCTAGCTCTGTTGCTGAGACATAACAAGTGCTTCGTATCTTTTGGGCCAGCAGAGCAAGGACATATAGGCGAGATTTTCATATGTATGTTTGCAAGCGTAACACGACATGGGAAAGTGCCATGTAGCGTACGCCAGATAAAGATTTTAACCTTTCTCGGGAAAGATAATTTCCATATCGGGCTCCAAATAGGATTAAGTGTTTTTGTCCCATCACATTCATGTGTCTCAGCTTACTTCCATGTTGATAGTCCCATTCCACAAAATATGCAGACCGAACTGGAAACATAGCGTTCTTGAAACAGTGAATACCGTGAAAACCCATCCCGCCTTGATTTTTAGGGATACACATTGTCCACCATGTCATCCAGTGCATCCTTCTCTGGTTCTCCTTGTCTCTCCACTAGAAATGCACCATCACATCAATAATTCCTTTGCAAAAAAATTAGGAATCATCGAAGAGCTTATACTCGGTTTACCTGTTGGGGTCTACGGTAGGGTGCGTCGACTGCAAATTAAATTTTCCTATGCGCTGAACAACCAAGAACATTCTACGGAGATGGATCACAGATCATTACCACTACACTGCAGTGCCATGCAGCAAAAGAAGAGTTGGGGCAGCGTGTCCGCATGGATCGTCTCCTCCTTGTCTGATCTCCCTTGAACAATCGGTCGTCAGATCCCACATTCGCCGGAGCGGCGCAAGTGCATCGCCTCTAACGGTATCCGCGTGTGCAAGAGGAACACCATGCGGTGAACTTCTTAGGTCCGATCACACAGTCGGTGGCGAGTGGAGGTGGCTAGTTGCAACACATGCAAAGCCCTAGTGTCAGCGCCGAAGTGATGAACCGAATGAGTATGCCGCACCCCCACTTTATATAGGCATTTGTCACGGGCTCAATACTTGGGCCTCGCACGGATCCTAAAGCCCAAAGTATGTTCGGCCTGGATCCAAGTCCGAGTACGATCACTTCTGACTCTGGAGTCGAACCGGGCCTCACAGGTTCCTTCCCTTAAGCGCGCGACCCCTTAGGTTCAAGTCAGCTTGGTCGCAGGTCGGATCATCTCCGACCTGCTCGGCTGGTAGCGGCCTCTAGCAAGGCGTGCCGACCACCAAGTAGACAATGAAGCTGGTTGGCGAATATGTACAACATCTCACACTTCTGTTCCCTTTGCCACACGTTATATGTTGTCGGGCTCAAGGCGAGTCTGCCATCCTTGTGATAGCTCGACCTCTTTCTCATTTCAATGATGCCGACCACAAACCAAATTATCTCATAATCCTTGTCGCATGGCCATGCTTATCTTGGTCGGGTCACACAAGGGACCCAGAGTATATCTCTCCTGATCGAAGGGGCGAATCCCATCTTGCTCGACCATGTATCGCAGCATGGGTCTGGACAAGTGAAAGTGCAACTATTCCTAGGTGGTTTTGGTAATTCCTAACAACATATAGCTCATTGAGCTAACATTATTCCAAGATAAATATTTCAGGAAAAGCTCAATGAATGGCATGGCATGGATGAGGAAAGTGGACCCCTCAAAATACTAAGGATAAAAGGATTGGCTCAAGCTCAAAGCTCAAGACTCTACATTTTATATTTTAGTGATCCAAGATCACATTGAGTCTATAGGCAAAGCCAATACTATCAAGGAGGGATGAGGTGTTGCTTAATGGCTTGCTTCCTCAAGCTGCTTAGTGATATGCTCCAAAACCCTCAACTACTTTCTCACATCCACATATGACCTAAACCAAAAGTCAAACTCGGCCCCACCGATTCGTTCTATCCGGCACCACCGAGTTCAGATCTCATAGCCACTGCCACAAACCCTAGGCAAATCGGTCTCACCGATAGGGATCTCGGTCTCACCGAGATGGGATTGTAATCTCTATTTCCTTCAGAACGCTTTCGTCCCACCGAGATTGCAATGTAAACTCTCTGCTTCCTTTTTGCAACATTTCGTCTCACCGAAATGAGCGAATCAGTCCCACCGAGTTTACCTGACCAACTCTCTGGTTAGCTTATTACCAAAATTGGTCCCACCGAGTTTGGGTAATCGGTCTCACCGAGATTACGTTATGCCCTAACCCTAACCATATCGGTCCTACCGAGTTGCATGTCGGTCCCAATCAAAATCCTAACGGTCACTAGATTTGCTGAATCGGTCCGACTGAGTTTCTCAATTCGGTCCCACCGAGATTGGTAAGTTGTGTGTAACGGTTAGATTTTGTGTGGAGGCTATATATACCCCTCCACCTACTGTTCATTCGTGGAGAGAGCCATCAGAATGAACCTACACTTCCAATGCACATTTTCTGAGAGAGAACCACCTACCCTTGTGTTGAGGCCAAGATATTCCATTCCTACCATATGAATCTTGATCTCTAGCCTTCCCAAGTTGCTTTCCACTCAAATCTTCTTTCCACCAAATCCAAATCTGTGAGAGGGAGTTGAGTGTTGGGGAGACTATCATTTGAAGCACAAGAGCAAGGAGTTCATCATCAACACACCATTTGTTACTTCTTGGAGAGTGGTGTCTCCTAGATTGGCTAGGTGTCACTTGGGAGCCTCCGACAAGATTGTGGAGTTGAACCAAGGAGTTTGTAAGGGCAAGGAGATCGCCTACCTCGTGAAGATCTACTGCTAGTGAGGCAAGTCCTTCGTGGGCGACGGCCATGGTGGGATAGACAAGGTTGCTTCCTCGTGGACCCTTCGTGGGTGGAGCCCTCCGTGGACTCACAAGAACTGCTACTCCTTCGTGGGTTGAAGTCTCCATCAACGTGGATGTACGATAGCACCACCTATCGGAACCACGACAAAAACATCCGTGTCTCCAATTGCGTTGGAATTCTCCAAACCCTTCCCTTTACATTCTTGCAAGTTGCATGCTTTACTTTCCGCTGCTCATATACTCTTTGCATGCTTGCTTGAATTGTGTTAAGATTGCTTGACTTGTGCTAAGATAGCTAAAATCTGCCAAAGACTAAAATTGGGAAAAGGATAAGTTTTTATTTGGTCAAGTAGTCTAATCACCCCCCTCTAGACATACTTTCGATCCTACAAGTGGTATCAGAGCTTTGGTCTCCATTTGCTTTGATTTCCATAGCTTTTGGTGGTCATAGCCTTGGTTTCACAACCTAGGAGAGTATGGCGTCTAGCAAGGGAAATTATCACCGTAGAGGTCCTTACTTTGATGGTACTAATTTTGCTAGTTGGAAGCATAAGATGAAAATGCATATTCTTGGACATAACCCCGCCGTTTGGGCTATCGTGTGTATTAGCTTGCAAGGTGAATTCTTTGATGGGAGAGAACCGAACCGTGAAGCTAGCACGGAAGAGTTGAAGATGCTGCAATACAACGCTCAAGCTTGTGATATCCTCTTCAACGGATTGTGCCCCGAAGAATTCAATAAAATTAGCCGCCTTGAGAATGCAAAGGAAATTTGGGATACTTTGATTGATATGCATGAAGGTACCGACTCCGTCAAGGAATCCAAGTTGGATGTGCTTCAAAGTCAACTTGACAAGTTCAAAATGAAGGATGGTGAAGGTGTCGCTGAAATGTACTCTAGGCTTGCTCTTATCACAAATGAGATTGCCGGCTTAGGAAGTGAAGATATGACCGACAGATTCATCATCAAGAAGATCCTAAGAGCCTTGGATGGAAAATATGATACTGATGCGGAGCATCCCACGATCATCCCCATGGACACCACCTCAACTATCCAAGCTCCAAGTGGACCCATGACAAGAGCTAGGGCTCGTGCTATTCAATCCGAGGTGACATCTCTCCTACTTGAGTTTCCCTCCTCTTCAAGTGAGACATGGCTACTGTCTAAGTCCGAGATGCTATGTGTGATCGGTACAACACTCAAGACCCGGAGCCAAGAGCTGAAGAAGAAGAGACAAAGGCCAACACTCTGGACAGCCGGAACTTCGGCCAGATCCGGAACTTCCGGCCCCAGACCTCCGGCCGACCCGAGCTTCCGGCCTCCGCCTTCTTCGACCAGCCTGCATGCCTACTTTCTGTTAGCCTGAACCAAGCCCGCACCTTCGGCCCCGGAACCTCCGGCCAGCTCGGACCTTCCCGGCCCGGGAAGCCGCCAGCTCCTCCGCGCCCACACTGCAGTTAGGCGGACCCTCCGGAACCTCCCGTGCCCGGAACTTCCGGCCTGCCTGCTGTGACCAATGACTTGGGCCGAGGCTCGTGTACCCTTTCATCACTTAGACTATAAATACTCTTCTCCTACCTACGTTTTAGGGTTAGCAAAGTAGTAGCTCACTAGAGATAGAGCTTTGCTCATCCATATCGGATCTACTCCACGAGAGAGACCGCGGCCCCTCTACGGAGAAGATCCCCCTTGGATTCAAGACCCCCTCTTGGGTGGCCCCATCAAGACCTCCTCTCGGAGAAGAATCGGTTACCTCTTGTATCGTCCTTTGTTGACTTTGGATCTTGTATCTTACCTTTGTGTTCATCGATCTAGCACATGTGTGATCTATTCTTGTTGGTTGAGTGTTTCTCTTGTTTTCCCCGTGATTTCCCTCGTGTTCTTCCGCGCGTTCTTCGTGTTCCTCATAGGATCCTCTCCAAACGTGAAAGATCGGCCGTCTGAGTTCCACTCCACATCATCTTGGTATCATGAGCCACGTTGATCACGTTTTGGAGCCCCTACCCCGTGTTTTCTTGCTTGATTTTGTTGTTTTCGTCCTAAATCCTAAAAATCCCCACCAAAAATAGCCCCAAAATTTTTTGTGATTTGTTGGTGTGATGAAGTTTTGTTGGATTTGATCCATGGATCTGCTTTGCTTCGAGTGGATCTAGCTTCCCTACCCTTCTTCCCCTCTAAATTTTTCTTTTTCCACTTCGGATTTGGGTTTTTCCACAAGTTTTTCCGCCCAAATCCACGATCCCGAAGTCTCTGTTCTTGGCAGAATCACGACCACCGGAACTTCCGGCCCAGCCCGAACTTCGTCCCGGACCTTCCGCCTTCCCGGAACCTCCGGACCCGGACCTTCCGTCTTACCGGAACGTCCGGCCTAGATGAAAGGTTGCGCATCTTCGACGACTCCCGCTACTTCGGCAACTCCGACCAAGGTGCAGCGGCATCTTCGCCAACATACTGAAGACCGTGCACCACCTCATCATCTACATTCGCATCCATTTGGAACCTTCAACCGTAAGCAAGGACGGTAATCTCGACGACATCTTTGTCCAAACCTTGCCATTGCATTGATAAACATCATAGCCCATCTTTTGCGTTTCTTACCCATCGAGACTAGCCATTGAGTATTGCTGGCAACGTGACTTGTGCACATCAGTGATCATACTCCATAGCATACACACCATAGCATAGTGGTGCATATGTTGGCATCAACTTGTGTGTCACAAAGTTGTCATCGCATACACAATTGCTATCTTGGTTCGTGAAGTTTTGCATAAGAAAAGAGCTCAAAAGTGAAAGAGCCACCAACGCTTTTAAGCAAAGAGGAAAGATAAGCAAAGAGCTTATGAGCAAGAACCATAGCATCATACTACATTAAGATTTTCATATAAGATCATCTTGGATCATAGCAATCAAATACCATACTTATAGCATACTTGGGATAGAGATCGTTGCATTTTTGCCTAGTAGGTTGTGCACAAGTTCCGTATCCGCCTATTGTGCAATCGTGCTAAGCGTCTCTCTAGTATTGTGCAACAAGAGCATTTTCATGGATTCCACATTTTGGCTCAATTTTGGTTTGCACAGTCCCACTTATTTATTTATGCGTGTGTTTCCGTGTACTCCTACTTGCTTGGTCTACTTGTTGCATTTGCAAATTTGTGAATCTTTTCCAACATTATTGAATCTCACTTTCAATTGCATCAAATTTTGTGCCACCATTCCTAACCAAGCTCCACCATAAGCTTTTACTTGTGTAGGTGTGAGAAACCGACAAGAATTGGTACCAATTGTGCTATTTCCTTGTTACACTTTAAGTGATCATTGATCCATCTTCAACATCGGTCAAGGTACATTTGGTATTGGTTTTTCTCTTTCTCCCACTCACATATCTTTGTATGGAATGATGGATAGGCCTAGTACTTCTACCAACCCACTCTTATTGGAGCAAGACGATTTACATGTCTTCCTTCGTCACCAAACGCAACTATTTGGCGACACCAGCTTTGCATCAAGAACAACTTGCTTTGGGCGATCGCGCCGACAACCTCGCTACCGACCTACGACACTCCGAGCAACGTACAAGAGACTACTTCGACACATCCATGAGTTCCCTCAAAGAAGATATTCGAACTATGATGGTCCGCTCTTCTACAACTTCGTCCTCTTCAAGACGGAGCCGCTCAAGTCGTCACTCCGACAACACTATCTCCGGTTCAAGTACACCTACATCGAACACTCTTCGTCGTGCCGCGCATCAAGACCGTCAAGCAAACCGCAATCCTCTACACGACACCGACTCTCAAGAGCATCGACATCGTCAAAACCAAGCTACATTTGCGCAAGCACAAGATCGGCAACGCAGCGCCTCGACAACAAGTACAAGAAGAGCGAGCGCGACAACATCAAGATGCACAAGATGCCGAGGCGCAACGTAAAGAACAACAACTACGTGCAGCTCAAGCACTTGAGGCGCAACGTGCCCTTCAAGATTCAAGTCGTGCCGTAGCCAATCGAGGCCGTCAAGCTCGTCTACATCAAGAAGCGCTTCGCGATGAAGCTCAAGAAAGGATTTACCAAGCACGTGTGCATCGACAACCTCCTCGCCAAGAGCAACATGAGGTCGACAAACCTCCTCGCCAAGAGCAACATGAGGTCGACAACCCTCCTCGCCAAGAGCAAAATGAGGTCGACAACCCTCCTTGACAAGAGCAACACGAGATTGTCAATCCGCAACGACATGGGCGTCATCATCCCCGACCCCAACACAATGAAGAACAACGCTATGGAAAGCTAAAATTCACCATGCCCAAGTTCAATGGAAGCAATGACCCCGAAGAGTACCTTTCATGGGCATTGAAGGTCGACAAAATCTTTCATTTGCACAACTATGAGGAAGAGAAGAAGATCGCTATGGCATCACTTGAGTTCCAAGACTATGTGCTTATATGGTGGGAACAAATCCTTGAGCGCCGACAAGCAAGAGGTGAACCTCCAATCACCACTTGGGCTCAAATGAAGGATGTCATGCGAGCACGTTTTGTGCCCACCTACTACAACCGCGACCTCTTCAAGAAACTACAACTCCTCAAGCAAGGAACAAAGAGTGTTGAAGAATACTACAAGGAAATGGAGATAACCATGATTCGAGCCAATGTGAAGGAAGATGATGAGCAAACAATGGCACGTTTCTTGAATGGACTTAATCATCCCATCAAGAAGATTGCCGACTTCCAACCCTACTCCAACCTCATTGAGCTCGTGCATCAAGCTACAAAGGCGGAACGTCAAGTGCAAGATGACTTCAAGTACGCCAAGTACTCGTCCAAGACCTACGGCTTCTCCAACAACCAATCTTCAACAACTCCTCCAACATCTACATCAACCAAACCTTCTACAAGCAACAACGACAAGTCAAGTTACAAGAAAACTTCGACAAGTTCAAGTCGTCCTCCTCCTACTACAAGCAACTTCAAGCCGCGTGCTTCATCATCTACTCCGACCGATGAGACCATCAAGACAAGATCCTTCAAGTGTTTCACTTGCGGCGGCCGAGGCCACAAGTCCTATGAATGCACAAACAAGCGCACCATGATCCTCAACGACGATGGCACCTATGACTCAATGAGTGATGAGGAGATGGAATATCTTGAGCAAGTGGCCATGCACCCCGTAGTGAACGAGGATGAAGATGATAGAGTCTTTTGTGATGAGGATTCGAGCCCCGCTCTAGTCGTCTCCAAGGTCTTGACTCTTCAACATCAACAAGAAGAAGACCAACGATGCCACATCTTCCACACAAAGGCCGGCATCAATGGAAGGTCCGTCAAGGTCATCATCGATGGAGGTAGTTGCCACAACTTGGCAAGTGAAGAACTATGCTCCAAGCTTCAATTGGTCAAGAGGAAGCACCCGCACCCCTACAAGGTTCAATGGCTAAGTGACTCAAGACTATACGAAGTTGAGCATACGGTCCAAGTCTCCTTCAAAATTGGTGCATATGAGGACACTTTGGAGTGTGATGTGGTCCCAATGACCGCTTGCCACCTCCTTCTTGGTCGACCATGGCAATTCGACCGTGGTGTCATCCACAACCAGGCGTACCAATCACTATAGTTTCAAGATGAAAGGGAAGGAATATGTGCTACGACCTATGTCTCCTAGTCAAGTGATAGCCGACAAGCAAGCCACCCATCATGGAGAGAAGAGTGAGAAAGTGATCCACCAAAAGTGAGTGAGAGCCACAAGCCAAACTTGAGCGCCTCTTAGCCTAGAGAGAAAAACCTCATACTATTTGCCACAAAAAGTGAGATGAGAGAAGTGTGTGAGAACCCATCGAGTGTGATGCACTTTGTCCTTGTGGGCAAGGATGGGGAACCAAAACTAACACCTCTCACGAGCTACCTTTAGTGCTTCAATCTCTTTGCAGGAATTCCAAGATGTTTTCCCGATGAGCTACCTCCGGTCTACCTCCTCTCTGAGGCATTGAGCATCGCATCGACCTCATCCTCGGGCGCCTCTCCCAAAAAAGCTCCATACCGTGTCAACCGCTAAGAAACAAAGGAGATCCAACGCAAGTACAACAACTCATCGACAACGGTCATGTACGTGAAAGCTTAAGCCCTTGTGTCGCTCCCATTATACTTGTGCCTAAGCCGGATGGAAGTTTCCGCTTGTGTTCGATTGTAGACCTATTAATGCTATTACCCGTTACGTTATAGGCATCCCATTCCTCTCTTAGATGATATGCTTGATGAACTTAGTGGAGCCAACTTTTTCTCAAAAATTGATCTTAAAAGTGGCTATTATCAAATCCATACAAGAGGGTGATGAATGGAAAACTGCTTTCAAAACCAAATTTGGCTTATATGAGTGGTTAGTTATGCCTATGGGTTTATCGGAAGCTCCGGTACTTTCGTATGTCTTATGCATTATGTGCTTCGCCTTATATTGGAGTCTTTGTTGTGTTTTACTTCGATGATATTCTTGTGTTTAGAAAAACCATGAAAGAGCATCTTAATCATGTTAGGACTGTTTTGCAAACCCTTCGCAAGGAACGTCTTTATGCAAACTTGAAAAAATGCACGTTTGGTGTTGACAAAGTGATTTTCTTGGGTTTTTTTGTCTCTTCCAAGGGTGTCCATGTTGATGAATCTAAAATTGAAGCAATTAAAACTTGGCCCCAACCCACCAATTTGCAACAAGTGCGTAGCTTTCTTGGTCTTGCGGGTTTTTATCGTCGCTTTGTGAAAGATTTTAGCACAATTGTCGCTCCTTTACATGCTTTGAGTAAGAAGAATGCTCCTTTTGTTTGGGGATCATTGCAATCCACCGCTTTTGATGAGCTCAAGTCTTTGCTTACTCATGCTCCGATTCTTGCTTTGCCCAATTTTGACAAAACTTTTGAGGTTCATTGTGATGAATGTGTTACCTGAATTGGCTGAGTTTTGATGCAAGAAAAACGAGACATTGCATATTTTAGTGAAAAACTCTCCGGTGCTCAACTTAACTACCCCCATCTATGACAAAGAATTGTATGCTTTAGTGCGTGTGCTACATGTTTGGGAACATTATCTTAGACCTCATGAGTTTGTCATCCATACCGATCATGAAATGCTAAAGTACCTTAAGGGTCAAACTAAGTTGAATAAGCGTCATGCTAAGTGGAGTGAATTTACTGAGTCTTTTCCTTATATCATCAAGTATATTAAAGGTAAGGAAAATGTTGTGGCGGATGCGCTTTCCCGTATCTGCATGCTTGTTACTCAACTTGAATTGAATGTCATTGGCTTTGAGCACATAAAAGACTTGTATGAGCATGACCCTACTTTTTCCACCCCTTATGCTAAATGTTTGACGCATACATCTTGGGAACGCTATTACATCAAGGATGGATACCTTATGAGAGCTAACAAACTTTGCATCCCCGAGTCTTCTCTTCGTTTGTTACTTTTGCAACAATCTCATGGAGGAGGACTCATGGGTCACTTTGGATGCAACAAGACATTTGCTACGCTCTCCAAGAACTACTTTTGGCCCAAGATGTTTCGCGACGTCAACCGCTACACCAACCGATGCTCTACATGTTGCAAAGCTAAGTCTAAAGCTCAATCTCATGGCCTTTACATGCCACTTCCAATTCCATATCAACCATGGGAAGATATTAGCATGGATTTTGTGCTTGGTTTGCCTAGAACTAGAAATGGAAAGGATTCTGTTTTTGTTGTTGTGGACCGATTTTCCAAAATGGCACATTTCATTCCTTGCAACAAGATAGACGATGCTTCACATGTTGCCAATCTCTTTTGTAGGGAAATCTTGCGACTTCATGGAGTGCCAAAGACGATTGTCTCTCGGACCGCGACGTCAAGTTCTTGAGTTACTTTTGGAAGACCTTATGCGCCAAGCTCGGAATCAAGCTACTATTCTCCAAGACATATCATCCACAAACCGACGGCCAAACGGAGGTGACAACCCGTACGCTCTCCACCCTTCTTCGCGTGCTAATCAAGAAGAACATCAAGGAGTGGGAAGAGTGCCTACCCATCGCCGAGTACGCCTACAATCGTGCAAGACATTCAACTACCAGCAAGTCCCCTTTCGAAGTTGTCTACGGTTTCAACCCGTTGTCCCCTTTGGACATTCTTCCTCTTCCACTTCAAGAGCGCACCAACATGCACGCGAGTGCCTGGGTCAACCACCTCAAGAAGATGCATGAAGATACAAGGCACACCATCGAGCGCCAAGTACAACGACTCGCGACCAAGCTCAACATCAACAAGCAACCCATGATATTCAACATTGGAGATCTTGTGTGGCTACACCTTCGCAAGGAACGATTCCCCAATGAACGCAAGTCCAAACTCCTACCTCGCGCTGATGGACCCTTCAAGGTGCTAGCACGCTACAACAACAACGCTTACAAGATCGACCTCCCGCGCGACAAGTACACAGTGAGCGACATCTTCAACATCAAGGACCTTTCGCCATACCATGGTGATGAGTATTTTGATCCGAGGTCGGATCTTTCCCAAGGGAGGGGAGATGATGCGGAGCATCCCATGATCATCCCCATGGACACCACCTCAACTATCCAAGCTCCAAGTGGACCCATGACAAGAGCTAGGGCTCCTACTATTCAATCCGAGGTGACATCTCTCCTACTTGAGTTTCCCTCCTCTTCAAGTGAGACATGGCTACTGCCTAAGTCCGAGATGCTATGTGTGATCAGGTACAACACTCAAGACCCGAAGCCAAGAGTTGAAGAAGAAGAGACAAAGGCCAACACTGGACAGCCCGGAACTTCCCGCCAGATCCCGAACTTCCGGCCCCGGACCTCCGGCCGACCGGAGCTTCCGCCTCCGATGTCTTCGACCAGCCTGCATGCCTACTTTCTGTTAGCCCGAACCAAGCCGGACCTTCGGACCCGGAAGCCAGGCCAGCTCCTCCCGCTACCACACTGGTTAGGCGGACCCTCCCGAACCTCCGCGCCTCGAACTTCCTGCCTGTCACAAGCTGGACGACTGGGCCGAGGCCGTCTACCTTTCGCCACTTAGACTATAAATACTCTTCTCCTACCTACGTTTTAGGGTTAGCAAAGTAGTAGCTCATTAGAGATAGAGCTTTGCTCATCCATATCGGATCTACTCCACGAGAGAGACCGCAGCCCCTCTACGGAGAAGATCCCCCTTGGATTCAAGACCCCCTCTTGGGTGGCCCCATCAAGACCTCCTCTCGGAGAAGAATCGGTTACCTCTTGTATCGTCCTTTGTTGACTTTGGATCTTGTATCTTACCTTTGTGTTCATTGATCTAGCACATGTGTGATCTATTCTTGTTGGTTGAGTGTTTCTCTTATTTCCCCCGTGATTTCCCTCGTGTTCTTCCGCACGTTCTTCGTGTTCCTCATAGGGATCCTCTCCAAACGTGAAAGATCGGCCGTACGGAGTTCCACTCCACATCAGATACCGTGTGCACATTGATCCAAATGATGCCCAATTACAAAGATCTCAAGCCAACGGAACTCATTGGAAGAATTGTTGCTCATGAGATGTCACTCAAGGATAAGGAGGAACTTCACAACAAATCAAGTGGTGCTTACAAAGCCTCATGTGAAGCCCCCACATCATCAAGTGAGAAACAAAATTCAATGAAGAATTGAGCTTAATGGTGAAGAACTTCAACAAATTCTACAAGAGTAGAAGCAAAGAGAGAAGCTCCAAGTCAAGGTCCTACAATGATAAAAGATCTTCTAGTCGAGAGCGTAATTGCTACAACTGTGGAAGACCCGGACACTATTCCAATTAGTGTACGGCACCCTACAAAAGAATAGAAGATTCTCCGAAAAGAAGAAGTAGAAGAGAAGAATCACCACCAAGAGAGAGAAGGAGTAGAGATGATCGTTATGAATGAAGATCCTCATAGAGAAGCAAGGATTCGGAAAGGAAGGACAAGTCATCAAGGAGCTACACAAAACGAAGACATCAAGCTCATGTTGGTGAATGGGTATCCGGCTCCGACTCCGAAAATCACTCCGAGAGAAGCTATCACTCTGACTCCGAATATACTCAGGATGAAGGTGTTGCCGGTCTAGCACTTGTGTCAACCAACTCCTACGACATATTTGATTCACCAAATGAAGGAATTGGAAGATGCTTCATGTCCAAAGGTCCAAAGGTAACACACCCCGAGTATGTTGATTTCAATAGTGATGAAGATGACTTGTTAGGTGATGATGATTTACTTGTTGACAACTCTAGTGATGAATACTATGATGAAACGTCAATTAATCATGCTAATCAAGATAAAACGAATGACAATGATAAGGAGAAGATTGAGCTTCTAACTAAAGAACTAAACACTCTTAAGTTAGCTCATGAAACTATCTTAGAGATCATCGAGAACTTTTAAGGACTCATGAGAAGTTACGCTTTGAAAAGCTCAACCTTGAGCAAGAGCATGAGTTCTTAAAGGCAATCAATGATGATCTTCGCACGAAAATTTCTTCTTACATTGCCAAGCATTTACTCTTATCTACTTACATGCCTCAAGTCAAGTCTAGTAACAAGAACAAGAAGGATTCTTCCTCTAGTAGTAACAATAATCATGCTAAATCCAATATTGTTGCTTCTAGTAGTTCTCTTGATTCCACTAATGATTCTCTTAGCCAAGTTGCACTTGAGCAAGAAAATAGCTTATTGAAGGAATTATAGAGAAAGGTGTTTACAAGAGCCTTGCCGAGTAAGCAATTTGAGGAAATTGTACGCAAGCAAGGAAGGCACCGGAAGAATCAAGGTGTTGGTTTTGAACGAAAGTTCAATGCCAATGGAGTTGAGTGGGAAGAAGATCAATACCCAAAGACGAAGTTTGTTCCCCAACAAGAGAAGTATGATCCTACTTCTTTCAAAGGGACACAAGCTCAAGATGATCTTCCAGCACAAGACCACAAGCAAAAAGGCAAGGACAAGCTTCAGGAAGAAACTGATGCATTTGAAGAAGCTCCTAAGGCCTTGGTCAAGTGGGTTCCCAAGACTACATCAAGTTCCACTTCATCAAGTACGACTACAACTCCGAGGATTCCCACCAAGATGATGTGGATCCCGAAGAAGAAGAACTAGAGAGTTCTTGAGGGTGACTCCACCAACATATTTCACTCATATCATTTTGGCAAGAACAAGTGCAATCAACTTCCACATCTTGCACTAGTTTAAGGAGTCACAAACCCTCTTGTTGGTAAGACAAGGGACAAGGTAACCTAATGCTCTCATAGACATTATCTTGTGTGTGCATCACTCTATGTCTATGGATATCCTTATTTGTTCCTTGTGGGACTAACCCGTGTAGGTATTGAAAGTGCAACTCACTCCAAGGATTGCTCCAAATGATCTACATCAACATTGAGCATCCACATCTTCAACACCTACATGAAGTCATCATCGACAAAACCCAAGGTTAGTTTATCCCTCTAAGGGGGGATCTCACATCTAGGGGGAGCTTTACTCTAAGAATTGAGCTAAAGCAACTCTAATGGTGTGAACACAACAATGCATTAGGTAAAAAGTGGTAACCCCACTTGAGCTTAAACGATGAGTATGACCTATGATCAAATGTTCTCATTTGACTCCTAAGTCAATATGCTCATATATAGATGACCTAGTCATCGCCAATTGCTTGATATATGCTAGAATTGGTTGTGCATGCTTCGCCACATATTTCATTTGCCATTTTATTGTGTGAGCATGTTGGTTGCATATTTTACTCATTCGAGGACATCCACTTGTTGTTTTGATTGATTGTTTTCTTTTTATTTTGCCAAGTGGATGGACAAGAATGCCTAAGAACCTTCTCTAGCTATCTATGCTCTTCTCGTCTCAAACTCTATTCATGCTACATCACAAAATTTGATCAAGTCAGATTTGAATCACTCTGTGTGAGGAGCACTTGAGTCCCCGATTCGTCATAGACTTAAACTTCCAAAACTTCTTTAGGCGCTTCGTCCGACCGATTCATCCATTTCGGTCATACCGAGATCACTAAGTCGATCTAGGTTTTCAATCTCGGTGCAACCGATTTGAACTTTTCGGTCACACCGAGTTGTCATATCGCTTGCGATTTATGCATCTCGGTGCCACCGAGTTGTTCCACTCGGTCACACCAACAGGGTCGGGCTATATATATCCACGGGCAAAATTTTGGAAATTTTCTCCGAACTCGTTCGCCCGCGCTCAGCCCGCTCTGCCTCCAGGGTCTCCGGATCGTCCTCCTCGTCGCCAGCTGCCTCCTGCCGCTGGTGTCCGCTACCGTCAACGGGAATCATCCCCGTCGTTGTCGCCGTAGCGAGTTCATCGCCGAACTAGGGTATGAACTTGATCACTATGCTATCCTTATCTGATTCCTAGCACATTGTGTTCGCCATGAATCTTGCCACGATTGAAACTATCCTATCCGGTCAAAACACTCGTAGATTAGACATGAATTGAAAATTTAGGGTTAGGTTTCCACCGAAACCATCTCGCACCAACCGAGTTGTGGAACTCAAGACCACCGATTCGGCTAAGGCCATTGCACATGTAACTCTCGGTGCGACCGAGAATTGCAAATCGGTGTGACCAAGTTCGTGACTTTGTGAAACCCTAGCAGTCTCGGTACATCGAACTATGACTCGGTCTCGACCGAGTTCACTAGTTTAGGTTCCAAAAGCTGCTTCGGTATCACCGAAGTTTACAAATCGGTAGATCCGAAATGCTTTCGTGGAAAACTAAAACTAAGTTTTTGACTCAGTCTTTTGCAAAAACCTCTGTATTTTATGATGCTCATCAACTCTATCTCATCTATATCTACTCACAGGGTCTGTTGTCAGTGATTGCAATATGTCTGATCAAAGTGACAGCCAGAACCGGGAAGAGGAGCAGGTTCACATGAGTGAGGGCACCAGTCTCTCTAGCAGCTATGATGAGGGCAGCAGGAGCACCCCAAGCAACCTACCCAAAGCTGCCACTGTGGCCAGAAGAAGAGAACCTCGAGAATCTGAGGATGAAGACTATGTGGCGATTGAGGTTGAGGCCACTTCCAAGAAGAAGGTGCTCAAGAAAGAATATGGCTCACCAAGAAGAATTAAGCTGTGTCTAAAGACCAAAAGGCCAAAGCAGGAAGACAGCCCATGTCTAAAGCCGAGAACCTCCACTCAAGCATCTCTGGAAGCTGAACCCAAAGAGGATGCTGCAGAAGGGAAGAAGAGGAAGGAAAGGGTCAAGAAGACCATGGCCAGAGTAATTGGAAAGCCTTCCATGACGGAAGAGGAGGAAGAAGAAGAGGATGCTGCACCAGCACCCAAAGCTCAGAAGCTTATGGGTGATGCCATTAGGTCAGGGGCTACTTCATCAAAGCCCAAAGTAGCACCCAAGGCTACCTCCAAACCCAAGACTGCACCCAAAAGGAGTACCAGGAACATTCCAGCTGTTGAGAAGAACAAGGCCCCAAAGGTTCTGAAACTGCTAAAAGAAGAAGATGATGAGACACATGTTTTGAGAAAATTGAAGCCTAAAATTCCAGATCATAATGATGCCCATCCTCGTAGTCGAGAACATGAAGATCGTGAAGGACTCGAGGATTGAGGCTATGGAGAGAGTCAGATCCATATGCCACCGTAAGGAGAATCGATGTAGACTACATGTTCCACACAAAGGAACAACAGACTTCTATGAGACAATTCTTTGGACAAGAAGCCAATAGTGTGTGACATGAGATGGGTCAATGGGAATACATCAAGGAGAATGAAGAACACTATCCCGGTGTGTATGACAGCTTCAGTGCTTGTGGAGTGGCGAGACTTTGTTGGGCGTAAGCTCACAAACTGGAATGATGAGCTAATAGTGCAATTCTACTCCATAAAGACAATTCTATCCAGGATGGCGAGGATAGTATGGATGTCTCAAGGTAGTAGGTACCAATCATCAATTGAAGAATGGGCTAATCTGATCAATGCACCTAAGGAGGAAGAGGATGACTTGGATGTCTATGCCAAGAAGAAGATGGATCACAACACTATGGCACATATGTACAAGGAGATCCCAGATGTCTTGCTATAGAATCACACAAGTTTGGATCAAGACATTACCTTCATCGTCAGATCTGCCAACCATTAATGGATCCTCGGGAACACTCTCTTGCCCAAGTCGGTGATCACAACATGATCAGAGGCCATGCAATAAATCTGCTACACTTATTTGATGTGCCACAAAAGTTCAAGGTCATGAGTCTTATAGTTGAAACTATCAAGAGGACAACAAGACCAAAAGAGAAGTTGTGGGTATGCCCATGATTCGTGGAGCTGATTAACTCCAAGATGGGCACCTTTGCACATACTTGTTGGACAAGGAGCACATGCCTATCTATCCAGGACTTTGAGGACAACCAAGTGGTTATGAATGAAGATGAACCATCTTCCGTGCAAGCTCAAGCGAAGAAGGAGAAGGCAAGGACCGAGAAGGCTGCCAAGATGCCAACAATGGAAGAGGCATCTCAAGATTCTTGAAGAACAAACAGGATCAACTTGGCTACTTGATTGCATCCACTCGAGTATTGAGAAGGGGCTGGCCACCTTGACTCAAAACCAGTGAGAGCACTGAGAGGATCATGGAGCGTAAGTTCTATGACATGGATGTGAAGGTAACAGAGATCCAGTCTGTTGTTGAGCAACTACAGGATGATATGCAGGAGAGGAACGGCAAGGCAACCACTAAGGCATTTGCCAGAGTGCCTAGAGCTCAGAGGTCACCACAGTACAAGGATGCACACCGTGAGCCACTTTATCTGCATCAACCACAAAGCCTTCAAGCATACTCACCAAAGACTCTACTCCACCAGCTCCATCTACATCAACTCGATGCCTTCGTCCTTGGCGTTACTGTCTACACCACCACCAAGATCAAGCACGAGAGACGATTTAGTGCTATGCATTTTCTATGAACTTTTGGTAACTTGTTGCCAAAGGGGAGAAAATGTATAGATCATAGGCTTCGAGAGAGCGTTGCTTTTTATTCTCTCTTGCTTTGGTGGTTGAACTTTATTTGCTTGATTGAGATACTTTCCGTCTGTAGTGATACTTGGATGATCATGTGTTTGATCATATGCTACATTAATGCTTATTAGATGACATTATCCTTTTATCTCTATATGATCATTCACTTTGCTTGGTGATGAGTGCATGTATGCTATTGTTATCATTTTGAGCGCTCCACCAAGATGTATGTGACATGAAAGAGTAACCCATGATCCTAACCCTTTGTGCATTTGCAGTCCAAAGCAAATCTTAAATTATGCACAAATTTAGGGGGAGCTCTTGCTTTTCACATACTTCTCAAAGCGACAATGTTTTTCACTCTTATTATCATTTGTCGAAGCTTTGATCTATATGTTGTCATCAATTACCAAAAAGGGGGAGATTGAAAGTGCAACTATCCCTAGGTGGTTTTGGTAATTCCTAACAACATATAGCTCATTGAGCTAACATTATTCCAAGATAAATATTTCATGAAAAGCTCAATGAATGGCATGGCATGGATGAGGAAAGTGGACCCCTCAAAATACTAAGGATAAAAGGATTGGCTCAAGCTCAAAGCTCAAGACTCTACATTTTATATTTTAGTGATCCAAGATCACACTGAGTTTATAGGAAAAGCCAATACTATCAAGGAGGGATGAGTGTTGCTTAATGGCTTGCTTGCTCAAAGTGCTTAGTGATATGCTCCAAAACCCTCAACTACTTTCTCACATCCACATATGACCTAAACCAAAAGTCAAACTCGGCCCCACCGATTCTTTCTATCCGGCACCACCGAAGTTCGATGTCATAGCCACCGCCACAAACCCTAGGCAAATCGATCTCACCGATAGGGATCTTGGTCTCACCGAGATGGGATTGTAATCTCTGTTTCCCTTCAGAACGCTTTCGGTCCCACCGAGATGAGCGATCGGTCCCACCGAGATTGCAATGTAAACTCTCTGCTTCCTTTTTGCAACATTTCGTCTCACCGAAATGAGCGAATCGGTCCCACCGAAGTTTACTCCGACCAACTCTCTGGTTAGCTTATTACCAAAATCGGTCACACCGAAGTTTGGGTAATTGGTCTCACCGAGATTACGTTATGCCCTAACCCTAACCATATCGGTCCTACCGAGTTGCATGTCGGTCCCAATCAAAATCCTAACGGTCACTAGATTTGCTGAATCGGTCCGACCGAGTTTCTCAATTCGGTCCCACCGAGATTGGTAAGTTGTGTGTAACGGTATATTTTGTGTGGAGGCTATATATACCCCTCCACCCACTCTTCATTCGTGGAGAGAGCCATCAAAACGAACCTACACTTCCAATACACATTTTCTGAGAGAGAACCACCTACCCTTGTGTTGAGGCCAAGATATTCCATTCCTACCATATGAATCTTGATCTCTAGCCTTCCCAAGTTGATTTCCACTCAAATCTTCTTTCCACCAAATCCAAATCCTGTGAGAGAGAGTTGAGTGTTGGGGAGACTATCATTTGAGCACAAGAGCAAGGAGTTCATCATCAACACACCATTTGTTACTTCTTGGAGAGTGGTGTCTCCTAGATTGGCTAGGTGTCACTTGGGAGCCTCCGACAAGATTGTGGAGTTGAACCAAGGAGTTTGCAAGGGCAAGGAGATCCCTACTTCGTGAAGATCTACCGCTAGTGAGGCAAGTCCTTCGTGGGCGGCACGCCATGGTGGGATAGACAAGGTTGCTTCTTCGTGGACCCTTCATGGGTGGAGCCCTTCGTGGACTCTCAAGGCAACTGCTACCCTTCGTGGGTTGAAGTCTCCATCAACGTGGATGTACGATAGCACCACCTATCGGGACCACGACAAAAACATCAGTGCCTCCAATTGCGTTTGAATTCTCCAAACCCTTCCCTTTACATTCTTGCAAGTTGCATGCTTTACTTTCCGCTGCTCATATACTCTTTGCATGCTTGCTTGTATTGTGTTAAGATTGCTTGACTTGTGCTAAGATAGCTAAAATCTGCCAAAGACTAAAATTGGGAAAAGGATAAGTTTTTATTTGGTCAAGTAGTCTAATCACCCCCCCCCCCTCCTCTAGACATACTTTCGATCCTACAACAAGCCCAAAACCTACCTTTCTAACTACCCAGTCATGGAGTAGCGTTTGGTCGGCCCAAAGCAGGTCTATCACCATCCCGAGTACATGCGCCAGCTCAGGTCTTAGGACATAGAATGTATGTTGTACTAGAGACTCACAGATGACATATCGCTGTGTCTCATAGTTGGGTCTGTCCGACTTGGACCTTATCTCGACTCGGATCCGACCAGTTCCTTTCAAGTCCATATTATCCGTCTAGCATCCAATGATCCATGGCTAGTGAGACCGAGCCATCCACCTTGTCATATGCTAGTCTAGTCGGTTGCACGCCCACACAACCCTTTCGCCTAGGGACCTTTTAGGACGGTCATCATACAATATATAGTTCCACAAAAAAGTCACGTATTTGCTGATACACATCATTGATAACGTCCAAGGACTATCTTTATTCATAAACACATAGGAATACCATCATACATGATTGCCTCTAGGGCATATCTCCAACAGTGCCTATGAACCCCGGTCCAGTTTTTAGCATAAGAAACACCTTCCAACACGTTTTACATGTTTTTTATTCCAAAAATACAAAAAATAATATCTACCACATTATCTTTTAATTGCTTTGTGCAACTAGCAAGACTCACAAGTGCAAGATACCACATAAGATTGATAGCAAAATTAGGTTTGATACCTTGGTTTCTCACTGAGGGAAAGCTTGCTGCTTGCTACAAACTCCTACAGTGAGGAATCCAACAAAGATAGCCACCGTTAGCACTCATCAGTTGTCTGGTCATGGGTCCAATTGGCGCTTGGGGTGTTGGTGTAGAATCCATGGGGATATCCATACACTGGCCCACACCATAGTACTTATCATGATTATACTGCATTATGCAAGAATCCGTGCATATGGATTAGGGAATCTGGTTAGTGACAACTTATATATTTAATCTAAGCACCGAGATTCCGGCATCATTCGCCAAAAAAAAGGGAGATTCCGGCATCATTAACTCTTGAACACCCAGGCTAGGGAATCTGATTTTATTTTATTTATGATAGGGAACTGGGATAATTTTCTGAGTCTGGTCCTTCCTAAAGAAAAGTATAAATTTATATGATTAAGAGGATCCGTCTACGTACTAATGATCTTATATAAAGCAAAAGAAGCTTGACATGAGTTAGGTGCGATCCATTAAGCATGGCACTATCTAAAAAAGGCTTTTATACCAACATAAAAAAAGGGGGGAGGGGGGATTGTCATCACATCATACAGGGAAGATGTCTTAATTACGCAACACAGAGTCATCACATCATACAGGGAAGATGTCTTACTTACGCAACACAGCAACTATGAACATTCTTTTCTACGCAAAAAAAACTATGTATACTCTTTGACAAAATTCTGCACACCATATGTATGGGTGGCAAAATGTCCACAATTCTAGCTGGAGTTTTTTTTTTTTTTTTTGAGATAATTCTAGCTGGAGTTGCAACACAGCATCGTGTCCCGAGACAGAACCGATTTCCCAAAATGTCCACAGCTCTTGGCATGCCATTTAGGTAACTGCCCCAAGAAAGAACCCTTTTTTACAATTCAGGGAGGAGTGCACAGCTGACATGGAAACCATTCAAGAAGTTAATCAGAGTAGGCTCCTTTGTAGCCTCATCATTATCTTGTCGATTAGTAGTAGCTGCATGGCCTTAATCTTAAACTAGAAGTTTGTAGTAAGAAAAATAGGCCCGCTAACTAAAATTTGCAGCAAGTAAATAACCCCCTAAATTATCACAAAGAATCTTTTAAGTATTTGTGTAGATCTCCCCTCAAAAAAAAGTATTATGTAGATCTAAATCGAAAGACAACCAAAGGATTTGCTACTTGCTAATCCATATTTGTCTAAATCTACAGTATGCATTAGTACATGTGTTTTTTACAATATGCAAAGTACGCCAACTGATAATGAAAGCATAGAAAATATGTATAACTCTTATTTTTCAGATTTAGCACAGGGCCAAAAAATTAAGGTAAGAAGCCAAGCCTCAACGTTGGCTACAAGAACACGAGCCATTTTGTAAATCTGAGATGCTCCAATGGGTGCAATCCGCGCTGGAAACCTATACTGGGCAAACATCATTTTTGGCCACATGTTGTTGAACCAATCCCTAATATCGATCATCGATCCACAGACTGCTAACTATACACACAGGTCATCATCGACACTTTGCGAAAACACAAAAGAACTTGGGACTTTGTTAGAAAAAGAAATGAGTCATCGTGGACTTTACACCCCCCAAGAAAAAAGGTCTTCATCATTCAGGAGACAGGAGCCAAGCCTCTGTTTCTTAAGCTCTCTTTTGCATTGCATGCCTTTCTCATACATAAAAAATAGGTTTCCATGGGAATTTCATTTCACTTACTTCACTTATATAATATACTGTGCGTGACTCTGAAAGGAAAGCGTAGTTTGCCGGGTGTGGGGCCCTGGGGACGCGCCAATGGGAGACCGTCCGGGTCCACTCCGATCTCGGGTGAAGATTGGCGCTGCTTTAATCCGAATCTCCTTTTTCTTTTTTGATTGAAATCAATCTCCTTTGGCTTTTTTTATATAAGAGAGTGCAGCGTTCTGTCGTACGTAATTGTTTGAGGTGCCGGCCACTTGGTGGGTGCGTGGTGCGCACAGACGTCAAGGCACTGGCTGGCTCCTTGGTTGAGAACTCGGCAGCTCAGCTTGTTGCGCATCGGTGCATGGCGTTTTCATCCGCTCCCAAGTAGCCAAAGAGAAACGTCAGCTTAAACAACTTACGTTGTGAATCCAAGGAAGTAGCACTGTTGTGCTTATTTGAGCTAGGGATCATGGTGTAGCCTACTAGGAGTACTAGATAGGAATCATGGCAGAGATGGCCATATCTTACCAGATTCGCTAAGACAAAATTTGCCTCATCTACACCGTACCATTGCCTTCCCAAAGGGCGGCCTAGCTCCTCATGGCCAACTTGACTGTCTCATGGGAATCCTTACTGAGATGCAAAGAAATGACGAGCTCGCGTCATGTTTTTCGTTAAGCATATATTGGATAAAGCAAAGTGGCCAAGAAAGCTAATGAATGAGATATGCATTGAGAGAAGTATTTCAGATCCAACTATTAAAGTCCAAAGAAAATGACCAATTAATTAAACAAATATACATACCCAAAAAGGGACTCGCCATCATCAATCTCATAAATGCCAAATACTCCCTCCGTAAAAAAATATAAGAACGTTTAGATCACTAAAGTAGTGATCTAAAGAAATATAAGAGCGTTTAGATCACTCTCTTATACTCCTCCATTCCTTTACGTAAGGTGTATTATTTTGTCACGGTGACCAAGACACATAATTATACAGATGTATGAAAGGCTAACGACAGAATTACGAGGAATTAGAAAAATGCACCTTACATTATGGAATTTTATCAAAAAAACAAATACACCTTATATATAAGGAACGGAGGGAGCGTTTCTTTACAGAGGGAGTAATTGTTAGTCTTGTAAAAATTATTCCCGATATGGATAGTCATTCAACCCTCCATTCAGGTATCCAGAATGTTACTCGGCTAACTATCTGACCCTCTTGATGCAGAAACTCACTACAATAAGAAATGCATCTCACAAAAGTATATTATGGGAAACACTAATTCTGAACAAAAGATGACAAGCCAGGTTCCTTTGTGACATCTTCTTTCAACACTTCATTTATCCATTGATTCGAAAAACTTATCCTGCAGATACATAAGGAAACTGAAAAAAAACAATTCATTTGTAAACGAAAAGATCTCAATGTAATTAGTTAAGAAACATGACCCTTCTATTACTAAAAATTGACAAGTCGCTAGCAACCATACTAAACTGCATTTTTTTTAGATCTCTAATAGAAAGAGAAACTAATTAAATTCCGATAACAGCATACTTTCTAAAAGAAATCAAATTGTGCTTGTACTATAGCAAATTACCAAAAGAAAATAGGGAAATGCATGTGTACATGCACACATGGGTATATAAGCTATCCCCACCATCCAATGTCATAAAGTTGCTTTCAGACTGAAGATCTAGCCTAACTAAATTAGTGTGAACCGTTTTGTTTGAAGAGAAAATTCAAAACATGCAATATACTGAATGCTTGACCTGATGTGTGGCCGCAAATAATTCTTGGTCCGATTGGATGGTAAAATGTACAATAAATGTCACATCTTGGTGTGTAACCACACAGTTGTGATGAAACTCTAAGCAGAACATTCACAGCTAGGTGACTTGTATCATTATTATTTCGCCATCACTGGGATAGTTTGGAAGTTGGAATCATGCAGGTGTACAACAGTACCAATTTACATAAGCTGGATTAGACATACCTACATATCCAACAGCTAACAAAACTCAAGCTCAAAATCACTCTTTAAACAATCGGGTCATATTTCACGTTGTCAAGGTAAAGCCCATAAGCAGGTGCCATAGGAGGTGCAGCAGTCATTGTCTTTGCATCCAGAATTCTCTCCACTGCATCAAATGTAGGTAGACATATCAAAATAAACATTTTAAAATTTCACTTCAATTCTTGGTCCATTAATCAAAAGACAATACTAGGTGAATGTTCAAACCATCAACAGTTGTTAGATCTCCTATTCCAACAGCTTTCAGAAGACCGACCATCAATCTTACCTGCATTCGAAAATAATCAGTCATCAGGTTGCAGCAACATCTAATAATCAAGTACTAATAGCAACTATGACAGATACAAAGTTCTCTAGTGATAACACTTTCCTCACTAAGAAAAACATGTTCTTACACAACAAACATGATGTTTCTCAAATCCATTTATCTGCAAGCAATTATAAATTGCTAGGCGTCCTTCAGCTTACACCATACTTTTGCCATTTTGCAATGTCATAGAGCACATTTTTGCTACCATGGAATAAAGTAGGAGCTGCAAATGCTTAATAGTACAACTGGCCTTAAACACCAAATGTGTTTATCAAGAAATGGCATGTGACCAGTTCGAGACAGCGTTTGGCTACTCCCAGGGAGCATAGCTGAGATATGCCTGTTTTTGGGACACTTCTTTAGTTGATTACACCTATGCACCTAAAGCTGGATTGCATTGTAGTTGCTCCTGAAGATACGTACAGTAGTAGATTTCATGCTTCACCCAAATTTCTTCACGAAGCAATAATTATCAAGAAATCTGAACACGAGCACTTGTATCTGTTAGGCATTGGCACAGATCCCAAAAAAACAAATCTTGATAGAAGTACGGAAATTAAGAACATTGTTACACTGAGAGTAACTCTCAAATATCCCTAAGAGAAAGAATAGCTCTCAAATATATCAATGGCACTTCTATATATGCTGCTTTTTAAAGATTTTCTAGGCTCTGAAAGTACCCTTCAAAGAAGATGACTTAACCTGGTGGTAAAGGAAAGACTGTGCCCTTGCAGTAACAACAAAGCAGCGGTGCCTTAATCTCTTTCCAAACTCTTGCCCATTCTCGCATACTGATTTCCCACTAGTAGTACTAGAAACATCAGATCCTTCTCCAGAAGATCCCATGAGTGATGCCCTTGAATAAACAAGAGACCCATCTGGTGATTCCATCTCTGATCGCTCTAAGCTTGAAGGAAAAAACATGACAGGAAATACTTCTGTAACAGTAAGCTCATCCAAAGTTCTCACTGGAGATTTTGCCTGTAACAATAATCCCTCCATATAAACACAGTGGATGGTCAAATCCAAGAAACACTGTGCCTTTCTGCACTAGTATTTCTTGATGAACTCTGCAACTGAGAGACAGTTAAGAAGCAAAACACCACCTGACATCCAAAATGCTCAAATGAACTGAAATCATGATGCCCAACAAGTATATTGCATGCTTTCTGAACAAAAACCATCATTAGTAAACCCAGAAACATAATTTCACATCAGAAAACAATTAAGTATGGCTGGAGACCTCACCTTCATAGCTTGTATATTTAGATCCTCAGGTATGTGCCAAGCCGAATTTTTCTCAAAGATTGACGGTCGCTCAGGCCCAGAAAGTAAACGATAGTGATACCTTCAACAAAATTAGTAAAGCAATAACACCCTCATTACTTCGAAAGGACAAATGGAGTTGTTTATAATCAAGCTACCATTCTCACACTTTGAAAATAAAGCATAATAGGAGGACTCAAAGTCACTAGCCTTTTAATAAATTTTAGACATACGAATGGAATAGTAACAAGATAAATTAGAAGAGTGCCTCGTATTATATTGTAGATTTTGCTACCTACGTGCGCTCTAGAGCTTTGTATCTAGCATGGAAATCTGGTGCAACACAACGAACATCAGTCACCATTATGTCACCTTCATTCTTCTGCAGGAAAAATGTGGATCAGAAATAAATATCTACTGCATGAGACTGGTCAAATTATAAAATCTGGAGAACTACATAAATCATCAGCAGGCACGTGTATGTTTATTCAACTAAAGACCAGCTCAACCAAATGAAAAGCACTATAGCTAGATTAGGTCAAAACATACATGTAAAAATGGTTCACCGCATTTTACAACTTCAGGGTCATGAGGTGGCAACTGCAAAAGGGAAAAGTACATCAACAAACAGAACTAGAAGTGGTATAAGAGCTCTAAAGTGCATACACTTGTTTTAGGTAGTATTCATGGAGATTCTATATCTGACATCAAACCCATGAAGGACATAATTAACATGCAGCGGGCCAAAATGTGTTTTGATATAGACAAAGCATACAATTAATAGTTTATGCATATCCTCAATGTAAGCCAGTTAAGAGAGAAAAGTGTATGCATACAAACCACTTCACCAGGCTTCCTTTTACTTATGCGCTCCACATCAACATGACAAACATTTGACAAAGCATGAACACCTGCATCCTGGATTAGCAGATAAATCTTTAGCTGCATATAACATAATGTTGTAAATGGTGAATTATAGATAGGGCTTTAGGCCAATATAAACAATAATTCCTGGAAAAACTCAAAGGCCCATGTGTGGTTTCATGACATGGTGGTAAGTTTAGTGCCATCCCGGATTTGGAGGAGTTGAGACCAACATATAAGGGATTCTCTTCCACATGCTATTGGAGCTTGAGAAGAGGAGTGGTGCACCCGCGCTCCTCCTCAGACGCCCACCACGCCTCACCCATGCCGTGTTTCATGAACGAGCCGTGTTAGAAATAGGCTGAAGTAGAGAAGCAGAGAGGAGCTGGGGCTGAACACAGAATAGTTTTATTTCTTGGAGTTGTGCCTTGTATTACAGCTGACATCCTGAACCAGTTCATGTGCTAGGCATACTTGTTCTTATCGTAGATGTTCCTGCTGTGTGCTTAGTACATGCTCATACTGCTATCATCATGATTTATTTATAAATTAAATTAATTGGAAAATTGCTAATATTCCCAACAGTAAATAACAATTATCATGGTATCATGGTGATCTGCCCTACTATATCCCCTAGCCTTCCAAGCTCGATTCCCCTTTCGAGGTAGTCGATGGCTATTCACAGCTACCACCTTAACAGAAAGAAGAGGTTGGCCCGCAATACATTGCGGATCTGCCGCCATTTTGAAATAAGTTAATTGTATTGATTTGCTGTACAAAATACACATAAATACAAATAACTTAAACAAACCAAGGGTATGCATGCAATACAACTAAAAAAACAAACTTACATTCCTGGCACGTACACTCAACTAAAGTTGCATAAAAATATAACTAAACTATGAAACTCTATAGTCAACTTAGAGCAACACGCTGAATATAAATGTAATGTTTACAAAACATAAAATAGAATTCAAATATACGTTATTGAGCATACCTTTATTCACATCAACTTATGATTTTGCAGATTATAAATATGTTCTTTAATTAAGCAGCATTATTAATTTTTTATTATATTCCCAACTTTGAATTTAAAATTAAAAAATGAGACATCATTTTTTGAATTATTAGTCTATGGTGCTAATTTTAGTTCAGTACATACCAAGTATACAGTATTCCAAAATAATTGTCCAAAGGCGTAAATAAAAAAATGAATGGCATGGCAGCCGCTATCTGGCTATCTGCAGACGATTACAGCAGACCAGGGGCGGAGGCAGAGGGTGGACCACCCTGAGATTTTGGTTTGACCCGTATACCATAGGAGAATAGAGATTGGTCCAAGAAAAAAATAAAACAGAGCTCAACTAACAGCTAGCAGACCTAACCAGCGTCGGACTGGACACCCGCCCAGCCCATTATCTTCAGTACGCACTTCCCAATCCCCATTCCCAATTTCTAATTGAATCATTATTAATTACGAGCTGCTGTGTTTATAAGTATATTTCCCTCAAAAAAATGTATATTTGACTGAAAAAATTGGCACTGTATGGCTTATTTGTTGTAAAAATATCCAGCCCAATCTCTGTTTGCATGACATATTTGTTGTCAAATTTTTTTATAGGCAGACCACCCTGTTTCGAAATCCTAGATCCGCCACTGCAGCAGACCATTATTATTGTGTTAGCTGTGATAGAGAGCGTTTGGGCTTATAGCAGAGTTGCAAGGGTAAAAGCCTAAAAGGACACCACAGTGTCACTACGGCCTCTATTTAGAAAATATATATAGATCTCCAAACGTAAGTAACTACCAAAGTATGAGAAAAGTATTCCAGCAAACTAAGGCTCAGTTTGGCATCGAGGTGAATTATGATAATTGGTAATTCCGTTTGTCTAACCAGCTTTTCCCTATTTACTGTTTATTTAACAAGCTTTTTCCTAATTCCATGGCTAATTTCTCATCAAAGCACAGTTCACAACAGTACACTGGACCTAAGAGTGTCATAGCATTTTGCAAAAGCATGATTTGAACTTGTTACGCAATCGGCCTAGACTCTCTAGTAACGATAGTCTTATCAAAAAATAGCCTAGATACCTACTAATTCCAACTGCACCATAATGTAGATCCAGACTTATAGAATAGCAAATGGCCCCTCATATATTATATGGCATGCAATGCAACATGCAACATTCATAAAAAGATTATCTCTGACTAACATATGCAACTAATTAACTCTACAACTATGACAGATTTCTAGGTATATAAAGTAAATTATTGCTTATTGCATCACTGCTCCTATAAAAAAAACAAATGAGCAATTTGTTTAATCGCTATCAGAAAATTTGCAGATTCAACAGCAAGAAAAACAGAAGTGCAGAAAAAATTGTTAAATATTGCGTTAAAGCATTTTGTACAATACCGTTCGACTAGAACAGAAGATTGAGACTGGCTGCCCAATGAATTTGTGAAATGCCTCCTGAAATAATTCAAAAACATGAGCTGTCACCGAATCTATTATATGTTTACTACAGCTAAGCAAGCTATAGCAGTAGGGCAGGAAGAGGCAGATACTTTAATTCGTAATTTATTGCACATACATATACATGTATATAACAGTATTCAAATGATTATGTATGCCACCCACAAAATAATAAAATAAACCTCCTTATTCTTTACAATAATCTTATCAAGGAATATCGTACCATTCTTCACAATACTATGCCATTTTCTCCTTCATTCTATCCTTTTATTCAGCAACTTATAGGAACTTATTTCATCTAGTGATTTCTTCTCTTATCTATACCATGTTCTCCATCAAAACAAAGCATGAAATCAAAAAAACTATTCATTTATTTTTGCTGCAACAGTCTCTAAGGCATTTTCCTTGTCAATGCTACCATCTAAAATGCTAATTTGCACTTTCGAACTGCTCTGCTACATACAAAGGAAAAGCACACACATAGAAATGGAACACACATGCTTTTAATGGTATATTATGAATACTACTAAATCAGTTTGCTTCAGCCTCTCCTATGTCTTATGCACCCTATTATAGATATTGGGTCTCCAATAGCAATGCATCAGCAGCACCTTTGCACAGTTCACATGGTTTAAGAGCTAAGATCCTCAACTCCAACAGTAGCCACCACCCAGTACCCACCCACTATTGGTTATGGGCTTATGGAACTGTCGCCAAATAAAAAATCCATCCAATGACAGCTGCAGGCATGTACAGTGGAGAAAGGTAAAATCACAACATTTGATCTTGCAAGTACAGATGGTGACAGGAAGAACTGTTCTTCATGACTAGAAGCATACTGACAGCAGACTTGGCACTGCGTGGGGTAAACTATTCGGCTGTAACAGCATGTTAGAGGTGTACGAAAAGACAACTGATATGAGTTGGTCCTTGCTAATGTAGGCCCAAATGACCAATTAGTACATATGTTCAGTGTTGGGTGTGAGATACGTATATACTACTCCCTCCGTTCCTAAATATTTGTCTTTCTAGAGATTTCAAATGGTTACCACATACGGATGTATATAGACATATTTTAGAGTGTAGATTCACTCATTTTGCTCCCTATCTAGTCACTTGTTGAAACCTCTAGAAAGACAAATATTTAGGAACGGAGGGAGTATATAGTTTGTCTTGGCTATCGTGGCCTGTCCAGTATCAGTTTACCCCATGCCGCCCATTACTATCATGTATATATATGAATTTATGTACCCTTATTTCTGATGCAATAGGATGAACCATGAATTACATTCAAGGCTGTAAATTTGCTAATTTTCATGCAAGGCTGTAATATCCATTCTTCCAGGAGAAAATATCTTTTAATATAAAAAACTCAAGGCATAACCAAAAGAAATAAATAAAACAGTTCAAGTGTCATAGAATTCTCCTACTGTTACATTTGGAGTCCAACTATATTCATCCTATGCACAGTTTACCCCATGTATCTCCAGTTCTACCTCTATAGCTTCCAGCCTTGTGTATATTCAAACAAAGGTCACAATAAGGACATACACCAGAGCAGTCATACTACTGTTTACTGTATACTACTCCCACCGATCCAACCTTAGTTCAAAACTGCGACACTTATTTTGGATAGGAGGGAGTACTGTCTACTGTATGTACCGATACTTATGCAGATACCAATAAATCAAAATGTGACAAATCTGTACGCAAGTAAAATAAGGAATATATTACGTGTCCCTCTATAAACATATACATTTTGTTGTACTTATATGAGATTGCCGTTGAAAATGAAAAACAGGAAGTTCAAACAACATATCTGTCAGGCCCAGTGTATCTCTGAACCTACACAACAACGAGCAACACTGAAGGTTCGTTAATGGACAGCTCAGATATCGGCAGCGGCTTAAGTCAAGATTAACAGCTCCCATTCATCCAGGAGTTACCGTTAAACAGTTTACTTTCATTCACTTTAATACCGAGCTACTGTTTACAGCTCAGTCGCTTGTAATTTCAAACCCCTTTATATGCGGTGCTGGCTTAGCGTAGATGATCTTCTTCCGCTCTCCATCTCACCTACCTCACGAATCCTTCTCAGGGTGTGACAAAGATATCCAGAGCAAGGCTATCCTTGGCGGCAAATCAAGTAGGGAGCAGTGGTGGTTCGTGATCTGGTAAAATAATCCCACCCTCCTCTCCCTTCTCGCGGCGGCGGCAGCATTTGTGTGGGAACAGCAGCGTGGGCTCATTCGGGTACAAAGTGAGCGTCGGGAACAGGTTTGCATACAAACAATTCGTTCGCTCTGAAATCCCTGGTTCGATCTAACTCCGTGTGCTTTCCGAGACTAATACAACCTCCACATTTACTACCTATACTCACTCGTGACAGAGGATTCACCTTATCCTACAGCATTTGCCCACAACCCAGGGGATATCTCCCACAAAAGACCTAACAAATGTTTCAAGTTACGCATAGAGTCATGTACAGATGTCCCACCCGAATATCTCATGGTAAGCATCTCTAACGACATGAATTTAGGTTATCGTTATGATTTCCCAACTCAAATTATGAGAATTTTACCTTGAGGACGCCTACGACGGTGCGCTGGTTCGGCTGCTGCTGGGAACCGGAGAAGCGGGTGCCATCGTACTCCACGGCGACCAGGTATCGCTGCGTCCGGGAGAGCCGTGCGCCGGCCATCGCCTCGCTTTCGGCGCCCGCCTCTCCGCCGCTGTCTGCGTCCGCCGGCGAGATGTCTGACTGGGAGAACCGCTGGAGTTTGGAAGGCGGCGACGGGTCGGCAAGGGAGGGATCGAACGGGCGCTTGGAGCCAGTGGCGATTTCAGCGCAGTCCGAGCTGGCGGCGCTCATGGCTCTTGTGGCGTATGGAATAGCAAGCAAGGGTTTTGGGAGGTTCTTCCGTCTGCACTCTGCAGCAGACCTGGCAGGCCGGCACGGCACGGCATGGACAACCCAAGGACGCTAATACGCGAGCCGGGCCGGGCCGGCACTCGTGCCAAGAAAACGGGCAAATCGCGCCTTAAGTTCCGTGCTAGGCCGGGCCATTTTCTCTTTCTTTTTCTGTTTTTGCACGCAAAAAATCTGTGCCACGGATAGATTTCTTTTTTACGCGAATATACAAAGCTTGTGTATCATTCATTGATAGAAGAAGAAGATTGAATACAGGGTATGAACAACACATGCACAGACGACATGGTGCCCAGAGCAGAGGGACATGGGGTGCTCAAATTTCAAAGAAAGGAAAATAACAACCACGGCAAACTCTCCTAGCCACGAGAAGCAACTCGAACACAGTGAAGATAACCAACGTCCAACTCCATCGTCGGAAGCGCCATAAGCGAGCAAGGCGACGCCTTCAAGAAGGGGAACGGCGTCAAGACGCCGTCGTGCCCGATCGAGCCCGGACCTAGGGTTTCGATGCTCGAAGAGGGTTAAGACGAAGACCATGGCAGCGCCTCCAAGAAGGGGACGGCACCCGCGGGTGTCGCCGCTACCAGCACCAGCAAGCCGAGCAGGGATTTCGCCATGGTCTTTGTCTGAGCAATCTCAAGCCACCGGGCAGAGTGGAGGAAGTTGAAACACATGTCGATTTTCAAAACCAGTGAACTTTTTTCAAAATCGATGAACTCTTTTTCAGAACCGATGAACTTTTTTCAAAATCGATGAACTCTTTTTCAAAGCTGATGAACATTTTTCAAAATCGATGAACTCTTCTTCAAAATTGTTGAATTTTTTTTCCAAATTGATGAACTTTTCTCAAAATCGATGATTTTTTTCCAAATCGATGAACTTTTTTCAAAATCGATGAACTCTTTTTCAGAACCAAGTGAACTTTTTTAAAAATCGATGAACTCTTTTCAAAATCAATGAACTCTTTTTCAAAACCGATGAACATTTCAAAGTCGATGAACTCTTTTTCAAAATTGATGTACTCTTTTTCCAAATGGATGAACTTTTTTCAAACTCGATGAACTCTTTTCAAAATTGATGAACTCTTTTTCAAACCGATGATTATTTTTCAAAATCGATGAACTTTTTCCCCAAATCGTTGAACTTTTTTCAAAATCGACGAACTCTTTTTCAAAACCGATGAACTTTTTCTCATCGTGAACTTTGTTTTTAAAATTTCATGAGGATATGGCTACCTTGGATAATACCAAAAATATTGCATAAATTCATATTTGTGAGGTGATTTTCAATGCAAACTATGCAATAATTTATTTATGTTATCGAAGACAAAAATACTTCACAGAGTTTCGTGCCATGTCTAATTGCAGGTGTATGGGACATTTGTACAATCCACGTATGAAGATAACGGAAAAGAGAAGTTTAGGTGTTGTTCAAAAAGGGCCAAGAGAAGATAGACTCCAAGTCTCTCACTTTCTGAACTCAGATTCGGACTACAGATACATACTTAACTCAAAACGCCAGGATCTCTTTCATCCGGACTCCGAATTGGGTCATTCTTTTTTGTTGGAAAGTAGATTCCGTGCTCTTTCTAACCCAATCCGAGTGTTGAGATATTGACGAAACAATCTGAGGCTGCACTACAAGTCCAAAGGTGTTGCATCACCTCCACTTGGACCCACGAGCCTTGTACGACCAAGGGTTAGTTTTAGGCTGCCTTGGGACGTCCTCCCACCTCCTTGGTTGCCACCCCTTGCCCCTATATAAGTAGATCAATCTAGAAACTTTTTACTTGAGTTTTGTTTAGATTAAAGTTTGCCATAGCTGCAACTTCGCGTACTTCGTTTGTGTTCAACGACCAGACCAAGACGTCACAGAACCCCACTTTCATCAATAAAGTTTTTCTCTCATATTCACAATATCCAGATTGCAATCTCAATTTCTTGTTTATTCTTCCTTTGCTCGCAGTAAATAGATCCTCGTGGTCAGGTTGATCGTGCTTCGGCGTGGTCAATAACCCTCAGAAGTTGGTTTAGGATTGCTAAGGCACGACGTCTCGCACGTTTGTAGTCTGATCGCCAAAGTGTACTCCCACAAAAAACAACAATCACCTTCTCATCGAAAGACGGGACACCTTTGTCTCTATCAAGTGGTATTAGTTTTCAAGTTACTCGGTGAGAATTTCCAGTTATCCATAGATTGGATTTATTTTCTTACCTATTCTCCAAGAAAAAGCCATAACAAAAGTTAGATTTGTTCATCTTTTATCCAACCCAGTCCAAGCCTTTGCAATTTTCTTTTCATTGCTTGCATAGTTGAATTATCGGTTGCATCATCGTATCGAGTTGCTGGTCTTAGTGTCTAGTTCGTTTAGAGTTTCGAGTTCTATTCACATTAGTCACGCCACCGTTGCATCGTTATCCCTTTCGTTGTCCACCACCCCTTCCATCAATTTCCATCACGTGCTACCCATCGTTCATTGTCATAATCATAGCTGAGGTCATTCACATCTTCGCTTGATCCAATCTGCATTTTATCTAGTTTGTTTTGGAGAGAGGGAGAGAGAGAAAAAAGACAAAAAAGAGAGAAAAAAGTCAAACAAAGAAGGAGAGAAAGAAAAAGAAAAAAAGAGAGAGAAAAAACAAAATTCGGATCTATCTAGACTCAATCTCGTAGCTGAATTCGGATTGGAATCTATTTTGTGCATTGTTCAGTAAAACAGGCATATCTTCCTCATACGAACTCCATTTTGACTCCGCGAGTACTCAAATTAAAGCTAGCGACGAGACACATCTGAATAGTTGCAGAAGCTAGGTCAATATTTGACACCTCAAAATTGGTTTCTAAATATGTATTTTTGCCCTCCGAAGTTCGCGAACACAGCTTGTTCCGGTTTTTCAGTCCAGCTTTAGAATTTTTTGACCGCTCATATCAAATTAGAATTGAATGATTCTTTTTGCTTTTGAAAGCTTGAGTCAGTGCCATTCTTGAGAAAAAGTGTCATAAAATTGGCACAAACTTTTGGAGAGAAAAGTTGGAGAGAGAGTTGTTGATATATTCTACTTGGCAGATGTTTCTCATCATTATCTTTACTGTCATTGTGATCTTCACTTATACTCCCTCTGTTCCTTTGTCTTACGTGCAATTTTTTTTACTAAAATTTCACAATGTAAGGTGTATTTGTTGTAATCCCATATAATCCCTCTTTTACCCCGTCCACCACCACATATACATGGTAAGCTATACGCGTGACGCTAAATGAAGCGAATCACTCAATTAATGCGTTTGTTGGGAAAAAAGGGCCCATCGTTAGTTAGGAAAATGTATCCCATGCAATCCCATTTTTTAGTATTTCCTCTTTCTCTACCTGATCGAAGCCTTCTCTAGAGAAGAGAAAACATCTGACGAACAAAAATTCTCAACCGACGCCCTTTCTCTTCCACCATGGATCCGTTAAAGGTAGAGGAAGATAGGTTCAACTCGTTGCTGCATGTTTTCAGCCAAGAGGATGATCCGGCTATGGAACCGTTCAGTTAGGTGGAAGAAATAGACGAGTCCTTGGGCCTGTTTAGTGAGGTCCAAGACCGCGGCTAGTGTCTCACCGGGGACTCCTCGCCTGCGTTGTCGGACGTGAAGCTCGCCGACCAGATTTTCCATGATGCGGCCACGACCGACATCGGCGATGTCCGACGTGCCGGGTTATTGCGCACACATGGTGCTCGACATCCGGTCTGCAAATTCTTCCAAGGCGGGAATCGCCACCGTCAACAAGGTTGTGAATTGCACGGTGTCGGAACCGTACGCAGCATCGGCCTCTTCAAGCATGCCATGTCAAGCAATGCTCGGTGCACTAACCTTTGCTATATATACGGAATACCCATCATGTCAAACAACATCACTGATTTTTGGTTAGTTGCACTTGTACCTTTGCTCTTATCCGTCATATGTGTACATGTATGACATGCCTTGTTCTAACTTTTAGCACCTGGCTGGAGGCATCAATCAAGCGGGAACACGAATATGGCGAGGAGAATGATAAGAGCAACATGGTGAATGACAAGGCCATGAAGAATGATGAGGTGGATAGCGATGATGAAACCATCGATTTAGAGTTTGAAGCATTGCAAGCTGCCAGAGCAAGTGAAGTGCATGTGGAACGATTTTATGCCCCAGATTCAATGCCAGACTCGGTACCCCCATGAATGGAATCATCTGAGGATTTTGTACTAAAGTCCTTGATGTCATCGTATGATCCAAAGATGATGAAGAAATGACCACGTGTCGATGGCGCAAGTACTCTGTTTAGCACTAAACATTTGGTGCGATCTCATAAATTGGCATTGTACACAAAGTCTTTTTTGTATTGCGTGAGTTTGTTAAGTGACATCATACATTAATAAAGGCATGAATGAAGTTCATTTTGGTGGTTACTGTTACTTGCAATGTTCTACTTGTTGGGGACCGTAGTAATAATTCAAAATTTTCCTACGTGTCAACAAGATCAATCTAGGAGATGCTAGCAATGAGAGAGAATGTGTGCATCTTCATACCCTTGAAGACCGCTAAGCGGAAGCATTACAAGAACGCGCTTGCGGCGATTCAAATCGCGGAAGATCCGATCTAGAACCGAACAGACGGCGCCTCCGCGTTCAACACACATACAGCCTGGGGACGTCTCCTCCTTCTTGATCCCAAAGAAGGGAGAGGAGAAGGCGAGGAGAACTCCGTGACCGTGATCGTCTCCAACGTATCTATAATTTTTTATTACTCCATGCTACTTTGTCTACTGTTTTGGACTATATTGGGCTTTATTTTCCACTTTTACATTATTTTTGGGACTAACCTATTAATCGGATGCCCGGCCGAATTTACATTTTTGCCTATTTCGGTATTTGAAGAAATGCAGAATATCAAGCGGAGTCCAAAGCGGAATAAAACCTTGAAACGTGATTTTCTCACCGAGCGTGATCCGTGAGACTTGGACCCTGCTCCAAGGAACAGCCATGGAGGTCACGAGGGTGGGGCGCCCCACAGGCGCGCCCCACCTCGTGGGCCCCTGATTGCTCCACCGACGTACTCCTTCCTCCTATATATACCTCATTACCCCAGACGGATCGAATGGGGAGCCAAAACCTAATTCCACCGCATGACCTTACATGTCCCGTGAGATCCCATCTTGGGGCACATTAGGAGCTCCACCGGAGAAGGCATCCACCATGGAGGGCTTCTACATCAACACCATAGCCTCTCCGATGAAGTGTGAGTAGTTTATTTCAGACCCTCGGGTCCATAGTTAGTAGCTAGATGGCTTCTTCTCTCTTTTTGGATCTCAACACAATGTTCTCCCCCTCTCTTGTGGAGATCTATTCGATGTAATCTTCTTTTTTGCGGTGTGTTTGTTGAGACCGATGAATTGTGGGTTTATGATCCAGCTTATCTATGAATAATATTTGAATCTTCTCTAAATTCTTTTATGTATGATTGAGCTATCTTTGCAAGTCTCTTCGAATTATCCGTTTGGTTTGGCCAACTAGATTGGTAGTTCTTGCAATGGGAGAAGTGTCTAGCTTTGGGTTCGATCTTGCGGTGTCGTTACCCGATGTGAAAAGGGTTGCAAGGCACGTATTGTATTGTTGCCATCGAGGATAACAAGATGGTTTTTTTATCATATTGCATGAATTTATCCCTCTACATCATGTCATCTTGCTTAAGAGGCGTTACTCTGTTTTTAACTTAATACTCTAGATGCATCTTTGGATAGCGGTCGATGAGTGGAGTAATAGTAGTAGATGCAGAATCGTTTGATCTACTTGTCTCGAGACGTGGTGCCTATATACATGATCATACCTAGATAACCTCATAATTATTAAACTTTTCTATGAATTGCTGTGATGAATTTGTTCACCCACCGTAGAATACTTATGCTCTTGAGAGAAGCCACTAGTGAAACCTATGGCCCCGGGTCTATTCTCATCATATCAATCTCCATTATTTTATTACTTGCTTTGTTTTTACTTTTGCCTTTTTACTTTTTACTTTGCATCTCTATATCAAAAATACCAAAAATATTATTTATCATCTCTATCAGATCTCACCCTCGTAAGTGACCGTGAAGGGATTGACAACCCCTAATCGCGTTGGTTGCGTGTAGCTATCGTTTTGTGTAGGTACGAGGGACTGCGTGCGTGATCTCCTCTTTGGATTGATACCTTGGTTCTCAAAAAGCTGAGGGAAATACTTACGCTACTTTCTTTGCATCATCCTCTCCTCTTCTGGGAAATCCAACGAAGGCTCAAGAGGTAGCAAGAAGAATTTCGGCGTCGTTCTTAGGAGTTCTTGCGCAAAGTCAACTATACCAAGTACCCATCACAATCCCTATCTCTCGCATTACATTATTTGTCATTTGCCTCTCGTTTTCCTTTCCCCCACTTCACCCTTGCCGTTTTATTCGCCCTCTCTTTCCTAATCTCCTCCTCTCTTTCTCTTTCGTCTTTTTCTCGTTTGCCCTTTTGTTGCTTGTGTGTTGGATTACTTGTTGCCATGGCGCAAGATAATACCAAATTGTGTGATTTCTCGAATACCAATAACAATGATATCCGTAGTACTCCGATTGCTCCTCTTAATAATGATGAGTCTTGTGAAATCAATACCGCTTTCTTTGAATCTTGTTATGAAAGATCAATTAAGCCTTCCTAGTGAAGATGCTGCTTCTCATCTAAATAATTTTGTTGATTTGTGTGATATGCAAAAGAAGAAAGATACGGATAACAATATTGTCAAATTGAAATTATTTCCGTTTTCACTTAGAGATCGTGCTAAAATTTGGTTTTCGTCTTTGCCTAAAAATAGTATTGATTCTTGGAACAAGTGCAAAGATGCTTTTATCTCTAAGTATTTTCCTCCCGCTAAGATCATCACTCTTAGGAATGATATTATGAATTTTAAACAACTTGATCATGAGCATGTTGCCCAATCTTGGGAAAGAATGAAATTGATGTACATGATTGCCCTACTCATGGTTTGAATTTATGGATGATCATACAATTTTTTATGCGGATTAAATTTTGCTTCTAGAAATCTTTTAGATTACGGGGAGAACTGCGTTTATGGACATTACGTTAGGAGATGCTACAAAATTACTTGACAATATTATGGCTAATTATTTTCAATGGCATACCGAAAGATCTTCTAGTAAAAAGGTGCATGATATAGAAGAAGTCAATGTTTTGAGTGAAAAGATGGATGAACTTATGAAGATGTTTGGACTAAAAATACTTCTCTTGATCCCAATGATATGCCTTTATCTACTTTGGTTGAGAATAATAATGAATCTATGGATGTGAATTTTGTTGGTAGGAATAGTTTTGGAAATAACGCGTATAGAGGGAATTTTAATCCTAGGCCTTATCCTAGTAATCCTTCTAATAATTATGGGAATTCCTACAACAACTCTTACGGAAATTTTAATAAGATTCCCTCTGAATTTGAGAGTAGTGTTAAAGATTTTATGAATTCACAAAAGAATTTTAATGCTTTGCTTGAAGAGAAATTGCTTAAGGTTAATGATTTGGCTAGGAACTTGATAGAATTTCTCTTGAAATTGATTCTTTAAAGCTTAGATCTATTCCCCCTAAGCATGATATCAATGAGTCTCTCAAAGCCATGAGAATTTCCATTGATGAGTGCAAGGAAAGAACCGCTAGGATGCGTGCTTCCAAAGATGCCTTTATTAAAGCGTGTTCCTCCAATTCCTATGAAAATCAAGATGAAGATCTAAAAGTTATTGATGTGTCCCCCATTAAATCTTTTGTTTTGCAATATGAATCTTGATGAAACTGAATATGATCTTCCTTTACCTAGAAGGCGTCCTAAGAATTCGGAGTTTCTAGATCTTGATGATGAAATTGATGAAAGTGGGATTGAAAGAAGTAAAAATCTTGATGTTGCTAAACCCACTATTTTGGATGTCAAGGAATTTAATTATGAAAATTTCTCTTTCATTTGTTGTATTTCTTTGTTGCAATCTGTGCTAGATTCTCCTCATGCTTATAGTCAAAATAAGGCCTTTACCGGACACATTGTTGATGCCTTGATGCAATCGTATGAAGAAAAACTTGAGTTGAAAGTTTCTATCCCTAGAAAACTCTATGATGAGTGGGAACCTACAATCAAAATTAAAATTAAAGACTTTGAGTTTCATGCTTTGTGTGATTTGGGTGCTAGTGTCTCCACTATTCCCAAAACTTTGTGCGATTTGCTAGATTTCCGTGACTTTGAAGATTGCTCTCTAAACTTGCATCTTGCGGATTCCACTATTAAAAAGCCTATGGGAAGAATTAATGATGTTCTTATTGTTGCAAATAGGAATTATGTGCCCGTAGACTTTATTGTTCTTGATATAGATTGCAATCCTTCATGTCCTATTATTCTTCGTAGACCTTTTCTTAAAACGATTGGTGCAATTATTGATATGAAGGAAGGAATATTAGATTCCAATTTCCCTTGAAAAATGGTATGGAACACTTCCCTAGAAAGAAAATAAAATTACCATATGAATCTATCATGAGAGCCACTTATGGATTGCCTACCAAAGATGGCAAAACCTAGATCTATCCTTGTTTTTATGCCTAGCTAAGGGCGTTAAACGATAGCGCTAGTTGGGAGGCAACCCAATTTTATTTGTGTTTTTTGTTTTTGCTTCTGTTTAGGAATAAATAATCCATCTACTTTCTGTTTAGATGTGGTTTTATGTTTTAATTAGTGTTTGTGCCAAGTAGAACCTATAGGATAAGCTATGATGATAGTTGATTTGATTCTGCTGAAAAACAGAAACTTTGTGCTCACGAGAAACAATTCAATAAATCACAGAAACGTGCTTTTGCATTGATTTTTTTTGCTGATGATCAATAAACAAACTGTCCAGTACGTCCTATTTTGGTAGAATTTTTGGAGTTCCAGAAGTTTGCGTTAGTTACAGATTGCTACAGACTGTTCTGTTTTTGACAGATTCTGTTTTTCGTGTGTTGTTTGCTTATGTCAATGCATCTATGGCTAATAAATTAGTTTATAAACCATAAGGAAGTTGGAATACAGTAGGTTTAACACCAATATAAATAAAAAATGAGTTCATTACAGTACCTTAAAGTAGTCTTTGTTTTCTTTCTCTAACGGAGCTCACGAGATTTCTATTGAGTTTTGTGTTGTGAAGTTTTCAAGTTTTGGGTGAATTCTTTTGATGGATTATGGAACAAAGAGTGGCAAGAGCCTAAGCTTGGGGACGCCCATGGCACCCCCAAGATAATCCAAGGACACCAAAAGTCAAAGCTTGGGGATGCCCGGAAGGCATCCCCTCTTTAAATCCACTTCCATCGGTAATTTACTTGGAGCTATATTTTTATTCACCACATGTTATGTGTTTTGCTTGGAGCGTCTTGTATTATTTGTGTCTTTGATTGTTAGGTTACCACAATCATCCTTGCTGTACACACCTTTTGAGAGAGCCATACATGATTTGGAATTTGTTAGAATACTCTATGTGCTTCACTTATATCTTTTGAGCTTGATAATTTTTGCTCATAGTGCTTCACTTATATCTTTTGAGCGTGATAATTTTTGCTCTAGTGCTTCACTTAGATCTTTTAAAGCACGGTGGTGGATTTGTTTTAAAGAAACTATTGATCTCTCATGCTTCACTTAGATTATTTTGGGAGTTGTTAATAGCATGGTAATTTGCTTAAAGATAATATACTTGGTATTCAAGATTTGTGAACTTTCTTTTGAGTGCGTTGAATACTAAGATAAGTTTGATGATTGATAATTGTTTTGAGATATGGAGGTGATAATATCAAAGCAATGCTAGTTGGGGTGATTATGAATTTAAAGAATGCTTGTGTTGAAGTTTGTGATTCTCGTAGCATGCACATTATGGTGAACCGCTTTGTGATAAAAGTCGTAACACAATTTTATTTATTGATTGTCTTACGTTATGAGTGGCGATCGGGGAGACGACGATGGTCTTTTCCTACCAATCTATACCCCTAGGAGCATGCGTGTAGTGCTTTGGTTTTGATGACTTCTAAATTTTTGCAATAAGTGCATGAGTTCTTTTGATTAATGTTGAGTCCATGGATTATACGCACTCTCACCCTTCCACCATTGCTAGCCTCTCTAATACCGCACTTTTCACCTGCAGATCATACACCCACCATATACCTTCCTCAAAACAGCCACCATACTTACCTATCATGGCATTTCCATAGCCATTCGAGATATATTGCCATGCAACTTTCCACGTTCCGTTTATTATGACACGCTCCATCATTGTCATATTGCTTTTGCATGAACATGTAGTTGACGTTGTATTTGTGGCAAGGCCACCTTCATAATTTTCATACATGTCGCTCATGATTCATTGCATATCCCTAAGACATCGCCGGAGGCATTCATATAGAGTCATATTTTGTTCTAAGTATCGAGTTGTAATTGTTGAGTTGTAAGAAAAATAAAAGTGTGATGATTATCATTATTAGAGCATTGTCCCAGTGAGGAAAGGATGATGGAGACTATGATTCCCCCATAACTCGGGATGAGACTCCGGGCGAAATAAAAAAGAAAAGAAAAAAGGAGTGGCCATAAAAAAAAGGAGAAAGGGCCCAAATAAAAAATGAGAGAAAAAGAGAGAAGGGACAATGCTACTATCCTTTTTCCACACTTGTGCTTCAAAATAGCACCATGATCTTCATGATAGAGAGTCTCATGTGTTGTCACTTTCATATACTAGTGGGAATTTTCATTATAGAACTTGGCTTGTATATTCCAATGACGGGCTTCCTCAAAAGTGCCCTAGGTCTTCGTGAGCGAGCAAGTTGGATGCACACCCACTTAGTTTCTTTTGTTGAGCTTTCATATACTTATAGCTTTAGTGCATCCGCTTGCATGGCAATCCCTACTCACTCACATTGATATCTATTAATGGGCATCTCCATAGCCCGTTGATACGCCTAGTTGATGTGATACTATCTTCTCCTTTTTGTCTTCTCCACAACCACCATTCTATTCCACCTATAGTGCAATGTCCATGGCTCACGCTCATGTATTGCGTGAAAGTTGAAAAAGTTTGAGATTACTAAAGTATGAAACAATTGCTTGGCTCGTCATCGGGGTTGTGCATGATTAAATAATTTTGTGTGATGACGATAGAGCTTAGCCAGACTATATGATTTTGTAGGGATAACTTTCTTTGGCCATGCTATTTTGAGAAGACATGATTGCTTTAATTTATATGCTTGAAGTATTATTACCTTTATGTTAATATGAACTTCTGTCTTGAATCTTTCGGATCTGAATATTCATGCCACAATTAAGAAGATTTACATTGAAATTATGCCAAAGTATCACTCCGCATCAAAATTCTTTTTATCATTTACCTACTGAGGAATGACGAGGAATTAAGCTTGGGGATGCTTGATACGTCTCCAACGTATCTATAATTTTTTATTACTCCATGCTACTTTGTCTACTGTTTTGGACTATATTGGGCTTTATTTTCCACTTTTATATTTTTGGGACTAACCTATTAACCGGAGGCCCAGCCCAGAATTGATGTTTTTTGCCTATTTCGGTATTTCAAGAAAGCAGAATATCAAGCGGAGTCCAAAGCGGAATAAAACCTTGAGGAGCGTGATTTTCTCACCGAGCGTGATCCAGGAGACTTGGACCCTGCTCAAGGAACAGCCGTGGAGGTCACGAGGGTGGGGCGCCTCAGGCGCGCTCCCACTGAGTGGGCCCCCTGTTGCTCCACCTACGTACTCCTTCCTCCTATATATACCTACGTACCCCCGACAGATCAAAAGGGGAGCCAAAAACCTAATTCCACCGCCGCAACCTTCTGTATCCACGAGATCCCATCTTGGGGCCTGTTCCGGAGCTCCGCTGGAGAGGGCATCCACCACGGAGGGCTTCTACATCAACACCATAGCCTCTCCGATGAAGTGTGAGTAGTTTACTTCAGACCTTCGGGTCCATAGTTAGTAGCTAGATGGCTTCTTCTCTCTTTTTGGATCTCAATACAATGTTCTCCCCCTCTCTTGTGGAGATCTATTTGATGTAATCTTCTTTTTTGCGGTGTGTTTGTTGAGACGATAAATTGTGGGTTTATGATCCAGCTTATCTATGAATAATATTTGAATCTTCTCTGAATTCTTTTATGTGTGATTGAGTTATCTTTGCAAGTCTCTTCGAATTATCCATTTGGTTTGGCCAACTAGATTGGTAGTTCTTGCAATGGGAGAAGTGTCTAGCTTTGGGTTCGATCTTGCGGTGTCGTTACCCAGTGACAGAAAGGGTTGCAAGGCACGTATTGTATTGTTGCCATCGAGGATAACAAGATGGGTTTTTTTTTATCATATTGCATGAATTTATCCCTCTACATCATGTCATCTTGCTTAAGGCGTTACTCTGTTTTTAACTTAATACTCTAGATGCATGCTGGATAGCGGTCGATGAGTGGAGTAATAGTAGTAGATGCAGAATCGTTTCGATCTACTTGTCTCGGACGTGGTGCCTATATACATGATCATACCTAGATAACCTCATAATTATTCGCTTTTCTATGAATTGCACAACAGTAATTTGTTCACCCACCGTAGAATACTTATGCTCTTGAGAGAAGCCACTAGTGAAACCTATGGCCCCCGGGTCTATTCTCATCATATCAATCTCCATTATTTTATTACTTGCTTTGTTTTTACTTTGCCTTTTACTTTTTACTTTGCATCTCTATATCAAAATACCAAAAATATTATTTATCATCTCTATCGGATCTCACCCTCATAAGTGACCGTGAAGGGATTGACAACCCCTAATCGCGTTGGTTGCGAGTAGCTATCGTTTTGTGTAGGTGCGAGGGACTCGTGCGTGATCTCCTCTTGGATTGATACCTTGGTTCTCAAAAGCGAGGGAAATACTTACGCTACTTTCTTGCATCATCCTCTCCTCTTCGGGGAAATCCAACGCAGTGCTCAAGAGGTAGCAGCACGACAGCGTGGTGGTGGAGCTCGTGGTTCTCTGGCAGAGCTTTGCCAAGCACTACAGAAGATGAGGAGGAGTTGGACGAGGGAGAGGGTTGCTTTGGGTAAGTCGGCTGCTCTCTCTCTCCCTCACTATATATAGGGGGAAGGGGGAGGAGGAGGCGCCCCAGGGTTTCGGAGGGGCGGCGGCCACAGGGGAAACTGTCGTGGTTTTGTCACGACAGATGTCCTCATGAAAGGACTTAGTCGCGGAGTCATCTCTACGGGTTTGCTTAAAGGGGTTAAAGCAGACAAGGGACACAAGAGAGTTTTATACTAGTTCGGCCCCTTACGATGAAGGTAAAAGCCTACGTCTAGTTGTGCTGGAATTGATGGGGTTTCGATGACCAGGGGCGAATCGCTTTGCTGAGTCTCGAGTTGTTGTCTGTTGTCTGAGCAGCAGCCGGTCGTCCCTTATATACATGGGTTGGCGCTTGCGTCGGTTTCCTGAGAATCCGAGGCGGCTCATAAACGTGTCCGCTGGTCTCCCCTCTTTCTACCTTACAATGCAAGTTACATATCAATGTCGGTTTATAGCTACAGGCCTTAAACCGGTTTCTGGGCTCCGGGCCTTTACACAATATCACCGTCTGTCTTCATGGGCTTCAAACATAATGGACTACTGATGAAGTTAACCCGGCCTCTCCTGGCTGGTTTACGCCCAGTAGTAATATCCCCAACATTAGGCCCCAGATTGCTTTGAACAGGTTCATGTCAGTTCTTAGTAAAAACTTCGTCTTCAACATCTTCTCATAATTTGGTAAACCGCCGTGACGTCATCTTCTCGGATCATGGTAAACCGCTGTGACATCATATGTTATCAAAAACTATGTATAACCCATCTTCATTAATGGTCCTCCGATAATCGAGGCGACAGCTCCGCCTCATTTCCAATTCTGGCTCCTCGATTTTTGCGCCTGATACTTATCCTTTGCCTTTATAAATAGGGCCGAGGGGTCATTTTCACCTTTCCCCCTCGTGCCTCTTCGCGTCATCGTCTACCTCGCGCTGCTCAACCTCTGGAGCTCCGCCACCATCGTCAACCGCCGTCTCTGCTTCGACTCTGGCCGTTGCATCACCCTGAGCGTACCAGAGAACCGCGGTGCTTCTCCGCTCTCTCGTCAATACTTGTATGTTCTCTATTCTTTCACCGTAGATCTGCTCTAGGGTTTCGGTGTTCGTCGGTGTTCTTCGGTGTTCGTCAGTGTCCATTGCTTGTATAATAGGGTTTTGATCCAGACCTTGATAGTTATCCTGTTGAATGATAACCGTAGCTCTTTTTTCCCATCTAATGCGCCTTGCTAAAATAGAAGATCCCATCTGAACCTTCATCCACTGTTTCAGCACCACTCCTTAGATCTGAATATATTTTCCTTTTCTGATATGCTGCAGATCCAAAATTGTAATACCAACTTGTGAAATCTGTTTTCCTTCACTTATACATATGCAGTCTTGACTCTTCAATGTTTAGACTATGTGGTTTAACTTTTTAGAAAAATGACAACCCGGTATATACCATTAGTCCCCTTGTTGAACCGCCAATGTACTTCAACTTATAACCTTCACTAGTGTCTTTGTTTCCTTTATTAAACTCTGGTTTGTAAATAGTGACTCCGGTTTAGCAATATACTTACATCTTTGTATCATCAGTATAGTCATCCAATGTAAATCTTAAACCGGAAATCATTATATTGTAGATCTTCATTGCCATGGCCAAACAAGTGTATGAATGCAATTGGGTCCCTTCTCGAGTAATGAGGAGCAGTTAGACAACCTTGTCCAAAGCAGGTGCTTTGACCCGTAAAGATATCATTCACTGGAGGGTCCTTGGCCCGGAATGTCCTCCTACACCCAAGGACGGAGAGGTTGTTGTATTTGCTGATCACTTAGGCCGGGGTTTCAACCCTCCCGGTTCAAAAAAAATTCGGGACGTACTGGCTAGATTTCAACTGTGCCCACAAGACATCGGTCCTAACTCGGTGACCAATATTTGCCACTTCCAAGTTTTTTGTGAGGTTTATCTTCAAGAGGAACCCACAGTAGAACTATTCAGGGATTTCTTTCACCTAAACCGTCATGAGTTCAAAGATGGACCCAACACAGGCGGGTGGGATGGTGATTCAGAAAAGAAAAGAAGTCACCTTTCCTCATGCTAATCTCCATAGTCACCCTAAAGAATGGAACCAAACCTGGTTTTATTGCAAAGATACGTCTCCAGCTGACGAAAATCCCTGCGATTACCGTCTGGCGTCTAAGCAACACACACATCCTCTTCCTCGAGGTGGTAGTAAAGAGAGAATCAAATATGCTCCTCAACTATCAAAGCTTAGGGCCTTTATGGCGAAGCGGTTTGACAGAGTGGATTTTGCGCTTCTTTGGATAATTTGGAGCGCGTTTTGCCCTTAAGACGGCACCCGGTTTGATGTGTGAGTATCTTTGGTAGTTTGAAGGATGCTCAAGCGGCACATTGATATTCAGCTTACGAAGAGCGAAGTCATGAAGCTGTAAAAAGATGTTGAACGTAAGCGGAGGTGTACGTGCTAAAACCGGACTACTCCCTTCTGCGCCATCAACAAACCGCCGGCTGTAAGAATACGCTTATCCAAATTGCTTATACATCCCAATATTCTCTGAAAATGTGATGATTTTTGGCAGGGCGATGATCCGTTCTGGAACAAGAAACCTCCGCAAGACAAACCGGTGAAGCCAACCCGCCAAAAGACCAAAGCTGTGAAAAAACCTGCCAACCGGAAGAAAACCACTGCATCCTCTGATCCACCGGCTGATGATGATGTGGGTAACCCGGATTTTGAGGTAGAACTTGACTCACTTGGTTCATTTTTCATACGCCTTATTGATGACGATTATTGCCAGGACGGCGCTGAAGTCGATCCACGCCCGATGTTGTAGAGGTAATCGTTCTTTCCTCCGATTCAAACCCTTTGCCTTCACTAAAAACCCGTCGAGCAAACCGGAAAGTTAAATTTTCTCATCCTCTTGCTTACATGGATCCGAACTTTCTTGTGAAGACACAACAACACGAGGCATGCCGCACAACCCAAGATAGCGGCCAGGTAGTTACCTCCGTAGGTTTACCGAACAGTCCGATTCGAAACGCCGATCGAGAGGTCTCTAATTCCCTTGAAATGTCATGCCCCAAAATGGGTTGTTTTTAAAACCTCTTAATCCGTCGATTCCAATTATCAGGGCAGTTCTCATTCATCCTCTGGCGAGTCGTCAGCCACCTAACTTCCACCCCTCAAAACGGTTATTGGGTAAGTTGTTCACTTGCTTTATTCTTGACATGCATTTTATACGCTATACTGACCTTCATTATTTTACTTCGTCAGCGCTAAGCCCAGACCAAGCAAGAAAGCTCGCTTGAACAAACCGACAAAGGAAGACCCAGCTGTTGAACCGGAAAAAACTCCAGACCCTGAAGAGGCCAACCTTGATGATATGCTGAATGATCCACCGCCTCAAGACCATGACTTCATTCTTTGAGCGAGGCAGAAGTTGATACCACATGCCATCTTGACGGCCGACCAATTCTATCCTGACTGACAAACCGGCAAGCCCGGCAAAGAATACTGACAAACCGGCGACCCCAGTACGAGCTGCTGAGGAAAAGGATGATGATGTTACGATTCTTGGCGTTGGCCACTCTTGAACCCGAGCAATCCTGTTGCTTTGTCAAAACATACCGCCAAAGAAGAATTCTCTGCAGTTGGCAAATGCAAATGGAATGCCGATTTGTCAACGTACGCCGCTCTGAATGCTCAAGACCTCCATTCTGGCTATCTGAACCGTCTGTTCACCCTCCGCGACTATGTAGTCGGCCTGGTCAATATGATGAAGGAAAAATTTGAGGTAACTTCATATCTGCTTCTTCTTCTTCTTGTATTGATTTGTAGCTTATCAACTCCAATAGCCCCCAAGTGACGGTTTAAGATACCGATTTAAACCGGGACTTTAGTAAGTACTCAATGTGAGCCATAATGCACCTTATCTTCACCGAAGTAGCCCCCAAGGGCCGGTTTATCTTTATAAAGATGAACCGGGACTTTGTAAAATAAACTCCCATGTCAGCATTTTTTTGAGCAAACATCCATTAGCCCCCAAGTGCCAAGTTGAATGCGTGTATTATGCTTGGGACTTTTGTAGAAAATGTATGATGAAGAGCAAATATGCATTAGCCCCCAAGTACCAAGTTGAATACTTGTATTATGCTTGGTACTTCAAATATGTACTATCGCCTCATTATCTAATTGTCTCTATGCAGGATGAGTTGAGCAAGAAAGAAAGCCAAACCACCGACCATAGGAGAACCTTAAATCGCAACAAGCTGAAACCTCCAAAGCGAAGGAAGAGTTGACCAGCGCTTTAGGCGCTATGGAGAAAACTTAAAGAGAGCTTCAACAAAGAGCGGGCGGATTGGGAGATTGAGAAATCCGCTTTTGGTGGAACAGGCTGAAAAAGCGAAGCCGCTCTTAAACCGGTGGTTGATGAGGTGACCAACGTGAAGCGGCGGTGCATGCCATGACCGTCATTGTATTCGGTAAGCTCTTTGACTTAGGTTTTCCATATATCCATGCAAATAATTTGCGGTTTACTAATCCTTGTGATGATGCGAGGAACTTCGTATTAGCCACTTGGGATCGATGTTCGAAGAAATTGAAGGCGGCATATACTTTGATAGAGCATTTGTATACCAACAAGACAAATGAATCATCTACCTTTGCTTCACACAATAACCGCCTCCCACCTTGATCAAGGATATTTTACAAGGTTATCTATGCTTCCTGCCGGGTTGACGAGCTAAAAAAGTCTGCTTTGCTAGAACGGGCGCTTTGGCGCCTTGACCCGAGGCAAAAGCATGGGTTCACGACTTTGATCCGATTGAGGCAGCCCAAGGTTATCCCAGCTTGAAGGAAGGCGAGCGAAATTTGGCGAAGATGATCTTGGATGATAAAGCGGGAAGTCGCCCATTGGCGTGTCAACTAGTTGAAGAAGCGGACACATCGTACTATCAAGCCAGCTATGATGACAAGAACAAGCGGATTGCTGCACCAATTCGAGCTTCGAATCTTATCCGCCAATCCGTAAGCACACTTATGGCCACGACATTGAACCGCTCTGACGATAAGTGATGAAGCTGTATTCAAGCCTTAGCTTCGGGATCGACTGGGCAACCGTTGATGTCCAGCCCTTTGGGTAGGGAAGAAGAAGTTGAACCGCGCAAGATGATCCATGGCTATCGAGGCCAAGCTGGTGACCAATCATGAACGGAGGCGGTTTAATCTTCTACATGCTCGACATGTATTTTGAGAAAACAATGATCTGTTGGGCCTTTGGAAAGCCTTGTAATAGGCTTATTTAAAATATTTGTTCTGATATGCCTTCGCGCATATTTATCTGCAATTGATACTGGCTTGATTCGTCCTACATAAGATATGATCTACATATTCATTTGTCCAAGCTGTTTCTGCACACAAGAAGCTTGAAAGCGCCCTGGCGGTTTACCGCCGGGCAGGTCATGATACCCATATATATATAACCGAAGATGATAACTTAGGTTGTGACATATAACCAAAATGGAAATATATAATACCTGCAACCTTTATGCATGATGTTAGCTTATAACCCAAATCTTTTAGGAAAAAAACCACTCCTGTTGATATAAGGCCGGTTTATAATGTAAACCGTTCTAGGTTATGATAAACACCGGTTTACTCCATAACAAAATTTTAATTGAAAATCAGACCGAGCAAATAGTCTCTGGACTATGATTTGATCATATACCGTCAATTTGTAATTGATAGTCGGACCGGGTTGTTTAACGTCGGTCTAAAAAGCAACAAAAAATCTTTATCAAAAAAGAGAATAGAACTCAAACAAAGGCAAATAAAAACCATTGTAGGCGAGGCTTTGAGTCGATCAAGAGGTGTGACCATGGTTGGACACGACTAAGCCCCCAAGAGGTGTAGCTATGGTTCGAGTTCGATCAGGCCCCAAATGATCTTTGTGGCATTCTACGCCGATCAAGAGGTGTAGCTATGGTTCGGGTTCGACCAAGCCCCCAAGTGATGTTGTGGCATTGCGCCGATCAAGAGGTGTAGATATGGTTCGGATACGACCAAGCCCCCAAGTGATGTTGTGGTATTGCGCCGATCAAGAGGTGTAGCTATGGTTCGGATACGACCAAGCCCCCAAGTGATGCTATGGCATTGCGCCTATCAAAAGGTGTAGCTATGGTTCGGATACAACCAAGCCCCCAAGTGATATAATATAAAGCCTTTGAGAAGCTAAACCGAGGGGTAAACCGGACGCCGCTTTAGAAATAGAAGCTCCATGTAACCACACATGATGTAAGAAAACAACAGATAACCCGCTTTAGCTGAGGTTCTGGTTTATTATATTGATCATAATATATACATAGTCATAATATGTACATAAGCAGAGCCTATAGCTCAAGTATAGTAAGGCCGAAGATGAGCAATATTCCACGGCGGTTGGTCTCCTCCTCCGATTCACGTGAGTCTTTGCGCTCTCAAACATCGATTAGGTAAATGCGACCCGTTGTGTAGATTCTTCTTGACCACAAGGTCCTTCCCAAGGGGGATAACTTGTGCATATCCGTCGATCCTGGATGAGCGAAGCACCAAATCTCCTTCTTGAAAGATTACGGTTCTAACCCGGCGGCTATGATAGCGACGCCAGATCTTGGCGATAAATCGCCGAGCAGGCGGCCGCTATGTCACGTTCCTCATCTAACGGTCGAGAGCTTCTTGCCGTGCCTTCTCGTTGTCGGCTTCAACATATGCCGCTATACGAGGTGAGTCATGACGGATGTCACTAGGAAGAACTGCCTCTGCTCCATAAACCACGAAGAACGGTGTGTATCTGATGCGGAGCATCTCACGTTCATCCCCATGTACACTCCCACTACTCTCCAAGCTTATGACAAGACCTCGAACAAACGCCATTGGACACAAGGTGAACTCGCTCCTCTCCGAACCTTCACTTCCCACATGTGAGACATGGTTACTACCTCAAATATATGTGCTATGTATGACCAGAACAAGGAGGAAGACCATGGACAAGACGGCGAGGACACCAAGTACAAGGACCAAGAGAAGAAGTCATTCTGAAAGCTTCTGGCCGGACGTCTGATCAGGACGGACGTCTGACGACTCCCTGTAGATCCGGACGACCGACCCCTCCCGAGACGACCGTGCAGTGACCACCGAACGAATCTGCGGACATCCGAAGAACTCCGGACGTCCGGGACCCCTTGAGCCTTCGGACGACCGCCCCCTCGGACGTCCGGCGAAGCGCATCTGAAGCCGAATCTCGGAAGTCCGAAGAGCACCGGACGTCCGGACCTTCCGAGCCTCCGGACGATCGGAACCCTCCGGACGTCTGACGCCTGCTCACAAGATAGCAGGTGTTGGGCCAGCAGCCATGTATCCCCACTTACCCCTTCGTGGCCCATGACTATATATACTCCTCCACCTCCTCATAGTTAGGGTTAGCGTTGATTTAGCTCAAGTTAGAGATGAAACCCGGCTCGTCCATATCGGATCTCCTCCTCGTGAGAGACGCGACCTCTTCGGAGAAGATCCACCATGGATTCAAGACCCCTTTATGGGAAGATCCCTTGTGGATTCAAGACCTCCTCTCGGAGATGAGCTACCGCCACTTGTATCGTCCGTTGTTGACTTTGGATCATGTATTTCCCTTTGTGTTCATCGTTCTAGCACATGTGTGATTGATTACTTGTTGGTTTGAGTGATTCTCTTGTGTTTTCCCCGTGATTTCCCTCGTGTTCTTCCGCTCGTTCTTCGTGTTCCTCGTGAGGGATCCGCTCCAAACGTGAAAGATCGTCCACATAGGGTTCCGCCCTACATCATCTTGGATCAGAGCAAGGTTGATCACGTTTTTGGAGCCCCTACCCCTCTTTTTCTAGCTTGATTTTGTTGATTTCGTCCTAAATCTGAAAATCCCCACCAAAAATAGCCCCAAATTTTTTTGCGATTTGTTGGTTTGATGATGTTTTGTTGATTTTGATCCATGGATTTGCTTGGTTTCGAGTGGATCTAGCATTTCCCCAAGTTTCCCCATCTTTCATCCACGAAATCTCTTCAATTTTGACCCCAAAATCACAAAATTCCGCTCAAAATCGCGTCCGGAGCTCAAATCGCGTTGACCCCGACCCCGGACGTCCGACCTTTTCCGGATGACGGAACACCTTTCCGCAGACCGAATTTACAGGTTCCGACGTTTCCGGACGTCCGACGCCCGGACATCCGACCTTTCCGGACGTCCGTAACACTGTAGATATTGACTTGGCTGATTTTTGTTTTGTCCATAACTAATTCATCCGAACTCCGATTTTGACGTTCTTTAGCTCGTTTTGAAGCTATTGACATCCCCTATCCCACAAAAATACCACCAACACAATTTGACTCCATCAAATTTTCGAAAATTTGGCAAGTTTGCCTAGGCCCTCCACCATATCATCCGCATAGCCACCACCGACTTCCGCAACCAAACCCATTTTGTTCACCATAGCATTAGTGGTTGCTTGAGTAGTGATTCGAGTCTCCTAAGGTGTTTGACTACTTAGGGACGATTGCTTCTTCTTCAACCACCACCACCACTTCCGCATGAGGCTTACCCACCATACACTTCCACCCCAACTTAACCCAATTTTGTTTGAGTTTTTGAGTTGTGGCTTGTGTCTCCTAAGGTGTTTGACTGCTTAGGGCAGCAACTCCAACTTCGACAAGTGTATCACCCATCATTCCACTTCCACATCGCCAAGTGCAAACCACCACCGCTTTTCTGCTACCACCATTTAACATTTGTCATTTGAGATTTCGAGTTCGCGGTTTTTCCGTTTCCTAAGTTGTTTCGGCTACTTAGGGACGATTCTCCATCTTCTTGGTATCTACATCAAGAACACCGCCACTCATCATCGCCATGAGGACGGTAACCTCGACGACACCATTGTATATTCCCTTGCAATTGCATTGTTAACCCCTAGCCCATTTTGCGTTACTTGCCTATCGAGACTAGCCATTTGAGTATTGCCGGCAACGTTACTTGTGCACATTAGTGATCATACTCCCCATTGCATACATACCATATCATATTGGTATCATATCATCCATTGTGTCCCAATATCGTTCCCGCATATACACAATAGCTATCTTGGTTTGTGCATTGTGCAAAAGTGGCCATACACATACAAAAAAAGAAGAAGAATAAGCTTTTAAGCAAAAAGAGAAAGAGCAAAGAAGCTTGTAAGCAAGTGCCATAACATCATACCACATCGCATATAAGATTGTCATATCCGATCATCTTGGATCATCTTGAGAAACACCGGGAACCATACATACATAGCATACTTGGGATAGAAAGTTTATCCATTTTGCATCTTATAGGTTGTGCACAAGTGTCGATCCGCCTATTGAGCAATCGTGCTAGCGTCTCTCTTGAGTTGTGCAACACGAAGCGTTTTGGTGGATTCCACATTTTGAGCTCATTCCTTGGTTGCACGGCCCCATTTATCTATCCGTGTATAATGCGTTTTTCGTGTGCCTTTCATTGCTATTGGTCTACTTGTTTCTCTTGCAATTTGTGAATCTCTTTCAACATTATTGACTCTTGCTAACATTTTTGCATCAAATTTTTGTGTCACTATCCTCACCGAAGCTCCACCATAAGCCTTACTTGTGTAGGTGTGAGAAACCGACAAGAATTGGTACCAATTGTGCTATTTCCTTGTTACACATTGAGTGATCATTGATCCATCTTCAACATCGGTCAAGGTACATTTGGTCAAGTTCTTCTCTTTCTCCCACTCATATTTTCTCGAGTCTTGTGATGGATAGGCAAGGCATTTCATCTCCGGTCTTCGACAACAACGACGGCGTGAACAACTACATCACCAAAGCGTCTATCTTCGATCTACAACGACAAGTGCAAGGCGCACAATCAAGATTGCGAGCGCATCAAGAACATCTCCATCGACATTCGTCACTCCGAAGCAAGGAGAAGGACTACATCGACAAGAAGCTTGCCGCACATAAAGAGGAGCAAGATGCAAGGATGGAGGAGATTAGAGCCTTGATCAAGTCTTCTTCCCCTTCGTCATCTTCAAGGCGGCGACGTTCAAGCCACAAGTCTTCGGAGCGCCCAAGCGATGCAAGCGCAAGTCATCCACGTCCACATCTCCATGGTGACCACCATCACGTTCGTGATCCATATCGTCATGAAGGGCAAGTCACCTCCAAGTATCATGTGCATGACGACGACGAACGCCTACAAGCTCAACCACGGCAACGACATCATCATCATGAAGATGCTCCACAAGCGCAAATGCACAAGTCCCAACAAGCCCTACATCACGTCAAGCCGAAGCTTCATGAGCACAAAAGAAGACCGCGAGACGACCACCGCCAAGACGGCGCTACGGCTACATCAACATCAACCACTTCGGCATCTTCGCCAAGTGTTCTCAAGCATCTTCGCCTTTGGATGTACGGCATCTTCGCCTACTTCCCACGAGTACGCCTACATCGACTTCATCAAGTCCAAGGCGACTACTTATGAGCGAGGGCGACACTTCCATCTTCGGAAGCCCCCCAAGCAAGATGGCCGAGCAAGGGAATTTCCCTTCGGTCATGGAGACGAGCTATGAGGTGCCACATCATATGGACCTCCAACACCAAGACGGTGACAAGAAGGTCGAGCAAGGGCCATCCCCTTCGACCACGGCGACGAGCGCAAACCTCTTCAACAACATGAAGACGACGCCCACATTGGACTCATACTCAGGAGTCCAAGCTACGCGACCCGTGCATGGAGACATTTGCACCTACATCTCTCAAACACCCACATATGAGGAGATGCCCAAAGTGCCATGTGAGGAGAGCCACCACCACATGAGTGACATGAGTGACTCCACCATACGTGACATTGAGAGCATTTCCTATGAGAGGATGAGTGTGACCACCACTAGCCCCACACTTGAGAGCATGCCACACATACTATGTGAGGTTGAGCGCCATTTGAGTGACTCCACCAACCATACGAGTGAGAGCATCCAAGAGGGAGTGAGTGAGCCACAACACTTAGTGAGTGAGGTAGTTGACACGGCATGTGAGGCCACTTTGATTTCTAACGACTTAACCTCTACTCCTAGTGTGTTTTCTTCTTTGGTTCTAGGTCTCCTACATGACGACATGCCTATCCTCGACGAGTCCATCCCTCCAATGGGAAAACCGATGGCCATGGTGGACAATGATGAACCCCCCACATGGTTCCATCAAGATGAAGATAACAATGACTTGGTCTTCAACACCTCACCTACAACACATGAGCGACGCTCCGTAGGTAACATAGGTGATGGTGCTTCTCTTGTCCCACTAGTGGACTCTCTTGACATCGATTGCTCCCATGATGTTGACACACCTATTACCATGCTTCATGCTAGTGAAACTTCTTCATGCCTTGACTTACCTATTTATGATGAATATGATGATGAGCATGTTGAGTTGCCTAGTTGTGATGCTATGCTTCATAGGGTATCTTGTGAAAATTCTATTGGTCACTTCATGTTTGAAAATCCATTGAACTTGTCATATGCTATGAGTGAGATCTCCCATATTGCATCATTACAATCTCAACATAGTAACTATGCATGCCCCATTAAAATCAATCCCATTTGCACTTATGGCATAGATGACGAGATGATGGTCATTGGCTTTTGCTTCTCTTGCGATGGTATTGCCATGCTTCCTTTACATGATTTGCGCAATTCATCTACTATGTCATGCCATGATCACATTGTTCCAAATATGCATTGTTTTGGATGTTGTCAATATTCTCCATGTGATGTTCCTACTAATGCTCATGAGGAGACCCCCACAGTTTCTTCATACATGTTTGGAGATTTTGATTCATCCCATCCTTTGCATGATTTTCATGATTGCTTGCACCATATGCATTCCATGAATAACAATGCTCTAGATATTTCTCATGATGCATTACATCCTTTGAGTCTCCATTATGACAAGCATCATAACAAACCTCTCATGATGGATGACATGTTTCTATATCACGCATCGCATTTATTTGAGCATTGGATATGTTGTGATAACCGACACATGCCGTCGCATCATGATGGATGATGTGTACATATACCATGCACACACAATTTTCTCTTTGTCTTTGTTTTGTGTAGGTACTCATGTATACTCGTCAACTTCTCAATCCCAAGAGTTGACGAAACGAGCTCTTGAGAGCAACGATGCTTTGGGATCCTGTGGACTTTCATTCCCACCATTCCTTTTGCGCAAGGACTACGCGCATCTTTTCTACTTGGCTCTCACACGGCTATGGGCTATATATCACTTGTCAATTTATGCTCATTTACCGTGTTCACTTTGCATGCTATGCTTGCTCCTATGCCTTTGCCATGCCATTGTGACCTTTGCTTGCATCTACCAATAATTTATCATTATGCTACTTCTATGTGTATTTGCATGCTTGGTGGAGATCCTTCTTGCCATTGCCATGTTTATCATGTGCCTCATGCTATTGATGCTATTGTGCTCATATCTTGCCTTCATGCTTGGGATATGTCACGTGCAATTTCCATGCCCACTATTTGCACACATGACATGCTTGCCATGATTCCTTCTAGTACGTTGCATCTTCGCACTACTAGCTTGCTTGACTTGATCTCTATGATTGCTTGCTTTGTCGCATCACCCATGTTCCATTACTCGCTTTCTTGGGTTGATGACATATATGTTCATGTCTCTCACATGATATATCTTGTTTATTGTCCCTTGCCTCCTATAGTTGCCTCTATGCTTAATGATCTTCGAGACTTGGACATATTACTTGTGATGCATGCTTGTTTACTTGAGCCTATTGGATTTGGTTGTTATCGCATCATATGCCTCCATACTATGAAATGCTCCCTTGTCCTTTCTTATGATGAGCATGATGCATACACTTGTTGGGTATCTTACCACCACGAATGATAGGTTTTGCACTTCCGCTAACCTCATTTGTTTTTTCCATTGTTTGTCATGTTCTTTCGTTTTGAAGGATTCACAAGGCATTACCCTCATGAGACATATTGGTTACGTGAAGGCATACACGATGTGCGACACCAACATTTTCGACATCCTCATAAAGGTGAACTCCTTCCTTTGAGCCATCCTCAAGTTTGCATATTTGATGGGTCACTCTTTCATTGTTGTTTCTTTCTTGTTGTCTACATGTTACATCTATTGGATGGAGGAGCAACATTGGAGATTGGCTCTTTGGACCTTCAAATTGAGGAGCACTCACACTTATTGGATGCATATTTGGAATTCCACTCATGCCACGACATCGAGCATTGGTACACCACCACCTCCATATTTGTTGATTGTGCTCATACATGTCATGCTCGATGGACATATCATTCTCACCACAAGTTTGCACCCTATGCATGGATTGACACACATTATGATTGCCTTGTTGCATCTTGTATCCCCATGTCATCCATGATATTTGAGCTTGTGCACTTCCTTAGCAAATTTGTTGTGATATACCTTGATGGCATATTCATACATCATGATCATATTGTCTACCATCAATTGCATGATAACATAATCATATTGAGCATCCATTGCCATGTTCATGCTCTTGATAAACCATCACATTATGACATCATTTTGCACAATAGTAGAATTTGTCGCTTTGTGCACTATGCTTTTGTTCCCATGAATGCTTTGCATCTCATTCTAGATCATCTTGATAAGCTTCATGCGCTTTGTCACGACCAATCTTGCCGCACGGACTCATTCTTACATGATGGACACTTTGTGCGCTTAAGCATTGTATTTCCGAGTGTTGCTTGTGTTTACTCTTTTGCATGTCTATCACTGTGGCGACACCTTGGACTACTTGGATTCGCCATGTCTTCAACTTCGTCCAACTACAAGTTCGTCTACGACAACCCGTTTACGTCGGATATACCCATGGAATGACCCGGCCGGAGTAAATAAACCCGTAGGACTTGATAAACCGGCGGATGTTAAACCGGCCAGACAGTCAAGACAGATAGCTCGAACAGAACGATAAACCGCTGGTGTTAAACCGGCAGATAATGTTAAACCGGCGGACAATGTTAAACCGGCGAACAATGTTAAACCGGCAAACAGTGATAAGCGGGTTGTCGGGTTATGAAGCCCAAGGCGTTATGAAGCCCAAGATGTTAAGAAGCCCATGGCGATAAGTTAGAATAGTTTAAGTTAAAGTCCGAGTTGGACTCTACATGTAACCCGCCTCTTCAGCATATATAAGGAGAGGCGGGGCTCCCCAAAGAGGAACAGGCTACAAGCAAACAACAATATCTAGGGCTAGACACAACTAGAGGAGAGCCGGCTTACGGCGACTCCCTCATGATCATAATGAGACATAGCCTCAAACAACATGTAGGGCTATTACCGGATGATGTTTCCCGGGGCCCGAAGCTGTCTAAATCCCTGTCTTGTGTTGCGTCTCCTCGATTCCGCTCCAACCCTCTCAAGCTACCACATAGATGCGTTGGCCTCATGACTAAGTCCTCGACATTAAGGATATCGGCGTGTTAATTCCACGGTAGTTAAGCGCCCACCGTGGGGCCTCGCCGACCTGGTGGTGTTAAGTTCTTGGAGGGATCTTTCCAGGGATGGAGAAACTCACAGCTTTTCAGATGAAGAAGAACCAGTTTGAAAGAATCTACATCATCTCCATGGCAAGCAGCCGGAACGACGTACAAAATTTGAGTTGAAGAAAAATTAGGGTTGCAGGATGCGGGTCGCTGTGATCAGACGATACGTCAAAACCAGATCAATTTTCAGTGTATCGCCGAGACGACAGTTGGCGCCCACAGTATCGCCGAGACGACAAAAATTCTCCGCTGCAATACCTCATACGTGGCCACCGAGTCGATTTAGGACAGATTTATTGTTTTTTATTCTCTGATAGGAAACTATGCGCGAAGTAAATCGCATCCAGGGCAGCTGACGAGAGTAAAAGTAATCAAAAGTTGAAGCTGATCGTGATGGCAACGAAAGGACTAGAGCAACAGCCCTCGATTTGGATTTACAATGGAAGGTTATAAAAAAAAGGGGGGGTGGGGCCACGACGGGAAGTGGATAAAGCCACGGAGTCGGTCTCCGCCTCGGAATCGCCTCAAGCGCCTGCTGCCTCCGTAGAGCTGAGGCGAAGAGTAGCACCTCAACCAGGTGGTCGCATGACTATCTCGCCTCCGCTTCAGAAGTTTTGTTATGGCGGTACAGTTTTTCCGTCGTTCTGACATCAAGCCGGTGTCCCCGAGCTGCCTCCTCCGCCATGACTCTTCGCCGTCGCCAGGACTCCGTGCGCCGCCCATACATCACCGCCACCGGGGTGCCTCTGTTCCGTTTTACATCAGGTCGAGGACCTCGTCGGTGCAGCTTTGGCTGCCCATACAGCCTGCCCAGTCGGATCCGGGTATGCGCCGGCCGTTCACCGTTCCTCCGTCTGTGCCCGGCGTGGCCTGATGTCCTCTTCTCCGCTGCTCCTAATTCAGGAGTCAAGGACCTTCATAGCCCATCAGGCTGGAAAACTATTGAACAAAAAAAAAGACCCGAAGATTGTAAATGGATCTGAAGTATTGAGCAAATTCGGATGGACCCAAGGATCAAGCCGTCTCTATGGCTGGCCCAGCCCTTCGCCTCTGTCGTGGGTCGCCCCTAAGTTGATGAAGGACTGCCTCAAAACGCCTGCAAGCCGCCAGCGGGCGCCGAGAAATTCTTGTGGCCCGCTGTCAGCTGAACCGCCATGCTATCTCGTGCTTTCCTCGAAGTCTGCCGCGTCACGTTCCTCCATCACTTCGCGCCGTCTTTGGGTTGCCGCGCCCCCATCTCCACTGAGTCATCGTCAGGCTGCTTCTAATATTGGTGCATGCATGAGAAGAAATCAAGGATATTGTACCCCATGGTTACTAGAGCTACTACTGCTGCAATTGGTCCAGCAACAGTAGCGCTGTCACATCCTGAAACTACAAGCCTGCCACCCACGTGAAGGGCCAAGCGCCAACGGGAATCAAATATTACTAGTACTCCTACATGGGAAGGACAGAGGTGTATGCACCAGGGATCCCCTCACGTGAGTTTGCCAGAACGTGCTAGTTCACATAAAAAGAAAACATTAAACCGGCTACGTCCTCAGCGGCCGGTCCCTGCACGGGTGACGAGCGGCTCACGGGTAGCAGTGGTGGCGGATGTGCCTAGCTCCAAGTCGCTCCTGCTCTACTTCGCCGGGGCTCTCTCGCTGCAGCCCAAGTCGCCGCTGGCCGGTCAAAGTTGCCGCAAGTAAAAACAACCAGGACAATTGTTCATAACTAATGAGGTGTTATATTACGGTCCCTGTGGCCGACTCGCCCGTCCGCGCCGTTTTACAACACCACAGACGGATCGCCTGTCCACCCGTGAGACCGGTTCACGCATCCACGCCGGTTTATAATGCGGAGGACAACTTGTTCGTCCGCGCCCACTTACAAGCGCCGTGGCCGGTTTATCTGTCTGCTCCTCCGTCGATTCACCCGTGAGGGATTTCAGTTTCACCTAGGGATCATCAACTTCATGGCGGATTATTTCTGGCCTCGCACATCAGGTGATATCCATTTTAAATATATTTTATTGGCACATATTATTTTTGTCAAAAAGCAGTTTATCTTTGCCTTGGTCTGCAATATTGTTGATGCAGGACAATTGTTCACTACATCAAAACGACCCGATTAACTCGCCCGTCCGTGCTGGTTTACGACACCGGTGCCGATCTTCCCCGTCCGCACCGGTTTACAATGCCACGGCCGACATATCTATCCAAGCTGCTTCTGATGTGCGGTCGTTTTTGTCGTCCGTCTCTCGCGGCCTGGTCTACATCAACATACCGGGCCGCACCTATCTGCAGGAGCTGTTTATTGAGTATTAACAAGTCCTGACTTGGTAGCGGTTTTCTTTTAACAAAAAGGAGGCAAATTATCATATACTATCAACCGCCGTTTACCTTTGGATGGCTCAATGGGCAGGCGCTGAAGTCGCCGCCACTACGGTTTGGTTATCTTCAAATCGCCATTGAAGGAACCATTGGCCGAGTTGCTGACATGGCTCATACGGGATCATTTATAACCCGCCGCAGTCACCTCAACCTTCTGTGGATTTACATTGTGCTATCAACACCAATGATATACAAGTTATGTCGGTTTATATCATGGTCAAATATGAAGAGTTTCAAGCCAACTCCTCGAGTCACCTTGAGACTCGGGGGCTACGGCGACATGACTCGGCAAATCTTGCTAGTTTCAAAGAAATTTAAGAACCCCTGTGATCTATGGAGGAAAGATAACCCGGGTCTCGGAGGCTACTATTATATTGATGAAAATTTAAAGACCGTCAGAAATTTCCGGCTTAGAAAGTATATTACGCTTACAAAATCCGGCTCAATGAAGAAGTTCGGATCATCGAGAAAGGATTCCGGTTTAAAATCAGTTCAAAGGAAAGATGTCTCCCACAAAGCTTTGAAGCTCTCAATATCCGGTTCAAAATCCCGGTTCAAGAAGGATTTATCTCTTGCAACAAGTTAAAGGGTGCCAAAGAGGACACCTGCTGCCATGATCTGTGGTTCAAACATGGGTATCATGCCTTATTGGCTTATCATATTATTGATCACTTGGGGCTTGGTCATGTACGAACCATAGTCACACCTCTTGATCGGCGCAATGCCACAAAGTATCACTTGGGGGCCTTGGTCGTGTCCGAACCATAGCAACGCCATTTGGTAGGCTTAAAAGCCACAGATCACTTGGGGACTTGTGGTCACGTCTGAACCATAGTCACGCCTCTTGATCGCCTAGTGCCACAAAGATCACTTGGGGCTTTGGTTGAACCCGAACCATCGCTACACCTCTTGATCGGCGTAATGCCAATGCATCATTTGGGGACCTGGCTGACTCGAACCATAGCTACGCCTTTTGGGGGCTTGGTCGTGTCCGACCATGGTAATGCCTCTTGATCGGCTCAAAGCCTCATTTGCAATGGTTTTATATTTGCCTTTGCTTGAATTTTGTTCTCTTTTAAATTATTTCTTTTGTTGTGTTTTTAAACCGACATTATTAATCCGGTTCAAACTGTCAATTACAAATTGGCGGAACACGGTCAAATCCTAATCCGGAGACTATCTGCCCGGTTTGATTCTATGTTACCATCTTATTATGGAAGTAAACCGGTGTTCATTAACCCGGCTTGACTTTCGCCATTACAAATTGTCGTTACATGATCAAATCATAATCGGAGACTATCCGCTTGATGCGGTTTGACTACGAGTCGCCGAGATATATGGTTAAACCGGTGTTTATCACAACCGCATGCAGTTTTATCATAAACCGCACGATATGAAAGGAGTTATCATTACTTAAGATTGGGGTTATCACCAGTACTACAAAAAATTGGTAAAACAATGATGTGAATCAAAGTCACAGGTATGATAAATTTCATTGATTAATCTAAAGGTGCAGCCTTGGTTATAAACACAGGTTATATGTTGGGCATTATGACCCGTCCGTGGTAAACCGCCGGGACACTTTAAACTTGTTGTATGCAGAGACAGGTTGAATAAAGCATGATGATAAATTATCCGGTGTTTATTAAACGGCCTGGCCTTAAGACGATAAATCGCCAAAGATATGATGAGAAATTATCCGGTGTTTGTTAACCCGGCCTGGTTTTGGACTATAAGTCGCCAAGTACATATTTGGATTAAGCCATTGGAATCATGGGTCATAAATCATTGGACTATATTATTCAAATCTTCAAATAGCCAACATGGCTAGATTTTTTATTATGGTTATCAATAACCAATAGTATGATTGAGGTTTTCAAAGTCGCTTCAACAAGAATGGCTATTATTTCATCAATGGGTATGGCTTATTCTACAATGGAGGGAATAATCCCGAGTTCTTTGCAGAACTTCACGACCCGGCACTTGGGGGCTACATTATTTAAGTTGAGATTATATCAAATATGCAAGTCTCATGTCGCTGCAAGCATGCACCATGACACTTGGGGCTAATCTTGAAGTAATTTTTTGCTCATATTATTGAAGACCCGACTCATCATATTATAATGAGCCGACCCTTGGGGGCTGCCAATTGCTCCTATCAACTATTCAAGGTACAAAGCTTTTATCCATTATATTGAAGGGTCCTTTGCTCGATTGGTAAAGCACAACGCTCACCACCTTGTGAACGTGGGTACAAGCCCCATGCCGGGAGGTACATAATATCCAGTTACTCACAATGAAGTATATACAAACTCCCAGTCCCTTATGAGCATAATGACCCGGCCCTTGGGGGCTACAACTGGTTGAAGTTTTTATGAGCATCAGAAATTACAAGTCCGAGGTTCTTTGCAAGCATGACAACACGGCACTTTGTGGATACATATGTGAAATACTCAATACTGACTAGTGATTGAGATGAACAACATGGATTCTTCAAGCTTGTGACATTCATATTGAAGCAAATCTTAAGCTGTTACTACGTTACCTTCTTAAGAGTTGAGGGCTACAAGTGATAGGCATATAAGAGGTATATTTTCAAAAAGCTGATGTTAACAAATAGTTATGATCCGGTGCCATCAATATTTGTAAACCGGCAAAGTTCTACATTCTTAAACCGGCTGAAGATCAGATGAGTATTTCAAAGACCAATATTTTTGTTAAGCATTGGGAGCTGAGTCAAGGAAGTTATTCTTCACAATATTTCTCTGTGACAAACCAATGTCAAGCAAATTGATTATGAAGCTGGCCTATTAAACCGGATTTTCTAGAAGAAGGAAGTGACAAGGACTTAAGGATGATCGAGATCGATTTAACATGGATAAATCCAAATTAAAGCTGAGGGCTAATGTCGAGATATACCCATGAGAATGACCCGGCGAATTAATAAACCGGCCGGGACTTGATAAACCGGCGGATGTTAAACCCGGCGGACAGTCAAACAGATAGCTCAGACAGACGATAAACCGGTGGTGTTAAACCGGCGAACAATGTTAAACCGGCGAGACAATGTTAAACCGGCAGACAATGTTAAACCCGGCAACAAAGTGATAAGCGGGTTGTCGAGGGTTATGAAGCCCAAGACGTTATGAAGCCCAAGATGTTAAGAAGCCCATGGCGATAAGTTAGAATAGTTTAAGTTAAAGTCCGAGTTGGACTCTACATGTAACCCGCCTCTTCAGCATATATAAGGAGAGGCGGGGCTCCCCAAAGAGGGACAGGCTACAAGCAAACAACAATATCTAGGGCTAGACACAACTAGAGGAGAGCCGGCCACTACGGCGACTCCCTCATGATCATAATGAGACATAGCCTCAAACAGCATGTAGGGCTATTCTGGGATGATGTTTCCGGGGCCCGGCTGTCTAAATCCTCATCTTGTGTTGCGTCTCTCGATTCCGCTCAACCCCTCTCAAGCTACCACATAGATGCGTTGGCCTCGCGACTAAGTCCTGACATTAAGGATATCTGACGTGTTAATTCCACGACAGTTTCCATGGTGATGAGGATCACGATCCGAGGTCGGATCTTTCCCAAGGGGGGGGGGAGATGATGCGGAGCATCCCACGTTCATCCCCATGTACACTCCCACTACTCTCCAAGCCCCAAGTGGACATATGACAAGACCTCGAACAAACTCCATTGGACACAAGGTGAACTCGCTCCTCTCCAACCTTCACTTCCCACATGTGAGACATGGTTACTACCTCAAATATATGTGCTATGTATGACCCGGGAACAAGGAGGAAGACCATGGACAAGACGGCGAGGACACCAAGTACAAGGACCAAGAAGAAGAAGGCGCCTGGTTACGGCCGCGGACATCCGACCGGGCCAGGACGTTCGGCGACTCGAGGATCCAGACGACCGGCCCCCTCGGCGACCGTGCGGCGACCACCGAACGAATCTGCGGACATCCGAAGAACTCCGGACGTCCGGGACCCCTTGAGCCTCCGGACGGCCGGCCCCCCTTGGACGTCCGGCCAGAAAGCGTGCACCGAGCCGAATCTGAAGTCAGAAGAGCACCGGACGTCCGGACCTTCCGAGCCTCGGACGGCCGGAACCCTCCGGACGTCCGACGCCTTTGTCTGCGTCTGATGTGTTGGGCCGCAGCCCATGTATCCCCACTTACCCCTTCGTGGCCCATGACTATATATACTCCTCCACCTCCTCATAGTTAGGGTTAAGCGTTGATTTAGCTCAAGTTAGAGATAGAGCTTTGCTCGTCCATATCGGATCTCCTCCTCGTGAGAGACCGCGGCCTCTTGGAGAAGATCCACCATGGATTCAAGACCCCTTATGGGATGATCCCTTGTGGATTCAAGACCTCCTCTCGGAGATGAGCTACCGCCACTTGTATCGTCCGTTGTTGACTTTGGATCATGTATTTCCCTTTGTGTTCATCGTTCTAGCACATGTGTGATCGATTACTTGTTGGTTTGAGTGATTCTCTTGTGTTTTCCCCGTGATTTCCCTCGTGTTCTTCCGCTCGTTCTTCGTGTTCCTCGTAGGGATCCGCTCCAAACGTGAAAGATCGTCCACATAGGGTTCCGCCCTACATCAGTATCCTATCGACCTGTTGGGCGTGGTGTTGATGCTCCATAACACTGAAGGTAGCTCCTCAACCCAACAACCCGGCGTCCGCTGCAAGGGAACCATAAGCCGAGGTTTGATGCCTCTCAAAATTTCTTGATTGGCCCTCTCCGCTTGACCATTGGACTGTGGGTGAGCCACTGATGATACATCAAGCCGGATGTGCTCATGTTGATAGAACTCCTTCATGACACCCTTTGGATGCAGGTGCCATTGTCGATGATAATGCTATGTGGAAAGCCAAACCGAAAATCACCTTTTGATGAATTGAACCGCCGTGGCGCGTCACACTTGCTAACCGGTTACGCCTCCACCCACTTTGTGAACTTCGTCAACCGCCACCAAAGGTGGGTCTTCTTGTCTTTGGACCTCTTGAAAGGCCCAACCATATCCAGCCCCCAAGTCGCATAAGCGGCCAAGTGATTGGAATCATCCTCAATTCTTGAGCCGACACATAGCTGGCGTCTTGAGAACTTCGCAGCCATCACATCTTGACCAGATCCTCGGATCGGCATGAGCGGTTAACCAATAGAAACTGTGGCGAAACGCCTTAGCCACCAAAGATTTTGAACGGCGTGGTGACCACGGTCTCCTTCATGGATCTCATGCAAAATTTCACAGCTTCTTCGGAGACACACAACGCCGAACGCCCTGTCACCTTTGCAATGATGCAGCTCTCCATTGATAATAGTCATAGACTTGGACCGCGGATTATCTGCACAGCCAATGTCTCATCCTTCCTTAACTTGCCCCGGTTCATATATGCGAGATAAGGAACCGTCAATCCGGGATAACATGAAGAGCCGCCACCAACCGAGCTTCCGGATCGGGAATAGCCAAATCCTCTTCACCGAGGGAGCTTGTGGATGGATTATGCGTAACATCCAAGAAGACATTAGGCGGAACCGGTTTACGTTGAGAACCCAAAGTGACTTAAAGCGCCCACCGCCGTTCTTCCGCGGTCCACATGATCCACCGATAACCTTTAAAGTGACTCGCAACAATGTCCACCTCACGACGATATATGCTGCCATGAGTGGGTCCTTGGAATCAAGTGCCGACACTGTTGAGCCACCAGTCCGAGTCACAAGCACTTAACTCGGCTTAGGTTCATCTCCTTAGCCATCCGAAGACCATGGAGTAAAGCTTCATACTTTCAGCTGCATTATTAGTGCAAGGGAACATTAAGCGGAGAACATAACAAAACTTATCACCTCGTGGGAAGTTAATATGACTCGACCCCGAGCCCTCCAATTACTGGACCCATCAAAGTGAATAGTCCAATAAGTGTGACCAGGCTTCTCTTCAGGCGCTTGTAGTTCTGTCCAGTCGTTGATGAAATCCACAAGTGCTTGAGATTTGACCGCCGTTTGGGGTATATACTTCAACCTGTGAGGCCCGAGCTCTATGGCCCACTTGGCAATCCGGCGAGTTGCTTCCCTGTTCTGGATTATATCTCCCAAAGGAGCAGAGCTGACCACTGTGATGGGATGACCTTGGAAATACTGCTTGAGCTTCCAAATTGCCATGAAAACCCCATATACCAACTTCGCCATAGGGTACCTCTGTTTGGTCTCACTAAGGACCTCGCTCATAGAATAAACCGGACGCTGAAGAGGATACTCCTTTCCTGCCTCTTTGCGCTCCACCACAATAGCCACTTGACAGCGAGCATTAGCTGCCACATATAGCAACAATGGCTCCTTGTCAACAGGGCAGCAGAACCGGAGTTAGCTAGCAACTTTAAATCCTCAAACGCTTCATTCGGCGGCATCACTCCGGATGAAGTTATCCATTTTGTTCAGCATCTAATACAAAGGAATGGCCTTCTCGCCAAGGCGGCTGATAAACCGGTCAACGCGGCAATCCGGCCCGCCAAGCGTTGAACGTCATTGATACACTTCGGTTTAGCCAAGGAGGTGATGGCCTTGATCTTTTCGGATTAGCCTCAATGCCCTATTAGACACCGTAAAGCCCAAGAGCTTGCCTGCTTGGGGTACACCAAAACGCACTTAGCTGGATTAAGCATCATCTTGTAAACCCGCAGGTTATCAAAGGTTTCCTTTAAGTCATCAATCTACGTCTCCTTCTTCCTTGACTTGACCATAATATCATCCACATAGGCATGAACATTACGGCCGATTTGTGTATGAAGATAATTCTGCACACACCGTTGATAAGTCGCCTGGGCACTCTTGAGCCCAAAGGGCATGGACACATAGCAGAAGGCTCCAAAGGGGGTTATGAAGGTCGTCTTCTCCTGGTCCTTAATCGCCATCTTGATCTGATGATAACCGGAATATGCATCCAAAAAACTCAAAGCGCTACTTAACCCATCCGTAGCATCAATAATTTGATCAATACGAGGAAGGGCAAAAGGATCTGTTGGACAAGCTTTGTTGAGATCATGTAATCCACACACATCCACCAAGTGCCGTTCTTCTTAAGGACCAGCACCGGATTAGCCAACCACTCAGGATGGAAGACTTCAACGATAAAACCGGCCGCCAGGAGTCTGGCCACTTCTTCTCCAATAGCCTTGCGTCTTTCTTCATTGAATCGGCGGAGAAACTGCTTGACCGGTTTATACTTAGAATCGACATTAAGAGTGTGCTCAGCAAGTTCTCTCGGTACACCTGGCATGTCAGAAGGCTTCCACGCAAAGATGTCCCAATTCTCACGGATGAACTCGATGAGCGCGCTTTCCTATTTCGGATCCAAGTTAGCGGCGATCTTTGGCTAAGCTTGGGCCGAATCACGGTCTGAAGTCAACAAGCTTAGTCTCATCGGCCGATTTAAACTTCACGGATCATGCTTTCAGAGTTGGCTTCTTCAATGAAGTCATATCTGCCGGATCAATGTTATCTTTGTAAAACTTTAACTCTTCTGTGGCACAAATTGACTCAGCGTAAGCCACATCACCTTCTTCACACTCCAGAGCAATCTTGCAGCTCCTATGGACGGTTATAGTTCCCTTGTGACCCGGCATCTTGAGCTGAAGATAGACATAGCAAGGTCGTGCCATAAACTTAGCATTAGCGGCCGTCCAAGCGAGCGTGAAATGCGGACTTATGATTTTCACCACTTCAAGGTCAAAGTTTACGATCTCGAAGTCATGCTCGTCCCCAAAAGCCACCTCTAGAGCTATCTTACCAACAGGATACGCCGATTTACCATGTACCACAACATGGAACAATGTATTGGACGGTTTAAGATTTTTATCTGTTAACCCCATGCGACGGAAAGTTTCATAATACAGGATATTGATACTACTCCCTCCGTCCATGAGTACCTTAGTGAACTTATAACCTCCTACGAGGTGCCACCACCAATGCCGATGACCCGGATTGTCAACCCGGTGGATGATCTTCTCTGCTCCACACAATTGGCTGCTTTCGGACCGGCGTGGAAGTAGCAGGCACCGTCGGTTCAACGAACTTCGCCCTCTTATGAAGCTTTTGGTCACGCTTGTCCAAGCTAGTGGTGAAGACATGATATTGTCCACTATTCAAGCTGCTTGGATTGCTCTGTAACCCATTGCTACTGCTCTTTCTTTGATTGCCACGATTATTGTAGCCACCTTGGTTGCCCTGATTACCTTGATTGTTATGTCATACGATTACCATGGAAGCTTTGAACCGAATTTCCTCCACCATAACCGGCCCATGAGACCCAGCGCCGAGCCACCCGATCCGTGATCATACCGGAAAGCATTAGAATTTTTGAACTCTTGCATGATGTAGCAGTCCTTCCGGAGGTGTGTGGCGGCATCTCCTTCGTCCCATGTTTGAGCGGGAGCTGGTTCAATAGGTAAGACAAAGTGGTCCGGTTAGGGCTAGGTGCTCCACCATGGGGTGGTTTACCCTTATGTAGTTGGCCCTTGTCTGTCTTGTTGGTATTAGCCACAAAGTCCATCTTTGTGATCCGCTTTACGTTCTTTGCCGTTTCCATGACCCGCCGGGTTGTGGTGCTGCCCCTTGGCGTTGCCGCTCTTCTTTCCCTTCCCTGTCTTATCATCATCAAACTCGGGATCCTTGGTACTATCAGAGTCAGCATACTTTACTATAGCGGCCATGAGGGTTCCCATGTCATTGCAATGGCGTTTGACCGTCCCAACTTCAACTTCAGAGGCTTAAACCGCAATTGCCTTCCAAAGTTAGAAGCTATGTGTCGTGCGTTGATGCTTGATCCGACGAATGCAAAATTTCCGAGACCCGGCGCACCCAATGGGTTATTGATTCTCCTTCCTCCTGTACACAGGCAGCTAAGTCCACAATCGACATGGGCTGCTTGCATGTATCCTTAAAATTCTGGATGAATCGGGCTCTCAACTCGGCCCATGATCTGATAGAGTTAGCGGTAGACTCTTTAACCAAGTCTGAGCCGTCCTTCTAGCATCATGGTGAAGTACGTCGCACAAGCTGCATCATCCACATCTAGCATATCCATGGCCATCTCATAGCTTTCAACCCATGTCTCTGGAGATAAATCGGCGGTGTAATTTGGCACCTTGCATGGGCCCTTGAAATCCTTGGGCAGGCGTCGTTGCATGTAATTTGGGACGAGACACGGCACCCCAAAAGAGCTAGAGGTAACTCCTGGCTCTCTGGCGTGGTTAGACGAACGAGTAAGTGGCGGGCTTCATCTTTGCTGCATTGCTAACTTCGGCCTCCCTGCATGCACGAGCCAGTCCACCACCTCGAGCATCACCCGGCACCCTTCGTCGGGTTGTGGCCACGGGCGATTCGCAGTTCCACGCAATGCTTGACACGGCCGGTTCATCCATACGCCTGCTATAACTCCGGCTTGGACGGGGGGTGGAATGAATCTGATCACGACTGTATGAATAAGCCTCCTATTGCACCAAGGCTGTCCGAAGAAGCTCTTTAACCCGACACGTCTCGACCGCCGCCGGAGAATCGCCTTCAACTGGGATAGCCTCCAGCCGTGAAGCGGCAGCAACTAGATTGTCCATTGGATTAGAATAATGACCCGGTGGTGCTGGGACTGGCTGCGTCACAATGTTGTTCTGACGAGGCGGATCCATCAAATGGGGATGAACCGGCGCCCCCGCTCTAGGTGCCTCCGCCCGGTTTGCTACCGAAGCAGATTCTTTGGTCCCACTTTTGGGGTGTTAAAGAGGTTCCTAGCATCATAAACCGGAGGCAAGCGAGACCGGTGCCTTCTCTTTAGGACTTCGTGCGATGCATTACGATCCGACATATAAGCGGGTTAGCCTGCGCGTCCAGCGGCCGCTCCGGCCATCTGGTATCCTCGGTATACCGCCAAATCGGCCTTGGCTTTGAAAGTAATCGATCCTTTACTTTCGCGATTTCCGCGTGTGCGCATCCTGATCCGCCGGGTTAGCCTCCGCCATTAGTGTTGCCACGCATCAAATAGATCGAGATAAAACCCGAGCGGTCGACAGGCCTCTCGCCGCTGCCGTCGCCGCCATCTTGATCCGGAGATCATTGCTGCTGCGGTCGAAGAGTGGAGCGCCCGGTACCGCCATGAAGATTCCAACCAGTTTGGCGGATCGGAGGGTCCGGAATCTGTCACCATCGAACAACCTCAATCCGGCCATCTTGTAGCTGATATAACGACTCGGTCTCTCCGGCCGATGACTTCGTCGCCCGGAATAAATGACGGTCTCACCACGATTCGATCATCCTCGTATTCCCCTCCATGGATGACTCCCATGAAGGCACGCTTCATGCCGAGGCTTGACCGGGCAGATCGCGCCTGACGGCGAGCCCGTTCGGCGAGGTCGGTGCGGATGTCCGACTCGAGGCCAGCTCGCCGATCTTGCCAATGAAAACGTGTATGCCACCAAAGGGGACCCGGTACCCGTACTCGATTGAGCCGGCCTCGGGGCCCCACCCTGCATCGTCGATGTAGAGCTTGCCGCGACGACTTTTGGTCATCCGGCCCACAGCGTAACCCTTGAGTCCTTCGGATCTGCCCTCCAAGAACTTGAAACCATCATGCAATAGCCCCACGGTGGGCGCCAACTGTCGTGGTTTTGTCACGGCAGATGTCCTCATGAAAGGACTTAGTCGCGGAGCCATCGCTACGGGTTTGCTTAAAGGGGTTAAAGCGGACAAGGGACGCAAGAGAGTTTTATACTAGTTCGGCCCCTTACGATGAAGGTGAAAGCCTACGTCTAGTTGTCTTTGGAATTGATGGGGTTTCGATGACCGAGGAGCGAATACGCTTTGCACGAGTTTCGGAGTTGTTGTCTGTTGTCTGAACCACCACCGGTCGTCCCCTTATATACATGGGTTGACGCCCGTCGGAGTCCCGAGGCTGGCTCATAAACGTGTCCGGCTCGGTCTCCGCTCTTTCTACCTTACAATGCAAGTTACATATCAATGTCGGTTTATAGCTACAGGCCTTAAACCGATTTCTGGGCTCCGGGCCTTTACACAATATCACCGTCTGTCTTCATGGGCTTCAAACATAATGGACTACTGATGAAGTTAACCCGGCCTCTCCTGGCCGGTTTACGCCCAGTAGTAATATCCCCAGCAGAAACCCTAGATGGGTTTGGGCGCCCCACCCCTAGGAAACTTGGCCCCCAAGCCGGGAGGGGCGGCTTCCCTAGGGGAGGCGCCCCACCTCTCCAAGTTACATGAGATGGGGTGGGAGGGGCGCACAGTCCCTTAGTGGGCTAGTGTGCCCCTCCCCTTGGCCCATAAGGCCCCCCAACGCTTGTCGGGGCCTCCGAAACCCCTTTCGGACACGCTGGTCGTCACACGATACCCCCGGAACAATTCCGGACTCCAATACCCTTCGTCCAATAAATCGATCTTCACCTCCGGACCATTCCGGAGTTCCTCGCCACGTCCGGGATCTCATCCGAGACTCCGAACAACCTTCGGTAACCACATACTATTCCCATTACAACTCTAGCATCACTGAACCTTAAGTGTGTAGACCCTACGGGTTCGGGAACCATGCAGACATGACCGAGATACCTCTCTGGCCAATAAGCAATTGATACGGACACGACTAATACAGATGTTTTTGCTATTAAGATATTGTCATGTGTCGAAGGATTAATACTCAAGAAAATTAACGTGCCAAAAATATTCCAATCTAGTGGAGATGATACGGAGGTCAAGAGTTTAATCGCCACCACAATCCAACATGCAGCTGCATTACAAAAGATGAGTCTGTTTGGGTACAGAGGTGTGTTGACCTGCATAGATACTATAGCATTGGTAGACATGCACTCACGTAAGAAAGAGAAAAGGAGGATGTTCAACATGCATGCATTACGTGGGAAGGTGTGCTTGTGCATGCGTGCAAAGACGTACTCATATACTAATATGTTTCATGGAGGAGTCCTGGTCGCTGATAATAACAAAGGAGTTTTGATCGATTACTACTTTCATCATGTACGGCCACCCGAGAAGAAATACCCGTGGCTGCGAGAGATCAGAAAATTACTTTCTTTGAAGGAAGCGGGTGGGTCCACCACCTGTTGTTTGCATCAAAGCCTTGCAAATCGAAATTGAGATGTCATCGTAGTTGTTTTTATTTCCTTATTAGTTTAAACCAAAAGTCGGTTATTATGTTTGGAAAAGTCGAGAACGTTTTCCTTTTGAATTAGAAGATGAGATAGATAGATGTGGCCAGCCTGTTGGTCACGTCAAACATAGGAGTCGGCTATATATAAAGCCATGGTGCGGTATGTTTAAGGTGGGGGGTTATTTTGAGATGAATTAGACACGTGTGTGTTTTTTTGACCGTCGGCCATTATTGAGTTTTGAGAAATCTTGTCAAAAGTCTCTCTTGGCGTGTGAGTTCTGCGGCGCGACGCGTGAGGAGATTACAAAGCTGAACCTATCTGATTAAATCCATGTTATTCTTTCGGATCGAGGGGTTGGCGTGTTGTTTTTGCGAGGTTTGTGAACATCTTTGTAAACCCGCATCTAGTTCTTGATGCGATGGAGTTTTGTGCCGTGAAAGATCGGGCCAACAACGGATCGACCCTCATCTCGAGGTTCGTTCCTCATCAAGTGGTATCAGAGACCGGCGTTTCTCACGGCACTTCGGAGGAGATGGCGGGCGCGCCGTCACCAAGGAGCTACTAGAGGCTATCCAGTGACTTTTTGCTAGAGGAGAAAGGATATGGTGCCGAACTTTTTCACACTTATTGTAAAGTGGGAGAGAAAGTTTGCGCCATGACGATCGACCACGTCAGTTTGATCAACGCTGTTGGCGTCGACATGGTGGAGAAGCTCCAGCTATCGGCGACACCACATCAACGACCATACACACTGAGGTGGTGCCATGACAAGCTCGACATCACGCAGCAAACTAAGGTATCTTTCTCAGTCGGCAAATTTTCTTGGGAGGTTCTGTGCGACATAATTCCAGTACCCATGCTTTCATGTCATATGCTGTTGGGAGAGCCATGGTACAAGAAAAACCATGCTATGCACAACTATCTTGCCAACACGTACACCGTGGAACGAGATATTAAATATGTTCTCAGGGCCATGGACAAGAAGCTTTTCAAGACTTGGAGGAAAGAACGGTTATTGTAGCGACCTGACCCAAAATCGGTCAAATCTCGAATCTCGTATGCATACCATCCCAAGATCATCTTTGGTACTCACGATACATCGATATAGTAATCAAAGTTCAATCACACCTGAATTTTATTACGATTCTCATATAGAGTCTTTATTACAAGAGAATAAATTAGGCTCAAAGGCCAACTCATGAGAAATAAACTACTAATGCTGCGGAGCGTCGAAGGTAAGCGAGTCCATCCGACTCCAAAAGGGCAATCGCCATGGCGGGCGTAGCCTCACTCTGATGGAATATATCTACGCAACATAATACGTTGCAGCCATGGCAAATCGACTTTTGGAATAAGGCGGCAAGTCATGAAGAATAACAATAATAGAGTTACTACACTATATGCATTTTGGCTGTGGAGCTCTAAGTTTCATCATTTTGCGTAAAGCCAATTTTATCCTACTACAGTGGACTTGTTTGCAAATTACTACAAATTGTTGGTAGTTATTGAGATGGTTCCGCCAACCAATATCTCGTTCCCAAATTTATTAAGTCATAAACCCCTCAATTAATTCATTAGTTCCAGTGTTGAGATATCCGAATACTTCCAAGTTCCAGAGGCTCAAATGTCCGTAAAGTAGGGACACGGCTAATCGATTAGGTTATAACTCTGCGGAGGCTTTGCACTTTCCCGCAAGAATCATTCCCTCCTTTTAAAGTCTTCGCACTTCATGGTGTTTGAAGGCGGGGACGAATGAAACAGGTCTTCCAAAGAGTTCTTCTGCTACTGCTTGCACCCATCCAATCCTACCGTTCTTCTACATCTCGTAGTACCGCCCGACCCGGCGTCACTACTAGGGTTGACCCTTGACCCAGAGCCCATAATGGCTTGCGGCTGCACTGTAAGCTTCCGGTCATGGGGCATCCATCCTTCTCTTTGTGGCTGGGTGAAGCTTTCCGCGAGGATGTCATGGCGCTTTCTCCATGCATCCTGCCACCACTGGGTGCTCCAGGGTGCCCGTCAACCGTCCTCCACCCAGTAGTGATTTTTCCGAAGTCCATCTTGATCATTGTAGTTCATGGGGTTGTCATCATCATTGACTCTCACATCTTGCTTATGAATATCACTCATCCCAAATCCCGTCTACGAGCATAGCAAAGTAACTACTACGTCCGGGATCATGGTAACAAAGGGATTAGTTCATCCTACCACATGATACTACTCAAGTTTAATGACTTCAAGATTTCACTACTGCATGCATGGTGGGGTGGTGACAACTACTAATGCACAAAAACATAGGTATAGAAATAACATGATCAAAACTTGCCTTCTTGATGATCCTCGTAAGCTAAAGAGTCATTAGTAGCAAGCTTAGCACTCAGGAAACTCTACAGAGACAAACAATAACACAATAAGCACAAAGCCATAGGATCACACAACATAACAAAAGTAACATAACACAACAAAACAATCAAAAAGCGAAATCCAAAGAAAAACTCAAAGAAACCAATTCAAAGTTTTCCCTACTCCAAACAATAACTAAAATAGTTTTTATATAACAAAAATTTCTTAAAAATAACCTAATCATGGTTTTAGGTTAACTTAACGGAAAAGGATTCACTAAGCAACTAGGAGCAAAAAGAATTAATTAAAAGCTATTATAAAACTCATTTTAGGCCTAATCCAATTTCTATTAAGAAAAATAATTTAAAACTTTTATTAATTATAAATAAAAGTTCAACTATTAGGATGACGAGAAACTAACCTAGAATAACTAATCACAAGTTAAAAATAAATTAATTTACTAATTAATTTAATAGGAAAACAAGGAACTAGTTAATTAATTAGGATTAATAGGATTCTGCTTAAAACTAATTATTTATTAATCCTAAAATACCAAAGTTAATTTCTAGGGTTTGGCAATGGCAAAATAAAGTGGTGACAAAAAGAATCATGCAGAAATAATTTTTCTAACTAAAATTATAGCAGATTTACTATTCTGACTAAAACAATATTAAAAGCATTTTTAATTATTTTTAACATAGCTAAATATATATTTTACAGAAACTACATAAAATTTGCAATCCAACAAAAAAAGAATCACTCAAAAATATTAAACAGAATAAAAGATATACATTTTGAAAAGCTGAAACTATTAGCTAAAAGCAGAAAATCAAAATAAAAGAAAAAAGGCCTAATGGGCCTATCACGTATACTGTCGTTAGATAGGCTAAACGGGCTCTATGGTTTAAACTAAAAGAACCGGGCCTAAAATAAAAACCTAAACAAAAAAATAAGCCGAGTGGACTGCCGGGTTTCTAACTAAAACCTACCCCTTGAGGCTTCTAATCTTAATAGTAGATCTACGATCGACGGGGAGAGGTGAGGCAGTGACTTACGGACTCCGTGCAAGGCGGCGGCGCGAAAATCTTGTCCCAGGCGTCGAGGCGTCGGCGACTCACGGCATTTCGTCGGGAGATCTTGCCTGAGCACCTGGGAGGGTTCGGTGGTGTTAGGGAGGTCAGGGGTGCACCAGGCGTCGGCAGCGGCAACAATGGCGGCGAGGAGGTTCGGGATTCAGCGGCGTCGGCGGGAGGAAGAGGGTGCTGGCGAGCTCTCGGGGAATGGGGTGCGGGGCTCGGCCCTTTATATAGCCTGAGGTCGGGCTTGCTCGGAAGAGCATCAGGGGTGGTCGGGAATCCGGATCCTTGAGATCCGGTGGATCTCAGCGAGGCGTGGCGTGGGCGAGGAAGGAAGGCAGGCGGGTCCCACGAGTCGTGAGGAGAGAGGCGAGGGTGGTGTGAAGCCTAGGCTTTTGATGAGGCGAGGGATCTTGGCCAGCTGGCTTTGGTGGTCTTTGGTCGCCCAGTTAGGCCGGCTTCAGTGGCCTTGAGGCTGAGGGTGAGGTGGTGGCCGGGCACAGGGTGCTTTGGTAGGCGCCAAGGGGTGTTTTCTTTATTTTTTAATTAAAACTAAAACAAAATAAAACCCAAATTATAAATAATTTATATAGAGTATATATATACCAAAATGATCGGGGAATATTCCCTTTCATTTGAACATTTTTCCAAAGGCAAAATCAAACTTCATAAAAATCTATTTTTTTCAAATTCAAATAAATTTGATTTGAATCCAAATCTTTTGGCATTGTTTCCTCTGATATTTTTGGAGTGTCATGTTTGCTCCTCTCATACTTTTGATCAAGTATTATCAGGCTTAGTTTTTGAAATGTTTCCCACATGCCAAAGTTTGAAATTCAAATTCAAAACTCAACTTGCTCTGAAAACTTCAAATGGCATTCAAATTCAAACAGGATGCATAGGATGCTTAGCTATAATTATAAAACATTCCAAATAGGAAATTTGGGATGTTACAGTTATGGAAGAAAAAGTAGCAAGAAGAAGCAAAGGAGGCCGAAGCTGATCCAATTTTTTTGGCGCATGTTGATCTGGCAGACAAAGATGTTGCTGAAGAGACTGACTCAAAACCGAGGACAGTTTCACTTGAAGAGCGGGAGGATGATACGGACACGGCTAATACAGATGTTTTTGCTATTAAGATATTGTCATGTGTCGAAGGATTAAAACTCAAGAAAATTAATGTGCCAAAAATATTCCAATCTAGTGGAGATGATACGGAGGTCAAGAGTTTAATCGCCACCACAATCCAACATGCAGCTGCATTACAAAAGATGAGTCTGTTTGGGTACAGAGGTGTGTTGACCTGCATAGATACTATAGCATTGGTAGACATGCACTCACGTAAGAAAGAGAAAAGGAGGATGTTCAACATGCATGCATTACGTGGGAAGGTGTGCTTGTGCATGCGTGCAAAGACGTACTCATATACTAATATGTTTCATGGAGGAGTCTGTCACAGTGATAATAACAAAGGAGTTTTGATCGATTACTACTTTCATCATGTATGGCCACCGAGGAAGAAATACCCGTGGGCTGCCGAGAGATCGAAAAATTACTTTCTTTGAAGGAAGCGGGTGGGGTCCACCACTGCTGTTTGCATCAAGACGCCGTCGAGAATTGAGATATCATCGTAGTTGTTTTATTTCCTTATTAGTTTAAACCAAAAGTCGGTTATTATGTTTGGAAAAAAGTCGAAACGTTTTCCTTTTGAATTAGAAGATGAGATAGATAGATGTGGCCAGCCTGTTGGTCACGTCAAACATAGGAGTCGGCTATATATAAAACCATGGTGCGGTATGTTTAAGGTGGGGGGTTATTTTGAGATGAATTAGACACGTGTGTGTTTTTCGGCCGTCGGCCATTATCGAGTTTTGAGAAATCTTGTCAAAAGTCTCTACTGGCGTGTGAGTTCTGCGGCCTTGACAGTAAAGAGATTACAAGCTGAACCTATACGGTTCGTCCATGTTATTCCTTCAGATCGAGGGGTTGGCGTGTTGTTTTAGCGAGGTTTGTGAACATCTTTGTAAACCCGCATCTAGTTCTTGTTGTGATGGAGTTTTGTGCCGTGAAAGATTGGGCCAACAACGGATCGACCCTCGCCTCGAGGTTCGCTCCTCATCACCAATAGCGGGATCTGGATACCCATATTGGCTCCCACATGTTCCACGATGATCTCATCGGACGAACCACGACGTGGGGGATTCAATCAATCCCGTATACAATTCCGTTTGTCCATCGGTATGTTACTTGCCCGAGATTCGATCGTCGGTATCCCCATAGCTCATTCAAATTCATTACCGGCAAGTCTCTTTACTCGTTCCATAACGCATGATCCCGCGGCTAACTCCTTAGTCCCATTGAGCTCATTATGATGATGCATTACCGAGTGGGCCCAGAGATACCTCTCCGTCATAGGGAGTGACAAATCCCAATCTCGATTCGTGCCAACCCAACACACACTTTCGGAGATACCTGTAGTGCACCTTTATTGCCACCAAGTTACGTTGTGACGTTTGATACACCCAAAGCATTCTACAGTATCCGGGAGTTGCACAATATCAGGGTCTAAGGAAATGATACTTGACATTAGAAAAGCTCTAGCAAACGAACTACACGATCTTGTGCTATGCTTAGGATTGGGTCTTGTCCATCACATCATTCTCCTAATGATGTGATCCCGTTATCAACGACATCCAATGTTCATGGCCAGGAAACCACAACCATCTATTGATCAACGAGCTAGTCAACTAGAGGCTCACAAGGGACATGTTGTGGTCTATGCATTCACACATGCATTACGGTTTCCAGTTAATACAATTATAGCATGAACAATAGACAATTATCATGAACAAGGAAATATAATAATAACTATTTTATTATTGCCTCTAGGGCATATTTCCAACAGTCTCCCACTTGCACTAGAGTCAATAATCTAGTTACATTGTGATGAATCGAACACCCATAGAGTTCTGGTGCTGATCATGTTTTGCTCGTGAAAGAGGTTTAGTCAACGAGTCTGCGACATTCAGATCCGTATGTACTTTACAAATATCTATGTCTCCATCTTGAATATATTCACGAATGGAGTTGAAGCGGCGCTTGATGTGCTTGGTCTTCTTGTGAAACCTGGGCTCTTTGGCAATGGCAATAGCTCCAGTGTTGTCACAAAAGAGAGTCATCGGGCCCGACGCGTTGGGAATCACTCCTAGGTCGGTGATAAAATCCTTCATCCAGACTCCTTCTGAAAGGCTTCAAGCGACTATGTACTCCGCTTCACATGTAGATCCATACGACTCTACCTTCGCTGCAATTGCACCAACCGACTACCCCACCATTCAAAATATACCGTATCCGGTTTGTGACTTGAGTCATCCGGATGTGTAGCCGAAGCTAGCATCGGCGTAACCCCTTTCTGACGAGCTCTTCGTCACCTCCATAAACGAGAAAAGTATCCTTAGTCCTTTTCAGTGCCGGGATATTGTTGACCGTTGTCCAGTGTTCCACTCTGGGATCACTTTGGTACCTCCCTACCAAACTTATGGCAAGGTTCACATCAGGTCTGGTAGACAGCATGGCATACATAATTGATCCTATGGCCGAGGCATAGGGGATGACACTCATCTTTTCTCTTTCTTCTACCGAGGTCGGGCGTTGAGCTACGCTCAATCTCACACCTTGCAATACAGGCAAGAACCCCTTCTCGGATTGATCCATATTGAACTTCTTCAATATCTTGTCAAAGTATGTGCTTTGTGAAAGACCAATGAGGCGTCTCGATCTATCTCTATATATCTTGATGCCTAATATGTAAGCAGCTACTCCAAGGTCCTTCATTGAAAAACACTTATTCAAGTAGGCCTTTATGCTTTCCAAAAGTTCTATATCATTTCCCATCAACGAGTATGTCATCCACATATAATATGAGAAATGCTCTGAGCTCCCACTCACTTTCTTGTAAATCTGAGGCTTCTCCATAAGTGCATATAAACCCAAACGCTTTGATCATTTCATCAAGCGAATGTTTCTAACTTCTGAGATGCTTGCACCAACCCATAGATGGAGCGCCGGAGCTTGCATACTTTGTCAATATTCTTAGGATCAACAAAACCTTCTAGCTGCATCATATACAATTCTTCCTTAAGGAAACCATTAAGGAATGCCGTTTTGACGTCCATTTTCCAGATCTCATAATCATAGAATGCGACAATTGCTAGCATGATTCGGATGGACTTCAGCCGCTTCTGGTGAGAGCGTCTCGCCGTAGTCAACCCCTTGAACTTGTCGATAACCCTTAGCGACAAGCCGAGCCTTATAGACGGTCACATTACCATCCGCGTCGGTCTTCTTCTTAAAGATCCACTTATTCTCTATGGCTTGCCGATCATGAACAAGTTAAATCAAAGTCCATACTTTGTTTTCATACATGGATCCTATCTCGGATTTCATGGCTTCAAGCTATTTGTTGGAATCCAGGCCCGCCATCGCTTCTTCATAGTTCGAAGGTTCACCGTTATCTAACAACATGATTTCCAGGACACGGTTGTCGTACCACTCTGGTGCGGAACGTGTCCTCGTGGACTTGAAGTTCTGTAGCAACTTGACCCGAAGTTTCATGATCATCATCATTAACTTCCTCTCTAGTCGGTGCAGGCACCACAGAAACATCTTCCTGAGCTGCGCTACTCTCCGGTTCAAGAGGGGGTACCTCGTCAAGTTCTACTTTCCTCCCACTTACTTCTTTCGAGAGAAACTCTTTCTCCAGAAAGGATCCATTCTTGGCAACAAAGATCTTGCCTTCGGATCTGAGGTAGAAGGTATACCCAATAGTTTCCTTAGGGTATCCTATGAATACACATTTTTCCGATTTGGGTTCGAGCTTTTCAGGTTGAAGTTTCTTGACATAAGCATCGCATCCCCAAACTTTCAGATACTACAGCTTAGGTTTCTTCCCAAACCATAATTCATACGGTGTCGTCTCAACAGATTTAGACGGTGCCCTATTTAAAGTGAATGCGGCTGTCTCTAAAGCATAACCCCAAAATGATAGCAGTAGATTGGTAAGAGACATCATAGATCGCACCATATCCAATAGAGTGCGATTACGACGTTCAGACACACCATTACGCCGAGGTGTTCCAGGCGGCGTGAGTTGTGAAACAATTCCACATTTCTTTAAGTGCGTGCCAAACTCGTGACTCAAGTATTCTTCTCCATGATCTGATCGTAAGAACTTTATTTTCCTGTCACGTTGATTCTCTACCTCGCTCTGAAATTCCTTGAACTTTTCAAAGGTCTTAGACTTGTGTTTCATTAAGTAGACATACCCATATCTGCTTAAGTCATCGGTGAGGTGAGAACATAACGATAGCCACCGCGAGCCTCAATGCTCATTGGACCGCATACATCAGTATGTATTATTTCCAATAAGTTGGTTGCTCGCTCCATTGTTCCGGAGAACGGAGTCTTGGTCATTTTGCCCATGAGGCATGGTTCACACGTGTCGAATGATTCATAATCAAGAGACTCCAAAAGTCCATATGCATGGAGTTTCTTCATCCGTTTGACACCAATGTGACCAAGGCGGCAGTGCCACAAGTATGTGGGACTATCATTATCAACCTTACATCTTTTGGCATTCACACTATGAATATGTGTAACATCACGTTTGAGATTCAATAAAAATAAACCATTGACCAGCCGGGCATGACCATAAAACATATCTCTCATATAAATAGAACAACCATTATTCTCGGATTTAAATTAGTAGCCATCTCGCATTAAACGAGATCTAGATACAATGTTCATGCTCAAAGCTGGCACTAAATAACAATTATTGAGGTTTGAAACTAATCACGAATGTAAATGTAGAGGTAGCGTGCGGCAGCGATCACATCGACCTTGGAACCATTCCCGATGCGCATCGTCACCTCGTCCTTCGCCGATCTTAAGCTTATTCCGCAGCTCTGTTTTGAGTTACAAATGTGAGCAACCGCACGTATCAAATACCCGGGAGCTACTATGAGCTATTAAGGTACACATGATGTAGGCGGAACCCTCGTGGGCGATCTTTCACGTTGGAGCGGATCCTACGGGGAATCCACGAAGAACAGCGGAAGAACAAGAGGGAAACACGGGGAAAACGAGAGAGAAATCACTAAACCGACAAGAGATCAATCACACAAGTGCTAGATCACCGATCACATAAAGTGTCACAAGATTCGAAATCAACAAAGGACGATACAAACGGTAGCCGTTCTTCTCCGTGAGGAGGTCTTGATGGGGTCCACCCTAGAAGGTGGTCTTGAATCCGCATGGGGGATCTTCTCCGAAGAGGTCCTGAGCTCAGGAGAAGGTAACCAAGTGGATGAGCAAAGCTCTCACACAAATATGAGCTAATCCTTTGCTAACCCTAGAAAGAGGAAAGGGATCAAATATATATAGTCTCGGGCGAAGGGGTACAAGGGACAAGCCACACTGGATACCTTGCCTTGACGGGGAGGCGGATGTCCGGGCGTCGGGCGGATGTCAGGGCTTTCACGAGGCAGCCGGATGTCGGGCTAGGGGGCCGGATGTGCAGGCGGCGGGGCTGGATTCTGCCGATTGGTGCGGGCGCGGATTTCCGGCGAGTGGCGGATATCGAGCCGTGGGAAGCGGATGTCGGCCCGATAGCCGGATGTCCGGGCTGGGCGACCGTTTACGCCAATTAGTCGGAGAGGCGCGGATTTCGAGCTTCGGGCGGATATCCGGTGGGGCGGATGTCGAGCTTGGGCCTGGACGGATGTCCGGCCCCTAGAGACTTAGGCGTTTGGCTGCGGTGAGGTAGATGCTCCGGGGCGGATGTAGGGGCCATGGCGGATGTCCGGGGCACGGAAGGTGTTCTTGGCCTTCTCCGTTGGTTCTCTTCATCCAGCGGACTTGGCGGCTTGTCCATCTTCACGTGCATCCTCGGGAGGTTCCCCTTGACACCTAATCATGCATAGCATATCGGACTTAGGTAGTAGCCATGTCTCGAGTGGATCATATGTGATATCAACAAGGAAAGAGGTCACCTCGTTCTCGAGAGCTCTAGCTCTAGCTCGTGTCATGGGTCCTCTTGGCTCTTGATGAGGCGGTTGTAGGTCCATGGGGATGATCGTGGGATGCTCGCATCATCTCCCCCCTTGGGAGAGATCCGACCTCGGATCAAAAGCTTCATCTCCATGGAATGGTGCGAGGTCCTTGACGTTGAAGATGTCGCTCACGTTGTATTTGTCTCGCGGTAGGTCGATCTTGTAGGCGTTGTCGTTGTAGCGTGCTAGCACCTTGAAAGGTCCATCGGCTCGAGGGAGAAGCTTGGACTTGCGTTCTTTGGGGAAGCGGTCCTTGCGAAGGTGTAGCCACACTAGATCACCAATGTTGAAGGCGATGGGTTGCTTGTTGGCATTGAGCTTGTTTGCTGACGTTGTACTTGTCGCTCAATGGTGTGCCTTGTGTCTTCGTGCATCTTCTTGATGTAGCTTGCTCGTGCACTTGCATCCATGTTGAGTGCGCTCTTGGAGAGGAAGTGGTAGGATGTCCAATGGGGACAACGGGTTGAAACCGTAGAGCGACCTCGAAGGGGACTTGCCGGTAGTTGAATGTCGTGCTGCGGTTGTAGGCGTACTTTCGGCGATGGGTAGACATGCTTCCCATTCCTTGATGATCTTCTTGATCAAGACACGAAGTAGAGTGGATAGTGTGCGATTCGTCACCTCCGTTTGGCCGTCGGTTTGAGGATGGTATGCCGAGGAGAACAAGAGCTTGATTCGAGCTTGGCGCATAGGGTCTTCCAAAAGTAACTCAAGAACTTGGCGTCACGATCGGAGGCGATTGTCTTTGATGCGCCATGGAGTCATAAGATTTCCCTACAAAGAGATTGGCAACATGTGAAGCATCGTCTATCTTGTTGCAAGGTATGAAATGTGCCATCTTAGAAAATCTATCCACAACAACAAAGGCGGAATCCTTGCCATTTTGAGTCCTAGGCAAACCGAGTACAAAATCCATACTAATGTCTTCCCATGGTTGATATGGAATAGGAAGAGGCATGTAAAGACCATGAGATTGAGCTTTAGACTTAGCTTTGCGACATGTATAGCATCGGTTGGTGAAGCGTGAGGCGTCGCGGAACATCTTGGGCCAAAAAGTAGTTGGTGGAGGCGTGGCGAATGTCTTGTCGTCGTCAAAGTGTCCCATGAGTCCGCCTCCATGAGCCTCTTGCAAAAGGAGCAAGCGAAGAGAAGACTCGGGAATGCAAAGTTTGTTAGCTCTCATAAGGTAACCATCCTTGATGTAATATTGTTCCCCAAGGCGTGTCGTCAAACACTTAGCATAAGGAGAAGCAAAAGATGGATCATGCTCATACAAGTCTTTTATATGCTCAAAACCAATAACATTCAACTCAAGTTGAGTGACAAGCATGCATATCGTGAAAGCGTCGGCAACTACATTTTCTTTACCCTTAATGTACTTGATCACATAAGGAAAGATTCAATGAATTCACTCCATTTCGCATGGCGCTTGTTTAGTTTAGTTTGACCTTTGAGGTACTTAAGCGTTTAAGTGATCGGTATGGATGACAAACTCATGCGGTCTAAGGTAATGTTCCCAAACATGTAGCGTGCGCACTAAAGCATACAATTCTTTGTCATAGATGGGATAATTAAGTTGAGCACGGATAGTTTTTCACTAAAATAAGCAATGGCTCGTTTTCTTGCATCAAAACTCCGCCAATTCCGGTACCACTTGCATCACAATGAACCTCAAAAGTTTTGTCAAAATTGGGCAAAGCAAGAATCGGGGCATGAGTAAGCAACGACTTGAGCTCATCAAAAGCGGTTGATTGCAAAGTTCCCCAAACAAAGGGAGTATTCTTCTTGCTCAAAGCATGCAAAGGAGCGGCAATTGTGCTAAAATCTTTCACAAAGCAATGATAGAAACCCATAAGACCAAGAAAACTTCGCACTTGTTGCAAAGTGGTGGGTTGGGGCCAAGTTTTAATTGCTTCAATTTTAGATTCATCAACATGGACACCCTTTGAGGAAACCACAAAACCCAAGAAAACCACTTTGTCAACTCCAAAGTGCATTTTTCAAGTTTGCATAAAGGCTTTCCTTGCGAAGAGTTTGCAACACAGATTTTACATGATTGATGTGCTCTTTCATGGTTTTGCTAAACACAAGAATATCATCAAAGTAAACCACAACAAAGACTCCAATATAAGGACGAAGCACATGATGCATGCATAAAGAGCGCACAAAAAATCAAGGGAGCTTAGAAAGACCCATAGGCATCACTAACCACTCATATAAACCAAATTTGGTTTTGAAAGCAGTTTTCCATTCATCACCCTCTTGTATGCGGTTTGATAATAGCCACTTTTAAGGTCAATTTTTGAGAAAAAGTTGGCTCCACAAAGTTCATCAAGCATGTCATCTAAGCGAGGAATGGGATGCCTATATCGAGCAGTAATAGCATTGATAGGTCTACAATCGGAACACAAGCGGAAACTTCCGCCGGGCTTAGGCACAAGAATAACGGGAGCGGCACAAGGGCTTAAGCTTTCACGTACATGACCGTTGTCGATTAGTTGTTGTACTTGCCGTTGAATCTCCTTGGTTTCTTCCGGATTGGCGGTATGGAGCTTTGTTTGGTAGCGGCGCTCGGGTATGAGGTCGATTCGATGCTCAATGCCTCGAAGAGGAGGTGAACCGGAGGTAGCTCATCGGGGAAAACATCGTGAAATTCACCTGCAAAGAGATTGAAACACCAAAGGTAGCTCGTGAATGGTGTTAGTTTTGGTTCTCCATCCTTGCACCACGAGGACAAAGTGCATCACACTCGATGGGTTCTCACACACTTCTCTCATCTCACTTTTGGTGGCAAATAGAATGAGGTTTTTCTCTCTAGTGAAGAGTCGCTCAAATTGGGCTTGTGGCTCTCACTCACTTTTGGGTGGATCACTTTCTCCTCTTTTCTCTATGATGTGTGGCTTGCTTGTCGGCTATCACTTGGGTAGGAGACATAGGTCGTAGCACATATTCCTTCCCTTTCATCTTGAAGCTATAGTGATTGGTGCGCCTTGTGGATGACACCACATTCGGTGCCAAGGTCGACCTAGAAGTAGGTGGCAAGCGGTCATTGGGACCACATCACATTCCAACGTGTCTTCATAAGCACCAATTTTGAAGGAGGCTTGACCCGTATGCTCGACTCGTATGGTGCGGAGTCACTTAGCCATTGAACCTTGTAGGGTGCGGGTGCTTTCTCTTTACCAATTGGAGCTTGGAGCATAGTTCTTTACTTGCCAAGTTGTGGCAACTACCTCCATCGATGATGACCTTGATGGACCTTCCATTGATGCCGGGCCTTTGTGTGGAAGATGTGGCATCGTTGGTCTTCTTCTTGTTGATGTTGGAGAGTCAAGACCTTGGAGACAACGAGGCGGGGCTCGAATCCTCATCACAAAAGACTTGATCATCTTCATCTTCGTTCACTTTCGCGGTGCATGGCCACTTGCTCAAGAGCTTCCATCTCCTCTTCACTCATGGAGTCATATGTGCCATCGTCGTTGAGGATCATGGTGCGCTTGTTGGTGCATTCGTATGACTTGTGGCCTCGGCCGCCGCAAGTGAAACACTTGATAGAGCCTGTCTTGATTGTCTCATCGGTCGGAGTAGAGGATGAAGCACGCGGCTTGAGGTTGCTTGTAGTAGGAGGAGGACGACTTGAACTTGTTGAAGTCTTCTTGTAAATTGACTTGTCATCGTTTCTTGAAGAAGGTTTGGTTGATGTAGATGTTGGAGGAGTCGTTGAAGCTTGGTTGTTGGAGGAGCCGTAGGTCTTGGATGAGTACTTGGCGTACTTGAAGTCATCTTGCACTTGGCGTTCCGCCTTTGTAGCTTGATGCACGAGCTCAATGAGGGATGAGTATGGTTGGAAGTCGGCGATCTTCTTGATGGGATGATTGAGTCCATTCAAGAAGCGTGCCATAGTTTGCTCATCATCTTCCTTGACATTGGCTCGAATCATGGCTATCTCCATTTCCTTGTAATATTCTTCAACGCTCTTTGTTCCTTGCTTGAGTAGTTGGAGTTTCTTGAAGAGGTCATGATTTGTAGTAGGTTGGCACAAAGCGTGCTCGCATGACATCCTTCATTTGAGCCCAAGTGGTGATTGGAGGTTCACCTCTTGCTTGTAAATCGCTCAATGATTTGTTCCCACCATATGAGCACATAGTCTTGGAACTCAAGTGATGCCATAGCGATTTTCTTCGCTTCATCGTGGTTGTGCAACGGAAGATTTTGTCAACCTTCAATGCCCATGAGAGGTAGTCTTGAGGTCATTGCTTCCATTGAACTTGGGCATGGTGAATTTTAGCTTGCCATAGCGTTGCTCTTCATTGTGTTGTTGGCGATGTTGATGATGGCGTCCTTGGCGTGGATTATGTCGTCTTCATGTTGCTCTTGGCGTGGAGGAAGACCATGGTCAACTTGCTCTTGTTGTACTTGAGGTTGAGGTGGAGCTTGGCGAGCTTGTGGAGGAGCTTGAGGAACTTGGCGTTGTACATGAGGTTGGTAGTTCCTCTCTTGGATTTCTTCTCGAAGGGCTTCCTCTTGATTGCGCCGTTCGCGATTGCGGTTGGCGAAGGCTCTACTTGATTCTTGAAGGGCACATTGCGCCTCAAGAGCTTGCGCTTTCGTTGTTGTTGTTGAAGGCGTTGAGCCTCGGCGTCTTGTTGCTCTTGGTGTGAGCGGGCTCGTTCTTCCTCTTGGCGCGTAGTCTTTGTCGTTCTTGAGCTTGGTAAAGCGACTTGGTTTGATTGAGGTCGAGGGACTTGGTCATCAACTTGTTCTTGCGAATGCTTGTCATGTAGTGGGTTGCGAGATGCATGACGGTCTTGACGCGCGGCTCGTCGAAGAGTGTTCGACGACGGTGTACTTGAGTCGTAGAAGGAGTCGTCGGAGTGGCGGCTCGAGCGGTTCCGTCTTGAGGATGAAGAAGTGGAATGATGCCGGTTCCTCATCAAGGTGCGTATCTCGTCCATTCTTGCATCATTCTCTTGCTTGTGAGCGTCACTTGATGTCGAAGTAGTCCCTTGTACGTTGTTGAGTCGCAAGTCGGTGGCGAGGTTGTCTATCGCGGTCGCTCATTGCTTGTTGTTCTTGGTGCAGCGCTTCGTTTGTGCACCAAAGAGGTGGCTCTTGGTGACGTGTGATGACATGTCGTCGTCTTGCTCGATGAAGAGTGGGTTGGTAGAGGTACTTGGCCTATCCATCATTCCAAGCAAAATGTGAGTGGTAGAGCGGAAAGAACTTATACCAATGTACCTTTGACCGATGTTGAAGATGAATCAAGTTCACTCAAATGCGGACAATGAAATAGCACTCTTGGTACCGATTCTTGTCGGTTCTCACACCTACACAAATAAAGCTTATGGTGGAGCTCGGTTGGGATGGTGGCACAAAATTTGATGCAATTGTAAGTGAGACTCAATAATGTTGGAAATGATTCACAAATTTGCAAATGCAACAAGTAGACCAATAGCAAGATATGGTACTCGGAAACACACACATAAATAGATAATATGGGGTTATGCAACCAAGGATGAGCCAAAATGTGGAATACACCAAGATGCTCTTGTTGCACAACACTAGAGAGACGCTAGCACGATTGCAATAATAGGCGGATACGAACTTGTGCACAACCTACTAAGCAAAAATGCAACGACTTCTATCCCAAGTATTCTATATGTATGGTGCTATGGTTCTTGCTTGCTCATAAGCTCTTTGCTTATCTTTCTCTCTTTGCTTAAAAGCTTGATTGGCTCTTTCTCTTTTGAGCTCTTTTCTCATGCAAAACTTCACGAACCAAGATAGCAATTGTGTATGCGATGACAACTTTGTGACACACAAGTTGATGCTAAGATATGCACCACTTTGGTATGGAATGTATGCTATGGAGTATGATCACTAATGTGCACAAGTCATGTTGCCGCAATACTCAATGGCTAGTCTCGATGGGTAAGCAGCATAAAAGATGGGCTATGATGGTTATCAATGCAATTGCAAGTAATGACAAAGATGTCGACGATGTTACCGTCCTTGGCGAAGATGAGCGGAGGTGATGTTGATGTTGAACCGTACCTAGATAGCCGAAACACAAAAGGATATGGAAAACCCCAACTCAAATTCTCAAGGCAAAAGATGGCAACATTGTCGGAGTTGGTAGTGGGAAAGGCTATGGTGGTGCTATCTTGGAAGTGGTGGAGGTAAGTGGAAGTGTATGTGGGCACGGGACAAAATTTGGCGAAAGTTAGGCGGTGAAGCAGGGGTGGTGGATGGGATTGAGGCTGGCGGGCAGGATTTCGGGCTGGACGCGGATGTCCGATCTGGTAGGGCGGATGTCCGGTGCGGATGTCCGAGCTGTTCGGCCGGATGTCCGACTCGAAGAACACCGCGAGGAGGGGTTCGGGGCAAAATTGAGGATTTTGTGGATGGGAATTGTGGAAATGGTGGGGGAAAGCTAGATCTACACCTGCAACACACGAAATCCACGGATCAAATCCAACAAAACTTCATCACACAGACAAATCACAAAAAAAAATTTGGGGCTATTTTTGTGGGGAATTTTTGAATTAGGAAAAAAACAACAAAATCAAGCTAGAACAAGAGGGGTAGGGGCTCCAAAGCGTGATCAACGTGGCTCATGATACCATAGATGATGTAGGGCGGAACCCTACGTGGGCGATCTTTCACGTTGGAGCCGGATCCTACGGGAATCACGAAGAAGAACACGTGGAAGAACAAGAGGGAAACACGGGGAAAGCGAGAGAAATCACTAAACCGACAAGAGATCAATCACACAAGTGCTAGATCACCGATCACATAAAGTGGCACAAGATTCAAATCAACAAAGGGCGATACAAGCGGTAGCCGTTCTTCTCCGTGAGGAGAGGTCTTGATGGGGTCCACCCTAGAAGGGGTCTTGAATCCGGCTTGGGGGATCTTCTCCGAAGAGGTCCCGAGCTCCGAGGAGAAGGTAACCAAGTGGATGAGCAAAGCTCTCACACAAATATGAGCTAATCCTTTGCTAACCCTAGAAAGAGGAAGGGATCAAATATATATAGTCTCGGGCGAAGGGGTACAAGGGACAAGCCTGGATACCTTACTGCCTTGACGGGGAAGGCGGATGTCCGGCTTTCGAGACGCCGGATGTCGGGCTAGGGGGCGGATGTCGAAAGGCGGGCTGATTACGCGATTGGTCTTGGGCGCCGGTTCGAGTGATGGCGGATATCCGGGGCTTCGTGGGAAGCCGGATGTCCGGCCCGATAGCCCGGATGTCCGCTGGGCGGCCGTTCTGCTTGGGTCGGGAGAGGCGGCGGATTTCGAACTTCAGGCGGATATCCGGCCGGGGCGGATGTCGAGCTTGGACACCGGATGTCCGGGCCACAGAGACTTAGGCGTTTTGGCTGCGGTGAGGTAGATGCTCCGGGCGGATGTCCGGCCATGGCCGGATGTCCGGGGCCTGGAAGGTGTTCTTGGCCTTCTCCGTTGGTTCTCTTCATCCGCAGACTTGGCGGCTTGTCCATCTTCACGTGCATCCTCGGGAGGTTCCCCTTGACACCTAATCATGCATAGCATATCAGACTTAGGTAGTAGCCATGTCTCGAGTGGATCATATTTGATATCAACAAGGAAAGAGGTCACCTCGTTCTCGAGAGCTCTAGCTCTAGCTCGTGTCATGGGTCCTCTTGGCTCTTGATGAGACGGTTGTAGGTCCATGGGGATGATCGTGGGATGCTCCGCATCAACACATCAATAACATGTATATCATATATACCTTTGGCGTTGCCGGCCTTCTTATCTGCTAAGTACTTGGGGAAGTTCCGCTTCCAGTGACCATTTCCCTTACAATAAAAGCACTCAGTCTCAGGCTTGGGTCCATTCTTTGGCTTCTTCCGGCAACTGACTTACCGGGTGCGGCAACTCCCTTGCCGTCCTTCTTGAAGTTATTCTCACCTTGCCTTTCTTGAAACTAGTGGTCTTATTCACCATCAACACTTGATGTTCCTTTTTGATCTCCATCTCCGCTGGTTTCAGCATCGAATATAGCTCAGGAATGGACTTCTCCATCCCTTGCATATTGTAGTTCATCACAAAGCTCCTGTAGCTAGGTGGAAGCGACTGGAGGATTCTGTCAATGACCGAGTCATCTGGAAGATTAACTCCCAGCTGAGACAAGCGGTCGTGCAACCCATACATTTTGAGTATATGCTTCTTGTGAACTGTTTTCCTCCATCTTACAAGCGTAGAACTTGTCGGAGACTTCATATCTCTCGACCCGGGCATGAGCTTGGAAAACCATTTTTAGCTCTTGGAACATTGCATATGCTCCGTGTTGCTCAAAACGCTTTTGGAGCCCCGGTTCTAAACTGTAAAGCATGCCGCACTAAATCAGGGAGTAATCATCACTACGCAACTGCCATGCGTTCATAGCGTCTTGAGTTACTGGAAAAATGGGTGCGTCACCTAGCGGTGCTTCAAGGACATATGCTTTCTTGGCAGCTATGAGGATGATCCTCAAGTTATGGACCCAATACGTATAATTGCTACCATTGTCTTTCAGCTTGGTTTTCTCTAGGAACGCGTTGAAGTTGAGGGCAACATTAAGCGTGGGCCATTGGGTCTACAAGATAGATTGTAAAGAAGACAATTTTAGACTAAGTTCGTGATAATTAAGTTCATCTAATCAAATTGTTTAATGAACTCCCACTCAGATAGACATCCCTCTAGTCATCTAAGTGATACATGATCCGAATCGACTAGGCCGTGTCCGGTCATCACGTGAGACGGACTAGTCATCAACGGTGAACATCTCCATGTTGATCGCATCTACTATACGACTCATGTCCTACCTTTCGGTCTCTCGTGTTCCCAGGCCATGTCTGTACATGCTAGGCTCATCAAGTCAACCTAAGTGCTTCGCATGTGTAAATCTGGCTTACACCCATTGTATGCGAACGTTAGAATCTATCACACCCGATCATCACGTGGTGCTTCGAAACAACGAACCTTCGCAATGGTGCACACTTTAGGGGAACACATTTCTTGATATTTTAGTGAGGGATCATCTTATTTATGCTGCCGTTGTTATAAGCAAATAAGATGTAAACATGATAAACATCACATGCAAATCATAAAGTGACATGATATGGCCAATATCATCTTGCGCTTTTGATCTCCATCTTCGAGGCACGGCATGGTCACCATCGTCACCGGCATGACACCATGATCTCCATCATCGTGTCTTCATGAAGTTGTCTCGCCAACTATTACTTCTACTACTATGACTAACGGTTAGCAATAAAGTAAAGTAATTACATGGCGTTTATATTGACTCGCAGGTCATACAATAAATTAAGACAACTCCTATGGCTCCTGCCGGTTGTCATACTCATCGACATGCAAGTCGTGATTCCTATTACAAGAACATGATCAATCTCATACATCACATATATAATTCATCACATCCTTTTGGCCATATCACATCACATAGCATACCCTGCAAAAACAAGTTAGACGTCCTCTAATTGTTGTTGCATGTTTTACGTGACTGCTATGGGTTTCTAGCAAGAACGTTTCTTACCTACGCAAAATCCACAACAGTGATATGCCAATTGCTATTCACCCTTCGTAAGGACCCTCTCCATCGAATCTGATCCGACTAAAGTGGGAGAGACAAACACCCGCTGGCCACCTTATGCAACAAGTGCATGTCAATCGGTGGAACCTTTCTCACGTAAGCGTACGTGTAAGGTCGGTCCGAGCCGCTTCATCCCACAATGCCGCCGAATCAAGATAGGACTAGTAACGGTAAGCAAATTGAACAAATCATCGCCCACAACTACTTGTGTTCTACTCGTGCATAGAATCAGCGCATAGACCTAGCTCATGATGCCCTTTGTTGGGAGCGTAGTAATAATTCAAAAATTTTCCTCGTGTCACCAAGATCAATCTAGGAGATGCTAGCAACGAGAGAGAGAGAGAGAGAGAGAGAGAGAGAGAGAGAGAGAGAGAGAGAGAGAGAGAGAGAGAGAGAGGGAGTGCATCTTCATACCCTTGAAGATCGCTAAGCGGAAGCGTTACAAGAACGTGGTTGATGGAGTCGTACTCGCGGCGATTCAAATCGCGGAAGATCCGATCTACCGTCGAACGGACGGCGCCTCCACGTTTAACACACATACAGCCTGGGGATGTCTCCTCCTTGATCCAGCAAGGGGAGAGGAGAAGTTGAGGGAGAACTCCGGTAGCACAACGACGTGGTGGTGGAGCTCGTGGTTCTCCGGCAGAGCTTCGCCAAGCACTACGGAAGAGGAGGAGGAGTTGGAGGAGGGAGAGGGCTGCGCCAGGGTAAGGGTGTAGTTGACCTCTCTCTCCCTCACTATATATAGGGGGAAGGGGAGAGGAGGAAGCGCCCCAGGGTTTCCCTAGGGGAGGGGCGGCGACCCGGGAAACCCTAGATGGGTTTGGGCGCCCCCACCCCTAGGAAACTCGACCCCGAGCCGGGAGGCGGCTACCCTAGGGGAGGCGCCCACCTCTCAAGATTATGTGAGATGGGGTGGGAGGCGCACAGCCCTTGTGGGCTGGTGTGCCTCCCTTGGCCCATAAGGCCCCCAGCGCTTGCCGGGCCTCCGGAACCCCCTTTCCGGACACGCTGGTCATCTAGCAGTACCCGGAACAATTTGGGACTCCAATACCCTTCGTCCAATATATCGATCTTCACCTCCGGACCATTCGAGTTCCTCGTCATGTCCGAGGATCTCATCAGGGACTCGAACAACCGGTAACCACATACTATTCCATTACAACTCTAGCGTCACCGAACCTTAAGTGTGTAGACCCTACGGGTTTAGGAACCATGCAGACATGACCGAGATACCTCTTTGGCCAATAACCAATAGCGGGATCTGGATACCCATATTGGCTTCCACATGTTCCACGATGATCTCATCGGATGAACCACGATGTCAGGGATTCAATCAATCCCGTATACAATTCCCTTTCTGCATCGGTATGTTATTTGCCCGAGATTCGATCATCGGTATCCCCATACCTCATTCAATCTCATTACTGGCAAGTCTCTTTACTTGTTCCGTAATGCATGATCCCGCGGCTAACTCCTTAGTCACATTGAGCTCATTATAATGATGCATTACCGAGTGGGCCCAGAGATACCTCTCCGTCATACGGAGTGACAAATCCCATTCTCGATTCGTGCCAACCCAACAGACACTTTCGGAGATACCTGTAGTGCACCTTTATAGCCACCCAGTTACGTTGTGACATTTAATACACCCAAAGCACTCCTACAGTATCTGGGAGTTGCACAATCTCATGGTCTAAGGAAATGATACTTGACATTAGAAAAGCTCTAGCAAAAGAACTACACGATCTTGTGCTATGCTTAGGATTGGGTCTTGTCCATCACATCATTCTCCTAATGATGTGATCCCGTTATCAATGACATCCAATGTGCATGGTAAGGAAACCACAACCATCTCAACGAGCTAGTCAACTAGAGGCTCGCTAGGGACATGTTGTGGTCTATGCATTCACACATGTATTACAGTTTCCGGTTAATACAATTATAGCATGAACAATAGAACATTATCATGAACAAGGAAATATAATAATAACTTTTATTATTGCCTCTAGGGCATATTTCCAACACTAATCTCAAAACAAAAGATAAGTCGATGTCATGGAGTAATAAACATCACCAAACAAGAACAACGACTTGTTTTAAGATTAGGCGATGACATGGAGTAATAAGCATCAGAAAACAAAGATTTAAGTGCTAGAAGTACAATACGAGTAAGTTTAAGTTCAGTATTGTGTAACTAACAAATTCTCTAAGATTATTGATGATAACAAGTGACGAGAAGTACATCAAGCATCTGGAAGGGCCTCAATAGCAGCAATTACAACATCAGCATCACACGAAATTTTCGTCCGAAGCATTTCGAGTGCGCCAGAAATGACTTCCTCATGTGCGGGACCTTGTACCGGTTACCTCCTTTCTTCTTCAAGATTACCTCGGCGCATGCATGGCCCGAAGGGTCGAGAAAATACTGATTGCTTCTCTTGGTCAGGTATGTGTCATATGCTTTTTTCACCTTCGCAACAATATCAACAATTTTACCGGGGGACATCTTCTCAAAAAGAGCCTGAAGTGCCGCAAAGAACCCAAGTCAAGAATGTTCAAATCACGTGAGTTGGGCGGCTGACATGTAAGCCTAATATCCCATCCATCCTCCTATGCCGCTGCACAAAACACACTGTCATTCACGGAAATATGGGTCTTTGCATTATCTTGCTGAATGTATATTATGCGTCCGTGTTTCGAAGCCGGCCTGATGCGGAGCATCCTACGGACATCACCATGTCAAGAGTTCATTCGGCAAGTGACACGTGCGACATCTACTTCACATACACAAAGGTGAATCATCTCCTTTACGCGTGCTCGCTTGACCCCTTCGAGGATGGTATACTACTTGACACTCCACTTTCGTGTGCATGCATAGGTATTGTCGAGCTTCACGGATGGCGAGGAGGAGTAAGCGCCAAGGAACAACTACACCATCCAGCGAGGGAAGCGTGGAAGAGAAGGAAGAAGAAGCTGGACAAGCTTACGGAAAGCCGGAACTTCCGGCCGCTGCCTGAACTTCCGGCCCGGAACCTCCGGCCATCCGGAGCTTCGACCCTCTTTGCTGCAAAGCCGTCCAAGAGTGTGCCAACTCTCTGGATAGCCCGGACCCTGCCCGGACCTTTGCCCGGAACCTCCGGCGCCCGGACCTTCTGGCCGTCCCCGGAACTTCCGGCCCTGCCTGCGCGCAGACACTCAGGCCGAAGCCCATGTACCCTTTCACCCCTCACTTACCCCTTCGTGGCTACCACTATATATACTCATCCCCCTTCTCCATTTTAAGGTTAGCAAATATGATAGCTCATTCTTAGGTGAGCTTTGCTCCTACCTCTACTCTTGAGAGAGAGAGAGACCACTACTCCATTGGAGGCCAAGACCTCCATCTAGGAGAAGATCCTGCGGGATATATCATCAAGACCCCTCTTGGGCGGCCCTTTCAAGACCTCCTCACAGAGATGAACCCTACCTTGTATCTTTTCCCTTTGTTGTTCATGTACCTTGTGGATCTTGTGTGTTTGTTTGTCTAGTGGATGTGTGATCGGACTTGTTCTTGAGTGTTTCCCCTTGTGATTTCTCTCCGTTCTTCCCCGTGTTCTTCGTGCTCTTCGAGGGATCCCACTCCAAACATGAAAGATCGGCCTACACCGGGTTAGTCCCGTATCATATGGTATCATGAGCCACGTTGATCACGTGTTGGAGTCCCTCCACCGCTTTTCTAGCCTTGATTTTGTTGATTTCGTCCTAAATCCGAAAATCCCCACCAAAAATAGCCCCCAAATTTTTTTGTGATTTGTTGGTTTGATGATGTTTTGTTGATTTTGATCCGTGGATTTGCTTGGTTTCAAGTGGATCTAGCTTTCCCCCAAGTTTCCCCACCTTCCATCCACGAAATCCATCAATTTTTGCCCCCGAAATCATCAATTTCCGCCCCCAATTTGAAAATTTCCGCCCCAAACAAGATCTGGAATCGTCGGGCCGGACATCCGGGCCATACGGCCGGACATCCGGGCCCCAGGCGGTTTATCCGGCCGTGGAGCACCAGATTTGCACGATTCGGGACATCAGCCACCGGATATCCGCCAAACCCCGGACATCCGGTCCCTGGCATTTCAGCCTTCCGTGTTTCACCGTTTCGGCCATAACTAATTCATCCGAACTCCGATTTTGACGTTCTTTAGCTCGTTTTGAAGCTATTAACATCCCCCATACCACAAAAATACTAACAAAACCATTTGACTCCATCAAAGTTTCCAAAATTTGGCAAGTTTGCCTAGGCCCTCCACCATATCATCCGCATAGCCACCACCGACTTCCGCAACCTAACCCAATTTGTTCCTATAGCATTAGTGGTTGCTTGAGTAGTGATTTGAGTCTCCTAAGGGGTTTCGGCTACTTAGGGAGACGGTTGCTTCTTCATCAACCACCACCACCACTTCCACATAGGCTTATACACCATACACTTCCGCCACCTCAACTTAACCCAATTTTGTTGTGTTGAGAGTTGTGTCTCCTAAGGTGTTTTGCCACTTAGGGACGTGCTTTCAAATTTGACTCCGTATATAGCCCATCATACACTTCCACCACCATAACTCGGTCAACTTCGGCTACTCGGGTTTCCACCAATACTCCCGCAAGCACCACCGCTTTCCACTACCACCATTTGACTTTTGTCCTTGAGATTTTGAGTTGTGGTTTTTCCGTTTCCTAAGGTGTTTTGGCTACTTAGGGATGAGTCTCCATCATCTTGGTGTCTACATCAAGAACACCGCCACTCATCATCGCAAAGGACGGTAACCTCGACGACACCATTGTATATTCCCTTGCAATTGCATTGATAACCCCCTAGCCCATTTTGCGTTACTTGCCTATCGAGACTAGCCATTTGAGTATTGCCGGCAACGTTACTTGTGCACATTAGTGATCATTGATCTACACCTTCCATTGCATACATACCATATCATTTGGTATCATCATATCATATCTTGTGTCACAAGTGTGTTCCCGCCTATACACAATTGCTATCTTTGTTTGTGCATTGTGCAAAAGTGGCCATACAAAAAAAAACAAAAAAAAGGAGAATAAGCTTTTAAGCAAAATAAAGAGAGCAAAGAGCTTGTAAGCAATAGCCATAGCATCAAAATATATCCTATGGTATCATACTTGATCAACTTGGATCATTGTGTGAGAAACACCGGGAACCATACATATATAGCATACTTGGGATAGAAAGTTTATCCATTTTGCATCTTATAGGTTGTGCACAAGTGTCGTATCCACCTATTGAGCAATCGTGCTAGCGTCTCTCTTGAGTTGTGCAACACGAGCGTTTTCCGTGGATTCCACATTTTGTGCTCATTCCTTGGTTGCACAACCCCATTTATCTATCCGTGTGTGTGTTTTCGTGTGCCATTCTTCGCTATTGGTCTACTTGTTTCGCTTGCAAATTTGTGAATCTCTTTCAACATTATTGACTCTTGCTAACATTTTGCATCAAATTTTTGTGCCACTATCCTCACCGAGCTCTACCATAAGCTTTACTTGATAGGTGTGAGTGAACAAGTCCGGTACCAATTCCACTATTCTTTCATCTCACATTGAGTGAAACGAGATACATCCTCAACTTTGGTAAAAAGGTAACTTGGTATTGTTTATCTCATTTCCTACTCACCTCTACTCGAAGTCTTGTGATGGATAGGCAAGGCATTTCACCTCCGGTCTACAACAACAACGGCAGGTTCGATGCCACGAACAACAACTCCGACGCCAAGATGCAAGCTAAAATGGAGGAGATCAAAGCCCTCATCAAGTGCTACAAGCGATCTTCCTCATCTTCGAGAAGACGCTCAAGAGCACATGCTTCCGAGCTACCATCTTCGGCAAGATCACATCGGCATCGACACCATCACCAACAAGAACGTGAAGGTCAAGAGCTCAACACCGACAACCGCTCAACGACTTCTCCATCTCCCTTGGCATCTTCGCCAAGCGACTTCAAGGCATCTTCGCCTACGGACATACGGCATCTTCGCCAACAAGCACCCCAAGACTACGCTCAAGAGATGCTCCCCAAGCTCAAGTCCGCGACTTCCACGAGCTACTACGACCTCGACACCGATAATGAGATTCCTTTCTATGGGACTCATGAACCCGAGGAGTACCTCGAGTGGGAGCGTTTGATGGACGACTACCTCAAGCTACATCAAGTCCCTCCTGAAGATCAAGTGAAGTGCGCCACAAGAAACTTCCATGATTACGCATCGGCATGGTGGCTTCACACACCTTCGGAGTACTACGACATGAGTTGGCCCAAGATGAAGAGAGCTTTGCGGTGAGAGTTTGTGCCTCCAACCTACACGGAACAACTTCGACGCCAATTGGAGAACACCATCCAAGGACCCAAGTCCATTGACGAGTACTTCAAGGAGATGCAGATTGCCTTGCGACGAGCCGGCGTGGACGACCCCATTTCGATGAAGTTCCACTTCATGATGGGATTGCACAACGACATCTCCAAGACTATCTTCCTCGAGAACTACAAGTCCATTGACGACTACTACATTGGTGCTCTCAAAGGCGGAGCAAGAACTCATGAAGGCCAAGGCTTCTCCACCCCAAGCACACTTCAGCGATGACCAAGCTCTCGACAAGCATGAGGCTAGTACCACCACGATGTCCAAGCCCGACGAGCTCCAAGGCGATGCTCCCAAGTTCGACTTCACCGCCATCCCTCTTTGTGGCATTGATGGTGCGAGTCTACTTCGACTCTTTTCAAGGCAGTGCGGCAGTACATGCGACTACGGAGACCCTCAAGGACCAAGATTCGGAGGCGGCGACAAGGTGGCGAGCAAGGATGAGGCTTCCATCTTTGGAGGCAAGAGTGATGATGTGCCATCTTCGCCTTCATCCATGGTGACGATGATGAGATGATCGAGCATGGGATTTTCCCTTGGTCATGGAGGAGAGTGATGTTGTGCCATCTTGACCTTCATCCATGGAGACGGCGATGAGATCGTTGAGTATTTCACCTCGACCACGGCGACGTATGATGACTTGAGTGACTTGTGCCACCATATTGAGAGTGAGAGTGACGTCACCACTAGCCCCATATATGACGAGTTGCCCCAATTCCCATGTGAGGAGAGCCACAACCCCACCACTTGAGTGAGATGAGTGACTCCACCATATGAGACTTTGAGTGCACCTACTTTGAGGGGAGTGAGTGAACCACCACATAGAGAGAGTGTGTTAGTTGATAGGTCTCATGAGGCCATTTGCATTTCTAACAACTTGACCTCTACCTCTATTGTGTCTTCTCATTTGGTGCTAGGTCCCATTTATGATGACGCGCCGATCCTTGACGACTTCATCCTCCCTTTGGACAAGACGATGGCCATGGTGGAATATGATGCACCCCCCACATGGTTCCATCAAGATGAAGATGAACACCATTTGGTCTTTCCCACCTCACCTACACCACTTGAGTGGAATGACAAAGGTATCATAGGTGACGGTGATGCTCTAGTCCCACTAGTGGACATTCTTGAGATTGATTGCTTGCATGATGTTGATCCACCTAGTACCTTGCTTCATTCTAGTATGATTTCCCCATGTGATGATTTGCCCATTTATGATGAGTACGATGATTCTCATGTGGAGTCTATTAGTTGTGATGCCATGTTACATAGGATTTCTTGTGACAATTCTTTAGGTCACATCATGTTTGCTAATCCGCTTGACTTGTCATATGCTATGCATGAGATCCATCATATGTCTTATTTGCAATCTCTTCATAGTGACTATGCATATGCCATTAAAATAAGCCCAATTTGCACATATGGCATAGATGACAAGCCCATGGTTATTGGCATTTGTTTTTCTTGTGACAATATTGATATGCTCCCTTTGCATCATTTATCTCATATGCCATGCCATGCCCACCTAGCTTCGGATATGCATTGTTTTGGATGTTGTCCATTTTCTCCATGTGATGTTTCTGATATTGCTCATGAGGAGACCCCCATAGTTTCCTCATGCATTTTAGGAGATTTTGATCCATCCCATTCATTGCATGATCCCAAAAATTGTGCGCACCATATGCTCCCCATGAATAAACATGCTATTGACGTGCCATATACTTGCATTCTCAATTTGTGTCCCCATCGTGTCATACATAATAACTATTCTTTCATGATGGATGACATGTTCTTATACCATGCATCAAATTTCTTTGAGCGATGCTTATCTTGTGCTAACTCACACGTGCACATACACATCATAATGGATGATGTGTACATTTACCACGCGCACAATTTCTTTGGTTTGTGTCTCTTTTGTGTAGGTACCCATGAATACTTGTCGACCTCATAATCCCACGAGTTGACAAAACGAGCTCTAGAGAGCAACGATGATTTGGGATCCCATGGATTGTTTTTCCCACCGCTCTCTTCGCGCAAATACTTCGTGCATTTCTTCTACATGGCCCTCACTTGGCTATGGGTTATTGTTCATTACATATCATATGCCCATCTTGCCATGTTCACTTTGCATCATATGCTCATTCCTATGCTTTTGACATGCAATTGTGACCCATGCTTTGCATTACACATGATGATTGATTCTAGTACTTGTATGTGTATTTGCAAGCTTGGTGGAGATATTGCTTGTTCTTGCCATGTTCATTATGTGCACCATTCCTATGATGATACTTTCATCTTGCTTTGTGTTCATGCTTGTGATATGTCATGTGCATTCCCTATGCCTATTATTTACTCACATGACATGATTTCCATGATTTCTCCTAGTGTGTTGCATCTTCGCTCCACTAGTTTGCATGACTTGATTACTATGCTTGCTTATGTTGCATCACCATTTCATGCGGTTGATGACAACCATCTATATGCTTCGCACATGATTCATATTGCTTCTTGTCATATATCTCTATGTGTTGCCTCTGTGATGCTAGGTGATTTGCCATGAATTGAGTGCAACAATGGTTCTCTTCTTGCTCATGAGATTGCCCCCATAGCATTCTCGCATATATTTGGAGATTTTGACATAATTCTTGTGAAGCATGTTTGTCTTCCTTCTTTGCACCATATACCTAGTGTCATGAATATAGCCATTGTTGCATCTTATTATCCATGCACTTGTGCTTCTAATGGTTATGTGCAAGAGAATAGAACCATCATGATGGATGATGTGTTTATCTACCATGCGCATACGTTCTTTGTTTTGTTGTGTGCATGTGTAGGATACTTGGACTTCGTGTCGACTTCCACTTCACGTGAGTTGACAATTCGAGCTCTTGGGAGCGAGCGACCTTCTACCATTTATTTATTCTACATCGCACTTGCTTGTGTTTTGGCATTGCGAAGAATGCACAAGGACATGCTTTCAAGGTGATATCCTTCTCTTCTGAGAACCCCCAAACCAAGAGCATGGATATTATGGATCATACTACTTGTGTTGATTGCACCATGAGACTTATTGTTCATCTTGGACCACTTGATTGCGCACATGTTAGAGATCTTGCTTCGACTTGCCATTTCCGCATTTCCATGCCTCATGACATATATACCTTGTGTGTTGCATCCAATTCTTGGATTACTTTTCCTATCTCATGTTTGGTTGCAACAATGTCACTCCTTCACATATGCCATGCATGTCCCATTGATTGCTACATGCTTGCCTTGATTGCCTCACACATGATGAACAATTGCTCTTTCTATTGTGTTGAGTGCCATACTATCTTCATTACACCCTATGCATGTTATGCTTGGATTGTCTTGCACTTGACCCATGTGTTTAGACACTTCATTTTACTGGTGTTGTGAATGATTCGTATGCCTACCATCGACCATTTGTCGAGCGCTTTTATGCATGATCGCTATGACCGTGAGGTTGATGCTTCTTCTCTTGTTATACATATTTGCATCACTACCTCACATTTACATGCTTGTTTCCATGATGTCCTTCTTTGTGCTCAACTTATGTGCTTACATGCCATGTCACAATCCTTTGTCACACCATATGCTATGCTTGATGACAACACTTGCTGGGTGAATCACCTCTTGAATGCTTGGTTTTGCACTAACGCTAACCGCATTTGTTTTTCCAAGTGTTAGTTCTCCTTGCTCCTTTTGAAGGAATCACGAGACGATGCGACATTGGAGAGTGCCCATTTCAAGCTTCAAGATGACGAGAACTTGGTGATCAACCACTACTACACAGCGACGCCATCTCTTTCCCATGGTGATTTGGATTTCGATCCGAGGTCGGATCTTTCCCAAGGGAGGGATGATGCGAGCATCCTACTAACATCACCATGTCAAGAGTTCATTCGCAAGTGACACGCGTCGACATCTACTTCACATACACAAAGGTGAATCATCTCCTTCTGGCGTGCTCGCTTGACCCCTTCGAGGATGGTATACTACTTGACACTCCACTGTGTGCATGCATAGGTATTGTCGGAGCTTCACGGATGACGAGGAGGAGTGCAAGCGCCAAGGAACAACTACACCATCCGCGAGGGAAGCGTGGAAGAGAAGGAAGAAGAAGCCTGGACAAGCTTCTAGAAAGCCCGGAACTTCCGGCCGCTGCCCGGAACTTCCGGCCCCCGGAACCTCCGGCATCCCGGATCTTCCGGCCCTACTGCACCGAAGCCGTCCAAGAGTGTGCCAAATCTATGGATAGCCCGGACCCTGCCCGGTCCTTCGCCCGGAACCTCCGGCGCCCGGACCTTCCGGCCGTCCCCGGAACTTCCGGCCCACTGTCATGCCAGGAACACTCGGGCCGAGCCCATGTACCCTTTCGCCTCACTTACCCCTTCGTGGCTACCACTATATATACTCATCCCCTTCTCCATTTTAAGGTTAGCAAATATGATAGCTCATTCTTAGGTGAGCTTTGCTCCTACCTCTACTCTTGAGAGAGAGAGACCACTACTCCATTGGAGGCCAAGACCTCCATCTAGGAGAAGATCCTGCGGGATATATCATCAAGACCCCCTCTTGGGCGGCCCCCTTCAAGACCTCCTCATGGAGATGAACCCTACCTTGTATCTTTTCCCTTTGTTGTTCATGTACCTTGTGGATCTTGTGTGTTTGTTTGTCTAGTGGATGTGTGATCGGACTTGTTCTTGAGTGTTTCCCCTTGTGATTTCTCTCCGTTCTTCCCCGTGTTCTTCGTGCTCTTCGAGGGATCCCACTCCAAACGTGAAAGATCGGCCTACACCGGGTTAGGCCCGTATCACGGCCACAAAGCCTTGATGGTAGTAGAAGCTTGTTCACCATATAATCTCTACTAACATCCTTTGTCACCGACGGCAAAACCTTGGTTACCTCTTCCCCCCTCTCTCTATAAGGGCTACGCCTCTTTGCCAAGTCCTGGTATGTGAACGGCCAAATTCCAATCTTGCCATCAAATGTCATGACACCATGATCATCATAACGAGGCCTTGCTACCGCTGCCAAGAACATCACTTTCTCAATAAATCCTTGCTCTGTGTGCTGCGATAGGGTTCTTCTTCATCAGGTGCCAAGTAGTAGTTCTGAGTACCTTTAGTGCGGTAGAACCACTTCTCATCAATATGGATGACATTGTACATGCCTTTAAATGTGGGTTCTTCAGGCACACATAGTTCATCCAACATGGATAAACAAAACCGAATCCGACCTAGCTTGTTGTCATCAGTCAGTGTGGATTTAATTGAATTTGTATGGCGCTTCAGTCTGCCCTCCTTCAACCTTCTCCATAATGTTGTCTTCGTCATTTGAAGCTCATTAGCAAGATCTTTAAGCGTAGTTCTTTTGCTCAGATCAATCTGTTTTATAGCATCTGAATCAAATGGTATCTTCTTACGGCCACAAGTTTTCACCTTTTTGTTTGCTACTCCATGAATACCACCGGCTCGCTTGCCTCTCAACCATATGTTTTGAACAGTCCGGTAATTAACTTGACAAAGTTCTGCCACCTCCCCTTGGTTTAGTACGCCTTGATTTGTCCGCTCTAATAGCATGGCATAAATTTCTTGCTTTTGATTGTCTGGGTACCATCTTCGCTTCTTTTTTTGTTTAGCATTTGAGCCTACTGCAGAATATTCAGAACGAGAAATGAATTACTTTCAGTTAAATGAACCATCATTCTCTAGAAATTAACATGAATTAAGTGCCACAGATTACTCACAATGACTTCAAACAAGGACTAACTTAAATAACTCGTGGAGTAGACTAACCATTGTTGCTGCCGGTGTCAGCTACTTCAGCTTGTACTCCGGAATCAGTCTACGGAACAACATCTTTCTTCAACTCCACACAGATGCATGGGTTAATGTTGCCGGCGGGGCTGGTTGTATCATTGCCACTGCCATTTAGTGAAGATGGAACACCTTCGGGACAGTCAGCTTGGTTAACATTGCGGGCGGGGCTGGTCGCATCTTTGTTGCTGCCATTTAGCGAAGATGGAACAACTTAGGTACGTTTGCCTTGCCACTTCGTCAGAGCCGGGCGCATTCTGCCACGACCAGCCAAGCCCAAGCGTCGACGACCACGGCAAGCGTCACTGGCATCCCCGACGGCATTGTTGTCACCTCCCTGGCCATGCCCCGCGACAGGACCAGCAAATAGCGCCGCACGCACGCGTTTAAGCATGACATCATGTGCACCACGAGCATATCTGAGGCCCGCGTACATACTGGCAGTTTCTTCTCCTTCAGAGCCATCGCATCCACCACCAACATCTACTCTGTGGCCCGAGTCGTGTGCGGACATAGAACCTGCCGCATGAACTCCTTGATCATCGGTGGCGATGTTCGCGAGATGGCAGGGGAATATGACAACAGTTCCCTGGATGAATACTTCACCAGTACGGCGCGCACGAGAATATATGAGAATTTGTTCACCATCGAAGAGATAGGCCCTGGTGGTACCAAGCCGGATTGTCCCCGGATAGAAGGTCTGCCTACTTCTGAGCGAAACAGTCATGCAAAAGGACACTAGCCACCACTTTTCTGCTGGATTCACCGGTGGCTTACAGTGTATTCCGTCCTCTGCGTGGCATCGTCCACCCGCGCCTCGACGATTTAACTGTGCGTAGATGGTGAACACAACGGGTCAAGTTCAACAAATATAAACTACATATAGTACGTACCTACGAAAACGGCGTTGCATCCACTGCGTGGCCGCGTCCGTCAGCACGTTGGCCTCGCGCATGTCCGCCGGCGCGTTGGCCGTGCCCATGCCCGCATCTGCGCTCGCTAGCGCGTTGGCCATTCCCATGTCTGGGCACCCCCGCACCTTCCGCCGGCGTGCGTACGTCAGCTCGCCTGTGCTCGGTAGAAGCACCTCGCGTGTGTTCAAGGAGGTCCACCTCATTATGCCTTTCTGCGTTGCAGCATTAAGTCGATTATCTTTGGCGTCCATTGCTGTCATGGAGCACATGCTCAACTTCTACATGGAGCCCACAGTGAAAAATTATCCCGCTGATACTGCAAAAAGGTGATATTGCACAAGAACATACCGTTGTGGGAGTCATCGGAAGCTAGCCAATCGTAGTCGTATCCAAGATCAAAGTCAATGTCATTGTTCTCCTCAATTGAATCCCAATTAGGTGCTGCATGCAAGTCGAGATCAACCATTTTTTTGTTGGCGATGTACTGGAAGAAGGGGGACATGAAAAGAACCAGTAGGAGTCGACTTATTTTGTACACGAAAACATAATTTAAAATCTTCATTTAGTTGGAGCCAAGCCACTTCCTCCCCTTTCCACGATGGGCTTGCGCATTTACATGGGTACCCATTTTCGTATACAAGGAAAGATACTTATTTCCATCCCTGATTTGCTGGGATACGCCGATTCCATGTGACATGCAAGGCCTGCAGCATATTTGCATGCAGCGGTCAAATCAGTGGAGGGCTAGAGGCTCACGTAATTGATTTCTAACACTAAACTAATATCGGGGTAGTATTGTCCGGATGCTCCAAAATTGCTGCCTTGGTCACCGAAATGGAAATAATGCACCTAACATAAAGGAACGGAGGGAGTATCTTGCTATCGAGCTACTTCATATCCTTTATTGATGCTAGTTGTGCTTTCGTCGTGACCTCATTAGTGTTCTAGCCTCGCGTCTCTACTCCGGTCTAGCCTAGGACCCGGCCTGATATAAATGCGTTGAGCGTTTATTCAACATTGCATCTTTGAATTGATTTGTGCTAAGCTTTTGCTATCATATATTTAAGCCTTCCAAGCTCCACATATTTCTACATCGTGTATACGTGTGTTCCCCTGGCAATCGCTTTACTCAATCTTCGCACTTATTTGACACCGCTGGTTGCCTGTCACCACCTGCTGCATGGTAAGAACCTGTAAGATATTGATATTTGATTTACCGTGAGCACTTTACCACCACATCCTAGTAGTTCATAGGAACGTTATTCTTGAATTTTGTTTCTTTTTTCTACTAATCATGACAGGTTCTGGAGATAGAAGTTCTTGGATGACGGATAGATCTTCACCATCACGAGAGTTGGGACAACACACACAAGCACATGGTGAGGTTATCTCTTTATTGTCATTTGAAGGTAGATTTAATCCTGCTATTTATCTAGCTTGGGATCTTGAAGTAGAACAAGTTTTTAGTCACCATGATTTTTCTGAACTTGAGAGAGTACAAGCTGCCACTGCGGCATTCTTGGTTCTTCTTACATTTGGTGGAGTGTACATTGTAAGAAAACACATTGATAACCAACCCACAACTTGGAAAGATTTGAAAGCTATAATGAGACAACAATTTTTTCCTCCTTACTTTCGTCATGAATTGCTTCGTAAATTGGAACAATTAAAACAAGGCAGTAACACTGTTCATGCTTACTACCAAGAGTTCAAATCTTATATGCATCATTCTGACATAGCAGAATCAGAGAATGATGCAATGAATAGATTTTCTAGTGGTTTGAACCATGATATTCATGCAATATTTTAGTATATTCTTTGTTTCATTAGTGGTATGTGTTGGGAATCATTGCATGGAAAACAAAAAAAATTCTACGCACAAGCAATGATCCATCCATGGAGATGCATAGCAACGAGAGGGGGAGAGTGTGTCTACGTACCCTCGTAGACCATAAGCGGAAGCGTTCTACAACAGTTGGCGTGGTCGAACTTTCTTTGCGCTCCAATTGATCTAGTGCGAACGCATACGACACCTCACAAGGCGTTCTATAGACGTTCAGCTCGGTGATGTCCTCCGCCTTCTTGATCCAGCAAGACGGTGAGGTAGTAGATGAGTTCTGGCAGCACAACAGCGTGGTGACGGTGATGGTGATGTGATCTTTGCAGTGCTTCGCCTAATAACTACAAAAATATGACCAAGGGAGTAAAAGGTGGACGGGGGTGCCGCACACGGCTCAGACAATCTTGTGTCCTTGTGGGGCGCTCCCTCCCTATATATATATATATATATATATATATATATATATATATATATATATATACACACACACACACACACACATAGGTGGGAGGGAGGGAGGATCAGCCAAAGGAGGCGCCCAAGTAGGAGGAATCCTACTTGGGGTCCCTCCCAAGCCGCGCCCCCCCTTTTCCTTATGTGGAGTGCGGGGAAAGGCAGGGGGAGGGTGGCGCCCCCTTTTCCTTTCTCCCATGAGAGGGAAAGGCAGAAGGGGCTAGCCCTCACCCTTTTCCTTCCCGAGGGCTGGCCAAACAAGGGAGGGGGCGCACTAGCCCCCCTGTGGGCTGGTTTGTCCCCTCCTTTGTCCCATAAGGCCCATAACTTGTCGGGGAGTGCCCGGAACACCTTCCGGTGACCCGTTTCCTCCCCGGTACGTCCCGAAACACTTCTGGTGTCCAAATACCACCGTACTATATATCAATCTTTACCTCTCAACCATTTCGAGACTCCTCATCATGTCTGTGATCTCATCCGGGACTCTGGACAACATTCGATCACCAAAACATATAACTCATATAACAATATATCGTCAACAAACGTTAAGCATGCGGACCCTATGGGTTCGAGAACTATGTAGACATGATCAAGACAACTCTCCGATCAACAACCAATAGCGGAACCTGGATGCCCATATTGGCTCCTACATATTCTACGAAGATGTTTATCGGTCGAACCGTTATGACAACATACATAATTCCCTTTGTCCATCGGTATGCTACTTGCCCAAGATTCGATCATCGGTATCTTCATACCTAGTTCAATATCGTTACTCGCAAGTCTCTTTACTCGTTTCGTAATACATCATCCTGCAACTAACTCATTGGTCACTTTGCTTGCAAGGCTTCTTATGACGTGTATTACCGAGAGGGCCCAGAGATACCTCTCCGATACTCGGAGTGACAAATCCTAATCTCGATCTATGCCAACTCAACAAACACCTTCATAGATACCTATAGAGCATCTTTATGATTACCCAGTTACGTTGTGATGTTTGATAGCACACAAGGTATTCCTTCGGTATCCGGGAGTTGCATAATCTCATAGTCGAAGGAATATGTATTTGACATGAAGAAAGCTATAGTAATAAACTGAACGATCAATATGCTAAGCTAACGAATGGGTCTTGTCCATCACATCATTCTTCTAATGATGTGATCCCGCTATCAAATGACAACTCATGTCTATGGTTAGGAAACCTTAACCATCTTTAATCAATGATCTAGTCTAGTAGAGGCTCACTAGGGACACGATATTTGTTTATGTATCCACACATGTATTTAAGTTTCCGGTCAATACAATTCTAGCATGAATAATAAACCTTTATCATGATTAAGGAAAAATAACAATAACCATTTTATTATTGCCTCTAGGGCATATTTCCATCAGTCTCCCACTTGCACTAGAGTCAATAATCTAGTCCACATCGCCATGTGATTAATACACATAGTTCACATCGCCATGTGACTAACACCCAAAGAGTTTACTAGAGTCAATAATCTAGTTCACATCGCCATGTGATTAACACCCAAAGAGTACCTAAGGTGTGATCATGTTTTGCTTGTGAGAGAAGTTTAGTTAACGGGTCTGTCACATTCAAATCCGTATGTATTTTGCAAATTTCTATGTCTACAATGCTCTGCATGGAGCTACTCTAGCTAATTGCTCCCACTCTCAATACGTATCCAGATTGAGACTCAGAGTCATCTGAATCGGTGTCAAAGTTTGCATCGACGTAACTCTTTACAACGAACTCTTTATCACCTCCATAATTGAGAAATATTTTCTTAGTCCTTTTAGGTAACTAAGGATAATTTTGACCGCTGTACAGTGATCTACTCCTGGATCACCATTGTACCCCCTTGCCAAACTCATTGGCAAGGTACACAATAGGTCTGGTACACATCATGGCATACTTTATAGAACCTATGGCTGAGGCATAGGGAATGACTTTCATTCTCTCTCTATATTCTGCCGTGATCGAGCTTTGAGTCTTATTCAACTTCACACCTTGTAACACAGGCAAGAACCCTTTCTTTGACTGATCCAGTTTTGAACTTCTTCAAAACTTTATCAAGGTATGTGCTTTGTGAAAGTCTATTAAGCGTCTCGATCGATTCCTATAGATCTTGATGCCCAATATATAAGCAGCTTCACCGAGGACTTCCATTGAAAAAAAAATCTTATTCAAGTATCCTTTTATGCTATCCAGAAATTCTATATCATTTCCAATCAATAATATGTCATCCATATATAATATCAGAAATGCTACATAGCTCCCACTCACTTTCTTGTAAATCTGAGGCTTCATCATAAGTGCAGATAAAACCATATGCTTTGATCACCTCATCAAAGCGTATATTCCAACTCCGAGATGCTTGCACCAGTCCATAGATGGATCGCTGGAGCTTGCACAATTTGTTAACACCTTTAGGATCGATGAAACCTTCTAGTTGTATCATATACAACTCTTCTTAAAGAAATCCATTAAGGAATGCAGTTTTGACGTCCATTTGCCAAATTTATAAAATGCAGCAATTGCTAACATGATTTGGACTGAGTTAAGCATCGCTATGGGTGAGAAGGTCTCATCATAGTCAACCCCTTGAACTTGTCGAAAACCTTTCGCGACAAGTCAAGCTTTGTAGAAGCTGACATTACCGTCAACATCTGTCTTCTTCTTGAAGATCAATTTATTCTCAATCGCTTGTCAATCATCGGGCAAGTCCACCAAAGTCCACACTTTCTTCTCATACATGGATCCTATCTCAGATTTCATGGCCTCAAGCCATCTATTGGAATCTGGGCTCATCATAGCTTCTTGATAGTTCGTAGGTTCGCCATGGTCTAGTAACATGACTTCCAGGACAGGATTACCGTACCACTCTTGTCATGGGAAACCACACCCACCTATGGGACCAAGATCTCCTTTTGGTTCGGCGGGGGGATGGGCACGTTGCACAAAGAGCGGAGAAGCATAACACAGCACAACAGAGATGACACGGGCAGTTTTACCCAGGTTCAGGCCGCTATGAGGCATAAAACCTACTCCTGCTTTGGTGGATTGATGGTCGGAAGTGGTGAAGAAGCATAGCGCTCTTTGCCCGGCCAGGTTGCCTCGAGGCGAGAGGAGCTAAACGCGTATGAGTGTGAGGGGGTCTGAATCCTCTATACGGTTGCCATGGGCCTCCTTTTATAGATTAAGGGGTCACCACCACTACAAAAAAAAGACACATCCGTGACATTTTGGGCCGAACGAATTTTTTTCTGTCATGCTTATGACACTTCTATGACGATAATTGTGAGAAAACCATCATCATAGATGTGGTGGGCTCCTACTTCTATGACAAAAAATCATGACAGAAAATGGGCTTTTAAATCACAGGCGAGCCGGAGCAATTTGGATGACATTCTTTGGGCCGTCCATGTGAAAAAAACCGTGGTAGAAGCGAGGGCGAGGAAAATATCGGGGGTTCACGGTTACGGTGGGTGGTCGGGGGCCGAGCGATGCGTGTTTCTCTCGTACACGTACGCGCGTGTGTGTGAGGCATTGCGCTCTAACTAAACCCGAGCGAGGCGTTGGGCTCTCTGAACCCGAGCGATTGCTCTAGCTACGTTACTGAACCCGAGCGATCGATCCTTGTCGTTAATCGAACCGAGTGATTCGCTTCGCTCATCGCTGCTAACTGAAGCCGCTCGTTGCTTCCTCTTGATGAACAGTGAGCGTTGTTGGGGGTTTGGATGAACAGTTCCCGGTGGGGGGTTGGATGAACAGGACCCCGTGGTAGTAGAGGCCGTTGCCGCTGGATGAATAGGACGTCGATCGAGCCGGTTGGGGGTGGATGAACAGGACCCTGTGGAGGGCTGGATGAACAGGACCCCCATGGAGGGTTGGTTGAGCGATGGCGGTGGAGTCTTTGGATGAGCGATAGCCCGTGGAGGGGTGGTTGAATAGGACCCCGTGGAGAGGGCTGGGTTGAGCGATGGCCGGTGGAGGAGCGGTGGAGGCTGGATGAGCAGGAGCCCGTGGATGAACAATCGTCGTAGGTGGAGGCCGGAGGAGGTCGATGATGGATGAGCAAGATGGCCGTGGAGGCTGGAGGAGGTCGACGGTGGAGATGAACAGTATCCCGTGGAGTCCCGTTTTGCGGTACGCCACACCCCTCCCGGTGAACAAGACCCCCGTTTGGACCGCAGCGCTCCAACACAAGTCCGTTTCCACTGTTTTGCGGTATGCCACACCCCTCCCGATCAACAGGACCCTGTTTCGACAGTAGGAGGTCCAAGAGAAGTCCGTCTCCTCCGTTATGCGGTACGCCAGACCCCTCCCGATGAACAGGATCCCGTTTCGACCGTGGCCAATCAAACACAAGGTCGTTTCCTCCGTTGTGCGGTATGCCAGGCCTCATTTCGATCAGCTGTTCCGTCCAAGCCGGTTGGCTCCCGATGAACACGACGATGACGTAGTTTCTCCGTTCCGACCCAGCCATGTACACGAGCCCTGGCCGTACGTATGCGCGAGTAGGCGTTCGAGACCCCGCCTATATGTACGTACGTGGCCGTATTTACTTTCTTGCACCCTGGCCGCTGTAAGTACGTGTACACGATATTAACGGGACTGGGTGACATGCTGCGTGCGCGCCTCTACTACGACACGTGCGCGCCTCTACTACGACACGTGCCCTTCCTTACACGGCTACGGTTTATCGCTGCAGCCTGCAGACAGACCGATCGTATATATGTACACGTTCGCGACGATAATGACAACGCTACGTACACTTCGACCAGGTGGGTCCCGACTATCAGGCACTTCCTTGCGTGCGAAGATATAGCTGGTGGGTCCCAGCAGTCAGGGGGCGAATCATTTTTTTGCCCGTAATATGGGCCTTTTTCCTTGCGTGCGAAGATGTAGCTGGTGGGTCCCGGTCGGAAACATTTTTTTTGGCGAAATCTGGCTGGCCTGTCCGGTGGGTCCCTGTTTGTCGGTGGAGGAATCATTATTTTCCACGCGTAAGGAGGCACTTCCTTCTGGTGGCCGTGGACCCGGTGTCAGCCTCTCCATGTACAAGATTTCTTCCGATGGAAGTCGTTCCTTGACCACGTTAACCACGCTGCACCGAGAGCACCGGTGGTGGTGGGCGGCGAGGCCTAGGAAGGGGCGACACGGAGCTGTGGAAGATGCGGCGGTGAATGCCCACGCAGAGAGGAGTAAGAGGGTTCACCTTTGGTTGGTGCGGTGTGAAGGCTGCCGTCGCCACGTAATAACAGGGGTGTGGGTGAGTAGAGGATGGCTGGCCGGCGGTGGGAGTAGTAGGGGCGGTGAGGCTGCGTGGCATCACATCCGCCACGGAGGCGAGGAGCACGCCGACACGACCGGCCGACGCTGGTTTGGTAATTTGGAGCAAGAAGACCAGGGGTTGAAGAAGCACTATGGCCGTTGGATGGACATCGTACGGTCACTGGAGCTAAAATCGTTCATATTGACTAAGTTGACAAAGCCCTCTGTCCCCGTCAACTTAGTAGGCCCACAAGTCAGCCTCCCACTATGGTGGGTCCCAGCTAGCAGGGGGTATTCATTTTTTTGTGCGTAATAAGGAGGCACTTCCTTGTGTATGAAGATATAGCTAGTGGGTCCAACTTTGTCGGCCAGGGAACGTTTTTTCGCGAAATCTGAGGCCCTTCCGGTGGGTCCGGTATTGTCAGTGGAGGAAGCATTATTTTGCGTGTAATAGGGAGGCATTTCCTTAGCGTCGTGCCGTGGACCCAGGCTGTCGGCCTCTCCACGTCAGATCCACTTCCGATGGATGTCGATTCGTTGACCACGTTGACCACTCCGCGCCGGCGCATCCAAGGTGGTGGACGGCGGCGAGGCCTCGGACATGACGAGTCGAGAGATGGGAAAGACGGGAGTGGAGTCATGAGCGGAGAGGTGTCTGAGGTTAGCGGTTACAGTGCGGTGTGGTTCGGCGGTCGGTGGAGAAGAACGGGAGGTGTGGAGGGTGGAGGGATGGCCGGCGGTGGGGAGTAGCGCTTCCACGGTGACGTGCTAAGCAGAAAGCGGCGGGGAGGCGGGAGCAGGTGGTCCCGGCGGCGCTGGAGGAAGAAGATGAGACATTGAAGATGGATGCCGGTCGTTGGATGTAAATCCAACGGCTAACGATGTAAGAATCATTTGTTGACTAAGTTAACAACGACTTGCGTTGGCTTCGACCTATTGGACCACATTTCAACCTCCAAAAATGTGGCACGTATTCAACCCATTTTTTCAGAATTTACAGTCAATTTGATCTCTTTTTTAGAATTATAGTCCATTTGCTGGGCTGAGTGAACAAATAATGTAGCATCCATGCGGCCCATTTATTTTTTTCCCTAAATTACAGGCCATTTGCACTTTCTCGAAATACATGATTTTGCTGGGCTGATTCTAATTATAATGTTGGGTTGGGCACAACAATGTTATCAAAAAATAAACAGGGGCTGAGCATTTTGTTATAAATATATTTAAATAATAAGTGATTTATTATTACATTGGTCCTTAAATCTTACCAAGCTTTTCTACACAATCACCAGGATTTTCGTTGCAAAATTCTAGGATTTTATTGTTAAGAAAATATTTTTATAAGTTAATAAGATGTGGGACATTGTTTTCTTACATATGTAAGTATCTGTTAAATATATGATGACAATAACAATAATATATAATAACATATAAAATAATTTAAATATATATAATATAGTTAGAAGGGAAATATAAGTTGGACCAGGCGTTCCTATTCTTATATAGAAAAATAGAACAAACCTCTGCATTTTCTTCAAAAAAATACATAAATTGGGCTGCCGATGTTTCACGAAAAATGAAACCTCGGATGGGAGGTCCATAGGTCGGTCGATACATGACGACCCTCAAGAAAATACAAACTGGCATGTCGTGGGCTGTGCATGTTAAAAAAGAAAGCCTAGATGGGGCAGCCCACAACCCAGCTAATACTTGCTACCCCAGTGATAATAAATGATACCTGCCAGCTCCCCGGTTTCGTTGTGAATTTATCTCCTTTAGTTACTACGTTGAAGCACCTAAAAAATGTAACTATGTTGACAAACCCATGGGCCCCAACGTCAGTATAGCATTAGGAGGAAGTATTTTTTCAATGACGCACTTGCTTGCATCTGACCATAGACACTGTGGGTCCCGACCGCCCACCTCTCCACGTCTGATCCTCTGCAGATTCCTCTCGTTTGTTCAGCATGTTCTGGCAACGGCTGCATGCTGGCAAGTAAGCGAGCACACAAAGGCGGAGGAGATCGGACCACTGAGCCGATGCCTTATTTATGTAACGAAAGTACTGAACTAGCCCAGTGGCCAAGTGACACTACCCGACAACTGTTCCGCCCGGGTTCGATTCCACCTGATGCAGGGAAAATATCTCCAATTTTTTTGCCTCTGCCATTATTGACATGTGGGCCCATTGTCATCTATGCACACCATGTCCAACACTTGCCAAAACTTCGTTCCTTGTTTTCTCTGTTTTTCGCACACTCGACATTGTGTGGGCATTTTGAAAATAGCATATCTTTTTGACTGTGCATCATATGAAGATGTGCTATTCATGAATGTTGATCAAAGATGATGTTAATTGGCTAGTAGTTCCATTTTCGACCATGAATAAAACTTCCAACATGATGTTATCGCTGTTTGAAAAGGCCGTGTTAATATAAATGCGTCACCTCTGAAAGTTGCGATTTCTTATCTGGCCCAGGCTGGCAGTTTCTTATTTGAAACTGAAACTTGCAGTTTCTTCTCTGAGAATCACATTGTCTACATGATGAGGACATCAATACTATTCTTACACCCACAGCCCCTACTGCTACATATACTGGACCAATTACTAGAGCTCGCACACGCCAATTAAATTTTCAGGTACTTTCATTTATTGGTAATGATTCTAATTTTCATGAGAATATGATGCTGCTAAATTGGATACATTTGTTTTTCTTACAAATGAAGGGCCTGACATGGATAAGAGGGATGAACACTAGAGCAAGACCGAGCATGGAGAGGATGGCATGCGCAAGGGGAACAAGAACGGAGTTACAGGTGATGATTTCAGGACTTTGAAGCCACCATAATGAGTGCATGAAGCCTTGGACGAAATATACAAGATGCCACTTCATAAATTTCGTCAAAAGGCTATTCTAGGTCTTTGTCACCTTATTATTGGGCCAGACCCATGTAATTTCGAAATACATAAGTATAGGCTGTTTTTAGAGGCCGTATGTGTGGGGAAACAAGAGATAGGGTTGGTTTCGGACCCGTTCCCCAAGGGCCACTAAATTCCACCCCTCTTCCTCCATATATACAACCCTTAGGACACTGTTTAGACTTTGGGTTTTGTTTAGATTAAAAGTTTGCCATAGCTGCAACTTCGCGTGCATTTCGTTTGTGTTCAACTACCGGACAAAGGCGTCCAGAACCCCACCTTGATCAATAAAGCTTTCCTCTTATATTCGCAATATCCAGATTGCAATCTTAGTTTCTTGCTTGTTCTTCGTTTGCACAGGAAATGCAGACACCTTCGTGGTCAGTTGATCGTGCTTTCCGGCGTGGTCAATAACCTCTCGGAGTTGGTTTAGCGATTGCTCGAGCACGGCGTCCTCAGCGCGTTACAGAAGTGATCGAATTAAATCAAAGTCGACTTCCTCCAAAGCGATAGCCACCATCTCGTCGAAAGACGGGACACCTTTGCCTCTATCAAGTGGTATCAGATTTCCAAGTTACTCGGTGAGATTTTATAGTTTTTCGTAGTTTAGATCGAGTCTGTTCTTCATACCTACAGTCCACGAAAAAGCCACAAAAAAAAGGGTTAGTTCATCATATCCGAACCAATCTGAGCCTTTGCATAATCTTTTTAGGGTTTTTGCTTTGTTGAATTTGCGGTTGCATCGTCGTGTCAAGTTGCTGGTCTTAGAGTCTAGTCTTTTAGAGTTTTGAGTTCTGGTCATAAGTTGTCACGTCGCCGCCGCACCATCGTCACCGCCGCACCATCATCATCGCCCCCACCATCTACCACCACCGCTTATCCGCCACCGCTCTGAATCCGTATCCATATACCACCACCAATCTGTATCCATATACCACCACCGATCCGTATCCATATACCACCACCGCTACCATATACCACCACCATGCCATATCCTACCACCATATATCCACCAACAATCCGAGTTCTTTTCATATTAGGTTTGTTTTCGAGATCCATCTATTTTCCGTTTCGTGTTTCCTTGCCTGAGTAGGTCTAGGAAAAAAAATCCGAAGACCCCCGGGCAGTTTTTAGGCCAAAATTTCGGCGACCAAAAATACTTTTTCACTATCCTATTTTTAGGCTTTTCTGAGTCTTTTGAGCCACGTGCCATCATAGTGATTCTTTATCGCACTTTTTCATCGTCACTGCCCTGATTTCCGAAAAAATTAGTAAAAAAATTTCGTGCCTATCATCCGTTTGTCACAGGAAGAGTTTTGAGACACTCGCCATTATAGTGATTTTTCGCAAAAAAAGGAGGAGCGCAAAAAAAATAGCGCAGAAAAAAAAACAGAGCGAATAGAGTGTGCTTTTCCCTTGTTTACGTGCAGCGCCGTGATTTTGTTCGTATTCTAGGCTCGCGTCTTGATACGTATCCAACGTATCTATAATTTTTGATTGCTCCATGCTATTATATATTCTGTTTTGGATGTTTAATGATCTTATTTATACACTTTTATATTATTTTTGGGACTAACCTATTGACCAAGGCCCAGTGCAAATTGTTGTTTTTTTGCCTATTTCAATGTTTCGCAGAAAAGGAATATCAAACGGAGTCCAAACGGAATGAAACCTTCGGGAGCGTGATTTTTGGAACAAACGTGATCCAGAGGACTTGGAGTGGAGGTCAAGCAATCAACGAGGAGGCCACGAGGCAGGGGGGCGCGCCTACCCCCCCTGGGCGCCCTCCATCCTCGTGGCTCCACCGACCTACTTCTTCCTCCTATATATACCTACGTACCACGAAACCATCGAGGGGCACCACGAAAACCTAATTCCACCGCCGCAACCTTCTGTACCCGTGAGATCCCATCTTGGGGCCTTTTCGGTAGCTTCTGCCGGAGGGGCATCGATCATGGAGGGCTTCTACATCAACACCATAGCCTCTCCCAGATGATGTGTGAGTAGTTTACCACAGACCTTGGTCCATAGTTATTAGCTAGATGGCTTCTTCTCTCTCTTTGGATCTCAATACAAAGTTCTCCTCGATCTTCTTGGAGATCTATTTGATGTAACTCTTTTTTTGCGGTGTGTTTGTGAGATCCAGATGAATTGTGGGTTTATGATCAAGATTATCTATGAACAATATTTGAATCTTCTCCTAATTCTTTTATGTATGATTGGTTATCTTTGCAAGTCTCTTGAATTATCGGTTTGGTGCGGCCTACTAGATTGATCTTTCTTGCAATGGGAGAAGTGCTTAGCTTTGGGTTCAATCATGCGGTGTTCGATCCCGATGATAGTAGGGGAAATCGACACGTATTGTATTGTTGCCATCGAGGATAAAAAGATGGGGTTTATATCATATTGCATGAGTTTATCCCTCTACATCATGTCATCTTACCTAATGCGTTACTCTGTTCTTATGAACTTAATACTCTAGATGCATCTTTGGATAGCGGTCGATGTTTGGAGTAATAGTAGTAGATGCGAGGCGAGTGGTGAGTCTACTACTGCGTTCTTGACGTGATGCCTATATACATGATCATGCCTAGATATTCTCATAATTATGCACTTTTCTATCAATTGCTTTCGAGAATTTGTTCACCCACCGTAATACTTATGCTATCTTGAGATAAGCCACTAGTGAAACCTATGGCCCCCGGGTCTATTCTCCATCATATTAATCTTCCGTCAACTAGCTATTTCTTTCACTGTTTGTTTTGCAATCTTTACTTTTAATCTTTATCATAAAAATACCAAAATTATTATCTTATCATCTCTATCAGATCTCACTTTTGCAAGTGGCCGTGAAGGGATTGACAACCCCTTTATCGCGTTGGTTGCAAGGTTCTTATTTGTTTGTGTAGGTACGAGGGACTTGCGTGTGGCCTCCTACTGGATTGATACCTTGGTTCTCAAAAACTGAGGGAAATACTTACGCTACTTTGTGCATCACCCTTTCCTCTTCAAGGGAAAACCAACGCAGTGCTCAAGAGGTAGCAAGAAGGATTTCTGGCGCCCGATTCTTTGAGGAGTCTACGCACAAGTCAAGACATACCAAGTACCCATCACAAACTCTTATCCCTTGCATTACATTATTTGCCATTTGCCTCTCGTTTTCCTCTCCCCCACTTCACCCTTGCCGTTTTATTCGCCTCTCTTTCCGTTCGCCTCTTTTTCGCTTGCTTCTTGTGTGTTCGTTTTCTGTACTGCCGTCATGTCTGAAACGGGGGAGGTTATCGTTGAAAAGGATAATAGTATGGAAAACTTAAATGTTTTTGATGATCCTCTTGAAGATCCGACTATTTTACACACTAAAAAGTTTCGGATTGGTAGCGGTAATATTATTGGGAAAGGTGTTCTTCAAGATTTCTTTACTTGTGCCGGTACCTTACCCTCTATGGCTGGGTCTATTCTTCATAGAACTAGTAGTCTTCTATGGAGGCTATATCCTTGCTCGTAGTTGAACTTGAAAGACAATTTATTCATTTGCATCCTTGCATACGAAGGATCTTTCTAGAGATCTCCAATATAGAGCATTCTTCTGTTAAGCGAGCTGCTACTATCTTTTTGGCACATGAGTTTAGATTTATAATGAAAGAGGCCAATGAATTTTTTACACATTATAGGGTGGACGCTGGCCATCCTCCCATAGAGGCTATCCTTTTTAATCAAGAAGATTTACTGCGCTTACGATCCGTAGATCATGTTGCTTACAATGAAAACACCGATGTTCTAGTTTATAGAATTTCCGAACTTAATGATGACTTTGCTATTCAGAACAACGGGTTAGGTTTTTCTCTTGAACAAAGGCTCATGACTTATTGCCAAAAGAATGCTTATAATGATGAATTGGTTGTGCAATATAAGGGGCCAAAGGAGGAACCCATACCTCCCGAGCTTGGCCTTGGGGACTTTTGTCCTATTAAATTTAGCCCTTTTGATTACTTTTGCTTGCCACAAAGAAAACTTGCTGCTGAATGTAGGGAATATGAGATGAGTTTTTGTGATCTACCCTACTATCATTATGGCAATACCTAGATCTATCCTTGCCTTTATGCCTAGCTAGGGGCGTTAAACGATAGCGCTTGTTGGGAGGTAACCCAATTTTATTTTAGTTTTTTCTTTTTGGTTCTATTTAGGAATAAATAATCCATCTAGCTTCTATTTAGATGTTGTTTTGTGTTTTAATTAGTGTTTGTGCCAAGTAGAACCTTTGGCAAGACTTGGGGAAAGTCTTTGCGATCTTGCTGTAAAAAACAGAAACTTTAGCGCTCACGAGATTAGCTACAACTTTTTACTGGAGAGTGATATTTATTTGATTATTTTTGCAGATGATTAATAGATAAATTCCTCACTTCCAGAAATTTATTTTAGAATTTTTGGAGTTCCAGAAGTTTGCGTTAGTTACAGATTACTACACACTGTTCTTTTTTTGACAGATTCTGTTTTTCGTGTGTTGTTTGCTTATTTTGATGAATCTATGGCTAGTAATGGAGTTTACGAACCATATAAAAGTTGGAATACAGTAGGTTTAACACCAATATAAATAAAGAATGAGTTCATTACAGTACCTTGAAGTGGTGTTTTGTTTTCTTTAAGCTAACGGAGCTCACGAGATTTTCATTAAGTTTTCAAGTTTTGGGTAAAGATTTGATGGATTATGGAACAAGGAGTGGCAAGAGCCTAAGCTTGGGGATGCCCAAGGCACCCCAAGGTAAAATCTAAGGAGAACCCAAAAATCCTAAGATTGGGGATGCCCCGGAAGGCATCCCCTCTTTTGTCTTCGTCCATCGGTAACTTTACTTGGAGCTATATTTTTATTCACCACATGATATGTGTTTTGCTTGGAGCGTCTTGTATGATTTGAGTCTTTGCTTTTAGTTCACCACAATCATCCTTGCTGTACATACCTTTTGAGAGAGACACACATTATTGAATTTATTAGAATACTCTATGTGCTTCACTTATATCTTTTGAGCTAAACAATTTTGCTCTAGCACTTCACTTATATCTTTTAGAAACACGGTGGTGGTTATATTTTATAGAAATTATTGATCTCTCATGCTTCACTTATATTATTTTGAGAGTCCTTTAGAACAGAATGGTAATTTGCTTTGGTTATAAAATTAGTCCTAATATGATAGGCATCCAAGATAAAAACTTCTAAGTGCATTGAATACTAAGAGAAGTTTGATACTTGATAGTTGTTTTGAGATATAAAGGTGGTAATATTAAAGTTGTGCTAGTTGAGTAGTTGTGAATTTGAGAAATACTTGTGTTGAAGTTTGCAAATCCCGTAGCATGCACGTATGGTAAGCGTTATGTGTGACAAATTTGAAACATGAGGTGTTCTTTGATTATCATCCTTATGAGTGGCGGTCGGGGACGAGCGATGGTCTTTTCCTACCAATCTATCCCTCTAGGAGCATGCGCGTAGTGCTTGTCTTTTGATGACTTGTAGATTTTTGCAATAAGTATGTGAGTTCTTTATGACTAATGTTGAGTCCATGGATTATACACACTCTCAACCTTCCATCATTGCTAGCCTCTTCGGTACCGTGCATTGTCCTTTCTCACCTTGAGAGTTGGTGCAAACTTCGTCGGTGAATCCAAACCCCGTGATACGATACGCTCTGTCACACATAAACCTCCTTATATCTTCCTCAAAACAGCCACCATACCTACCTATTATGGCATTTCCATAGCCATTCTGAGAAATATTGGCATGCAACTTTCCACCGTTCCGTTATTATGACACGCTTCATCATTGTCATATTGCCTTGCATGACCATGTAGTTGACATCGTATTTGTGGCAAAGCCACCATGCATATTATTTCATACATGTCACTCTTGATTCATTGCCCTTCCAAGTACACCGCCGGAGGCATTCATATAGAGTCATATTTTGTTCTAAGTATCGAGTTGTAATCATTGAGTTGTAAATAAATAGAAGTGTGATGATCATCATTCATAGAGCATTGTCCCAAATAAAAAAAGAGAAAGGCCAAAAAAAGGCCAAAAAAGGGGCAATGCTACTATCTTTTTTTCCACACTTGTGCTTCAAAGTAGCACCATGATCTTTATGATAGAGAGTCTCTTGTTTTGTCACTTTCATATACTAGTGGGAACTTTTCATTATAGAACTTGGCTTGTATATTCCAACGATGGGCTTCCTCAAATGCCCTAGGTCTTCGTGAGCAAGCAAGTTGGATGCACACCCACTTAGTTTCTTTTGTTGAACTTTCATACATTTATAGCTCTAGTGCATCCGTTGCATGGCAATCCCTACTCCTTGCATTGGCATCAATTGATGGGCATCTCCCTAGCCCGTTGATTAGCCGCGTCAATGTGAGACTTTCTCCTTTTTTTGTCTTCTCCACACAACCCCCATCATCATCTTCTATTCCACCCATAGTGCTATATCCATGGCTCACGCTCATGTATTGCGTGAAAGTTGAAAAGTTTGAGATTACTAAAGTATGAAACAATTGCTTGGCTTGTCATCTGGGTTGTGCAAGATGAGAGCATCTTGTGTGACGAAAATGAAGCATGACCAAACTATATGATTTTGTAGGGATGAGCTTTCTTTGGTTATGTTATTTTGAGAAGACATAATTGCTTTGTTAGTATGCTTGAAGTATTATTATTTTTATGTCAATATTAAACTTTTATCTTGAATCTTTCGGATCTGAACATTCATGCCACAATAAAGAGAAATACATTGAAGAATATGCTAAGTAGCATTCCACATCAAAAATTTTGTTTTTATCATTTACCTACTCGAGGATGAGCAGGAATTAAGCTTGGGGATGCTTGATACGTCTCCAACGTATCTATAATTTTTGATTGCTCCATGCTATTATATATTCTTTTTTGGATGATTAATGGGCTTATTTATACACTTTTATATTATTTTTGGGACTAACCTATTAACCCAAGGCCCAGTGCAAATTGCTGTTTTTTTGCCTATTTCAGTGTTTAGCGGAAAAGGAATATCAAACGGAGTCCAAACGGCATGAAACCTTCGGGAGCGTGATTTTTGGAACAACATGATCCAGAGGACTTGGAGTTGACGTCAAGCAATCAACGAGGAGCCCACGAGGCAGGGGGCGCGCCCTCCACCCTCGTGGCTCCACCTACCTCCTTCTTCCTCCTATATATACCTACGTACCCTGAAACCATCGAGGGGCACCATGAAAACCTAATTCCGCCGCAGCCTTCCATGCCAAGTGAGATCCCATCTTGGGGCCTTTTCCGTGCTCTGCCGGAGGGCATCGATCACGGAGGGCTTCTACATCAACACCATAGCCTCTCCAGATGATGTGTGAGTAGTTTACCACCAGACCTTGGGTCCATAGTTATTATCTAGATGGCTTCTTCTCTCTCTTTGGATCTCAATACAAAGTTGTCCTCGATCTTCTTGGAGATCTATTTGATGTAACTCTTTTTGCGGTGTGTTTGTCGAGATCCGATGAATTGTGGGTTTATGATCAAGATTATCTATGAACAATATTTGAATCTTATCTGAATTCTTTTATGTATGATTGGTTATCTTTACAAGTCTCTTCGAATTATCAGTTTGGTTTGGCCTACTAGATTGATCTTTCTTGCAATGGGAGAAGTGCTTAGCTTTGGGTTCAATCATGCGGTGCTCTATCCCAGTGTGATGGGGAAAGCGACACGTATTGTATTGTTGCCATCGAGGATAAAAAGATGGGGTTTATATCATATTGCATGAGTTTATCCCTCTACATCATGTCATCTTACCTAATGCGTTACTCAGTTTTTATGAAGTTAATACTCTAGATGCATGCTGGATAGCGGTCGATGTGTGGAGTAACAGTAGTAGATGCAGGCAGGAGTCGGTCTACTTGTTGCGGACGTGATGCCTATATACATGATCATGCCTAGATATTCTCATAATTATGCACTTTTGTATCAATTGCTCGACAGTAATTTGTTCACCCACCATAATACTTATGCTATCTTGAGAGAAGCCACTAGTGAAACCTATGGCCCCCGGGTCTATTCTCCATCATATTAATCTTCCGTCAACTAGCTATTTCTTTCACCGTTTGTTTTGCAATCTTTACTTTTAATCTTTATCATAAAAATACCAAAAATATTATCTTATCATCTCTATCAGATCTCACTTTTGCAAGTGGCCGTGAAGGGATTGACAACCCCTTTATCGCGTTGGTTGCAAGGTTCTTATTTGTTTGTGTAGGTACGAGGGACTTGCGTGTGGCCTCCTACTGGATTGATACCTTGGTTCTAAAAAACTGAGGGAAATACTTACACCACTTTGCTGCATCACCCTTTCCTCTTCAAGGGAAAACCAACGCAGTGCTCAAGAGGTAGCACGTCCCTAGTACGGTTTAGCCTAGGACCAGCACAATACCGTCGTTGAGCATCTATTCAACTTTGCATCTCTGAATTGATTATTGCAGACCCTTTTTGCTACCATATTATAAGCCTTCCCAGCTCCACATACATCTATAGTCGTGCGTTTGACTCTCCCTAGTAATCGCTCTATCCAAGCTTTGAGAGTTTTGACTACAACGGTTTTCGATCACCACCTGCTACTTGGTAAGAACTGGTAAGAATTTGAGATGTGCTTGACGGATTTGTGACGCCCACCACCACCATTTTCTAGTAGTCTGTAGGATCATATTCTTGTGTGTTTCTATTGCTGCTAACCATGGCGAGGATCACAAGTCGATGAGAGACCGATCGGGAGAACATGACGAATAAGGAGTTGCATGATAAATTTCAAGCAAATGATGGATCGACCGGCTGCACCTGCCACCTCGCCACAACAACAACAACGACTACCTCCACGTCATGAAACAGCCCTCCGCCGAAAGTGAGCCGTGTCCCTCTTGAGCACTGGCCAAGCTGTTGGTGCCTTGTTGATACTTCTATGGCTCCTGCTGGCGAGGGGCCAGGGGATGATTATGCGAGAGATTACAAGAATGAAGTTGATCAAAATCAGAACTACGTGCAACCACCAGCACCCGGTCGCCCCCATGCAAATAATCGCAATGGTAGGGCTGCATTACCAGCTCAGGTATGAGATCATGACTATCTTCCTAAACTGAAATTGAATATTTCACCATTTGAGGGTAGATATGTTCCTGATATATATCTTACTTGGGAGTTCGAAACCGAACAATGTTTTACATGTTTAGAATATCCCGAGGAGAGGCGATGTTCTTCTTTGCAGTTTGTGATTTCACTAGTTTTGCTTGTGTGTGGTGGTCCGAACATCGTAGATTGTATCCGAATAATATTCCAACTACTTGGGCTGCTTTGAAAACTGCTATGCGTACTTGTTGGGTTCCACCATATTATCAACGTGAATTACTTCAGAAATTGCAGCGTTTAAGACAAGGAAAAAATTTGTTAGAGGAATATTATCAGGAATTACAAACTGGCATGATTAGATGTGGTATTGTTGAGGATAATGAAGCTTGCATGTTTTATGGGTGGATTAAATAGAGAGATTCGCACCATTCTAGAGTATAAGGAGTATAATAATATCACTCGTTTATTCCATCTTGCTTGTAAAGCTGAGCGTGAAGTGCAGGATCGTGCCGGACATTGGCGAACTAACTTTTTCTGCAGGTCGACCTTCATCATGGACACCACGTGCATCCTCTACTTCCTTTGCACCATCACGTCCATCAAGTGCCACCTCCAACCGTGATACAAGAAAGCGAGCACAACCACCACTATCTTCCAAGAGCACACCGCCGGGCACTGCACGCAGCTCTTCTTCTTCAATGGCATCAACAGGGCACACAAGTGATATTATTTTTAAATCGTTGTAAGGGAAGAGGTCATTATGCGAGAGAATGCAAATCTCAGCGTGTGATGATTGCTCTTGAGGATGGTGGGTATGAGTCCGCTAGTGACTATGATGAGGAGACTTTGGCTCGTATTACACGTGAAGAACACGGTGGAGATGATTCTGATCATGAGACGCAATACATGGCTCCTGAAGATGCTGAAAGGTATGAATGTTTGGTTGCTCAACGTGTTTTGAGTGTGCAGGTTACACAAGCTGAGCAAAACTAGAGGCATAATTTGTTCCATACAAAGGGAGTTGTGAAGGAACGTTCTATTCGCGTCATCATAGATGGAGGGAGCTGCAACAACTTGGCTAGCATGGAGATGGTGGAGAAGCTATCTCTCACCACAAGACCACATCCACATCCTTACTACATCCAATGGTTCAACAACAGCGACAAGGTTAAGGTAACACGTCTTTGTTAGGTGTGCATTTTAGTATCTCTACATATGCCGATTATGTTGATTGTGATGTGGTACCTATTCAAGCATGTTCCTTATTACTTGGTAGAAGATGGCAATTTGATAAAAATTACGTACACCATGGTAGAAACAATCAGTATACTCTTGTTCATAAGGATAAAATATTACTTTGCTTCCTATGACTCCTGATTCCATTTTGAAAGATGATATTAATAGAGCTAATAAAGCAAAACAGGAAAAAAATAAGAGTGAAAATCAGATTGTGGCAAAAGAATTTCAGCAACAAATGAAGCCTAATAATAAACCATCTAGTGTTGCTTCTGCAATTAAATTGAAAAGTGCATGTTTACTTGCCACCAAATCTGATATTAATGAGCTAGATTTTAGCAAATATGTTTGCTATGCTTTTGTGTGCAAAGAGGCATTATTTTCATTCAAGGACATGCCTTCCTCTTTGCCCCTAACGTCACTAACATTTTGCGAGGAGTTAAGACGTCTTCCCATAAGACATGCCACGGGATTACCACCTATTCGAGGGACTGAGCATCAAATTGACTTAAGTCCCGGTGCATCGCTACCCAACCGTGCATCATATCGTACCAATCCATAGGAGACGAAGGAGATTATGTGTAGGATCAAAAGTATGTCTAGAGGGGGGGGGGTGATTAGACTACTTGTCCAAATAAAAACTTATCCTTTTCCCAGTTTTAGTTCTTGGCAGATTTTAGCAACTTTGGACAAGTCAAGCAATCTTAACGCAATTCAAGCAAGCATGCAAAGAGTATATGAGCAGCGGAAAGTAAAGCATGCAACTTACAAGAATGTAAAGGGAAGGGTTTGGAGGATTCAAACGCAATAGGAGACACGGATGTTTTTGTCGTGGTTTCGATAGGTGGTGCTATCGTACATCCATGTTGATGGAGACTTCAACCCACGAAGGGTAACGGTTGCGCGAGTCCACGGTGGGCTTCACCCACGAAGGGTCCATGAAGCCTTGTCTATCCCACCATGGCCGTCGCCCACGAAGGACTTGCCTCACTAGCGGTAGATCTTCACGAAGTAGGCGATCTCCTTGCCCTTACAAACTCCTTGGTTCAACTCCACAATCTTGTCGGAGGCTCCCAAGTGACACCTAGCCAATCTAGGATACACCACTCTCCAAGAAGTAACAAATGGTGTGTTGATGATGAACTCCTTGCTCTTGTGCTTCAACTGATAGTCTCCCCAACACTCAACTCTCTCTCACAGGATATGGATTTGGTGGAAAGAAGATTCGAGTGGAAAGCAACTTGGTGAACGCTAGAGATCAAGATTCATATGGTAGGAATGGAATATCTTGGCCTCAACACAAGTGTAGGTGGTTCTCTCTCAGAAAATGTAGGTTGGAAGTGTAGGTTTGTTCTGATGGCTCTCTCCACGAATGAAGAGGAGGTGGAGGGGGTATTTATAGCCTCCACACAAAATCTAACCATTACACACAACTTGCCAATCTCGGTGGGACCGAATTGATAAACTCGGTCGGACCGATTCAGCATATCTAGTGACCGTTAGGATTTTTAGTGGGACCGACATGCAACTCGGTAGGACCGATATGGTTAGGGTTAGGGCATAACGTAATCTCGGTGAGACCAATTACACAAACTTCGGTGAGACCGATTTTGGTAATAAGCTAACCGAGAGAGTTGGTCGGAGTAAACTTCGGTGGGACCGATTAAACTCAGTTCGGTGAGACCGAAATGTTACAAAAGGAAGCAGAGAGTTTACATTGCAATCTCGGTGGGACCGATCGCTCATCTTAGCGGGACCGAAAGCGTTCTGAAGGGAAGCGAGAGATTACAATCCCATCTCGGTGGGACCGAGATCCCCTATCGGTGAGACCGATTGCCTAGGGTTTGTGGCGTGGCTATGACATCACGAACTTCGGTGGCGCCGGATAGAAAGAATCGGTGGGGCCGAGTTTGACTTTTGGTTTAGGTCATATGTGGATGTGAGAGAAAGTAGTTGAGGGCTTTGGAGCATATCACTAAGCATTTTTCGCAAGAGCCTCATTACGCAACACCTCATCCCTCCTTGATAGTATTGGCTTTTCCTATAGACTCAATGTGATCTTGGTTCACTAAAATAGAAAATGTAGAGTCTTGAGCTTTGAGCTTGAGCCAATCCTTTTGTCCTTAGCATTTTGAGGGGTCCACTTTTCTCATCCATGCCATGCCAATCATTGAGCTTTCCTGAAATGTTAATCTTGAAATAGCATTAGCTCAATGAGCTATATGTTGTTAGGAATTACCAAAACCACCTAGGGATAGTTGCACTTTCAATCTCCCCTTTTTGGTAATTGATGACAACATATAGATCAAACTTCGACAAATGATAATAAGAGTGAAAAACATTGTCGCTTTGAGAAGTATGTAAAGCAAGAGCTCCCCTAAATTTGTGCATAGTTTAAGTTTTGCTTTGGACTGCAAATGCACAATGAGTTAGGATCATGGGTTACTCTTCCATGTCACATACATCTTGGTGGAAGCGCTCAAAATGATAATAATTAAATACATGCACTCATCACCAAGCAAAGTGAATGATCATATCGGGATATAAAAGGATAATGTCATCCAACAAGCATTAAGGTAGCATATGATCAAACACATGATCATCCAAGTATCACACAAAAGCATAAAGTATCTCAAACAAGCAAATAACAAAGTTCAACCACCAAAAAGCAAGAGAGGAATAAAGAGCAACACTCTCTCTCGAAGCCTATGATCTATACATTTTCTCCCCCTTTGGCAACAAGTTACCAAAAAGTTCATAAAAAATGCATAGTGCTAGATCGACTCTTAGGCTTGGTCTTCAGGTGGTGGTGTAGATAGAACTCCAAGGACGAAGGCATCGATTGAAGTAGCTGGAGCTGGTGGAGTGGGTGCTGGAGCTGGTGGCACTGAAGCTGTAGCTAGTGCAGATGAAGTTGCTCTGGTGTCTGTAACTGGCATTGCAGCAGATCTTTGACCTCTGGGCACTCTAGCAAAAGCATCAGTGGTAGTCTTGCCCTTCTTCTCCTGCACTTCATCCTGAAGTTGCTCAACAATGGCTGTATCTCGATGACCTTCACATCTAAATCATAGAACTTACGCTCCATGATCCTCTCCAAGCTCTCCTGGTTTTGAGTCGGGGTGGCCAATCCCTCCTCAATCCTCGAGTGGAGGCAATCAAGTAGCCAAGCTGATCTTGCTTGCTCTTCAGAAGATACTGAGATGCCTCATCCATGGTTGGCATCTTTGCAGCCTTTTCAGTCCTTGCCTTCTCCCTCTTTGCTTGTGCTTGCACAGAAGATGGTTCATTTTCATCCATTACCACAGTGTTGTCCTCAAAGTCTGGGTAGATGGGCCTATGTTCCTTGTCCAAGAGATATGTGCCCATCTTGGAGTTGATCAGCTCCTGGATCTATGGGGCATACCCACAACTTCTCTTCTGATCTGCAGCTGTTCTCTTTATGGTTTCCACAATTAAGCTCATGACTTTGAACTTATGTGGGACATTAAATATGTGCAGCAAGTTGATGGAATGTCCTCTGATCATTCTGTGGTCTCCTGATTTTGGCAATAGAGTGTGCACGAGGATCCAGCTTGATTGTAGGCGGGCACGGCTGACAAGTGTTTCAACGAACCAAATTGATGAGTCTCAAGATCTGCATCAGAATCTCCTTGTACATGCTAGCCATTGAGTTGTGATCCTTCTTCTTCTTGGCATAGACATCCAAGTCATCTTCTTGTTGTTACGGGGCATTGATCAACTCGAGCCCATTCTTCAACTGTTGACTGGTACCTAGTACCTTCAGACATCCAGACAATTTTTCCATCTGGGTAGAAATGAGCTGTGGAGTAGAACTGCATAATAAGCTCATCATTCCACTTTGTGAGCTTCTGAGCCACAAACTTATCAACTCCACAAGCCTTGAAACTATCATAGACTCCAGGATAGTGTTCTTCATTTTCCTCAATGTACTCCCAGTCAACCCATCTCATGTCACACACTATGGGCTTCTTGTCAAGCGAAATTGTCTCATTGAAGTCCTGCTTTGTTCCTTCGTGTGAAATCTATAGTCCCACAGCGGTCCTTCTCCTGGTAGCATATGGATCAGACTCTCTCCATAGTCTCAATCCACGAATCATTCCCTGATTTTCATGTTCTCGACTCTTTGGATGAGCATCACGTGATCTGGAATTTTGGGCTTCAACTTCCTCAAGACATATGACTCATCATCTTCTTCTATAGCAGCTTGACCTTTGGGGCCTTGTTCTTCTCTGCGGCTGGGATGTTCCTGGTACTCCTCTTGGGTGCATCTTTGGGTTTTGGAGCAGCTGCCTTGGGAGCTTCTTTGGGCTTAGATGGAGCAGCCCCTGATCTTATATCATCTCCCATAACCTCTTCCTCTTCCTCTTCTTCAGAATCTCTCATCATTGAAGGTTTACCAATAACTCTGGCAATGGTCTTCTTGACCCTTTCTTTCCTCTTCTTGCCATCTCCACTTTCCTTGGGTTCAAGAGTGAACTCCATTGTTTCTCCTGTGGCAACTTTCCTTGCCTTAGACATGGGCTGTCTTCTTGCTGGCATCTTGGTCTTCAGACCTGGCTTAGATTCTTGACAGGTATGCCATATTCCTTTTTCAGAACTTTCTTCTTTGATGTGGCTTCTTCCTCAACAGCCACATAGTCCTCATCCTCAGAATCAGAAGTTCTCTTCTTCCTGGCCCTTATGGCTGCCTTAGGCAAGTTGCTTGGAGTGCTCCTGCTGCCTTCATCATAGCTGCTAGAGGGACTAGTGCCCTCACTCATGTGAACTTGCTCCTCAGACTTGTTCGATTTGTCACTCTGATCGACATGATGCAAACAACGGCCAGACTCTGTGAATAGATATAGATGAGATAGATTGGATGAGCATCACAAAGTGCAGAGGTTTTGCAAAGAATGAGTCAAAACTTAGTTTTAGTTCTCCTGTAAAGCATTTCGGATCTCTTGATTTGAAATCTCGGTGATACCGAAGCAGCTTTTGGAACCTAAACTAGTGAACTTCGATCGAGACCGAGTCACAGTTCGTGGCACCGAGACTGCTAGGGTTTCACAAAGAATTGAACTCGGTCACACCGATTTGCAATTCCCGGTCAGATCGAGAATCACATGTGCAATGGCCTTAGCCAAATCGGTGGAACCGATTTCAACAACTCGGTTGGTCCGAGATGGTTTCGGCAGAAACCTAACCCTAAATTTTCAATCCACATCTAAACTACGGAGTGATTTCACTGGATAGAGTGGTCTCAATCGTGGCAAGATACATGGCAAAACAATGTGCTAGGAATCGGAGTGAGATTAGCACAAAGATCAAGTCCATACCCTAAGTGCGGCGATGGACACCTTTCTGGCGACAACGGTGGAGACGATCTCTGTGGGCCGGCGGAGACCCGGCGGGAGGCGGTGGCGATGAGGAGGACGATCCGGAGACCCGGGGAGGCAGAACCTGCAGCTGGCGTGGGCGAAGGGGCTCGGAAATTTTTCCAAATTTTGGCACGGGATATATATAGCACGACCATCGGTGTGGCCGAGTGGAACAACTTCGGTGGCACCGAGATGCACTCTTGCAAGCGATTCTGCAACTCGGTGTGACCGAAAAGTTCAAATCGGTTGCACTGAGATTGAAAACCTAGATCAACTTAGTGATCTCGGTATGACCAAAAGCAGACGAATCGATCGGACCGAAGCGCACAAAGAAGTTTTGGAAGTTTAAGTCTATGACGAATCGGGGACTCGAGTGCTCCTCACCACGCAGTGGTTTGAATCTTACTTGATCAAACTTTGTGATGTAGCATGAATAGAATTTGAGATGAGAAAAGCATAGATAGCTAGAGAAGGTTCTTAGGCATTCTTGTCCATCCACTTGGCAAAAGAAAAAGGAACCAAACAATCAAAGCAACAAGTGGATGTCCTCGAATGAGTAAATTATGCAACCAACATGCTCACACAATAAAATGGCAAATGAAATATGTGGCAAAGCATGCACAACCAATTCTAGCATCTATCAAGCAATTGGCGATGACTAGGTCATCTATATATGAGTATATTGACTTAGGAGTCAAATGAGAACATTTGATCATAGGTCATACTCATCGTTTAAGCACAAGTGGGGTTACCACTTTTACATAAAAGCGTTGTTGTGTTCACACCATTAGAGTTGCTTTAGCTCACTTCTTAGAGTAAAGCTCCCCCAGATGTGAGATCCCCTAAGAGGGATGAACTAACCTTGGGCTTTGTCGATGATGACTTCATGTAGGTGTTGAAGATGTGGATACTCAATGTTGATGTAGATCATTTGGAGCAATCCTTTGGAGTGAGTTGCACTTTCAATACCTACACGGGTTAGTCCCACAAGGAACAAACAAGGATATCCATAGACATAGAGTTATGCACACACAAGATGATGTCTATGAAAGCATTAGGTTACCTTGTCCCTTGTCTTACCAACAAGAGGGTTTGTGACTCCTTGAACTAGTGCAAAATGTGGAAGTTGATTGCACTTGTTCTTGCCAAAATGATAAGAGTGAAGTATGTTGGCGGAGTCACCCTCAAGAACTCTCTAGTTCTTCTTCTTCTGGATCCACACCATCTTGATAGGAATCCTCGGAGTCGTAGTTGTACTTGATGAAGTAGAACTTGATGTAGTCTTGGGAACCCACTTGACCAAGGCCTTAGGTGCTTCTTCAAATGCATCAATTTCCTCTTGAAGCTTATCCTTGCCTTTTTGCTTGTGGTCTTGTGGTGGAAGATCATCTTGAGCTTGTGTCCCTTTGAAGGAAGTAGGATCATACTTCTCTTGTTGAGGAACAAACTTCGTCTTGGGGTATTGATCTTCTTCCCACTCAACTCCATTGGCATTGAACTTTTGTTCAAAACCAACACCTTGGTTCTTCCGGTGCCTTCCTTGCTTGCGTACAATTTCCTCGAATTGCTTACTCCCGGCAAGGCTCTTGTAAACACCTTCATCTATAATTCCATTCAATAAGCTATTTTCTTGCTCAAGTGTAACTTGGCTAAGAGAATCATTAGTGGAATCAAGAGAACTACTAGAAGCAACAACATTGGATTTAGCATGATTATTGTTACTACTAGAGGAAGAACCTTTCTTATTCTTGTTAGTAGACTTGACTTGAGGCATGTAAGTGGATAAGAGTAAACGCTTGGCAATGTAAGAAGAACTTTTCTTGTGAAGATCATCATTGATTGCCTTTAAGAAGTCATGCTCTTGCTCAAGGTTGAGCTTTTCAAAACGTAATTTCTCATGAGTCCTCAAAAGTTCTCGATGATCTCCTAAGATAGTTTCATGAGCTAACTTAAGAGTGTTTAGTTCTTTAGTTAGAAACTCAATCTTCTCCTTATCATTGTCATTCGTTTTATCTTGATTAGCATGATTAATTGACGTTTCATCATGGTATTCATCACTAGAGTTGTCAACAAGTAAATCATCATCACCTAACAAGTCATCTTCATCACTATTAAAATCAACATACTCGGGGTGTGATACCTTTGGGCCTTTAGCCATGAAGCATCTTCCAAGTCCTTCATTTGGTGAATCAAATATGTCGTAGGAGTTGGTTGACACAAGTGCTAGACCGGCAACACCTTCATCTAGAGTATATTCTGAGTCGGAGTGATAGCTTCTCTCGGAGTGATTGTCGAGTCGGGCGGATACCCATTCACCAACATGAGCTTGATGTCTTCGTTTTGTGTAGCTCCTTGATGACTTGTCCTTCCTTTCCGGATCCTTGCTTCTCTGGGATGTTCTTCGTTCATAACGATAATCTCTACTCCTTCTCTCTCTTGATGGTGATTCTTCTCTTCTACTTCTTCTTTTTGAAGAATCTTCTCTTCTCTTGTAGGGTGTCGTACACTCATTAGAATAGTGTCCGGGTCTTCCACAATTGTAGCAATTTCGCTCTCGACTAGAAGATCTTTTGTCATTGTAGGACCTTGACTTGGAACTTCTTTCTTTGCTTCTACTCTTGTAGAACTTGTTGAAGTTCTTCACCATTAGGCTCAATTCTTCATTGAAGGTCTGTTTCTCACTTGATGATTTGGGAGCTTCACATGAGGCTTTGTAAGCACCACTTGACTTGTTATGGAGCTCCTCCTTATCCTTGAGTGACATCTCATGAGCAACAATTATTCCAATGACTTCCGTTGGCTTGAGATCTTTGTAATTGGGCATCATTTGGATCAATGTGCATACGGTATCATATTTTCCGTCCAAAGCTCTTAGGATCTTCTTGATGATGAATCTGCCGGTCATCTCTTCACTTCCTAAGCCGGCGATCTCATTTGTGATAAGAGCAAGCCTAGAGTACATTTCAGCGACACCTTCACCATCCTTCATTTTGAACTTGTCAAGCTGACTTTGAAGCACATCCAACTTGGATTCCTTGACGGAGTCGGTACCCTCGTGCATATCAATCAAAGTATCCCAAATTTCCTTTGCATTCTCAAGATGGCTGATTTTGTTGAATTCTTCGGGGCATAATCCGCTGAAGAGGATATCACAAGCTTGAGCATTGTATTGCAGCATCTTCAACTCTTCTGCGGTAGCTTCACGGTTCGGTTCTCTCCCATCAAAGAATTCACCTTGCAAGCCAATACACACAATAGCCCAAACGGCGGGGTTATGTCCAAGAATATGCATTTTCATCTTATGCTTCCAACTAGCAAAATTAGTACCATCAAAGTAAGGACCTCTACAGTGGTAACTTCCCTCGCTAGACGCCATACTGTCCTAGGTTGCACCAATATCATTTCTTCACATATGCCATGTCCCTTTGCTTGTTACATGATTCACTTGATTGCCTCACACATGATGAACAATTGCTCTTTATATTGTGTTGAGTGCCACACTATATTCACTACACCCTATGCATATTATGCTTGGATTGTCTTGCACTTGACCCATGTGTTTAGACATCTCATCTTATTTGGTGTTGTGAATGATTCCTATGCCTACCATCGACCATTTGTCGGCGCTTTATGCATGATTGCTATGATCTTGAGGTAGATACTTATTCTCTTGTCACACATATTTGCATCACTACCTCACGTTTACATGCTTGTTTCCATGATGACCTTGATTTTGCTCAATTCATATGCTTACATGCCATGTCACAATCCTTTGTCACACCATTTGCTATGCTTGATGACGACACTTGTTTGGTGAATCACCTCTTGAATGCTTGGTTTTGCACTAACGATAACCACATTTGTTTTTCCAAGTGTTTGTTGCATTTGCTCCTTTTGAAGGAATCACAAGACGGTGCGACATTGGAGAGTGCCCATTTCGAGCTACTAGACGATGAGTGCTTGGTGTTCGACCACTTGACCGCAGCACCGCCATCTCTTTCCCATGGTGATTTGGTTTTCGATCCGAGGTCGGATCTTTTCCAAGGGAGGGATGATGCGGAGCATCCCACGGTCATCACCATGTCAAGAGTCCGTTTGGCAAGTGACATGTGCGACCTCTACTTTTCATACATAAAGGTGAATCTTCTCCTTTACGTGCTCGCTTGACCCCTTCGAGGATGGTATACTACTTGACACTCCACTCGTGTGTGCATGCATAGGTATGGCGGAGCTTCACGGACGACGAGGAGGAGTGCAAGCGCCAAGGAACACCTACACCATCCGCGAGAAGCACGGAACGTGAAGCGCAAGAAGAAGAGCTGGCGAAGAAGCTCCAGCCACCGGACGATCGTTGGGTCCGGACGTCCGACGCCTGAAGATCCACCGGACGACCGGCCCGGTCCGGACGACCGGCGATCCCGCACCCGAGCCAAATGAGCGGACGTCCGACCGCCTCCGGACGTCCGACCGACGCGCGCCCGAACCAAATCTACGGACGTCCGAAGACCTCCGGACGTCCGGACCCTTTCGAGCCTCCGGACGACCGGTGACCTCCGGACGTCCGGCGCTGTGTTGACCCGTTTGGGGCCGCAGCCCTTGTACCCCTTCGCCCCTAGACTATATATACTCTTTCTTCCCCACCTTTCTAGGGTTAGCAAAGGATTAGCTCATATTTGTGTGAGAGCTTTGCTCATCCACTTGGTTACTTCTCCTCGGAGATCAGGACCTCTACGGAGAAGATTCCCAAGCGGATTCAAGACCCCCTTCTAGGGTGGACCCATCAAGACCTCCTCTTGGAGAAGAACGGCTACTCGTGTATCTTTACCTTTATTGTTCTTGAATCTTGTGCCACTCTATGTGTTCCTCGATCTAGCACTTGTGTGATTGATCTCTTGTCGGTTGAGTGACTTCTCTCTCGTGTTCCCCGTGTTTTCCCTCTTATTCTTCCGTGTGTTCTTCGTGATTCACCGTAGGATCCGCTCCAACGTGAATGATCGTCCACATAGGGTTCCGCCCTACATCATCTATGGTATCATGAGCCACGTTGATCACGTTTTGGAGCCCCTACCCCGTGTTTTCTAGCTTGATTTTGTTGTGTTCTTCCCCAATTTCGAAAATCCCCACCAAAAATAGCCCCAAATCTTTTTTGTGATTTGTTAGTTTGATGAAGTTTTGTTGATTTTGATCCATGGATTTGCTTGGTTTCGAGTGGATCTAGCATTTCCCCAAGTTTCCCCACTTTCCATCCACAAAATCTCCTCAATTTTGATCCCAAAATCCCAAAATTCCGCCCAAATTCGCGTCCCGAAACTCGCATCTCGCGTTGACCCTGACCCACCGGACGACCGGCGATATTCACGGACGTCCGGAGCCCTGAAACGACCGGACGTCCGGCCTTTTCCGGACGGCCGGAACCCCTAACCGAACTGAATTTACGGATGTCCGACCATTTCCGGACGTCCGTAACCTGTAGTTTCAGACTTCGGCTGATTCTTGTTTCGGCCGTAACTAATTCATCCGAACTCCGATTTTGATGTTCTTTAGCTAGTTTTGAAGCTATTGACATCCTCCTTCCCACAAAAATACCACCAACACAATTTGACTCCATCAAATGTTTGAAAATTTGGCAAGTTTGCCTAGGCCCTCCTCCATATCATCCACATAGCCTCCACCGACTTCCGCAACCTAACCAATTTTGTTCCTCATGGTTGTTTGAGTTGTGATTCGAGTCTCCTAAGGTGTTTCGGCTACTTAGGGACGGTTGCTTCTTCATCAACCACCACCGCCATTTACGCATAGGCTTGCCCACCATACACTTCCACCACCCCAACTTAACCCAATTTTGTTTGTGTTGAGAGTTGTGTCTCCTAAGGTGTTTAGGCTTGCAACTCCGAAACCGTGTATAGCCCATCATTCCACTTCCACATCGCCAAGTGCAAACCATCACCGCTTTCCGCTACCACCATTTAACTTGTGCCTTTGGAGATTTTGAGTTGTGGTTTTTTTCCGTTTCCTAAGGTGTTTCGGCTACTTAGGGACGAGTCTCCATCATCTTGGTATCTACATCAAGAACACCGCCACTCATCATCGCAGCGACGGTAACCTCGACGACACCATTGTATATTTCCCCTTGCAAATTGCATTGATAACCTCTAGCCCATTTTGCGTCACTGGCCTATCGAGACTAGCCATTTGAGTATTGTCGGGCCACGTTACTTGTGCACATTAGTAATCTACACCATCCATTGCATACATACCATATCATATTGGTATCATATCTTGTGTCGCAATATCGTTCCCGCATATACACAATAACTATCTTGGTTTGTGCATTGTGCAATAGTGGCCATACAATAAAAAAAAAGAAGAATAAGCTTTTAAGCAAAAAGAGAAAGAGCAAAGAAGCTTGTAAGCAAGTGCCATAGCATCATACCACATCGCATATAAGATTGTCATATCCGATCATCTTGGATCATTGTGTGAGAAACACCGGGAACCATACATACATAGCATACTTGGGATAGAGAGTTTATCCATTTTGCATCTTATAGGTTGTGCACAAGTGTCGTATCCGCCTATTGAGCAATCGTGCTAAGCGTCTCTCTTGAATTGTGCAACACGAGCGTTTTGGTGGATTCCACATTTTGAGCTCATTCCTTGGTTGCACGACCCCATTTATCTATCCGTGTGTGTGTTTCCGTGTGCCATTCTTTGCTATTGGTCTACTTGTTTAAACTTGCGAATTTGTGAATCTCTTTCAACATTATTGACTCTTGCTAACATTTTGCATCAAATTTTTGTGCCACTATCCTCACCGAGCTCTACCATAAGCTTTACTTGATAGGTGTGAGTGAACAAGTCCGGTACCAATTCCACTATTCTTTCATCACACATTGAGTGAAGCAGGATACATCCTCAACTTTGGGAAAAGGTAACTTGGTATTGTTTATCTCATTTCCTACTCACCTCTACTCGAGTCTTGTGATGGATAGGCAAGGCATTTCACCTTCGGTCTACAACAACAACGACGAGTTCGATGCCATGAACAACAACTCCGACGCCAAGATGCAAGCTCAAATGGAGGAGATCAAAGCCCTCATCAAGTCCTACAAGCGATCTTCCTCATCTTGAGAAGGCGGCTCAAGAGCACATGCTTCCGTGCTACCATCTCTGGCAAGATCACATCGGCATCGACACCATCACCACCACGAACGTGAAGGTCATGAGCTCAACACCAACAACCGCTCAACGACTTCACCATCTCCTTTGGCATCTTCGCCAAGCGACTTCAAGGCATCTTCGCCTACGGACATACGGCATCTTCGCCAACAAGCACCTCAAGACTACGCTCAAGAGAAGCTCCCCAAGCTCAAGTCCGCGACTTCCCACGAGCTACTACGACATCGACATCGACCATGCAATTCCTTTCTATGGGACTCACGAACCCGAGGAGTATCTCGAGTGGGGCGTTTAATGGGCGACTACCTCAAGCTACATCACGTTCCTCCGAAGATCAAGTGAAGTGCGCCACAAGAAACTTCCACGACTACGCCTCGACATGGTGGCTTCACACACCTTGAGCACTACGACATGAGTTGGCCCAAGGCAGAAGAGAGCTTTTACGGCGAGTTTGTGCCTCCAACCTACACGGAACAACTTCGGCGCCAATTGGAGAACACCACCCAAGGATCCAAGTCCGTCGACAAGTACTTCAAGGAGATGAAGATTGCCTTCTGCGACGAGCCAGCGTGGGCGACCCCATTTCGATGAAGTTCCACTTCATGATGGGATTGCACAACGACATCTCCAAGACCATCTTCCTCGAGAACTACAAGTCCATTGGCGACTACTACATTGGTGCTCTCAAAGGCGGAACAAGAACTCATGAAGGCCAAGGCTTCTCCACCCCAAGCACACTTCAGCGACCAAGCTCTACGACAAGCATGAGGCTAGTACCACCAAGATGTCCAAGCCCGACAAGCTCCAAGATGATGCTCCCAAGTGCAACTTCACCGCCATCCCACTTTGTGGCATTGATGATGCCGAGTCTACCTTGACTCTTTTTCAAGATGGTGCGGCGACAAGTACAACTACGGAGACCTTCAAGGACCAAGCTTTGGAGGCAAGCGACAAGGTGGCGAGCAAGTATGATGCTTCCATCTTAGGAGGCGAGAGTGATGTTGTGCCATATTCGGCCTTCATCCACGACGAGAGTGATGTTGAGCCATCTTGGCCTTCATCCACGGCGAGAGCGATGATGTGCCATCTTGACCTTCATCCACGACAACGACTACGAGACGGTTGAGCATGGGATTTTTCCCTTCGACCCACGGCGACGTCCGATGACTTGTGTGACTTTTGCAACCATATTGCGAGTTTGAGTGACTTCACCACTAGCCCCATACATGATGAGCTGCCACAAATCCCATGTGAGGAGAGCCACAACCACCACTTGTGTGAGATGAGCGACTCCACCATACGTGAGTTTGAGTGCACCTACCTTGAGGGAGTGAGTGAACCACCACATAGAGAGATTGAGGCCACTTTGATTTCTAACAACTTGACCTCTACCTCTATTGTGTCTTCTCATTTGGTGCTAGGTCCCATTTATGATGACGCCACGATCCTCGGCGACTTACTCGTCCTCCCTTTGGACAAGGCGATGGCCATGGTGGAATATGATGCACCCCCCACATGCTTCCATCAAGATGATGATATTGACCACCATTTGGTATTTCCCACCTCACCTACACCACTTGAGTGGAATGAACAAGGTAACAAAGGTGACGGTGATGCTCTAGTCCCACTAGTGGACATTCTTGAGATTGATTGCTTGCATGATGTTGATCCACCTAGTACCATGCTTCATGCTAGTATGATTTCCCCATGTGATGATTTGCCCATTTATGATGAATATGATGATTCTCATGTGGAGTCTATTAGTTGTGATGCCATGTTACATAGGATTTCTTGTGACAATTCTTTAGGTCACATCATGTTTGCTAATCCGCTTGACTTGTCATATGCTATGCATGAGATCGATCATATGTCTTATTGCAATCTCTTCATAGTGATTATGCATATGCCATTAAATAAACCCAATTTGCACATATGGCATAGATGACAAGCCCATGGTTATTGGCATTTGTTTTTCTTGTGATGATATTGATATGCTCCTTTGCATCATTTATCTCATATGCCATGCCATGCCCACCTAGCTTCGGATATGCATTGTTTTGGATGTTGTCCATTTTCTCCAAATGATGTTTACAATATTGCTCATGAGGAGACCCCCATAGTTTCCTCATACATGTTAGGAGATTTTGATCCATCCCATCCATTGCATGATCCCAATAGTTATGCGCACCATATGCTCCCCATGAACAAACATGCCATTGATGTGCCATATACTTGCATTCTCAATTTGTGTCCCCATCGTGTCATACATAATAACTATTCTTTCATGATGGATGACATGTTCTTATACCATGCATCAAATTTCTTTGAGCGATGCTTATCTCGTGCTAACTCACACGGGCACATACACATCATGATGGATGATGTGTACATTTACCACGCGCACAATTTCTTTGGTTTGTGTCTCTTTTGTGTAGGTACCCATGAATACTTGTCAAACTCGCAATCCCACAAGTTGACAAAAGCAGGCTCTAGAGAACAGCGATGATTTGGGATCTCATGGATGGTCTTTCCCACGCTCTCTTCGCGCATAGACTTCGCGCATTTCTTCTACATGGCCCTCACTTGGCTATGGGTTATTGTTCATTACATATCATATGCCCATCTTGCCATGTTCACTTTGCATCATATGCTCATTCCTATGCTTTTGACATGCAATTGTGACCCATGCTTTGCATTACACATGATAATTGATTCTAGTACTTGTATGTGTATTTGCAAGCTTTGTGGAGATATCACTTGTTATTGCCATGTTCTATTCATGACCCATTCCTATGATGATACTTTCATCTTGCTTTGTGTTCGTGCTTGTGATATGTCATGTGCATTCCCTATGCCTATTATTTGCTCACATGACATGATTGCCATGATTTACTCTAGTGTGTTGCATCTTCGCTCCACTAGTTTGCACGACATGATTGATATGCTCGCTTGTCTTGCATCACCCATGATTCATTCTTGTTCATTTCATGCGATTGATGACAACCATTTCCATGCTTTGCACATGATTGTTATTGCTTCTTGTCACATATCTCCATATGTTGCCTCTCTCATGCTAGATGATTTGACATGTATTGAGTGCAACAATGATTCTAGTCTTGCTAATGAGATTGCCCCCATAGCATTCTCGCACATGATTGGAGCTTTTGACATATTTCTCGTGAAGCATGCTTGTCTTACTTCTTTGCACCATATACCTAGTGCCATGAATATAGCCATTGTTGCATCATATTATTCATGCACTTGTGCTTCTAATGGTTATGTGCAAAGATGAGAACCATCATGATGGATGATGAGTTCATCTACCATGCGCATACATTCTTTGTTTTGTTTTGTGCATGTGTAGGATACTTGGACTTTGTGTCGACTTCCACTTCACGTGAGTTGACCATTCGAGCTCTTGAGAGCGAGCCTCATACATTCTACCACGAATCGCTTCTACACCGCATTTGCTTCCACTTCGCATTGTGAAGAATGCACAAGGACACGCCTTCAAGGTGACATCCTTCTTGAGCTTGGATATTGTGGATCATACTTCATGTGTTGCTTGCACCATTTGCATGCATGTGCGAGATATTGCTTTCACCCATGGCTTCCACATTTCCATGCTTCATGATATATATACCTTGTGTGTTGCATCCAATTCTTGGACTACTTGCTACTATCATATGGTTGGTTGCACCAATATCATTTCTTCACATATGCCATGTCCCTTTGCTTGTTACATGATTCACTTGATTGCCTCACACATGATGAACAATTGCTCTTTATATTGTGTTGAGTGCCACACTATATTCACTACACCCTATGCATATTATGCTTGGATTGTCTTGCACTTGACCCATGTGTTTAGACATCTCATCTTATTTGGTGTTGTGAATGATTCCTATACCTACCATCGACCATTTGTCGGCGCTTTATGCATGATTGCTATGATCTTGAGGTAGATACTTATTCTCTTGTCACACATATTTGCATCACTACCTCACGTTTACATGCTTGTTTCCATGATGACCTTGATTTTGCTCAATTCATATGCTTACATGCCATGTCACAATCCTTTGTCACACCATTTGCTATGCTTGATGACGACACTTGTTTGGTGAATCACCTCTTGAATGCTTGGTTTTGCACTAACGATAACCACATTTGTTTTTCCAAGTGTTTGTTCCATTTGCTCCTTTTGAAGGAATCACAAGACAGTGCGACATTGGAGAGTGCCCATTTCGAGCTACTAGACGATGAGTGCTTGGTGTTCGACCACTTGACACGGCACCGCCATCTCTTTCCCATGGTGATTTGGTTTTCGATCCGAGGTCGCATCTTTTCCAAGGGGAGGGATGATGCGGAGCATCTCTACGGTCATCACCATGTCAAGAGTCCGTTTGGCAAGTGACACGTGCGACCTCTACTTCTCATACATAAAGGTGAATCTTCTCCTTTACGTGCTCGCTTGACCCCTTCGAGGATGGTATACTACTTGACACTCCACTGCGTGTGCATGCATAGGTATGGCGGAGCTTCACGGACGGCGAGGAGGAGTGCAAGCGCCAAGGAACACCTACACCATCCGCGAGGGAAGCACGAAACGTAAGCGCAAGAAGAAGAGCTGGCGAAAAAGCTCCGACCACCGGACGACGGTTGGGTCCGGACGTCCGGCGCTGAAGATCCACCGGACGGCCGGCCCGGTCCGGACGACCGGCGATCCGCACCGAGCCAAATGACCGGACGTCCGACCGCCTCCGGACGTCCGACCGACGCTACCGAACCAAATCTCTGGACGTCCGAAGACCTCCGGACGTCCGGACCCTGTCGAGCCTCCGGACGACCGGTGACCTCCGGACGTCCGACGCCTGTGTGTTGACTTCGTTTGGGGCCGCAGCCCTTGTACCCCTTCGCCCCCTAGACTATATATACTCTTTCTTCCCCACCTTTCTAGGGTTAGCAAAGGATTAGCTCATATTTGTGTGAGAGCTTTGCTCATCCACTTGGTTACTTCTCCTCGGAGATCAGGACCTCTACGGAGAAGATTCCCAAGCGGATTCAAGACCCCTTCTAGGGTGGACCCATCAAGACCTCCTCTTGGAGAAGAACGGCTACTCGTGTATCTTTACCTTTATTGTTCTTGAATCTTGTGCCACTCTATGTGTTCCTCGATCTAGCACTTGTGTGATTGATCTCTTGTCGGTTGAGTGACTTCTCTCTCGTGTTCCCGTGTTTTCCCTCTTATTCTTCCGCGTGTTCTTCGTGATTCACCGTAGGATCCGCTCCAACGTGAATGATCGTCCACATAGGGTTCCGCCCTACATCATGGTGCTATCGTACATCCACGTTGATGGAGACTTCAACCCACGAAGGGTAGCAGTTCTGTGAGTCCACGGAGGGCTCCACCCACGAAGGGTCCACGAAGAAGCAACCTTGTCTATCCTACCATGGCCGTGGCCCACGAAGGACTTGCCTTTACAAACTCCTTGGTTCAACTCCACAATCTTGTCGGAGGCTCCCAAGTGACACCTAGCCAATCTAGGAGACACCACTCTCCAAGAAGTAACAAATGGTGTGTTGATGATGAACTCCTTGCTCTTGTGCTTCAAATGATAGTCTCCCCAACACTCAACTCTCTCTCATAGGATATGGATTTGGTGGAAAGAAGATTTGAGTGGAAAGCAACTTGGGGAAGGCTAGAGATCAAGATTCATATGGTAGGAATGGAATATCTTGGCCTCAACACAAGTGTAGGTGGTTCTCTCAGAAAATGTAGGTTGGAAGTGTAGGTTTGTTCTGATGGCTCTCTCCATGAATGAAGAGGAGGTGGAGGGGTATTTATAGCCTCCACACAAAATCTAACCATTACACACAACTTGCCAATCTCGGTGGGACCGAATTGATAAACTCGGTCGGACCAATTCAGCAAATCTAGTGACCGTTAGGCTTTTCGGTGGGACCGACATGCAACTCGCTAGGACCGCTATGGTTAGGGTTAGGGCATAACGTAATCTCGGTGAGACCGATTACACAAACTCGGTGAGACCGATTTTGGTAATAAGCTAACCAGAGAGTTGGTCAGGTAAACTCGGTGGGACCGATTCACTCATTTCGGTGAGACGAAATGTTACAAAAGGAAACAAAGAGTTTACATTGCAATCTCGGTGGGACCGATCGCTCATCTCGGCGGGACCGAAGCGTTCTGAAAGGGAAGCAGAGAGATTACAATCCATCTCGGTGAGACCGAGATCCCTATCGGTGAGACCGATTGCCTAGGGTTTGTGGTAGTGGCTATGACATCTGAACTTCGGTGGCCCCAAGCGGAAAGAATCGGTGGGGCCGAGTTTGACTTTTGGTTTAGGTCATATGTGGATGTGAGAAAGTAGTTGAGGGCTTTGGAGCATATCACTAAGCATTTTGAGCAAGAGCCTCATTAAGCAACACCTCATCCGTCCTTGATAGTAGTGGCTTTTTCTATAGACTCAATGTGATCTTGGATCACTAAAATAGAAAATGTAGAGTCTTGAGCTTTGAGCTTGAGCCAATCCTTTTGTCCTTAGCATTTTGAGGGGTCCACTTTTCTCATCCATGCCATGACAATCATTGAGCTTTCCTGAAATATTAATCTTGAAATAGCATTAGCTCAATGAGCTATATGTTGTTAGGAATTACCAAAACCACCTAGGGATAGTTGCACTTTCATTATGCGTCAAGTACAAGAGCTGCTCGACAAAGGATATATCTGTCGAATCTCTTAATCCTTTTGTTGTTCCTATTATACTAGTGCCTAAAAAGGATGGTACGTCGCGTATGTGTGTTGATTGTAGAGGCATTAATAATATTACTATTCGTTATCGTCATCCTATTCATAGGCTAGATGATATGCTTGATGAATTGAGTGGCTCTACAATATTCTCCAAAGTTGATTTGCGCTAGATGATATGCTTGATGAATTGAGTGGCTCTACAATATTCTCCAAAGTTGATTTGCGTAGTGGATACCATCAAATTCGTATGAAACTGGGAGATGAATGGAAAACAACATTTAAAACTAAGTTTGGTTTATATGAGTGGTTAATCATGCCTTTTGGGTTAACTAATGCACCTAGTACTTTCATGACACTAATGAGCGAAGTTTTACGTGCTTTCATTGGACGCATTTGTGCTAGTCTATTTTGATGATATCTTGATTTATAGCAAATCTTTGGAAGAAAAATTGGAACATTTACGCGGTTGTTTTTATTGCTCTACGTGATGCACGTTTGTTTGGTAACCTTGGGAAGTGCACCTTTTGCACCGACCGAGTCTCTTTTCTTGGCTATGTTGTTAATCCACAGTGAAATGAAGTTTACAAAGCAAAGATTGAATCTATTGAGAATTGGCATGACAAAACGGTCACACAAGTGAGGAGTTTTCTTTGACTCGTTGGTTTCTATAGGCGTTTTGTGAGAGATTTTAGCACCATTGCTGCACCTCTCAATGAGGTTACAAAGAAGGATGTGCCTTTTGTTTGGGGTACCGCATAGGAAGAAGCCTTCACGGTATTGAAAGGTAAGTTGACACATGCTCCTTTACTCCAACTTCCTGATTTTAATAAGACTTTTGAGCTTGAATGTGATGCTAGTGGAATTGTATTAGGAGGTGTGTTATTACAAGATGGCAAACCTGTTGCATCCTTTTACGAAAATTGAGTGGGCCTAGTCTGAATTATTATAATTATGATATAGATTTATATGCTCTTGTTCGGACTTTAGAGAAATGGCAACATTATTTATGGCACAAAGAATTTGTTATACATTCTGATCATGAATCTTTGAAACATATTAAAGTCAAGCTAAACTGAATCGTAGACATGCTGAATGGGTTGAATTCATTGAGACTTTCCCTTATGTCATTAAACACAAGAAGGGTAAAGAAAATGTTATTGCTGATGCATTGTCTCGTCACTATACTATGCTTTCACATCTTGACTTCAAAATATTTTGGCGTGAAGAAGATGGAGCATATACTTGCTACACATTTCTTTTGGCCAAAGATGAGACGGGATGTTGAGCGTTTTGTTGCTCGCTGCACTACATGTCAAAAAGCTAAGTCACGACTCAATGGTCATGGTTTATATATGCCTTTGCCTGTACCTAGTGTTCCTTGGGAGGATATATCTATGGACTTTGTTTTATGTTTACCTTGAACAAAGAAGGGGAGGGATAGCATATTTGTTGTCGTGGATAGATTCTAAATGGCACACTTTATACCATGTCATAAAAGCGATGATCTTTGTTAATGTTGCTGATTTGTTTTTGGTGAAATTATTAAACTTGCATGGTGTGCCAAATACTATTGTTTTAGATCGTGTTACTAAATTTCTTAGCCACTTCGGAGATGTTTATGGGCTAAGTTGGGGACTAAAGCTGCTTTTAGTACTACTTGTCACCCCCCAAAGCGATGGTCAAACTGAAGTAGTCAATAGAACATTGTCTACTATGCTTAGGGCTGTTTTGAAGGATAATAAGAAAATGTGGGAAGAATGCTTGCCTCATATTGAATTTGCTTATAATCGTTCGTTGCATTCTACTACTAAGATGTGCCCTTTTGAAATTGTGTATGGTTTCCTACCTCATGCAACCATTGATATGTTGCCTCTTCCATCTTCGGAGAAGGTTAATTTTGATGCTAAACAATGTGTTGAATTGATCTTAAAAATGCATGAGTTAACTAGGAAAACATTGAGCATATGAATGCTAAATATAAACTTGCTGAAGATAAGGGTAGAAAACGTGTTGTCTTTGCACCTGGAGATCTTGCTTGGTTACATTTGCGTAAGGATAGATTTCCTGATTTGCGCAAATCAAAGCTAATGCCACGTGCTGATGGTCCAATTAAGGTGTTAGAGAAAATAAATGATAATGCATATAAACTTGAGCTGCCTGCAGATTTTGGGGTTAGTCCCACTTTTAACATTGCAGATTTGAAGCCTTATTTGGGTGAGGAAGATGAGCTTCCGTCGAGGCGACTTCATTTCAAGAAGGGGAGGATGATGAGGACATCAATACCATTGTTACACCCACAGCCCCTACGCTACATATACTGGACCAATTACTAGGGCTCGCATGACGCCAATTAAATTTTCAGTACTTTCGTTTCTTGGTAATGATTCTAATGTTCATGAGAATATGATCTTTGCCTAAATTGGATACATTTGTTTTGCTTACAAATGAAGGGCCTGTCATGGATAAGAGGGATGAACACTGGAGCAAGACCAAGCATGGAGAGGATGGCATGCGCAAGGGGAACAAGAACGGAGTTACAAGTGATGATTTCAGGACTTTGAAGCCACCATAATGAGTGCATGAAGCATTGGACGAAATATACAAGATGCCACTTCATAAATTTCGTCAAACAGCTATTCTAGGTGCCGCGTCACCTTATTATTGGGCCAGGCCCATGCAATTTCGAAATACATAAGTATAGGCTGTTTTTAGAGCCTGTATGTGTGGGCAAACAAGAGATAGGGTTGGTTTCGGACCCGTTCCCCAAGGGCCACGTAATTCCACCCCTCTTCCTCCATATATACAGCCCTTGGGCACCGTTTAGACTTTGGGTTTTGTTTAGATTAAAAGTTTGCCATAGCTGCAACTTCACAGACTTCATTTGTGTTCAACGACTGCACAAAGGCGTCCACAGAACCCCACCTTGATCAATAAAGCTTTCCTCTTATATTCGCAATATCCATATTGCAATCTTAGTTTCTTGCTTGTTCTTCGTTTGCCTGCAGGAAACAGACCTTCGTAGTCAGGTTGATCGTGCTCCGGCGTGGTCAACAACCTCTCGGAGTTGGTTTAGCGATTGCTAAGGCGCGACGTCCTCGGACGTTCGTAGTCGGGTCGTCAAAGTCGACTTCCTCCAAATGATAGCCACCATCTCACCGAAAGACGGGACACCTTTGCCTCTATCACTACACTTTTATACTCCTATGAAACTACATTTTTTGAAGTGCTAAAAATAGATCTCTAGAATTCATAAAATACTTCATATGCTCAATCTTGCAAATCTGAAATTCAAAAGACATTTATCTCTGAAAGTACTCTCAAAATACACAACAAAAAACACAATTCACAACCTGCAAATCACCGATAACCCTAAGCTTCTCCCCGACAATTCTGACTTTGCCTGGACTATTGGGGTCAGAGCGCATGATCCCCTCCTATTCCTCGGCGGCAGACAGCCGCCCCGTGAGACGATGTGAACGGCGAGGGAGAGGATGGCGGGGAAGCGTAGTCGGGCCAACTGCTTTTCTCCTCTTACAGTTGGGTTCGGTCGACGAAGACTCCACCAGCTCGCTCTGGCACGACACCCTCACAAACGGCTCCCTGTAGATGCTCAATCCTTCAATCTTTGGTGGATGCTCCATCTGGGATCGATACTCCCACCACCGCTCCTTCACGGCCGGATTCGGTGAATCTGTTTGCTCCATGGCCCAGAGGAGCCGCTCTATGTACTCCCGCGCGACTCCTTCGGGAAATGTCGCTTTTCGCTTCTGCGAGATATTTGGCCATGGATGTCACCGCCACCGCTAGTTGGTCCTTGTTGTCAAACCAAGATCAGATCTCCAACATCCTAGCTAGCTTCACAGTGGTCGCCATTCTGCGATCCTCACGTATCAGTTGTACTCCTCCATCAATCTACTTCTCCTGACACCTTCACTCGCCGGTGGTGGTTTTTGAATGGAAGGGGAGAGGAGCAGCGCTGGTTTTGGATTAGAACGGGAGAGGAGCGACGCTAGTTTTGGATTGGAACATGAGAGGAGGGGCGGTGGTTTTGAAATGGAACAGGAGAGGAGCGGCGCTGGATTTAGATTGGAACAGGAGAGGAGCGGCAGTGGTTTAAGGGGAGAGGAGCGACGCTGGTCTTGGAAGTACTTTTTGTTTTGCGTATTTTGGGTCAAAGTTTGACCACGTACTGTATTTGACAAGCAAAATGTGAATGCATGTCACCAAAAATTGTATGGTTTGGTTCGTATCTGAATGTACTTTCAAATTATATTATTTTTGCAACGTATAACATATATTTATTTGTGAAAATCATGGTCAATTATGACCGAGAATAAAAGGGACACTAGTTAATGTGGGGTCGCTTTCTTAATTGAAGGGTAAATTGATTCTGATTTTGATCCACCACAGCCACAAGTGGCCCTCTCGTCCAATCCTAAATCGCTGCCGTGCGCTCCTCTCCCTCTTCTCCATTGCAAAACCACCTCCTCTCCTCTCCATCATCTCCATTCCAAAACCACCGTCTCGCCTCTCCCTCTTCTCCATTGCAAAACCACCTCCTATCCTCTCCATCATCTCCATTCCAAAACCACCGTCTCGCCTCTCCCTCTTCTCCATTGCAAAACCACCCCCTCTCCTCTCCATCATCTCCATTCCAAAACCACCGTCTCGCCTCTCCCTCTTCTCCATTGCAAAACCACCCCCTCTCCTCTCCATCATCTCCATTCCAAAACCACAGTCTCGCCTCTCCCTCTTCTCTATTTCAAGACCACCGTCTCTCCTCCCATCTTCCAAAGCTAGCACCAGACCACTCAGAAGGACATCTATGCACGGAGGATGCAGCAATGAAGTCGTGCGGATCGCCGTGGCGACAGGCAAAGTTAGCCAGGTTGAAGGAGATCCTTACTTGGTTTGACAATGAGTGGGAGATTTCAAGGACGGTGACGGCCATGTGGAAATGTATGCGAAAGAGCGAGACAGCGGCGATGTACTCCTCGGCGGCAGTCACGCCGCAGTCCTTCAAGTTCATTGAGTATCTCCTCTGGGCGATGGAGGCATGACAGATTCGCCTTGAAATTCAGGCGGAGGTGGTGGGCGTACAGGTCGAAGGTCGAGCACCCAGAGGATAATGAATCGATCGAGTATGGTGTGCCGTTTGTGAGGGTGCAGAGCCAACCGGGGCCACAGGAGTATTCATTCTCTCACCACAAGAGGAGGCCAAATGGCGCGACGTTGTTTTCCCACCGTTCTCCATGGTTCCCTTGACGCTCGCCTCGTTTCGATGGAGGCGGTAGGGATTAAGGTAAGCTTCACACTAACCTAGTCTTCCATCTACTCATACTTACAATCAGTGTGACAGCTAATGAAAATCATGCTTACAACCAGTCTCCGAGTACTATGCCAATCACCCTAAAATAGCTCTGGACCTTTGGGTCAAAGTTGTGACACTGTGTACAAATAAAGAAAAATAGATTGGTGCTTCTTTCAGAAAAAAGAGTACTCCCTAGAAAATTGCCAATATAAGCTACTAGTATTTTGTTAGAGGATTTGCTGCCGAGAATGATCCATCCACAGAGAGCGCCACACATCCCACTGGTGGCGGTGGATGCCAATGCGTGCACGGAGCATGGTTGGTGTCGGTAATTTTTACTTGCCACACCTCGCACTCTGCATATATGCTGGTTCCATCCGTACATTTGTGCAGTTCCACCAAAATGCAGCTGAATAACCCTGTTTCCACAGATAATGAAAAAGCGTGATTACATTATAGTGGCACTAGTTGATGAAACATACACTAAGTAGAAGAAAATATTTCGATAGTATCATAGTATGCCATCTTTGAGGGCGAGATGGGCCTACTGACGCCTCATACTGATGCGCCTCATCTTTGAAATCGACCCAAGTCTCCTCGATACACCTTCTGCCAAAGATGAACATCGGTGTACAGTGAAGTACAAAGAGGGGCCTTGAGACATTCCAATCTCTATTTTGTGTAGATCAACTAAAATTAAGCACCCGGTTTGCAGAAACGCTTAAACATTAATAATGGGACTAGTTGATGAAACATATACTAACAAGGAGAAGCACTTTCTTTATCTACATTGGAAATGAAATGGTAGAGAGGACACTCGCTCTATTTTAACCGTATTATTAATTCATTTTATCAGTGGCACTAGGGTCGAGTAGGTGGCAAACGAAGTGTACCATGCGTCGCAAGGATGGAGGTCGGGGGTGCTTAGACTGGGATGCTAAAGCTGTCTCTTTCAGTCCCTATCTCCCCCCCTGATGTTTCTGTGGTAGCATTTGGGTTGTAATCCAAACTTGGTCGAGCTAGTGCTGCGTCCCCCGACCTGCCTAGCTTATGTGGCGAACTTGTCTCCTGCTAGTACTCGATCCGTTCTAGTAGTAGTTACTGTTGCCCATTTACACTTTGAGATGTTGTCGGATAATGGTTCTCTATGGTTGGGTTTCTTTAATGAAATCAGAGGAAACCCCCTCTTTCGATATATAAAAAAAATCAGTGGTACTAACGGTGCCAAAACATTGCCTCAAATTAATAGTGCCACTAGATTAAGGTGCAAAATAATAACATTACTGCTTTATCATGACAGTGCCAAAACAGTAGCACAAGAGCAGATTCAACATGCAGGATCTTTGGCAAACGGCCAGACCAAAAAGGAACATACCTCGTGATGGGAACCATATCTGCAGTCAACGCCATCATAGAAGAGATGACACCAGTCACGAACATGGATGATTTAATTCATGGGACCTTTTGGTGCAGTTCACCTAAAATGAAGCAATGTCCCATGAGCGCAACTTCTTCTTCATTTTTTTAAGAAAAGGGCTCCAACCCCGGTTCCATTTCCATCAGAAAACGAAACCCACAGAGCTTCTTCTTCATTAGTTGCAATAAAATTGAGCAACATCAAGGTTGGTTGTGAAGCTCCTGGAATGTTCAACTATAATTTGGATATCATTTGTGCAGTTCAACTAAGATCAAGCGTGAAATGTATATCTCTGTTTGCACAAAAAATGATACGGGGTTGCCCAATCTTCACGGAGGATCTGCTCTATGTTGCGACTCAATGCCACCTGAAGGGTACAAAGGAAACCCTCGATCCCAACCAACAACGCTATCAGGTAAAGGATAACTAGTGCAACCTGACGAGACTGAAGCTAACTATTGCAAATGCAATAACCAGCGACAAGTATTCGCCCAACCACACTATTAGTTCCAATCCACGCAACCACGCACGAAGTTGGAAGCACGAATCGTCGCCGCCTCAGCAGCTGTTGTAAAATCACAAAGTGAGTTTACCCTCTCACAAGGCAAGATTACAAGAGCTAAGGAGGAAGTGAACTCTCAAACAATATTCTGGTTGCACTTAGCTGACATATGCTGAAATCAAATTGCCAAAGAGTTGTGGCTGAAGTGGGGGAAGGGGTATTTATACTAGGAACAACCCTCCTAGTTTAGGTGTGAAACCGGGCCAAAAGAGGGGCTCAAATTCATGCTAACCAGCTGGTCAAGGGAGCAAACTCATGGAGCCTCGTGCAACAATTAATGCCCTGGACAGCTTGCATTGGAACTCTCATATCCTTTGACTCAGGACTCCAAATGATGCACCGTTTGATTTTCCTGAAAGTAGACTTCATATGCTCACCATTTTGTACTCCCACACATGCTGGATGCTCATATATTTGCGTTGCATGATTCAAGCAAGTTCGGGACGAATTCTGGAACTGCACATGCAACAATAGAGTGTTGAGATGGCTTGCTATTCTTCCTTGCGGTGTAACTAGTCGTCCTTGTCACCAAACAAGGCTTTCATCGAGTTGAAACTTGTTCTCTTCAAACTTGTTGTATGGGCTCCAAAACTTGTTTCTTCATGTGCTGAATGTTGTTGGTTGTCCTCAACATTGTACCTAAGTAAAATCAGCTACCTAGATTTAGGCGATATAAAGTTCTCATGGTCATTTGAATTATGATAAGCTAGGAGCGCGTTCACCTCTTGTGCTATTTGTTTGTACGACTCCTTTTCATGGGACCCAAATAGATCTTCTTTGTAGAAGCTTCACTTGATGGCTGGGATTTATCATCGTGAGAAGATGATAAACGAGGTGAACCTGGGATGTCCTCATCATCCTCCCCCTCTTCAAAAGGAGTCGTCCTCGACTCTTGACCCTCTTGATCGAAGCATGGAGAAAAATCAGCAATGTTGAATGTTGGACTCACAACATAGTCTTCAGGAAGCTCGATCTTGTAAGCGCTGTCATCGATCTTGGCCAAGACTTTGAATGGTCCATCTCCACGAGGCATTAGCTTGGATTTGCGCTTCTCTGGGAACCGATCTTTGCGCAAATGTATCCAAACCAGATCTCCGGGCTCAAAAGTCACCTTCTTGCGATTTTTGTTTGCCTTAGCAGCATAGTACTTGGACTTCCTTTCTATCTCTTCTCTGGTCTTCTCATGAATCTTCTTCACATATGCAGCACACTTTGAAGCCTCCATGTTACATCTCTCTTGCAATGGAAGTGGCAGCAAGTCAATTGGTGCAAGTGGTTTGAATCCATATACCACCTCAAGCGGGCACATGTTTGTGGTAGAGTGAACTGCCCAATTGTAAGCAAACTCCACGTGCGGCAAACACTCTTCCCACTCCTTCAAATTCTTCTTGATCATTGTACGCGGCAAAATTTGAGAGTGTGCGGTTCACAACCTCTGTTTGCCCATCAGTTTGGGGGTGACACGTTGTCGAAAACAGCAGCTTGGTTCCCAATTTTGCCCACAATGTTTTCCGAAAATAGCTCACGAACTTCACATCTCGATCTGAAACAATAGTCCTTGGCATTCCATGCAAGCGAACAACTTCCCTGAAAAACAAATCAGCAACATGTGAAGCATCGTCGTTCTTGTGGCACGGAATGAAGTGTGCCGATTTTGAGAACCTATCAACCACAACAAAAACTGAATCCCTCCCCCTCTTAGTCCTAGGCAATCCTAAAACAAAGTCCATGCTAATATCTTCCCAAGGAGCATTTGGAACAGGTAGGGGAGTATATAAACCATGGGGGTTCAGTTTAGACTTAGCTTTGTGGCATATGATGCATCGCTGCACAAATCTCTCAACGTCCTTCCTTATCTTTGGCCAATAAAAGTGATCGACCAACAGCTCATAAGTCTTCTCATGACCAAAGTGTCCCATTAATCCTCCTGCATGTGATTCCTGCAACAACAAAGGCCTAACCGACGAATCTGGAACACACAACTTGTTAGCCCTAAAAAGGAACCCATCATGCACATGGTATTTATCCCAACCTTTCCCATCTTTACATTTTGCATATGGTTACGAAAATATATGATCAGTGCAATACAGTTCTTTTAATCTCTCAAGTCCTGGTACCTTCACTTCTAATTGTATCAAAAGAACATGCCTACGGGAAAAAGCATCAGCAACCATGTTTTCCTTTCCTTTCTTATACTTCACAACATATGGGAAAGTTTCAATGAATTCAACCCATTTAGCATGCCTACGATTCAGTTTAGCTTGACCTTTCAAATGTTTCAAGGCCTCATGATCAGAATGTACAATAAACTCTTTAGGCCATAAGTAGTGTTGCCAAGTTTCAAGCACTCTAACCAAGGCATACAACTCTTTATCATAAACAGAATAATTCAGTTGTGCACCACTCAGCTTCTCACTAAAATATGCTATTGGTTTTCGTTCTTGCATTAACACACCTCCAATACCTATTCCACTAGCATCATATTCTATCTCAAAAGTTTTAGTGAAATCAGGTAGAATCAGCAAAGGTGCTTGATTAATTGTTTCTTAAGCTCAAGAAATGCTTCTTCTTGTGGTGCACCCCATTTAAAGGGAATTCCTTTCTTTGTCAATTCATTCAAAGGTGCAGCAATTGTACTAAAATCTTTCACAAACCTCCGGTAGAAACCAGCAGGGCCATGAAGACTTCTCACCTGGCTTACATTCATTGGAGTTGGCCAATTCTTGATTGCTTCCACCTTAGATTCATCCACTTCAATTCCCTGTCCTGAAACGACATAGCCAAGAAAAACAACCTTGTTTGTGCAAAAGGAGCACTTCTCAACGTTATCATATAGTTTTTCTGTCCTTAGCACATTCAATACTTGTTTTAGATGTTCAATATGTTCCTCAATGGATCTGCTATAGATTAGGATGTCATCAAAGTACACAACAACAAATTTGCCAATGTAAGCTCTCAAAACATGGTTCATCAATCTCATGAATGTACTTGGTGCATTAGTTAATCCAAAAGGCATGACTAACCACTCATACAACCCAAATTTTGTTTTGAAAGCAGTTTTCCATTCATCTCCTTCTTTCATCCTAATCGATGGTATCCACTCCTCAAATCAATTTTAGAGAAAACAGTAGAGCCACTCAAGTCATCAAGCATATCATCTAACCTAGGAATAGGATGACGATACCTAATAGTTATAATATTGATAGGCCTACAATCCATTACCAATCGCCATGTGTCATCTTTTTTGGGCACCAAAATCATAGGTACATCACAAGGACTTAAGCTTTCACGCACATAACCTTTATCTAAAAGTTCCTATACCTGCCTTTGTATCTCCTTTGTTTCTTCAGGATTGGTGCGGTAGGGAGGTCGATTTGGAAGTGATGCTCCTGGAATGAGGTCAATCTGATGTTCTATACCACACAAGGGAGGTAGACCAGCGGGTACTTCCTTCAGAAAAACATCCTCGAATTCCCGCAAGACATCACAAACAGCACTAGGGAGACATGTTAAGTCGTTAGCTGAAAGCAAAGCATCTTTGTACACAAGTACAAGGACCACTTGATTTGGGTTGAGCCTCACATCTCTTAGTTCTGATTTGGTGGCTAACATTACTAAGTTCTCTCCCTCTCTTTTATTCTTCTCTCTCAGATTTGGCTTGTGGCGCTCACTCACCGATTTGTGGATCTCTCTCTCGCTCTTTTTCTCTCCCTCTTTCTTACTCACTATTTTTACTTCAGAAACTTTCTGCAAGTGCCCAGCCATGATTTGTTGGGGTGTCATGGGTCTAAGCACGAAGTCTTTTCCTCTCCACTTGATGGAGTATTGATTGGTTCTGCCACAATGTTGAGTTGAATGATCATATTGCCACAGTGCCCAATGACAAGTGACACACCTTCATTGGCACCACATCACACTCAACGGTGTCATTATAATCTCCAATCTTGAATTGCACCTGTACCATGTGTGTGATCTTAATCTCTCCACATTCACTCAACCATTGTATATGATATGGATGAGGATGTTGTAGCAGCTTCAGCCCAAGCTTATCACACATTTCTTTGCTTGCAAGATTGTGACAACTCCCACCATCAACAATTACCTTGAATACCTTGTCTTGCACTTTGGCTCTTGTTTGAAATAGATTGTGTCGTTGTCCATTCTCAGCTTCTTTGATCTGCACACTCAAAACTTTAGTGACAACAAGAGAGGCACCTTGCTCATAATCACAATAGGTTTGCTCATCACCATCCGAACCATCACCATCTTCAGTTTCTTCTTCAGGTTCACTACAAGACTCATATTCTCCATTCTCGGTGATCAGCATGGTACGCTTGTTGGGACAATCCTTCTTCATGTGGACACGTCCCTGATATGTCTCCAACGTATCTATAATTTTTGATTGCTCCATGCTATATTATCTACTGTTTTGGACATTAATGGGCTTTATTATTCACTTTTATATTATTTTTGGGACTAACCTATTAACCGGAGGCCCAGCTGATGCGGAGCATCCTTCGGTCATCCCCATGGACCTTCCATCAACTATCCAAGCTCCAAGTGGACCCATGACAAGAGCAAGAGCTCGTGCTATTCAGTCCGAGGTGACCTCACTCCTACTCGAGTTCCCCTTTCCTTCCAGTGAGACATGGCTACTACCTAAGTCCGAGACACTATGCGTGATCAGGTACAACGTTCAAGCCAAGGAGCCCGGAGCTGAAGAAGAAACGACAGCGACGTCAACTCTCTGGACAGCCGGAACTTCCGCCGGCCCGAGCTTCCGGCCCCGACGACATCGACCACTGGGCGTGCCAACATTCTGTTGGCAGGAACCAGCGAACCGGCCGGACCTTTCGGCCCCGGAACTTCCGCCCACCCGGACCTTCCGCCCCACAAAGCCAAGACAGCTCCACCGCGACAACTCTCGGCTTAGGGCGGACCCTGCCGGACCTTTCAAGGCGCTGCTCATGACAGCCACACGGGCCGAGGCCGTGTACCCTTCTTTCGTCTCAGAACTATAAATACTCTCCCACCTCCTCCTAGTTAGGGTTAGCAATGGTTTAGCTCATCTTTGGTGTGAGAGCCCTTGCTCATCCACTTGGTTACCTTCTCCTCGGAGATCGCGCCTCCTCGGAGAAGATCCTTCCAAGGATTCAAGACCCCCTCTAGGGTGGACCCCATCAAGACCTCCTTCCGGAGAAGAACGGCTACTCGTGTATCTTTCCCTTGTTGATCTTGAATCTTGTGTTACCTTATGTGTTCGGTGATCTAGCACTTGTGTGATTGATCTTGTTGGTTGAGAGAATCTCTCGTTTCTCCCCGTGTTTTCCCTTGTATTCTTCCTTAGCGTTCTTCGTGTTTCTCCGTGGGATCCACTCCAACGTGAAAGATCGGCCCTCTAAGGTTCCGCCCTACATCATCTTGGTATCATGAGCCACGTTGATCACGTTTTGGAGCCCCTACCCCGTGTTTTCTAGCTTGATTTTGTTGTTTTCGTCCTAAATCCGAAAATCCCCACCAAAAATAACACCAAATTTTTTTTTGTGATTTGTTGGTGTGATGAAGTTTTGTTGGATTTGATCCAAGGATTTGCTTTGCTTCGAGTGGATCTAGCTTCCCCTACCTTCTTCCCTTCTAATTTTTTCTTTTGCCCCTCGAGTTTGGGTTTTTCCCCAGTTTTCCGCCCAAACCCTCGATCCCGAAGTCCCTGTTCTTGGCAGAATCCCGACCACCGGAACTTCCGGCCGAGCTCGGAACTTCCGGCCCAGACCGGAACTTTCGGACCCCGGACCTTCCGTCTTGCCCGGAACTTCCGGCCTAGACAGAAAGGTCGCGCATCTTCGGTGACTCCCGCTTCTTCGGCAGCTCCGACCACAGTGTAGCGGCATCTTCGCCAACGTATGAAGACCGTGCATCACATCATCGTCCACATTCGCATCAGTTTGGAACCTTTACCGTAAGCAAGGACGGTAATCTCGATGACATCTTTGTCCAGACCTTGCCATTGCATTGATAAACATCATAGCCATCTTTTGCGTTGCTTACCCATCGAGACTAGCCATTGAGTATTGCAGGAACATGACTTGTGCACATTAGTGATCATACTACATAGCATACATACCATACCACCGTGGTGCATATCTTGGGATCCATTTGTGTGTCACAAAGTTGTCGTAGCATACACAATTGCTATCTTGGTTCGTGAAGTATTGCATGAGAAAAGAGCTCAAAAGTGACAGAGCCACCCAAGCTTTTAAGCAAAGAGGAAAGATAAACAAAGAGCTTATGAGCAAGAACCATAGCATCATACCACATTAAGATTGTCATATTGGATCATCTTGGATCATAGCACCGAAATACCATACACATAGCATACTTGGGATAGAGATCGTTGCATTTTTGCCTAGTAGGTTGTGCACAAGTTCCGTATCCGCCTATTGTGCAATCGTGCTAGCGTCTCTCTAGTATTGTGCAACAAGAGCATTTTCGTGGATTCCACATTTTGGCTCACTTTTGGTTTGCACAATCCCACTTATCTATTTGCGTGTGTGCTTTCGTGTACCTCTACTTGCTTGGTCTACTTGCTGCATTTGCAAATTTGTGAATCTTTTCCAACATTATTGAAGCTCACTTACAATTGCATCAAATTTTGTGCCACCATCCTTACGAAGCTCCACCATAAGCTTTTATTTGTGTAGGTGTGAGAACCGACAAGGATTGGTACCAATAGTGCTATTTCATTGTCCGCATTTGAGTGAACTTGATTCATCATCAACATCGGTCAAAAGGTACATTGGTATAAGTTCTTCTCCTTCTACCACTCACATATTTTGCTTGTAATGATGGATAGGCCAAGTACCTCTACCAACCCACTCTTCATCGAGCAAGACGCATTTACATGTCTTCATACGTCACCAAGAGCCACCTCTTTGGTGCACAACGAGCGTTACATCAAGAGCAACAAGCAATGAGCGACCGCGCCGACAACCTCGCCACCGACTTGCGACTCTCCGAACAACGTACAAGAGACTACTTCGATAACAAGTTTGGCGCTCACAAGCAAGAGAATGACGCGAAGAATGGGCGAGATCCGGCGCCTTGATGAAGAACCGGCATCATTCCACTTCCTCATCATCAAGGCGGAGCCGCTCGAGTCGACACTCCAGCGACACCTTCTACGACTCAAGTACACCGTCGCCGAACACTCTTGACGAGCCGCGCGTCAAGACCGTCATGCATCTCGCAACCCGCTACATGACAAGCATTCACAAGAGCAAGTCGATGAGCAAGTCCCTCGTCCTCAATCAAACCAAGCCGCTTTTGCCCAAGCTCAAGAACGACAACGACTACGGCGCCAAGAGGAAGAACGGCGGCGTCTAAACCAAAAGGCGAACAAGGCGCCGAGGCTCAACGTCTTCAACAACAACAACGAAGCGCAAGCTCTCGAGGCATAGCGATGCCCTTCAAGAATCAAATCGAGCCATCGCCAGCACTTAATCGCGAGCAGGCGCAATCAAGAGGAAGCCCTTGAGAAGAAATCCAAGAGAGGAACTACCAACCACGTGTACAGCGTCAAGTTCCTCAAGCTCCTCCACAAGCTCGTCAAGCTCCACCTCAACCTCAAGTTCAACAAGAGCACGTTGATCATGGACTTCCTCCACACCAAGAGCAACAAGAAGGCGATTGTCATCCACGTCAAGGCGTCATCATCAACATCGACCACAAAAACTGAAGAACAACGATATGGAAAGCTCAAATTCACCATGCCCAAATTCAAGGGAAGCAATGACCCGAAGAGTACCTCTCATGGGCATTGAAGGTTGAAAAATCTTCGGTTACACAACTTCGATGAAGAAAGAAGATCGCTATGGCATCACTTGAGTTCCAAGACTATGTGCTCATATGGTGGGAACAAATCATTGAGCTGACGACAAGCAAGAGGTGAACCTCCAATCACCAATTGGGCTCAAATGAAAGATGTCATGAGAGCACGTTTTGTACCAACCTACTACAACCGCGACCTCTTCAAGAAACTCCAACTTCTTAAGCAAGGAACAAAGAGTGTTGAAGAATACTACAAGGAAATGGAGATAGCCATGATTCGAGCCAATGTAAAGGAAGATGATGAGCAAACTATGGCACGTTTCTTGAACGGACTCAATCATCCCATCAAGAAGATTGCCGACTTCCAACCATACTCCACCCTTATTGAGCTCGTACATCAAGCTACAAAGGCGAGCGTCAAGTGCAAGATGACTTCAAATGCATGAAGTACTCGTCCAAGACCTCGGCTTCTCCAACAACCAACCTTCAACAACTCCTCCAACATCTACATCAACCAAACCTTCTACAAGCAATGACGACAAGTCAAGTTACAAGAAAACTTCGGCAAGTTCAAGTCGTCTTCCTCCTACTACAAGCAACTTCAAGCCGTGTGCTTCATCATCCACTCCAACCGATGAGACCGTCAAGACAAGCTCCTTCAAGTGTTTCACTTGCGGCGGCCGAGCCACAAGTCCTACTGAATGCACGAACAAGCGCACCATGATCCTCAACGGCGATGGCACCTATGACTCAATGAGTGAAGAGGAGATGGAAGCTCTTGAGCAAGTGGCCATGCACGGCGAGTGAACGAGGATGAAGATGATCAAGTCTTTTGTGATGAGGATTGAGCCCGCTCTCGTTGTCTCCAAGGTCTTGACTCTTCAACATCAACAAGAAGAAGACCAACGATGCCACATCTTCCACACAAAGGCCGACATCAATGGAAGGTCCGTCAAGGTCATCATCGATGGAGGTAGTTGTCACAACTTGGCAAGTGAAGAACTATGCTCCAAGATTCAATTGGTCAAGAGGAAGCACCCGCACCCATACAAGGTTCAATGGCTAAGTGACTCCCAAGCACTATGCTTGAGTCGAGCATCTGGTCCAAGTCTCCTTCAAAATTGGCGCATATGAGGACACGTTGGAGTGTGATGTGGTCCCAATGACCGTTTGTCACCTCCTTCTTGGTCGACCATGGCAATTCGACCGTGGTGTCTTCCACAATGGGCGTACCAATCACTATAGCTTCAAGATGAAAGGGAAGGAATATGTGCTGACCTATGTCTCCTAGTCAAGTGCTAGCCGACAAACAAGCCACCCATCATGGAGAGAAGAGTGAGAAAGTGATCCACCAAAAAGTGAGTGAGAGCCACAAGCCAAACTTGGCGCCTCTTCGCCTAGAGAGAAAAACCTCATCCTATTTGCCACCAAAAGTGAGATGAGAGAAGTGTGTGAGAACCCATCTAGTGTGATGCACTTTGTCCTTGTGTGCAAGGATGGAGATCCAAAACTAACACCTCTCACGAACTACCTTTAGTGTTTCAATCTCTTTTGCAGGAATTCCAAGATGTTTTCCTGATGAGCTACCTCAAGGTCTACCTCCTCTCTGAGGCATCGAACATCGAATCGACCTCATCCCGGGCGCCTCTACCAAACAAAGCTCCATACAGAGTCAACCCCGAAGAAACCAAGGAGATTCAACGGAAAGTACAACAACTCATCGACAACGGTCATGTACGTGAAAGCCTAAGTCCTTGTGCTGTTCCCGTTATACTTGTGCCTAAGTCCGATGGAAGTTTCCGCTTGTGTTCCGATTGTAGACCTATAAATGCTATTACCGTTCGTTATAGGCATCCCATTCCTCGCTTAGATGATATGCTTGATGAACTTAGTGGAGCCAACTTTTTCTCAAAAATTGATCTTAAAAGTGGCTATTATCAAATCCGCATTCAAGAAGGTGATGAATGGAAAACTACTTTCAAAACCAAATTTGGCTTATATGAGTGGTTAGTCATGCCTATGGGTTTATCGGAGGCTCCCGGTACTTTCGTGCGTCTTATGCATCATGTGCTTCTTTTTACATTGGAGTCTTTGTTGTGGTTTACTTTGATGATATTCTTGTGTTTAGCAAAACCATGAAAGAACATATTAATCATGTTAAGGCTGTTTTGCAAACCCTTCATAAGGAACGCCTTTATGCAAACTTGAAAAAATGCACGTTTGGTGTTGACAAAGTGGTTTTCTTGGGTTTTGTTGTATCCTCAAAGGGTGTCCATGTTGATGAATCTAAAATTGAAGCAATTAAAACTTGGCCCCAACCCACCAATTTGCAACAAGTGCGTAGCTTTCTTGGTCTTGCGGGTTTTTATCGTCGCTTTGTGAAAAACTTTAGCACAATTGCCGCTCCTTCGCATGCCTTGAGTAAGAAGAATACTCCTTTTCTTTGGGGATCTTTGCAATCCACTGCTTTTGATGAGCTCAAATCATTACTTACTCATGCTCCGATTCTTGCTTTACCCAATTTTGACAAAACTTTTGAGGTTCATTGTGATGCAAGTGGTACCGGAATTGGCGGAGTTTTGATGCAAGAAAAACGAGACATTGCTTACTTTAGTGAAAAACTCTCCGGTGCTCAACTTAACTATCCCATCTATGACAAGGAACTATACGCTTTAGTGCGTGTGCTACATGTTTGGGAACATTACCTTAGACCTCATGAGTTTGTCATCCATACCCGATCATGAAGCGCTTAAGTACTTAAAAGGTCAAACTAAGTTGAACAAGCGTCATGCCAAATGGAGTGAATTTATTGAATCTTTCCCTATGTGATCAAGTACATTAAGGGCAAGGAAAATGTAGTTGCGGATGCACTTTCACGCATATGCACGCTTGTCACTAAACTTGAGCTGAATGTTATTGGCTTTGAGCACATAAAAGACTTGTATGCTAGTGATCCATCTTTTGCTATTCCTTACGCTAAGTGTTCGGCGCTTGTCGTCTTGGGAACAATATTATATCAAGGATGGTTATCTTTTGAGAGCTAACAAACTATGCATTCCCGAGTCTTCTCTTCGTTTGCTCCATTTGCAAGAGGCTCATGGAGGCGGACTCATGGGACACTTTGGACGCGACAAGACATTCGCCACGCTCTTCAAGAACTACCTTTGGCCCAAGATGTTCACATGACGTCTCACGCTTCACCAACCGATGCTCTACATGTCATAAAGCTAAGTCTAAAGCTCAATCTCATGGTCTTTACATGCCTCTTCCTATTCCTTATCAACCTTGGGAAGACATTAGCATGGATTTTGTACTTGGTTTGCCTAGAACACAAAATGGAAAAGGATTCCGTGTTTGTTGTTGTGGATAGATTTTCTAAGATGGCACATTTCATTCCTTGCAACAAGATAGATGATGCTTCACACATTGCAAATCTCTTTTGTAGGGAAATCTTGCGACTCCATGGAGTACCAAAGACAATCGTCTCCGATCGTGGACGTCAAGTTCTTGAGTTACTTTTGGAAGACCCTATGCGCCAAGCTCGGAATCAAGCTCTTGTTCTCATCCGCATACCATCCTCAAACCGACGGCCAAGCGGAGGTGACGAACCGCACACTCTCCACTCTACTTGGCGTCTTGATCAAGAAGAACATCAAGGAGTGGGAGGCATGTCTACCCATCATGAAATGCACGCCTACAATCGCATAAGACACTCGACTACCAAAGCAAGTCCCCCTTCGAGGTCGTCTACGGCTTCAACCCGTTGTTACCCTTGGACATTCTACCACTTCCTCTACAAGAGCGCACCAACATGGATGCGAGTGCACGGGCAAGCTACATCAAGAACATGCATGAGGATACAAGGCACACCAATGAACGCCAAGTACAACGACTAGCGACCAAGCTCAACGTCAACAAGCAGCCCATGGTCTTCAACATTGGTGATCTAGTGTGGCAACACCTTCGCAAGGAACGCTTCCCCAACGAACGCAAGTCCAAGCTTCTCCCTCGAGCCGATGGACCTTTCAAGGTGCTAGCACGCTACAACGACAACACCTACAAGATCGACCTACCACGAGACAAGTACAATGTGAGCGACATCTTCAACGTCAAGGACCTCGCGTCGTACCATGGTGATGAAGATTTTGATCCGAGGTCGGATTTTCCACAAGGGGGGGGGGGCGGGGGAGATGATGCGGAGCATCCTTCGGTCATCCCCATGGACCTTCCATCAACTATCCAAGCTCCAAGTGGACCCATGACAAGAGCAAGAGCTCGTGCTATTCAATCCGAGGTGACCTCACTCCTACTCGAGTTCCCCTTTCCTTCCAATGAGACATGGCTACTACCTAAGTCCGAGACACTATGCGTGATCGGTACAACGCTCAAGCCAAGGAACCGGAGCTGAAGAAGAAAGCGACAGCGTCAACTCTCTGGACAGCCCGGAACTTCCGGCCACAGCCCGGAACTTCCGGCCTTCCCGGAGCTTCTGGCCCCCGATGACATCGACCATCCCGGGCGTGCCAACATTCTGGTTAGCCGGAACCAGCCCGGAACCCGGCCCGGACCTTCCGGCCCCCGGAACTTCCGGCCCACCCAGACCTTCCGGCCCCCGGAAGCCAGCCCAGCTCCACCCGCGCCAACTCTCGGCTTAGGCGGACCACTGCCGGACCTTCCGCCTCGGAACTTGGCCCTGGCCCGGAACTTCCCGGCCCCGCCTCTGACGACCACACAGGCGAGGCCGTGTACCCTTCGTCTCCGTAAACTACAAATACTCTCCCACCTCCTCATAGTTAGGGTTAGCATTGGTTTAGCTCATCTTTGGTGTGAGAGCCCTTGCTCATCCACTTGGTTACCTTCTCCTCGGAGATCGCGCCTCCTTGGAGAAGATCCTTCCAAGGGATTCAAGACCCCCTCTAGGGTGGACCCCATCAAGACCTCCTTCCGGAGAAGAACGGCTACTCGTGTATCTTTCCCTTGTTGATCTCGAATCTTGTGTTACCTTATGTGTTCGGTGATCTAGCACTTGTGTGATTGATCTTGTTGGTTGAGTGAATCTCTCGTTTCTCCCCGTGTTTTCCCTTGTATTCTTCCGCGCGTTCGTCGTGTTTTTCCGTAGGATCCACTCCAAACGTGAAAGATCGGCCCTCTAGGGTTCCGCCCTACATCACCAGCCCAGAATTGCTATTTTTTTTGCCTATTTCAGAGTTTCGCAGAAAAGGAATATCAAACAGAGTCCAAACGGAATGATCCAGGAGACTTGGACCCTAAGTCAAGGAAGCTTCGAGGAGGCCATGAAGTAGAGCGCGCCCTCCCAGGCCGCGCCCTCCACCTCGTGGGCCCCTGTTGCTCCACCGACGTACTCCTTCCTCCTATATATGCCTACGTGCCCCCAAACGAACAGATACGGAGCCAAAAACCTAATTCCACCGCCGCAACCTTCTGTACCCTCGAGATCCCATCTTGGGGCCTGTTTCGGAGCTCCGCCGGAGGGGGCATCCATCACGGAGGGCTTCTACATCAACACCATAGCCTCTCCGATGAAGTGTGAGTAGTTTACCTCAGACCTTTGGGTCCATAGTTAGTAGCTAGATGGCTTTTTCTCTCTTTTTGGATCTCAATACAACGTTCTCCCCCTCTCTCGTGGAGATCTATTCGATGTAATCTTCTTTTTGCGGTGTGTTTGTTGAGATCGATGAATTGTGGGTTTTTGATCAAGATTATCTATGAACAATATTTGAATCTTCTACGAATTCTTTTATGTATGATTGGTTATCTTTTGCAAGTCTCTTGAATTATCGGTTTGGTTTGGCCTACTAGATTGATCTTTCTTGCAATGGGAGAAGTGCTTAGCTTTGGGTTCAATCTTGCGGTGTCCTTTCCCGATGTGATGAGGGGCAGCAAAGGCACGTATTGTATTGTTGCCATCGAGGATAACAAGATGGGGTTTTATCATATTGCATGAATTTATCCCTCTACATCATGTCATCTTGCTTAAGGCGTTACTCTGTTTCATGAACTTAATACTCTAGATGCATCTTTGGATAGCGGTCGATGAGTGGAGTAATAGTAGTAGATGCAGGCAGAGTCGGTCTACTTGTCTCGGACGTGATGCCTATATACATGATCATACCTAGATATTCTCATAACTATGCTCAATTACATCGGTTGCTCAACAAAGAATTCGTTCACCCAATTGTAAAATACTTATGCTCTTGAGAGAAGCCACTAGTGAAATCTATGGCCCCCGGGTCTATCTTCATCATATTAATCTTCCAACACTTAGTTATTTTCTTTGCTTTTTTACTTTGCTTTTATTTTACTTTGCATCTTTATCACAAAAATACCAAAAATATTATCTATCATATCTATCAGATCTCACCCTCGTAAGTGACCGTGAAGGGATTGACAACCCCTTATCGCATTGGTTGCGAGGAGTTATTTGCTTTGTGTAGGTACGAGGGACTCGCGCGTAGCCTCCTACTGGATTGATACCTTGGTTCTCAAAAATTGAGGGAAATACTTGCGCTACTATGCTGCATCACCCTTTCCTCTTCAAGGGAAAAACCAACGCAAAGGCTCAAGAGGTAGCAAGAAGGATTTACGGCACCGCTGTTAGGGAGTCTACATAAAAGTCAACATACCAAGTACCCATCACAATCCCTTATCTCCCGCATTACATTGTTGCCATTTGCCTCTCGTTTTCCTCTCCCCACTTCACCCTTGCCGCTTTATTCGCCCTCTCTTTTCCGTTAAGCTTCCTTTTCGCTTGCTTTTGTTTGCTCGTGTGTTGGATTGCTTGCTTGTCACGATGGCTCAAGATAATACCAAATTATGTGACTTTACCAATACCAACAATAATGATTTCCTTAGCACTCCGATTGCTCCTCTTACCGAAATCTTGAATCTTGTGAAATCAATGATGCTTTGTTGAATCTTGTCATGAAAGATCAATTACCGCCTTCCTAGTGAAGATGCCGCTACTCATCTAAATAGCTTCGTTGATTTGTGTGATATGCAACAGAATAAAGATGTTGATAATGATATTGTTAAATTGAAGCTATTTCCTTATTTGCTTAGAGATCATGCTAAAGCATGGATTTCGTCTTTGCCTAAAAATAGTATTGATTCTTGGAACAAGTGCAAAGATGCTTTTATCTCTAAGTATTTTCCTCCGCTAAGATCATCTCTCTTAGAAACGATATTATGAATTTTAAGCAACTTGATCATGAACATGTTACACAAGCTTGGGAGAGGATGAAATTAATGATACGTAATTGCCCAACTCATGGTTTGAATTTGTGGATGATTATACAAAAATTTTATGCCGGATTGAATTTTGCTTCTAGAAATCATTTAGATTCGGCAGCGGGAGGCACTTTTATGGAAATCACTTTAGGAGAAGCTACCAAACTCCTAGATAATATTAGGGTTAATTATTCTCAATGGCACACTGAAAGATCTACTAATCAAAAAGTGCATGCGATAGAAGAAATTAATGTTTTGAGTGGAAAGATGGATGAACTTATGAAATTATTTGGTACTAAGAGTGTTTCTTATGATCCTAATGATATGCCTTTGTCTACTTTGATTGAGAATAATAATGAATCTATGGATGTGAATTTTGTTGGAAGGAATAGTTTTGGTAACAATGCGTATAGAGGAAACTTTAATCCTAGGCCTTATCCTAGTAATTCCTCTAATGATTGTGGAAATTCCTACAACAACTCTTATGGAAATTTTAATAAGATGCCCTCTGAATTTGAGACTAGTGTTAAAGAATTTATGAATTCACAAAAGAATTTCAATGCTTTGCTTGAAGAGAAATTGCTTAAAGTTGATGAATTGGCTAGGAACGTTGATAAAATTTCTCTTGATGTTGAATCTTTAAAGTTTAGATCTATTCCTCCTAAGCATGATATCAATGAGTCTCTCAAAGCCATGAGAATTTCCATTGATGAGTGCAAAGAAAAAACCGCTAGGATGCGTGCTAAGAAAGATTGCTATATAAAAGCGTGTTCTTCAAATTTTTATGAAAATAAAGATGAAGATCTAAAAGTTATTGATGTTTCCCCTATTAAATCCTTGTTTTGCATTATGAATCTTGATAATGATGGGACTGAATATGATCCACCTTTACCTAGAAGGCGTTCCAAAAATTGAGTTTTAGATCTTGATGCTAAAATTGATAAAAGTGGGATTGAAGAAATGAAAACCCTAGATGTTGCTAAACCCACTATTTTGGATTTCAAGGAATTTAATTATGAAAGTTGCTCCTTGATTGACTGTATTTCCTTGTTGCAATCCGTGCTAAATTCTTCTCATGCCTATAGCCAAAATAAAGCGTTTACTAAACATATTGTTGATGCCTTGATGCAATCTTACGAAGAAAAGCTTGACTTGGAAGTTTCTATCCCTAGAAAACTTTATGATGAGTGGGAACCAACTATTAAAATTAAGATTAAGGATCATGAGTTTTATGCTTTATGTGGTTTGGGTGCTAGTGTCTCCACTATCCCCAAAACTTTGTGTGATTTGCGAGGTTTCCATGATTTTGATGATTGCTCTTTAAACTTGCACCTTGCGGATTACACTATTAAGAAACCTATGGGAAGAATTAATGATGTTCTTATTGTTGCAAATAGGAATTATGTGCCCGTAGATTTTATCGTTCTTGATATAGATTGCAATCCTTCATGTCCTATTATTCTTGGTAGACCTTTCCTTAGAACGATTGGTGCAATTATTGATATGAAGGAAGCGAATATTAGATTCCAATTTCCATTAAAGAAAGGCATGGAAAACTTCCATAGGAATAAAATAAAATTACCATATGAATCTATCATGAGAGCCACTTATGGATTGCATACCAAAGATGGCAATACCTAGATCTATCCTTGCTTTTATGCCTAGCTAGGGGCGTTAAACAATAGCGCTTGTTGGGAGGCAACCCAATTTTATTTTAGTTTTTTGCTTTTTGCTTCTGTTTAGGAATAAATATTTGTTCTAGCCTCTGGTTAGATGTGTTTTTATGTTTTAGTGAGTGTTTGTGCCAAGTTAAACCTATAGGATCTTCTTAGATGATAGTTATTTGATCTTGCAGAAACTTCCAGAAACTTTCTGTTCACGAAAAGAATTGTTAAAAATCACCAACGTGATAAAATAGTGATTCCAATTGCTGCTGATGAATAAACAAATTGCCTAGGTCTTCCTATTTTGGCTGATTTTCTGGAGTTCCAGAAGTTTGCGTTAGTTACAGATTACTACTGATCGCTACTGTTTTGACAGATTCTGTTTTCGTGTGTTGTTTGCTTATTTTGATGAATCTATGGCTAGTAAAATAGTTTATAAACCATGGAGAATTTGGAATACAGTAGGTTTAACACCAATATAAATAAAGAATGAGTTCATTACAGTACCTTGAAGTGGTCTTTTGTTTTCTTTTCGCTAACGGAGCTCACGAGATTTCATTGAGTTTTGTGTTGTGAAGTTTTCAAGTTTTGGGTGAAAGATTTTGATGGATTATGGAACAAGGAGTGGCAAGAGCCTAAGCTTGGGGATGCCCGTGGAACCCCCAAGATAATCTAAGGACACCAAAAAGCCAAAGCTTGGGGATGCCCCGGAAGGCATCCCCTCTTTCGTCTACTTCCATCGGTAACTTTACGGGGCATCCCCTCTTTCGTCTACTTCCATCGGTAACTTTATTGGAGCTATATTTTTATTCACCACATGATATGTGTTTTGCTTGGAGCATCTTGTATGATTTGAGTCTTTGCTTTTTAGTTTACCACAGTCATCCTTGCTGTACACACCTTTTGAGAGAGCCATACATGATTTGGAAATTATTAGAATACTCTTTGTGCTTCACTTATATCTTTTGAGTTATATAGTTTTGCTCTAGTGCTTCACTTATATCTTTTAGAGCACGGTGGTGGATTTGTTTTATAGAAACTATTGATCTCTCATGCTTCACTTAGATTATTTTGAGAGTCTTAAATAGCATGGTAATTTGCTTAAATAATCTTAATATGCTAGGTATTCAAGAATAGTAAAAACTTTCTTATGAGTGTGTTGAATACTACGAGAAGTTTGATGCTTGATGATTGTTTTGAGATATGGAGGTAATAATATCAAAGTCATGCTAGTTGAGTAGTTGTCAATTTGAGAAATGCTTGTGTTGAAGTTTGCAAGTCCCGTAGCATGCATGTATGGTAAACGTTGTGTAACAAATTTGAAACATGAGGTGTTCTTTGATTGTCCTCCTTATGAGTGGCGGTCGGGGACGAGCGATGGTCTTTTCCTACCAATCTATCCCCTAGGAGCATGCGCATAGTGCTTGGTTTTTGATGACTTGTAGATTTTTGCAATAAGTATGTGAGTTCTTTATGACTAATGTTGAGTCCATGGATTCTACGCACTCTCACCCTTCCATCATTGCTCGCCTCTTGATGCAGTGCATTGCCCTTTCTCACATTGAGAGTTGGTGCAAACTCCGCGGTGCATCCAAACCCCGTGATATGATACGCTCTTTCACACATAAACCTCCTTATATCTTCCTCAAAACAACCACCATACCTACCTATTATGGCATTTCCATAGCCATTCCGAGATATACTGCCATGCAACTTTCCACCATTCCGCTTATCATGACACATTCATCATTGTCATATTGCTAGCATGATCATGTAGTTGACATAGTATTTGTGGCAAAGCCACCGTTCATAATTCTTTCATACATGTCACTCTTGGTTCATTGCATATCCCGATTAACACCGAAGGCATTCATATAGAGTCATACTCTGTTCCAGTATCGAGTTGTAATCATTGAGTTGTAAATAAATAGAAGTGTGATGATCATCATTTTCTAGAGCATTGTCCCAAGTGAGGAATAAAAAAAGAAAGGCCATAAAAAAAAGAGAAGGCCAAAAAAAATGAGAGAAAAAGAGAGAAGGGATAATGCTACTATCCTTTGCAACACTTGTGCTTCAAAGTAGCACCATAATCTTCATGATAGAGAGTCTCTTGTTTTGTCACTTTCATATACTAGTGAGAATTTTTCATTATAGAACTTGGCTTTTATATTCCAACAATGGGCCTCCTCAAGTGCCCTAGGTCTTCGTGAGCAAGCAAGTTGGATGCACACCCACTTGGTTTCTTTTGTTGAGCTTTCATACATTTATAGCTCTAGTGCATCTGTTGCATGGCAATCCCTACTGCTTGCATTAACATCAATCGATGGGCATCTCCATAGCTCATTGATTAGCCTCATTGATGTGATACTTTCTCCTTTTTTGTCTTCTCCACATAACCCCCATCATCATATTCTATTCCACCCATAGTGCTATGTCCATGGCTCACGCTCATATATATTGCGCGAAAGTTTATACGTTTGAGATTACTAAAGTATGAAACAATTGCTTGGCTTGTCATCAGGGTTGTGCATGATGAGAGCATTCTTGTGTGACGAAAATGGAGCATGACTAAACTATATGATTTTGTAGGGATGAACTTTCTTTGGCCATGTTATTTTGAGAAGACATAATTGCTTAGTTAGTATGCTTGAAGTATTATCATTTTTATGTCAATATGAACTTTTGTCTTGAATCTTTCGGATCTGAATATTCATACCACAATTAAGAAGAATTACATTGAAATTATGCCAAGTAGCACTCCACATAAAAAATTATCTTTTTTGTCATTTACCTACTCGAGGACGAGCAGGAATTAAGCTTGGGGATGCTTGATACGTCTCCAACGTATCTATAATTTTTAATTGCTCCATGCTATATTATCTACTGTTTTGGACATTAATGGGCTTTATTATTCACTTTTGTATTATTTTTGGGACTAACCTATTAACCGGAGGCCCAGCCCAGAATTGCTGTTTTTTGCCTATTTCGGAGTTTCGCAGAAAAGGAATATCAAACGGAGTCCAAACGGAATGAAACCTTCGTGATGTAGGGCGGAACCCTATGGGGCCGATCTTTCACGTTTGGAGTGGATCCTACGGGGAAACACAAAGAACGCGCCGAAAACACAAGGGAAAACGCGGGGAGAAACGAGAGAATCACTCAACCGACAAGTATCGACCACACAAGGGCTAGATCACCGAACACATAGGTAGCACAAGATTCAAAATCAACAAAGGAAAGATACAAAGGTAGCCGTTCTTCTCCGTGAGGAGGTCTTGATTGTCTTCCCTTGAAGGGGTCTTGAATCCGCTTAGGGGATCTTCTCCGAAGAGGTCGTGAGCTCCGAGGAGAAGTAACCAAGTGGATGAGCAAGGGCTCTCACACAAAATATGAGCTAAACCAATGCTAACCCTAACTAGGAGGAGGTAGAGAGTATATATAGTTTACGGGGCAAAAGGGTACACGGGCCTCGGCCCAAGTGGTCAAGATGACAGCAGGGCCGAAGTTCCCGGCGTCGGAGGGTCAGGCAGGTCCGGCCCTAACCGTAAAGTTGGCGCTGGTGGAGCAGGTCGGGCGTCCGGGGCGGAAGGTCCGGCGGGCGGAGGTTCCGGGCTAACCAGAGAGTTGGCACGCCCAGTGGGACGATGTCGTCGAAGGCCGTAAGCTCTGGTAGGCCGGACGTTCCCGGGGCCGGAAGTTTCGGGTCAGGCGGAGGTTCCGGGCTGTCCAGAGAGTTGACGCCGTCGTTTCTTCTTCACTCCTGGCTCCTTGACTTGAACGTTGTACCTGATCACACATAGCGTCTCAGACTTAGGTAGTAGCCATGTCTCACTGGAAGAAAAGGGGAACTCAAGTAGGATCGATGTCACCTCGTATTGAATAGCACGAGCTCTTGCTCTTGTCATGGGTCCACTTGGAGCTTGGATAGTGGATGGAAGGTCCATGGGGATGACCGAAGGATGCTCCGCATCATCTCCCCCCCCCCTTGTGAAATATCCGACCTCGGATCGAAATCCGCATAACCATGGTATGGCGAAAGGTCCTTGATGCTGAAGATGTCGCTCACGGTGTACTTGTCACGCGGAATTTTGATCTTGTAAGCGTTGTTGTTGTAGCGTGCTAGCACCTTGAAGGGTCCATCGGCGCGAGGTAGGAGTTTGGACTTGCGTTCATTCGGGAATCGTTCCTTTCGAAGGTGTAGCCACACAAGATCTCCGATGTTGAATATCATGGGTTGCTTGTTGACGTTGAGCTTGGTCGCGAGTCGTTGTACTTGGCGCTCGATGGTGTGCCTTGTATCTTCATGCATCTTCTTGAGGTGGTTGACTCGGACACTCACGTCCATGTTGGTGCGCTCTTGAAGTGGAAGAGGAAGAATGTCCAAAGGGGACAACGGGTTGAAACCCTAAACGACCTCGAAGGGGGACTTGCCGGTAGTTGAATGTCTTGCATGATTGTAGGCGTACTTGGCGATGGGTAGGCACTCTTCCCACTCCTTGATGTTCTTCTTGATTAGCACGCGAAGAAGGCTGGAGAGTGTACGGTTTGTCACCTCCGTTTGGCCGTCGGTTTGTGGATGATATGCCGTGGAGAATAGTAGCTTGATTCCGAGCTTGGCGCATAAGGTCTTCCAAAAGTAACTCAAGAACTTGACATCGCGGTCCGAGACAATCGTCTTTGGCACTCCATGAAGTCGCAAGATTTCCCTACAAAAGAGATTGGCAACATGTGAAGCATCGTCTATCTTGTTGCAAGGAATGAAATGTGCCATTTTGTAAAATCGGTCCACAACAACAAAAACGGAATCCTTTCCATTTCTAGTTCTAGGTAAACCAAGCACAAAATCCATGCTAATATCTTCCCATGGTTGATATGGAATTGGAAGTGGCATGTAAAGGCCATGAGATTGAGCTTTAGACTTAGTTTGCGACATGTAGAGCATCGGGTGGTGAAGCTTGAGACGTCTCGAAACATCTTGGGCCAAAAGTAGTTCTTGGAGAGCGTGGCGAATGTCTTGTCACGTCCAAAATGTCCCATGAGTCCACCTCCATGAGCCTCTTGTAAAAGGAGCAAAGCGAAGAGAAGACTCGAATGCATAGTTTGTTAGCTTTCATAAGATAAGCATCCTTGATATAATATTGTTCCCTAGAAGTATGAGTCAAACACTTAGCATAAGGAATAGCAAAAGATGGATTGTTAGCATACAAGTCTTTTATGTGCTCAAAGCCAATAACATTCAAGTCAAGTTTAGTGACAAGCGTGCATATGCGTGAAAGTGCATCCGCAACTACATTTTCCTTACCCTTAATGTACTTGATCACATAGGGAAAGATTCAATAAATTCACTCCATTTGGCATGACGCTTGTTCAACTTAGTTTGACCTTTTAAGTACTTAAGCGTTTCATGATCGGTATGGATGACAAACTCATGAGGTCTAAGATAATGTTCCCAAACATGTAGTACATGCACTAAAGTGTACAATTCTTTGTCATATATGGGATAGTTAAGTTGAGCACCGGAGAGTTTTTCACTAAAATATGCAATGGCTCGTTTTTCTTGCATCAAAACTCCGCCAATTCCGGTACCACTTGCATCACAATGAACCTCAAAAGTTTTGTCAAAATTGGGCAAAGCAAGAATCGGAGCATGAGTAAGCAAAGACTTGAGCTCATCAAAAGCGGTGGATTGCAAAGATCCCCAAACAAAAGGAGTATTCTTCTTACTCAAAGCATGCAAAGGAGCGGCAATAGTGCTAAAGTCTTTCACAAAGCGACGGTAAAAACCCGCAAGACCAAGAAAGCTACGCACTTGTTGCAAATTGGTGGGTTGTGGCCAAGTTTTAATTGCTTCAATTTTAGATTCATCAACATGGACACCCTTTGAGGATACAACAAAACCCAAGAAAACCACTTTGTCAACAGCAAACGTGCATTTTTTTCATGTTTGCATAAAGACGTTCCTTGCGTAAGAGTTTGCAAAACAGCCCTAACATGATTAAGATGCTCTTTCATGGTTTTGCTAAACACAAGGATATCATCGAAGTAAACCACAACAAAGACTCCAATATAAGTGAAGCACATAATGCATAAAGGCATACGAAAGTACCGGGAGCCTCCGATAGAGCCATAGGCATCACTAACCACTCATATAAGCCAAACTTGGTTTTGAAAGCAGTTTTCCATTCATCACCCTCTTGAATGCGGATTTGATAATAGCCACTTTTAAGATCAATTTTTGAGAAAAGTTGGCTCCCCTAAGTTCATCAAGCATATCATCTAAGCGAGGAATGGGATGCCTATAGCGAACGGTAATAGCATTTATTGGTCTACAATCGGAACACAAGCGGAAACTTTCATCGGGCTTAGGCACAAGTATAACGCGGTAGATGGGCTTAAGCTTTCACGTACATGACCGTTGTCGATGAGTTGTTGTACTTGTCGTTGAATCTCCTTGGTTTCTTCGGGATTGACTCGGTATGGAGCTTTGTTTGGGAGAGGCGCTCCGGGATGAGGTCGATTCGATGCTCAAAGGCTCGAAGAGAGAGGTAGACCCGGAGGTAGCTCATCGGGAAAACATCTTGGAATTCTGCAAAGAGATTGAAACACTAAAGGTAGCTCATGAGAGGTGTTAGTTGTTGGCTCTCCATCCTTGCACACAAGGACAAAGTGCATCACACTCGATGGGTTCTCACACACTTCTCTCATCTCACTTTGGTGTGGCAAATAGGATGAGGTTTTTCTCTTTAGGCTAAGAGGCGCTCAAGTTTGGCTTGTGGCTCTCACTCACTTTTGGTGGATCACTTTCTCACTCTTCTCTCCATGATGGGTGGCTTGCTTGTCGGCTATCACTTGACTAGGACACATAGGTGCGTAGCACATATTCCTTCCCTTTCATCTTGAAGCTATAGTGATTGGTACGGCCGTTGTGGAAGACACCACGGTCGAATTGCCATGGTCGACCAAGAAGGAGGTGGCAAACGGTCATTGGGACCACATCACACTCCAAAGTGTCCTCATATGCACCAATTTTGAAGGAGACTTGGGCCGTATGCTCGACTCGTATAGTGCCGGAGTCACTTAGCCATTGAACCTTGTAGGGGGCGGGTGCTTCCTCTTGACCAATTGAAGCTTGGAGCATAGTTCTTCACTTGCCAAGTTGTGGCAACTACCTCAATCGATGATGACCTTGACGGACCTTCCATTGATGCCGGCCTTTGTGTGGAAGATGTGGCATCTTTGGTCTTCTTCTTGTTGATGTTGGAGAGTCAAGAGCTTGGAGACAACGAGAGCGGGGCTCGAATCCTCATCACAAAAGAATTGATCATCTTCATCCTCGTTCACTCACCGGTGCATGGCCACTTGCTCAAGAGCTTCCATCTCCTCATCACTCATTGAGTCATAGGTGCCATCGTCGTTGAGGATCATGGTGCGCTTGTTGGTGCATTCATAGGACTTGTGGCCTCGGCCGCCGCAAGTGAAACACTTGAAGGAGCTTGTCTTGATGGTCTCATCGGTCGGAGTAGATGATGAAGCAAGCGGCTTGACGTTGCTTGTAGTAGGAGGAGGACGACTTGAACTTGTCGAAGTTCTCTTGTAACTTGACTTGTCGTCGTTGCTTGTAGAAGGTTTGGTTGATGTAGATGTTGGAGGAGTTGTTGAAGGTTGGTTGTTGGAGAAGCCGTAGGTCTTTGTGAGTACTTCATGCACTTGAAGTCATTTTGCACTTGACGCTCCGCCTTTGTAGCTTGATACACGAGCTCAATGAGGTTGGAGTAGGGTTGGAAGTCGGCGATCTTCTTGATGGGATGATTGAGTCCATTCAAGAAACGTGCCATTGTTTGCTCATCATCTTCCTTTACATTGGCTTGAATCATGGCTATCTCCATTTCCTTGTAGTATTCTTCAACACTCTTTGTTCCTTGCTTGAGGAGTTGGAGTTTCTTGAAGAGGTCGCGGTTGTAGTAAGTGGGCACAAAACGTGCTCGCATGACATCTTTCATTTGAGCCCAAGTGGTGATTGGAGGTTCACCTCTTGCTTGTCGCCGCTCAAGGATTTGTTCCCACCATATGAGCACATAGTCCTGGAACTCAAGTGAGGCCATAGCGATCTTCTTCTCTTCCTCATAGTTGTGCAAACGAAAGATTTTGTCGACCTTCAATGCCCGTGAAAGGTACTCTTCGGGGTCATTGCTTCCATTGAACCTGGGCATGGTGAATTTGAGCTTTCCATAGCGTTGCTCTTCATTGTGTTGTTGGAGATGGTGATGATGACGCCCTTGACGTGGATGGCAATCATCTTCATGTTGCTCTTGGCGTGGATGAAGTCCATGATCAACTTGCTCTTGTTGAACTTGAGGTTGATGTGGGGCTTGACGATCTTGTGGAGGAGCTTGAGGAACTTGACGTTGCACACGTGGTTGGTAATTCCTCTCTTGGATTTCTTCTCGAAGGGCTTCCTCTTGATTGCGACGTTCGCGATTGCGGTTGGCGATGGCTTGACTTGATTCTTGAAGGGCACGTTGCGCCTCAAGAGCTTGCACTTCTCGTTGTTGTTGTTGAAGACGTTGAGCCTCGGTGTCTTGTTCCTATTGGTGTAGACGCGCTCGTTCTTCCTCTTGGCGTCGTAGTCGTTGTTGTTCTTGAGCTTGGGCAAAATCGGCTTGGTTTGATTGAGGACGAGGGACTTGCTCATCGACTTGCTCTTGTGAATGCTTGTCATGTAGCGGGTTGCGAGATGCATGACGGTCTTGACGCACGGCTCGTCGAAGAGTGTTCGATGACAGTGTACTTGAGTCGTAGAAGGTGTCGTCGGAGTGTCGACTCGAGCGGCTCCGTCTTGAGGATGAAGAAGTGGAATGATGCCGGTTCCTCATCAAGGCGCGGATCTCGTCCATTCTTGCATCATTCTCTTGGTTGTGAGCATCGAACTTGTTATCGAAGTAGTCTCTTGTACGTTGCTCGGAGAGTCGCAAGTCGGTGGCGAGGTTGTCGGCGCGGTCGCTCATTGCTTGTTGCTCTTGGTGCAACGCCACAGTGCACCAAAGAGATGGCTCTTGGTGACGATGATGACATGTCGTCAGCCTTGCTCCAAGAAGAGTGGGTTGGTAGAAGCACTAGGCCTATCCATCATTCCAAGCAAAATGTGAGTGGTAGAAGGAGAAGAACTTATACCAATCTACCTTGACCGATGTTGATGATGAATCAAGTTCACTCAAATGCGGACAATGAAATAGCACTATTGGTACCAATTCTTGTCGGTTCTCACACCTACACAAGTAAAAGCTTATGGTGGAGCTTGGTTAGGATGGTGGTATAAAATTTGATGCAGTTGAAAGTGGGATTCAATAATGTTGGAAAAGATTCACAAATTTGCAAATGCAACAAGTAGACCAAGCAAGTAGGGGGGTACACGGAAACACACACGCAAATAGATAAGTGGGATTGTGCAACCAAAAGTGAGCCAAAATGTGGAATCCACGAAAATGCTCTTGTTGCACAATACTAGAGAGATGCTAGCACGATTGCACAATATGCGGATATGGAACTTGTGCACAACCTACTAGGCAAAAATGCAACGATCTCTATCCCAAGTATGCTATAAGTATGGTATTTCGGTGCTATGATCCAAGATGATCCAATATGACAATCTTAATGTAGTATGATGCTATGGTTTTTGCTCATAAGCTCTTTGCTTATCTTTCCTCTTTGCTTAAAAGTTTGGGTGGCTCTTTCACTTTTGAGCTCTTTTCTCGTGCAAAACTTCACGAACCAAGATAGCAATTGTGTATGCGATGACAACTTTGTGACACACAAGTTGATGCCAAGGTATGCACCGCTATGGTATGGTATGTATGCTATGGAGTATGATCACTAAATGTGCACAAGTCACGTTGCCAGCAATACTCAATGGCTAGTCTCGATGGGTAAGCAACGCAAAAGATGGGCTATGATGGTTATCAATGCAATGGCAAGGTTTGGACAAAGATGTCGTCGAGATTACCGTCCTTGCTTATGGTTGAAGGTTCCAAACGGATGTGAATGTGGATGATGAGGTGATGCACGGTCTTCAAGATGCGTTGGCGAAGATGCCGCACTGCGTGGTCGGAGTTGCCAAGTAGCGGAGTCGTCAAGATGCAACCTTTTCTGTCTAGGCGGAAGTTCCGGGTAAGACGGAAGGTCTGGGGTCCAGAGGTTCCAGGGAAGGCCGGAAGGTCCGGGGGCTAGAAGTTTCGGGCTGGGCCAGAAGTTCCGGTGGTCGTGATTTTGCCAAGAACAGAGACTTCGGGATCGTGGATTTGGGCGGAAAAACTTGGGGAAAAACCCAAATCCGAAGGGAAAAAGAAGAAATTAGAGGGGAAGATGGGCAGGGAAGCTAGATCCACTCGAAGCAAAGTAGATCCATGGATCAAATCCAACAAAACTTCATCACGCCCACAAATCACAAAAAATTTTGGGGCTATTTTTGGTGGGGATTTTTGGGATTTAGGACGAAAACAACAAAATCAAGCTAGAAAACACGGGGTAGGGGCTCCAAAAACGTGATCAACGTGGCTAATGATACCAAGATGATGTAGGGCGGAACCCTATGGGGCCGATCTTTCACGTTTGGAGTGGATCCTACGGGGAAACACGAAGAACGCGCGGAGAACACAAGGGAAAACGCGGGGAGAAACGAGAGAATCACACAAGGGCTAGATCACCGAACACATAAGGTAGCACAAGATTCAAAATCAACAAAGGAAAGATACAAAGGTAGCCATTCTTCTCTGTGAGGAGGTCTTGATTGTCTTCCCTTGAAGGGGTCTTGAATCTGCTTAGGGGATCTTCTCCGAAGAGGTCGTGAGCTCCGAGGAGAAGTAACCAAGTGGATGAGCAAGGGCTCTCACAGAAAATATGAGCTAAACCAATGCTAACCCTAACTAGGAGGAGGTAGAGGAGTATATATAGTTTACGGGGCGACAGGGTACACGGGCCTCGGCCCAAGTGGTCACAAGACAGCAGCCGGAAGTTCCGGCACGAGGGTCCCGGGCAGGTCCGCCTAACCGTAAAGTTAGCTGGTGGAGCAGGGCTGGCGTCCGGGGGCCGGAAGGTCCGAGCGGGCCGGAGGTTCCGGGCTAACCAGAGAGTTGGCACGCCCAGGCTGGTCGATGTCGTCGGAGGCCGAAAGCTCCGGGTAGGCCGGAAGTTCCGGCCTATGGCCGGAGGTTACGGGCTGTCCAGAGAGTTGACGCCCGTCGTTTCTTCTTCAGCTCCTGGCTCCTTGACTTGAACGTTGTACCTGATCACGCATAGCGTCTCGGACTTAGGTAGTAGCCATGTCTCACTAGAAGAAAAGGGGAACTCAAGTAGGAGCGATGTCACCTCGGATTGAATAGCACGAGCTCTTGCTCTTGTCATGGGTCCACTTGGAGCTTGGATAGTCGATGGAAGGTCCATGGGGATGACCGAAGGATTCTCCACATCACTTCGGGAACGTGATTCTCTCACCGAACATGATCCAGGAGACTTGGACCCTAAGTCAAGGAAGCTTCGAGGAGGCCACGGTAGGGGGCACGCCTCCCCTGTAGCGCCCTCCACCCTCGTGGGCCCCTTTTGCTCCAATCGACGCATTCTTCCTCCTATATATGCCCACGCACTTCAAACGATCGACACGGAGCCAAAATCCTAATTCCACCGCCGCAACCTTACATACCACGTAAATCCCATCTTGGGGCTCGTTAGAGCTTTCACGGAGGGGGCATCCATCACGGAGGGCTTCTACATCAACACCATAGCCTCTCTCTCGATGAAGTGTGAGTAGTTTACCTCGTGACCTTCGGGTCCATAGTTAGTAGCTAGATGGCTTCTTCTCTCTTTTGGATCTCAATACAATGTTCTCCCCCTCTCTCTGGAGATCTATTCGATGTAATCTTCTTTTTGCGTGTGTTTGTTGAGACCGATGAATTGTGGGTTTATGATCAAGATTATCTATGAACAATATTTGAATCTTCTCTGAATTCTTTTATGTATGATTGGTTATCTTTGCAAGTCTCTTCGAATTATCAGTTTGGTTTGGCCTACTAGATTGATCTTTCTTGCAATGGGAGAAGTGCTTAGCTTTGGGTTCAATCTTGCGGTGTCCTTTCCCAAGGATGTGAGGGGCAGCAAGGCACGATTGTATTGTTGCCATCGAGGATAACAAGATGGTTTTTTAATCATATTGCATGAATTTATCCCTCTACATCATGTCATCTTGCTTAAGGCGTTACTGCTTTTCATGAACTTAATACTCTAGATGCATGCTTTGGATAGCGGTCGATGAGTAGAGTAATAGTAGTAGATGCAAAAGTGTGAGTCGGTCTACTTGTCTAGGACGTGATGCCTATATACATGATCATACCTAGATATTCTCATAACTATGCTCAATTTCATCAATTGCTCAACAAGTAATTCGCTCACCCACCGTAGAAATACTTATGCTCTTGAGAGAAGCCACTAGTGAAATCTATGGCCCCCGGGTCTATCTTCATCATGTTAATCTTCCAACACTTAGTTATTTTCTTTGCTTTTTACTTTGCTTTTATTTTACTTTGCATCTTTATCACAAAAATACCAAAAATATTATCCTATCATATCTATCGGATCTCACTCTCGTAAGTGACCGTGAAGGGATTGACAACCCCTTATCGCGTTGGTTGCGAGGAGTTATTTGCTTTGTGTAGGTACGAGGGACTCATGCCGTAGCCTCCTACTGGATTGATACCTTGGTTCTCAAAACTAAGGGAAATACTTACGCTACTGTGCTGCATCACCCTTTCCTCTTCAAGGGAAAACCAACGTAGTGCTCAAGAGATAGCAGTCCCTTACATGTAAAACACTCTATCTCACTAGTTTTCCCCGTGGAGCCAATGGAGGATGAACTAGGAGCTGCAAATTTGCTCTTCTCCTTCGAATCTGATGCATCATTTCTGCTCGTGGCTGCACGTGCATGGGGCTGATTTCCACCACCAGAACTAGTCATAATACCTCGACCAACATTGAATTGAGGTACAAACTTACTCCCACTTGATGTAGCTCGATTTGTGAAGGATGTAGTTCGCTTTGCTTCGAGTCTTCTTGCAATTGACGTTCAGCCTTAGAAGCAAGATGTACCAGCTCTACCACATTACGATATGGCTGCAAATCAACCACTTGTTTAACATTAGGATTCAGCCCATAGAGGAACCTTGCCATGGACTGCTCCTCATCTTCATGTATGTTGGCTCTTATCATTGCCTTCTCCATCTCCTTACGATACTCCTCAACTGATAACTTTACTTGCCTCAAATTCGGAGCTTATCAAAGATGTCACGTCTATAATGCCTTGGGACAAATCTTGCCCTCATCTCTCTTTTCATTTCTGTCCATGTAGCAACAACAGCTCTCCTTCTTCTTCTCGCTGAATCAACTTGCTCCCACCAAATTAGAGCATAGTCTTCAAACTCAAGTGAGGCCATTGCTAATTTCTTCTCTTGAGTAGTTGTGCATGCGAAAAATCTTGTCAACCTTCAATTCCCATGTGAGATAACTTTCGGATCAGATCCACCATCAAACTTGGGCATGGTAAATTTCAGCTTTCCAAACCTCTCCTCCTCCTCGCCGTCCCACGACCATAGTTTCTACGATGATGAAATCTGTCATTCGGTGCATGCCATCTTCATCTTCATCAAACTCATCTCCACTACCTTCATGGTGCAGATTTGCTCTTCGGTGGCCTCCTCTAAGACCACGCACTGCCAGCAGCCTTCATGATGACCACGTCCATTACCATGATCATTTCCACGTCCGGGACCGGGAGGTCTCGTGGCATGGGGAGCAGGAGCACGGTTTGTTCTAGCTTGTGCATTGGAGGCAGCACCTTCCCCATCAGTTACATTTTGTTCTTCACCATGGACACCTGCATCTTCTCGGTTTTAACGAAGCTCTCGCACAATATCAGCAACAATACCAGTCCTCATGGCTGCCATGTTCTGAGTGAGTTGCTCATCAACATTACCCATAAGTTGCTGCAAATTTCTCGACAACTTGTCTTGCTTCTCTTCAATTGGGTCAAGGATGTTTCGGAACTCTCGGCGTAGATGATCACGTAATGTGTTGAAGTGAAACCGTGTGACGGGCTGATTGAGATGCCCATTTCCTTCAACATCATACTCGTTTTCTTCACCTGCCATGGTTAGTTCTCCAAAAGCCCTATAGTACTAGAAGCATATATGTGGATAACAACTCAAGCTCACCTCACTTACCAACCGAAGCTCATGTAACTTCCAAGTGAGAGCAGAATCATGCTCAACCGTGGTGTCGGTGGTTGGTATACAAAGAGTGATAATCAGCTTAATACAAGTCTAGTGTTGCACATGCGGGGCTGTTTGGTGGAGTTTGGGTGGGGTATATATGTAGAAAAAGATGCACTAATCTGCAATCTAGATATTGTTGAACCAGGTAATCATCCACACAAGATTCTAATGCATTTAGTTGCTGAATGAGATATACGTGGTGTACATGCAACTCTCGCCAAGGAATCAGATTTGCTGCAAGCAAGGATTGAAGACTTTGCACACTTGACACGTTTCAGCTCACAACACAAACATGGATTTCTCAAGATACAAGTGAAGAACAGTCCCAAGTTTTCTCTCTTTTGCTTCTTGCACACAATTTCTTTCTTTGGGCAGATTTCTTTTTTTTTGCCTCTTTTCTTTGACAATCTTTCAACAAGGGACTTGGATCTGAACACACACTTTGGGGGAATCACGAAAATCACAATAGATGAAGTCAACCAACAAGAACATGCAGCTGAAACTTTGGCAGCAAACACACACGAACTGATCTGATTTTACTGGGTGGAAAACACGATGAGAAGCAGATCTAACAAGGATGAATGGAAAGCACACAGTGTGGGCTTTTTGAAATGCACAAAAACACTCAAAACGGACTCCGGATGACAAAGATATGCATGATTTGGTGGAGGATGCAGATTTGAAATCTGTGCACGAAAATGAACACAAACACACAAGATTGGATGGGGGAAACTCAACAACTAAAAAAAAGATCTAGTGGACAAGAACTTGATAAAACTCACCGAATAACAGATTAAAGGCTGCAAAGGGCTAGGTAAAGGGATTTTTTTGTGCGGCTATTTTTTGGACTTTTAGGATGAACAAGAATACGAACTAAACTAGGGATACAAGATCCTACCGTGTCAACCGAAGCTCTGATACCAAGATGATACGGGGTTGCCCGATCTTCACGGAGGATCTGCTCTATGTTGCGACTCAACGCCACCTGAAGGGTATGAAGCAAACCCTCGATCCCAACCAACAACGCTATCGGGTAAAGGATAACTAGTGCAACCTGACGAGACCGAAGCTAACTATTGCAAATGCAACAACCAACGACAAGTATTCGCCCAACCACACTCTTAGTTCCAATCCACACAACCACGCATCTAAGTTGGAAGCACGAACTGGTCGCCGCCTCAACGTCTGCTGTTGTAAAATCACAAAGTGAGTTTACCCTCTCACAAGGCAAGATTACAAGAGCTAAGGAGGAAGTGAACTCTAAAACAATATTCTGGTTGCACTTAGCTAACCTATGCTGAAATCAAATTGCCAAAGAGTTGTGCTGAAGTGGGGGAAGGGGTTTTATACTAGGAACAACCCTCCTAGTTTAGGTGTGAAACCAGGCCAAAAGAGGGGCTCAAATTCGTCCTAACCAGCTGGTCAAGGGAGCAAACTCATGGAGCCTCGCGCAACAATTAATACCCTGGACAGCTTGCATTGGAACTCTCATATCCTTTGACTCAGGACTCCAAATGATGCACCGTTAAATACGACATTACTTTAATGGTGCCATTGCTTCATTTTACCAGCAACATTACATTAACATCCGCTACAGAGTTGGTATTTGGGCACGGGAGAGTAGGCGGACCAAGATAGTTGCATTTCTAACAAAAAGAAGCAACTTATCCTAATGAGAAATTTAGCAGGACATGAAAAAAAGTGCCATTGATTCATATTACTAGAGGCATTACATTGAAAAAAACATTGGTTTAACATGTCCTAACTTTTAACAAAGGCGATCATACATTTTACCAAGTGGCGTTACATAAGAGTGGCTCGGGCAACAAACATCGTAACAGGATATCCGGGTTGGTCCCATTTTTGTTCGGTATAACCACCTTATACTATGTCTTGACTAGCAAATCTAGTGTTGGACTTACTCGCTGACTTGTCCCCCAGTCCCCACTTTCTTTCCTTTTTCAACCAATAGATTGGGTTTATATTGAGTTTGTACCATCGCTTCCCTTTATTTCCCTATTACACCAAGAGACCGCTTGGATAGCTGGCCTCCGCTAATTTTCGCCCCCATTATTTCCTCTTTCGACCAAGTCCTAGATTCAGTAACAAATCTTCCCCCACCCCCACCCCCTTTCTTCCTTGTTTGAACCAAGTAGTACTAGATTCGAGTGCATGAACTAGTTGTACCTCTTAACAGTAAAAATTTAGGTGGGTTTCAAACAACCGATCGATCCTATCTACGAGGGGGCCTGAGAAATAGTAAAAGATACAAATGCAGCGACGTCAGGAGCTCGGGAAGTAGAGCAAGGCCGGTTTCGAAGGAAGATATACTTGAGGGTTGTCGGGATGTCGCTAGGTGGGCGGCGGGAGGCCGGATCTGCCCACACTACGACAGCGAGGAAGAAGGGGTCGGAGGCCCTCCCTAGCCAGCGGTGCTTGGGAGAGAACGGCAAAACACTGTTGATCGGCACACATGACGATTGGAAGTAGGAGCCTGTCGCCAGGACTGACCCCGCATGAATGTTGCACCTTCTCACCTTCCCCGGCGGAGAGGATCCGGCTGGATATGTGACTACCGGTGAGTAGAGAGAGAGTGTGGCCACCACTGTCGTGTTTAGATCTAGAGAGGACGAGACAGTGTGAAGAGAGCAACACTAGCAAGCAAGTGCGGAGGCTCCTGCCTATATAGTGGAGTACTAGTTTTCTTTTGTCTACCGGAGCCAGCTTGACCTCATCAATGACTGTCGAGAAGTCTTCATACACGTGCCCCATAGGCACAGTTGTCGTCATTTTGATCTGAAGCACCGAACTATAACATATAACACGAAAAACTGCCACATGACAAGAAACCATAACCTCACTGCCCAGAGGAGACAACATAAATCCCGACGAACAAACTAGACGAGGATCAAAGCTCAAATTAAAGATAAACTCGTAGAAAGGGGTCCATCGATAGATGTCCTAATTAACATAGCCGGCTTGACCCAATGACCAACGCCTTGGAGGAACTCAGTTGTCGCTGTTTAACCCTCGTAGTGATCCGAAGCACATGACACCTAATATTGCGAGATGACAAGAAACCTTTTTTTAGATTTCTCATCAGAACTACAACCTGCATAACACAGCCTCGCACGATATGTAGACGATAGCCAATCCAGCGTGTTCTGGCCGGAGTTCGTCACATGCATGGACGACTTCCGTGTCATGCAGGGATCGTCCAGGCACCAACGTCTGTACAACACTTCTCTGGTACTCTCGCTTGTCTCTCTCTTCAATTAACTCACCCGAATTGCGAGGCTGGGGAGTGTGCCTATGGTCGGTTCCCACATGTGTGTGCAAACGCAATATGACGCGCGTTCCATTCGTAGAGCGGCGTGCCAGACCGACCGACCGTGTTGGGTGCGACGCGAACGTGACGGGCGTGTTGTATACTTTGTACATGTGTACTACCGTTTTCTTGAGGCTTTGCTCCATGGCGCAATCCATCGATACAAAATTAGTATATTGTACTATTTAAAAGTCGAGGGCAGGGCTTTTCCCGCGCGGTAGGCGGGGCAGTTCCGCCTCGTCGGTTCGATAGAGATGCGAGAAGATGAGGGAGTAGGCTACTGCAAACGTAGGGTTGTGTGATTTGACAGCGAGTTACTGCTGGACAGGTGCGGCCCTGTGATTTGACTTGCCATTATCATTTTAACTACGGTGCAATGACTGGCATGGGTCTCCCGATTCCTGACCACCTCCATGGTATATAGGTGCCTCTCCCAATGCTCCACCATGTAGAGGCTGGCTCTTGCATGAGAGCCCACTCCTCCACTTTTTCCTTGCCTCTTTCCTCCACATATGCAAAAATGCCATGTAAGCAGGCTTATAGCCCACTATTGTACTTGCTCGTACAGGTGCTAAGCCTGCCACATAGGCATAAAATCTGATGTGGCAAGTTAATTAAGAAGAGAGAGAGACTAGTTTGGTGACCCCAGGAAAAAAGAGTGCTAAGCGCATGTACCTAGGTGAAAAGACAATTTGGAGTCTATAGCTAATTAAACGAAGCAAACTTAGCAACAAAAACTAAGCACCTATGCATTGGGGATTTGAGTTGCTAAGACATTTAATGCCCTTAGCACCTCATCTAAGCACCATTTCATTGGAAGAGGTCACTCCTTGGCAAATGCAATAAATACTACGAAGAAAGAGATAGAGAGAAGTAAAAAATACTCTTATAGCCAATCGTATAGCTAACCTTGTTGTATGAGTGACTAAGTGATGACTATGTATGACATGCCAACATCAGATAGCCTAACACACCGTGTTAAATCTCCAAGGGCGCAACCGCGCGAGCGAGGTGACGGTTGTGGTAGGCGCAACCATGATACGGGCTGCTGGCAGCCGTTGGATTAGAGATCGAATGGTCACATGCTAAGTTGCTGAAAATTTGCAAAATAACCCTCCAGGATAGGATATTCACCCATAGGTCTAGAATCACGCCATGCAACCGTTCGATCTCAGATCCAAGGGCTCTCGGAAGCCCGTATCATGGGAGAATGGAAAGCTTCGTATCACCTGTAATTTACCTGACGCTTGACATGACATCGAAAGCCATTTAATTGGGCGACGAGTAGCCATGACATCTAATTGGGCCCCCATAGTACTATGCATGAATCCATTTATTCACCAGGCAAGCCACTACCCTGCCGTTCGCACGGCCCACTCAGCATTTTTACAATCAAAAAACCGCTCGCAGTTCACTCCTACTCGTCCCCGGTCGTCCTTTAACATTACGGCAGCTCGCTCCTAGTCGTCCCGTCCTTTCACATTACGGCAGTTCCACTAATCTTAACCCTCCTCCCAAATCCATGGCGTCCCAAATCTCCATGATTAGCAGTGAGTACAAGGTTAGAACCATCACCGGCGATGAGTTCGACGTCATCTACACCCGTTCTTCCACGACGGTGAAAGGATGCCTTGCTCGCTTCAGACGCATGTTCAAAAACTCAAATGATGAGTGGGTCGCTGGGCTAGATGTTGAGTACACCACAACCCTGGACAAAGAGAAGAATCTAAAGGAGGAAGAGAAGATGAAGCCCGCCATGATCCAGGTTTGCGTGCATGACTTATGTTTGGTCTACCACATATGCCATGCCGATGTTGAGTGCGAGGAATTTAAGAACTTCCTCAAGGGCGGCCTAGTCAAAGTCAAGCATCGAGAATTTATTTAACGATGTAACAGTCCTAGGTCGGATAGACCTTGTTGTAGGCAACCCCTTCGATCTCCAGAAGAATGGGCTGGTGCCCTCCCGTGATCAGCCTTCAATGCTGACCCTGGCAGGACCCATGGTTCATACTTCGTACGGTAAACTGAAGAAACCTCTGCCGAAGTTTCATCGTGCATGGCAGTGGAATGTACTAGATATAGACCAGATCCACTATGCTGCAATGGATGGCTACTTTGTTTCAATATCTACAAGGGTTGGATGAAGAGCAAGAGCCAAGTGTGTGGTTCAAGCAAAGAGTATCGGCCAAGAGGAAGAGGGAGAAGGACAAAGTCGAGCACATGGACGAGGAGTTCGAGTAAGGTGGCAAAGGTTCGTTGCTCATGGTGGTTCTAATGCAAAGGTGTCTACCGGATTAGTTGCTTAGTTTAATTTCGTGTGTGCTTAGTTTTATTTGAGGGGTGTGTTGTCGAGCCCCAATGAGAACTATGTTATGTTCCTTCCGGTTACTCTAACTCTTCTAAGACGTACATACTAGTATTTCTTACAGTTCATCTTTTAGTTGGTATAGTACTACCACTCATTTCTTCACATTATATACGTACAATATATATGGCCAACATCATATAGCCAGCAGTTTAGTTGTCAAAAATTTCAGGGTGCTTAGTTTTGTCAAAGAATTTCAGGGTGCTTAGTTTTATTTGAGGAGTGTGTTGTGCTGGACACCATTATTGTGACTCAAATCTCTTTTGCCATGTTATAATGACATAAATACCAATGGACCAGCATGCCAGCTCTCCCTCTATCTCACTACAGTAAAATAAAGTGTGGGGCCTACTTGATCCCAACAGCGTTCTTATTTTCCTGTAAATTATTCGCTTGGTTACCCCTGACAAGCGGGGCCACACTTATCATTGTGAGAATCGGCTTAATTTTTGTCATATAACATGGTCAACGGTTTGACGTGAAAATAACAATGTCTAATGGCATTTTTAGCAAACATCTAACTTAACGATGGCATTTTTGGGATATCTAATTGCATTTTTTAGCAGGCATCTCACGGATCGATGGCATTTTTGAGTAGTTGTAACTTCTATGCAAAACTGAGTAGTGATACACAACTAGTGGCATACATAATAAGAACCCAAGAATTAAATAGGTATGCTAATTTCTTTAATAGAATTTAGCACCCCATTTAAACACGTACTAGCTTTTTTAATAGTACTATATGCATAATTTGGCGACGAGCGCTCTCTATATGTACCACCTTTTTTCTTTAATTTCATCTTTTTAGTTTTTCTCCATGGCGCAATCCATCGATACTACTACTGTACAAAAGTATATATTTTTTAAGGCTAGAGGGCGAGGCAGTCTAGCTTGGTCGGTTTCAAGAGAGGCGAGGGCCTTTCTGATTTGACGGCTCATTACTGTCGAAAGGCGATCCCTTGTGATTTGAGTGCTTGTATAAATGTGCGTTGATGATGAGGACATCAATACCATTGTTACACCCACAGCCCCAATTTGTTATACATACTGGACCAATTACTAGAGCTCGCTCACGCCAATTAAATTATCAGGTACTTTCTTTTCTTGGTAATGATTCTAATGTTCATGAGAATATGATGCTGCCTAAATTGGATACATTTGTTTTGCTTATAAATGAAGGGCCTGGCATGGATAAGAGGGATGAACACTGGAGCAAGACCAAGCCTGGAGATGATGGCATGCGCAAGGGGAACAAGAACGGAGTTACAAGTGATGATTTCAGGACTTTGAAGCCACCATAAGGAGTGCATGAAGCCTTGGACGAAATATACAAGATGCCACTTCATAAATTTCGTCCAAAGGCTATTCTACGTCTTACGTCATTATTATTGGGCCAGGCCCATGTAATTTCAAAATACTTAAGCATAGGCTGTTTTTAGATTCCGTATGTGTGGGGAAACAAGAGTTAGGGTTGGTTTCGGACCCCTTCTCCAAGGGCCATGAAATTCCCCCTCTTCATATATACAGCCCTTAGGGCGCCGTTTAGACTTTGGGTTTTGTTTAGATTAAAGTTTGCCATAGCTGCAACTTCGCGTACTTCGTTTGTGTTCAACGACCAGAGAAAGACGTCACAGAACCCCACCTTGACCAATAAAGCTTTCCTCTTATATTCGCAATATCCAGATTGCAATCTTAGTTTCTTGCTTGTTCTTTGTTTGCCTGCAGGAAACAGACCTTCGTGGTCAGGTTGTTCGTGCTCCGGTGTGGTCAATAACCTCTCGGAGTTGGTTTAGTGATTGCTAAGGTGCGACGTCCTCGCACGTTCGTAGTCGGATCATCAAAGTCGACTTCCTCCAAAATGATAGCCACCATCTCGTCGAAAGACGGGACACGTTTGCCTCTATCAAGTGGTATCAGATTTCCAGGTTGCTCAGTGAGATTTTTCAGTTTTTCATAGTTTAGACCAAATATGTTCTTCATACCTATAGTCCACGAAAAAGCCATAAAAAATTAGGGTTAGTTCATCATATCTCGAACTACCGAGCCTTTTGCAGCCTTTTCAAAGATTTTGCTTTGTTAAATTTGCGGTTGCATCATCATGTCAAGTTGTCGGTCTTAGCGTCTAGTTTCCCTTAGAGTTTCGAAGTTACATTCACAAGTTATCACGCCGCCGCACCATCATCATCATCGCTTCCCGCCATATACCACCACCACCAACATATTCCTTACCGCTGCCATATACATCCGCCTGTCCACCACCAATCCGAGTCCACATATACATCCGCCTGTCCACCACCAATCCGAGTCCACATATACATCTGCCTGTCCACCACCAATCCGAGTCCTTTCCATATTAGGTTTGTTTTCGAGATACTTTTATTTTCCGATTCGTGTTTCCTTGCTTGAGTAGGTGTCGGCAAAAAAAAGAGTCTGGAGACCCCCGGGCGGTTTTTAGGCCAAAATTTCGGCGACCAATTTTTTCCCTATCCTATTTTTAGGTCCCACGGAGCGTTTTGAGACACTCGCCATCATAGTGATTTTTTGTCACACTTTTTCGTCGTCGCTGCCCTGATTTCCGAAAAAAATTGTCAAAAAAATTTCGTTCCTATCCTGTTAGTTTGACTTGGGAAGTGTTTTGAGACAATCGCCATTATAGTGATTTTTCGCCAAAAAAACGAGGAGCGCAAAAAAAAGAGAGCGCAAAAGAAAAAGCAAAAAAAAAATTAGAGTGTGCTTTTCCCTTGTTTACGTGTCGCTACCGTGATTTTGTTCGTGTTCTAGGCTCGCTGCCTCTAGTACGGTCTAGCCTAGGACCAGCACAAGACTGCGTCGTTGAGCCGCTTATTCAACTTTGCATCTCCAATTGATTATTCTTGACCCTTTTTGCTATCATATTATAAGCCTTCCCAGCTCTACATACATCTACGTCGTGCGTTTGACTCTCCCCCGTAATCGCTCTATCCAAGCTTTGAGAGTTTTGACTACAACGTTGCCGATCACCACCGCCGCTTGGTAAGAACTGGTAAGAATTTGAGATTTGCTTGACGGATTTGTGACGCCCCACCACCACCATTTTCTAGTAGTCTCAGAGGATCATATTCTTGTGTGTTTCTATTGCTGCTAACCATGGCAGGATCACAAGTCGATGAGTCTGACTGGGAGGACATGACGAATAAGGAGTTGCATGATAAATTTCAGCAAATGATGACCATATGCTTTTAAGTATCCTTTTATGCTATCCAGAAATTCTATATCATTTCCAATCAATAATATGTCATCCATATATAATATCAGAAATTCTACAGAGCTCCCACTCACTTTCTTGTAAATACAGGCTTCATCATAAGTCTATATAAAACCATATGCTTTGATCACCTCATCAAAGCGTATATTCCAACTCTGAGATGCTTGCACCAGTCCATAGATGGATCATTGAGCTTGCACAATTTGTTAGCACCTTTAGGATCGACAAAACCTTCTAGTTGTATCATATACAACTCTTCTTTAAGAAATCCACTCAGGAATGCAGTTTTGACGTCCATTTGCCAAATTTCATAATTATAAAATGCGGCAATTGCTAACATGATTTGGACTGAGTTAAGCATCGCTATGGGTGAGAAGGTCTCATCATAGTAAACGCATTGAACTTGTCGAAAACCTTTCGCCACAAGTCGAGCTCTGTAGAAGGTGACATTATCGTTAGCGTCTGTCTTCTTCTTGAAGATCAATTTATTCTCAATCGCTTGCCGATCATTGGGCAAGTCCATCAAAGTCCACACTTTCTTCTCATACATGGGTCCTATCTAAGATTTCATGGCCTCAAGCCATCTATCGGAATCTGGGCTCATCATAGCTTCTTGATAGTTTGTAGTTTCACCATGGTCTAGTAACATGACTTCCAGGACAGGATTACCATACCACTCTTGTCATGGGAAACCACACCCACCTATGGGACCAAGGTCCCCTTTTAGTTCGGTGGGGGGATGGGCATGCTGCACAAAGAGCGGAGAAGCGTAACACGGCACGACAGAGATCACACGGTAGTTTTATCCGAGTTCGGGCATTTGTGGGGCATAAAACCTACTCCTGCTTTGGTGGATTGATGGTTGGAAGTGGTGAAGAAGCGTAGCGCTCTTTGCCAGGCAAGGTTGCCTTGGGGCGAGAGGAGCTACACGCGTATGAGTGTGAGGGGGTCTGAATCTTCTATACGATTGCCATGGGCCTCCTTTTATAGATTAAGGGGTCACCACCACTACAAAAAAAGACACATCCGTAACATTTTGGGCCGAATGAATTTTTTTTCTGTCTGCTTATGACACTTCTATGATGATAATTGTGACAAAATCATCATCATAGATGTGGTGGGCTCCTACTTCTACGACAAAAAATCATGACAGAAAATGGGTTTTTCGTCTTGGGCGGGCCGGAGACGTAGCTGCATGACATTCTTTGGGCCGTCACCGTGGTAGAAGCGAGGGCGAGGAAAATATCGGGGAGTTCCCGGTTACGGTGGGTGGTCGGGGGCCGAGCGATGCGCGTTTCTCTCGTACACGTACGCGTGTGTGTGTGAGGCATTGCGCTCTAACTGAACCCGAATGAGGCGTTGGGCTCTAACTAAATTCGAGCAATTGCACTAGCTATGTTACTGAACCCGAGCGATCGATCCCTTGCTTTTAACTAAACCCGAGTGATTCCTTCGCTAATGCTGCTAACTGAAGCCGATTGATGCTGCCTCTTGATGAACAGTGAGCGTTGTTGGGGGTTTGGATGAACAGTTCCCGATGGGGGGTTGGATGAACATGACCCCGTGGTAGTAGAGGCCGTTGCCGCTGGATGAGTAGGACCCCGATCGAGCCGGTTGGGGGTGGATGAACAGGACCCCATGGAGGGCTGGATGAAAAGGACCCCGTAGAGGGCTGGTTGAACAGTAGCCTGTGGAGGGCTGGATGAACAGTAGCCCGTGGAGGGGTGGTTGAATAGGACCCGTTGGAGAGGGTTGGTTGAATAGTAGCCGGTGGAGGAGCGGTGGAGGCTAGATGAATAGGAGCCCGTGGATGAACAGTCGTAGGTGGAGGCTGGAGGAGGTTGACGATGGATGAACAGTAGCCCGTGGAGGCTGGAGGAGGTCGACGGTGGAGATGAACAGTGTCCCGTTTTGTGGTAGGCCACACCCCTCCCGATGAACAGGACCCCCGTTTCGACCGCAGCGCTCCAACACAAGTCTGTTTCCACCGTTTTGCGGTATGCCACACCCCTCCCGATCAACAGGACCCCTTTTCGACCGTAGGAGGTCCAAGAGAAGTCCGTTTCCTACGTTATGCGGTACGCCAGACCCCTCCTGATGAACAGGATCCCGTTTTGACCGTGGCCGATCGAACACAAGGCCGTTTCCTCTGTTGTGCGGTACGCCAGGCCTCATTTCGATCGGCTGTTCCATCCAAGAGGGTTGGCTCCTGATGAACACGACGACGACGCAGTTTCTCCGTTCCGACCCAGCCATGTACACGAGCCCCGCCGCACGTATGCACGCAGTAGGCGTTTGAGACCGCTACCAGATGTAATGCACGCGGGTCAGATTTATTCTTGCACCTTGGCCGCAGTACGTATGTGTACACAATGTTAACGGGACTGCGTGACATGCTACGTGCGCGCCTCTACTATGACACGTGCGTGCCTCTACTACGACACGTGCCCTTCCTTACACGGCCACGGTTCATCGCTGCAGCCTGCACACAGACCGATCGTATATATGTACACGTTCGTGACCAGAATGACAACGCTACATATGCTTCGACCAGGTGGGTCCCGACTATCAGGCACTTCCTTGCATGCGAAGATGTTGTTGGTCCCAACAATCAGGGGGCGAATCATTTTTTTGCCCGTAAAATGGACGCACTTCCTTGCGTGCGAAGATGTAGCTGGTGGGTCCCCAGCAATTGGGGAAACGCTTTTTCGAAATACGGTGGCCCATCCGTGGGTCCCTGCTGTCGGTGGAGGAATCTTTATTTTCAAGCGTAATAAGGAGGCACTTCCTTGCTATGGCCGTGGACCCACTGCCGCCTCTCCACGCATAGCCTTCTTCCGATGGAAGTCGCTTGACCATGTTGACCACGCTGCGCCGAGAGCACCAGGCGGTGGACGACGGTGAGGCCTAGGAAGGGACGACGCGAGCCGGGAAGATGCGACAAGGATGCCCACGCAGAGGAGTACGAGGGTTCACCGGTTTGGCTGCGGTGTGAGGCCGCCACGCCACGTAATAAAAAAGGGGTGTGGGTGAGTAGAGGGATGGCCTGGCCAGCGGTGGGAGTAGTAGGGGGCGGGAAGGCCTCCGCGGCATTACAGCCAGCCACGGGAGGCAGGATCATGCGGCACGACCGGTGCTGGTTTGGACGGTTGGTGCAAGAAGACCAGGCGTTCCTATTCTTATAGAGAAAAATAGAGCAGACCTCTTCGTTTTCTTCAAACAAATACATAAATTGGGCTGCCGATGTTTTAGGAAAAATGAAACCTCGGATGGGAGGTCCATAGGCCGGTCGATACATGACGGCCCTCAAGAAAATACAAACCGACATGTCGTGGGATGTGCATGTTAAAAAAGAAAGCCTAGATGGGGTAGCCGACAACCCAGCTGATACTTGCTACCCCAGTGATAATAAATGATACCTGCCAGCTCCCCGGCCCGAACGTCAATATATCATTAGGAGGAAGTATTTTTTCAATGAGGCACTTGTCAAGCGACGCCATAGACCTGTGGGTCCCGACCGTCCGCCTCTCCACCTACAAATCCTCTCTAGATTCCTCTTGTTTGTTCAAGATGTTTATAACGGGCAGATCGGTCTACTGTATGGGCGAAGCGCATGACAAAGGAGCGGGAGGAGATCGGACCACCGAGCCAAGGCCTTATTTGTAACGAAGTAATCTTGAACTAGCCCAGTGGCCAAGTGACACTACCCGACCGCTGTTCCGCCCGGGTTCGATTCCACCTGATGCAGTGAAAATATCTCCAATTTTTTTGCCTCTACCATTATTGACATGTGGGTCCCCATTGTCATCTACGCACACCACGTCCAACACTTGCCAAAACTTCGTCCCTCGTTTTCTCTGTTTTTCGCACACTCGACATTGTGTGGGCATTTTGAAAATAGCATATCTTTTTGATTGTGTATCATATGAAGATGTGCTATGCATGAATGTTGATCAACATGATGTTAATTGGCTGGTAGTTCCATTTTCGACCAAGAATAAAACTTCCAACATGATGTTATCCCTGTTTAAAAAGGCCGTGTTAATATAAATGCTTTGCCTCTCGAAGTTGCGAGCTTTCTCATCTGGAATCGAACTTGCAGATTTCTTATCTCGAACTGAAACTTGCGCTTTTCTCTGAGAATCACATTGTCTACACTTTTATACTCCTATGAAACTACATTTTTTAAGTGCTAAAAATAGATCTCTAGAATTCATAAAATACTTTATATGCTCAATACTGCAAATCTGAAATTGAAAAGAAATTCATCTCTGAAAGTACTCTCAAAATACACAACAAAAGCACAATTCACAACCTGCAAATACGGATAACCCTAAGCTCCTCCTGACAATTCACAACTTGCCCGACTATTGGGCTGGGGGGTAGTCCCCTCTGATTCCTCGGCGGCAGACAGCCGCCCCGTGAGACGATGTGAGCGGCGAGGGAGAGCATGGCGGGGAAGCATCATCAGGCCAACTGCTTTTCTCCTCTTGCAGTTGGGTTCGGTCGACGAAGACTCCAACCGCCTGCTCGCACGACACCCTCACAAACGGCGGATGCTCGATCCTTCAATCTCGTGGATGCTCCATCCGGGATCGACATCTCCCACCACCGCCTCCCTCATGGTCGGATTCAAAGTGAATCTGCTTGCCCCATGGCCCAGAGGAGCAGCTCTATGTACCCCGTGCGATTTCCCTTCGAGTATCGCCGCCTTTTCGCCTCTGCAGAGTATTTGGCCATGGATGTCACCGCCGCTTAGTTGGTCCTTGTTGTCAAACCAAGATCAGATCTCCAACATCCTAGCTAGCTTCACAGGTCGCTGCCTGCGATCCTCACGTATCGGTTGTACTCCTCCATCGGTCTAGTTCTCCACAAAGCACCTTCACTCGCCAAGTGTGGTTTTTGAATGGAAGAGGAGAGGAGCAGCCCGGTTTTGGATTAGAACGGGAGAGGAGCGACGCTGGTTTTGGATTGGAACATGAGAGGAGGGGTGGTGGTTTTGAAATGGAAGAGGAGAGGAGCGGCGCTGGATTTAGATTGGAACAGGAGAGGAGCGGCGGTGGTTTAAGGGGAGAGGAGTGGCGCTGGTCTTGGAAGTATTTGTTTTGCGTTTTTGGGTCAAAGTTTGACCATGTACTGTATTTGACAAGCAAAATGTGAATGCATGTCACCAAAAATTGTATCGTTTGGTTCGTATCTGAATGTACTTTCAAATTATATTATTTTTGCAACGTATAACATATATTTTATTTGTGAAAATCATGGTCAATTATGACCCAAAATAAAAGGGAGACTAGTTAATGTGGGGTCGCTTTCTTAATTGAAGGGTAAATTGATTTTGATTTTGATCCGATCCTGGCCAAGGCGGCCCTCTCGTCTAATCCTAAATCGTCAGCCAGACGCCTCCTCCGCTTCTTTCTCCATTGCAAAACCACCTCCTCTCCTCTCCATCATCTCCATTCCAAAACCATTGTCTCGCCTCTCCCTCTTCTCCATTGCAAAACCACCTCCTATCCTCTCCATCATCTCCATTCCAAAACCACCGTCTCGCATTTCCCTCTTCTCCATTGCAAAACAACCCCCTCTCCTCTCCATCATCTCCATTCCAAAACCACCGTCTCGCCTCTCCCTCTTCTCTATTGCAAGACCACCGTCTCTCCTTCCATCTTCCAAAGCTAGCACCGCACCACTCGGAAGGACATCAATGGAGAGGATGCAGCCGAATCAGCAGATGCCGGCGACTGTGCAAAGTTAGCCAGGTTGAAGGAGATCCTTACTTGGTTTGACAATGAGTGGGAGATTTCGAGGACGGTGAGGGGCATGTGGCAATGTATGCGAAAGAGCCAGAGGGCGGCGATGTACTCCTCAGTGGCAGTCATGCCGCAGTCCTTCGAGTTCATCGAGTATCTCCTCTGGGCGATGGAGCAGACAGGTTCGCCCGAGGTGAAATTCAAGCGGAGGTGGTGGGCGTACAGGTCGAAGGTCGAGCACCCAGAGGATAACGAATCGATCGAGTACGGTGTGTCGTTCCAGGGCCACAGGAGTATTCATTATCTCACCGTAAGAGGAGGCCGGATGGCGCGACGTTGCTTCCCCGTCGTTCTCCACGGTTCCCTCGACGCTCGCCTCGTTTCAACGGTGGCGGTAGGGTTTAAGGTAAGCTTCGCACTAACCTAGTCTAAAAAAAATAGTATAAGAAAAACAAATCGAATCAAATTCATGGATTTACCATGACCTCGGTTGTGACTGTGACTCCATAGATAAAAATGGGAAATTTCTCTCTTCGAGACCATTGAAAAAGGGCATTCCATCTACTCATGCTTACAATCAGTGTGACAACTAATGAAAATCATGCTTACAACCAGTCTCCGAGTACTACGCCAATCACCCTAAAATAGCTCTGGACCTTTGGGTCAAAGTTGCGACACTGTGTACAAATAAAGAAAAATAGATTGGTGCTTCTTTCAGAAAAAAGTGTACTCCCTAGAAAATTGCCAATATAAGCTACTAGTATTTGGTTAGAAGGATTTGTCACGAGAAAGATCCGTCCACGAGAGCGCCACACATCCCACTGGTGGCGGTGGATGCCAATGCGTGCATGGAGCATGGCTGGTGTCGGTAATTTTTACTTGGCACACCTCGCACTCTACATATATGTTGGTTCCATCCGTACATTTGTGCAGTTCCACCAAAATGTAGCTGAATAACCTTGTTTCCACAGATAATGAAAAAGCGTGATTACATTATAGTGGCACTAGTTGATGAAACATACACTAATAAGTACAAGAAAATATTTCGATAGTATCATAGTATGCCATGCTGCGAGGGCGAGATGGGCCCTGCGATGCCTCATACGGTACGCCTCATACTGGAAATCGACCCAAGTCTCCCCGATACACCTTCTGCTAGTGATGAACATCAGTGTACATCGGTAGTACAAGGAGGGGCCTTGAGACATTCCAATCTCTATTTTTGTGTAGATCAACTAAAATTAAGCACCCCAAAGGTGCGTAAACGCTTAAACATTAACAATGGGACTAGTTGATGAAACATATACTAACAAAGAGAAGCACTTCCTTTATCTACATTGGAAATGAAATGATAGAGAGGATACTCGCTCTATTTTAACTGTATTATTAATTCATTTTATCTGTGGCACTAGGGTCGAGCAGGTGGCAAACGAGGTGTACCGTACGTCACAAGGATGGAGGCCGGGGGCGCTTAGACTGGGATGCTAAAGCTGTCTCTTTCAGTCCCTATCTTCCCCCCTGATGTTTCTGTGGTAGCATTTGGGTTGTAATCCAAACTTGGTCGAAGCCGGTGTCAAGGCCCCCGACCTGCCTAGCTTATGTGGCTTAACTTGTCTCCTGCTAGTACTCATCCGCTCTAGTAGTAGTTGCATAACTTCCCGCTTACATCGAGATGTTGTCGGATAATGGTTCTCTATGGTTGGGTTTCTTTAATGAAATCGAGGAAACCCCTCTTTGATATATAAAAATCGAGTGGCACTAACGGTGCCAAAACATTGCCTCAAATTAATAGTGCCACTAGATTAAGGTGCAAAGTAATAACATTATCGCTTTATCATGGCAAAGGCCAAAATAGTAGCACAAGAGCGTATTCAACATGCACGATCTTTTGGCAAACGGTCGCACCAAAAGGAACATGCCTCGTGATGGGAACCATATTAGCAGTCAACGCCATCGTAGAAGGGATGACACCAGTCACCAACATGGATGATTCAATCCATGGGACCTTTTGGTGCAGTTCACCTAAAATGAAGCAATGTCCCATGAGCTAGCAAATTTTCTTCATTTTTAATAAGAAAAGGGCTCCAACCCCGTTCCATTTCCATCGAAACTAAACCCACAGAGCTTCTTCTTCATTAGTTGCAATAAAATTGAGCAACATCAAGGTTAGTTGTGAAGCTCCCCGGAATGTTCAACTATAATTTGGATATCATTTGTGCAGTTCAACTAAGATCAAGCGTGAAATGTATATCTCTGCTTGCACAAAAAGGTGGAAAGGAGGGTGACTAACAAGTGATGAAGCATACATCAAATGAAAAGAAGCATGTTCCTTATCCGAATGGCAATCCTACAAGGACAAGAGCAAATTCTAAAGCAAAGAGCATTGCTAGATATTAGTGTGGGCATTAGGATTAACTATGACAACCATTAAATACGACATTACTTTTAATGGTGCCATTGCTTCATTTTACCAAGCAACATTACATTAATAGCAAGCTACAAAGTTGGTATTTGGGCACGGAGAGTAGGGCGACTCAGATGCTTGCATTTCTAACGAAAAGAAGCAACTTATCCTAATGGGAAATTTAGCAGGACATGAAAAAAAGTGCCATTGATTCATATTATCGAGGCATTACATTGAAAAACATTGGTTTAACGTGTCCTTACTTTTTAACAAAGGCGATCGCTACATTTTACCAAAGGGCATTACATAAGAGTGTCTCGGGGCAACAAACATCAGAACAGGATATCTGGGTTGGTCCCTTTTTTTGGTATAGCCACCTTATACTATGTGAGGCTAGCAACTCTAGTGCTGGACAGTCCCCCAATCCCCACTTTTTTTTTCCTTTTTCAACCAATAGATCAGGTTTATATTGAGTTTGTACTGCATTTCCCTTTATTTCCCTATTACACCAAGAGACCAGTTGGATAGCCAGTCTCTGCTACTTTTCGCCCCCATTATTTCCTCTTTCGACCAAGTCCTAGATTCAGGTAACAAATCTTCCTGTAAGTGCATATAGTGCCCCTTAGTGATTTTGGTGTATTGAAGACTTATAGGTTAAGGGACAGATGCGTTTGTGAGTGTACACAGGTCGATAAGTCTATGAGGTGTTTGATATTTACAGAGAAAGTTGCCCCTAAAAATGAATATCTTTGACTGAAGACTTTGGATTTCTGCAGACTTTCTGAAGACTTTGAAAGTGAAGAAATTGGTGTGATCCTGAGGACTTGGTATTCATTCGAGGAACATGAAGCGTGAAGACTTTTCTTTTCGTAGTTTCATTTTCCATTTCTTGAGTCATAGGAAACACCGTACTGTTAAAGGGCGTCGAGGAAATACTAAGGAAAATTTTCCATGTCATGCTCAACTCAAACTTCTACACCTACCAATCCCTTCGAGTGAAGCCATGGGAAATCTCATACAGTTCAGTCAATTTCTTCAGTGACTGAGACGAAGCTCTTCTGGTCACTGAGGAATTTGTTCTGACTGAGGAGTGAGGAATTCGCCAGTGCGGATTGCCTACAAGTGAGGAACATGATAGCCCTGAGGACTTTGATAGTCACAATTACGACCATTGCCGTACATGCTACCAAATTGTCCCAAAATATTCTACCCACCTAACGGTCATATCATTGAAGGGCATTTATGTCTTATTATGTCGGGCTGCTCCCTAGGCTATAAATAGCCGCCCCCTACAACCACTAGCTGGTTAGCTGCTCCGAGAGAAACTGATACTTGTCATTTGAGAGCATCCCATCTTCCGAGGACTTTGAGCGAAAATCATCAAGTGAGGAAAACGCAAAGCCAAACACCTACAAACCCAAAGTGATTGAGCATCATCAAGAGATTGATCTCACGTGGATCCGACGCTTGTTACCTTTGAAGACCGTAAGGCCTTCCAGATGGTTAGGCGTCATGGTCTCGAGCATCCAAGAGGAAATTGTGGATCGCCGAAAGGACCGAAGTTTGTGAAGGTTTGAAGTCACCAAGACTTACCACGAGTGATTGGGCGAGGTCTGTGTGACCTTAGCTCAAGGAGAATACGATGAGGATCGTGGTGTCCGGACTATGTGTCCTCGTGTTTAAATACCTAGCCGCCCAACTGCATCGCATAACCGCCACAAAGCAGCTTGGAACTGGTCTACCAAATCATTATCTTCACCAAGCCCATCGCGGTTCTATTTCCTCAACTCTTTCATTTCCTCATTACCGTGTTGTGTGCTTGTTCATATCTGTTTGAAGACTTTTAATCAAGACTTCCTCAATTTCCTCAGCTTCAATTTCTTCACTGCTTGTCTTCATCCTGCTTTTATCCTCGTGTTTACGCTTTCATACTGCTTGTTTTCATTTCATCATGATGACCATGCTTCTCGCTTCTATTATGTTAGCATCTGAGTACTTATTCCGCTGCAAGTAGTTCTTCGCTTAGGAATTTCCTCACCCTGAAATTCCTCAGTGAAGAATTCTTAAAAATCGCCTATTCACCCCATCTAGTCGATATAACGCACTTTCACTTCCCCCACCCCCACCCCCTTTCCTCCTTGTTTGAACCAAGTAGTACTAGATTCAAGTGCATGAACTAGTTTTACCTCTTAACAGTAAAAATTTAGGTGGGTTTCGAACAGCTGATCGATCCTATCTACGTGGGGGCCTGGGAAATAGTAAAAGATACAAATGCAGCGACGTCAGGAGCTCGGGAAGTAGAGCAAGGACGGTTTCGAAGGAAGTTATACTTGAGGGTCGCCGGGATGTCGCTAGGTGGGCGATGGGAGGCCGGATCTGCCCACACTACGACACCGAGGAAGAAGGGGTCGGAGGCCCTCCCTAGCCAGCGGTTCTTGGGAGAGAACGGCAAGGCACGCTGATTGGGACGCGCCGGTAGTGGGTAAGAGCCGTCGCCAAGGACGACCGCGTGAATGTTGCACCTTCTCACCTTCCCCAATGGAGAGGATCCGGCTGGATTTGTGACTAGCGGTGAGTAGAGAGAGAGAGTGTGGCCACCATTGTCGTGTTTAGATCTGGAGAGGACGAGACAGTGTGAAGAGAGCAACACTAGCAAGCAAGTGCGGAGGCTCCTGCCTATATAGTGGAGTACTAGTTTTCTTTTCTCTACTGGAGCCAGCTTGACCTCATCAATGACTGTCGAGAAGTCTTCATAGGTGCCTCGTAGGCGCAGTTGTCGTCATTTTGATCTGAAGCACCAGACTATAACAAATAACACAAAAAAATGCCACATGACAAGAAACCATAACCTCACTGCCCAAAGGAGACAACATGAATCCCGACAAACAAACTAGACGAGGATCAAATCTCAAATTAAAGATAAACTCGGAGAAAGGGGTCCATCGAATAGATGTCCTAATTAACATAGCCGGCTTGACCCAATGACCAACGCCTTGGAGGAACTCAGGTTGTCATTGCTAACCCTCAGAGTGATCCAAGCACATGACACCTAATATTGCGAGATGACAAGAAACCTTTTTTAGATTTCTCATCGTAACTACAATTGCATACAACATGTAAATTTCGCACGATATGTAGACGATAGCCAATCCAGCATGTCTCCGCCGGAGTCTGTTCACATGCATGGACGAATTGATCTTCCGTGTCATGCAGGGATCGTCCAGGGACCAATGTCTGTACAACACTTCTCTAGTACTATCGCTTGTCTCTCTTTTATTAACTCACCGACTTGCAGGGCCGGGGAGTGTGCCTATGGTCGGTTCTCAATTGCGGTCCCACATGTGTGTGCAAACGCAATATGATGCGCGTTCCATTCAGAGAGCGGCGTGCCAGACCGACCGACCGTGTTGGGTGCGACGCGAATGTGACGGGCGTGCTGTATACTTTGTACATGTGTACCGCCGTTTTCTTGAGGCTTTGCTCCATGGCGCAATCCATGGATACAAAATTAGTATACTGTACTATTTAAAAGTCGAGGGCAGGGATTTTCCCGCGTGGTAGGCGGGGCAGTTCCGCCTAGTCGGTTCGACAGAGATGCGAGAAGATGAGGGAGTAGGCTGCTGCAAACGTAGGGTCAGTGTGATTTGACAAATGAAGTTATCACGGACAGTGGGGCCCCGTGATTTGACTTTCCATTATCATTTTAACTGCGGTGCAATGACTGGCATGAGTCTCCCGATTCCTGACCACCTCCATGGTATACATGTGCCTCTCCCAATACTCCACCATGTAGAGGCTGGCTCTTGCATGAGAGCCCACTCCTCCACTTTCTCCTTGCCTCTTTCCTCCACATATGCAAAAATGCCATGTAAGCAGGCTTATAGCCCACTATTGTACTTGCTCATACATGTGCTAAGTCTGCCACATAGGCATAAAATCTGATGTGGCAAGTTAATTAGGAAGAGAGAGAGACTAGTTTGGTGACCCCAGGAAGAAACAGTGCTAAGCGCCTGTACCTAGGTGAAAAGACAATTTTGAGTCTATAGCTAATTAAACGAAGCAGACTTAGCAACAGAAAACTAAGCACCTATGCATTGGGGACTTGAGTTGCTAAGACATTTAATGCCCTTAGCACCTCATCTAAGCACCATTTCATTGGAAGAGGTCACTCCTTGGCAAATGCAATAAATACTACGAAGAAAGAGATAGAGAGAAGTAAAAAAAATACTCTTATAGCCAACCATATAGCTTACCTTGTTGTATGAGTGACTAAGTGATGACTGTATGACATGCCAACATCAGATAGCCTAACGCACCGTGTTAAATCTCTAAGGGCGCGACCGCGCGAGCAAGGCGACGGTTGTGGTAGGCGCCGCCATGATAATGGGTTGTCGGGCAATGTTGGATCCGAGATCGAATCTGGCCGTGATGCTAAGTTGCCGAAATTTGCGTAATAACCTCCGTGATAGGATATTCACCCATAGGTCTAGAATCACGCCATCCAACCATTCGGATCTCAGATCCAAGGGCTCTCTTTCCGGGGATTCATGGGAGAATGGAAAGCTTCGTATCGCCTGCAATTTTCCCGACGCTTGACATGACATCGAAAGCCATTTAATTGGGCGTCGAGTAGCCATGACATCTAATTGGGCCACCATAGTACTATGCATGAATCCATTTATCCACCAGGTAAGCCACTACCCAGCCGTTCGCATGCCCCACTCAGCATTTTTACAATCGAAAAACCGCTGGCAGTTCGCTCCTACTCGTCCCCGGACGTCCTTTAACATTACGGCAACTCGCTCCTAGTCGTCCCGTCCTTTCACATTACGGAAGTTCCACTAATCCTAACCCTCCGCCCAAATCCATGGCCTCCCAAATCTCCATGATTAGCGGTGAGTACAAGGTTAGAACCATCACCGGGCGATGAGTTCGGACAATATCTACACCCGCTTCTTCCACGACGGTGAAAGGATGCCTTGCTTGCTTCTGCACGCGTATGTTCGAAAACTCAAATGATGAGTGGGTCTGGGCTAGATGTTGAGTACACCACAACCCTAGACAAAGAAAAGAATCTAAAGGAGGAAGAAGAAGATGAAGCCCGGCGTGATCCGTGTTTTTGCGTGCATGACTTATGTTTGGTCTACCACAGATGCCATGCCGACGCTGAGTGCGAGGAATTTAAGAACTTCCTCAAGGGCGGCCTAGTCAAAGTCGCATCAGAGACTTCATTTAACGCATGCACAGTCCAAGTTTGAAAGGCCTCGTTGTAGGCAACCCTTTGACCTCCGTGAAGAATGGGTCGGTGCCCTCCCGTGATCAGCCTTCAATGCCGACCTGGCAGACCCATGGTTCATACTTCAGACGAATCGAAGAAACCTCTGCCCAAGTTTCATCGTGCATGGCAGTGGAATGTACTAGATATAGACCAGATCCACTATGCTGCAATGGATGGCTACATTGTTTCAATATCTACAAGGGTTGGATGAAGAGCAAGAGCCAAGTGTGTGTTTCAAGCAAAGAAGTATCGGCCAAGAGGAAGAGGGAGAAGGACAAAGTCGAGCACATGGACGAGGAGTTCGAGTAAGGTGGCAGTGTTGTTGCTCATGGTGGTTCTAATGCAGTGTCTACCGGATTACTTGCTTAGTTTAATTTCAGGTGTGCTTAGTTTTATTTGAGGGGTGTGTTAGCCGAGCCCCCCCAGTAATCCATGTTATGTTCCTTCCGGGTTACTCTAACTCGCCTGCACGCATATTACTAGTATTTCTTACAGTTCATCTTTTAGTTGGTATAGTACTACCACTCATTTCTTCACATTATATACGTATAATATATATGGCCAACATCATATAGCCAGCAGTTTAGTTGTCAAAGAATTTCTGTGGTGCTTAGTTTTGTCAAAGAATTTCGTGGTGCTTAGTTTTATTTGAGGGTGTGTTGTCGACACCATTATTGTGACTCAAATCTCTTTTACCATATTATAATGACATAAATACCGATGGACCAACATGCCAGCTCTCCCTCTATCTCACTACAGTAAAATAAAGTGTGGGGCCTACTTGATCCAACAACATTCTTATTTTCCTGTAAAATTATTCGCTTGGTTACTCCTGACTAGCGGGGCCACACTTATCATTGCGAGAATCGGCTTATTTTTGTCATATAACATGGTCAACGGGTTTGACGTGAAGATAACAATGTCTAATGGCATTTTTTAGCAAACATCTAACTTAACAATGGCATTTTTGGGATATCTAATTGCATTTTTGAGCAGGCATCTCACGGATCGATGGCATTTTTGAGTAGTTGTAACTTCTATGCAAAACTGAGTAGTGATACACAACTAGTGGCGTAAATAATAAGAACTCAAGAATTAAATAGGTATGCTAATTTCTTTAATAGAATTTAGCACCCCATTTAAGCACGCATTAGCCTTTTTAATAGTACTATATGCATAATTTGGCCACTTAGCCTCTATATGTACCACCTTTTTCCTTAATTTCATCTTGTTAGTTTGCCTCCATGGCGCAATCCATCGATACTACTCGTATTACAAAAGTATACATTTTTTAAAAGGCTAGAGGGCGGCGTCTAGCTTGGTTGGTTTCAAGAGAGGTGAGGGCCTTTCTGATTTGACGGCTCATTACTGCTGGAAGGCGGGGCCTTGAGATTTGACTGCTTGTATAAATGTGCCGACGATGATGAGGACATCAATACTATTGTTACACCCACAAATTACCGCCGCTATACATACCGGACCAATTACTAGAGCTTCACAAGACGCCAATTAAATTATCAGAACTCCCGTTTCTTGGTAATGATTCTAATGTTCATGAGAATATGATGCTGCCTAAATTGGATACATTTGTTTTGCTCATAAATGAAGGGCCTGGCATGGATAAGAGGGATGAACACTGGAGCAAGACCAAGCATGGAGATGATGGCATGCGCAAGGGGAACACGAACGGAGTAACAAGTGATGATTTCAGGACTTTGAAGCCACCATAAGGAGTGCATGAAGCCTTGGAAGAAATATATAGGATGCCACTTCATAAATTTCGTCTGAAGGCTATTCTAGGTGCTGCGTCGCCTTATTATTGGGCCAAGCCCATGTAATTTCGAAATACTTAAGTATAGGCTGTTTTTAGAGTCCGTATGTGTGGGGAAACAAGAGTTAGGGTTGGTTTCGGACCCCTTCTCCAAGGGCCACGAAATTCCCCCCTCTTCCTCCATATATACAGCTCATAGGGCGCCGTTTAGACTTTGGGTTTTGTTTAGATTAAAGTTCCGCATAGCTGCAATTTCGCGTACTTCGTTTGTGTTCAACGACCAGACAAAGGCGTCACATAACCCCACCTTGATCAATAAAGCTTTCCTCTTATATTCGCAATATTCAGATTTCAATCTTAGTTTCTTGCTTGTTCTTTGTTTGCCTACAGGAAACAGACCTTCGTGGTCAGGTTGATCGTGCTCCGGCGTGGTCAATAACCTCTCGGAGTTGGTTTAGCGATTGCTAAGGCGCAACATCCTCAGACGTTCGTAGTCGGATCATCAAAGTCGACTTCCTCCAAAACGATAGCCACCATCTCATCGAAAGATGGGACACGTTTGCCTCTATTAGACGACCTGAGGAGGAGCAAAGAACCGTGCGGTATACTCAAGTTTTCCACTGGAGTACGATGGAAGAGCACGAAACACGGCAGCCCAGTGCCATATGGCGATAAAAAATGATCTAATTTGCTAGTCATCTCATTGTTAGCATTTTTCTATTCATGCCTCGCAGAGAACTTGACACGTGTCGTGAAACACCCGAAGCAAAAGAAGAAACACAGGAGCAAAAGAAGAAGGAAGATTATCACCCTGAAAAAAGATGGAAGACACACACACAAGTCTGGGGCGCTGCTCTCTACTACATGAAGGGTTGCTGGCGATGGAGTCGTAATTGCTTCTTCATCGCCTCCACGACCTCCATCTCCTTGCGCATCTCCTCCGCCATCTTCTTCATTCTGTCCATGACACGAGATTTCTCGACGCGAGCCTTCATCATCTGTTCCACGGCCGCATTATGTACCTTTGACAAAGAGCCGGTGCTCGATGTGGAGCTTCGCCAACTCCTCCTTCCTGCTCCATGACGAGGGCCTGCGGCATCTTCATCGAGGAACTACTATTCTCATGCACCTTCTTCCACCGGGCGTTCTCCTCCTTCAGCAGGTCGAGCTGCAGGCGAGCTTCACCTTGTCCTCCCGAAGTTGCAGGATTTCGCCGGCCGCCTTCTTCTCCGAGGCAATGCTCTTCTTCAAAGAACATCACCAAGCCGGGCGGTCAACCCCCGCTCATTGAGCTCAACGGGCATGTCGCCGAAGTCTCTCCTTCAAGAGCTCCACCAAGCCATGGATGAACTCCTTCGCTTATTGAGGTGCTTATTGAGCTGATCGGGCATGCCGCCGAGGGATAACGACTCCAGCACCGCCAGCTCGGCATGTTCGCCTCACAAGCTAGGGCGCCTCACGGGAGCCATCTCCCCGCCTGTGAGAGATCTTTCGAGGTTCTCTGAGGCGAGGCGAGCCCTTTTTTCCGCAGTCTTGGTTGTCGCTCCCTTGTTACGAGTAGTTCTTGACCTAGAGCTCTGCACACCGGCCATGGCAAGGACGGACGAAGAAGGACTTATGAGGAGGAAGGTAGAGTAATTTTCGGTTAGGTAGTTCCCATTTTTATAACCTAAGTACTAGCACTAGTACTAAAACTTGCATAGTGGGAACACATTCAGGTTTGGTATGTACTAGTAGGTGTGAGCAGGCTTGCACTTAATTGTAGCACTAGTACTTTGGAATGTGATGGGAACAAGGTAAAGACTAATTGAAGGTTTTGGTTTCGAGGCCCAAAACGGCTCCAATGAGTTTAGTGGAGCATAAATTTCAAGTACTCCCTCCATCTCAATTTACAAGGCTTGCTCGTGTATCTAGGTCGTCAATATAACTTATATAAAATAAATTGTTTAACATAAAAAATATATCATTAAAAAATAGAATATTTTAAGTATGTAATGATATATTTTTTCGTAATGTATGACGCTTATTAAGTTGGTCAAATTAACAACCTAGGTACACGTGCAAGACTTGTAAACCGAGATAGAGGGAGTACCACACCGCTTCAAATGTGGTCGCACAAGTCGTTGATGTAACTGGTCGTACATGTCGAGACCAAGCCGATGCGTGTCCCTTTGGTGAGACGCGGGTCCGACCGACTGTCTGTTGGTGCGACCGACCGTAAAGTATTACGCGATGGTGACTTCTGGTTGTGACTTCGGTTGATTGTCACAACCAAGCATTCGAAAACTAGTGATAAATCAATTACAATATTTTTTCAAATGACCAAGTATTTTAAAAGGAATACAATACATATAGATGGAGTGATTGTCAAGGTTGCAAACCGACATGGCGTTGCAAGTTCACTGCAGCAGCGATCGACTAGGTTACTGCATCGCTGGCCGGGAAGGAGGGCAGCTCACCTCACCTACGATGCATGCCCAGCGGCGCCGCCACAACTGGTCCCGGGATTTGGCTTCTCCTACCGTCCATTTGAATAGTTGCACCGGGTGCTCATGCCATTGCGCAGGCATGCGCGTTCTTTCCTCCATAGTCGAATCTGTGAATATGATCTCTGCTATTAGCCCTAGCTCGAAATCAACGCGACGCCTGCCCGGATCTTGACATCCTCAAAGCATCTCTCCCCTGAGATTGACCTGCGCCTCCGCCTTGTGCTGCGCCAGGTGCAGCTCCTTGGAACTTCTCTCCAATCAATGCGACGCTTCCTTGATCCGATTTGCCCTTGCTGCCCACCACCTGAAATGCAGCCCTGGCATGTTCTCCGGCACCACCGATCTGTGATTCCAGAGCAATGGATCCCCTCTAAAACACATGTGGGTTTTCGCTCAAAGGCGGCGGTCTTTGCGGGCCGCAGAAGAGGGCAGCTTCTGCGGGATCCACAGGATCTAAGGGATTATCCATGGCGAGATCCTCCATGGCAGGATCCGGTGGGCGAGGTGGGGAGGCGAGCCTAGGCGCTGGGAGAGCCCTACGAGGTAAGATAAAGATAGTACTACTCCACTCCGTCCATATTTAAATACAAAGGCCACGAACAGTAGCCCTGGCAAAAATTGATCATGCTGTCTGCGTCCTGGTTTATTGGCCCCCTTTTTTGTGCCACTTTTTATAACATGCATAAATATTATGTTACTTAAAAATATGGTCAAAAATTGGCACAAAATACGAAGGAGACCAATGGAAGTAGCAACCCATGATTTAACTACTCGCATGCACGTAGTGGAGTAGTAATGTCTTTCTTCCTCCCACACGTCCACTCAATTTGCATGCGTTGTATTAATTGACCATCAATGAAGTGAAGGACTTTACACGCGTCAAATTAATACATGGGGTGGATCTTCGTACAAAATCGTCCCCAGCGTGCCAGCGTGTGCGTGCGAGGAATGAGTGTGTGCGTGGCGTGCGTGCACATCTTAAGCTTCGTGCATGTACCGCCAGTGTGCCTCAGAGAGGACGAGTACATTCTTTTGGAACCAGCAGCACGCCACTGTGATCAATCCACACAAGGAGGTCGCGACAACGCCTCCACATGTGCCACGTGGCTTCATGAACTATGAGAGAGACACTGTGTAGCGTGCCATTGGAATTCTAATTTACGTGTTTTGCACATACTTGAATTACTAGTAAGCTACACGTGCATTGCACGCATCAGATTTGGCAACCAAATTATGAATAAATACCACACTATAGCATGTAAGCTTTGAGTCATATATGCCTGATGTAGGCGTTACGTTTAATTCTTATAGTTCATCTCATTCAAAATCAATTAGTTTTTATAAAAAAGCAAGGGCCTCTTTGATTCGTAGGATTTCCAAAACGCAGAATAGGAAAAACATGCGATTAGAGTGGAATGTCGCCTTGAATCCTCTGAGGATTGTACGAGTGTTTGATTGTGCATAGAAAACGCAGGATTCTTTCAAAGAGGTTTGAGTGGATGGGATGTTTCCTATGAAATCTAGTGCAAATGAATCCTATGGAAAAATTCCTATGGTTTACAATCCTCTGAATCAAACAACCAAGATAGGAAAAATTCCTAAGGATTAGAATCCTCCAAAATTCCTTTGAGAATCCTTTGATTCAAAGAAGCCCTTAATCTATTTTATGATTCATGGAATTGTGCATTGTAAAGCATAAAGTAAAAACAAATAATGTTAATTCAACTAGAAAGAAAGTTTGCGCAGTTATGGTATGGAAGATTTTGGAACAAAGGAGAAGCACTTGTGTTTTGAGGTTTGTGCATTATGCTTAAGTTCAACCATGGAGTCTCATTAGATTGTACATGTGGCAAAATCCGGTGGGGGCTAGAAGATGGTGCGAGGGGCCAAGTGGAGGGAGACTATGAAGGAGTGCACAAGTGCGAGATCGATATTTAAAGAGAGGGGGCGAGAACGTGCGCTATTGCGCGCAGTGGCGGAGCCATGAAAAATAAATGAGCTAGGGGGCCAAGCATTGCTAATCCTTTACGAGGAGGGCCAATTCATCAACTTAAACCATTTTACCAGCAATTGTCTAATGATCACATTCATATTAGCCTCGATATATAGTGATGTTAGGGGGCTTGCCCCTGCCTTCGCCACTCCTTTGTCTCTGGGCGTCCCGAGAGATGAAGCGGAAGGCATGGATGATGGGAGGGGGACGTTGGATATATAATAAATGTGGGTGTATTAGCTATGTAATCCTATATAGAGAGGTATAGATTGATCGGTTTGTGTGGAAAACTGTGAAAGACCTAGCTATATACACACACACACACACACATAGAGGAACATCGATCATTGCGCATGCACGTGAGAGATAAAGAATGCCTGATATGATGGAGAGGGGGAGGTGTGTGTGTGTGCATGCATGGGAGATTGACTTGAAGAAAAAAGACTGCATGTGTGCGATGGATAATGCCGACTGGTAGTGTGTGTGCATGCATGCACGAGAGAAAGTTAGTGGTACAATTATAAAGAGAAGATGACTGTGTGGGTGTAAAAGACTAGGTGCGGTCATAATCAATGTAAAGTTGAATTCAAATATTTGAATAAGAGATCATGATGTTTGAAACCCATGCATGCAAGAATATAACTGAGATATGCGCGGTGTGGTTTGGAAATGAGCATGTTGTACTGTATACACATTGAACAAGGTCGACCGATTTGAATTTGAGATACCGATGGCGTACATCGTTTGGCCACATTGCATCCGTGCATGGACACACTATTCTAATTGGAGATGATGGGTGGATTTTCAGATCACATATCTATATCTATACCCCATATATTATATTTTATATTTTTTATATAGTGTGCGGATAACTTTAACTTTGAAAGATGGTCGTTGGATGAAGCCAATCCGATGGTGCAGAGATGGCAAATTTGAGCACTACTGGCCGTTGGATATCATCTAGATTCCACCAAATTTTGCCACATGTACGATCTAGAAGACTCCATGGTTGAAGTTAAGCATAATGCACAAACCTCAAAACACAAGCACTTCTTCTTTGTTCTAGAATCTTCCATATTAGAATTGCCCAAATGTTTTTCTACATGATTTGCCATTATTTGTTTTTAATTTATGCTTTACAACGCACAATTCCATGAATCTTAAAATAGATTAGATTTCTTATAAAAACTAGATGATTTTGAATGAAATGAACTATAAGAATTAAACGAACATCTACATCGTGCATATATGACTCAAAGCTTACATGCTATAATGTGGTATTTATTCATAATTTGGTTGCCAAATCTCATGCGTGCAATGCACGTCTACCTTACTAGTCTAAATGGTGTTTGTGTGTGTGTTGTGCGTGTTAAACACATTGTATGCGTAGTATCATACATGGTTTAGATTCCAGACATCTAGCTAGAGCATACATGTACTATGATTTGAATTCAACATAAAATGGATACATATATTTGAATTTGAGATCGTATGTACATGTAGTTCGTCTTTATATAGGAATTTACTTCTCCTATATTCATGTCATGTGTTGTGAAGACAATATTTAGATGGTTGTATAACTAACCCGAGTACAATCCCATTCAAACAGGGAAAATGTACTCAAATTTAGTCCGACAACACACATTGTTTTTTTATTGTTGAGGGAAGTGCAAATTGTTTTGGTACTGTACAAGTTATGTTTGTTGTCCCGATTTTTTTAGTTTTTTTGTCGTATTTGAATGCATTTCTAGTAATATAGTAAAACGGGACATGGCTCTCTCTAGTGATGAGGTGTGAATTGTCTTTTTGTTGGTACACGTTAAGCTTGTTCTCCTGAAATTTCAAGCTGCACCTTGTTATGCCGACATTTCAAGCTAGCATCTCATTTATCGTCTTTACTGAAACTCCCGCCTCTTCAACCCAGCCTTTGTTACCCGAAATATTTAAGATATATCTTTGTCTCATTGTGCTCCGAAAACTACCTCCATCTCAACCCGCGCCTTGCTATCCCAAAATTACAACGTGCACAAAAACTCCCACCTCCTGCGAAATCCCGACACGTGAAATGCCCGTGATACCCCTGAACTAAAAGAACCGCCTAGCTCAAGTCGGTGGGGGTACGTTTGTAACTTACCCCATATTTCGGACAAGCGTGTCCCTAAGCCATGGTTCCCCACTCCCATCCCATCCGCTCACCCATTCGTACATTGAGGCCACGAAAACCCGCGAAGCCTCACACCCTCCTTAAATCCGCCACCCGGTAAGACCTCTACCCCGACGATGTCGTCCACAGCAACACCTCGGCGTCCCTCATCCACCGTCTTGGGATGAGGATCTTTTCGTCGATCTCGTCGAAATCCGCCACTTCAGCCACCCCATCCTCCACCTCCAAGGAGCTGCCCGACATTCCCCTTGTCTTTCGCGCCACCTCCATTCCCACACCGCCGTCTTCACACTGCACCACCGGAAGAGCGGCATCATCACCCGTTCCTCGAGATGGGCTGAGGCCTAATCGGCGCCACCAAAGAGGTTGTACACTAATCGCCACATTTTCTTCTTGATTCGATCTCACGGTCTTTGCCGTGCTCGGTCCCGAAACCGACATGGCGGCTCCATCAACAGGGGCGTCGTCGGCCCACTTCCTCCACGGCATCGCTCCCTCGGCGGCGATGTCCACATCAGTAGGAGCTGCTGCTAATTTAGCTCTCGCTCGCATTGCTGCTCTGCTCTTGCTCTCGATCCCTTGCCTAGTCTGCTCTTACTCTGTTTCTCTCGCTCTTGCTCTTGCTTCATGATGCTCCTCAGATTAGCTTCCACTTGAGCGGTAGAATCGACTTTTGGGTCATTCAATTTTCAGGGAGGGGGCTCATGGGAGTTAAGGAAGAACCAGCCTTGTGGGAGGGGGCTCACAGAGAGGTACCCCACTATCAATCTTAGGGTTCTGGGTGGGGGCGGTGGTGGCGTGGTGGCGGGGGGATCGCCGGAGAAAAAGCTCAGCACGGGGGGCCTAGAGGGATGGCACGGGCGGCGGATCGGCGGTGGGGCGGCGGTTTGGCTTTGTGGTGGTGGCGGCTCGAGGGTGGAGGTTGAAGATGAACTGCTACGACCAAGCTGCCCAGCGATCGCACCTTGCTCTTTACTCTTGCTACGCTACTAGTGCGTTTGTTTGACGATGAAATTCAGTTTCGATAGCAAATTCAGTTTTGACAGTTAAGTTCGATTTGATAGTTAAATTCAGTTTCGATAGTTAAGTTCAGAGATGAGCGGCTGATGTATTTTACATCTAGCACTTTGTGGTTATGTATTTTACACCATCTATTGGAGATGCTATTAGAATTCCACTCGGAGTTAACATTGTCTCTCTTGTCACGCTTGACCCGCAGCGTCGTACAACTCACCAGAGCTGCTCCAACGACAAAACCCTCCATCACAATGGAGCAGTACCCCGGGCTCCATCTCCAGACGCCTAAGATCTTCTTCCCCTCCTCCGACAGCCAAGTCGGAGCATCCTCACCGACCAACCCAATTACGCTGAGATCGACATGGCTTCGCCAAAGAGGTTGTACACTTGTTGCATCTCTTTTTTACTCTACATGTTATATATATTATCCACTGAGCACACGTAGTAACGTGAAACACGATTATTTTATCCTACTATATGACAAGCAGTGAGGTACAAGGCAACTTAGCTATCCGTGATGGACTCTCTTGAACGCCATCATTATTTATCTCTGCGCGTTTGAGCTGTTCATTTGTCGATGGGCCTGGGAGTTGAGCTAGGAGGGCAGTGACCCGGGTCCAAAGTAGTAGAATTAGCACAAAAACATTTTTTGAGTGTAGGATTTTCCTTGCTCAGGCCTGCTTACTAGAATTGCAAGTGCTTGAAAGGAAAAGTGAAGGAAAAACATAGGAATTGGAAAGTTTCCTATGGTACTACTATTCATGCATTTGGTTTAAAGGAATGGAGCAAAGGAAAACTGAAGGATTTGTTCTTTTAGTGTCTCCTTGAAAGAAAAACCGTAGGAATTTTAATTTCCACTTGTCCTCCTTTTCAAATTCCTATTCATGAAGCACAAGACTAAGAGATAGTAGCATAATAGCATTATAACCGTACATTTTCTTGTGGTTTGACTTAATCTCACAATGCTTCTTTGCCTCCTGTGATCTTGCAATTCTTGTGAACCAAACACCCAAATTGGCAGAAATCCTGTGTTTTTAAATTCTCTGTTTTGCATGTGCATTCCTATCCTATTCCTGTCTATTTCCTATCCCTGCATTGTTAGAATCCTCAAATTCAAACAACCCCTTACACAATTACTTCTCTTACAGATATGTGTCAAAGAAAACCTTGTGTGGTTTGTCACACTCTCTGCTTTTCACGTTCCACCCCATTTCATTTGCTCCAACGACGGAAGGGTTCACCACAGCAGGATCCGCTCTCCGGTGTCTTTCGCCTCGGATCTTCTTCCCCGCCGCGGCTATGACAACTGCATTACCATCATCAACTGAGAAGATGACCTTGAGGACTACACGGGTCCGCAAGAGAGGTCGCACTCTTCCGTGTCTGCTTACGTTATGCATCACTTAATATGATGACATGCTACTTTATCATCTTGTTCACCTATTAGACTCCGAGTCAGGTCCAAACTAATGCTGAAACTTTAGTTTTTAAATGGTTGTGGGGTACATATTGGGGCAGCAATCAGTACTATCTATCTACTATCTGGTTAATCTCGGGTGTACTATGAGTTTCATGTTGGGTGCAAACAAACATTAAAGGAGCCATTATCTGTATTTTTTAACTAAAGCTATTATTTGCCTGCTATCATTGGTTTTTGGACTATCTACAGTTTGCCACCATCACTCTGGATTTGTGCATGCACTCCTTACATAATCTCACTATGTTTTATTCCTATGCATGTCAGTTATTGTACACAATGGGCCCGGAACATGTAGAGCAAAAAGAGACGAGCCTTGCGTGGCAATAAAATTTCATGCAGACCTCGCTCCATGGTGGGTGCAAAGGCAGTCCCCCTCCACCCATTTTGGATTGTAATCAAGAGGAAGATGACTGTTCTGAGGGGGATTCAGAAGGAGAAGACCACTCCTATTTACCCCCTGAGGTCTTTGCTCTGACTTGGCATGCTAATGTTGGTAATATCATGCATATGGTGCCTTGCATTGCTTACTTTATACATCAAATATGTCATCTGCTTAGTTTAGACATGCTTTGTGTGAATGCCATCTGTTTAGTTTCTTTATCGTATATGTGAATCATGCAATGCCATCTTGTTTAGCCAGGCATCATATATGTGAATTTTGCAATGCCACCCTAGTTAGCTAGTCATCTTATATGTGAATTATATCATGCCATCATTTTTTATTACGTGTTAAATTTATCAACAATTTTAGTACATTAAATTACTCTTCCTGTGCATCAGCCATTCGGCACGGTCATGGAAAAATCTGGAGTGGAAACAAGGTCTTCAGAGCACACAATGCTATCTAATGAAGCGCATGTCTTGCTGGTTATGGATAGCTCCTCAGAGGAGGATTCAGAGACAGATGACCAGTCTCTCCCCCCCCCCTTAGGGGCATGCCCTAACTGGGCGGGGTTATGTTGCTCCTTTCGTGCGTATGGTATCTGGCATTGCTATGTCATTTGCTTAGTTTAGAAATGCTTTGTGTGAATGCCACATGTTTAGTGTCTAATTACCATATATGTGAATTATGCAATGCCATCTTGTTGCAAGAAATTATATATGTGAATTATGCAATGCTATCTTGTTGCAAGGCATTATATATGTGAATTATGCAATGCCATGTCGTTTAGCCAAGCATCATATATGTGAATTATATCATGTCGTCCTTTTTTGTATTTCTCATTGCATTTTTGTCGACAATGTTTGTATATTCAATCGCTCTTCACATTGCATCAGCCATTTGACTTGGTGATGGAGAAATCTAGAGTGAAAACAAGGTCTTCACAATGAGACAATGCTACCCTCTGAAGCAAATATCTTGCCGATTACTGAGATAGCTCTTTAGAGGAGGATTGAGGCGGATGACCAGTCCTATTATCCCCACGAGGTGTATGCTCAAACTTGGCAGGGTTATATTACTCATATCGAGGCTGAATTTGGCCCTGGCGAAAAAAGGCCGATGCTTGCCATAAGTAGTCAAATGCTGGAAATGGGCCCAAGAATAAATGGGCCCTGAGAAGGCTGAAAGATAACACGGGTTGGAAATAGCCCAATGGAATAATGGGCCGTTAATGGGTATAAAGCGGTACACTATTCATTGCGGGCCAGATTCACCACGGGCCGCTAATGGGCCAAGAGTTACAAATGGCCTCGTATGGGCTGAAAGACATCATGGGCCATACATGGGCCGGAAGTTACAATGGATTGGAATCATATTGGACGGCCCAGATGAAGCTACTGGGCTTAATTCCGATAGGCTGTAATGGGCCGTGAGTTAGCGGGCCATAAATGGGCTATATACGAACAGGCCATTAACAGGCTTTCCGTGGGCTGCCCCGTTACCTTTTTACCAAGTCAAACGGGCCAGGCTTTTCACCGGAATGGGCCTCTGCTGGGCCGTGCCACATGTCGACGTATCATAGGCGCCTCCTGTCCAATGAATGGATGACATCTGTCCCAACGGTGAGCCAACACGTGTTTCCCCCGACCAATGAGAATTTTACACGTGGAAAATCCTCATTGGTCCGGGCTGTTAGCGGGTTATCGGATCCAAAACCGGACCCGATAGCTTAACGGCGACCCGTTACGGTGGATGCCATGTGTCGGTCACCCTTGACGAAAGCACTTCCATGACGTGCCATTTATCGTCATGAAAGTGGACTCTTCCGTGATGATAATTTTGGTAATGTCATGGAACACTTCTCTGACCACGAGTATGACTATCTTGATTCTGTTATAAAATCGTCATGGATGTACATGCATGATAGAAAACGTGACCTACTGTGACAAACACGTATCATCACAGAAGTGTATTTTTTGTAGTGCACAGTGGCAAATCAGTCATTACATACTGATTAGATAGCAAATAGTGATATCATACCTAACTCTGCAGGCTGACAGGGCGCATGAAATGCGCAGCTCAATGTCACATCACAGCTCGCCCGGCAGGCCCTGCCGGGCTATTTTGCCAGCTTCACGCCTGCTTGCTTGACACGTCCTAGGATGGGTGTTGCTGGGAGGTATCTCTATAGGAAGTGGCTGCCATGTGGCAAATAGCAGCCACTTAGTCACTTTGTGGCTTGACACCGCACTGATCGATGATTTGCGTCGCTGTGAGGTGGTGTGGTAGAGTGGTTTGCCTCCGCAAGCCCCGGCAGGCCTGCCGGGGCGATATGAAAGCTTGCTTCCGGGGCAAACCCACCCTCGCCAGGCTCACCTGCCCGGCAAGGGAGGTTTTCCCTTAGTTGTATCTTGTCTCTCTGGCTAGTCTTGATATTCTTGTGCTGCACGTTGGTCCTTTGAAGAACTGATCCCTTGTGCTTCAATCTGATCTTGGTGCTGTGATCTTGTTCTTGTGCCTATGCACGGTCTGGGAAAAAGACCCAGGGTTTGTTGCACCGACAGGAGCCCTTGGGCCTGGCCCGAACGCGCTGTCGGTCGTCGTCGGGGTAGGCCCTAACCAGTGCACAAGCAGGGGCGTAGAAGTGGCTGGCCCCTCGAGATCTTCTTTGCTTCTTCATTAATCTTGAGTCGGGCCAGTTTCTGGTTCTTCCGCGCGTCGCGTAAAGCCAATCATGGTGGGGCCACGCTTGTAATGGCCCGTGAATGACTTTAACACACGGGCGAGTAACTGCCAATTCACACTTCCCACCACGCCCTTATCCTTAGCCACATATGCTGCATGCATCGAGCGGGGTAGGTAACGGAGGCGCGTGGTGCAGGAGAGCATCAGGGTAGGGGCCCGGTCTTCTTGAATTGGTGGAGGAGGGCGGCGGTTACCCATCGAGGAATCAACTCAAAAGGAGGGGCGGGGAAGGAGCGGAGGCATTCATCCTCACATTCCTTCTCCTCCGTCCTCCGCTTTCTATTGGTTATGCTGAAGGGAAGAGCCAGGGCCAGGCCCCAGGCAGTATCTTGGGGTTGGTGATGTCGAATGCCCATGTTGATGCTCGGGGAGTGAGGGGCTGTTTGGTTCGCGTCCTGAACGATGTGCATGAGAAAAAGTGGCGCCTAGTAGGAACATGGCATGCTGAATTTTTCTGCCGGTCAGGCAAGATGAGAAGATAAGTGTTTGGTTGCTGCCTGACCTGGTGTACTAGTATCAACCACTAAAAGATATCTAAAGTACTAGAGGAAGGCTGCTATTGGCTGGCACAAGCCCTGCTACTAGTATTAAAAGTCGGTAATTTGTGCTTTGAGCTCAAAGGGCTGAAGTGGAGGCTGACAGGCTAATTTAGATGCTGACCATTCAGGCCAGGGACGTATCAACTTCTTCAGGTAGCGAACCAAACAAGACCTAACAATTCACAGGAAAGTTTCAGGTCAGGCTAAAAGCCATCAGGTAGCGAACCGAACAGCCTCTGAGTCTGGTCCAGGTCCGGAGGGGGTGCGGCGGACGAGCCGCCCACGGTGTGGGAGATATCAAGCTTTCCCATTGTGGTGAAATGCTTGCCTCCTCTGCCTCGACCGGCCGCCCGAGGTGGAGCGCGGGACCTTGCCGTGAGCTACTACAGCCCGTCGGCCTGGTGACCGTGTTCTTAGAGCCTTCATTGCTTGCCCGGGGAGCAGTGCTTGGGGTTGTTGGTAATTCCAGCCCTGCCCCTTCCAGTAGAATTGGGACTGATGCTGAAGGAAGGGACGCCTTCCTGCCCATCAAGGTGGGGAGCGGCGCACCTCGGGTCCCCTGGCCGTCTTGGCCACCCGCCGTCTCTCCGGGGGAGGTACCGGATCGTGAGGTTGGCGTTTCCTTGGAACGGCGGTGATGGAGAGAAAACGAGGGAAGACGAAGAAGGCGGGTGGCAGGGCGTCAGGTCGGAGTACGATGGCACCGATGCCTTCGTCCCTTCTGGCGACCTGCCGCCTCGTCTTTTCGCACTTCCCCTCCCTCCCCGCTACCATCATCACCGGCCTCTTCGCGTGATAGCGGGGGAGGGATGTTCCCTTGGTGCCTTCGTCCCCCTCCAGTAGTCTTCCAGCTGAGCTTTGGTGGTTGATCCCACTGGTGCTCGAGCTGGGGCTTATTGCTGGTCCTCGAGGTGGTGACCAGGGCACCGCGGAGCTGCTCTCGTGCCCCTCCTTCGCAGCCTCACCACTCCCGATCTTGTCAGGTTGCGCCCGGCAGGCCATGACGGGATCGGGGTGGGCTCCTGCTTGGGTGCTCCCTTAGCCGTTTCCTCTTCCCATCGCAATACCTGGCAGAGGGAAAACGAAAAGAGGGGATTACGGGGCACTTATCATTTTTCAATCTTAAATATGTAGGCATTTGCCAAATTTTTGTTCAAATTATGTAATCTCTTAGATCCATGTTTGTGTCCTGTAAGGTCTGTACTTGTTTGATCAGCATATTAATGAAAATGATAAACCTTGTCAGGGACTCGTTCATGTATATGTCCATGCAGAGGTGGAATGCCTCTACACTCTTAAATAAACGAGTTTCCACCGGCAGGCTATCCTGCTGGTACCCTCTGTTTTGCTGCCGGGGATCTAGGCCTACTGGGCACAAATCATGAGGAGGTGATGTAGGGTGGAACCCTATGGGGAGATCTTTCACGAATTGGAGGGGGAATCCCCAAGAACAAGATGAACACAAGAGGGAAAACAAGAGGAACACTCAAGAACAAGTCCAATCACACATCCACTAGACAATCAAACACACAAGATCCACAAGGTACATGAACAACAAAGGGAAATAAGATACATGGTAGAGTTCATCCCAAATCCTATGAAGGAGATGAGGGCTTGTTGATCCTATGATTGGGATCCTTCCCCAAGGAGGAGGTCTTGATGTTGGGTCACTCCAAGAGGAGGTCTTGATCTCCTAGTGGAGTGGATCAATGGAGCAAAGCTCACAAATGTGTATCAACTACTTTGCTGCCCCTAACATATGGTCTAGGTGCGGAATATATAGTCATGGGGACGAAGTGGATGAAGAGGAGGCCCAAACAGCAGCTCACGGCCGTCCATCCACGATGGGCTGTGCGCCTTGCAGGGGTCCCGTGGGCGCAGTGCAGCTTTCGTCTTGTGCAGCAGGGGTGCTCCAGCGCCAACTCTCTGAGTAGCCCGTGCGCACGGGGTCTTCGGGGCCCGTGGGCACGGGGTCGCCTGGGACCTCCTGTCCAGCTCCTGTTGGGCTCCATCTTCTTCCTTGTGGCCTTGGGGTCCTTCTCCTTGGCCTCCGGGAAGCTCCTTAGCTGCTTGGCGGCGGTCCTCCTCGTACCTAAAGATGCACAACGTTCCGTGGTGACGGTGATGGTGATGTGATCTCCGTAGGGCTTTGCCTAAGCACTACGAAAATATGACTGAGGGAGTAAACGGTGGACGGGGGCACCGCACACGGCTAAGACAATGTTGTGTCCTTGTGTGGCGCCCCCTCCCCACATATATATAGGTGGGAGGGAGGGAGGAGCAGCCAAAGGAGGCGCCCAAGTAGGAGGAATCCTACTTAGGGTCCCTCCCAAGCCGCGCCCCCAGGCAGGGGAGGATGGCGCCCCCCTTTCCTTTCTCCCATGAGAGGGAAAGGCAGGAGGGGCTAGCCCTCCCCCTTTTGCTTCCCTAGGGCTGGCCAAACAAGGGAGGGGCGCACTAGCCCCTTGTGGGCTGGTCTATCCCCTCCTTTGGCCCATAAGGCCCATAACTTGCCGGTGGGGGTGCCCGGAACACCTTCTGGTGACCCGATGCCTTCCTGGTACATCCCGAAACACTTCCGGTGTCCAAATACCATCCTCCTATATATAAATATTTACCTCTCGGCCATATCGAGACTGCTCGTCATGTCCATGATCTCATCTGGGACTCCGAACAACACTCGGTCACCAAAACATATAACTCATATAACACTATATCATCAACGAACGTTAAGCATGCGGACCCTATGGGTTAGAGAACTATGTAGACATGACCGAGAAACCTCTCCGGTCAATAACCAATAGCGGAACCTTGATGCCCATATTGGCTCCTACATATTCTACGAATATATTTATCGGTCGAACCATTATGACAACATAAATAATTCCCTTTTTCCATCGGTATGTTACTTGCCCGAGTTCATACCTAGTTCAATCTCGTTACCGGCAAGTCTCTTTACTCATTCTGTAATACATCACCCTGCAGCTAACTCATTAGTCACTTTGCTTGCAAGGTTTCTTATGTATTACCAAGAGGGCCTAGAGATACCTCTCCGATACTCGGAGTTACAAATCCTAATCTCGATCTATGCCAACTCAACAAACACCGTCGGAGATACCTGTAGAGCATCTTTATGATCACCCAGTTACGTTGTGACGTTTGATAGCACACAAGGTATTCCTCCCGATCCAGGAGTTGCATAATCTCATAATCAAAGGAATATGTATTTGACATGAAGAAAGCAATGGCAATAACTGAACGATCAATATTCTAAGCTAACAAATGGGTCTTGTCCATGAGATCATTCTCCTAATCATGTGATCCCGTTATAAAATGACAACTCATGTCTACGGTTAGGAAACCTTAACCATCTTTGATCAACGAGCTAGTCTAGTAGAGGCTCACTAGGGACACGGTATTTGTTTATGTATCCACACATGTATTTAAGTTTCCGATCAATACAATTCTAGCATGAATAATAAACCTTTATCATGATTAAGGAAATATAATAATGACCATTTTATTATTGCCTCTAGGGCATATTTCCATCAGTATGTATGTTCGCGCTTGTACCATTGAGAGACAGATACAGGAGGATGCATTGGGTGACTACAACAACTACTATTCCAGTTCATGCTCACCATCACCGGTTGGTTCCTCCACCGTTCCACCTTCTAGAGGAGCTACACCTCAGATTGTGAGTGTGACGTCATCTCAAGAGTATGGTACAGTAACGGTAAAGGTATTGATGATACAACTTCACAAGAGAATGATGCATGCCTAGTTAACTTGAATACATCATGTATTGAGTTACCTGTTGATTTGAACACACCACCTATTTTAGAGAATCGTGTTAGTGTCATGATTGCGTCATGTGATCAAATAGCTGAAATACCAACAATTTTGAGTGCACCCATTGAATTAACTGTTGATGCAAAAGAACCAATGTTTAATCATTTTGATATGACCTCTAATCTTGGTGATGATTCTGTGTCAAATGACTTATTGCATGTTTTCTTATTTAAGCATGTTGTAGCATGTAAATTTGATGCAAGTAAGGTTTATTCACCAATGTTGGAATGGTTTAAAGTTGAACACTGTCAATCTTTTGATATGAATAAGAGCTTCACTTATATGTGCAAACTGAGTTGCAATATTTTCATGCCTTGTTTCTTGTGATAATATTTTGGCTTTATATTTTATGAACTATGAAAGTTACTCATGTATACATGTGTCATATGTGTAAAAACCAAGGAAAGTAAAAATGGATGACATATCCATATACAACACACACCTTGTCTCTTTTGTTTGCCACATTTCAGATTAAGCAATGCTGAGGACGGCTTTGTTTTCCAGAAGGGGAGGATGATGAGTACATGACTGCCTAGGATAATACTAAAAATGTTGCACAAATGCATATTTATGAGGTGATTTCTAATGAAAATTATGCAATAATTTATTTATGTTATCCAGGACAAAAATACTTGACAGACTTTTGTGCCATGTCTAATTGCAGGTGTATGGGACATTTGTAATTTCCACATATGAAGATAAGGGAAAAAGAGAAGTTTGGGTGTTGTTCAAAAAGTTCTCTCATATCACTTTTGAGCCAAGAGAAGATAGAGTCCAAGTTTCTAACGTTCTGGACTCACATTTGGACTACACAAACATAGTTCACTCAAAACGCCAAGATCTCTCTTTCATCCAGACTCCGAATTGGGTGATTTTTTTTGTTGGAAAGTAGATTTTGTGCTCTTTCCAACCCAATTGGATTCACCTTCAAATTCGTCTGGGGAGTTGAGATATTGATGAAACAATCTGACGCTGCAATAGAATCCAAGTCAAACTACAAGTCCAAAGGTGTTGCATCACCACCACTTGGACCCATGAGCCTTGTACGACCTAGGGTTAGTTTTAGGCTGCCTTGGGACGCCCTCCCATCTCCATGGATGCCACCGCTTGCCCCTATATAAGTAGATCAATCTAGAAGCTTTTTGCTTGGGTTTTGTTTAGATTAAAGTTCGCCATAGCTGCAACTTCGCGTACTTAGTTTGTGTTCAACGAACAGACCAAGATGTCACAGACTCCACTTTCATCAATAAAGCTTTCCTCTTATATTCGCAATATCCAGATTGCAATATCAGTTTCTTGCTTGTTCTTCATTTGCCCGAAGGAAATAGACCCTCGTGGTTAGGTTGATCGTGCTCCGGCGCGGTCAATAACCCTCGGAAGTTGGTTTAGCGATTGCTAAGGCGCGACGTCTCGCACGTTCGTAGTCGGATCGCCAAAGTCTATTCCCACAGAAAACGATAATCACCTTCTCATCAAAAGAAGGGACACCTTTGCCTCTGTCGGTGGACTTTTTCGAAATACAATTTTTGGAAAACCTATGAATTTTCTATAATTCATGAACTTTTTCCCAAATGTTTTCAAATAATTTAAATCAAAGCGCTACAGTAAATATTTTACATGTGTAATAATTTGCACGGCTACAAATGTGCTTTTCAAATTCGCCATGGAATTGGTTAGTAGCGCGAGGTAGTCCGGGTTGTTTAGCCCTACTCGGTCGTTGTTGGACGGCGCAAGTTCGAACCTCTAGTGGAACAATTTTTTGGGTGTTTTTTTGCGCAAACGAGCTCTATCCGCTAATTTTTTGCTAGGCCAGTCCATTCGCATCACCTTCAGGCGCCAGGACGAGGAACCGGCGCCGAGAGCGTCGATTAGGAGCTCCTAAGAAACCGAGGCGGTCCACCTACACATTTAGCCCACCAGCCCCGCCTGATTTTGGGCTATTTTTGGCCTATCTGGGCCGTTGGGGGAGGGAATAATATATAAAAACTCTTTTTCTTAAAAGATATATATAATTCTGAAAAAATAAACAGGTTGTGTCGTGCCCAGCTTCGCAATGTAGGCACGACCCTAGGCGGGCCACGTGTCCGTACGACCTGGTTATCAATGTATCGGGCTAGGCCCACCATGGGCCGAGTACGCGAACTATCGGGTCAGCACGCTAGGACCGGTCCATTTGGCCACCTTTGGTCTACAGCGGCGTAGGTGGAGGCAAACCTAGCCAACGGGCATGACATGGGCTGGCCCACCCTTGAACATGCCTGACATGCCAAGGTTCATGGCGACCCATTTATAAATGGAGCATGTCGTGCCCGATAGCTAAACGGGTCGCGCTAGAGCTATATATTGCTCGTAGTGATTCTCATTGTGTCACAGCTAAATCCGACAGATGAATAATACACTACGTCATGCTTGTGTTTTATTGCGTTGGGGTGTATTGAAAGTACGAAGTACTAAGATTGTAACTCCCTCCGTAAACTAATATAAGAGCATTTAGATCACTACTTTAGTGATCCAAACACTCTTATAATAGTTTACAGAGGGAGTATCTATCTATGAGCCTGGTGACGGTGCAAAATACAGTTAGATCCCTTGGTAGGGTTCCTGATAAGATCGTAAGTATCGGAGCGAAGCCCGCATGCACAAGTGACCCAGGTTCGGGCCTCCGGAGAGTAATACATCTTGCTTCTTCTTGTTATTCATGGTGATGGGATCGCACGTGCAAGGGGGTATATTGTTTTGATGTCTACTTTTTTCCATACACATTGTACATTTTTATATCATCAAGAACATTTTTATATACATGTTCAACCTTATTGTTTCCTCTAAGATTAGATGTGGTAGGTGCTCCCCAACCTACCCTTACATAGGCGGTGAATGTTAGCGTTTACAGGGAGGAGATGCGATCTAGGCCGCCACCCTTTATGGCTTAGGGAGCGAGATGCTTGTAAGTCATTTCACCACCTTACTGGGGGCCACAAGCCCTGATCCCACCTCCAGCTTAGCCCTTCCTGGTGAGCCACCACCAAAGCATAACCCCGTTGATGCGAAGCATCCTTCTATCATCCCCATGGACTCTACACCAACACATCAAGCCCCACGTGGACCTATGACAAGAGTTAGAGTACGTGCAATGGAAACCGAGGTGAACTCCTTCCTACTCGACATGCATATGGATACAAATGGAACTTGGTTGCTACCTCACCAAAATACTCTATGCCTCATTAGGTACGAAGAGGAACACCCCCAAGCAGCTCAGGAGCATCACCAAGGAGTAGGAGGATCACCCCATGGACTCGAAGATCAAGACAGAGTGCAACAGCAGCCACACTCGAAGTCCCAGGCGACCCCGTGCACACGGGCCCCCGACACCCCGTGCCCACGGACTACTCAGATAGTAGGCGTTGTAGCAACCCGTGCGCACGGGCCCAACTAACCCCGTGCACCCGGGCTCTCCAGGATGAGCAGCTGTGATCGCCTGTTTGAGCCCCTCTTCATCCTCTCTAGGGATATGTTTAGGGTTAGCAAAGTATTAGATGAGATATTTGTGAGCTTTGCTCCTTCTACCTTCCCTCTTGTGGATCAAGACCCCTTAGGGAAGAATCCTTGTGGGTTTCAAGGTCTCTACAAGGAGAAGACTATCTTCAAGACCTCGTCTCCTAGAAGTGGGAAGAACTTTGCCATTGTATCTTTCGTTTGATTGTGTTTGTGACTTGTGGATCTTGTGTTGCTATTCTAGTGGATGTGTAATTGGGTATTGTTGGAGTGATTTCCTCTGTGATTTCTTGGTGTTCCTCCTTTTCCCCCTCCAAGTGTGAAAAGATCCATCTTAGGGTTTCACCCTACAACATCTTGGTATCATGAGCAAGGTTGGTTCACATCTTGGAGTCCCTACCCTCCACTTTCTAGCTTGATTTTGTTGTTTTTCATCCTAATTCAAAAATCCCCGCCAAAAATAGCCCCAAAAAATTTTCTTGCAATTTGTTGATCTTGTGAGATTTGGTTGTTTTGATCCACGAATTTGGTGTTTGGCAAGTGGATCTACCCTCCTACCATCTTCCCCACCCTTCCATCCATCGAATTTGGCGACATATTTGGAAATTACCACGGATCTGGAGCAGTTCGTCCGCTCACAGAGGACCCCGTGCACACGGGCTATCGAGACCCCGTGCACACGGGCCTCACTTACCCCGTGCGCACGGCCTATCCAGGGACTTCGGACATTTTCTGTTTTGCATCATTTTGTTTCCCCACCACCACTCTTGTTCTTCCGCAATATTTTTCGTGGTTGTTTGAGTTTCGCGCCGTGGTTTCCCTCGTGTCCTAAGTTGTTTCGGTTACTTTGGCGCGATTCAACGTCATCATCACCGCCACTCGATCATCAACTCGGACTCCACATCGGCCTCGACACCTCCATCTTCATACCAACCGTAAGCAAGGACGGTAACCTCGACGACACCATTGCCTTACCCTTGCCATTACCTTGATAACCTCGAGCCCTTTTGCGTAGCTTACCCATCGAGACTAGCTTGTTGAGTATTGTCAGGCCACGCCTTTAGTGCACCATTAGTGTTACGTCTCTCCCGTGCATATACTACTTGTTACCTCACACTGCGGCTCGTATATTAAGCATCGTGGCATAGTCAGAAAAAAGAAGAAGAAGAAAAACTTTTAAGAAAAAGAGAAGGGAAGCAAGAGCTTGTAAGCAATAGCATTGAGCAACTTTACCTAGTTCATCATCTTGGTTCATACATACATAAGCATACATGGGATAGTGAGACGACCCGTTTCTCTATTAGGTTGGTGCACTAGAGTATCTAGCCCATTAGTGCAATCGGGCTAGCGTCTCTCTAGTATCCGTAAAACAAGAGCTGTATCCGTGGTTCCACATCTTAGAGCTCATCCCTTGGTTGTGCGGATCCCATTTATCTTCTGTGTGTGTGTTCCAAGTGTTATATTTGGGTTTGATCTATTTGTCTTACTTGCCATTTGTGAATCTTCTCAACTTTGTCAACATCTTGACTAACATTTGCTTGAATTATTTGTGAATCCTCCATAAGCCTTTTACTTGTAGGTGTGAGAAACAATACCCGGTATCAATTCTCCTATTATAGCATCACGTGGCATCATACTTGTTACATCCACAATCTTCGAAAAAGGTACATTTGGTTTTGTTCTCTCATTTTCCTACTCACCACCACTTTCTCATGATGGATAGGCCGAGTTCTTCTACCAACCCACTCTTCCTCGAGCAAGACGACGACATGACCTCCTATGTCACCAAGACTCACCTATTTGGCACACAACGAGCTTTGCATCAAGAGCAACCAGCAATGAGCGACCGCATCGACAATCTCACCATCGACTTACGCCTCTCCGAGCAACGTACAAGAGACTACTTCGACAACAAGATCGACGAACAAAAACAAGAGGACAACGTAAGAATGGACGAGATCCGTGCCTTGTTGGTCAACCGCTCTTCTACCACTTCGTCCTACTCAAGACGGAGCCACTCAAGTTGACACTCCTCCGACAACTCAAGTACACCGACGTCGAACACTCTTCACCAAGCCGCGTGACAAGATCGTCAATCCAACCGCAATCCTCTTCACGATCATCACGAAAGGCAACTCCAATGCCAACACGAGGTAGAGCGCACACGTCAACATCAAGATGAACAAGATGCCGAGGCACATCGTCTTCAACAACAACGGCGTGAAGCTCAAGCTCAAGTGGCTGGAGACGCACTCTAAGAGTCCACTAAAGTCGTTGCCCAACACAGTCATCAAGTACGTGAGAAAGAGGAAGCTCTCTGGCGGGTAATACAAGAAGAAGCCGCTCAACGTGAAGAACAACAAGAAAGGCGCAACCGGGAAAATATGCTTCGACCTCCTCCTCGGCAACCGGATCGAGTAATCCAAGAACCCCCTCTCCGCGTCACGAGCGACAACAAGAGGACCGAGTGCTTGAAGACCCTCCTCCTCGACAAGAGTGACATCAACACCGTCACTATGAAGAAGAACTCCGCTACGGAAAGCTCAAGTTCACCATGCCCAAGTTCTCCGAAAGCAATGATCCCGAGGAGTACCTATCATGGGCATTGAAAGTCGACAAGATATTTCGTCTTCACAACTACGACGAAGAAAAGAAGATCGCCATGGCATCCCTCGAGTTCACGGACTATGTCCTCATTTTGTGGGAACAAGTGACCGAGCGACGTCGCGAGAAGGACGAGCCACCCATCATGACTTGGACACAAATGAAGGACGTCATGTGAGCACGCTTCATGCCTACACACTACACATGCGATCTCTTCAAGAAGTTGCAACTCCTCAAGCAAGGCACGAAGATGGTGGAAGAACACTATCAAGAAATGGAGATTGCCATGATATGAGCCAATGTCAAAGAAGATGATGAGCAATCAATGGCACGCTTCTTGAACGGCCTCAACCACCCAATACGGAATATTGCCGATTTCCAACCTTATTCCAACCTTCTCGAGCTAGTTCACCAAGCGACCAAGGCGGAACGAGAAGTACAAGAAGACTTCAAGTACGCCAAGTACTCATCGAAGACCTATGGCTCATACACTCAAGCTATACCTACTTCATATTCGACACCTCCTACCTCGACTAGAGCATCACCAAGTACCGGCGACAAGTCAAGTTTCAAGCAAGCGACGGCTTCCTCAACTCGTCCTCCGGCAAGCAACTTCAAGAACAAGCTTCTTCTTCATCGACACCACCGGACGATCCCATCAAGACAAGTTCTATCAGTGCTTCACATGTGGTGGCCGTGGACACAAGTCTTTCCAATGCATCAACAAGCGAACAATGATCGCCCATGATGATGGCACGTATGACTCAATGAGTGAAGATGAGATGGAAGCTATCGAGCACGTCGCCATGCACCGCCAAGTGAACGAAGAAGAAGATGCTCAAGTCTACTGTGACAATGATTCAATTCCCTCTCTCGTGGTCTCCAAGGTCTTGACGCTTCAACACCAACAAGACGAAGGCCAACGGTGTCACATCTTCCACATCAAGGCCGACATCAATGGGCACTCCGTAAAAGTCATCATCGGTGAAGGGAGTTGACATAATTTGGCAAGTGAAGAGCTATGTTGCAAGCTGCAATTGGTCAAGAAGAAGCACCCTCGCCCCTACAAGGTGCAATGGCTAAGCGTCTCCGGAACAATTCAAGTGGAGCGCACCGTGCATGTTTCTTTCAAGATCGGCGCCTACGAGGACACCATTGAGTCGGACGTGGTTCCTATGTCCGTGTGCCGTCTTCTTTTGGGAAGACCTTGGCAATTCGACCGCGGCGTCATCCACAATGGGAGAACAAACCAATGTAGCTTGAAGATGAAGGGAACGGAGTATGTGCTACGACCTATGTCTGCAAGCCAAGTGATCGCCGACAAACAAGCATCCACCCATCGTGGAGAGACTAGTGAGAGAGTGAACCACCAAAAAGAGAGTGAGCACCACAAGCAAAAATTGAGCGACTCTTCGCCATGAGAGAAAAATTCAATCCTCCTAGCCACAAAAAGAGAGATGAGAGAAGTGTGTGCGAACCCATCGAGTGTCATCCACTATGTCCTAATATGCAAAGATGACGTGACAAAGACTAACACTCCTAATCCTCTACCTCTACTGTTGTCTATTTTGTTGCAGGAATTCGCGGATGTATTTCTTGATGAGCTACCTCCCGGTCTTCCTCCTCTACGTGGCATCGAACATTGGATCGACCTCATCCCTGGAGCACCCCTTCCTAACAAGGCACCATATCGCGTCAACCCCGAAGAAACCAAAGAAATACAAAGGCAAGTGCAACATCTAATAGACCATGGACATGTGCATGAAAGTTTGAGTCCTTGTGCCGTACCGATCATTCTTGTGCCAAAAAGAGACGGTAGCTTTCGCATGTGTTCTTATTGTAGACCTATCAATGCTATCACCGTTCGCTATAGGCATCCCATTCCAAAATTGATCTTAAAAGTGGTTACTATCAAATTCGCATACAAGAGGGTGATGAATGGAAAACCGCTTTCAAAACAAAGTTTGGTTTATATGAGTGGTTAGTTATGCCTATGGGTTTATCGGAAGCACCCGGTACTTTCATGCGTCTTATGCATTATGTGCTTCGTCCTTACATTGATGTGTTCGTTGTGGTCTACTTTGACGACATTCTTGTGTTTAGCAAATCCCTCAAAGACCATGTGAATCATCTTAAGGCCATTTTGCAAACGCTTAGAAAAGAACGTCTCTATGCCAATATGGAGAAATGCACTTTTGGTGTTGACAAGATCGTTTTCTTGGGCTTTGTTGTCTCTTCCAAGGGAGTTCATGTAGATGAGTCTAAAATTGAAGCAATTAAAAATTGGCCCCAACCCACTAATTTGCAACAAGCGCGTAGTTTTCTTGGTCTAGCGGGTTTTTATCGTCGCTTCATGAAAGACTTTAGCACTATTGCCGCAACGTTGCATGCTTTGAGTAAGAAAAATGCACCTTTTGTTTGGGGACCATCTCAATCTACCGCATTTGATGAGCTCAAATCTTTGCTTACATATGCGCGCTAACAAACTTTGTATACCCGAGTCTTCTCTTCGTTTGTTGCTTTTGCAAGAGGCTCACGGAGGTGGACTCATGGGACACTTTAGACGCGGCCAGACTTTCGCCACACTCTTCTTCAAGTACTTTTGGCCAAAGATGTTCCGTGACATGGCACGCTTCACTAACAAATGATCTACATGTCGCAAAGCTAAGTCCAAAGCCTAATCTCATGGTTTACATATGCCACTTCCAATTCCATATCAAACATGGGAGGATATTAGTATGGATTTCGTGCTTGGTTTGCCTAGAACTAGAGATGGAAAGGATTCTGTCTTTGTTGTTATGGACCAATTCTCAAAAATGGCACATTTCATACCATGCAACAAGATAGACGATGCTTCACATATTGCTAATCTTTTTTGTAGGGAAATCTTGAGGTTACATGGAGTACCAAGGACCATTGTGTCGGATCGTGACGTCAAGTTCTTAAGTTACTTTTGGAAGACCATTTGCACCAAGCTCGGAATCAAGCTTCTATTCTCCACGGCCTATCATCCCCAAACCGACGGCCAAACAGAAGTCACCAACCGGACACTATCTACTCTCCTACGCGTGTTGATCAATAAGAACATCAAGGAGTGGGAGGAGTGCTTACCCCTTGCCGAGTACGCCTACAATCAAGCTCGACACACTACTACCGGCAAGTCCCCCTTCGAGGTTGTCTACGGCTTCAACCCATTGTCCCTATTGGACATTCTACCCCTTCCGCTCCAAGAACGTGCAAACATGGATGCAAGTGCAAGGGCTAGTTTCCTCAAGAAGATGCATGAAGATACAAGGGCAAGAATCGAGTGTCAAGTACACCGCATCGCCACCAAGCTCAACATCAAGTAGAAACCGATGGTGTTCGAACCGGGCGATCTTGTATTGCTTCACCTTCGCAAGGACCGATTCCCCAACGCGTGCAAGTCAAAGCTACTACCACGAGCCGACGGACCCTTCAAGGTGCTAGCACGCTACAACGACAGCGCTTACAAGATTGACATCCCACGCGACAAGTACAACGCAAGCGACATTTTCAACGTCAAAGACTTGACCAAGTACCATGGCGATGAAGATCACGATCCGTGAACGGATCTCTCCCTAGGGGGCGAGATGATGCGGAGCATCCTTGTATCATCCCCATGGACTCTACACCAACACATCAAGCCCCACATGGACCTATGAAAAGAGCTAGAGCACGTGCAATGGAAACCGACATGAACTCCTTCCTACTCGACATGCATATGGATACAAATTGAACTTGGTTGCTACCTCACCAAAATACTCTATGCCTCATTAGGTACGAGGAGGAACACCCCCAAGTAGCTCAGGAGCATCACCAAGGAGTAGGAGGATCACCCCATGGACTCAAAGATCAAGATGGGGTGCAACAGCAGCCACACTGGAAGTCCCAGGCGACCCCGTGCACATGGGCCCCCAAGACCCCGTGCCCACGAACTACTCAGAGATTTGGCGCTGTAGCACCAGGTGCGCACAGACTTGTACCATGCACGTGGGCTCTCCAGGATGAGCGGCTGTGATCGCCTGTTTTAGCCCCTCTTCATCCACTTCGACCCCAAGCATACATATTCCGTACCCAGGGTTATGTTTAGGGTTAACAAAGTATTAGATGAGATGTTTGTGAGCTTTGCTCCTTCTACCTTCCCTCTTGTGGATCAAGACCCCTTAGGAAAGAATCCTAGTGGATGTCAAGATCTCCACAAGGAGAAGACTTTCAAGACCTCATCTCCTAGGAGTGGTTAGCACTTTGCCATTGTATCTTTCCTTTGATTGTGTTTGTGACTTGTGGATCTTGTGTTGCTATTCTAGTGGATGTGTAATTGGGTATTGTTGGAGTGATTTCCTCTTTGTGATTTCTTGGTGTTCCTCCTTTCCCCCCTCCAAGTGTGAAAAGATCCATCTTAGGGTTTCACCCTACAACACCCGTTAGTAGCCCCCGAGCATGGAGGTAGGCTGAAGGGGAGACCTCCTAGACCTCCGACATGCTCTTATCTTCTAGTTGTGGCCTCCTAATTCCCTGAGGCCTTGCGCTTCAAACCGCTCGACCTCCTTGATCTTGCCATGCGTGGACTAGCTTCTTCTTCACGCAGAAGGGTTGGGTCATTATGGGTCGGCTGGCCGAGCACAGGCTTTTCATCGAAAAACCAAGCGTCGCCACGACCCAATCCATTAACAGTGCTCCATGCATCGTTACCGTCATCAGCGAGTTGTGGGGGATCTTTGACATAAATTTGAGAGGAGGGACGCTGTTTTGGTTTCTTGTTCTCCTTCCTCATAAAGTCTTTGCCCGCTGCCACCAAACTCCAAGAACCGTGCAATGGAACCCCCAATGGCTTCATCTTCTGCGCCTTCTGGCTAGAGCCAACGCCAGGGACGATCAGCGAGTCGTCCGTAGTTGCTGCCTCCCTCGGTCCCGGCCAACACGCCGGTGTGGGCTAGCGATTGGAAGCGGTCCCTCCTCACCACGCATGATCTGGATCAACTGGTGGAAGTCGGCCTGCTGCCGAATCGCAGGCTTGGCTAGCACCTCCTTGCAAGGACAAGGTTCCTTGGCCACTTCTTTGGAACCTTGTGGTGCACGTGGCTTTCATTTTCTCGCAGTCTGCACCTTCCGTTGAGCGCCTTCACCGGGGGAGTTCTGACTTATTATGGGCTGCAGCTGCATCATTTGACCCCAAGCAGGGTGATACATCTATCCTCTACGAGCGCTTCCTTGGGGTCCTCCCATATTTTGACCTCTGGAAGTTCTTTTTTCGAGGTGGTTCCCTGCCTAAAGGAGGGCAAGGTTTCGTCCGGCGGGGAGCTATAATCTCCCACGCCCAGACTCCAAGTGATGCGAGTTGGAGACCAATGCTGAGACGATATTGTGGGAACAGAGTTGGTTCTATGCTTCGGATGTTCCGGCCGACCATCGTGAGGTGAGAATGCCTAAGTTCATCGATGTGCCTTCACAGGGTCCTGGACCAGGGGTGGCCAACACCAAGGACCCGGCCTCATCTGATACAAGGGGCCCACTAGTCCGAGCGCGAGGAGCGAACCCTGAGAGGCAGAGACGACTTTCATGGACCCCAAGACTAGAGGGCGGCGGCTGTTGGAAAATGCAGTACAAAACAAAAAATTTGCCCTACGTTCACCCAGGAACAATATGAAGATGCATATAGGGTTTGGATGAATGATCGTTGCCGACTCCGGATCGAGTGCAGTAGAAGTAGATGAGTCGGTGTAGATTGTACTTGGAGTCCCTTGAACCGTTGATGGCAACCCAGCGAACCGCCCTCGAACAATCCCTCGAATGGAAGACTAAAAGCACATCCTCTCAACTTGGTTGCAAGCGTATGATCTTCACGATCTTGCAACGGTCCATCGTCGAGAGCTATTCATTGCCCAAGAATTAGAGGGAGGAGATTAGAACGACACTCGGCTTCTAATTATAAGGATTAGAGGATCTAGGTCAAGCTCTAATTATCAACTAGGGTCAACTAGAACTAGATGAACTAGAGGAGGCTCCAAAACTTTTGTTCCAAAGGGCAAAACCCTCTAGTATATATAGGTTAGAGGGGAGAGGAGGGGCTGACACCATGGAGGGAAGGCCCCTCCTTGGTGGGACGGCCAAGGGGAGGAGTCCTACTGCTCCCCCACTCCAGTTCGGCCTCCCCACTTGGAAAACTGCGAAGCCTTCCCTATTGGGCCATGGTGGCCCAATATTCCTTCCACCACTTGGCCTTTTAAGGCCGTTGATACTAAATTCAATATAAAAGCCTCCTAAGGATTACTAGAGCCTTTTATTGTTAATTTAGCATCCCCGAAAATGTAGCGACCCGACCTCAAACGGTCAAGTCTCTGTGCTTCAGTGTCATCCCTGGATCGGTAATGCTGACACACACAGTACTCGAAGGATTTATAACAGAGTAGCAATCACACACTTATTACATCGAATGTTTCAAAAGAGAACTTATTATAATAAATATGGCTTCAGGCCATCTAATACGATAACAACGGAAGGCTTGGAAGATAAAGTGAGTCCATCAACTCCAACGACATAGCTGAGCTGCACGGCAACGACCTAACGAACCTTACTCCTCGTCCGAAAAGTCTGCAACATAATACGTTGCAGCCCGAAAACGGGTCAGCACATGGAATATCTTTGGCAATGTAACACTGAAGAGAGCAAAAAGCAGAAATAATGCTATCATTACATGCATATTTGGCTGGTGGAAAGCTCTATGGTTATAGTTTTTGCGAAAAGCCAATTTTTCCCTACAACAAAGGAATAGATTTTAATTTAACTATCATGGTAGTTGAAACATCATTGAGAAGGTTCCTCCAACTCAATCCCAATTAAAGTAGTTGATACGGGGTTGCCCAATCTTCACGGAGGATCTCCTCCATGTTGCGAATCAACGCCACCTGAAGGGTATGAAGGAAACCCTCGATCCCAACCAACAACGCTGTTGGGTAAAGGATAACTAGTGCAACCTGACGAGACCGAAGCTAACTATTGCAAATGCAACAACCAGCGACAAGTATTCGCCCGACCACACTCTTAATTCCAATCCACGCAACCACGCACGAAGTTGGAAGCACGAGCTGGTCGCCGCCTCAACGGCTGCTGTTGTAAAATCACAAAGTGAGTTTACCCTCTCACAAGGTAAGATTACAAGAGCTAAGGAGGAAGTGAACTCTCAAACAATATTTTGGTTGCACTTAGCTAACCTATGCTGAAATCAAATTGCCAAAGAGTTGTGGCTGAAGTGGGGGAAGGGGTATTTATACTAGGAACAGCCCTCCTAGTTTAGGTGTGAAACCAGGCCAAAAGAGGGGCTCAAATTCGTGCTAACCAGCTGGTCAAGGGAGCAAACTCATGGAGCCTCGCGCAACAATTAATGCCCTGGACAGCTTGCATTGGAACTTGCATATCCTTTGACTCGGGATTCCAAATGATGCACCGCTTGATTTTCCTGAAAGTAGACTTCATATGCTCTCCATTTTGTACTCCCACACATGTTGGATGCTCATATAGCATGATTCAGCAAGTTCTGGGACGAATTTCGGAACTGCACATGCAACAATAGAGTGTTGAGATGGCTCGCTATTCTTCCTTGCGGTGTAACTAGTTGTCCTTGTCACCAAAACAAGGCTTTCATCAGAGTTGAAACTTGTTCTCTTTAAACTTGTTGAATGGGCTCCAAAACTTGGTTCTTCATGTGCTGAATGTTGTTGGTTGTCCTCGACATTGTACCTAAGTAAAATCAGCACACGAGATTTAGGCAGTATAAAGTTCTCATGGTCATTTGAATTATGATAAGCTAGGAGCGCGTTCACCTCTTGTGCTATTTGTTTGGCACGGCTCCTTGTCATGGGACCCAAATAGATCTTCTTTGTAGAAGCTTCACTTGATGGCTGAGATTTATCATCGTGAGAAGATGATAAGCGAGGTGAACACAGGATGTCCTCATCATCCTCCCCCTCTTCAAAAGGAGTCGTCCTCGACTCTTGACCCTCTTGATCGAAGCATGGAGACAAATCAGCAACGTTGAAAGTTGGACTCACAGCATAGTCTTCAGGAAGCTCGATTTTGTAAGCATTGTCATTGATCTTGGCCAAGACTTTGAATGGTCCATCTCCACGAGGCATTAGCTTGGATTTGCGCTTCTCTGGGAACCAATCTTTGCGCAAATGTATCCAAACCAGATCTCCGGGCTCAAAAGTTACCTTCTTGCGATTTTTGTTTGCCTTAGCAGCATAGTACTTGGACTTCCTTTCTATCTCTTGTCTGGTCTTCTCATGAATCTTCTTCACATATGCACCACGCTTGGAAGCCTCCATGTTACATCTCTCTTGCAATGGAAGTGGCGACAAGTCAATTGGTGCAAGTGGTTTGAATCCATATACCACCTCAAGCGGGCACATGTTTGTGGTAGAGTGAACTGCCCGATTGTAAGCAAACTCCACGTGCAGCAAACACTCTTCCCACTCCTTCAAATTCTTCTTGATCATTGTAGCAGCAAAAATTTGAGAGTGTGCAGTTCACGCCTCTATTTGCCCATCGGTTTGGGGGTGACACGTTGTTGAAAACAGCAACTTGGTTCCTAATTTTGCCGCAATGTTTTCCAAAAGTAGCTCATGAACTTCACATCTCGATCTGAAACAATAGTCCTTGGCATTCCATGCAAGCGAACAACTTCCTGAAAAACAAATCAGCAACATGTGAAGCATAAATGCGTTCTTGTGGCACGGAATGAAGTGTGCCATTTTTGAGAACCTATCAACCACAACAAAAACTGAATCCCTCCCCCTCTTAGTCCTAGGCAGTCCTAAAACAAAATCCATGCTAATATCTTCTCGAGGAGCATTTGGAACAGGTAGGGGAGTATATAAACCATGGGGGTTCAGTTTAGACTTAGCTTTGTGGCATATGATGCATCATTTGCACAAATCTCTCAACGTCCTTCCTCATCTTTGGCCAATAAAAGTGATCGGCCAATGACTCATAAGTCTTCTCACGACCAAAGTGTCCCATTAATCCTCCTGCATGTGATTCCTGCAACAACAAAGGCCTAACAAGCGAATCTGGAACACACAACTTGTTAGCCCTAAAAGGAACACATCATGCACATGGTATTTATCCCAACCTTTCCCATCTTTACATTTTGCATATGGTTACGAAAATATATGATCGATTGCAATACAGTTCTTTTAAGCTCTCAAGTCCTGGTACCTTCACTTCTAATTGTGTCAAATGAACATGCCTACGGGACAAAGCATCAGCAACCATGTTTTCCTTTCCTTTCTTATACTTCACAACATATGGGAAAGTTTCAATGAATTCTACCCATTTAGCATGCCTACGATTCAGTTTAGCTTGGCCTTTCAAATGTTTCAAGGCCTCATGATCAGAATGTACAATAAACTCTTTAGGCCATAAGTAGTGTTGCCAAGTTTCAAGCACTCTAACCAAGGCATACAACTCTTTATCATAAACAGAATAATTCAGTTGTGCACCACTCAACTTCTCACTAAAATATGCTATTGGTTTTCGTTCTTGCATTAACACACCTCCAATACCTATTCCACTAGCATCACATTCTATCTCAAAAGTTTTAGTGAAATCAGGTAGAATCAGCAAAGGTGCTTCAGTTAAATGTTTCTTAAGCTCAAGAAATGCTTCTTCTTGTGGTGCACCCCATTTAAAGGGAATTCCTTTCTTTGTCAATTCATTCAAAGGTGCAGCAATTGTACTAAAATCTTTCACAAACCTCCGGTAGAAACCAGCAAGGCCATGAAAACTTCTCACCTGGCTTACATTCATTGGAGTTGGCCAATTCTTGATTGCTTCCACCTTAGATTCATCCACTTCAATTCCCTGTCCTGAAACGACATAGCCAAGAAAAACAACCTTGTTTGTGCAAAAGGAGCACTTCTCAACGTTAGCATATAGTTTTTCTGTCCTTAGCACATTCAGCACTTGTTTTAGATGTTCAATATGTTCCTCAATGGATCTGCTATAGATTAGGATGTCATCAAGGTACACAACAACAAATTTTCCAATGTAAGCTCTCAAAACATGGTTCATCAATCTCATGAATGTACTTGGTGCATTAGTTAATCCAAAAGGCATGACTAACCACTCATACAACCCAAATTTTGTTTTGAAAGCAGTTTTCCATTCATCTCCTTCTTTATCCTAATCTGATGGTATCCACTCCTCAAATCAATTTTAGAGAAAACAGTAGAGCCACTCAATTCATCAAGCATATCATCTAACCTAGGAATAGGATGACGATACCTAATAGATATAATATTGACAGGCCTACAATCCATTACCAATCGCCATGTGTCATCTTTCTTGGGCACCAAAATCACAGTGCTGACACAAGGACTTAAGCTTTCACACACATAACCTTTATCTAAAAGTTCTTGTACCTGCCTTTGTATCTCGTTTGTTTCTTCAGGATTGGTGCGGAAGGGAGGTCGATTCGAAGTGATGCTCTGGAATGAGGTCAATCGATGTTCTATGCCACATGAGGGAGCGGAACCAGCGGGTAATTCCTCCGGAAAAACATCCTCAATTCACAGTAAGACATCACAAACAGCACTAGGGAGACATGTTAAGTCGTTAGCTGAAAGCAAAGCATCTTTGTACACAAGTACAACGACCACTTGATTTGGGTTGAGCCTCACATCTCTCGATTCTGATTTGGTGGCTAACATTACTAAGTTCTCTCCTCTCTTTTATTCTTCTCTCTCTCAGATTTGGCTTGTGGCGCTCACTCACCGATTTGTGGATCTCTCTCTCACTCTTTTTCTTACTCACTATTTTTACTTCAGAAACTTTCTGCAAGTGCTCAGCCATGATTTGTTGGGGTGTCATGGGTCTAAGCACCAAGTCTTTTCCTCTCCACTTGATGGTGTATTGATTGGTTCTGCCACAATGTTGAGCTGAATGATCATATTGCCACGGTTTGCCCAATAGCAAGTGACACACCTTCATTGGCACCGCATCACACTCAACGGTGTCATTATAATCTCCAATCTTGAATTGCACCTGTACCATGTGTGTGATCTTAATCTCTCCACATTCACTCAACCAGTGTATATGATATGGATGAGGGTGTTGTAGCAGCTTCGGCCCAAGCTTATCACACATTTCTTTGCTTGCAAGATTGTGACAACTCCCACCATCAACAATTACCTTGCATACCTTGTCTTGCACTTTGGCTCTTGTTTGAAGCAGATTGTGTCGTTGTCCATTCTCAGCTTCTTTGATCTGCACACTCAAAACTTTAGTGACAACAAGAGAGGCACCTTGCTCATAATCACAATAGGTTTGCTCATCACCATCTCGAACCATCACCATCTTCAGTTTCTTCTCCAGGTTCACTACAAGACTCATATTCTCCATTCTCGGTGATCGGCATGGTACGCTTGTTGGGACAATCCTTCTTCATGTGGCCACGTCCCTTACATGTAAAGCACTCTATCTCACTAGTTTTTCCCGTGGAGCCAATGGAGGATGAACTAGGAGCTGCAAATTTGCTCTTCTCCTTGAATTTGATGCATCATTTCTGCTCGTGGCTGCACGCAGCATGGGGCTGATTTCCACCACCGGAACTAGTCATAATACCTCGACCAACGTTGAATTGAGGTATAAACTTACTCCCACTTGATGTAGCTCGAGCTGTGAAGGACGTAGTTCTGTTTTGCTTCGAGTCTTCTTGCAATTGACGTTCAGCCTTAGAAGCAAGATGTACCAGCTCTACTACATTACGATATGGCTGCAAATCAACCACTCGTTTAACATTAGGATTCAGCCCATAGAGGAACCTTGCCATGGTCTGCTCCTCATCTTCATGTATGTTGGCTCTTATCATTGCCTTCTCCATCTCCTTATGATACTCCCCAACTGATAACTTTCCTTGCCTCAAATTCTGGAGCTTATCAAAGATGTCACGTCTATAATGCCTTGGGACAAATTTTGCTCTCATCTCTCTTTTCATTTCTGTCCATGTAGCAACAAAGAAGCTCTCCTTCTTCTTCTCGCTGAATCTGAACTTGCTCCCACCAAATTAGAGCATAGTCTTCAAACTCAAGTGAGGCCATTGCTAATTTCTTCTCTTGAGTAGTTGTGCATGCGGAAAATCTTGTCAACCTTCAATTCCCATGTGAAATAACTTTCTGGATCAGATCCACCATCAAACTTGGGCATGGTAAATTTCAGCTTTCCAAACCTCTCATCCTCCTGCCGTCCACGACCATAGTTTCTATGATGATGAAATCTGTCATTCTGGTGCATGCCTTCTTCATCTTCATCAAACTCATCTGCACTACCTTCATGGTGCAGATTTGCTCTTCAGTGGCCTCCTCTAAGACCACGACCCCAGCAGCTTCATGATGACCACGTCCATTACCATGATCATTTCCACGTCCCCGGAACCGGAGGTCTCATGGCATGGGGAGCAGGAGCACGGTTTCTTCTAGCTTGTGCATTGGAAGCAGCACCTTCCCCATCGATTACATTTTGTTCTTCACCATGGACACTTGCATCTTCTCGGTTACGACGAAGCTCTTGCACAATATCAAGAACAATTCCGGTCCTCATGGCTGCCATGTTACGAGTGAGTTGCTCATCAACATTACCCATAAGTTGCTGCCAATCTCTCGACAACTTGTCTTGCTTCTCTTCAATTGGGTCAAGGCTGTTTCTGAACTCTCGGCGTAGATGATCACGTAATGCGTTGAAGTGAAACCGTGTGACAGGCTGAATGAGATGCCCATTTCCTTCAACATCATACTCGTTTTCTTCACCTGCCATGGTTAGTTCTCCAAAGGCCCTATAGTACTAGAAGCATATATGTGGATAACAACTCAAGCTCACCTCACTTACCAACCAAGCTCATGTAACTTCCAAGTGAGAGCAGAATCATGCTCAACCGTGGTGTCGGTGGTTGGTGAATACAAGTCTAGGGTTGCACATGCGGGGCTGTTTGGTGGAGTTTGGGTGGGGTATATATGTAGCAAAAGATGCACTAATCTGCAATCTAGATATTGTTGAACCAAGTAATCATCCACACAAGATTCTAATGCATTTAGTTGCTGAATGAGATATACGTGAGGTACATGCAACTCTCGCCAAGGAATCAGATTTCTTTGCAAGCAAGGATTTAAGACTTTGCACACTTGACACGTTTCAGCTTACAACACAAACATGGATTTCTCAAGATATAAGTGAAGAACAGTCCCGAGTTTTCTCTCTTTTGCTTCTTGCACACACTTTCTTTCTTTGGGCAGATCTCTTTTTTTTGCCTCTTTTTTTTTGCTCTTTTTTTTAACGAACTTTCAACAAGGGACTTGGGTCTGAACACACACTTTGGGGGAATCACGAAAATCACAATAGATGAAGTCAACCAACAAGAACATGCAGCTGAAACTTTGGCAGTAAACACACACGAACTGATCTGATTTTACTAGGTGGAAAACACGATGGGAATCAGATCTAACAAGGATGAATGGAGAGAACACAGTGTGGGCTTTTCAGAATGCACAAAAATACTCAAAATGGACTCCGGATGACAAAGATATGCACAATTTGGTGGAGGATGCAGATCTGAATTCTGTGCACGAAAATGAACACAACACACAAGATTGGATGGGGGGAAACTCAGCAACTAAAAACTCACCAAATAACAGATTAAAGGTTGCAAAGGGCGTAAATGGATTTTTTTTGTGGGGCTATTTTCTAGACTTGTAGGATGAACAAGTGATGCGGAGCATCCTACGGTCATCACCAGGTCAAGAGTCCGTTTGGCAAGTGACACATGCGACCTCTACTTCTCATACATAAAGGTGAATCTTCTCCTTTACACGTGCTCACTTGACCCCTTCGAGGATGGTATACTACTGACACTTCTCCCGTGTGCATGCATAGGTATTGTCGGAGCTTCACGGATGTCGAGGAGGAGTGCAAGCGCCAAGGAACAACTACACCATCCGCGAGGAAGCACAGGCGGCAGCGAAAGAAGACGATCTTCTTTGAAGCTACGGCGGACATCCGGGCTAGAGGCGGACATCCGGCGCTGGACAGCCAGCAGAGGCGGCCCCATCCGACGGCCAAAAAGCATCGGCCGGACATCCGGCGCCAGCCCGGACATCCGGCGCCTCAGCAACGCCAGGACATCCGGTGACCAACCCCGGAAATCCAGCGCCCCCTATCCAGAGAACACCGAGGCTGACATCGCCAGCCCGGACATCCGGCCCTTGTCCCGGACATCCGGTCTCCCGCGATCGACCGGACATCCGGGCCCCAGCCCGGACATCCGTCGCCTGCCTGCGCGCAGAGACGGGCCTGAGGCCCATGTATCCCCTCCTCACTTACCCCTTCGTGGACTAGACTATATATACTCCATCCCCTTCCTCTAGTTAGGGTTAGCAAATATGACAGCTCATTCTTAGGTGAGCTTTGCTCCTACCTCTACTCTTGAGAGAGAGAGAGACCACTACTCCATTGGAGGCCAAGACCTCCATCTAGGAGAAGATCCTGCGGGATATATCATCAAGACCCCCTCTTGGGCGGCCCCTTCAAGACCTCCTCACGGAGATGAACTCTCCTTGTATCTTTCCCTTTGTTGTTCATGTACCTTGTGGATCTTGTGTGTTTGATTGTCTAGTGGATGTGTGATCGGACTTGTTCTTGAGTGTTTCCCCTGTGATTTCTCTCCATTCTTCCCCGTATTCTTCGTGTTCTTCGAGGGATCCCACTCCAAACGTGAAAGATCGGCCTACACCGGGTTAGCCCCGCATCATATGGTATCAGAGCCAGGTTTATCACGTATTTGGAGTCCCTCCCACCGTTTTCTAGCCTTCTTTTGCTTGATTTCGTCCTAAAATCTGAAAATCCCCACCAAAAATAGCCCCCAAATTTTTTCGTGATTTGTTGGTTTGATGATGTTTTGTTGATTTTGATCCGCGGATTTGCTTGGTTTCAAGTGGATCTAGTTTTCCCCCAAGTTTCCCCACCTTCCATCCACGAAATCCATCAAATTTTGCCCCCGAAATCATCAATTTCCGCCCCCAATTCGAAAATTTCCGCCCCAAACGAGATCTGGAATCGTCGGGCCGGACATCCGGGTCCTGGAGCACCAGATTTGCACGATTCGGGACATCAGCCACCGGATATCCGGCCAAACCCCCCGGACATCCGGTCCCTGGCATTTCAGCCTTCCGTGTTTCACCGTTTCGGCCATAACTAATTCATCCGAACTCCGATTTTGACGTTCTTTAGCTCGTTTTGAAGCTATTGACATCCCCCTTCCCACAAAAATACCACCAACACCATTTGACTCCATCAAATTTTCCAAAATTTGGCAAGTTTGCCTAGGCCCTCCACCATATCATCTGCATAGCCACCACCGACTTCCGCAACCTAACCCATTTTGTTCACCATAGCATTAGTGGTTGCTTGAGTAGCGATTCGAGTCTCCTAAGGTGTTTCGGCTACTTAGGGACGATTGCTTCTTCTTCAACCACCACCACCCCTTTCGCATAGGCTTACCCACCTTAACCCCAACTTAACCCACTTGTTGTTTGACCTTGTTTGAGTTGTGGTTTGTGTCTCCTAAGGTGTTTTGGCTACTTAGGGACGGCAACTTCAACTTCGACACGTGTATAGCCCATCATTCCACTTCCACATCGCCCAGTGCAAACCACCACCGCTTGTCCGCTACCACCATTTGACATTTGTCATTTGAGATTTTGAGTTCGCGGTTTTTCCGTTTCCTAAGGTGTTTCGCTACTTAGGGACGAGTCTCCATCATCTTGGTGTCTACATCAAGAACACCGCCACTCATCATCGCATAAGGGCGGTAACCTCGACGACACCATTGTATATTCCCTTGCAATTGCATTGTTAACCCCTAGCCCATTTTGCGTTACTTGCCTATCGAGACTAGCCATTTGAGTATTGCCAGCAACGTTACTTGTGCACATTAGTGATCTACACCTTCCATTGCATACATACCATCTCATCGTGGTGCATATATTAGCATCATATCATATCTTGTGTCACAAGTGTGTTCCCGCATATACACAATTGCTATCTTGGTTTGTGCATTGTGCAAAAGTGGCCATACAAAAAAAAGAATAAGCTTTTAAGCAAAGAAAAAGAGAGCAAAGAGCTTGTAAGCAATAGCCATAGCATCACAATATATCATATGTTATCATACTTGATCATTTTGGATCATTGTGTATGCGAAACACCGAACCATACATATATAGCATACTTGGGATAGAAAGTTTATCCATTTTGCATCTTATAGGTTGTGCACAAGTGTCGATCCGCCTATTGAGCAATCGTGCTAAGCGTCTCTCTTGAGTTGTGCAACACGAAGCGTTTTGGTGGAGTCCACATTTTGAGCTCATTCCTTGGTTGCACGGCCCCATTTATCTATTCGTGTGTGCGTTTCCGTGTGCCATTCATTGCTATTGGTCTACTTGTTTCACTTGCGAATTTGTGAATCTCTTTCAACATTATTGACTCTTGCTAACATTTTGCATTAAATTTTTGTGCCACTATCCTCACCGAGCTCTACCATAAGCTTTACTTGATAGGTGTGAGTGAACAAGTCCGGTACCAATTCCACTATTTCTTCATCTCACATTGAGTGAAACGGGATACATCCTCAACTTTGGGAAAAGGTAACTTGGTATTGTTTATCTCATTTCCTACTCACCTCTACTCGAGTCTTGTGATGGATAGGCAAGGCATTTCACCTCCGGTCTACAACAACAACGACGAGTTCGATGCCACGAACAACAACTTCCGGCGCCAAGATGCAAGCTAAAATGGAGGAGATCAAAGCCCTCATCAAGTCCTACAAGCGATCTTCCTCATCTTCGAGAAGACGCTCAAGAGCACATGCTTCTGAGCTAGCATCTCTGGCAAGATCACATCGGCATCGACACCATCACCAACAAGGACGTGAAGGTCAAGAGCTCAACACCAACAACCGCTCAACGACTTCACCGTCTCCCTTGGCATCTTCGCCAAGCGACTTCAAGGCATCTTCGCCTACGGACATACGACATCTTCGCCAACAAGCACCCCAAGACTACGCTCAAGAGAAGCTCCCCAAGCTCAAGTCCGCGACTTCCATGAGCTACTACGACCTCGACACCGATAATGAGATTCCTTTCTATGGGACTCATGAACCCGAGGAGTACCTCGAGTGGGAGCGTTTGATGGGCGACTACCTCAAGCTACATCAAGTCCCTCCCGAAGATCAAGTGAAGTGCGCCACAAGAAACTTCCATGACTACGCATCGGCATGGTGGCTTCACACACCTTCGGAGTACTACGACATGAGTTGGCCCAAGACGAAGAGAGCTTTGCGGCGAGAGTTTGTGCCTCCAACCTACACGGAATAACCCGGCGCCAATTGGAGAACACCATCCAGGATCCAAGTCCATCGACGCGTACTTCAAGGAGATGAAGATTGCCTTGCGACGAGCGGCGTGGATTTAATTCCCATTTCGATGAAGTTCCACTTCATGATGGGATTGCACAACGACATCTCCAAGACTATCTTCCTCGAGAACTACAAGTCCATCGACGACTACTACATTGGTGCTCTCAAGGCGGAGCAAGAACTCATGAAGGCCAAGGCTTCTCCACCCCAAGCACACTTCGCGACGACCAAGCTCTATGACAAGCATGAGGCTAGTACCACCACGATGTCCAAGCCCGACGAGCTCCAAGACGATGCTCCCAAGTTCGACTTCACCGCCATCCCTCTTTGTGGCATTGATGGTGCCGAGTCTACTTCGACTACGGAGACCCTCAAGGACCAAGCTTCGGGAGCAAGGATGAGGCTTCCATCTTTGGAGGCGAGAGTGATGATGTGCCATCTTCGGCCTTCATCCACGGCGACGATGATGAGATGATCGAGCATGCGATTTTCCCTTTGGTCATGGAGGAGAGTGATGTTGTGCCATCTTCGGCCTTCATCCATGGCGACGGCGATGAGATGGTTGAGTATTTCACCTCGACCACGGCGACGTATGATGACTTGAGTGACTTGTGCCACCACATTGAGAGTGAGAGTGACTTCACCACTAGCCCCATATATGACGAGTTGCCCCAATTCCCATGTGAGGAGAGCCACAACCCCACCACTTGAGTGAGATGAGTGACTCCACCATATGCATTTTGAGTGCATCTATTTTGCGGGAGTGAGTGAACCACCACATAGAGATAGTGAGATAGTTGATAGGTCATGTGAGGCCCCTTTCATCACTAACGACTTGACCTCTACCTCTATTGTGTCTTCTCATTTGGTGCTAGGTGCCATATATGATGACGCCCGATTCGCGGCATTTACCACGCCCTCCCTTTGGACAAGACGATGGCCATGGTGGAATATGATGCACCCCCCACATGGTTCCATCAAGATGAAGATGACCACCATTTGGTCTTTCCCACCTCACCTACACCACTAGAGTGGAATGAACAAGGTAACATAGGTGAAGGTGATGCTCTTGTCCCACTAGTGGACATTCTCGACATTGATTGCTTGCATGATGTTGCTCCACCTAGTACCTTGCTTCATGCTACTATGATTTCCCATATGATGATTTGCCCATTTATGATGAGTTTGATGATTGTCATGTGGAGTCTATTAGTTGTGATGCCATGTTACATAGGATTTCTTGTGACAATTCTTTAGATCACATCATGTTTGCTAATCCGCTTGACTTGTCATATGCTATGCATGAGATCAACCATATGTCTTTGCAATCTCTTCATAGTGACTATGCATATGCCATTAAAATAAACCCAATTTGCACTTATGGCATAGATGACAAGCCCATGGTTATTGGCATTTGTTTTTCTTGTGATGATATTGATATGCTCCCTTTGCATCATTTATCTAACATGCCATGCCATGACCACCTAGCTTCGGATATGCATTGTTTTGGATGTTGTCCATTTTCTCCATATGATATTTCCGCTATTGCTCATGAGGAGGCCCCCATAGTTTCCTCGTACATTTTAGGAGATTTTGATCCATCCAATTCATTGCATGGTCCCAATAATTATGTGCACAATATGCTCCCCATGCATCATAATGATATTGCTGTGCCATATACTTGCATTCTCAATTTGTGTCCCCATCGTGTCATACATAATAACTATTCTTTCATGATGGATGACATGTTCTTATACCATGCATCAAATTTCTTTGAGCGATGCTTATCTTGTGCTAACTCACACGTGCACATACACATCATAATGGATGATGTGTACATTTACCACGCACACAATTTCTTTGGTTTGTGTCTCTTTTGTGTAGGTACCCATGAATACTTGTCGACCTCGCAGTCCCACGAGTTGACAAAACGAGCTCTAGAGAGCAACGATGATTTGGGATCCCATGGATTGTCTTTCCCACAGCTCTCTTTGCGCAAATACTTCGCGCATTTCTTCTACATGGCCCTCACTTGGCTATGGGTTATTGTTCATTACATATCATATGCCCATCTTGCCATGTTCACTTTGCATCATATGTTCATTCCTATGCTTTTGACATGCAATTGTGACCCATGCTTTGCATTACACATGATGATTGATTTTAGTACTTGTATGTGTATTTGCAAGCTTGGTGGAGATATTGCTTGTTCTTGCCATGTTCATTATGTGCACCATTCCTATGATGATACTTTCATCTTGCTTTGTGTTCGTGCTTGTGATATGTCATGTGCATTCCCTATGCCTATTATTTACTCACATGACATGATTGCCATGATTTCTCCTAGTGTGTTGCATCTTTGCTCCACTAGTTTGCACGACTTGATAACTATGCTTGCTTATGTGGCATCACCATTTCATGCGGTTGATGACAACCATCTATATCTTTCGCACATGATTCATATTGCTTCTTGTCATATATCTCCATGTGTTGCCTCTCTCATGCTAGATGATTTGCCATGTATTGAGTGCAACAATGATTCTCTTCTTGCTCATGAGATTGCCCCCATAGCATTCTCACATATATTTGGAGATTTTGACATAATTCTTGTGAAGCATGCTTGTCTTACTTCTTTGCACCATATACCTAGTGCCATGAATATACCCATTGTTGCATCATATTATTCATACAATTGTGCTTCTAATGGTTATGTGCAAAAGATGAAAACCATCATGATGGATGATGTGTTTATCTACGATGCGCATAAGTTCTTTGTTTTGTTTTGTCCATGTGTAGGATACTTGGACTTTGTGTCGACTTCCACTTCACGTGAGTTGAGCATTCGAGCTCTTGAGAGCGAGCCTCCTACTTTCTACCACGACTCGCTTCTACACCACATTTCCTTCCACTTCAGCATTGTGAAGAATGCACAAGGACACGCCTTCAAGGTGACATCCTTCTTGAGCTTGGATATTGTGGATCATACTTCATGTGTTGCTTGCACCATTTGCACGCATGCTCGAGATATTGCTTTCACCCATGATTGCCACATTTCCATGCTTCATGACATATATACCTTGTGTGTTGCATCCAATTCGCGGACTACTTGTTACTATCATATGGTTGGTTGCACCAATATCATTTCTTCACATATGCCATGTCCCTTTGCTCGTCACATGGTTCACTTGATTGCCTCACACATGATGAACAATTGCTCTTTCTATTGTGTTGAGTGCCACTCCATCTTCACTACACCCTATGCACATTATGCTTGGATTGTCTTGCACTTGTCCCATGTGTTTAGACACTTCCTTTTACTTGGTGTTGTGAATGATTCATATGCCTACCATAGACCTTTCATTGAGCAATTTATGCATGCTTGCTACGACCTTGAGGTAGATGCTTATGCTCTTGTCACACATATTTGCATCTCTACCTCACATTTACATGCTCGTGCCCATGATATCTTTGCTTGTGCTCAATTTATGTGCTTACATGCCATGTCACAATCCTTTGTCAAACCATATGCTATGCTTGATGACAACACTTGTTTGGTGAATCACCTCTTGAATGCTTGGTTTTGCACTAACGCTAACCACATTTGTTTTTCCAAGTGTTTGTTCTATTTCCTCCTTTTGAAGGAATCACAAGATGGTGCGACATTGGAGAGTGCCCATTTCGAGCTACTAGACAATGAGTGCTTGGTGATCGACCACTTCAACACGGCACCGCCATCTCTTTCCCATGGTGATTTGGTTTTCGATCCGAGGTCGGATCTTTTCCAAGGGGGAGGGGATGATGCGGAGCATCCTACGGTCATCACCAGGTCAAGAGTCCGTTTGGCAAGTGACACGTGCGACCTCTACTTCTCATACATAAAGGTGAATCTTCTCCTTTACACGTGCTCACTTGACCCCTTCGAGGATGGTATACTACTTGACACTTCTCCCGTGTGCATGCATAGGTATTGTCGGAGCTTCACGGATGTCGAGGAGGAGTGCAAGCGCCAAGGAACAACTACACCATCCGCGAGGGAAGCCTGGAAGCGACGACGAAAGAAGACGATGCTGCTGAAGCTACAGCGGACATCCGGACCATAGGCGGACATCCGTGCTGGACAGCCGCCAAGGCAGAGCGGCCCCATCCGACGCCAGCATCAAGCCGGACATCCGGCGCCAGCCCGGACATCCGGCGCCTCAGCAACGCCAGGACATCCGGTGACCAACCCCGGAAATCTGGCGCCCCCTATCCAGAGAACACCGAGGCCAACCTCGCCAGCCTGGACATCCGGCCCTTGCCCCGGACATCCGGCCTCCCGCGAACGACCGGACATCCGGGCCCCAGCCCGACATCCGGCCCCTGCCTGCGCGCAGAGACGGGCCTGAGGCCCATGTATCCCCACCTCACGTAACCCTTCGTGGACTATACTATATATACTCCATCCCCTTCCTCTAGTTAGGGTTAGCAAATATGATAGCTCATTCTTAAGTGAGCTTTGCTCCTACCTCTACTCTTGAGAGAGAGAGAGAGAGACCACTACTCCATTGGAGGCCAAGACCTCCATCTAGGAGAAGATCCTGCGGGATATATCATCAAGACCCCCTCTTGGGCGGCCCCTTCAAGACCTCCTCATGGAGATGAACTCTACCTTGTATCTTTCCCTTTGTTGTTCATGTACCTTGTGGATCTTGTGTGTTTGATTGTCTAGTGGATGTGTGATCGGACTTGTTCTTGAGTGTTTCCCCTATGATTTCTCTCCATTCTTCCCCGTGTTCTTCGTGTTCTTCGAGGGATCCCACTCCAAACGTGAAAGATCGGCCTACACCGGGTTAGCCCCGTATCAACAAGAACACGAACTAAACTAGGGATACAAGATCCTACCGTGTCAACCGAAGCTCTGATGCCAAGATGATACGGGGTTGCCCAATCTTCATGGAGGATCTGCTCTATGTTGCGAATCAACGCCACCTGAAGGGTACGAAGGAAACCCTCGATCCCAACCAACAACGCTGTCGGGTAAAGGATAACTAGTGCAACCTGACGAGACCGAAGCTAACTATTGCAAATGCAACAACCAGCGACAAGTATTCGCCCAACCACACTCTTAGTTCCAATCCACGCAACCACGCACGAAGTTGAAAGCGCGAACTGGTCGCCGCCTCAACGGCTGCTGTTGTAAAATCACAAAGTGAGTTTACCCTCTCACAAGGTAAGATTACAAGAGCTAAGGAGGAAGTGAACTCTCAAACAATATTCTCGTTGCACTTAGCTAACCTATGCTGAAATCAAATTGCCAAAGAGTTGTGGCTGAAGTGGGGGAAGGGGTTTTTATACTAGGAACAACCCTCCTAGTTTAGGTGTGAAACCAAGCCAAAAGAGGGGCTCAAATTCGTGCTAACCAGCTGGTCAAGGGAGCAAACTCATGGAGCCTCGCGCAGCAATTAATGCCCTGGACAGCTTGCATTGGAACTCTCCATATCCTTTGACTCAGGACTCCAAATGATGCACCGTTTGATTTTCCTGAAAGTAGACTTCATATGCTCTCCATTTTGTACTCCCACACATGCTGGATGCTCATATATTTGCGTCGCATGATTCAGCAAGTTCTGGGACGAATTTCGGAACTGCACATGCAACAATAGAGTGCTGAGATGGCTTGCTATTCTTCCTTGCGGTGTAACTAGTTGTCCTTGTCACCAAAACAAGCCTTTCATCAGAGTTGAAACTTGTTCTCTTTAAACTTGTTGAATGGGCTCCAAAACTTGGTTCTTCATGTGCTGAATGTTGTTGGTCGTCCTCGACATTGTACCTAAGTAAAATCAGCACACGAGATTTAGGCAGTATAAAGTTCTCATGGTCATTTGAATTATGATAAGCTAGGAGCGCGTTCACCTCTAGTGCTATTTGTTTGGCATGGCTCTTTGTCATGGGACCCAAATAGATCTTCTTTGTAGAAGCTTCACTTGATGGCTGAGATTTATCATCAGGAGAAGATGATAAACGAGGTGAACCTGGGATGTCCTCATCAGTAGTTATCAGCACATCAATATTAATTTAGAGTGATGAGATACTTAGGATACTCCAAGTACTAGATACTCAAGATTGTCCATAACCGGGGACACGGCTAACCATGATTAGATTGTACACTCTGCAGAGGTTTCATGACTTTTCCCCACAAGACTCGATCGCCTCCATTGGATTTCTCACACTACATGGTGTTTGAGAAACGGATGACCGAGACACAGTCTTCAGAAACATTAACTCTCTACTCCGGGCAGACCATACCAAACCTACAACTCTCTACCTGCTGACCCACCTCTTCAAGAGCTTCATGTAACCTACTCAACTATGCTAGCACCCATAATAGCTTGTGGCTGCACACGGAAGTTTCTAGCATGAAAATATCTCAGTTCCCTTTGAGCCTGGGTGGTGGTCCATAGGAAAATCACACAGAACTCCGGGATTTCCAAAAAATACAGGCAACACTGGATTCTCCAGGTGCCCCAGTCCACCCAGATGTGTATTCAAGTTGCCACCTTAAGTTGAACCATTAATTAACAATCTCACATCTGTCATGGATTTCACTCACGCAAACCACGTCTACGAGCATAGCATAGCAATATACGCAATACGTAGAAGTAACTCCCAAGGGTTTGAATATAACAGGGCAATAGGTTCTACCTCATCAACTACTTCCCAACCCACATGTTAATGACATCCTAATCATGCAATGTTTGAGGATTGAAACTAATGCATAAAAACTGGGTATGGAAGGAGTATGATCAGTGTGTTACTTGCCTTGCTGACGATCCGCAAAACCTAGAGACTCGTCGTAGCACACTTCGCACTCCGGAAATTCTATCGCAAACAAACAATAGCATACATAAGCAATCAAGCAAAGATGCACGGACAAAACTCAAATAAGAAGAATTGACCAGAAAGTTCAACTTAAGAACTCCGGTTTGCGAAAAGAATCAAATCAAACGGAGCAACGAAACTCAAAAGGCGAAAGAAACAAGATCCGTTTACTAATCTGAACTAAAGTCAAATTTTACAGTACCAAAATCTTGTTCAAGTTGATTAAACAGAAAGAGGGTTTCGGGACGAAGACCTGGTCCCTTGAATCGCCTGATTCCGATAAACGAGCGAAAAGATAAACTGAAACGAAAACCGGATCAGAAATCGCGATCGAAAATAATGGCGGAAAAATCTGAGAAAAAGAAAACCGACGAACAGGCTAACGAACGAATGTCCGCTAAGTAACTAAACCGAGAAAAACTGGTGAACCGATCTAAAAAAACGAACTAGGGTTTCTAAAAAAAACTGAAACGGTTTTCAAAAAAAACCAATGGTAACGGCGGGCGTTACCTCCCATGAGGCGAGGCTGCGGCGGGGAGGCGGGCTGGCAAGGGCGACGGCCAGCGGGCGCCAAGCAGTTGGGACGGGCAAGGCCCGGGGTTGGGTGGTGGTGGGGCTCCGGGGCGGGGTATTTAAGGGGGCTTGGAGGAGGGCAAGGCGTGAGGCGAGTCCCGGCGACTACAGGTCCAAGCGGCGCGCTTGGTCTCTGGAGGGAGACGGCCAGCGGGAGGCCCTTCAGGTGGAGCTTTCGGCCCAAAGGTAACTTTTTAAAAATAATAATAGTTTCGCCGAACCAAAAATAAATCCTAGAAAATAAAATAAAAATCTAAAAATGCCAAAACAAATTTTCACCGTCTAAATAAAATATTTAGAACGGGATGAAAAATTCTTGGCCCTAAAATGCAATTTTGAAAAACGTGCAATTTTTCTAATTCAAATAAAATAGCAATAAAACCCAAATAAAATCAAATATTTGATTTTAATATTTTTCCTCCAATATTTCAATTATTTTGGAGAAGTCATATTATCTCCTCTCATATATTTTAATATGAAATAAATTCGGAGAGAAAAAATATTAAAATCAATGATCCTCGTTTCAATATTTGATAAAATTCAAATATGAAAACCGGGATATCCCCAACTCTCTCCGAGGGTCCTTGAGTTGCTTAGGATTTCGAGGATCGTGAAACGAAGTGCAATAAAATATGATATGCATGAATGATCTATGTATAACATTCCAAATTGAAAATTTGGGATGTTACAAACCTACCCGCCTTAAGATGAATCTCGCCCTCAAGATTCGGGTTGGCTAGAAAATAGGTGTGGGTGGTCTTTGCGAAGATCATCCTCTCATTCCCAGGTGGCTTCATCCTCGGTATGGTGACTCCACGGAACTTTGCAGAACTTGATAACCTTGCTGCGGGTGACTCATTTGGCAAATTCAAGAATCCTCGACCGGCTTCTCCTCATAAGTCAAATCACCGTCCAACCGAATCGCCTCCAAAGTACTGTATCTCTAACGGTATATCGGCCATCTCAAAGATGACACTTCTTCAACTGTGAAACATGAAATACATCATGAACTCCTGACAGTCCTTCAGGTAACTCCAACTTGTAGGCAACTTCTCCCATACGTTCCAAAACACGATAAGGTCCTACAAATCTCGGGGCTAATTTTCCCTTAACCCCAAAACGTTTCACTCCTCGCAAGGGTGATACTCGCAGATATGCTCTATCTCCAATTTCATAGGTTACCTCCTTGCGTTTCGAATCTGCATAACTCTTCTGCCTGGACTGAGCTACCTTCAGTCTATCTCGGATTAACTTAACTTTCTCTTCAGACTCCTTGATCAAGTCTGGTCCAAACAACTGTTGGTCTCCAACTTCATCCCACATCAACGGTGTTCTGCACCTTCGTCCATACAGGGCTTCGAACGGTGCCATCTTCAAACTGGCTTGGTAGCTATTGTTGTATGAGAACTTCTGCGTAAGGCAAATTGTCATCCCAACCGGATCCATAATCTAGCGACAGGCCCTCAACATGTCCTCCGTAATCTGGTTGACTCTCGATGCGCCCATCCATCTCGCGGTGAAATGATGTAATTGAACTCCAATCTCGTTCCTAAAGTCCGTGCGGTGATGCCAAAATTTGAGGTAAACCGTGTTCCTCTATCCGATACGATGGTCCTCGGAACTCCATGCGACATACGATCCTGGTCATATATATCTTGGCCAACTTCGCACTTGTATAAGTTGTTTTCACTTTGGGATAAAGTGAGCCACTTTGGTCAAGCGATCAACTACTACCCATATAGAATCATATCCTGATTTGGTCTGGGTAATCCGGTGATAAAATCCATGCCAAGTTTATCCCACTTCCATTCGGGTATCGGCATAGGCTGTAACAATCCTTCTGGCTTTTGATGCTCTGCCTTCACTCTCTGACATACATCACATACAGCTACATACTCGGCAATATCCTTCTTCATACCCGTCCACCAGAAACGTTCCTTCAAATCCAGATACATCTTGGTGTTCCCGGGGTGTATCGAGTATGGTGAGTCATGAGCCTCCTGAAGTATTAACTTCTTGATCTCTATGTTATTGGGCACATAAACACGGTCCTCAAACCATAAGGTGTCATGCTCATCCTCACGAAAATCTTTGGCCTTTCCTTTGCTCATTCTCTCTTTTATCTCGACAATCTCTTTGTCATCCTTCTGATCTTCTCGAATCTTTCCTAACAATGTAGACTGAACCTCCATTGTTGCAACAAAACCTCTAGGAACAATCTCCAATCGAAGTTCCCTGAGATCCTCTGCTAACTCCTTTGGTAATCCTGTACCCACTAGGGTATTAGCATAACTCTTCCGGGTCAAAGCGTGCCTCGACATTGGCCTTGCACGGATGATAGTGAAGCTTCATGTCATAGTCCTTTATAAGCTCCAACCATCTCCTCTGCCTAAGGTTCAGCTCCTTCTGTGTGAAGATGTACTTCAAACTCTTATGATCCGTGTACACATCACAATGGTTTCCAATAAGGTAATGTCTCCAAGTCTTCAATGCATGCACTACAGCTGCTAACTCCAAATCATGCGTGGCATAATTCAATTCGTGCGGTTTTAGTTGTCGTGAGGCATACGAAACAACTCTTCCGTCCTGCATGAGCACACTTCCAAGTCCTAGGCGAGAGGCGTCGCAATACACTTGGAAATCCTTGCATATATCTGGCAGTATCAACACTGGGGCTGTAGTCAAACGTTTCTTTAACTCCTGAAAACTTTCCTCACAATCTTCCGTCCATTTAAACTTGGTATCCTTCTTCAATAACTCAGTCATTGGCTTTGCAATCTTGGAAAAATTATCAATGAATCTCCGATAGTATCCTGCGAGTCCAAGAAAACTGCGGATCTCGCTAACTGAAGTGGGTGCCAACCATTCAGTGACCGATTGAACCTTGGTGGGATCTACTGCTATACCTTCTCCCGATATAACATGTCCAAGGAATCCGACTTCCTTCAACCAAAACTCGCATTTGCTGAACTTGGCATACAACTGGTGTTCCCTGAGTTTCTCGAGAACTAAACGCAAATGCTCCTTGTGCTCCTCTTCATTCTTTGAGTATACCATCATATCATCAATAAACACCACAACAAACTTGTCCAAATATTCCATGAACACCTTGTTCATCATGCTCATGAAGTAGGCAGGGGCGTTAGTCAGTCCAAATGACATGACCGTATATTCATACAACCCATACCGCGTGGTGAATGCTGTCTTTGGTATATCCTTCTCTCGAATCTTCAATGGTGGTATCCTCGATCGCAGATCGATCTTCAAAACACCTTAGCTCCTTGTAGCTGATCAAACAAATCATTGATCATCGGCAGTGGGTATTTGTTCTTGATTGTCACCTCATTCAAGGCCCGATAATCAACAACCATTCTTAGAGACTTATCCTTCTTCTCAACCAAAAGCACTGGGGCTCCCCATGGTGACGAACTCCGTCGGATGTAACCTTTCTCCAATAACTCCTTGATCTGCTTCTTAATCTCCTCTAGATCATTTGTGGGCATCTAGTAGGGTCTCTTTGATATTGGCCCCATTCTGCAATAGCTCTATCAAACTCGATGTCTCGATCCGGCATGCATGCCCGTAACTCCTCTGGAAAAACATTCGGGTAATCCTTCACTACAGGCACTTCCTCCTGAACAACTCCCGTGAGGGTATTCACTTGGCTCCTCCTAGGCGCATGCCTAGATACATACTTGATCCTTTTTCCCTCCGGGGTGGTGAGATAAATCGACCTACTAGCAAAGTCAATGCTTCCTCCATACTTTGACATCCAGTCCATGCCTAATATCACATCCAATCCTTGTGACTCCAAGACTATTAGGTCGGATGAAAAAACATGGCTACCAATGGTTAGGGGTATCTGGTCGCACCATCGACTAGCCATATACTCTGCTCCGGGTGAACTCACTAACAGAGGGGTCCTAAGGGTTTGGGTTGGTAGTTTAAACTTATCCACGAATCCCCTTGATATGTATGAATGCAATGCACCAGTATAAAAAAGAACAAGGGCGGTAAAATACTTAACCAAAAACTTACCTATAACCGCGTCTGGCTGCTCTTCAACCTCCTCCACGTTAACGTGGTTCACTTGTACTTCATTGAAGGGATTGGGCTTCTTCCCAGCGCTCCCATTGTCGTTTCCATTCTTCGCTTCAGGGCACTCCGTGGCATAGTGTCCAGTCTTCCCGCACTTATAGCAAGTAATGTGACTTAGATCTCTTTTGGCGGGTGTGGCTGGATTGGGGCGGTTCAGATTGTTGTTTGTTCCGTTCCCATTTCCATTCTTAGAACCATTGTGGTTATGCGAACTTCCTCCGGTGTGGTTATGACCTCCATGGTTATGAACAAGTCCTCCCGAGTTCAGGGTTAGGCGAGGCTTCTGCTGAGCTCCTGAGTTATACCTCCCTGGCCCATACTTCCTCTTACGGCTCTCAATCTGCTGATGCTTCCCTTCAATCATAAGAGCCTTATCTACCAACTCCTGGTAGTTGTTGAATTTTTCCACCATCAACTGCATGCTCATCTCATCATTCAGCCCTTCAATAAACTTCTCACGCTTCGCGGCATCCGTGGCCACATCATCGAGGGCATAGCGAGATAACTTGCTAAACTCATCCACGTCTTGAGCCACAAGACGGTTCCCTGGCGTAAGTTGCGAAACTCCCGCTTCTTCATATTCATAGCTCGGTTGAGACATGGGCTTGGAAAGCTTGCTGAAACTGATCCCAAGTGACGTTGTATATGGTGTAATTGGTCGTATAATTCTCCCACCATGTGGATGCTGGTCCTTCCAATTGATGTGCAAAGCGCACCTTCTCAAGATCTCATGCAACCTGCGGTAGTCAACTCCTTCCAATACGGCGTAGCCAATCAACAGTAACTATAGGCTCGGTGCTACCGGAAAACACCGGCGGTCAGAACCTCGTAAAGCGAGCTAAGTTGTCAACGGAGGCGGTTGTTATTGTTGTTGTTGTTGCCTTGGTTACGGACTAACAATTGCATCAAGGCATTCTCGTGCTGGATCAACCGAGTGAGCTCTGGCGGAAGGCAAATCCGGTGTCACGTCTCGGAGGCATCTTGCTGGTTTTAGAGGGGAGAGATTAGAATAGAAAAGGGGTCTAGTGAGATAGCACTACCCATATGCACATGAGACAAACACAAACATTTCACTCAATCAATCAAGCAAGGGCATACAAGCGGTCTAGAACTATTGTAAAAGTGCTCAACTACTACTATATACATGGGGGGAATACTACTAATTATTTGGTGGTCATCTAGAAATTTTGATCGGTGGAAGACTCCATAATGTCCGCTCGACCGTCTTCAAAGTCATCATCACTAGGGTCGAGAGTCGATGTCGATGATGATGTAGTTTTCCGGGCAAGTGGAATCGTCGTCCTCTCCTCCCGGCGCTGGATCTCCCATGAATACTCCGATCTTCTTTATCAGGTCGTCATTCTTCTCCAATAGTGTCGCAATTTCCTCCTCATATCCATCGCGTGAAAACTTTGAGTTCTTCTTCCAGCTCGATGATCCTAGTCTTCGCCTTCTTCAAATCTATCATATCTGCGCACATCTGATTCTCCTGGCGTCAAGTGTGCTGGTTTAACTCCTGGATGAAAGCTGCAATGGATTTGTCCTTTTTAGTGCTGATCATCTCCCATTGCTCGTCTCGGCGCCCACATATCTGATAGATAGTGTCCTTAAGATCCTTGTTGTAGACTTCTCCAATGCGTCCCATAGTAATGTGGGCTGCCATGCTCTTGCCTAGACTCCAGGTAGGTGCTTCAAAAGAAAATTCTATGGGCTTAGTGGTTGGCGAGAACGTCCTTCCTGGAACTTGTACTTGAATCATCCAACGCTCCTCTTCTGGTAAGGTGGCGTTGTACGTCCCGGTGAAGCTTGGTATTCCAATGTTCAAGTACCTAGTGACTTCCTGCAAGTGGTGTCCAAAGGGTGTGTCTTCATCCGGCTGTGCAAACTTGTTCTTCAACTCCGCCATCCTAAAGAGTATAAAATGGAGAGAAGTCAGAAATGAGTAGAGAAGAGTGACCTATGGTTTATCTTAGTGGTCGTGCCCTACACTCAACGTGTGCTCTGATACCATCTTGTAGCGACCCGACCACAAACGGTCAAGTCTCTGTGCTTCAGTGTCATCCCTGGATCGGTAATGCTGACACACACAGTACTCGAAGGATTTATAACATAGTAGCAATCACACACTTATTACATCGAATGTTTCAAAAGAGAACGTATTACACTAAATATGGCTTAAGGCCATCTAATACGATAACAACGGAAGGCTTGGAAGATAAAGTGAGTCCATCAACTCCAACGACATAGCTGAGCTGCACGGCAACGACCTAACGAACCTTACTCCTCGTCTAAAAGTCTTGCAACATAATACGTTGCAGCCCGAAAAACGGGTCAGCACATGGAATATGCTGGCAATGTAACACAGTAGAGCAAAAACAGAATAATGCTATCACTACATGCATATTTGGCTGGTGGAAAGCTCTATGCATGATTATAGTTTTTGCGAAAAGCCAATTTTTCCCTACAACAAAGGAATAGATTTCAATTTAACTATCATGGTAGTTGAAACATCATTGAGAAGGTTCCTCCAACTCAATCCCAATTAAAGTAGTTATTAGCCCATCAATATTAATTTAGAGTGATGAGATACTTAGGATACTCCAAGTACTAGATACTCAAGATTGTCCATAACCGGGACACGGCTAACCATGATTAGATTGTACACTCTGCGGAGGTTTTGCACTTGTCCCCACAAGACTTGATCACCTCCGTTGGATTTCTCGCACTACATGGTGTTTGAGAAACGGATGACCGAGACAAAGTCTTTCAGAAACATTAACTCTCTACTCCGGGCAGACAATACCGAACCTACAACCCTCTACCTGCTGATCCACCTCTTCAAGAGCTTCATGTAACCTACTCAACTATGCTAGAGCCCATAGTAGCTTGTGGATGCACACGGAAGTTTCTAGCATGAAAATATCTCAGTTCCCTTTGAGCTTGGGTGGCGGTCCATAGGAAAATCACACGGAACCCGGGATTTCCAAAAATACAGTGCAACATCGATTCTCTAGGTGCCTCAATCCATCCAGATGTGTATTAAAGTTGCCACCTTAAGTTGAACCATTAATTAACAATCTCACATCTGTCATGGATTTCACTCACCCAAACCACGTCTACGAGCATAGTATAGCAATATAAGCAATACGTAGAAGTAACTCCCAAGGGTTTGAATATAACAGAGCAATAGGTTCTACCTCATCAACTACTTCCCAACCCACATGTTAATGACATCCTAATCATGCAATGTTTGAGGATTGAAACTAATGCATAAAAACCGGGTATGGAAGGAGTATGATCAATGTGTTACTTGCCTTGCTGACGATCCGCAAAACCTAGAGACTCGTAGTAGCACCCTTCGCACTCTGGGAATTCTATCGCAAACAAACAATAGCATACATAAGCAATCAAGCAAAGATGCACGGGCAAAACTCAAATAAGAAGAATTGACCAGAAAGTTCAACTTAAGAACTCCGGTTTGCGAAAAGAATCAAATCAAACGGAGCAACGAAACTCAAACTGCGAAAGAAACAAGATCCGTTTACTAATCTGAACTAAAGTCAAATTTTACAGTACCAAAATCTTGTTCAAGTTGATTAAACAGAAAGAGGGTTTTGAGACGAAGATCTAGGCGCTTGAATTGCCTGATTCCGATAAACGAGCAAAAAGATAAACTAAAACGAAAATCGGATCAGAAATCGCGATCGAAAATAATCGCAGAAAATGCGAAAAAGAAAAGCCCGACAAATAGGCTAACGAACGAACGTGACGTTATGCAGAATTATCGAGTGAAAACCGTTCGTTAAAACGAACGTACGGACGAACGTCCGCTAAGTAACTAAACCGAGAAAAACCCCGCGAACCGATCTAAAAAACAAACTAGGGTTTCTAAAAAAACTGAATCGGTTTCAAAAAAACCGGCGGTGGCAACGGCGGCGTTACCTTCGGCGAGCCTCTAGCGAGGCGAGGCTGCTTGGCAGGAGAGGCGGCGGCGGCATCAAGGTTGGGGGCGGGCAGCGCGGGTTGGTGGTGGTGGGGGCTCCGGGTGGGGTATTTAAAGGCGGCTTGGAGGAGGGGCAAGGCGGCGGGAGGCTGAGTCCCGGGACTCAGTGCAAAGGCGTGGCGGCGTCGGTCTCCTGGAGGGAGACGGCAGCGTGGAGAGTGGGCCGGCTCAGCTGGGCTTCGGCCCAGTTGGGCGCTGAAACTTTTTTTTTAATAATTCCGTCGAACCAAAAATAAATCCTAGAAAATAAAATAAAAATCTGAAAATGCCAAAACAAATTTTCACTGTCTAAATAAAATATTTAGAACGAGATGAACATTTTCTTGGCCCTAAACTGCAATTTTGAAAAACGTGCAATTTTTCTAATGCAAATAAAATAGCAATAAAACCCGAATAAAATCAAATATTTGATTTTAATATTTTTCCTTCAGTATTTCAATTATTTTGGAGAAGTCTCTATTATCTCCTCTCATATATTTTAATATAAAATATTTTCAGAGAGAAAAATAATTAAAATCAATGATCCTCATTTCAATATTTGATAAAATTCAAATATGAAAACCGGGAAATCCCCAACTCTCTCCGAGGGTCCTTGAGTTGCTTAGGATTTCGAGGATCGCGAAACGAAGTGCAATAAAATATGATATGCATGAATGATCTATGTATAACATTCCAAATTGAAAATTTGGGATGTTACAGAAAACATTTTCCACCTATATATTATTTATCGATAATACCCGGTATTGCCCGATAAGATTTGAAACCCTTCTGGTGACCCTGAAACGCTTCCGGTTCCTCTCAAAAGTATTCCTAGTAATAATGAAAAAGTTCCACAAATAAATTTCAATGCTCTCGTCCCACTAACACTTAGCAGATCGTGATTACCTTAAGCTTGTGACCCTGTAGGTTCGGTAAATCATAGACATGAATGAAACCCCTTCGCTCAATGATCGATAGCGGAACCGTGGACGTCCATGTCGATCCCTATGATTACACGAATGATATTCGTGTGAACCTTTGGTTATCATGTGATGCTCCCTTTGCTTCACGATACTTTACAAAACCCAAGGTGAGATATATCAGTATCCTCCTGAGTCATACACATCCTCACTATATCGATCTCCTTGTTACCGGTTTTGTTGTTCTTTCTCATTGACATGTTCCAACTTCCCTGTGATTTTTTCACTTGTGCCTGGCCAGACGATGATGGATGCCATCACACTGAGAGGGCCCTAAGAATATCTCTCTATCTTCGAAGGAGCAAATTCCACTCTCGAGCTATCTAGTCCCTTGTCAAACTTTCCGATGAACTTACAAGGTGTCGTTATGATCACCTAGTTACAGATGGTGTTTGAGCAACCCCAAAGTTCATCGTATGATTAGAAGTGACTATGACACTCTCATGGTCTAAGAAACTAAAACCACATGTTAACACTATGTGTCATAACAATTGACTTTTGACGATATTATCTTAAAGTATAACAAACAAGTTTGGGTCAATTCAATACGATCGTTCTTCTAACGTCATACTCTCAATGTTGTTTTGAGACTATCGTTACACTTGACAATATCTCAAGAACTAGAAAATGTGATCACAAACAACACTTGAGCTAGTCTTAGAGGCGAGACTAGGAATCTTATTTTATTGTTTATTATTGCATACGTGCATGTGAATTTTCCACTGAATTGCATATTCCAGGATCATAATAGTTATAACATAGAATATAAACTCTTAATTATGAACAAAGAAATATAATAACACAATATTGTTGCCTCTAGGGCATATTTCCAATAGACTCCCACTTGCACTAGAGTCAATAATCTAGTTAGCACATTTCCTTTTACACCAATGGCAATCTGGTGTTTGTTCATGCTTTGCTTATGGTATAGCCTTCGTCCTATCAGATCATGATAACTTTAGATCCGCGTGTATCATCTGCATTTCAACGCATCTATCATGCTTTCACATAATTTGTGTGAAACCGGCTTTGTATGTATGGAATCACTCGTAGGACCTTTGATTCTTAGACTGATATGTGGAACCACTATTAAGAAAAGTGTTCCATTGGTTCAATCATCTAGAAACCAGACCAAGCTCATAAATGAACATTTGATTCATCACCCCCATTGTTGCTTCTGAAGCGACAATGTACTCAGCCTTCTGTTATATAATTCACCATAGTAACTTTCTTGGACCAATTCCAACTTACCTTGCCACCATAAATTATTTAAATTGAAATAAAAAAATAGCTTGGAGCAAAAATGAAGATTTTATCGACGTACTACTTACAATGAGCCTGTATTGATGTACTCCTTAAAACAATCTCTTCATTTTCTTTGTATGCGAGAAACATGTCGTTATTGAACGTGTTATCCTATGATCTACAATTTTACCATTCTAGCAACTTTACTCACAACTAACTTGGAGTATTGGACATATCTAGTTGTTTACATACCATGGAATAGAAGTGTGATTGAAATCCTATTTTTGCTCATATGTATTTCAGGATATTGATTCTTGCTTAAAACTCCTTCCATGTGACTTTGACAAGAAACTATTCTTGACGTATCATATTAAAATATTTTAGTATCTTGTCAATATGTATTTTGGCTAAGCCTGATTAGACATTAATATCTCCATAGATCATTATGCCTAATACCAAGGCTATATTGTCTAAGTACTTTACTGAAAAACTAGTTTCAATAAAGTCTTAATTCGTGTCAAGAAATTTATATAATTTCTGATCAACAATGTGTCATGCACACATAGTGTTTAGAAAGATTCCAACTCCATTATGCTTGCTTTTGTCCATTATAGGATCTCTTAAAGTTTGCATACTTACCAGCATCCTTTAGATCGACAAAATTACCTTGGACCGTATCACATCAACCTTGTTTCTATTTTCATCTCATGGAAATTATTTTGAAATCTATTTATTATATCTCATATTTGAAATATTTAGAAATTGCTAGTTTAACCCGAACTGACTTTTAAGTATTGCTACGATGAAACAATTTCATCATAGTTAACTCCTTGATCTTGTCATAAACTATTTAGTAACAAGTCAAGCTTTATAAAACATTTTTTATCTTTGTCATTTTTATAGATACACTATTATATGTCAGACTCTAAGTCTTTCGAAGTGTTTATCAAGTTCTAAACTTGAATTATGTAAATGGATACTATCTCGGATTACTTTAGCATACAGCCAATTCCGGATTCAGGGCCCATCAACGCTTCTTTGTGTATTATAGCTCATTGTTTTATCAACAATATTTCGTCTACAGACCTCAAAACTGTGCACAAATTTTTCCAACCTATGTAGTTCAACTGCAATTTCGACCGAAGTCTCAATCTCTTATGGAGAGGCTTTCGTATTAGTCCTGGTAGGAAATTCTAGAATTACTTCCAGCATTTCTTTTGTTTGACCCGGTCACAATGATTATGCAATCTTGTCGAGTTGCACTGTCCTCCCACTTACTCTTTTGCAGAAAACATTTTCTTCAAAATTTCTGCACTATGTAGCAAAACACTTTGCCTTGGCGTAGTGATAGATGAACATTTGGGATAACCTACAAAGCAGCACTTATTACAACAAATTTGACGGCGCTATTTTCAGTGTAAAAGCCACATTCTCTAAGGCATAACATTAAAAATATATTGGCAAAATAATTAATGTCATCTTTGATCTCACCATGTTAGTTTGATTACATCTACTCAAACACTCTACTATTAGCAGTACACTTTTACAACTCATCAGACATCCACTAAACTTGTAACTCAAATACTCCTTTCCGCAATCTAATTGAAGAAACATAATTTTCTTGTTACAATAAATTATATTACATTCTAGAAACCTTCTGAAACATTTCAAAGTATCCAGATATATGTCTTAATAAGTGATGTGGTCACCTGTTATAGGTAGGGTCAAGGACCCATCATTTTGGACCCACAGGGGCCGATCACCATCATAGGTAGGTCCCTGGACCATGCCAACATTCGGATGCATATATTAGGAGGTTCACCCAGACGGCTCTGCAGCACTCGAACAATCACACATCACTCAGCGAACGGACCCACTCGGACGTATAGGACAAGAGGGCGTCGTGGGAGCTGCAACGGTTGAGGAATCCTAAGTCATCCACTAAATGGAGTAATAGCTACTGTTACCTATACCTGCTGTAGTAGAGGCTCATTATACTAGTAACTTACTCATTCAATGACATTAATTGCCTCAGCGGCATGGAAGACATGGGGCTGCAGCACACTCTATATAAGCCGCTCCCCTCTCTATAGCCGGACACGTTCAATCTTTGTAACCATATCCACCAAATCAAAGCAAGCCTCAGGGCACGAGACGTAGGGGCTCTTACATCCACCGAGAGGGGCCTGAAGTCGTTAAACAGGAGTGTTACACCTACGCCATAGCTAGTCTCTGCCCCTTATTCATACCCCTAGTACTCATTGTCAGGATCATAACCTAGATAGTTGGCGCCCACCATGGGGCTAGGCGTCTAGAAAACTTTCACAGTGTAGGTGGATTTCTTCATCATCATGTCAGTCGGCGGCAAAATCCACTTCGGGACGCTCTCCTTCATCGCCGACGACTCAGCGTGGCTACGCGAGGCCCCGATGGATGTGGAGGAGTTGCCCCTCCGTGGCGCGACGCACTTCCATGCTTCCTCCTACGGAGTCTGCTACTTCTTGAGCTTGCATTGATTTTTACCTTGAAGAGGAAAGGATGATGTAGCAAAGTAGAGATAAGTATTTCCCTCAGTTAAGAACCAAGGTATGAATCCAACAGGAGGCACAAGCAAGTCTCCAATCTATGCACCTGCACAAACTAACAAACACTTGAACACAACGCGAAAAAGGGGTTGTCAATCCCTTCACTGCCACGAACAAGAGTGAGATCTAACAGAGATAGGTATAAAAGATAAATAAAATAGCAAACTAAAGTAAATATAAATAAATAGGGTTTTTTGGTTTATAGATCTAAAAAGTATGATGGAAAATAGACCCGGGGCCATAGGTTTCACTAGAGGCTTCTCTCTTGAAAGAAACATATGGTGGGTAAACAATTTCATCGTCGAAAGCAATTGATAGAAAAGCGCAAAGTTATGGCGATATCTCGAGGCAATGATCACGAATATAGGCATCATGTCCAAGACAAGTAGACCGACTCTTCGCATGCATCTACTACTATTACTCCACATTATCGATCGCTATCCAAAGATGCATCTAGAGTATTAAGTTCATAAGAACGAGTAACGCCTTAAGTAAGATGACATGATGTAGATGGATAAACTCAAGCAATATGATGAAAACCCCATCTTTTTTATCCTTCACGACAACAGTACAATACATGCCTCGCTACCCCTACTATGTCACTGGGTGAGGACACCTCAAGATTGAACCCAAAACTAAGCACCTCTCCCATTGCAAGAAAAAACAATCTAGTTGGCCAAACCAAACCGATAGTTCAAAGAGAAATACAAAGATATCTTAATCATGCATAAAAGAGTTCAGAGAAGACTCAAATAATACTCATAGATAATCTGATCTTAAATCCACAATTCATTAGATCTCGCCAAACACACCGCAAAAGAATATTACATCGGATAGAACTCCAAGAACATCGAGGAGACCATTGTATTGAAGATGAAAGAGAGAGAAGAAGCCATCTAGCTACTAGCTATGGACCCGTGAGGTCCTGCGGGTGTAAACTACTCACGCTTCATCGGAAGGGCAACAAGGTTGATTTAGAGGCCCTCCGTGATCGAATCCCCCTCCAATAGGGTGCCGGAAAAGGCCCCAAGATGGGATCTCACGGGAATAGAGGCTTGCGGCGGCGGAAAAGTATTTTGGGGGACGCTTCTGATGTTTGGGGAATATTTGGGAATTTATAGTGCAAAGATTAGGGTTGGGGGACTCTCGAGGGGCCCACAAGCTAGGGGGCGCGCCCTGAGGGCTTGTGGACTCCTCGTGAGTCTTCTGACCCCCCCCCCCCTCCCCAAGTCTTCTGGGTGTCTTCTGGTCCAAGAATAATCATCATGAAAGTTTTATTCCGTTTGGACTCCGCTTGACATTCCTTTTCTGTAAAACTCAAAAACAAGGAAAAACATAAACTGGCACTGGGCTCTTGGTTAATAGGTTAGTCCCAAAAATAATATAAAATAGCATATTAATGCATATAAAACATCCAAAATAGATAATATAATATCATGGAACAATAAAAAATTATAGATACGTTGAAGACAGATTAGAGTCCTTCTCCGACAGCCCTCGGCTCCGTACCGAGTGGTAGTCCACCCCACCATTGCGCGTCGTCGCAAACGCTCCGGGCGATCGCGACTGCAACACTCGAGTTCGTCGACCCCGCTGTCAACCTCTCTAACGGATCACTCGGCAATTCCTCAGAGGAGTCCGAATGCAAAAGCATCAAGGTGACCTCCGAGATTCTCATGGCGGATAACTCCGAGCACCACGTTCCCCTGGGTTACACGGAGCCCAAAGACGGCCATGCGGGTATGCCCCACGTCAACACCACCGGTGGCTTTCCGGGCCACGAGTCTTATGTACCTCAGGCTCTCACTTGGGAGCAGCGGGACGAGCTCTGTCGCGGGAACGACCAACTCCTAAACACTCCCATCACCTGGACAACTCATGAGGCGTTAGCCATGGAGTCAAATCGCATGGCCACTCTGGCCGAGCGAGATTGCCTCGAATGGCTTCAGAGGGAGCTGGACGAATGCTAGCGCCATCAACTCAGTTCTAGTCGGCACAATTCCGGCTCTACTCGAGTGACCAACCTTGTAAGTATCAAGTCCTCAGTACTCAACTTCAAAATTTAGCAGCTGCCACTCAGATTGCGGATTCCATCCAGCCCCCTAGCTCTTCGGACGGAGAAGGGATTCGTCAGATCCAGGCACTCCTTAAGACAACGCTGTCGCAGAATGTGGCAGTGTCCCAATCCAGAGACCGGATCCATATCGCATCCGTGCGTGCGGAGACCGTCTAGTCAGCCCATAGTCCGCTCGGCTCGGGCAGGCGCCGAGCCACTTCTTCCTCCAGAGATCGTCACGAAGATCGGAGGCGCGATTGAGTTGTGTCGCCCTAGCGTAACGAAGACTATGATCGTGCCCTGATGCCTCCACCACTGGACGTCGTGTACGGGCTCCAGCCCTACGATGACAGACGGACACACGACGGCGACCGCAAGCCGAGTCCTACTCGTCCATCGAGAGACACTCGAGACCCGTTGTTCAACGCGAGATCCGTTCTCGCCGTAACCTGGTCGACAAAGGCCGGCCTCATGAGAGGGCCAAGATTATGATGCGCCGAGTGGTTCCGCATTATCGTGCCTTGAGTGCTTCAAATTGCTACATACGAGCGGCTGAGATTCCCAACAACTTCGGTTGGCCCACGAGGATCAAGAAATTCACTGGCGAGTCTAAGCCTGAGATATGGCTAGAAGATTACCGAGTGGCGGTCCAGATCGGCGGCAGCAAGGACAATGTGGGCATGAAGCATTTGCCACCGATGATAGAGGGCTCTGCTCGAGCTTGGCTTACTCAGCTCCCGCCAGGCAGCATATTCTGTTGGGACGACCTGGCGAGGGTATTCGTCAAGACTTTTTAAGGCACTTAGAAGAAACCCGGTGGTCTAGCCGAGCTGCAACACTGTGTGCAAAAGCAGAATGAGACTCTCCGAGAGTTTATTCAGCGGTGGACCACCCTACACAATATGGTGGAGAACGTCACCGAGCACTAGGCAATCTGCGCCTTCAAGGTCGGAGTTAGGTACCGAGAGATGAACATGAAGTTTAGCCGAACTGAGACCCTGACTCTCAGTCGGGCTATGAAGATAGCCAACTGGTATGCCAATGGTGAAGAAGAGGACCGATTGAGGAGCGGCAAAAGCCGAGTGGGCGACGCTCATCAGTCGGAGAACAAGGGCAAGAAGCACAAGCGGAAAGCGGATGCCGGAGGGAGTGTCAAGGCTGCGGCTCTGGCCAGCCAAGGCAAAAAGAGCTCCCAAAAGTAGAAGAAAGATTGGAAGGGGAAGAAGCAAGTTACCTTGAAGAGCGACATCCTTGACCAACCTTGTTAGATCCACACAAAGAAAGATTAGGAGGGCAATTTGATTTTGCCCAAATGCACCACTCGTGAGTGTCGACTCCTGAAGCAAGAGATGCGGCAAGATTCCTATGGAGACAAGGATGAAGATGACGACGATGGAGGCAAGGGTACTTCTGGGTACTCCAACATCGAGAATGTCCTCATGATTTTCGCTGACATAGAAAGCAAGCATCGCCTCAAAGTCATCAACCGAGAGGTCAACATGGCAGTTCCGACTGTCACCAAATATCTCTACTGGACCAAGACACCAGTAACCTTTGATCAATCGGATCACTTTCATTGCATCGACCCACAGGTGGCAGGTCTTGGTGGTAGATCCAGTCGTATGAGGAGTCTAACTACGCAAAGTCCTAATGTACGGTGGCAGCAGGCTTAATATCATTTACGCCGACACATTGGAGGCGATGGGCATCCCGACGACCCAGCTAAGCAAGAGCAACATGCAGTTCCATGGGGAAATCCCTGGGAAGAAAGCCAAATTACTCGGCTAGATCGCCCTCGACGTCGTATTCGGTGAGGAGGAGAACTTCCGAAAGGAACGGTTGACCTTCGAGGTGGTGGACTTCTAAAGCGCTTATCACTCCATCCTGGGTAGGCCTTCCTACGCACATTTTATGTCCCGTCCATGTACGTGTATCTTAAGCTTAAGATGCCAGGGCCGAAAGGCGTGATCACCATCACAGGCAGTCGGAAGTTGGCTGAAGAGTGCCTCCAGAAGGGCTCCCAGATTGCTGATGAGCAGATGGCGATGGCCGAGCTAGACGAATACAAGAAGGTGGTAGATTCAAGCGAGCTACTGAAGTCTAAGAAGCTGACTGTGGAATCCGCTTTCCAGTCGGCAGGGGAGACGAAACCGGTGCACATCCATCCCGAGGACCCGTATGCTAGCTCGACCAACATCTCCACTACCCTGGATAGCAAATAGGAAGTCGCGCTCGTCCAGTTCCTCCGTGAGAACTGGGACATCTTCGCATGGAAGCCTTCTGACATGCCGGGTGTTCCTAGGGAGCTGGCCGAGCATAGACTCCGTGTCGATTCGACGATGAAGCCTGTCAAGGAGCATCTTCAACGATCTTCCACCAAGAAGTGCAAGGCGAATGTTGAGGATATAGCACGGCTCTGAGCCGCCGAATTCATCCGAGAGGTGTACCACTCCGAGTGGCTCGCCAACATCGTCCTGGTGCCGAAGAAAGATAAGACTATCCGAATGTGTATAGATTTTAGGCAGATCAATCAGGCCTGCCCGAAGGATCATTTCCCTCTCCCTCGCATAGATCAGATAGTAGATTCTAGTGCCGGATGTGAGCGGTTGTCATTTTTGGATGCGTACTCCGGGTACCACCAGATCTGACTGTACGACCCTGATGAAATAAAAACAATGTTCATCACCCCTTTTGGGTGTTTCTGTTATATCACGATGCCATTTGGGTTGAAAAATGTTGGGGCCACATTTCAGCGTATAATCCAGGAGTGCTTACGGAAGCAGATCAGTCGGAACGTGGAAACTTATATGGATGACATCGTGGTTAAGTCCAGGAAAGGTTCCGACCTCCTGACCGACCTCGCCGAGACTTTTGTGAACTTACAGTGCTTTCGCATCAAGCTCACCCCAACCTAGCGCCCCGAGTAGGTTCATCTCATGACTTCGGTGAAAAGGGCCTGCCGCTTTCCCAATTGATTAAGAAGTCTAATAGGTTCAAGTGGACTCCCGAAGTGCAGCTGCGTTCCCAGAACTTAAAGCCTTGCTTTCCACCACCGGTTCTAGCTACTCCGAGTTGCGAGCCAAGTTGTTATTACGGTCCTCACTATGGAACGGGAAGAACAAGGCAAAGCCTTCAAGCTCCAATGACCGGTCTACTACATCTCTGAAGTCCTCACGCCTTCCAAGCAAAGGTATCCGCATTATCAGAAGCTAGTATGCAGAATCTATCTAACTATAAAGAAGGTGGCGCATTATTTTCAAGAACACTCGGTCACAGTGATAAGTGATGCCCCTCTATGTGATACATGAACAATAGCGATGCCACTGGCCGAGTGGCCAAGTGGGCTATTGAGCTCCTCCCGCTGGACATTAGGTTTGAAGCCAAGAATGCCATCAAGTCACAAGCCCTGGTAGATTTCCAGGCCGAATGGATTGAGCAAGAGCAGCCTGTCCTGAGTGTTCCCGAACATTGGACAATGTTCTTCGACGGCTCCAAGATGCTACATGGCTCCAGGCCCGGAGAGGTATTGGTATCTCCTAAAGGCGATCGACTCAGCTACGTACTTCCGATCCACTTCAACTCCTCCAACAACGAAGCTGAGTATGAAGCTCTCTTGTATGGACTGTGAATGGCAATTTCTCTCGGAATTCGCTGACTGATGGTCTATGGCGATTCGGACCTAGTGGTGAATCAAGTCATGAAAGAATGGGATATCTGCAGCCCTACGATGATCGGCTATTGCAACATCGTCAGGAAACTGGAAAAACACTTTAAAGGATTGGAGCTCCATCATGTGTCGCGACTCAAAAACCAAGCGGCTAATGATCTGGCCAAGATGGGCTCCACACGGAAGGCAGTACCCAAGAATGTATTCTTGGAACACCTACACTCACCTACGATCATGGAAGATCCTTTCGTGGAAGAGCCCCCGCAACCAGTCGGGCCTTCCAATCCGACTGAAGTAGACATTCCCGCAGTAATTGATCTGGATACTAATCATCACTCCCGAGTGGACCGAACCATACCTGGCATACCTGCTCCGGCAGGACCTCCCAGAGGATGAACATGAAGCCTGCCAGATCGTCCACCGATCCAAGGCTTTCACCGTCATGGGAGATCAATTGTACAAGAAAAGTATGACTGGAGTCACTCAGCGATGCATATCCCTGGAGGAAGGGCAACAAATACTTCAAGAGATTCACTCCGGAACATGTGGGCATCATGCATCCTCTCAGACCTTGGTCGTCAAAGCATTCAGAGCCGGATTCCATTGGCCCCGAGCCAATGAGGCCGCCCGAGACATAGTGGATCAATGTGTCGGGTGCCAGTTCTATCTTGAACCGATCACACAAGCGGCATCATCCGCCAAGACTATCCCCTCACTTGAGTGGATTGGCAAATGCAGGGACTTGACATGGCCGGCCCTCTTCGGACTGGGGAGAGTGGCTTCACACACCTGTTGGTAGCAGTGGACAAGTTCACCAAGTGGATCGAGGCAAAGCCAATAAAGAAGTTGGACTCGGCTACCGCGAATCAGTTCATCAAAGAGATTATCTTTAGATTCGGAGTCCCACACAGCATCATCACCGACAACGGGTCTAACTTCAACTCAGACGAGTTTCACAAGTTTTGTTACACCCAAGGCACTCAGGTCGATTACGCCTCTGTGGTGCACCCGCACTCGAATGGACAAGCCGAGAGAGCGAATGGGCTCATACTCCAAGGGTTGAAACCTCGCCTCATGCCTGATCTGACTCACGTGGCAGGGGCCTGGGTGACCAAGCTACAGTCAGTCCTCTGGGGCCTGCGGGCGATCGTGAATTGATCCACCAATCGCACCCCATTCTCTATGGTGTACGGGTCAGAACCAGTTTTACCGAGCGATCTGCTCCACAATTCTCCCCGAGTGGATCTTTACTCAGAAGCTGAAGCTGAAGAACCAAGGCAGGATGGCCTGGACCTTCTGGAGGAAGAACGCGAGTTGGCGCTCGTAAGGTCGACTTGTACCACGACAGACATGTCAGAGTGCGTGCCTTCCAGGAAGGAGACCTAGTCCTCCGAGTGGATCAACAGAAACCTCACAAGCTAGCGCCCCCCTGGGAGGGGCCATTCGCCATATCGAAAGTGCTGCATAATGGAGCATATGGGCTCTACAACTTCGCCAAAGAATCATATGAGCTGAGAGCATGGAACGCGGATCTGCTCCGCAAATTTTACACTTAGAATAAAAATTTCTCCTTTGTAATAGTTAGTCTGAATGAACTTAGATGAATAAAAGTGTCGCTTTTCACATATATCATCTAGTTCGACCTACGGTCGCATTTCATTACACTATGCTAATTGCATTTGGAAACTAACACACTTCCAGTGGGTGCAAAGGGGAAAAGCTTAGCCGCGAATCAGTTTTCGCCCAAGTTTATAAACAATCTGACTGAGGATCTGTTCCACACTCGGGGGCTTAGCTGCGAACCAGTTTTCGCCTAAGTTAAAAAACAATCCGAGTGAAGATATGTTCCACACTCAGGGGCTTAGCCGTGAACCAGCTTTCGCCTGAGTTAAAAAACAATCCGAGTGAGGATCGGTTCCACACTTTCGGAGGCTTAGCTGGGAACCAGCTTTCGCCTAAGTTAAAAACAATCCGACCGAGGTTTTGTTCCATACTCGGGGGCCTAGCCGCGAACCACCTTTTGCCTAAGTTTAAAAAAAATCCGAGTGAGGATCTGTTCCACACTCGGGGGCTTAGCCGTGAACTAGCTTCCGCCTAAGTTAAAAAACAATCCAAGTGAGGATCTGTTCCACACTCTAGGGCTTAGCCGCAAACCAGCTTTCGCCTAAGTTAAAAAGCAATCCGAGTGAGGATCTGGTCCACACTCGGGGGCTTAGTCGCGAACCAGATTTCGCCGAAGTTAAAAAAACAATCTGAGTGAGGATCTGGTCCACACTCAGGGGCTTAGCCGCGAACCAACTTTCACCTAGTTAAAAATACAATCTGAGTGAGAATCTTCTCCGCACTCGGGGGCTTAGCTGTGAACCAGCTTTCGCTTGAACCAAACAAAACACAAGAAGCAAATAGAAGCTCAAAGGGTTTCAAACTAAAGATTCAATCCGAATGTTTCCAAGACAAAAAGAGCCCAAGGCTCGGAAGAGTATTTCATTACATCAACCACCCGGCATTCTGGGGCAAATTTGATCAAGTGTTTTTAAGCCTCAGGTGGAGGGCTAGCTGGGTCAACGAAGGTCTCCAAATCAATCCCGTTAGCGATGCGAGTGGTAACTTCAGCAAAGGTCTCCATGAAATCCACAAACTTGAGGTTCTTCTTGTTCACCAGTCGGAGGTTCTTCAGCTTCTCGTCGTCCACGTTCTTGAAAGGAACACAGAGGAGTGATCAGCTCCACTGAGCGGCAGACTTCTTCCAAGCTTTCACCGAAGCGGGGACTTCATGCAGCCTCGTCATCGCCGACTCCAAGTCCATCTGGGTCTCTTCACCTGGCTGCAATTCCTTGTCGATTCGACCCAAGGCACCTTGGGTCCGACTAATATAGCCCAACGCATTCTCCAAATGATCTTCCAACCAGGGAATAGCGAGGGCCGCCTTGTCGGCGACAAGGGACCTAGCAGGGTTCAGATCTCTCTCAAGTTGCTCCAGCTCTAGCTCCTTATTATAGCAATGCTCTGGTCGAAAAAGGATGGTCCATGAGCGAACGATTGAAGATGATTTAGTGGCATATGGATTTCACTCGGCTGAGGAAAAACTTACCGTGAAGCTTCCCGCTAAACTCCTCACAAACTTCCTCAATGTGCGCCTCCAAGGCATACTTCTTTTCAATGACCGATGACCTTCTCCTCCAGAGTCTGCCTCTCCTGGGTGAAGGCACCAACGGCAGCCTTGAGGTCCTTTATCTCATCCTCCTGCTTGCCGACTGAAGCCAGCTTCTCCTCGGCAAGTTTGGTCTTGGTCCTGGCTTCCTTCTGGGCCAACGCCAGATCCTTGTCTTTGCTCTCTAGAGCCTACTTCATGGTTTCTAAAGAAATAGAAGTCCTGAGCCTCGTTACGAGTTGGGTGTTCTCACTATGCACATCTATCGGAGTGGAATTATTCGGATCAAAAGGGAAAAATAACATACGACTACCAGACGAAGGAAATAACTTACCTCCCAGGGTTTTCTTCTCTTGCTCCAGTCGGGTGCTCTTGAGCCTCTCGGCCTCCAAATCAAGTCGAAGGGATGTCACCTCCTTCTCCATTGTGATGTAGTGAGATCCCATCTCGCATGTCCTCTACAACATATAGGAAAGCGATCGGGTTGGAAGTCCCAAATGAAAAACTAAAGCAATAACTCACAAACGTCCGGGCAAGCACCGGTGGAAGGAACAAGTTAGACCAGTACCAAATCCTGAAGTACCCTTTGACTACCGAGTGGACCAAGTTGGGTCAATACCAGATCCTAAAGTTCCCTTTGACTACCGAGTGGATCAAGTTGGGTCAGTACCAGATCATGAAGTACCCTTTGACTACTCAGTGGATCAAGTTGGGTCAGTGCTATATCCTAAAGTACCCTTTGACTACCAAGTGGATCAAGCTGGGTCAGTACCAGATCCTGAAGTACCCTGAGGCTGCTCATTCGGTCATTCCCCTCCGAGTGGAACAAACTTGACCAGTACGAAATCCTAAAGTACTTTTGGATTACCCACTCGACCGCACACACCCTCGACAAGGACAAGCTTGACCAGTACCAAATCCTCAAGTACATTCAGTTCTTGGGCCAGCCCGGACTTCGAGAGGATCCTGCTCGATCAATACCAGATCTTTAAGTATCCCTTGATCTACGCTCACTCAACTAACCCTTGAGTAGGCGATGAAGAAGATAGAGGATAACAACACAAGATGGCCTGCCTCACTCGGCTGACTTCCGAGTTGGTAATGAAGGAAGTTTTACCTATTACCTTGCTAGTGCATGAGTGTCGTCGGGCTCCCCGAACGCCTAATGACAGTTCTAAAGACTACCACTGATCGCCAGCGATCAATGGCAGCCTTCGGGACTACACCAAGTGGGTTCACTCAGCGTGGCCCCAATGGAAAGTGACTCGTCGATGAGCTAAAAAAACACAAGTTATAAGACTACCGCCGTTGTTCTAGTCAATAATAGCCTCGGGGACTACACCCAGTGGGTGCACTCAGCGTGCCCCCACTGGACCATGTCCACTCGTCTACGCTCCGGCTAGGCTCCGAGTGGACACAAAAAATCAACAAAGGCTCAAAGACTCCTGCCGACTCCATTCAGTCGACAGGAGCCTCGGGACTACACCTAGTGTGATGCGGAGCATCCTATGGTCATCCCCATGGACCTACCATCGTCTAATCAAGTGCCAAGAGGACCAATGACACAAGCACGAGCTAGAGCTCTCGAGACCGAGGTGACTTCCTTCCTTAGTGATATTCCATATGATCCACTCGAGACATGGTTACTACCTAAGTCTGGAATGTTGTGCATGATCAGGTACCAAGAAGGCCCCCTCGAAGATGCACGTGAAGATGGACAAGCACCCGAGTTCACGAATGAAGAGGAAAGACGAAAGGAACCGGAGAAGTCTACAGGGCCTGGACATCCGGCCCAGCCCCTGACATCGTGCCCGACTGACCCGGACATCCGGACACCGCCCGGAAATCCGACGTCCATCACAGAACACCGCCGAAGCTGGACACCAGTAGTCCGGACAACCGGCCAAAGGCCCGGACATCCGGCTCTTCGTGAGCCGCCGGACATCCGGCCTCCAGCCCGGAAATCCGGACCCCGCCTATCCAGAAAGCACCGACACCAGCCCCATCAGCCCGGACATCCGGCTCCTCATGAAGGCCCGGACATCCAGCCTGACGCCCGGACATCCGGCTCCACCTGTCGGCGGACAGTGAAGGACTGAGGCCCATGTACCCATTCGCCCACTTAGACTATATATACTCCTCCTCCTCCCTGTTTCTAGGGTCAACATTGTGATAGCTCATTAGAGAGATAGAGCTTTGCTCATCTATCTGGATCAACTCCATCAAGAGAGACCGCGGCCCCTACAGAGAAGATCCATCTTGGATTCAAGAACCCTAACGGGAAGACCCTCAAGACTTCCTCACAGAGAAGACTATCGCTACTTGTATTGTCCTTTGTTGCATTTGGATCATGTATCACTCATTATGTTCGAGGATCTAGCACATGTGTGATCGTTTTCTGTTGATTTGAGTGTTTCCTCTCGTTTTCCCCTCATGTTCTTCGTAGGATCCGCTCCAATTGTGAAAGATTAGCCCCTAGGGTTCCACCCTACATCATCTTGGTATCATGAGCCTTGGTTGATCACGATTTGGAGCCCCTACCCTTGTTTTCTAGCCTTGTTTTGTTGATTTTGTCCCAAATTCAAAAATCCCCACATTGCCCTCCCAATTTTTTTTGTGATTTGTTGGTGTGATGAAGTTTTGTTGGATTTGATCTGTGGATTTAGTGTGTAGTAGGTAGATCTAGCTTTTCCCCACCTTTTCCCCAATTTCCATCCACGAAATCTCCCGAATTTTTCCCCATAATTGCATTTTTTTCCCACGAGTTCATCGAGTTCATCTCGGATCTGGAGGCTTGGACATCCGGCTCGTGCCCCCGGACATCCGGCCGCCCGGACATCCAGCCCAAAAGCCCGGACATCCGGCCTCACGCGGCATCACTTCCATCCACCGCTCCGTTTCCCGCTTAACTTTCGCCTAATTTTGCTCTGGTGCCCACTTACACTTCCGCATACCACCACCGCTTTCCGCATACCAAACTCCAAAATTTTTGACACGCTTTGTTTTGAGAATTTGAGTTGCGGTTTCCATTTTCTAACACGTTTCGTCAACTTAGGGACGGTTCAACATCAACATCACCGCCGCTCATCTTCTCCATGGACTCATCATCGACACCGACCTCGTCATCATCATCCACCCTTGCTTACACTAGACAAACCATTGATGGTAACCTTGATGACATCTTTGTCTACTCCTTGCCATTGCATTGATAACCCCATAGACCATTTTTCGTACCTTTCCTATCGAGACTAGCCTTTGAGTATTGCCGGTAATGCTACTTGTGCACATTACTGATCATAGCTCCCATTGCATACATACCATATCATCTTGGTATCCATATCTTGATATCATCTCTTCTGTCACAAGGTTGTCATAGCATATACACAATTGCTATCTTGGTTCGTGAAGTTTCACATAAGAGGCCAAAGAAAGAGCTCAAAAGAGAAAGAGCCAAACAAGCTTTTAAGCAAAAGGAAAAGATAAACAAAGAGCTTTTAAGCAAGAACCATAGCATCATACTACATTAAGATTGTCATACTCGATCTTCTTGGATCATATCATAGTAACACCATACATATAGCATACTTGGGATATAAGTCGTTACTTTTTGCTTAGTAGGTTGTGCACAAGTTTCGTATCCGCCTATTGTGCAATCGAGCTAGCGTCTCTCTTGCGTTTTGCAACAAGAGCATTTTCATGGATTCCACATTTGGGCTCATTCCTTGGTTGCACGACCCCATCTATCTATTCGTGTGTGTGTTTTCGTGTAACATCTCTTGCTATTGGTCTACTTGTTGCATTCGTGAATTTGTGAATCTTTTCAAACATTATTAAGTCTCACTAACAATTGCATAAGTTTTGTGCCACCATCATAACCGAGCTCCACAATAAGATTTCTTTGTGTAGGTGTGATAAATAGACGAGATACGATACCAATTGTGCTATTGCCTTGTTACATCATTGAGTGATTCTTGATCCATTCTCAACAACGGTCAAGGTACATTTGGTATTGTTCTTCCCTTCTTCCACTCACACATTTACTTGGAATGATGGATAGGCCAACTACTTCTACCAACCCTCTCTTCATCGAGAAAGACGAGGACCCGAACACCTTCGTCACCCAGAACCACCTCTTCGGTGCACAAAGAGCATTGCATCAAGAACAACAAGCTTTGAGCAACCACATTGACAATCTCGCCACCGACTTGCGACATTCCGATCAACGTACAAGAGACTACTTCGACAACAAGCTCGACAAACAAAAACAACAGAACACTGCAAGAATGGACGAGATTCGTCCTTGTTGGTCAACCGCTCTTCTTCCACTTAGTCCTACTCATGAAGGAGCCATTCAAGTTGACACTCTTCCGACACCGTCTCCGGCTCAAGTACACCGACATTGAACACTCTTCGACGAGCCGTGCGCCAAGACCGCCATGCAAGCCACAATCCTCTACACGGCAATGGTCCACAAGAGCAACTTGAAGAGCAAGAATATCAACTTCGTCAAAATCAAGCTACATTCACGCAAGCACAAGAAAGGCAACGCAACCGCCAACAAGAGGAAGCACAAGAACAACGACGCCAACAAGAGCTAATGCAAGAAAGGCAACGCCAACAAGAGCTAATACAAGAAAGGCAACACCAACATCTAGACGAGCAAGACGCCATCGCGCTACGTCAACAACAAGAACGGCGTGAAGCTCAATCACTTGAGGCGCTACGTGCTCTCCGACATATGAATCGTGCCATTGCCAACCGGAACCTCCATACACGTCAAGAAGAAGAAGCACTTCGTGACTGATACATCTCCAACATATCTATAATTTTTTGTTGTTCCATGCTGTTATATTATCAATCTTGGATGTTTAATAATCATTTTATAGTCATTTTATATCATTTTTTGGTACTAACCTATTGACATAGTGCCAAGTGCCAGTGGCTGTTTTCTGCATGTTTTTTACATAGCAGTAAATCAATATCAGACGGAGTCCAAATGCAACGGAACTTCACGGAGATTTTTTGGACCAGAAGACACCTAATGGGCCCTGGTTGCGCCTGGGGGCTGCTCCGAGGAGAGCACAACCCACCACGGTGCGCCAGGAGGCCCAGGCGCGCCCTGGTGGGTTGTGCCCACCTCGGGTGCCCCGGACCGCCTCTTTGCTCTATAAATACCCCAATATTCCCAAAACCCTAGGGAGTCGACAATATTGATCCAGCCGCTTCGCCCGTAACCACCACAGATCCAATCTAGACACCATCTCGAATGGGGTTCACCACCTCCATTGGTGCCTCTCCGATGATGTGTGAGTAGTTCTTTGTAGACTTTCGGGTCCGTAGTAAGTAGCTAGATGGCTTCCTCTCTCTCGCTGAATTCTCAATACAATGGTCTCTTGGAGATCCATATGATGTAACTCTTTTTGCGGTGTGTTTGTTAGGATCTGATAAACTTTGAGTTTATGATCAGTTATATCTTTTTGTATCCATGAATGTATTTGAGTTTCTTTGATCTGTTTTATGCATGATCTCTTATAGCCTCGTGTTTCTTCTCCGATATTTGGGTTTTGTTTGGCCAACTTGATCTATTTATCTTGCAATGGAAAGAGATGCTTTGTAGTGGGTTCGATCTTATGGTGCTTGATCCCAGTGACAGAAGGGGATCCGACACGTATGTATCGTTGCTACTAAGGGCAAAATGATGGGGTCTATCTCTACATAGATAGATCTTGTCTACATCATGTCACCATTCTTATTGCATTACTCCGTTTCTCCATGAACTTAATACACTAGATGCATGCTGGATAGCGGTCGATGTGTGGAGTAATAGTAGTTGATGCAGGCAGGAGTCGGTCTACTAATATTGGTCGTGATGCCTATATAATGATCATTGCCTAGATATCGTCATGATTATTTGAAGTTCTAACAATTGCTCAATGATGAATTTGTTCACCCACCGTTTGCTATTTTTCTTTAGAGAAGCCACAAGTGAAACCTACGGCCCCCGGGTCTCTTTCTCATATATTTGCCTTTGCGATCTACTTTTCCTTTGCATTTATTTTCAGATCTATTAAACCAAAAATACAAAAATACCTTGTTGGGTTTTATTTTATTTGCGATCTATTTATTCAATCTATTACAACTTTCTCCCGTCCACGCACCATCTCTGGCGTCGTTACCCGAAAGGGATTGACAACCCCTTTAACACGTCGGGTTGTGAGTGGTTGTTATTTGTGTGTAGGGGCTGTTTACGTTGTGTTTCTCCTACTGGTTCGATAACCTTGGTTTCTTCACTGAGGGAAATACCTACCGTCGCTGTGCTGCATCATCCCTACCTCTTTGGGGAAATACTGACCTAGTCCTAGTCGACATCAAAAGGAATTTACCGTCATGTTGCGGGGAGGATCTTCAACATATACCAGTTCCTAATCACAAATATGATCTCCTCGCAATTTACATTATATGCCATTTGCCTCTCGTTTTCCTCTCCCACACTTCACAAAAATTTGTCGTTTTATTCGCCCCTCTTTTCCGTTCGTCGTTTTCTTGCCGGGTCTGTTTTTGTGAGCACTCTTGCTTGCCGTTTTTATCGTTATGGATAGTCCTTCCTCTATTGTGTGCACTCCCGAGAAGGAAGTTATCAACTTTAAACAAAGGGGAGGAGAAAATCTAAAAGATGCTTGGTATAGAATTTGCAATGCTCATAATATATCTATCCGTAAGCAATCTACCATTGTTCTTCTTCGTTGCTTTTATGTGGGCATCACCACTTGGTATAGATTCGTCCTTGATACGATTACCGGTGGAAATTTCTTGATGTGTCCCTCTCTTGATGCTTTTAATGCTATGGGAAATTTAGTAGGCTCACCACCTCTTATCATTAATGAAACAACTTTGACTCTTGAGCATGTTATGGAAAGATTACATGCTATTGAAAAGAAAATGCTTACCGAAGAGCATATTGAAAATCTGGATAAAAAGATGCATAATCTTGCCACTAAAATTGGGTCAAAGACGAGAGAAGTTTTTAAGTTGTTAAAAGAAAAGGGAACCGCAATGCATGAAAGAATAGAAGAAAGCCCGTCTCAGATTGATAAACTAGAAGGAATCTTTAGTAATCTGAGCACGGCTTTTGCTTCCGCTAAAACTATTGAAAAAACTCCCATAAAAATTGGCAAGACTGCCCGAGTTACTAAGAATAAGGGTGCAACTTCTAGTAAAGAGGATCTTAAGATGATTAGTATCCACCCGGATTTTATTGAAGCTATAAGAGATCCCTTTGGCAAGAATGAATTCTTTAAATTTATTCCTAGAAGTATTGTCATTGAAAATCTCTATGCTAAATCTCTAAGGGGTTCTAAGTGTTTGATTGAAAAGTTGAACAAGGATGAGAAAACTTAGATCCTTGCTTTACGCCAAGCTAAGGGTGTAAAACTATATCGCTTGTTGGGAGGCAACCTAATGAATAAATTTTATTTTTGCTTTTTGATTTCTGATCTTGAGTGTTTGCACAATTATGCTACTGTTATGATTGTGTTTTTTTGTGTTTTAGTTAGTGTTTGTGCCAAGTAAAGCCTTTAGGATCTTCTTGGGTGTTAGTTGTTTGATCTTGCTGAAAAATACAAACTTATGCACTCACGAAAACAATTGTTAAAAACCACCAGAACGTGATAAAATGCCAATTATTTTTGCAGAAGATAATATACAAATTACCCAGGTCGTCCTAATTTTTCAGAATTTTTGGAGTTACAGAAGTATTCAAAATAGTCGATTGTTACTGCATCGCTCTGCTTTGGATGATTCTATTTTCTTTGCATTGTGTGCTTGTTTTGATAGCTCTATGGTTTTCTTTGATGATTTTTTGCCATAGAAGAGTTGGAACACAGTAGATATAAAGCAAAAACAAAATATGAATTGGTTTGATACAATACTTACAGTAGTGGTTTGCTTTCTTATACTAACGAATCTCACGAAGGTTTTGGTGAGTTTTGTGTAATTGAAGTTTTCAAGTTGTGGGTTATCTTACGATGGATGAAGGAATAAGGAGTAGAAGAGCCTAAGCTTGGGGATGCCTCAAAGATCCCAAGCTATTATCCAAAAATGAGCAAACAACTAAGCTTGGGGATGCCCTGAAAGTGGCATCCCTCTTTCTTCTAACTAATTAACGGTATTTTTACTCGGTTATATTTTTTATTCGTCACATACTATCTGCTTTGCTTGGAGCCTCTTGTATGATATGAGTCTTTGCTTGTTTTATTTTTGTTTTAAGTCTTGATCCCTTGTTGGACACACCTAATTGAGAGAGCCAAAATTATGTCATGACTTGTTAGAATTGCTCTCTATGCTTCACTTAAATCTTTTATGAGCTATGGACTTGCTCTAGTGCTTCACTTATATCTTTTTTAGCATGGTGCGCTTTTAGTATTTTTGAAGAAATGCTCTCTTGCTTCACTTAGATTTATTTAAGAGTTAGTAATTTTTTTAAGAAATTCTCTCTTGCTTCACTTAAACTATTTTGAGAGAAAGAAAGAAAAAATTGTGCTCATAATCTTCACTTATATTTGTTTGAGCTTATGAAAAGCAACACATGAAAATTAGTCCCACAGTGATAGATATCCAAGAAGGATATAATAAAAACTTTCATGAAGATCATTGGACCAAATAAACTTGATTCTTAGTAATAGTTTTGAGATATGATGATGTGATGTGTGAGTTATATTGATGAGTAATTATGCTTTAGTAATAGTTTTACTACCTTGCTGTTTTTATTTATTCAGATTATAAAAATATATTTCTACCATCCATATTACACTTTTATCACCATCTCTTCGCCGAACTAGTGCACCTATACAATTTGCCATTGTATTGGGTGTGTTGGGGACACAAGAGATTTCTTCTATTTGGTTGCAGGGTCATTTGAGAGAGACCATCTTCATCCTACACCTCTCACGGATTGATAAACCTTAGGTCATCCACTTGAGGGAAAATTGCTACTGTCCTACAAAACTCTGTGCTTGGAGGCCCAACACGTGTCTACATGAATAACGTTGTGTAGTAGACATCATTGTGATGCATCATCCCTTCTTCTTTGGGGAAATACCGACGAAGTCCTAGCTGACATCAGCGACGAAGTTCAAGAAAGAAGATATCAAGCATGAGTGCATCGTCAAGTTCCTCAAGATCCTCCACAAGCTAGACAAGAACAACAAGCTCCTCAAGAACCACAACCTCGACAAGAAGCACAAGTTCGCCAAGAGCAAGAAGACAACAGAAATCCTCCACGCCAAGAGCAATTAGAGGGCGACCACCCTCCACGTCAAGGACGTCATCACCCTCGACCCCAACACAATGAAGAACAACACTATGGCAAACTCAAGTTCACCATGCCCAAGTTTTCCGGAAGCAATGATCCCGAAGAGTACCTTTCATGGGCATTGGAGGTTGACAAGATCTTCTGTTTGCACAACTATGAGGAAGAGAAGAAGGTCGCCATGGCATCCCTTGAGTTCCAAGACTATGTCCTGATTTGGTGGGAGCAAGTCATTGAGCGTCGAGAAGCAAGAGGTGAACCACCAATCACAACTTGGGATCAAATGAAGGATGTCATGAGAGCGCGCTTCGTGCCGGCCTACTACAGCTGTGACCTCTTCAAGAAATTGCAACTCCTCAAGCAAGGAACAAAGAGCGTTGAAGAGTACTACAAGGAAATGGGGATTGCCATGATACGAGCTAATGTCACGGAAGATGATGAGCAAACTATGGCACGTTTCTTGAATGGACTCAATCATCCTATCAAGAAGATCGCCGACTTCCAACCATACTCAAACCTCATTGAGCTAGTGCACCAAGCCACCAAGGCGGAGCGACAAGTGTAAGAGAACTTCAAATACGCCAATTACTCTTCCAAGACATACGGCTCCAACAACCAAGCTTCAATGATGCCACCGCCTTCTACCTCAACCAAACCTCCTACAAGCAACGGCGACAAGTCAAGTAACAAGGAAACTTCGACATCCTCAAGTCATCCTCCTACTACAAGCAACTTCAAGCCGAGAGCTTCATCATCTACAACTCCACTAGATGAGACCATCAAGACAAGTTCCATCAAATGCTTCACATGCGGCTGCCGAGGCCACAAGTCCTTCGAATGTACCAACAAGCGACCATGATTCTCAACAACGATGGTACATACGACTCCATGAGTGAAGGAGAAATGGAAGCCCTTGATAATGTGGCTATGCAACGGCAAGCGAATGAAGATGAAGATGATCAAGTCTTTTGTGACGAAGGTTCGAGCCCCGCTCTCGTTGTCTCCAAGGTCTTGACACTTCAACATCAACAAGACAAAGACTAAAGATGATGTATCCTACAAACCAAGGCGGGCACCAATGGAAGATCCGTGAAGGTCATCATTCACGTAGGAAGTTTCCATAACTTGGAAAGTGAAGAACTATGCTCCAAGCTCCAATTGGTCAAGATGAAGCACCCACATCCCTACAAGGTCCAATGGTTAAGCGACTCCGGCACTATCAAAGTGGAGCACATGGTGCAAGTTTCCTTCAAGATAGAAGCATATGAAGATACATTGGAATGTGATGTCATTCCGATGTCCGTTTGCCACCTCCTTCTTGGACGACCATGGCAATTTGACCAAGGCGTCATCCACAACGGGCGAACCAATCACTATAGCTTCAAGATGAAGGGAAAGGAGTATGTGCTACGACCTATGTCTCCAAGCCAAGTTATCGTCGACAAGCAAGCTACCAACCATCATGGAGAGAATAGTGAGAGAGTGAGCCACCCAAAAGGGAGTGAGAGCCACAAGCCCAAAATGAGTGCCTCCACGATGAGCGACAAGAAAAACCTAGTGCTATTCGCTACCCAAAGTGAGATGAGAGAAGTGTGTGAGAACCCATCAAGTGTTATGCACTATGTCCTATTGTGCAAGGACGAGGCACCAAAAACTAACACCTCTCACAATCTACCTTTAGTGTTATCTTCTCTTTTGCAGGAATTCCAATATGTTTTGCCCGACGAGCTACCTCTAGGACTACCTCCACTACGAGGCATTGAACACCGCATCAACCTCATACCTAGAGCACCTCTTCCTAACAAGGCTCCCTACCGCGTCAACCCCGAGGAAACCAAGGAGATCCGATGGCAAGTACAACAATTTATCTACAACGGCCATGTATGAGAAAGCTTGAGCCCTTGTGCCGTCCCGGTAATCCTTGTTTCCAAGAAAGATGATACATATCGCATGTGTTCCGATTGTCGTCCTATCAATGCTATCACGGTTAGATATCGCTACCCCATTCCACACTTAGACGACATGCTAGATGAGCTTAGTGAGCCACAATTTTCTCTAAGATTGACCTTAAAAGTGGCTACTACCAACACGCATCCAAGAAGGTGATGAATGGAAAACCGCTTTCAAAACCAAGTTTGGTTTGTATGAATGGTTGGTCATGCCAATGGGCTTATCCGAAGCACCCTGTACTTTCATGCGAGTCATGCTTTTTGTTCTTAGGCCCTACATTGGTGTATTTGTTGTGGTCTACTTTGACGATATTCTTGTATTTAGAAAATCTCTCAAAGATCATGTCACCCATCTTATAATCGTTTTGCAAACCCTTAGAAAAGAGCGCCTTTATGCTAATATGGAAAAAAATCCTTTTTGGTGTGGATAAGCTTGTTTTCTTGGGTTTCGTAGTGTCTTCTAAGGGTGTTCATGTCGATGAATCTAAGATCAATGCTATTAAAACTTGGCCCCATCAAACAAACTTGCAACAAGTGCATAGTTTTCTTGGCTTAGCCAGTTTCTATCGTAGATTTGTGAAGGACTTTAGCACCACCGCTTTACCTTTGCATGCCTTGAGTAAGAAAAATGCACCCTCTGTTTGGGGACCATCTCAAGATACCACATTCAATGACCTTAAGAATTTGCTTACACATGCTCCTTTGCTTGCATTACCCAACTTCGATAAACCATTTGAGATACATTGTGATGCTAGCAGTTATGGCATAGGAGGTGTGTTAATGCAAGAGAAGCGCCCCATAGCTTACTTTAGTGAGAAACTTTCCAGAGCTCAACTCAATTACCCCATTTATGACAAAGAACATTATGCTTTAGTGAGAGTCTTACATGTTTGGGAGCATTATCTCTGGCCCTCATGAGTTCATTCTTCATACAGACCATGAAACACTTAAGTATCTGAAGGGTCAAACTAAGTTGAACAAGCGCCATGCTAAGTGGAGTGAATTCATAGAGTCATTTCCTTATGTCATCAAGTATATCAAAGGTAAGGAAAATTTTGTGGCCGATGCGCTTTCCCGTAGATGCATGCTTGTTACCCAACTTGAATTGAATGTCATTGGCTTTGAGCACATAAAAGCCATGTATGCGCATGATCCTACTTTTGCTATTCCATATGCCAATTGTTTGATGCATACATTGTCGGATTGCGGGTTCGGGCAAAACCCTTGAGGTTCGAACACTGGGGTGCGCACGAAGATCTCTCTCTCCCATGCTCACTCTCGCCACAATCACTAGGCCTAGCTCGACGAACCCAAAGAACGAGAGACACCGGAGTTTATACTGGTTCGGGCCACCGATGTGGTGTAATACCCTACTCTAGTGTGGTGTGGTGGATTGCCTCTTGGGCTGAGGATGAATAGTTACAAGGGAAGAATAGCCTCCTGAGGAGAGGTGCTCTTGTGCTTGGTGAGCTTGTGTGGATGAGGATGATCTGAATGGCTAAAGATCCGTTCCCTGCTAGGTTGGTGGCTAGCCCTATTTATAGAGGCCCCGGTCCTCTTCCCAAATATTGAGTGAGAAGGGATGCCACAATGGCCAAATTCGAAGGGAGACAACTAGTACAAGTTATCCTGACTAAAGGTGGTCTTCGCCTGCCAAAGGCTCACGGGTGGTGACCTGCCTTGGGCTCCACGGTGACCTCCGTCCTGCCGTCCTGCTTGGTCTTGGTCTCGTTGCACCGATATGGCAACCTTTGCACGATGCCTCGGGACTCCTCGCTGCTGCCTCTTTAGCACCAAAGAGGAACGAGGACATCATACAAGGTGCCCGTGCCCTGGCTCCAGTCGTCATGGCTTGCATCACTAGAACCTCGCGAGGTGCCCCTTGCCTGTATCTCTCCGCCCCTCGCGAGCCGGCCTTGTGAGGCTGCCCCCGAGGAGGTCTTGCACCGTCCGCCTCGCGGGGCTTGGCCCCTCGTGAGGGTCTTGAGTGTTTGGTTGTGAAGGTGGGTCGTACGGGGCCGCTGGTGAAGCCACGCCGTGGTGGGCAGCAGTATGGCGAGCAACCGTCTGAGGACCCCCCTTTCCAAAACGCCGAGACAATAGCCCCCGGGCCCAAAGCGCGCTTCGGACTTAACCCGGCGAAGCCAAAGGACAAGTGCGGAGCGCCGCGAGCCCCAACAGCCTGCGGCCTTGGTCGACGCGTGGCGATTGATTGGATGTGGGCGGCCCCGCTTCCCCATGCAGCCCTGATATCCGCCTGGCTAGGCGGCCGCGGCGTCCTACAGAGTTATTTCCCCATTGCTGGCGATGCACTCCTCCAACTCCTCCGCTTTCTCGAACCTCAGCTTCTTCTCCCAATCCGACCCGAGCTCAGCCCTCTCCATCGCCATGGCGCCGAACCAAACGGAGAAGGGGAAGAAGCCCCTGTCCTCGGCTAGACCACCTCCGGCCATTGAGCCCGCCGTCGGTCAATCGTTGGTGCTCAACCAGGAGGCCATGGACAAGGTCCGCCCAGCGCTCGCCACCAGTTTCAACGAATGGGGAGGGACGGTGGCCTGGCCTGTGTCCCGAGCTTCTGTCGATAGGACAGCCACTGAGGTCCAATTCTTCGTTGACGCCGTGTGGTCCGGCCTGGTTCCTCCCTTCTCCGCCTTCTTCAATGCCGTACTTTACCATTACCAGATCCATATGCTGCACCTAGATCCCCAATCCGTCGCTCTTCTTGCCGTCTTTGCCTTTGTCTGCGAGGCCATGGTGGGCATCGCCCCTCCGCGTAACCCTCCTGCGCGCCATTTCTTCTCCGCACTAATGACCGACTTCGGCAAGGTTTCGCTCGATGCCCGAGCTTCCAGGCCGTGGCGGGCGACAGCACGGCCTCGGGATTGACTTTGAACTCCCCGCTGCTTGCGGCGGGTTTCGGACACGGTGGGTGTACGTGGATGTCAGAGTGCTCAGCCCCTTGCTCTCGCCTCCGTCGGCGCTCGCCGTCCCCAGCTCCGGCTGGGGCCACGAGAAGCTTGCGGGCCCCTGCCTTGCCTTTGTCCGGCTCCGGTTGAAGAGGCTGAAAGATCTCGGCGTGACTGCGCCCATGGTGATGAAGGAGTTCCTCCGACGCCGCGTCGCCCCACTCCAGCACCATTCCCAGCCGATGTGGGCCCTGTCCGGTGGCCAGGATCGCACGAGGCTTCAGGAGTCGGGGCTTCCTCCCGAGGCACGAAGAATAGTACTCGAGGTCCTGACGGGCGACCATTCGCCAGCGGATATGCCGCTGGAGGGCTATCTTTTGTACTACTGCTCAAACAGGGTGGAGTTCGCGGGGAAGATGCCCCCCTTCGACGAATGGGTGATGCGTCCCGGGCTGCCTTGAAGGGTCCCCACAGAACCCCGCCTCGTGGTCCCTCCTTGCCGCCAGCGCCGAACTTACCCCAAGAGTGGATGCAGAGGGGCAAGCACCGCGGCCGGAGGCGCGGGTGCTGAAGCGTTGACGTCACTCGAGTCTCCTGAGGCGTCATCCCCGGGTGCCCATGATTCTTGCCCTGAGGTGACAGCCGAGGAGGCGACGCAATCCGCTGCTCCTGAGGCCGCAGCCCCCGAGGTCTCAGCAGGTCATCGTGAGGCAAGGCCGAGGGCTCCCCTCGGTCCAGTACTCCCGAGGTCGCCTCCTAAGCGCCTCCAAAGCAGCCAAGGCTTCAAGCGCTTGTTGCCGCATCCAACGCTTCGGCCGGGTTCGCCTTGATGCGGGCATCTCACGGTCATCCCCATGGACCTACCATCGCCTCATCAAGAGCCAAGAGGACCCATGACACGAAAGCACGAGCTAGAGCTCTCGAGAACGAGGTGACTTCTTTCCTTAGTGATATCACATATGATCCACTCGAGACATGGCTACTACCTAAGTCTGATATGCTATGCATGATTAGGTGTCAAGAGGACCCTCCTGGAGATGTACATGAAGACGGACAAGTCGCCAAGTCCATGGATGAAGAGAACCAACGGAAACGGTCAAGAACACCTCCCAGGCCCCGGACATCCGGCCAGGACCCCGGACGTCCGCCCCCTGGAGCATCATCCTCAGCAGCCTCCCAGCTGCCCAACATCTAAAGGCCGCGGACATCCGGCCCGAGCCCGGAAATCCGGCCAGAAGCCCGGACATCCGGCGCCACGCACTGTAATCCTCTGTAAGCCGACTCCACCAGCCGGGACATCCGCCTCCAAACTCGGACATCCGCCCTTCGAGAAGGCCCTACATCCGCCCGCTTTGTCTGCGCCAAGATGAGAAGGGCCGAGGCCCATGTACCCTTTCGCCCCCCTTAGACTATATATACTCCTCCTCCTCCTCCCTCTTTCTAGGGTTAGCATTGGTTTAGCTCATATGTGAGATAGAGCATTGCTCATCCATACAGATCTTCTCCTCGAGAGAGACCGCGGCCCTCTACGGAGACGATCCACGTTGGATTCAAGACCCCCTTCTTGGGTGGCCCCATCAAGACCTCCTCACGGAGAAGAATCGGTTACCCTTTGTATCGTCCGTTGTTGACTTTGGATCTTGTATCTCCCCTTGTATTTCGAGGATCTAGCATATGTGTGACCATATCTTGTTGGTTTTGAGAGTTCCTCTTGTGTTTTCTCTCGTTTCCCCTCGTGTTCTTGTGTTCTTAGTTGGGATCCACTCCTTTCGTGAAAGATCGGCCATCTAGGGTTCCACCCTACATCACGTCTGGACTTCGATGCGCCCCGCAAGAGAAGGGGTCTCCAAGCTGCAGCAGTGATGCCTTCTGGCCGTTGAAGCAGAGGAAGTACATCGCCATAGATGAGTAAGTACCTTATCTATGCAATTTCTCAAGTGCTGCTTCCCTTCCTGACAGTGGCTCCTCAGGGTCCCTTCTGCTAAGGCCGCGAAGTCTCCTGAGAAGCGACCTCCTCCTGCCTCGACTCCCCCGCTAGCCTTAAGCTCCCCAAGCCAGCGTGCCGCCCCTGGCGCGAGGCTGGACGGAGAGGCGGGCACGCTAGCCTGGCGCCTCGAGTCCACACCCTTGTCGTCTCTCCTTCGTGGCCTCGCCTGGGATGCGGCAAGCGTGCCAAGGGCTCCTTCTCTGGTAGTGGACGGTGGCTGGATGGCTTCGATCCTGGCTTCTTCTTCGAGCAACGAGCCTCAACCCATCCGGGCCCCTGCCGAAGCCTGGTCGACGACCCGGGAGGCGCCAAATTTCAGCCCCCGGCCGAAAGGGGTGAGCCGCTTGAACTCCGGGCCGCAGCCCACGCTATGGAGGATCTGGACTGGTCGCTTTTAAGTTTATGCGATGAGCGGAGCATCGTCCGCCACGAGATCTTTCAGGAGGCAATGGGCGCGATGAGCCGGCTCGGCGGAGAAGTTGTGGATGTAGACGCGCGCCTTGAAGCTGAGGGTCTTCGGCTGGTGAAGGAGTGGCATCAACTGAAGGTGGCTATCAACCTTGGGCGCCTTTAGCGTGAGGACGCCAATGCGAAGGCCGAGGCCTCCCTGGCGACCTCGCGCGAGGCCAGCGCCCGGGCCTTGGAGGAGGCCAGGGAGGCAGACGGTCACGGCGCAGTTGCCGAGGAGCGCAAGAGGGAGGTCCAGGCCCTGAACGCCTCCTTGGAACAATAGGTGGAGGCGCGCAGAGCCGCTCTGGCGTCGATGAAGGGTGCACCGTCCGACGAGGAGGAGATCTTGAGGCGCGAGGAAGCACTGTTGCTGGAGGCCACAGAGCGCAGCCTCGAGCTCGAGCGGTTAGAGGTGAGGGAGCGCCAGGTCGCCCAAGCAGAGGATGCTGTCGGTGCGCACGAGGCCAAGGCCCAGGAGGAGGTCAACCATCGGGCGGCCGAGGCTCGCGTGGATCTTGTTGGCAGGTACGACCTGAAGCTGAAGCTCGTGGAAGCCGAAGCTGTGGGCCGGACCACTGCCCTCAAGTCAGGGCTGGCTGAGGCGGAACAGCGTGAGAAAGCCGACGCAGCCGCCCTGGTCTCAGTGCAGGCTGAGCTGTCCTCCGCCCGTGCCGAGCTACTTTTTCTTCAGCAGCGGGTCGCCAGCGCCGAGTCCTCCGGCCGCAGAAAGGTGGAGGAAGCGGCAAGGGCGGCAGACGCCGGAGCTGCACGCCTCCCCATGCTCCAAAACCTCAGGGTTAGAGCCAACGCGACGCTGGGCACCATCTGCGACGAACATGCCCCTCATCCCCACGCGAACGATTATGCCAGTCACCTCCGCTTTTTTGCCTACGTGGTGACATGCCTGGAGAACTGATCCGAGAGGGCTCGCAAGCTTGTTGAAGAGAGGAGCCGTGGCTTGTTCGGGCGTGCGTTCTCCCACGTCTTCAGCCATCTCCAGAACACCTATCCCGACTTCGATTTCGACACCGCCATTGCACCTGTACCCGAGGCCATCCGGGGCGACCTGGCGCGCTGGATGGAAGACAATGTGGATGCTCTAGTCAGGGCCTTTACCTCCGAGGACGACGCGATGGTGGTCGCGGTGGATGAAGGTGACGTGGTTGACGATGGTGAGGGCCGCGCCAGCAATGGTGACGATGATGCTAGCGACGGCGACAGCGACGCCAGCGACGTGTCCGAGGGCGACCCGGAGGACGCAATGAGCGACATGTCCGATTGAGCCCGTGCTTCCTTGTCGTTGACCCCGTGATAAGCAAAGTTTCGGGCACGGCCCTAGAAGTTGTAAGAGAATTTTGGGAGGGGGAGCCCCTCATGTAAACAGATTACTGCTTCTATTCCTTAGGCCAAGCTGGAGATGTGTTTTCATGAGCCCGCAAATCCCGCCGCGAGCTTGCTGCTGTAATTTACCTTAGTCGGGACAGGTTCCGAACCGGCTCATGAGGTCGTGAGCTTCTGAGGAGCCTGCCGATCCACCCGAGAGGGCCCCGTGAGAAGCAAGCGTCAGCCATGGCAGGGCGTGCAGGCGCCAGCTGCGTGCATCAAGGCCCAGCCCCGCCGCGAGGGGCCTCGCTGTGAGGGGAGGCAGCAAGTGCGAACTCCGAATCGAGTCAAGGAACCAGATCGCAAGAAATCGCACGAATGAGAAAAGACACCCCCCGCGCAATCCAATGAAAATTCAACTTCAAACTTAAATCCAAGCCAGAAAATAGGGCTACAGAAAAGAGGTTAAAAGCAAATGCCGCGTCCGGCACCTAGTCTAGTCTTCTGGTCTTCCACCAGCGGAGGATGGGCGATCCACTTAGGCGTATGGAGTCCCCGAGGCCCGAGGGCGTGCTCTCCGGAGACTCCGGGGCGTGTACAGCCCTACTCATTATTACGTGAGAGTGTCACGAAGGAGACCTTCACAGCGCGAAGCTTTGCTTCATATCGCTGCACAAGGGCCCATATGCTTTGCGCCTCGACCACTGCTAGCGTCCTGAAACCAGTGACGATGCCAAGGGGCAAAGGAGACGCTTAGCGGGCGCCCTCGGCGACCACGGGTCCTCTGCCCGGAAGGCTCGCCACGCCTCCCGGCAGAGGGCCTACTGATGACACCGCACTCCGCTGGATGCGAGGAGGGCTTGCTCCCAGCTCCTTCCTTGCAGCCCAAAGGCGCCTCCCCGGTGGAAGGGGCTGCCGTATAGGACCGTCGTCCCACCCGTGACCTGATCCACTTGCGACCCATGGTTAGCATAAGCATGTTCCTGAGAGAGTAGCGGTACCCTGTAACTGTCGTCGCTGGCATGGTCGACGAAGCTCCCTGGTGGCTCCTGGAAGTCCTTAGCTTCTAGCACCTCCTCTTCCCATCCTGGTCCGGGGAACGAGCCATGGTCATCTTCCGGCGTGTACTCCTGGTCCACCATGCAGGGTACGTAGGCCTCCGAGGCCATCGCCCCAAAATCTCGCCGGCGCCCCTGCTCCATGCCGTCACTGCCCAGCCAGCCACCGAGGATGGTAGGGCGGCATCCTCCGCCGGGCCGTGGGTGGACGACGCCATGCTTGCGCCCATCGGAGGTGGCACGGTGCGATTGAGCGTCCGGTGTCACCGCCGTTGATGTCGACGACACCTCCTGGCGCGCCCGGGGGCACACGGGCGCGGCGAGGCCCGCCGTGCGACCCAGCCATAGCTTGAGGCATGAGCGAGGAGCAGAAAGGCGGTACTCCCCTGGCTGCAACGTCCAACAGCTCGGCGACGCGCTCCAGCAGTGCATCTTGGCCGCTCTCCATCAGTCGCCATCGCAGCAGCTCCCGCGCCACCATGAGAGCGGTCCTCATGTTCGCTTGCTCCCATCGGGTGTGCAGCATCTTCGCCGCAGCGTAGCTTGAAGCCCTTGCGGCAGCCCACACGCGCCACGGAGTAAGGGTGGATGGTGTCGGGCTACCGCGCGCCCGCAGCGCTTTGGCGGTACGCTGCGTGCCTCGGGCGCTGGGTTGAGGTCTTCTTGGCGGACGACGCCGCCGGGCCGCTAATCTGCCCGGTGGTCGGTGCTGGCCTCAAGTCGCGGACATCGGCTGCCAGCAGAAAAGAAGCAGGTCTGCCGATGGGAGAGGCTTCAAGACTCCCCTACCGGGCGCTGAATGTCGGATTATGCGGGTTCGCAAAACCCTTGAGGTTCGAACACCGGGTGCGCACGAAGATCTCTCTCCCTTTCTCGCCTCACCACAATCACTAGGCCTAGCTCGATTTAACCCAAAGAACAAGAGACACTGAGTTTATATCGGTTCGGGCCACCGATGTGATGTAATACCCTACTCCAAAGGTGGTGTGGTGGATTGCCTCTTGGGCTGAGGATGAATAGTTACAAGGGAAGAACAGCCTGCTAAGGAGAGGTGCTCTTGTGCTTGGTGAGCTTGTGTGGATGAGGATGATCTGAATGGCTCAAGATCCATTCCCTGCTAGGGTGGTGGCTAGCCCTATTTATAGAGGCCCTGGTCCTCTTCCCAAATATTGAGCGGGAAGGGATGCCACAATGGCCAAATTCAAAGGGAGACAACTAGTACAAGTTATCCTAACTAAAGGTGGTCTTCGCCTGCCAAAGGCTCTGGTGGTGACGTCATCTAGGGCTCCACGGTGACCTCCGTCCTGCCTTCCTACTGGTCTTGGTCTCGTTGCACCGATATGGCAACCTTTGCTTGATGCCTCGGGACTCCTCGCCTGCGCTTGCCTCTTTAGCACCAATGAGGAAACGAGGACACTGAACGCGCTGGCGCCCGCCTGGCTCCAGTCGTCATGGCTTGCCTCACTGGAACCTCGCGAGGTGCCCCTTGCCTTGATCTCTCCGCCCCTCGCGAGCCGGCCTGGTGAGGCCGCCCCCGAGGAGGTCTTGCGTCATCCGCCTCGCGAGGCTTGGCCCCTTGTGAGGGTCTTGAGTGTTTGCTGGTGAAGGTGGGTCGTACGGGGCCGCTGGTGGAGCCACGCCGTGGGCCGCAGGTAGGCAAGTCAGGGGACCCCCGTTTCTAGGACGCTGACATACATCTTGGGAATGCTATTACACCAAAGATGGTTATCTTATGAGAGCTAACAAACTATGTATTGCCGAGTCTTCTCTTTGAGTGTTACGTTTGCAAGAATCTCATGGAGGAGGACTTATGGGACACTTTGGACGCAACAAGACATTTGCCGCGCTCTCCAAGAACTAGTTTTGGCGCAAGATGTTCTGCGACGTCTCACGCTTCACCAACCGGTGCTCTACATGTCGCAAAGCTAAGTCTAAAGCTCAATCCCATGGTCTCTATATGCCACTTCCTATTCCATATCACCCATGGGAAGATATTAGTATGGACTTTGTGCTTAGTTTGCCTAGAACTCGAAATCGCAAGATTCCGTGTTTGTTGTTGTGGACCGATTATCTAAGATGGCTCATTTGATCCCATGCAACAAGATAGACGATGCTTCACGTGTTGCAAATCTCTTTTGTAGGGAAATCTTGCATCTACATGGAGTGCCAAAGACGATTGTCTCGGACCATGACATCAAGTTCCTAAGCTATTTTTGGAAGACCTTATGCACCAAGCTCGGAATCAAGCTTTTGTTCTCTTCAGCATACCATCCTCAAACCGACGGCCAAACGGAGGTCACGAACCGGATGCTCTCCACTCTACTACGCATGTTCGTGAAGAAGAACATCAAGGAGTGGGAGAAGTGTCTACCCATTGCCGAGTACGCCTACAACCATGCAAGACATTCGACAACCGGCAAGTCCCCCTTCGAGGTCGTCTACGGCTTCAACCCGTTGTCCCCATTGGACATTCTTCCCGTTGTCCCCATTGGACATTCTTCCTCTACCACTACAAGAGCACATCAACATGGATGCGAGTGCATGAGTGAACTACCTCAAGAAGGTGCATGAAGATACAAGGAACACCATCGAGCGCCAAGTACAACGACTCGCAACCAAGCTCAACATCAACAAGCAACCCATGATATTCAACATTGGAGATCTTGTATGGCTACACCTTCGCAAGGAACGCTTCCCCAACGTACGCAAGTCCAAGCTACGACCACGAGCCGACGGAACCTTCAAGGTGCTCGAGCGCTACAACAACAATGCGTACAAGATTGACTTACCACGCGACAAGTACTCCGTGAGCGCTATCTTCAACATCAAAGATCTCTCTCCCTATCATGGTGATGAGGATTTTGATCCGAGGTCGGATCTTTCCCAAGGGGAGGGAGATGATGCGGAGCATCCTGTGGTCATCCCCATGGACCTACCATCGTCTCATCAAGTGTCAAGAGGACCAATGACACGAGCGCGAGCTAGAGCTCTCGAGACCGAGGTGACTTCCTTCCTTAGTGATATTCCATATGATCACTCGAGACAGGGTTACTACCTAATTCCGGAATGTTGTGCATGATCAGGTACCAAGAAGGCCCCCTCGAAGATGCACGTGAAGATGGACAAGCCCCCAAGTTCACGGATGAAGAGGAACGACGGAAGGAACCGGAGAAGTCTCCAGGACCCGGACATCCGGCCCCTGGAGCATCTACCATAGCCACCGCCCAGCCGAAGCTACAGGGCCCGAACATCCGGCCAAGGCCTCGGACATCCGGCCTAGGCCTCGGACATCCGGCCCGACACCAGCCCGAACATCCGGCCCCCGCCCGGAAATCCGGCATCCATCACAGAACACCACCGAAGCTGGACACCACCAGCCCGGGCATTCAGCTCTTCGTGAGCCGCCGGACATCCGGCCTCCGGCCCAGAAATCCGGACCCCGCCTATCCAGAGAGCACCGACACCAGCCCCGCTAGCCCGGACATCCAGCCCCCCTGCATGGACATCCGGCTCCTGATGAAGGCCCGGACATCCGGCCCGATGCTGGGACATTCGTCTCCGCCTATCTGTGCACAGTAAAGAGGCGAGGCCCATGTACCCATTCGCCCACTTAGACTATATATACTCCTCATCGTCCCTCTTTCTAGGGTCAGCATTGTGATAGCTCATTTGAGAGATAGATATTTGTTCATCCATCCAGATCTACTCCACCAAAAGAGACCGCGGCCTCTACGGAGAAGATCCATCTTGGATTCAAGACCCCTAACAGGAAGACCCTCAAGACCTCCTCATGGAGAACACTACCGCTACTTGTATCGTCCTTTGTTGCGTTTGGATCATGTATCACTCGTTATGTTCGAGGATCTAGCACATGTGTGATCGTTTTCCGTTGATTTGAGTGTTTCCTCTCATTTTCCCTCGTCTTTCCCCTCGTGTTCTTCGTAGGATCTGCTCCAATCATGAAAGATCGGCCCCTAGGGTTCCACCCTACATCACAGTGGGTGCACTCAGTGTGCCCCCATTGGATCATGAACACCCAGTGGGTGTGCCCTGTGCAAACCCACTGATAGAAATCCCACAAAGAAAAGAAGAAACTTTGATTGGAAATTATACTCACAATGGTACTTACTCGAACATTGGTCTCTAGAGTCGTGCTGGCGTCATAGGCCTCCTTCAGTCGGCTGCACATCAACCCCACCTGGATCAGAGCCTACTTACTCGCCCCCACCTAATCCTCTAGGACATGGTACATGGGGAAAGAAGTAGTCGGGGCAGGTGGAGTCGCAGACGTCGGCCTTTGGGTCAGAGTCGCCGTTGCTCCACTCGGAGAGGCTTAGGAGGATCCGGCAGCCAACACCACCGCGGTCGAAGACGCCGAGCTACCTTACGCCCGAAGACTCGACCTCGTGGTCTTGGCGGCGACCTTCATCGGTGAAACACAAGTCATCTAGCGAGGAGATGTGTCCATCATTGGCATGTCAGCATTCGACGCTCCCTCCCTGATGACGTCCGGATTCGGCGGGTCAGCACCCACTTCGTCTTCCAGCTGGATAATCTCGGGTGGGGCTGCATAAACCAAGGAAACTATTAAAGTCCAGCCAGAAAAGGCTTAACCATACGAGTCAATCAATACAACATACCTTTGGAGGTAGCGGCATCCGCCGCGTCAGTGTCACTCGGGCCTGGCTTGCGGGCGTGCGGGTCTGCTGAAGTTGTTGAGGTGTCGTTACTACAAGGATCAAACAACACTCTGTCAGGAAAAAAATCAATTCAAGAACGAGCAAGGAGTCGGTGAGAGCACTCACTTGGAGGCCACAGGCACTGCCACCTTGATCCGCGGCATTGCAACCTTCCGAGGCTTGGAGGAGATTTGCTTGGGCAGTTAGGGCAGTTTCTCCACCGAGCTCTCAGCCTCGGTTCGAGAGCACTTGGAGCTCCGAGTCGCTCGACCTAAAGCAGTCGGCTGCTGAGTTTCTCCTGCCTTGCCCTTTGGGTCGTGCAGCGCCTTGGAGCGGGGTTCTTTGGGGGCCTCCTAAGACAGAGAAGACTCTGCCTCGTCCCCCTCCTCCGAACTCACATCATCATTGTCGTCGTCGTCATCACTCTCGTCGTCATCGGACCTCTCTGAGTACTGCTACTCGCTGTCACTCGTCACATCTTGAGGTGAGCGGTCCACCACTGGGATCCTGGAAATCGGGTTCTGGAAGTCTTGAGAAACAAACACATATTAGCATGAGGATCGGCTGTACAAAAGGCAACATATGGTCAAGCCGACTGAACTACAAACAAATACCTCATGGACGACAGGTCCTTGTGAAAGCGTGGCACCAATCGAATCCCTCGTGGGTTGTCTCGAGCGCAAGTGATGGCCTTGATCTTGGCGCCCACCTCCTTCTCGGTGAGATCCTCAGGATGCACCCAAGTGGAGTCACCCGGCCCCTCTTACAACCACATGGGATGGGCCCTGGCCTGAAGTTGTTGGATGCACCGACTGAAGAAAGTCTCTAGCAAGTCCATACCATTCACCCTAGCTTTCACAACTCCAATCAACATGTTGGACAAGATGTCGACGCCCACCTTCTCCTCCTTCGCCATGGTGAGGGTCGGCGGAGCTCACACTCGTTCAGACGAGTACTGCTGGAGGCCTGACTGATTGTGGGCGCTAGGGATGTCCCTGCAGTAGAACCAAGTCCCCTGCCCCCCCTTGATGTAATCGGAAAGCTCATCTTGGGAAGCCCCCCCCAGCAGCGAACTCTCGATGCCTGCACTTCGCGCCATAGCTGGGTGACATGGGTTTTCTCTCCAGTCGGCGAGTCTTTCTTCACGATCATCGGCCGACATGTGAAGATGTATTTGAAGAGGTCCCAGTGGGGGTGGCAGCTCAAGAAGTTCTCACAGAGAGAGATGAAGGCCGAGAGATAGATAACAACGTTGGGGGGAAGGTGATGGAGTTGAGCACCGAAATAGTCGAGGAATGCCCGAAAAAAGGGGTGAGGCAGCATCAAGAAGCCCCGCTCGACGTGGGTGACGAGCAGGACACGCTCATCCTCCTGAGGTGCCGGCTCGACCTCCCTCGCGCCCGGACGACGCCATCCCTCGTGCAGGATCAACCCTTCTTTCGCCAGCTCCTCCAGGCGCCGAGCTCTGACGCGTGATGGGATCCAGTCCCCCGCCGCGCCGCCGGCCGCAGCACCAGAGCTAGAGGAAGTGGCCTTCCCCACCTTATTTGCCTTCTCCGCCTTGGTTGTGGAGTCCCTCGCCATCGTCGCGCACTCGGGTGGAGGAGAGTAGCGGAGGAGTCAGAGTTGGCGAAAAGGGGATATGAGGGTCGGACCGTTCCCCCTAAACCTTTTATATCTCCAAACAAAATCCTTAGCCAAGTCTCCCACCACGAATCCCCGGATCAGCGGCCCGCGTGGCGTGGCTTTGAATAGGACAGGCGCAACACGTGGTGGGGAACATGCACACAAATCGAGAAGCCACGCCCCCCACTTTCCCACTAACGCACGACGTTACCGCTTCGGCGCGCGAACGCACAAATTGAAATCCCGAGATTTCCGGGTTGGATCAATCTGATTGATTACCAGCGATTCCTTCCCTAAAGGACGCACGTCAGCCCCGACCGACCACCCTCCGCGGGGACATGTGCACTTGGCCACGTTAAACACCCGACTGAAGTCTTCTTTAGGATCGTTATGTGACGAGCTTGACGCCCCTCAGCGGGTTCACTTGGCCCTCTCGGTAGGCTCCAAGGCACATGACTCGTAAACCTAGACTCGTAGGAGGCGTGCACTGGCGTTCCCCTAGGATAAGGAGTGGCGTTTCTCTGGAGAGTCGGACCACGCGCCGGCGTCGCCATTCGAGTTGTGATGGCATGCCCTCACTCGGGTCCCTAGTCTATCTCCTTTGAGAGATAAAACGAATGCCGCCGATTGTTTCTCGACGATCGACAACACCCGGTCATCTGGGTGAACCTAAAGTCCAGAATCCATTGTGTTTCGTCCAATGAATAACAAAACACGGTTCGGAAACATATTCTGAGTGCCCCTGTAGCACTGGGACTCAACCGAAGGATTGGTTTGTTTGTCCTACCAAATCCCAACCGATTCGGGGGCTAATGATGTGGTGACCTATTACAGGTAGGGTCAAGGACCCATCATTTACATGGGGCCCATCACCATCATAGGTAGGTTCCTGGACCGTGCCGATAAGGACAATCACACGTCACTCGGCGGACGGACCACCACTGGACGTATAGGACAAGAGGACATCGTGGGAGCTGCAACGCTCGAGGAATCCTAAGTCATCCACTAAATAGAGTTATAGCTACCGTTACCTGTAACTGCTGTAGTAGACGCCCATTATACTAGTACTGACTCATTGAATGACATTAATTGCCTCGGGCGTGGGAGACATGGGGCTGCGGCGCACTCTATATAAGCCGCTCCCCTCTCCATAGCGGAATTAATGCTCAATCTCTGTAACCATATCCATCAAATCAAAGCAAGCCTCAGGGCACAAGATGTAGGGCTTTTACCTCCACCGAGAGGGGCCTGAACTCGTTAAACACCAAGTGTTACACCTACGCCGTAGCTAGTCTTTGCCCCTTATTCGTACCCCTAGTACTCATTGTCAGGATCATAACCCCGACAATAAGTACATATAAATATTTACTTGAGTCATCCTTGAAGATAGATAAATCCACTTCTTGCAACATCACTTATTGGACTACAGAAATCAATATGCATATTTCCAATTTTTTTGTTACTCGTTCTTTAAGGCTTGTGAATGGTATTTTAGTTACTTCACTAATTGGACAAAAGTTGCAAGTGTCTGATGATTCATAATCAGATGACTTCAAAATCCATTACTATGAAATTTTTCCATGCTAGTTTCTCCAATGTGACTAAATGCAGTGCCATGTGGTATTCTTTCAGTCTTGCGACATTTAGCATCAGTGTTATGGATGTTCAATTTTATCATCAATATTCATAACATACATCTTATTCACAATAGGAGTATGACCTCTTGTTGTAACACCGAAACAACTATTGTTCTCTCATGAACAACCTCCTTGCAACTTCTATGCAATGGGCTAGAGTGTACAAAACTCTAAAATGAACTACAATAATATATATAGACGAAATTCACTGATGGAAAATACTGTAATTTTTACCAGGTTTCCATCAAATATTTTAACATCACTATTTGTTGATTATTTAGGTCGTTCGTAATTTCATACAACGAATCGCAAAAATATGCAATCGATCCAATATCCTTATGATCAATTTTTAACCACAATACAAGTAACATCCCAATTTTCAATTTGGATGTTTTACTATTCATCATATCCATATCATGCCATTTTTGCATTTGGATTTTATTTGTTGCTTTATTCAAATAATTTTGCACTCAAGAAAATATTAAGAGAGGAGAAAACATGACTTCTTCAAAATTAAATGAGTTGGAGAAAGTATTTGAATTTTATTTGGTATTTTAAAATTGTTGAGATTTTTTTTGCTCAAATAAACTCTTTTTCAGAAAATTATATTCTTAAAATTTGCATTTAGGCGAGAATAAAAAGTTCACATGGCTCTATATATTGCCAAATATTTACGTGCATTTTTTTTGGTATTTTTAGTATTACTATTTTCTCCGTTTTAATTGCTTCTGTAAAAATAAATAGAAAGCACTGTTTTATAAAAAAACAGCCTCCTGTCCAGGCGCTAGTCACCGGCCAAGGTAGCATAACAGGCCCACAGCCTTCTATCCCTCGCTGAACCGGCTACAGACCGGCCGCTCGCTCCCTCGCTCACTTGCTGCTGTCGCTGACCTCCGGGCCCCTCCTCTTCTTCTTCTACCTCACGCATCTGGAGTCCGAGCACAGCACGGCCGGCTGATGCCACCTTCCGTTCAAACGCTCAGGAATCCTTTCTCCAACTTGCCCCCTCTTGTGCGAAGATGTCCCTATATAAGCCGAGCCCCCTCTCATTTGATGCCCTCAAAAGTTTTTGACCGAGACCAACTAACATCCTGCATGCGACAAACACATCTTGCTAGATCCGAGAACTTCGCCGGATGACTACATCATCAGTAAGCCTCCCTGGCTTGTCAATTCTCATCCTTCTGCTTCGCTCTTCAAGTCGCATCGTTTTGACATGGCCTCGCCATCTCTTCTCCTTCATAGCGCCACCACCATCGTCACCGAGCCCCATCGGAGCATGCAAAGAACCCGACCCTCCGCCTCGACGCCCTAGTCGCTCCCGTCATCCCCAACGATCACCAAAACCACCATCAGACGAGTCACTCTCCAGCGACGCCATCGACCGCCGAAAACCCCGCTGAGGGAGTCCTGGATTATGGGGTCCTTGAAGGAAATATGCCCTAGAGGCAATAATAAAGTTGTTATTTATATTTCCTCATATCATGAGAAATGTTTATTATTCATGCTAGAATTGTATTAACCGGAAACTTAGTACATGTGTGGATACATAGACAAACAGAGTGTCACTAGTAGGCCTCTACTTGACTACCTCGTTAATCAAAGATGGTTAAGTTTCCTAGCCATGGACAAGAGTTGTCATTTGATGAACGGGATCACATCATTAGAGAATGATGTGATGGACAAGACCCATCCGTTAGCTTAGCACTATGATCGTTGAGTTTATTACTATTGCTTTCTTCATGACTTATACATGTTCCTATGACTATGAGATTATGCAACTCCCGAATACGGAGGAACACTTAGTGTGCTATCAAACGTCACAACATAACTGGGTGATTATAAAGATGCTCTCTGGTGTCTCCGATGGTGTTTGTTGAGTTGGCATAGATCGAGATTAGGATTTGTCACTCCGATTGTCGGAGAGGTATCTCTGGGCCCTCTCGGTAATGCACATCACTATAAGCCTTGCAAGCAAAGTGACTAATGAGTTAGTCAGGAGATGATGCATTACATAACGAGTAAAGAGACTTGTCAGTAACGAGATTGAACTAGGTATGATGATACCGACGATCGAATCTCGGGCAAGTAACATACCGATGACAAAGGGAACAACGTATGTTGTTATGCGGTTTTGACCGATAAAGATCTTCGTAGAATATGTAGGAGCCAATATGAGCATCCAGGTTCCGCTATTGGTTATTGACCGGAGATGTGTCTCGATCATGTCTACATAGTTCTTGAACCCGTAGGGTCCGCACACTTAACGTTCGATGATGATTTGTATTATGAGTTATGTGGTTTGATGACCTAAGTTTGTTCGGAGTCCCGGATGAGATCACGGATATGACAAGGAGTCTCAAAATGGTCGAGAGGTAAAGATTCATATATTGAATGGTTGCATTCGGACATCGGAATGGTTCCGAGTGATTCGGGCATTTTTTCGGAGTACTAGGAGGTTACCGGAACCCCCCGGGGAAAGATATGGGCCTTACGGGCCATAGGAGGGAGGCTAACCAGCCCACAAGGCGTTGGTGCACCCCCCACAAGGGATGAGGCCGAATTGGACATGGGAAGGGGGCGCCACCACCCTTTCCTTCTTCTACTGCCTCTCCTTCCCTTTTTTCCCCTCTGGTAGAAGGAAAAAAGGTGGAGCCGAATCCTACTAGGACTGGAGTCCTAGTAGGACTCCCCTCTCCCTGGCGTGCCCCTTGTTGGCCGGCCTCCTCCTCCCCTCCTTTATATACGGGGGTAGGGGGCACCCCAAAGACACACAAGTTGATCTTTAGCCGTGTGCGGTGCCCCCTCCACGTAAACACACCTCGGTCATATAAATTCGTAGTGCTTAGCGAGAAGCCCTATGCTTTGGTAACTTCATCATCATCGTCACCATGCCGTCAGGTCGATTTAAACTCTCCCTCGACCTCATTTGGATCAAAAGTACGAGGACTTCACCGAGCTGAACGATGTGCGAGATCGCGGAGGTGCCGTCGTTGATACTTGGATCGGTTGGATCGCGAAGACGTTCGACTACATCAACCACGTTACTAAACGCTTCCGCTTTCGGTCTACGAGGGTACATGGACACACTCTCCCTGCTCGTTGCTATGCATCACCAAGATGGATCTTGCGTGTGCGTAGGAATTTTTTTGAAATTACTGTGTTCGCCAACAGTGGCATCCGAGCCAGGTCTATGCGTAGATGTTATATACATGAGTAGAACACAAAGAGTTGTGCGATAATAGCCATCTGCTTACCAAAGATGTCATACTTTGATTCGGTGGTATTATTGGATGAAGTGGCCCAGACCGACATTACATGACCGCGTTCCTGATACTGGTTCTACCGCCGTGCTTCTCGCATAGGTGGCTAGTGGGTGTCTGTTTGTCCAGCTTTAGTTGAATCGAGTTTGACTACGCTTGGTCCATGTTGAAGGTTAAAACAGCACACTTGACGAAAAATTGTTGTGGTTTTGATGTGTAGGTAAGAACGGTTCTTGCTAGAAGCCCGTAGCAGCCATGTAAAACTTGCAACAACAAAGTAGAGGATGTCTAACTTGTTTTTGCAGGGCATGTTGTGATGTGATATGGTCAAGACGTGATGAGATATAAATTGTTGTATGAGATGATCATGTTTTTTTAAAGTTATCGGCAACTGGCAGGAGCCTTATGGTTGTCTCTTTATTGCATAAGATGCAAGTGCCATATAATTGCTTTACTTTATCGGTATACGATAGCAATAGTTGCAAAAGCAATAGTTGGCGAGACGACCATGTGATGACACGTTGATAAAGATCAAGATGATGGAGATCATGGTGTCATGCCGGTGACGATGGAGATCATAATGGAACTTTGGAGATGGAGATCAAAGGCACAAGATGATGATGGCCATATCATGTCACATATTTTGATTGCATGTGATGTTTATCTTTTGTGCATCTTATTTTGCTTAGTACGACGGTAGCATTATGAGATGATCCCTTACTAAAACTTCAAGGTATAAGTGTTCTCCCTGAGTATGCACCGTTCACGGCAGGTTCTTCGTCTTTGAGACACCACGTGATGATCGGGTGTGATAAGCTCTACGTTCACATACAACGGGTGCGAGCCAGTTTTGCACACGCAGAATACTCGGGTTAAACTTGACGAGCCTAGCATATGCGGATATGGCCTCGAACACCGAGAGACCGAAGGTCGAGCATGAATCATATAGAAGATATGATCAACCTAGTGATGTTCACCATTCAAAACTACTCCGTCTCACGTGATGATCGGACATGGTTTAGTTGGTATGGATCACGTGATCACTTAGATGATTAGAGGGATGTCTATCTAAGTGGGAGTTCTTAAGTAATGTGATGAATTGAACTTTACTTTATCATGAACTTAGTACCTGATAGTATTTTGCATATCTATGTTGTATATTAATTGCTCACGTATAGCTTCCCCGTTTTATTTATGATATGTTCCTAGAGAAAACTAAGTTGAAAGATGATAGTAGCAATGATGCGGACTTGGTCCGTGAACTGAGGATTATCCTCATTGCTGCACAGAAGAATTATGTCCTTGATGCACCGCTACGTGACAGACCTATTGCAGGAGCAGAGCAGACGTTATGAACATTTAACAAGCTCGGTATGATGACCACTTGATACTTTAGTGCACCATGCTTCACGGCTTAGAACCGGGACTTAAAAAATGTTTTGAACGACATGGAGCATATAAGATGTTCCAAGAGTTGAAATTTGTATTTCAGACTCATGCCCGTGTTAAGAGGTATGAGACCTCTGACAAGTACTTTGCCTACAAGATGGAGGAGAATGGCTCAGCTAGTGAGCATGTGCTCAGAATGTCTGAGTACTACAATCACTTGAATCAAGTGGGAGTTAATCTTCCAGATAAGATAGTGATTGATAGAGTTCTCTAGTCACTATCACCAAGTTACTAGAACTTCATGATGAACTATAATATGCAAGGGATAACGAAAACAATTCCCAAGCTCTTCGCGATGCTGAAAACGGCGAAGGTAGAAATCAAGAAAAAGCATCAAGTGTTGATGATTGACAAGACCACTAGTTTCAAGTAAAAGGGCAAGGGAAAGAAAGGGAACTTCAAGAAGAATGGCAAGCAAGTTGTCACTCCCATGAAGAAGCCCAAAGCTAGACCCAAGCCTGAAACTGAGTGCTTCTACTACAATGGAAATGGTCACTGGAAGTGGAATTGCCCTAGATACTTGGCGGATAAGAAGGATGGCAAAGTGAACAAAAGTATATTTGATATACATGTTATTGATGTGTACTTTACTAGTGTTAATAGCAACCCCTCGGTATTTGATACTGGTTCGATTGCTAAGAGTAGTAACTTCAAGCGGGAGTTGCAAAATAAGCAGAGACTAGTTAAGGGCGAGGTGATGATGTATGTTGGAAGTGATTCCAAGGTTGAAAAGATCACCATCGCACACTCCCTTTTTCCTTCGGGATTAGTATTGGAACTAAATAAATGTTATTTGGTGTTTGCGTTGAGCATAAATATGATTGGATCATGTTTATTGCGATACAGTATTCATTTAAATAAGAGAATAATTGTTGTTCTGTTTACATGAATAAAACCTTCCATGGTCTTACATCCAATGTAAATGGTTTACTGAATCTCGATCGTAGTGATACACATATTCCTAATATTGATGCCAAAAATGCAAAGTTGATAATGGTAGTGCAACATATTTGTGGCACTGCCGTTTAGGTCATATTGGTGTAAAGCTCATGAAGAAACTCCATGCTGATGGGCTTTTGGAATCACTTGATTATGAATCACTTGATGCTTGCGAACCATGCCTCATGGGCAAGATGATTAATACTCCGTTCTCCGGAACAATGGAGCGAGCTACTGACTTATTGGACATAATACATACTGATGTATGCAGCCCGATGAGTGTTGAGCCTCGCGGCGGGTATCGTTATTTTCTGACCTTCATAGATGATTTGAGCAGATATGAGTATATCTTCTTGATGAAACATAAGACTGAAACATTTGAAAAGTTCAAAGAATTTCAGAGTGAAGTGGAAAATCATTGTAACAAGAAAATAAAGTTTCTACGATCTGATCGTGGAGGTGAATATTTGAGTTACGAGTTTGGTCTTCAGTTGAAACAATGCGAAATAGTTTCGCAACTCACGCCACCTGGAACGCCACAGCGTAATGGTGTGTCCGAACGTCGTAACCGCACTTTATTAGATATGATGCGATCTATGATGTCTCTTACCGATTTATCACTATCGTTTTTGGGTTATGCATTAGCGACAGTTGCATTCACGTTAAATAGGGCACCATCTAAATCCGTTGAGACGACACCATATGAACTGTGGTTTGGCAAGAAACCTAAGTTGTTGTTTCTTGATGTTTGGGGTTGCGATGCTTATGTGAAAAAGTTTCAACCTGATAAGCTCGAACCCAAATCGGAGAAGTGTGTCTTCATAGGATACCCAAAATAAAATGTTGGGTACACCTTCTATCACAGATCTGAAGGCAAGACATTCGTTGCTAAGAATGGATCCTTTCCAGAGAAGGAGTTTCTCTCGAAAGAAGTGAGTGGGAGGAAAGTAGAACTTGATGAGGTAATTGTACCTGCTCCCGAATTGGAAAGAAGTTCATCACAGAAATCGGTTCTAGTGATGCCTACACCAATTAGTGAGGAAGTTAATGATGATGATCATGAAACTTCAGATCAAGTTACTACCGAACCTCGTAGGTTAGCCAGATTAAGGTCCGCACCAGAGTGGCACAGTAATCCTGTTCTGGAGGTCATGTTACTTGACCATGACAAACCTACGAACTATGAGGAAGCGATGATGAGCCCAGATTCCGTGAAATGGCTTGAGGCCATGAAATATGAGATGGGATCCATGTATGAGAACAAAGTGTGGAGTTTGGTTGACTTGACCGATGATCGGCAAGCCATTGAGAATAAATGGATCTTCAAGAGGAAGACGGACGCTGATAGTAGTGTTACTATCTACAAAGCTCGAATTGTCGAAAAAAGTTTTTGACAAGTTCAAGGTGTTGACTACGATGAGATTTTTCTCACTCGTAGCGATACTTAAGTCTGTCCGAATCATATTAGCAATTGCCACATTTTATGAAATCGGCAAATGGATGTCAAAACTACATTCCTTAATGGATTTCTTAAATAAGAGTTGTATATGATGCAACAAGAAGGTTTTTCAATCCTAAAGGTGCTAACAAAAGTGTGCAAGCTCCAATGATCCATCTATGGACTGGCGCAAGCATCTCGGAGTTGGAATATACGCTTTGATGAGTTGATCAAAGCATATAGTTTTATCTGGACTTGCGGTGAAGCCTGTATTTACAAGGAAGTGAGTGGGAGCACTACAGCCTTTCTGATAAGTATATGTGAATGACATTTTGTTGATCGGAAATGATGTAGAATTTTCTAGAAAGCATAAAGGAGTGTTTGAAAGGAGTTTTTCAAAGAAAGACCTCGGTGAAGCTGCTTACATATTGGGCATCAAGATCTATAGAGATAGATCAAGAACGCTTGATAAGATTTTTCAATGAGTACATACCTTGACAAGATTTTTGAAGTAGTTCAAAATGGAACAGTGAAAGAAGGAGTTCTTGCTTGTATTACAAGGTGTAAAGTTGAGTAAGACTCAAAATACGACCACGGCAGAAAATAGAAAGAGAGTGAAAGTCCTTCCCTATGCCTCACCCATAGGTTCTATAAAGTATGCTAGGCTATGTAAGAAACCTATTGTGTACCTTGCCATGAGTTTGGCAAGGGGGTACGATATTGATCCAGGAGTGGATCACTTGATAGCGGTCAAAATTACCTTAGAAAACTAAGGACATATTTCTCGGTTATGGAGGTGATAAGTCATGATAGCGGTCAAAATTACCTTAGAAAACTATGATCATGTTCGTCGTAAAGAGTTATGCCGATGCAAGATTTTACACCGATCCGGATGACTCTGAGTCTCAATCTGGATACATATTGAAAGTGGGAGCAATTAGCTAGAGTAGCTTCATGCAGAGCATTGTAGACATACAAATTTGCAAAATACATACGGCTCTGAATGTGACAGACCCATTGACTAAGCTTCTCTCACAAGCAAAACATGATCACACCTTAGTGCTGTTTGGGTGTTAATCACATAGTGATGTGAACTAGATTATTGACTCTAGTAAAACCCTTTGGGTATTAGTCACATGGCGATGTGAACTAATCACATGGTGATGTGAACTATTGGTGTTAAATCACATGGCGATGTGAACTAGATTATTGACTCTAGTGCAAGTGGGAGACTGAAGGAAATATGCCCTAGAGGCAATAATAAAGTTGTTATTTATATTTCCTTATATCATGATAAATGTTTATGATTCATGCTAGAATTGTATTAACTGGAAACTTAGTACATGTGTCGATACATAGACAAACATAGTGTCACTAGTATGCCTCTACTTGACTAGCTCGTTAATCAAAGATGGTTAAGTTTCCTAGCCATGGACAAGATTTTTCATTTGATGAACGGGATCACATCATTAGAGAATGATGTGATGGACAAGACCCATCTGTTAGCTTAGCACTATGATCGTTGAGTTTATTGCTATTGCTTTCTTCATGACTTATACATGTTCCTATGACTATGAGATTATGCAACTCCCGAATACCGGAGGAACACTTAGTGTGCTATCAAACGTCACAACGTAACTGGGTGATTAGAAAGATGCCCTAATGGTGTCTCCGATGGTGTTTGTTGAGTTGGCATAGATCGAGATTAGGATTTGTCACTCCGATTGTCGGAGAGGTATCTCTGGGCCCTCTCGGTAACGCACATCACTATAAGCCTTGCAAGCAATGTGACTAATGAGTCAGTTAGGAGATGATGCATTACGGAATGAGTAAATAGATTTGCCAGTAACGAGATTGAACTAGGTATGATGATACGGACGATCGAATCTCAGGCAAGTAACATACCGATGAAAAAGGGAACACCGTATGTTGTTATGTGGTTTGACCGATAAAGATCTTTGTAGAATATGTAGGAGCCAATATGAGCATCCAGGTTCCGCTATTGGTTCTTGACTGGAGATGTGTCTCGGTCATGTCTACATAGTTCTCGAACCCATAGGGTCCGCACGCTTAACGTTCGATGACGATTTGTATTATGAGTTATGTGATTTGATGACCAAAGTTTGTTCGGAGTCCCAGATGAGATCACGGACATGACGAGGAGTATCGAAATGGTCGATAGGTAAAGATTCGTATATTGGAAGGTTGCATTCGGACATCGTAATGGTTCCGAGTGATTCGGGCATTTTTCCGGAGTACCGGGAGGTTACTGGAACCCCCGGGGAAAGATATGGGCCTTATGGGCCATAGGAGGGAGGGTAACCAGCCCACAAGGGGCTGGTGTGCACCCCACAAGGGAGGAAGCCGAATTGGACTTGGGAAGGGGGTGCCACCCCCCTTTCCTTCTCCTACTCCCTCTCCTTCCCCTTTTCCCTCGGTAGAAGGAAAAAGGGTGGGCCCGAATCCTACTAGGACCGGAGTCCTAGTAGGACTCCCCTCTCCTGTGGCGCCCCTTGTTGGCCGGCCTCCTCCTCCCCTTCTTTATATACGGGGGAAGGGGGCACCCCATAGACACAAGTTGATCTTCTAGCCGTGTGCGGTGCCCCCCTTCACAGAAACACGCCTCAGTCATATCGTCGTAGTGCTTAGGCGAAGCCCTGCGTCGGTAACTTCATCATCACAGTCACCACACCGTCGTGCTGATGAAACTCTCCCTCGGCCTCAGCTGGATCGAGAGTACGAGGGATGTCACCAAGCTGAACGTGTGCAGATCGCGGAGGTGCCGTGCGTTTAGTACTTGGATCGGTTGGATCGTGAAGACGTTCGACTACATCAACCGCGTTACTAAACGCTTCCGCTTTCAGTCTACGAGGGTACGTGGACACACTCTCCCCGCTCGTTGCTATGCATCACCTAGATGGATCTTGCATGTGCGTAGGAATTTTTTTGAAATTACTGCGTTCCCCAACGGTCCTCGGGTGTCCGGGCAATGTAACATGGGCCGGACTGATGGGTCATGGAGATACAAGATAGAAGGCCTTCCCCCGTGTCTGGATGGGACTCTCCTTTGCGTGGATGGCAAGTTTGGCGTCCGGATGGGTGATTTCCTTTCTCTGTAAAACCGACTCTGTACAACCCTAGGCCCCTTCGGTGTCTATATAAGCAAAAGGGTTTAGTTTGTAGAGGCTATCAAAATTCACATAGGCTAGCAAAATAGGGTTTAGCCATTACGATCTCGAGGTAGATCGACTCTTGTAACCCCTATACTCATCAAAGTCAATCAAGCAGGAAGTAGGGTATTACCTCCATTAAGAGGGCCCGAACCTGGGTAAACATCGTGTCCCCTTTGTCTCATGTTACCTTCGATCCTCAGATGCACAGTTTGGGACCTCCTACCCGAGATCGGCCGGTTTTTACACCGACACCTGCCACCGTCGATGTCTGAGCCAACCTCACCGTCGTCTTCGTCCTTCTTGTGGTTGTAAGCCCAGGCCCACTCCCCTTCATCTGATCTATTTTCTACAACGTAGATTAGATCCAATCTAAACTGAATTGGTATCATGTTTCATATTGATTTTCTTTGGTTTAGTTAAACCGGACCGCCAAGATTTTCTTCTGTTAGCCACCGCAGCCGTTGTTTTCTTTAAATTTCAGCCATCCGCTACTTGCCGTTGCAGTGCACACTACCCAGCCAACCAAATGGCGCCACGTGGCACTTCTACCACGATCGGCCAATACTTAGGTGTTTCAAATTCAGAATTCTTTTTGATTTTTCTTTATCATATCTTTAAGTATATATATCCAATTTGAGTGATTCTTTTTACCATTGGTTCATAAAAATCCCATCTATCCAGAGGACCAAACTAAAAATATTTTTTGAAGTTTTAAAATTTGAATTTGATCAGATTTGTATTTGAACTTCGTTAGGCCATAACTTCAGTTTCATAACTCTGTTTTAGTTTATTCCTTTTGCAAATCGAAGCTGGTGACATATACTTTCTGTAGGAACCAAAATCACATAATTTGTCTATTGTTAAAAATATGCTACTGTCCAGAAGCTTTATTTGATTCATTTGGAGTTTTCATGAGTATTTTCTTTGTTTCTTTTGGATCTTTTGAGTGATTGCTTATGTATGTTCAATCGCTTGCTTACGCTAGATTTTCCGGAGTGCGAGGCGGAATACTATCAATCTTTAGAGTTTAACAATCATCAGCAAGGAAAGTTCACACTTTGATCATACGCTTATTACCTATGTTTTTACTATGCATTAGTTCCACCCAATATTTGCATGAGTAGGAATTGAGGTTGTGGTTATGGTTGTAGTTCATTGAGGTAGGAACCCATGATCCTTGAAACACCCCAGGATTTTAACATTTCTTGTTAAGTTAGTTTGCTTAGCCATGCTTTTGTAGATGGGGTTGTATGTGTGATTCATGCAAGTTTTGAGAGAGAAATAATAATGAAGGGATAACCTTAAGGTGGCAACAACTTAACACAACTCTGGGTGGAATGGTAGGGGTACCCTAGAGAAACCAGTGGTCTTGCTCGGGGCACATGGAGAAACCAGGACTAGCCCAAGGTGTCGGTGTTCTGGGAACGGGGGTCCCCAGACTTGCCTGCCTGCGGCCCACGGCGTGGCTGAGCTAGCAGGCCTATACGGCTCATCTTCATCAACAAGGCATTCAAGACCCTCGCGAGGCCAAGCCTCATGAGGCGGACTGACGCAAGACCTCCTCAGAGCGGCCTCACCAGGCAGGCTCATGAGGCGGATAGATCAAGGCAAGGCAAACCTCGTGAGGTTCTCGTGATGTGAGCCATGACGATCGAGACCAGGCGGGCGCCAGCGCGCAGTGTGCTTATTTCCTCTTTGGTGCAAAGGAGGCAAGCGCAGGCGCAGAGTACCGAGGCATCAAGCAAAGATTTTCATATCAGTGCAACGAGACCAAGACCAGCAGGACGACAAGACGAAGGTCACCATGGAGCCCAAGGCGGCGTCACCACCAGAGCCTTTTGCAGGCAAAGATCGCTTTTGTCAGGATAAGATGTACTAGCTGTCCCCTTTCAAATTGGTCATTGTTGGCTCCCTTCCCGCTGAATATTTGGGGAGAGGACCAGGGCCTCTATAAATAGGACTAGCCACCATAGTAGGAGGCATCGATAACTCATTCGGAGGCATCTCATCTGGTCAAGAGCCAATCCTTAGCCACACATCGAGCATAAGAACACCTCAACCTCAGGAGGCTGTTCTTCCCCTTGTACTGTTCATCATCAGCCCAAGAGGCAATCCACCACCACCACACTGGAGTAGGGTATTACACCACAACGGTGGCCCGAACCAGTATAAATCTTGTGTCCCTTGTGTTGTGAGTTCGTCGAGTTCGTTCTTGAGATCTTAGCTAGTTAGGGTGCGGATCGGTAGGGAGGAAATCTTCGCACGCACCCCAGTGTACAAACCCTGAGGGTTTTGCCAGAACCCATGATCTGACATTTGGCGCACCATGTAGTGGTGCGCCGAAGCTTCCTTTCCGTCGCTTCGCGTCTAGTTGCTCCGTCGTCTCCATGGCGGACGCTCGTCGTGCTCGTGCTGAGCGTCGGGCTGCCCTTGCCACCTGCGTCGCTCAGACGGCTCCCATCGGCAGGCCACCTCGTCGTTCTCCATCGCGTGCCGCCAACGCCGCCATCGGCCCAGCGGGGAATGAGCAGCAAGCATCCTCGCTGCACCCCTCGGTGCGGACGGGCCGCACCGCCACTCCATCGCCGACCTCGGCGGTTCCTTGTCCCATGCACGTCATGCTCCCATGGACGCGCGGGCCCTGCTCCTCATGGCGCACGAGCTCCTGCGTTACCTTCCGGTCGGCGACCTCTACGAGGACTGGCTCGCCCGCATCGTCGAGCTTGTCCACGCCGCAGGGGGCTCCCCTGTGCCGTCCTTCTCTCTGCCTCGCCCTCCGCCAGCTACGGGCGACGTAGCTCACGGAGCACCTCCACCACCTCTGCCCCAAGATGGCACCCTGGCGCCAAGGCGCGCGGCACCACGATGCGACCCATCGCGTCCGGCGCCCGCGCGTGAAGAAAGAAGCTGTCAAGAAGTCCCTCGGCCGCAAGAGAACGCTCCACCGCTCCTCGCTCCACCGCGCCAGGATCGTGTGCAGCGGCAAGGCCCCGCGCCGCTTGCCGTAGTGGCGCGCGGGCGCCAAGACCAAGCTCCACCTCCAAGGCGGGCCCCGGTGACCACGGCCGGCTGCCGCGCCTTCACCCCCGAGCTGCGTAGCGTCGCCTGGCCAGGCAAGTTCAAGCCAGATCTGCCTCCTCGCTACGACGGCACCCCCGACCCTGCGGAGTTCTTGCAGCTCTACGAGCTGAGCATCGAGGCGGCCAACGGCGACGAGAAAGTCATGGCGAACTGGTTTTCCCATGGCTCTCAAGGATGGTGCCCTCCACGGCTCCACGAATACGCCCCGTGCTCGATCTCCTCCGGGACGAGATGCGCAACCGTTTCGTTGCCAACTTCCGAGCACTCGCGGCGCTCACGGACGCGGGTGACCTACGCCACAAGCAACAACCAGGAGAGACCCTCCAGAAGTACATCCAGCGCTTCAACAACGTCCGCCTCAAGATCCCCAAGGTGACGAACGAGGCCATCATCTCCGTGTTCTCTGATGGCGTCCACGACGTCAAGATGAAGGAGGAGCTCGCTATCCATGAGGAGTTCTGCACGTCTCTGGAGTTGTTCAACCTGGCGACCAAGTGCACGAGAGCTGAGGAGGGGCGTCTCTCCCTCCTCGAGCTCCCAGCTGTGGACCCAGAGGAGAAGAAAGCCAAGGCCAAAGACGTGAAGCACAAGGGAGCAGCCGTGCTCGCGGCGGAACCAGACACCAAGCGCGGCAGAGACCTGCCCGAGTCATCCAAGAGCAGCCGACCATTCTGCGCCTTTCATAACCTGCACACCCACAACACCAGCAACTGTCAAGAGCTCAGAGCCATTCGAGAAGGACGCTTCGGTCGATGCCCCGAGTGCAGTGACCGGGGCTACGACCGAGGAGGAGGACGTGGTGGCAGACGCTGGGACGACCGTGGCCCGCGCCAGAATGGTGCGACCCGGCCTCGTGAGGACCGGCCGGGCAGATCAGCCTCGCGAGGGCGCCTGGAGGGACCAGCCTCGTGAGGATCGTCCTCAGGGCAACGCCGGTCTTCCCCCATTACCGCCACCGCCAAGAAGGAATGACGACCACCACCAAGACGAGGGGGCTGGGGGCTTCCAAGAGTCGCACGCTATCACCTGCATCTTGAGCGGAGTTCAAGCCCCAGCCTCTAGCGTATCTTCAAACAGTTTTCTCGTGAGGTGAATGCGGTCCTCCCCAAGCTCGAGGCCACACGCCCACTCAGGTGGTCCAAGTGCGCCATCACCTTCAGTTCGGCAGATCAGCTCAAGTGTGCAGCTACCGCTAGCGCCCTCCCAATGCTTTGTTCACCAGTCATCAGCAACGTGCAAGTTACCAAGACCCTCATCGACGGCGGCGCAGGGCTCAACGTCCTGTCCGTCGACACGTTCGACAACCTCCAAGTGTCGTATGACCAGCTTCAGCCTACCAAGCCTTTCTCAGGAGTGACCGACGGTTCCACCACACCGATAGGGCAGGTCCGCCTCCCTGTCACCTTCGGAGAACGAAACAACTACGGCACCGAGCTCGTCGACTTCAACATCGCCTACATCCGCCTACCATACAATGCGATCCTCGGGTACCCAGCCCTGGCCAAGTTCATGGCGGTGACCCATCACGGCTACAATGTCCTCAAGATGCCAGGAAGCGGCGGAATCATCACGGTCCCGTGCGAAGAAAGAGACGCGGCATGCTCCCTCGAGCGTTCCTTCCAAGCTGCAAAGAATGGATCTAACCCCCCAACAGCAAGGCGGCGCCCTCTGAGGCCACCCCAAGAAGAAGAAGCAACTGCGCCGTGCGGGACCTCAGGAGGGTGGCGTTGCAGCTGGAACCTCGTCAGGATCAGTGCCCTCACCCAGGGCGCCTCCCTCCATCGCATAGGAAAGTGCGCCCGGCGCCCCACTCGGGCAGGGCTCGGGGGCTCTCTTCTGGAGGCCTCAGACTTTGCCAACATCACGAGGGAGGCGCTTGGGCACCACAGGGAAGCGTGCTTGACGGCACGTTTCCCTCAGGAGGATACAGGGCAAGGAGTGCACACCGTTCAGGAGTTCATCACCAAGGCCACCTAGGAAATACAAGGCGCAAGGGCCATGCGTGGCGACCGCCGCTCACTAGGCGCAGCTCCCCATCCAGGCGAGGATGCCAGGCTGCGGTTCTGCATTGACGTCCCAGGGCTCAACAGGGCCGCCTCTCAGGAGCTTTTCTGGCCTTCGCGCGTGGGACGCTGCGAGGTCCCACCTCACAGCTACGTTCGCATGCCTTTTGGCCTGCCGAGCGTGGCGACCGCCTATCAGTGCAACCTGTGGAGCATCCTGGTGGCTCAGGAGGCCAGGCACCACGTTGTGCTGACGGAGATGGAGACGGTCCTCAAGGAACCACTTGGACCCCCAGAGCCTCCCGAGGCTCAGGGCCCCGATGGCTCATGAGGAGCAACCCTTTCGCCGCGTACCTTCAGCTACCCCAACTCTCCTTCGTCAACAGAGCCAGGTGACATTTTCCAAGTTCATTTAGCTGGGAGCACCCCTCGGGCTGCATCATTCCCAGGCTGCTTGGCTCCATCCCTGTGGCATGTATCCCTTTTTATGTCTTTAGCTTACCTTTGTGGGGGCGCCTTTCAGGCTGCATCATCCCCAAGCCACTCGGGCCTGACCCAGTGGCATGTATCTCCCTTGCATTTACTTAAGCCAGTATGCTTTCCATGCCTAATATGTCTATGACTGCTACTTCTTCGATCGTCACCTCCCAAGGGGGCTACTCACACCGGCACGGCGCTGGTGCACGGGTCCGTCCCTGCCACGTCGACAAACTCCGAGCGCCGAGCTCGCTCACGAACGCCCACAAGACGTCACCTCACCAGGCCCTCAGCACCTTCGTCTCCCCGTGAATCAGCCAGCGGCGGACTGGCAACCATAATGGCAAACTGTGTTCCTCCTTCTGCTGGCTTGCAAGAATCTCGTGAGGATTACAGCAAACGGCACCGTGAGCCCCCACTTCTTCCATGTAATCCACTTGCGCGTTAAAAGAGGGGCTCCTGAGCATCGCGACTCAAGAGCTCTTACTGGCTCTCCAGCCCTCCCCCCCCCCCCCCCCGCCTTGACCACAGCACGCGACCTGGCATACCAGCGGCGGCTGAGCTCGCTCGAGCGCCGGGACCTGAGGACGTAGAGCACGAAGGAGAGCGTGGGAGAGAGGAAGACTCGCATGGGCCAGACCTAGCTACACTGCGCACACCTGCACACAAACCTGGCGCATCACGAGGAATCGACCCCGAATCAGCAAGATAAGTCCCACACTCAGACCAGCTAATCGTTGGAGCCTAGGAGCAGTGCTCACCGCAGTCCTGTTGCGGCAACGCCGCCTCCCTTTCTTACCTTACCACGGCTGCTTGAGCGCTAAAGGGGACCCCCTGAGCATCGCGCCTCAGGAGCTCTTACTGGACCTCGGGCCGCTCACCTCCTGGCCTTGACCACGGCCGCGACACAGCATACCAGCGACGGCTGTAGCTTGCCTGGGGACCGGGACCTGTCAGCGTAGAGCAACAAGCCGTCGCGAGGTTGGAAAGGGGAGACCGAGCCTAAACAGGACTTGCGTTCACAGGTTTCCATAATCAGTATAATATCAACAAAAGACATTACAGGCCCTTTACACACCCCCGCGGGGTACTTCTTGATTCCTCGCAGGGAACAAAAGATGAGAACCTAGAAGAATCCTATCTACATGCCCCGCGGACGCCATCATCAACAGTGGGCCACGGGAGGCCGGCGCCAACCCCATCCAGAGCGAGAACGGGCGCGGCCGGACGTTATGACCTGCTCGGCGCGGCGAGAGCTCGGGGGCACGCGTGGCTCGTCGCTTCGTCTCCGAGTCTCGTAGAGCTCAGAGAACCGCTGGACTCCCAAGAGTCACTGCTGCTTTGGAGTAACGCGGCCGGAAGCGCGCGCATCATCCTAGCGCCCCCCTCCAAGGCAACGCTCCAAGCGGCGGCCCTCCGCATCGAAGACCTTGAAGAACAGCGTGGAAGCGCCGTCATACTCGAAGTGGATGGCGAGGGTGCCCTCCGCACGGCAAACCCGCGCGACCTCGCCCCAGCCGCGGGTCATGAAGATCTTGTCGGGGAGACCGCTTCGACCTCTGCTCCAGTCGCCAAAGCATCGCAGACAGCATGCCGCAACCGCCCCTCGGTGGCATCACATCGGAGAAGAACCACGGGAAGCGGATCCAAGAGCTTGGGGGCATCGCCGCCCACAGCACAAGCTCGCGCGAGGAATCTGTGGCGTGGACTCCAGGAGCGACGGCGCGCGTCGCCCGCAACGCGTCGACCTTAGCCCGCTGCGCCTTGTAGCGCCGACACTCGTCGCTCCTTCCTCCTGAGCCCCCGGCTTGGGCATACAAGGGCAGCGGATACCCTGGAGGAGGCCGCTTGCACCAAGTCCTCGTCACCGCCTGCATTGCCGCGGCGTCGCGACGGTGAACCGACCTCTTCTTTAGTGGGAGCAGCGCCGGCACGTCGAGGGGAGTCTTTCCCTTCTCCGCAGTAGAAAACCTTCGGATGGGCGCCATTGCTACTAAGCAGAGGATCGAGGAGGAAGAAGCAAACAGGAGGGGGAGAAATGGGCGACGGAGGCTCTGCCCCCCTCCTCATTTATAGCAGGAGAAGGCCAACCAACGCCCACCACGATCACAGGTAATGATGGTTTTCCTTGCATGTCGCAGGGACTTGTCAAGTCGGGCAGTTGCCGAGGCAGCATGGGGAAGCGGAGACGCCCACGTCCAATCAACCGCCACGCGTCGACCAAGGCCGCAGGCTATTGGGGCCTGCGGCGCTCCGCACTTGACCTTTGGCTTCGCCTTGAAGCCAAGCCCGAGCGCGCCTTGGGCCCGGGGGCTACTGTCGGCGTTCTGGGAACGGGGGTCCCCAGACTTGCCTGCCTGCGGCCCACGGCGTGGCTGAGCTTAGCAGCCTGCGCCCATCTTCATCAACAAGGCATTCAAGACCCTCGCGAGGGGCCAAGCCTCATGGCGGACGATGCAGACCTCCTCAGAGGCGGCCTCGCCGAGCAGGCTCGCGAGGCGGAGAGATCAAGGCAAGGCAAACCTCGTGAGGTTCTCGTGACGTGAGCCATGACGATCGAGACCAGGCGGGAGCCAGCGCACGCAGCGTCCTTGTTTCCTCTTTGGTGCTAAAGGAAGCAAGCGCAGGCGCGGAGTACTGAGGCATCAAGCAAAGGTTTCCATATTGGTGCAACGAGACCAAGACCAGCAGGACGGCAAGATGGAGGTCACCATGAAGCCCAAAGTAGCGTCACCACCAGAGCCTTTTGGAGGCGAAGACCGCTTTTGTCAGGATAAGCTGTACTAGCTGTCCCCTTTCAAATTGGTCGTTGTTGGCTCCCTTCCCGCTCAATATTTGGGGAGAGGACCATGGCCTCTATAAATAGGACTAGCCACCACAGTAGGAGGCATCGATAACTCATTCGGAGGCATCTCGTCTGGTCGAGAGCCAATCCTTAGCCACACATCAAGCACAAGAACACCTCAACCTCAGGAGGCTGTTCTTCCCCTTGTACTGTTCATCATCAGCCCAAGAGGCAATCCAGGGTATTACACCACAATGGTGGCCCGAACCAGTATAAATCTTGTGTCCCTTGTGTTGTGAGTCTAAATCGAGTTCGTTCTTGAGATCTTAGCTAGTTAGGGTACGGATCGGTAGGGAGGAAATCTTCGCACACACCCCAGTGTTCGAACCCAGAGGGTTTTGCCGGAACCCGTGATCCGACACAAGGGACACCGGAGTAACCGGAGAATCACCCTATGGAATGCCACCCAGGCTCGAGGAGATCATACAATATTTCATGACTAGAAGCTTTCGTGTGCAGCAATAAGCCATTATGGGCTCTAGCCTAGTTGAGTAAGTTTGTGTGAGCCTTTCTGGGTAGGCTAGCAATTGTAGGGGAATGTAGGTGCACCAGCATATCCTGGGTTAAGGGGAACACGTTCTAAAAGACTTTGTCTCGATCTTACGATCATGGAGGTGGTCGAGTCTTATGGTGAAAAGTGGGCAAACCTCTGCAAAGTGTAAAAACCAATCATGATTAGCCATGTCCTCGGTTATGGGCAATTTGAGCGTATAGAAGTGGAATTATTGAGTGATCTCATCACCATATTTTTAATTAATGAATTGGGCTATTAGTAACTTGGGAATTTTGGATTGAGTTGGAGGAACCATCTCAATAATGGCATAAACTTTGTATTGTTAATTTAATTAATTTGATATAGGACAAAATCATCTTTATGCAAAAATAAACTTAGAGCCTTCACAAGCCATATTGCATATAGAGGTAGAGATTTCATTATTATTCTATAGTGTGACTTTGCCGGCATATTCCATGTGCTAACCTATATGGCTACAACGTCTCATGTTGTAGAGTTTTCCGACGAGGATTAAGGTGCGATCGGTCGTTGTCCGCACTCAGCTTTTGCCGTGGAGTTTGATGGACTCATTTTATCTTTGATGCTTCCACAATTATTTTATTTAGATGGCCTTTAGCCCTATTTATGTAATAAATACTCTTGAGGACCTCGATGTAATAAAGTGTGTGATTGAACTCTGTTATATTTCATCATGTACTATGTGTGCTAGCATACCGATGTAGAGATGGCACTTAAGCACAGAGACTCCGATCCATTTGGGTCGGGTCGCTACAAGATGGTATCAGAGCACATGCTGACTGTAGGACGCAACCACTAGGAATGGAAAAGCCATAGGATGGAAAAACCTTATTTTGTAATTCCCTTTATATCCGTTGGTCTTATACTCTTCTCTATGAATTTCTAATCCTTCTCTATTTCAACAATATAGATGTCGACCTCCAAGACCAAGTTTGCTCAGCCCGACTTGACCATGCCTGAAGAACATCATGAAGTACCTAAACATCATCCTGCCCACCTTCATCGGAACTTTCACCGTGACCTTGCCGGAGGAGAAACACTCGAGAATTGGTGTCCAAATTCCCAGACGTACTTTTGGAGTTACCACTGAGGCTATGGATTTCTTCTTGGATGTGCCAACCTGGAACTTAGGCAGGAGTGTTGCAGCACAAATCATCTTTTGACGCATTTGTGAGGAGTATCACAAGGACCTCGAAAAGACCATCTACATGATATGTGGACGCTGGGATCACCAAGGGGAAATGGTCCGCACCAGGGAAGATGAGTCCATCGCATCATACATACAGGATTTGGACCAGCACATCCGCCGATTGGAGACCCAGATGCATGGTAGCATGAGGGACACCAGGAAGCTGATCACCAAGAATATTGAGCTGGAGGATGAACCCAAGGCAACTTGAGATGGATACGAGGAGGAAATCAGCGTGCTATTGGAAAGGTACAAAAAAATGAAGAAGATGAAGCTGGGAAACGACGAGGAGAAGCTGGATCAGGGAGAAAACATTCAGAAGGATGACTCTGACATGTGTTTCATCAGCCAGGACGAGGACCATGAAGACGACGATGATGACGACATGATGGAGTCTTCTACCGATCAGAACTTTTAGCCGACCACCATTTTAGATATTAGTATTTTGAATTTCACGATTAGATTTTTATTAGTTCGATGTCGTTTTGAGACTCAATGTAATAGTTATCTTAGGCTCGATGGTGTGAACCTTGTCTGAAATGGAATGGTGTGATTTGGAATTTATTTGCCTCATTTGCTTATGCGTAGTGTTTTTCCCTTAGACCTTATTCTCTCTATATCTCGTCTATTCTACCCAAGCAGATGCCGTCGAGATGCGGAAATACCAGGAGTGGCTCAGGGAACAATTGACCCAGCATGGAGCAGTTACTCCAGACCGAGAACCAGTTGTTGCAATTTCTTATGTAGAACCGGAACCAGAACAACAACAATCCACCACTGCTTGATAACCTTTCTTGATTCTTGAGGTTGAACCCACCTGTGTTCTCAAGAAGCACCGAGCCAATTGTCGTAGATGACTGGCTTCACAAGATCGAAAGAGAGCTGGCCACCGCAGGATGCGCTGACGCAAAGAAGGTTAGGTTTGCCACCCACCAGCTATATGGATCAGCAACTGCATGGTGGGAGAACTACACCACCAGATACCCCATGGCTAATATGACTTGGGATCAGTTCCAGCAAGCTTTCCGCACCGCACATGTTACAACTAGAGCCATGAGTCTGAAGAAGAGAGAATTCCGCAACCTACGCCAAGGAAGCCGTTTAGTGGCATAGTGTGTGGATGAGTTCAGCCAGTTGGCCCGATATGCACCAGGAGACATGGCCACAGATGCCGCTAAGCATGATATATTTCTGCAGCGACTGAATGATGAGCTGGGAGTTTAGTTGACCGTAGCTACCTTTAACAATTACCAGGAATTGGTTGACAAGGCTATCATTCTTGAAGCCAAGTGATACGTCCATTTTGCATCATGTTTTCCTATTGTTATTTATAGTGTTTTTATGCATTATAACACCTTGTGGAGTAATTCTAATGCCTTTTCTCTCATAATATGCAAGGTTTACACAAAGAGGGGGAATACCGGCAGCTGGAATTCTGGACCTGAAAAAGCTATGTTAGAGATACCTATTCTACACATCTCCAAATGAGCTAAAATTTTACGGAGAATTATTTTGGAATATATAATAAATATTGGAGAGAAGAACGCCCATTGGGGGGCAGCCAGGTGGCCACAAGGCACCGAGGCGCGTCAGACCCCCACGCCGCCAGTGAGCAGATGAGCCCTGCCCACCTCCCGTGCCCATCTTCTGGTACATAAGGTCTTTTGACCTAGAAAAAAATAAAGAGAGAACTTTCGGGACGGAGCGCCACCGTCTTGAGGCGGAACTTGGGCAGGAGCACTTTTGCCCTCCAGTGGAGTGATTCCGCCTAGGGAACTTCCCTCTCGGAGGGGTAAATCGAAGCCATCGTCATCACCAACAACCCTCTTATCTTTGGGAGGCCAATCTTCGTCAACATCTTCAACAGCACCATCTCATCTCAAAACCCTAGTTCATCTCTTGTGTTCGTTTTTTGTACCGGAACCTCGGATTGGTACCTGTGGGTGACTAGTAGTGTTGATTACATCTTGTAGTTGGCGCTAGATGGTTTATTTGGTGGAAGATTATATATTCAGATCTACTATGCTATTTAATATCCCTTTGATCTTGAGCATGAATATTATTTGTGAGTAGTTGCCCTTGTACTTGAGGCCACATGAGAAGTCATGTTGCAAGTAATCATGTGAATTTGATATTAGTTCGATATTTTGATGATATATATGTTGTGATTCCCTTAGTGGTGTTATGTGAACGTCGACTACATGACACTTCACCATCTTTGGGCCTAAGGGAATGCATTGTGGAGTAGTTATTAGATGATGGGTTGCTAGAGTGACAGAATCTTAAACCCCCTAGTTTATGTGCTATTTCGTAAGGGGCTGATTTGGATCCATATGTTTAATGCTATGGTTAGATTGTTTTCTTATTTCATCTTTAGTAGTTGCCGATGCTTGCGTGGGGGTTAACCATAAGTGGGAGGCTTGTTCAAGTAAGAACAGCACCCAAGCACCGGTCCAACCACATATCAAATTATCAAAGTAGCGAACGCGAATCAAACCAACATGATGAAAGTGACTAGATGAAATTCCTGTGTGCCCTCAATAACGCTTTTCTTATTATAAAAGACCATTCCAACTTGTCCTTTGCTACAAAAAGGATTGGGCTATCTTGCTGCAGTTTATTTACTATTACCGTTACTTGCTCGTTACAAATTATTTTACTATCAAACTACTTGTTATCGACAGTTTCAGTGCTTGGAGAAATTACTTTGCCAAAAACCGCTTGTCATTTCCTTCTGCTCCTTGTTGGGTTTGACACTCTTACTTATCAAAAGATCTATGATTGATCCCCTATACTTGTGGGTTATCAAGACTCTTTTCTGGTGCCGTTGTCGGGATGTGAAGTGATCTTGGTAAGTGGAAATCAGTAAGGAAAAATTTATATTACATGCTGAAATTTTTTATCACTTGTTACTATGGAAAACAATCCTTGGTATCTTTACCTCGACCGGAAGCACAAAGAGTTGCCCCTCAACCTATTGCACCTACTGAAAATATTAGTTATGAAATTCCTTCGAGTATGATATAGCAACTGCTAGCTAATCCTTATGGAGGAGACGGAACGAAGCATCCCCATATGCATTTGATACATGTGGATGAAATTTGTGGATTGTTTAAGCTTGCAGGTTTACCTGGAGATGAAGTTAAGAAGAAGGTTTCCCCTTTATCTTTGGGGTGGTGGGGGGTCATTGACATGGTATAGGCTATGCCTTGATAATGGATCTTGGAATTGGAATCGATTGAAATTGGAATTTCACCAAAAAAAATATCCTATGCATCTAGTTCATCGTGATCGGAATTACATATATAACTTTTGGCCTCGTGAAGTAGAAAGTATCGCTCTAGCTTGGGGGAGGCTTAAGTTAACGTTATATTCATGCCCCAATCATGATCTCTCAAGAGAAATTATTATTCAGAATTTTTATGCTCGACTTTCTCGTAATGATCAATCCATGCTTGATACTTCTTGTGTTGGTTCTTTTATGAAGAAGACTATTGAATTCAGGTGGGATATTTAGAAAGAATTAAACGCAACTCTAAAGATTGGGAACTAGACGAAGGTAAATAGTCAGGTATTAAGCTTGAGTTTGATTGTGTTAAATCTTTTATGAATACCAATGCTTTTCACAAGTTTAGCACTAAATATGGACTTGACTCTGAGATAGTAGCCTGTTTTTGTGAATCATTTGCTACTCATGTTGATCTCCCTAAGGAGAAGTGGTTTAAATATCATCCCCCTATTAAAGAAGAAATTAAACAACCGGTTATAGTTAAATATGAAACTATCATTTATAATGTTGATCCAGTAGTTCCTACTGCTTATATTGAAAAACCACATTTCCCTGTTAGGATAAAGGAACATGCTAAGGTATCAACAGTGCTTCGCAAAAGTAACATTAACGCACCTAAACCCTCTAAACAAAATAAAGTAGAACCTAGTGTTGCTATGGTTAAAGATCTCTTGGTCGAAAATATTGATGGGCATGTTATTTACTTCTGTGATGAAGCTGCTAGAATTGCCAAACCCGATACTAAAGATAAGAATAAGCCTGTTGTTGGCGTGCACATTATCTCACTTAAAATAAGAGATCATCGCTACCATGGTTTATGTGATTTGGGTGCTAGTGTGAGTGCTATTCCTTTTACCTTATACCTAGAAATTATGAATGATATAGCACCCATTTGAAATAGAAGACATAGATGTCACTATTAAACTTGCTAATAGAGATACCATCCCACCACTTGGGATTGTTAGAGATGTTGATGTCTTGTGTGGAAAAATAAAATACCCTACTGATTTTCTACTTCTTGGCCCCAGAAACGACCTGCAAGATATAGCTAGATTTTACCGAACAATTTTGGAAAGTTCAGACCAAACATATCCGAATTGGACTAGGGTTTTGGACGTGAATTGAAGCCTTTTCCTTGCACGGGAAGTCCAGCCGCCTCTTATATACCTAAGGGGTAACGGCCGATTGAACACACACAATCGAATAAATCATCTACAACTTTTTATCTTTACTTTTATCTCTCTCCCTTGTTCTTCTTCTTCCTCGTTCTTCGTTCGTTCTTCTTGTTGCAGGGCGGCGATCCACGAGGCCCTAGGGTGATCAGGTCGACCTAGGGCATCCCATAGCCGCCGCGAGCCCTGACGGGGTCCCTCCCGGTCAAGCGGGTCTTCAGGTCTACAAAAGCGCCCGCCGGATTGCTTGCGTACCGCGCTTCCGGTCGGGTCTCCTTTGACGTGAGCTGCGGTGCATCATCCCCGGCATCGAGGGTACACGGTGACGTGTTCGTGTGCGAACACACTTTTTGGCGACTCCGCTGGGGACGAAGCTTCGAACGGTCTCCAACCCGTTCTTGCTATGAAGAGATCGTCATCTAGAGTTTGCAATCTACAAAGGTAATATGAATACCCAATTCACATATGTAGATGCAAATAATGCATATGTTGTTGCTAGATCATCTAATGAGCATAATGTATCAGGTAGCCCTGGTTTTATTAATTATGCATCTAATTATGCGCAACAGATGATTCAAAATAATCTTCATGCTTCAACTTCATATAATTTTAGCAATATGCAACATATGTATCCCAACTCCCATGCATCGGCAACCCCACAGATCTATATGCCTATGAACAACATGATGAGTTCGGTTAATCGAGTTGAGACACCCTATGCAGGAACTTCCAATAGTATGCAACAAAGTGTTTCAACCTTTCATTCATCGGCAAATAACTTGCAGTATGTTAATCCAAATGTGCCCGTGGATAGAGGAATTTGCCATGTTACTACTAGTTATTCGGCCAATTACCCTCAAACATCATATGCTACACCTAATGCTACTAAATTTTTGGCACCATACACAACTGTTGATGTCCATAATTCGGCTCCGCACCTTCATGGTCATGGCCGAATAAGTGAAACTTCTGCAGCAACACAAATGCCTTCACCTACTACCGTGGCATATCATGTCCCCCCTACACAATTACAGAATTTCGGCAACATCTCATTACCGAAAGAGTCTAAAAGCATCGGGGGGCAACCATATCCAGACGGAGTAGTTGAGAACAAGCTTACATTCTCTTGGGATTTGTACAACTCCATTCCAAAGGAACTAATAGAAGGCGGGAAGCCTCATGATTTTGCTGCAGTAAAAGCTAGAGTTGTGCAAATGATGCATTCGTCCAGTGTTGTACCATCCGGTGCACCCCCTAAACAATTGCAAAGTTTTGGCACCTCATTGCCGGAAATTTCTCAAAGTATTGGGGGGCAATCTCATGAGGAGTGGATGGAAATTGAGATGAAAAAGTTTAAAGCTCGCCAAGATGAGATGTGGGCTAAAATTAGACAAGAGCGAGAAGCCTTGCAAATACAAAAAGATAAAAGTAGTGATTCAGGTAACAAAGAAAATTCGGTTATTGAAAAAGTCAAACCAAATATTATGTGTGCCGAATCTACTGAAGAAAAAAGGATGCCAAGGCGTTGGGGAGCCAACTGAAAACGGAACAAAGTATCATTCAAATTACACCACTGTCATGCTCTCCCAACATATTCAAAGAGGTATGTCTAGCAAGTGATTTACCTATTTTTAGATTGGGTCACAACTTTATTGTTGATGCATGTATTAGAAAAAATCTCATAAGTAATTTTGAAAGACCAATGAAGAAGGAAAATTTACTTGTTTGCAATAAAACTGTTATAGAACATATTGGTCAACCTATTGTGTCATTTATAAAGACTAATAGTGACCTATTATTGCAGCCAAAGTTTTCCCCATTGCTTTAACAAAATTTCATATCTAATTGGGTAGCTTTGTTTGCTTCATACTTGGCTTATACTTGGTCTCAATTGAGACATGTGTATTCTAACTATTTTCGCTTTGAAATTTAAAGCCAAGGTCAAATTCTTTTGAAAAATTCGATGCTAATATAATATCTTATCCAAATACATCGGAGATAGGGTGCAAAACACAATGCATAGCCGAATGGGGATATTCCAAATTTGAACCATTCGTTTGCTTAACTCCAAAGCCATTCGCACACCAAGATTGGCTAGTAAACGATAAGTATACCTTCAGTTCAAGCATGTGATCAAATATTTGACTTGTTCCTGAAAAATAATTACATTAGAATTCTTGATCACCATGTCAAGCCATCAATCAAAGGACGAATGTATTGTAAGTTGCATGATTCGTCCAAGCATAATTTTGAGGATTGCAACATGTTTCGTCAAATGTCAAATCGGCCATTAATAGAGGACGACTGAAATTTGTTGAGACACCAAGAGATGACGTGTCTATTCCGATTGGTCATGATGGCAAACGATTTTTGCATCGGCTGCTTCAAGCTGGTCCATTTCAACATGAGAAGGTAAAAACTGTGGATAATGGGATCAAGCTTTCAAGTAAGGAAGTTGTTCAAGAGCACAATGATAATATTTTTTAGGCTGAAAATTCCATCGAGGTTGTGCAAAAGACGCCAAGTACTTGGGGAGGACAAGCAAATCCAAAGATTGCTGCAAGCACAACCAAAGAAAGCAAAGGCCGAGGTAAGCACAAAGGTAAAAAGCCGAAAGTCACTTTCACGCAACTATTGGAAAAATATCAGAAGATAAGTGAGGAGAACAGTGCTTATCAGCCAAGTAATTCAAGAGCATCAAGACCACCCCCTAGGCGCAAACCCGAGGATCGGTATTGGCAAAATGAGAATTCTAATGCAGTATATTCGTATCCATATTTTGTGCCGCCAATGCCAATGCCATGGGTACCTTCCTATGATCATGTAAATCCATATCCATTGTGGGACAGGTATGATACAAGGCCGCATTCTTCATCTTATTTTAGACCATCTCACAAACATTATGCAGCTCCAAAATGATCAACATTTGAACAAGCACATGTCAAAGACCGTTTCAATCATAAGGAATCGGTCCGGAGCTCAAGGAACAAGAAAGAGGTGGCCAAGCAAGTTTACCATGTTAAAAAAGATGGTCGTAAGAGTGCTACTTCAGATTCGATCTCAAATGAAAAAGAGCCAATTAAAGTGTTGACATTGGCTACTAAAGGAAATGAGACAAGTCAACCAAGTGCCAAATCTGAAGAGAAGAAGTTGAGAGTGCACAAGGTAAAACAAGAATTGTCATTAGTTCAAACAAAATCACAGCCGGGGCGCCCACTTGGCTTATCATATTGGCAGAAAAAGAATTACAAAAATTTAGTGCACAAGAGCTTGAAAAGAGAAACGTTGCATGGGTTCCCAAAGGAAGTAGTCAAAAGAAGAATGGTGTGCGAGCTTCCATCGCAAGAAGTGCGACAAAGGTAAAGAAGGAAAAGAGTGAAAATTATGAACGACCAAGCCGAAGGTTTCAATGTCTTCGGTGCACACATTATCCACATTCTTCAACTATGACATTGATGCCGATGACATGGAATTCATCCTCAGGTATGACTGGTTACCGTCCATGGACTTATTTTGATCCATGGACGCAATATAACTTCTTACATCATGCAAGGGTTTTACCACATCATCATTCATTTGATTAGCTGCATTTTGTTGCTGATCCATATGGCTGATATATAATTACCGATGGAGTGTTGACATCGTCCTTAGAATCAACACAGTACAAGTTATTTTTCGGCACGCTAGCTTTGCCGAAAACAGGGGGCATGTGCTGACACCAGATTTTGGCATGATCAAAAACATAATTAAGAAGGCCTCAAATGGAAAAGTTCTCAAAGTGAGAAAGTTTTGTATCAACAAAAGGAGAAACTTTGATATTTGGACCATAGCCATCCGATCTCATCTCTAAAACCGAAGTTGTGTTCGAAGTACTAAGATTTCGTGTCCAGAACACTATTCGGTTGATTACGCTCTCAAGACGGCCTCATATGAGAAAACTTTCTACACGGATTGTCTTCATCTCGTCGAATCGGTCAATTTCAATATAAAAAAAGTCTCAATCCGAGATTGTATCCAAAAGTTAGAGCCATTTGAGTGCGGCCCTGTCACGAGCCAGAAGTGGTGCGCCCGTTCAGCCATGTGTCTAACGGGTAGCGCCGATAATAGGTATTTTTGCGCGAGTGATTTGGCCAACAGGATGACCTCTGATCAAAAAACGTTCAACAAGAAAGTTGTTCATCTCGTCGAATCGGTCAAGATAGCTTTTGGTTTATTTTCCATCCGAGGTCGTTTACTACCCAAAAATGACCTGCAAGATACAGCCAGATTTTACCGAACAGTTTTGGAAATTTCTGACCAAACATATCCGAATTGGACTAGGGTTTTGGACGTGAATTGAGGTCTTTTCCTTCCACGGGAAGTTCGGCCGCCTCTTATATACCTAAGGGGTGACGGCCAATTGAACACACACAATCGAACAAGTCATCTACCACTTTTTATCTTTACTTTTATCTCTCTCCCTTGTTCTTCTTCTTCCTTGTTCTTCGTTCGTTCTTCTTGTTGCAGGGCAGCGATCCATGAGGCCTTAGGGACGATCAGGTCGACCTAGGGAGCCCATAGCCGCTGCGAGCCCTGACGGGGTCTGATGCGGAGCATCCTTCGGTCATCCCCATGGACCTTCCATCGACTATCCAAGCTCCAAGTGGACCCATGACAAGAGCAAGAGCTCGTGCTATTCAATCCGAGGTGATATCGCTCCTACTTGAGTTCCCCTTTTCTTCCAGTGAGACATGGCTACTACCTAAGTCCGATACGCTATGCGTGATCAGGTACAACGTTCAAGCCAAGGAGCCAGGAGCTGAAGAAGAAACGACAGCTTCAACTCTCGACAGCCCGGAACCTCCGCCACGGCCCGAACTTCCGGCCCCCGGAACGTCCGGCCTACCCGGAGCTTCCGGCCTCCGACGACATCGACCAGCCCGGGCGTGCCGACTCTCTAGTTAGCCCGGAACCTGCCCAGAACCCGTCCCGGACCTTCCGGCCCCCGGAACCTCCGGCCACCCGGACCTTCCGGCCCCCGGACGCCAGCCCAGGTCCACCCGCGCCAACTCTCTGGTTAAGCCGGACCCTGCCCGGACCCTCCGTCGCCCGGAACTTCCGGCCCTACCTGCGTGCAGCCACTTGGGCCGAGGCCCGTGTACCCTTTCGCCCCGTAAACTATATATAATCTTCTCCTACCTACGGTTTAGGGTTACCGTTGTGATAGCTCATCTTGAGATAGAGCATAGCTCATCCGTACCGGATCTACTCCACATTAGGGACCGTGCCTCTTCGGAGAAGATCCATTCGGATTCAAGGCCTCCATCCGGAGAAGACAATCAAGGCCTCCTCACGGAGAAGAACGGTTACTCTTGTATCTTCCCTTTGTTGATTTTGGATCATGTGTTACCTTGTGCTTTCGGTGATCTAGCCCTTGTGTGATCAATCACTTGTTGGTTGAGTGTTTCTCTCATTCCTCCCTGTGATTTCCCTTGTGTTCTTCCGCGCATTCTTCGTGTTTCCCCGTAGGATCCACTCCAAACGTGAAAGATCGGCCCCATAGGGTTCCTCCCTACATCATCTTGGTATCATGAGCCACGTTGATCACGTTTTTGGAGCCCCTACCTCGTGTTTTCTAGCTTGATTTTGTTGTTTTCGTCCTAAATCCCGAAAATCCCCACCAAAAATAGCCCCAAAATTTTTTGTGATTTGTTGGTGTGATGAAGTTTTGTTGGATTTGACCCACGGATCTGCTTTGCTTCGAGTGGATCTAGCTTCCCTTCCCTTCTTCCCCTCTAATTTCTTATTTTTCCCCTTCGGATTGGGGTTTTTCCCCAAGTTTTTCTGCCCAAATCCACGATCCCGAAGTCTCTGTTCTTGGCAGAATCACGACCACCGGAACTTCCGACCCAGCCCGGAACTTCCGGCCCCCGGACCTTCCGGCCTTCCCCGGAACTTCCGGCCTAGACAGAAAGGTTGCACAGCTTCGTTGACTTCCGCTACTTCGGCAACTCCGACCATGGTGCAGCGGCATCTTCGCCAACGTACTGAAGACCGTGTACCACGACATCTTCTACATTCGCATCTGTTTGGAACCTTCAACCGTAAGCAAGGATGGTAATCTCGACGACATCTTTGTCCAAACCTTGCCATTGCATTGATAAACATCATAGCCCATCTTTTGCGTTGCTTACCCATCGAGACTAGCCATTGAGTATTGCCGGCAACGTGACTTGTGCACATTAGTGATCATACTCCATAGCATACATACCATACCATAGTGGTGCATATCTTGGCATCAACTTGTGTGTCACAAAGTTGTCATCGCATACACAATTGCTATCTTGGTTCGTGACGTTTTGCATAAGAAAAGAGCTCAAAAGTGAAAGAGCCACCAAAGCTTTTAAGCAAAGAGGAAAGATAAGCAAAGAGCTTATGAGCAAGAACCATAGCATCATACTACATTAAGATTGTCATATAAGATCATCTTGGATCATAGCACCGAAATACCATACTTATAGCATACTTGGGATAGAGATCGTTGCATTTTTGCCTAGTAGGTTGTGCACAAATTCCGTATCCGCCTATTGTGCAATCGTGCTAGCGTCTCTCTAGTATTGTGCAACAAGACCATTTTCGTGGATTCCACATTTTGGTCAATTTTGGTTTGCACAATCCCACTTATCTATTTGCGTGTGTGTTTCCGTGTACCCCTACTTGCTTGGTCTACTTGTTGCATTTGCAAATTTGTGAATCTTTTCCAACATTATTGAATCTCACTTTCAATTGCATCAAATTTTGTGCCACCATCCTAACCAAGATCCACCATAAGCTTTTACTTGTGTAGGTGTGAGAACCGACAAGAATTGGTACCAATAGTGCTATTTCATTGACCGCATTTGAGTGAACTTGATTCATCATCAACATCGGTCAAGGTACATTGGTATAAGTTCTTCTCCTTCTACCACTCACATTTTTGCTTGGAATGATGGATAGGCCGAGTACTTCTACCAACCCACTCTTCATCGAGCAAGAAAACGACATGTCATCATACGTCACCAAGATCCACCTCTTCGGTGCACAACGAGTGTTGCATCAAGAGCAACAAGCAATGAACGACCGCATCGACAACCTCACCACCGACTTGCGACTCTCCGAGCAACGTACAAGAGACTACTTTGACAACAAGCTCGACGCGCACAAGCAAGAGAATGATGCAAGAATGGACGAGATCCGCGCCTAGTTGGTGAACCGGCCTCCTTCTACATCGTCATACTCAAGACGGACCCACTGAAGTCGACACTCCGATGACTCCTTCTCCGGCTCAAGTACACCGTCATCGAACACTCTTCGACGGAGCCGCGTCCAAGACCGTCATGCTTCTCGCAACCCGCTACACGTCAAGCATTCACAAGAGCAAGTCGATGAGCAAGTCCCTCATCCTCACTCAAACCAAGACGCTTTTGCTCAAGCTCAAGAATGACAACGACTATGGCGCCAAGAGGGAGAACGAGCGCGTCTACACCAAGAGGAACAAGACACCGAGGCTCAACGTCTTCAACAACAACAACGAGAAGCGCAAGCTCTTGAGGCGCAACGTGCCCTTGAAGAATCAAGTCGAGCCATCGCCAACCACAATCGCGAATGGCGCAATCAAGAGGAAGCCCTTCGAGAAGAAATCCAAGAGAGGAACTACCAACCGCGTGTGCAACGTCAGGTTCCTCACGCTCATCCACAAGCTCGTCAAGCTCCACCTCAACCTCAAGTTCAACAAGAGCAAGTTGATCATGGACTTCCTCCACGCCAAGAGCAACATGAGGATGATTACCCTCCACGTCAAGGGCGTCATCATCACCATCGCCAACAACACAATGAAGAGCAACGCTATGGAAAGCTCAGATTCACCATGCCCAAGTTCAATGGAAGCAATGACCCGAAGAGTACCTTTCATGGGCATTGAAGGTCGACAAAATCTTTCGTTTGCACAACTATGAGGAAGAGAAGAAGATCGCTATGGCATCACTTGAGTTCCAAGACTATGTGCTCATATGGTGGGAACAAGTCCTTGGCGCCGACAAGCAAGGTGAACCTCCAATCACCACTTGGGCTCCAATGAAGGCAGTCATGCGAGCACGTTTTGTGCCAACCTACTACAATCGCGATCTCTTCAAGAAGCTACAACTCCTCAAGCAAGGAACAAAGAGTGTTGAAGAATACTACAAGGAAATGGAGATAGCCATGATTCGAGCCAATGTCACGGAAGATGATAAGCAAACAATGGCACGATTCTTGAATGGACTCAATCATCCCATCAAGAAGATCGCCCACTTCCAACCCTACTCCAACCTCATTGAGCTCGTGCATCAAGCGACCAAGGCGGAACGTCAAGTGCAAGATGACTTCAAGTACGCCAAGTACTCATCCAAGACCTACGGCTTCTCCAACAACCAAGCTTCAACAAATCCTCCAACATCTACATCAACCAAACCTTCTCCAAGCAACGACGACAAGGCGAGTTACAAGAAAACTACGTCAAGTTCAAGTCGTCTTCCTCCTACTACAAGCAACTTCAAGCCGCGTGCTTCATCATCTACTCCGACCGTTGAGACCATCAAGACAAGCTCCTTCAAGTGTTTCACTTGCGGCGGACGAGGCCACAAGTGCTATGAATGCACAAACAAGCGCACCACGATCCTCAATGACGATGGCACCTACGACTCCATGAGTGATGAGGAGATGGAAGCTCTTGAGCAAGTGGCCATGCACCGGCGCATGAACGAGGATGAAGATGATCAAGTCTTTTGTGATGAAGATACGAGCCCCGCTCTTGTTGTCTCCAAGGTCTTAACTCTTCAACATCAACAAGAAGAAGACCAAAGATGACATATCTTCCACACCAAGGCTGGCATCAATGGAAGGTCCGTCAAGGTCATCATCGATGGAGGTAGTTGTCACAACTTGGCAAGTGAAGAACTATGCTCCAAGCTTCAATTGGTCAAGAGGAAGCACCCGCACCTCTACAAGGTTCAATGGCTAAGTGACTCTGACACTATACAAGTTGAGCATACGGTCCAAGTCTCCTTCAAAATTGGTGCATATGAGGACACTTTGGAGTGTGATGTGGTCCCAATGACCGTTTGCCACCTCCTTCTTGGTCGACCATGGAAATTGACTGTGGTGTCATCCACAACAGGCGTACCAATCACTATAGCTTCAAGATGAAAGTGAAGGAATATGTGCTACGACCTATGTCTCCTAGTAAAGTGATAGCCGACAAGCAAGCCACCCATCATGGAGAGAAAAGTGAGAAAGTAATCCACCAAAAAGTGAGTGAGAGCCACAAGCCAAACTTGAGCGCCTCTTCACCTAGAGAGAAAAACCTCATACTATTTGCCACAAAAGTGAGATAAGAGAAGTGTGTGAGAACCCATCGAGTGTGATGCACTTTGTCCTTGTGTGCAAGGATGGAGAACCAAAAGCTAACACTTCTCACGAGCTACCTTTAGTGTTTCAATCTCTTTTGTAGGAATTTCAAGATGTTTTCCCCGATGAGCTATCTCCGGGTCTACCTCCTCTTCGAGGCATTGAGCATCGAATCGACCTCATCCCCGGAGCGCCACTTCCAAACAAAGCTCCATACCGTGTCAACCCCGAAGAAACTAAGGAGATTCAACGGCAAGTACAACAACTAATCGACAACGGTCATGTACGTGAAAGCTTAAGCCCTTGTGCCGTTCCCGTTATACTTGTGCCTAAGCCAGATGGAAGTTTCCACTTTTGTTCCGATTGCAGACCTATAAATGCTATTACCGTTCGCTATAGGCATCCCATTCTTTGCTTAGATGATATGCTTGATGAACTTAGTGGAGCCAACTTTTTCTCAAAAATTGATCTTAAAAGTGGCTATTATCAAATCCGCATTCAAGAGGGTGATGAATGGAAAACTTCTTTCAAAACCAAATTTGGCTTATATGAGTGGTTAGTTATGCCTATGGGTTTATCGGAGGCTCCCAAGATTTCGTATGCGTCTTATGCATTATGTGCTTCACCCTTATATTGGAGTCTTTGTTGTGGTTTACTTCGATGATATTCTTGTGTTTAGCAAAACCATGAAAGAGCATCTTAATCATGTTAGGGCTGTTTTGCAAACCCTTCGCAAGGAACGTCTTTATGCAAACTTGAAAAAATGCACATTTGGTGTTGACAAAGTGGTTTTCTTGGGTTTTGTTGTATCTTCCAAGGGTGTCCATGTTGATGAATCTAAAATTGAATCAATTAAAACTTGGCCCCAACCCGCAATTTGCAACAAGTGCGTAGTTTTCTTGGTCTTGAGGGTTTTTATCGTCGCTTTGTGAAAGATTTTAGCACTATTGCCGCTCCTTTGCATGCTTTGAGTAAGAAGAATGCTCCTTTTGTTTCGGATCTTTGCAACCCACCGCTTTTAATGAGCTCAAGTCCTTGCTTACTCATGCTCCGATTCTTGCTTTGCCCAACTTTGACAAAACTTTTGAGGTTCATTGTGATGCAAGTGGTACCGGAATTGGGGGAGTTTTGATGCAAGAAAAACGAGCCATTGCATATTTTAGTGAAAAACTCTCCGGTGCTCAACTTAACTATCCCATATATGACAAAGAATTGTATGCTTTAGTGCGTGTGCTACATGTTTGGGAACATTATCTTAGACCTCATGAGTTTGTCATCCATACTACAGGTTAAAAGGTCAAACTAAGTTGAACAAGTGTCATGCCAAATGGAGTGAATTTATTGAATCTTTCCCTATGTGATCAAGTAAATTAAGGGTAAGGAAAATGTAGTTGTGGATGCACTTTCACGCATATGCACGCTTGTCACTAAACTTGAGTTGAATGTTATTGGCTTTGAGCACATAAAAGACTTGTATGCTAATGATCCATCTTTTGCGACTCCTTATGCTAAATGTTTGACGATACATCTTGGGAACAATATTACATCAAGGATGGTTATCTTATGAGAGCTAACAAACTATGCATTCCCGAGTCTTCTCTTCGTTTGCTCCTTATGCAAGAGGCTCATGGAGGCGGACTCATGGGACATTTTGGACGCGACAAGGCATTCGCCACGCTCTCCAAGAACTACTTTTGGCCCAAGGATGTTCCGCGACGTATCACGCTTCACCACCCGATGCTCCACATGTCGCAAAGCTAAGTCTAAAGCTCAATCCCATGGTCTTTACATGCCTCTTCCTATTCCGTATCAACCTTGGGAAGACATTAGCATGGATTTTGTACTTGGTTTGCCTAGAACTCAAAATGGCAAGGATTCCGTGTTTGTTGTTGTGGACCGATTTTCTAAGATGGCACATTTCAACAAGATAGACGATGCTTCACACATTGCAAATCTCTTTTGTAGGGAAATCTTGCGTCTCCATGGAGTACCAAAGATAATCGTCTCCGACCGCGATGTTAAGTTCTTGAGTTACTTTTGGAAGACCCTATGCGCCAAACTCGGAATCAAGCTCTTGTTCTCATCCGCATACCATCCTCAAACCGACGGCCAAACGGAGGTGACAAACCGTACACTCTCCACTCTACTTCGCGTGTTGATCAAGAAGAGCATCAAGGAGTGGGAGGAGTGTCTACCCATCGCCGAGTACGCCTACAACCAAGGAAGACATTCGACAACCGGCAAGTCCCCCTTCAAGGTCGTCTACGGCTTCAACCCGTTGTCCCCATTGGACATTCTACCTCTTCCTCTACAAGAGTGCACTAACCTCGACGCAAGTGCCCGTGCAAGCTACATCAAGAAGATTCATGAAGATACAAGGCACACCATCGAGCGCCAAGTACAACGACTCGCGACCAAGCTCAACGTCAAGTGGCATCCCATGATATTCAACATTGGAGACCTCGTGTGGCTACACCTTCGCAAGGACCGCTTCCCCAACGAACGCAAGTCCAAGCTTCTCCCTCGAGCAGACGGACCCATCAAGGTGCTAGCACGCTACAACAACAACACTTACAAGATCGATCTCCCACGCGGAAAGTACAGCATGAGCGACATCTTCAACGTCTCCGATCTCTCCCCGTACCATGGTAATGAGGATTTCGATCCGAAGTCGAATCTTTCCCAAAGGGGGGGGGGAGATGATGCGGAGCATCCTTCGGTCATCCCCATGGACCTTCCATCGACTATCCAAGCTCCAAGTGGACCCATGACAAGAGCAAGAGCTCGTGCTATTCAATCCGAGGTGACATCGCTCCTACTTGAGTTCCCCTTTTCTTCCAGTGAGACATGGCTACTACCTAAGTCTGAGACGCTATGCTTGATCAGGTACAACGTTCAAGCCAAGGAGCCAGGAGCTGAAGAAGAAACGACAGGCGTCAACTCTCTGGATAGCCCGGAACCTCCGGCCACAGCCCGGAACTTCCGGCCCCCGAAACACCCGGCCTACCCGGAGCTTCCGGCCTCCGACGACATCGACCAGCCCGGGCGTGCCGACTCTCTGGTTAGCCCGGAACCCGTCTCGGACCTTCCGGCCCACCCGGACCTTCCGGCCCCCGGACGCCAGCCCAGCTCCACCCGCGCCAACTCTCTGGTTAAGCCGGACCCTGCCCGGACCCTCCGTCGCCCGGAACTTCCGGCCCTGCCTGCGCGCAGCCACTTGGGCCGAGGCCCGTGTACCCTTTCGCCCCGTAAACTATATATACTCTTCTCCTACCTACGGTTTAGGGTTAGCGTTTTGATAGCTCATCTTGAGATAGAGCATAGCTCATCCGTACCGGATCTACTCCACGTGAGGGACCGTGCCTCTTCGGAGAAGATCCATTCGGATTCAAGGCCTCCATCCGGAGAAGACAATCAAGGCCTCCTCGCGGAGAAGAACGGTTACTCTTGTATCTTCCCTTTGTTGATTTTGGATCATGTGTTACCTTGTGCTTTCGGTGATCTAGCCCTTGTGTGATCAATCACTTGTCGGTTGAGTGTTTCTCTCATTCCTCCCCGTGATTTCCCTTGTGTTCTTCCGCGCGTTCTTCGTGTTTCCCCGTAGGATCCACTCCAACGTGAAAGATCGGCCCCATAGGGTTCCGCCCTACATCAGGGTCCCTTTCGGTGAAGCAAGGCTTCGGGTCTACAAAAGCGCCCGCCGGATTGCTTGTGTGACGTGCTTCCTGCCGGGTCTCCTTTGACGTGAGTTGCGGTGCATCACCCCCGGTGTCGAGGGTACACGGTGACGTGTTCGTGTGTGAAAAATAGTCCAATCCCTTTTGTAGCAAAGGACAGGCTGGAACGGTCTCTTATAATAAGCAAAGCGTTCTTGAGGGCACATGTGAATTTCATTTAGTCCCTTTTATCATGTTGGTTTGATTCGCGTTCGCTACGTTGATAATTTGATATGTGGGTGGACTGGTGCTTGGGTGTTGTTCTTAATTGAACAAGCCTCCCACTTATGATTAACCCCCTTGCGAGCATCCACAACTATGAAAGAAGAATTAAGATAAAATTTTGAGCATAGCATTAAACATATGGATCCAATCAGCCCCTTACGAAATAGCGCATAAACTATGGTTTAAGCTTCTGTCACTCTAGCAACTCATCATCTAACAACTACTCCACAATGCATTCCCTTAGGCCCAAATATGGTGAAGTGTCATCTAGTCGACGTTCACATAACACCACTAAGGGAATCACAACATACATATCATCAAAATATCGAACGAATACCAAATTCACATGATTACTTACAACATGGCTTCTCCCGTGGCCTCAAGAACAAGGGCAACTACTCACAAATAATATCCATGCTCAAGATCGGAGGGATATTAAATAGCATAATGGATCTGAACATATAAAATTCCACGAAATAAACCATCTAGCATTAACTACAAGATGTAATTAACACTACTAGTCACCCACAGGTACCAATCTGAGGTTCCGGTACAAAGATTGAACACAAGAGATGAACTAGGGTTTTGAGAGGAGAGGGTGTGGTTGAAGATGTTTATGAAGATTGGCCTCCCAAAGATGAGAGGGTTGTTGGTGATGACGATTACTTTGATTTCCCCCTCCGAGAGGGAAGTTCTCCCAGTGGAATCGCTCCACCAAAGGGCAAAAGTGCTCCTACCCAAGTTCCGCCTCGAGACAGCCCCGCAAGTCCTCTCCTTATTTTTTTCTAGGTCAAAAGACCTTATGTGCCAGAAGATGGGCACCCTGGTGCCTTGTGGTCACCTAGGTGGCCCCTCTGGTTGTTCTTTTCTCCAATATTTATTATATATTCCAAAACAATTCTCCGTAAAATTTCAGCTCATTTGGAGATGTGCGGAATAGGTATCTCTGACATAGCTTTTTCAGGTCCAGAATTCCAGCTGCCGGTATTCTCCCTCTTTGTGTAAACCTTGCATATTATGAGAGAAAAGGCATTAGAATTACTCCACAAAGTGTTATAATGCATAAAAACACTATAAATAACAGTAGGAAAACATGATGCAAAATGGACGTATCAGTGGTGACCTGGTCTAGTGGCGCCACACACTGGTTTAGGTGTCATCCCCATGACAGGCGAGCTTGTGACTCACCCATGGTTAATCATGTATCTTCACCGCCCAGGCTTCCCGTTCGCAACGTGTCATGTTGGTTCTGATGAGGCAAAATTGACGTGCCACGCGTTGGGTGGCTTGGCCTGGATGCTTAGGGGTAAGTCAGCATAGTCGTTGTCGGGGTGCTCCATTCTTGGGTCTTGTCCTTAGATGCTTTAATGCTTCTGACCAGGGGGTCACTCATTGCCCGTGCGTAGTTGGTCCCATGAGCCAACTATTCATGGTACCGACACTCGCCTTTTTAATCGAGGTTTGTAACGATGGATCGAGCTAAGGAGCAAAACCAAGTATTATGTTTTCCTACTAGACTACTAGTAGTTCAATGGGATGTCGTGTCTTGTACTCCTCCATCGTGAGAGTGGAGAACCTCTCTTTCATAAATATTCTACTTCCTTTTGCTGACATATGGGGCATCTATCATCCGGGTCCACGTGCCATGCACCAAATAAGAGGGAAGAACAGCAAGGGGCGCACCCCGGTCATAGAGCCGCAGTAGTAATGAGCAATGAGGCGTCAAATCACAAAGTCGAACCTTTCCCACAGTATAAGTTGGACGGATGAAGCAATCATCATTTCACTCTTCACTGAATCCGCTTCTCCCATCTTCTTCAAGAAAACCACGTGCTGCTTCTGCCATTGTTCTGCCTCATGTGGGATGTGCATTGGCTTGGTACATCACTGACATGTGGGACCGCATGTTAGCAAACCGGCAGGCCAAGCTCCCTTGCCTACAGTGCGGCAAAATCACTGCCTTTTTACTAATCTCGATTTCTTTCTTTAGATTAATATTCGAGATTTTATAGATCGTACCAAGGAGCAAAACCAAGTGTTATGCTTTACAGTTCGAAACGAAATGGCAGCACGCTTACATCACACCTGTCGCATTTGCGTCGCAGCTCCACACAATTAGTCCTCACATGAAATGGCATCACACTTACAGCACGCCTTTCGCTGACATGTGGGACATCCAACATCGGTGTCCACGTGCCATGCACCAAATTACAGTTCAGAGCAGCGGGGGAGGCATTCGGTCATAGCGCCATAATACTAGTACATGAGCAATGAGGCATCAAATCACAAAACCCCACCTTTCCCGCGGTAAGGTGGGCAGAAGAAGCAACCATCATTTTTACTCTTCACTGAATTCGCTTCTCCCTCCTCTTGTTCAAGAAAATCACCAAGGGCGAATATTTTGTTTATCTATATCTATAGCACTCTATTGTGCATGAATTTCTAAACTTGGATTCATTAGTTTAGAGTGATCCAAACCGTTGGTCTGGAAGCTGGAGCTGCCATGAACCGCTCATCGAACCAAAACTCACTAGATCGAATGGCTAAAAAAGCCTGGATTCGCCACCTGCCTCCCCGCACATGGAGTCACTACTACTAAGAGCACCTACAATGTTCATTTTTGGCCGCCTCTAAACACTCTCTATCTCTCTTACTAGAGGAGGCCTCCATACATTGTTTGCTTGTCGCCTCTAAGAAAAATTTACTAGTGTCTCCTCTTAGCAAAGAGGCTACCTCTTTTGAATAGAATAAATGTGCGTCCCCACTTGTCAGACTTCTTTTTGCCACAAGCCCTGCAACTCATGTATGAGAAGCCTGCTAGGTTGAGGCTTTAAGCTAAACTTATAGGCAGACTGTGGGGTCCAGCTTAGAGGCAAGCCAGCCTCTAAGCACTGTGGATGCTCTAAAGCCACTAGACAGTTTGCGTGATGGGTTTTTGAATTCTGGTATTAGATAGTGTGTGCATGAGGGCCCATGTAGGACAGTCCCACCAAAGATTTTATATGCACGATATGACTCTAATGTTAGTTGTACAAACATCATCAATTCACTTTTTTTAGATTATCAATTCACTTCGTACTACACAGACATATATTAGACTTACACCAACTCAGAATTTGTTGTATCATAGTAATTCCTCTATACGGTGCCCCAATGCAATGTATTTATGTTTGGACTCTGGACTAGAGGATGTGCTCTGCACATAAATTCTCCATCTCTCCCAAGCGAAAGTGGAGAAATTACCTAAATCTATGCTACTGTGACGGTTGTGGCAACATGCCCGTCATTCTCCGAGCATGTGATGGCCACAAACCACAAAGTCCGCTGTCGTCTTTGTCAACGTCATTTTGTTCTGCTGCTTCTCTCCTACTTTTGTTGGATGGTCCATTTTTTGGTTCTCCAAATACATCATTGCAGTCGTTTTTGTCGCTAAAGAAAGGGAGAAACAAAGGGGTTGGAGATTTAAGGACAAATAGAAGAGGAAAAGGCAAAGTGGGAACATGGTCGTACATGTGCTTCGGTGTCAACTTAGGCGGATGCTCCTGTCGTCTGCATGCCACCTCAAAGATGAGAGAGTCCACTTTGTTTGGGATAAGTGGAGAAACCTATAGGCTTCGTCATCTCCTCTAGCTATGTTTGGGATAGGTGGAGAAATCTATAGGTTTGGATTTCTCCACCTCTCCCAAATGGAAGTAACAAATCCAGCCAAACCTATATATTTTGCATCAGAAAGGGAGAGACAAAGGGGTCATAGATTTTAAGGGAAAATAGAAGAGGAAAAGGCAACGTTTACATAGAGAGGAGATGCACAGAGAGGCTGGCCTACTTGTGAGGAGCTCCTCATTGACGCGGTCCTAAATAGCTCACTGTCCGCCAGCGTTGATGAGGACATCACTACCACAGTTACACCCATAACCCCTGCTGCTACATATACTAGACCAATTACTAGAACTCGCGCACGCCAATTGAATTACCAGGTACTTTAGTTTATTGGTAATGATTCTCATGTTCATGAGAATATGATGCTGCCTAAATTGGATACATTTGTTTTTCTTATGAATTGAGGGCCTATCATGGACAAGAGGGATGAATGTTGGAGTAGGATCGAGCCTATCATGGACAGGAAGGATGAACATTGAGTAGGATCGAGCATGGAGATGAAGGCACGTGCGAACAGAACAAGAACAGAGTTTCCAGTGGAGTTTTCAGCACTTTGAAGCCACCATGATGACAGACAAGGACATGGCCGAAATATATAAGATGTTCTTTCATAAATTTCATCCATAGCTTATTACAGGTGTTGCGCCACCTTGTTTTTTGGGTCAGGCCCATATAATTTCAAAATACACTTAATAGGTTGTTTTTAGTCTGTATTAATAGGGAAAACGACTTAGGACAGAATTTAGTCCCACATTACCAAGGGTAGACAAAATTCCCCTATGTCTCCCTATAAATACAGCCCTTAGGGCGTTGTTTAGTCTTGGATTTTGTTTAGATTAAAGTTCGGCATAGTGCAACACGCGTACTTTATTTGTGTCCAACGACCAAGCCAAGAGGTTTCGGAACCCCACTTTTAATAAAGATTTCCTCTTCAGTTCACAATATCCAAATTACAATCTCAGTTTCTTACTTGTTCTTAGTTTTCCTACGGGAAACACACCCTCATGGTTGGGTTGATCGTGCTCCGACGTGGTCAATGATCTCTCGGAGTTGGTTTAGCGGTTGTTAACACGCGGCGTCTTCGTACATTCATAGTCAGATCGTCAAAGTCTACTCCGTCAAAAACTATATTAATCATCTCCTCGAAAGATCGAGACCCTCGCCTCTATCAAGTGGTATCAGATTTCCATGTTGCTCGGTGAAATTTTTCCAATTTTCGTAGTCTAGATTAGATATGTTCTTCATACCTATAGTCCATGAAAAAGCCAAAAATTAATGTTAGATCATCCTATCTGAACCCATCTGGGCCTTTTTGCAAATTTTCTTTTCAGTGTTTTATTTTGTTGAATTTGTGATTGCTTCGTCATGTCGAGTTGTTGGTCGTCATGTCACTGCCGCACAAATGTTACCTCCGCTACCATACACCTCCACCACATATCTGTCGTCCCATAAAACCACCATATATCTGTCGTCGTTCCATAAAACCACCACATATTCGCTACCATAACACCATACATTTCTGATAAGAGAAGAAGCCAACCTTTCCATGGGCATCATACTTGCATTTGAAGTGGTCATCATACTCCACCACTCCATCTCGAAATACGGTTGAACACATGCCTCCCCATCCAGAAGTGTCGTCGAAAAAGCTTAGGACAGAATAGCGAGTCATTGATCTAGAAATAATAGTTGTAGAGTAGGCAATAGTTGTTTTCTTTATTACGATTCAACGCTGGAGCATGGCTTGGGATCGACCCCCTAAACATTGGCCGCTGCCTAGCAATATGCTCATTGACGACCAAAGTAGCTATCACAACATCACTCTAATCGTCGGTTGATTCTTCGAACAAAGATGAACATATGAAGTTATTTAGAAAAAACTACATATGAAGTTGTTTAGAAAAAACTCATCCGAGTTGTCTAGTGATGAAACAGTACATCAATGGATGGAGGCGGGCATGGACAAGTACATCAATGGATGGAGGCGGGCATGGACAAGTACATCAATGGATGGAGGCGGGCATGGACAAGTATCGGCCGAGTCGGGCAAACAGCCGAACTCCTTGCAGGAGGGTGGGTGGCCAGTCGTGATCGATGAATGGAGTCCACGGAGACAGAGGCAACAATGTTGTCGAACCCTGTGTCCTCCGACGATGACCTTAGAGGCAGTGGTGGGCTGTCATAGACCCTAGGATAGGCAGGCCATGGAAGAAGCGGTCAGAACGATGGCAGAAAGGACGTCGATGGAAGATGCGGTAGCAGGGGTGGGGCGATGGCGTAGAGGCCAAAAGTGGGATGGCGGAAGCGATGGCAATGGCAAAGAGGATGGAGTGCTAGTTGGTGGATGAATGGTCTATGTGCCATAGACGGGTCGGGCAGGCCAAGGGAAGGACACCGCGGGTGCACTGTTCACTTTCTGTAATATTACACTTGCATATGCAAACCTCCTATCAAACGCTTCAGTTTAACTTCAACTGGCGACAGGGAGTAACATACTATTGTCCTTTCAATTTCCACACAAGTGGATGCACATGCATTCATATTTCTTATTGTTGCTCACCTTCTCTGTGCAATAAATATCCAAACTAAAAACAGATTTGCTATTTCACATCTAGATGTAAAATAATTATCTCACATCTAAGTTATAAACCATAGGATACATTGTTCAAGATTCGTGTTTTTGTAATGCGTGCTCGCGCAGCGACGCGGTTGACCTGAGATTCGTACCGGATAGTGAGCGTTTCCTGCAGCCATGTACCTGGGCCATTTTGTCATTTTCACCTTTTGTCTGTTAGTTTGACTAGTATTTGTTCGCCGCAGCACTGCACTTATGAGTGCCTTTGTCTTTTACTTTTTTTTCTCTGCGGCTGTGTATAGGTACATTGTGTATACATCTCCTATGTTTTATTTTTTTCACAGCCCTTGACCCTCAGACGTTATTTGGCGTGGGCTGCGATCACAATTGTTTTTATTTTCTTTTTCTGTTTCTTTTTTCATTTATTTGTTTTAAATTTGTAAACTTTTAAAATTCATGTTTTTTATTTTTCTCTTTTTCATTTTTTCTTTTTTGAAATTCAAGAATTTTTTCCATCGTTGTTTGTTGAGTGTCCACCACCCAATAGAGGGGTCTTTTTTCTCTTTGTTCGAGTTGCAACTCTACCTTTAACATGCAACTGGGGCCGGCCTTTTTTTGTTTTTTTTGTCACGGTTGTAATCCTACCCTTGACTTGCGACTATGCTTCGATATTTTTTTTTGTATCAGTTGCAAGTTCACCATCGACTCGCAACTAGAGCCCGGAACTTTTTTTGTGTCAGATACAAGTTCGCCCTCGACTCGCAACTTAGTATCAATTTTTCTTTTTGTACTAGTTGCAAGTCCACCCATTGACTCGCAACTCGGGCCCAACCTTTTTTTTGTCTCAGTTGCAAGTTCGCCCTCGACTCGCAAGTGAGCCCAACATTTTTTGTCCTAATTGCAAGTCCACCCTCTACTCGCAGTTGGGGCGCGATATTTTTTTGTCCCACTTGCAAGTCCACCCATGACTCGCAGCTAGGCCCTCACTGAGGGAGTCCCGGATTAGGGGGTGTCCGGATAGCCGAACTATTACCGGTGGCCGGACTCCTGGACTATGAAGATACAAGATTGAAGACTTCGTCCCGTGTCCGGATGGGACTTTCCTTGGCGTGGAAGGCAAGCTTGGCAATACGGATATGTAGATCTCCTACCAATGTAACCGACTCTGTGTAACCCTAACCCTATCCGGTGTCTATATAAATCGGAGGGTTTTAGTCCGTAGGACGAACAACAATCATACCATAGGCTAGCTTCTAGGGTTTAGCCTCTCTGATCTTGTGGTAGGTCTACTCTTGTACTACTCATATCATCAATATTAATCAAGCAGGAGTAGGGTTTTACCTCCATCGAGAGGGCCCGAACCTAGGTAAATACATCGTGTCCCTTGTCTCCTGTTACCATCCGCCTAGGCATACGATTCGGGACCCCTACCGAGATCCGCCGGTTTTGACACCGACATTGGTGCTTTCATTGAGAGTTCCTACGTATGTCGTCGCCTTTAGGCCCGATGGCTCCTTCGATCATCAACAACGACGTGGTCCAGGTGAGATTTTTCTCCCGGACAGATCTTCAGATTCGGGCGGCTTTGCATCATGCGGGCAATTCGCTTGGCCGTCTGGAGCAGATCGAAGCTATGCCCCCTGGCCATCGTGTCAGATTTTGAAGTTTGAACTACACGGCCGACATCCGCGGAGACTTGATCTTCGACGGGTTCGAGCCACACCATGCGCGCGCCCGACCGTCTCGATGGGTATGATCTAGCTTTTCCGCCGGTCAGGTCACGGAGGCCGCACTGGCGTCCGCTCCGACCCCTTAGTTCGGAGCCGATTTCTCCGATCGAGGACGAGTGGTTGGACACCGCCTGGGCTACGATATCTCACGGCGATTGAGCCGAACACCGTCCCTCGTCTTTGCGAGCCTGCGTGACTCCAGGTGCCGGACTCTCTCCGGACTCCGAACCTCCGCGCCCCACCCGGTCGAATCCAAGGCCAAGGCGCGGTTATGGAGTTCACCGCCGCAGACATCTTCCAAAGACTCGCCCCTTGGCGACATTCGAAATCATTAAAGTCTCTCTCTTTGTCGAGAGCCCTGGCGGACTATGGTCGGGAAGGTTGGGATGCGGAAGACGAAGAAATTCGACGCCCACCCACCACCCACTTCAGAGCCACCGTCAAAAGTTTAAACGACGTGCTCAATTTCGACTCCGAAGACATCGACGGCATGGACGACGATGTAGGAGATAACCACGAACCAGCACCTATAGGATACCGGACGGCCACCTCATCTCACGATGTATACATGGTGGATACTCCTAAAGGAAGTGGCAACGAGGAACAACGGGACGCTATGAAGGATAAATCCCTCGAAAAGCTGTCAAACGGGCAATGTAAACGCCGCACCTCGTCCCGCCTCGACAAAAACGACAGCCACATGCACCCAGCCATCAAGGTGTCGAATCGGTGGACGCATTTAACACGCCACCGAACAACAGTCCGAACAGGACAACTTGGATAAACAACCCAGCCCGGCAAAGATAATATGGGGACGATCTCACCGGACAAGTCGTTGGAGCAGAAGAACCTCCACAAAAGGCTCGTTGCCATCGCTGTAGCCCTGAAAAAAGCGAAGCGGAAGCTCAAAACAGCGGAAGATGCACTCGTAATCAGATGGAGCAAGGTACTCAACACCGCAGACAAATACGGCGACAATCGCCAAACAAAGAGCTACCCAAAGCGCAAACTATCGCCCGAATTCGATGAGGAGGCCTTAGAGCCCGCAATCAAAAAAGCAAAAGGCCGCCCGGTCGGATAGGCGACCACATAACAACAATAGAGCGGCAAGAGGCGCCGCACATAATCCGCACGCGCGATCCGCAGCAAAAGGATGGCCCGATTAGGTCCATCTACGGGCCAAGAGAGCAAGCTCCAAAGAAACAAAGTACAACACGTCAAGTGTCCGAACATCACGGCATACCCAAATATTGTATGCGCGCGCACCCTCTATGTTTCACCGATGAGGTGCTGGATCATGAATTCCCAGCCGGATTCAAACCCGTAAACATAGAGGCATACGATGGAACTACATGACCACAGAGTGCGGATTGAGGATTACATCCTCCACATACACATGGCAAGAGGAGATGATCTCCACGCCATAAAATACCTACCCTCAAGCTCAAAGGGCCAGCCCGGCATTGGCTTAAAAGCCTCCCGAAAACACCATTGGTAGTTGGGAAGAGCTTGAGGATGCTTTTCGGGCCAATTTCCGGGCACCTATGTCCGAGCCTCCGGACGCCTTGTGAGCGATTTAAGTCACATAACCCAACAGCCCGGTGAGTCAGCCCGAAAATTCGGAACAGGTTCCTCACCTAAACGAACCAAGTAGTCGATCGTCCGGACGCCGAAGCCTTAGAAGCTTTTAAACATAACGTCCGAGACGAATGGCTCGCCAGACACCTTGGCCAGGAAAAACCAAGAACAATGGCCGCACTAACAAGCCTCATGACCCGCTTTTCGCGTGGGAGAGGATAGTTGGCTAGCAAGATGCGCATACAAGCGACCCAAGTACATCCGAAAGTCCCGGAGATGGAACGGGAAACCACGACGCAGCAAGGACCAGCGCCGGATTAAGGGAACAGTCCAAAGAGTTCGGCAACAACGCCGGATTCAAAAGCTCACGGCGAACAACAAAAACTGCCCCTTAAGGATAACAAATGATGAGATATCCAACTTAAACAAAATCACAGACAGGATATGTCAAATCCACAGATACTCGGAAGCTCGCAAACCATACCCACAGAGATTGCTGGGTCTTCAAGCAGTCCGTGAGACTCAACGCCGAACACAAGGGCTCGACGCACCAAGCAAAAGACGATGACGAACCCCACAAGCAGAGCACCGAAACCAAAAGAATTTCCCACAAGAGGTCAAAACAAGAACTTACTTCAAGTAACAAAGGGAAAATAGAGCGGCGCCCATTGAATTACAGCGCTACCGCAGTCTACCCCAAATGGAGTCCCAACATTGGTTGTCAAAACCAATCACTTTCGACCATCAAGACTACTCAAAGTATCCGAACGCAGGATGGACTGCCTTGATACTAGAACCTATAACCGACGGTCTTCAATTTACGCAAGTCCTAATGGACAACGGCAGTGATTTAAACCTGCTATATCAGGACACAATCCGCAACATGGAGATAGACCCAAACAGGATTAGCCATAGCAACACTTCCTTGCAAGGAATCACGCCAGGCATTTACGCCCATCGTACGGGCTCCCTACTACTGGAAGTTATGTTCCGCTCACCCGACAACTTCCGTCGCGAAAAGTTGGTCTTCACATCGCCCCATTCAGAAGTAGCCATCAAGCACTACTGGGACGCGAAGCTTTCGCCCGCTTTAACGCAATACCGCACTATGCATCTCTCAAACTTAAAATGCCCGGTCCACGAGGCATCATTTCATTAAGGGGAAGCTGTGCGCATCCTTTAAGGAAAGAATGTGCGACTGCCTTAACAGCCTCACAATAATAGGGCCTTATCGGGCCAAAAGCATCTAAAGCAGGTCGTTCGGACCCCGTGCACACGGTTAGGGCGAGTCCGGCATAAATAAACATAATGCTCACTAGCCGCGTACCCCCCTTACAAGGGGCTCCATGCATGTACACAAAGAGACAATAAAGCTCAATTTTATTCATTTTTGAATCGTACTATGATTATTTCCAATTACATTTCCGCACGATATTTTTCATACTAAGTTCTCCTTTTTCACAGATGAACACCGTGCTACACCCGTCCGAGATACGGCCAACGGAGACACAGCGCAGACGTGCAGAGGGACCCGTTATAAGGATTCTTTTCAGATTAAGACCCTGCGTAAACCTTTTTTCTTGTCTCTTGTTGATATACATCCCCGGTTTCTCGCTATAACCGAGGAGGAGGCTGGCGTTTGGCATCGGCGCGTCGGAATTTTTTTGCGTGCACTGACACCAGGGGCTTAGGGCATTGTTCTGCCCGCTTTCATAAAGACCGAATACCTTAGGGAGTGTTCGGCGTCTCGAGTTAGGCCTTATATGCATCAGCTCCGAATCATGTCTTTGGTCAAATGTTGGGTTTGCTCGGCTCCTGTGTTTTGCTGCCTTACGCCTGCTTTCATCGGCTAACGCGGCACCGGAGAACTACTCATGACAGCCTTGCCCGCCTGGTGAGCACCTCGAGAGAAAGCCGAAAACTGATCATGATGTAGCGTGAGACCGGGTCAACCACTCGATGACCCACAGGAATGTTTAGAATTCCTCGCATAGACGAAGGACCGCTTTCGGTCAGTACATATGCACCCGCATTCGGGAGAGTGCGGTGCCCCAAGGGGCTATATCGTAGCCCCACCTTCAAACCCCTATGGCTAAGTGAAAGTGATAAAGCATTATAGTCCGGTTGCCTAGTTTGCTACGCTATCACCTCCTCTACAGGACCAAGACGTTGGGTTAAGTGTGAAAATGCGCCTTTTGCAAACACCCCCGCACTATGTGCGTGGGGGCTGCCAAGGACGCCATCTTTCTGTTATATACACATATACATTAACGGGCCGACAGAGGTAGTTTTCTACTTGAAGGCACAAGTATAAAAAGCTCTTATATTAAATCGAAACGATGTTTCATAAAATTACACATGTCATTCAAACATAACATCCTTCGAAAGCACTTTGCGTCTCAATTAAACGAAGCGCCTGCAGACTTCCTCAAAATAGTGCTCGGCGGTACTGGCTTCGGTCCGAATCCCGGATGCAACGTCGGTGGCCTTCATCTCCGCCAAGATGTCTTGACACGGGCAAGAGCCATCCGCGCACCCTCAATACACGCCGACCACTTCATTGCATTGATACGCTGTACCGCACTAAGGAACTGCCTGCACTAAGCCAAAATAACTCTTGGTGGGGTTCGCTGGCCACAAATGAGTCACAACATGCTTCATGGCAAGTCCGGATAATCGATTCAGTTCGCCCATTCGCCAACCGATCGGCAGCCGGAAGAGGACGCTTCGGACTATGGAATTGCGACCAAAATAGCCCTTCCCTTCGTGCCCTTCCGCCTCGGAAGTGCTCAATCGCGTCCGCAGCGCTCACCGCTAAGTCCAGATAAGCATCCTCCGAACTCCACAGCTTATCCAACTGAGCATACTTCGGATCCGTATATCTCCTCCGCAGCAGAAAAGGCTTTCCAGCCGCAATTTCTTCGGCCTGACGTAGCTCCTCTTTCATAGCTCTCTTCGCAGAGCGAACATCCTTAACCCGGCGGTGGCCTTGTTCAGCCCTCTTGTTCCGCTTTTGTCGCTCTTTTTCAAGAACCCCATAGCGGTCGGTAGCATTCTTCAACTTCTGGCCATTTCGCCATCTCCTCTTTTGCTTCGGCGTTGAGCAGCCCGTTGACCTTTGACTCTTGACGCCTTTAGAGCAGCCGCATTACTATTTCGGGCTTGCTCTTTAGCTCGGGCGAGTTCCTCCCGCAGCCTTTCCACGGCAGCAGCGCCATCTGCATCAAAGCATACAAATAATAAGGCATGGGCGTCAAGCTCCCTTACCAGGTGCCCGCGGGTCGCGGAGGAGTCGCATACCTTGTGACTCGTCAAACCGTTTATTGACCAGCGCGATGTCCGCATCAGCCTCGTCAAGACGCCGCTCTAGTTCGGCAAATTAAATCGGTCCGCTAGCCACGGACACCCCGCCACCTATATAGGAAGGGCAATATGTTAGTATCGAGATTATGATCCTCGACGCTGTCGGGCTTTTGACATCATACCGAGTCTCGGGGGCTACTATCTATACAGGGCGCATTCTATATGCATAACTGTCAGAAGGTACATCATCTTTTTTCTCGTACCTCAAACCCCGTCAGTAAACTTCTAGTGGCTTCGTGCAATCCGGCTCTCGTGGATGCAATTCTTTCAATCACCGTAGCCATTAGTGCACGATGATCTTCTCGAGATAGACACTCGCCCAAGCAGGTCCTTCAGCTCCTCCGACTGCAGGCGCCCGGCTTGGCGCTGGACCTTCCGGCTCCGCTTTGACTCGGGAAACCCTCCGTGGCGACACCTCGTGGTCCCCGCTTCACATGAAGGCGCGATAGGTGGAGGCGTTTGGCTCTCCATCATTTCGGACGAAAATCCCGAAGATGAGCTCTGCTGAGAAGGGCTGAGATCCGAACTACAAGGTACAATTTCGGTTATCTTCGTAAATAAACACAGGATATCCTTTATTCACAAGACCCCTTCTTTTACTTACTTACGGCTCGTTGGAGGGCTGATCCCCTTGGGAAATAGTGCGGTGGGTATTTCCCGGCCTTGAACTGTCTGTCGAAGATTTCTTTCCCGCTTTGAGGCCTTGGCTTCCGGGTCTTAGGTGGCGGTCGTCTTCTCACCACTGATGGTTGGATCCTCGATTCCTAATTCCTTGAATACCTCCTTCATGGAGGCAGCTTGCTTCCCGGCTCCCCTTCGCCTTCTTCAAAAGGCGTGACCTTCAACATCTTGGTCAAAGATAGGGTCCAGTGTGGTCTCTGGAGGGAGCCGGACACCTTATCAACTTTGCCTTGGCTATCCACTCCTGTTCAAGAAACGGCTCCCTTAAAGGGCCTATATATGATAAATGAATGAACAAATTCTGTCCGTTACAGGTGACTACTTACTTGAGTATCAGGCGATTGCAGCTTAGTCCTGCGTCCTCAGTCAAGTCCGGACACTTCTCTTGTGATCCGAAAAACAGTTTATACATCTCCACGGGCGTTGCGCCCATAAAATGTTGGAGAACTCATGGTCCCTCCGGATTGAACTCCCACAGACGGAGGGGGCGACGTTTGCAGGGCGGAAGGCGCCGAATTAGCATAACCTGCGCCGCCACGACCAGATTGAACTCTCTTTCCTGGAGATCTCGGATATGGCCCTGCAACAGAGGAACGTCCTTGGGCGACCCCAGTCGAGCCCCTGGCTAACCCATGATGCCGGCCCATGGTGGACCTGAGCGGAAGGCGGTGGCGCCACCATTTGGTGCCCACAGGGCGGCGATATAGAACCACTCCCGTTGCCACAAACCAAGCTCCTCTTGAAAAGAGCCTTCGGCCACTTGAGCATCAAGACACTTGCTTATGACTGCCCCTCAAGACTCGCTTTCGTTGCCCCTCGATCATCCTCGGCTCCACCTTGAAGGTCTTGAGCCACAATCCAAAGTGAGGGGTAACATGGAGGAAGGCTTCACATACGACAATGAATGACGAGATGTGGAGGATGGACTCCGGATTCAAGTCATGGAATTCCAGCCCATAATAAAACATGAGCCCCCGCACAAAGGGGTCCATAGGGAAACCTAAACCCGAAGAAAGTGGGATCTGAACACCACACTCTCGCCGGGCTCGGGAGTAGGAACGACCTGCCTCGAGCAGGCAACCTATGCGAAATTTCGCCCGGTTAGATACTGGCGTCTCTCAGCCTAGCACGTCTTCTTTCGTGATTTGAGGAAGGCATCCACCGGCCTCGCAGGTCGGAGCCGGACATCCTCGGAGGTCCGAAGCGCCTAAATCTGAAGCTTTGGGTGTTGGAACTCGAAGCGAGGGGCGGATTCGATTGAGATTGAAAGAAAGGAGCGGGCCTTGGTCTCATTATAAAGAGGTTGAATACCAAGAGCCCTCCCCGTGGCCGATTGGGACTCGCCTTCGATAGAGGAGGCATGCCAACGGGCACGGTTGGGTTACCCACGTCCGTATTGATGAGAATCCCGGAATAAGGGGGACACGATCTCTGCCTTGACAAGACGTGCCAAGGAAACTGCCTTGCTAACGCTTGAGGCGGTACATTAAAATGATTCGAATAAAGACTTGGTCGTGGCGTGATGGCACGCCGGAATCGTCAATGATTGATTTTGTGTAGATATTATTCTCTCTACGGTGTTGTGTGGAAATTATTTTGCAGAGCGGACACCATCCTTGTGTTCAAAATCTTCTATGAAGTATTCGAGGAGGAACCCGCCTTGCAATGCCGAAGACAATATATGCGTCGGACTCGTCGTCATTGAAGCCTGGTTCGAGAGCTCTTGAGGAGTCCGGATTAGGGGGTGTCCGGATAAGCCCGAACTATTACCGTGGCGGACTCACGGACTATGAAGATACAAGATTGAAGACTTCGTCCCGTGTCCGGATGGGACTTTCCTTGGCGTGGAAGGCAAGCTTGGCAATACGGATATGTAGATCTCCTACCAATGTAACCGACTACTGTAACCCTAACCCTATCAAGTGTCTATATAAACCGGAGGGTTTTAGTCCGTGGGGCGAACAACAATCATATCATAGGCTAGCTTCTAGGGTTTAGCCTCTCTCGATCTCGTGGTAGATCTACTCTTGTACTACTCATATCATCAATATTAATCAAGCGGGAGTAGGGTTTTACCTCCATCGAGAGGGCTCGAACCTGGGTAAAAACATTGTATCCCTTGTCTCCTGTTACCATCCGCCTAGACGCACAGTTCGGGACCCCCTACCCGAGATCCGCCGGTTTTGACACCGACACCCGCCCTTTTATTTTGTCCCTGTTGCAAGCCCATCCTCGACTCGCAATTGTGCCTAACATTTTGTGTCCTAGTTGCATGTCCACCCTCAACTCGCAACTGAGCCTAACATGTTTTTTATTAGTTGCAAGTTCACCCTCGACTCGCAACTGGGGTGCGATCTTTTTTTGTCCGAGTTGCAAGTCCACCCTTTACTCGCAGCTTGGCCCCGCCCTTTTTTGTCCCAGTTGCAAGTCCACCCTCGACTCGCAACTGAGCCCAACAGTTTGTGTCCTAGTTGCAGGTCCACCCTTGATTTGCAACTGGGGCACGATTTTTCTTGCCCCGGTTGCAAGTCCACCCTTGACTCGCGGCTGTGTCTCGACCTTTTTTTGTCCCAGTTGTAAGTCCATCATCGACTCGGAACTGGGGCCTAATCTTTCTTTTTTAGTTGAAAGTCCACACTCGACTCGCAACTGGGCCCGGCCTTTTTTTGTCCTAGTTGCAATCCCACCCACAACCCACAAGTAAAGATCGACCTTCTTTTTGTCCCAGTTACAAGTCCATCATCAACTCGCAACTCCATCCTGAATTTTTGTGGCTGAATTGTAAGTCAACTCTCGACTCATAACTTAGGGTCCGATCTTTTTTTGTCTGAGTAGCGACATAATGAGCGCGTTACTTTTTCATGTGTGACTAACAAAAAAACAACAAGAAAATTTGTTCTTGAAGAAATTGTTTGAATACCAAAATGTGTTCATATTTTTCAGAAAATGATCAGAATTACAAAGTTTATTCACATTAAGTGTCAAAAAAAACAAAGTTTATTCACATTACACCTTTTTTAATTTGAAAATTGTTTGTGTTTTCAAAAATATTCGGCATTCAAAATTGTTTATAATTTGCAAAGATGGTTTCAGAAAATATCAAGAATGTCTTCTAATCTCACCCTGTACTAAAGTTTCCCGCTTCCTAAGAGCATCTCCGTCAGCCTCTAACACCCCCCGCCACTTTTTTTCGCACCGCACCGTAACGCCTGGGCCGCGCCCAGACGCCAAAATCCACTGGTTCGGCCCATTTTGGGCCCGCGATCCCAGCGAACCCGCGACTGGGGCGCTCAGGCTCGGCAAGGGAAAAGCGCGGTGGCCCACACCGTCAGCGAAAAGTCAAGTTTTTCTTCCCAGACTCGCCTCCACCCGCTTCTACCGCCACTAGTCAGATCTGGCGTCATTCACCGCCCTTCACCGCTAGATAGCCAATCCTCACGAAAAAGAGCGAGAGGTTCACGAGGCGCCCTCCACCAAAGAATGGGCATTTTTGTCGCTGCTTCCGGCCGCGGAGGGTAGTTTAGCGGCGGGTACGCTACCACCGGGCGCAGGTGTTCGGCGATTTGCACCTCGGCGATGGACTCGGACGACGAGGAAGCGCCGCTCGCCGCCGGAGGAGGAAGCCGAGGCCGACGTCCGGGAAGATGAGCATCTCATGGTGCTCGCCGCCCTCGCCGATTCTTTGGCGAAAGCAATGAAAAGCCATGGCGAGGTGGCTCGGCACCGGGCGGATGAAAGCAAAAAGAACCGCATCGTCTCGAAGGCTCTGCATTCTACTCCGACTACTTCGTCGATGCTCCACTTCACGGCGACAAAACATTTCAAGGCCGTTATCGGATCACCAAAGCTCTTCCTCGTGATTGTGAATTCCATCCGGAGTTCGACAAATTACTTCAAGTGCAAGATGGATTGCACCGGCAAACTTGGATTCACCTCGATCCAGAAGTGCACGACAGCAATGAGGATGCTTGCATACGGAGCTCTCGGTGATTCACTCGACGACTATGAGCGCATGGCCGAGTCTACCACCATTGAGTGTTTCTACAAGTTACGTTGGGCGTTGGTGGCGATGTTTGGACCGCAATACTTGAGAACACCAAATGCGGAAGACACTTTCGGATCCTAGCACAGAATGCAGCAAGAGGATTTCCTGGGATGCTTGGAAGCATCGACTGCATGCATTGGAAATGAAAGAACTGCCCATTTGCTTGGCAGGGGATGTACAAAGGCGGTTGCAGTGTGGTACTTGAGGCGGCAGGACCTCTGGATTTGGCACTCCTTCTTTGGTATGCCAGGAACTCATAATGAGATCAACGTGCTGCAGTGCTCCCCTGTCTTTGCCAAGCTTATTGAAGGTCATTCTCCTCCGATGAACTTCGAGGTCAATGGGCGGCACTACAACAAGGGGTACTACGTAGCTGATGGCATCTATCCGAGATGGTCTACATTTGTGAAGACTATCTCAAACGCCGTGTCTGTGGAGGCAAGAAGTCCCACTTTGCCAAGGTGCAAGAGGCTTGCCGGAAGGATGTCGAGCGGGCATTTAGTGTGCTCCAATCTTGATTTGTTGTTGTCCAAGTACCTCGCTTTCGCACTGGTCGAAAGATCAAATGCGGAGATCATGACTTGTCAGGTCATCTTGCACAACATGATCATCGAGAGCGAGCAAGAAGAGCCGGTGTTTGACACCAACCATACTACAGTGCAGGTCCTCTAGCCGGTTGGTCACCACCACCAAGCAACTCCGGATCTACCTCGATATCGTCAGGAGATCCGAGACCCACATGTGCATCATCAACTGCAGCAGGATCTGGTGTAGCACCTATGAAGGCTCAAGGGCCACGTCGGGCGCGACAAGTGATGAAATATGAGTTTTTTATTTGTTGAACTATAATTTGTATTGAACTATTTGTTGTTGCACTATTTTGTTAAACTATTTGATTTTCTATGATGAACTATGTGATAAAGAAATACTTATGTTGATAATTGAACGCCGAACCATGCCAAATATGGGCATATTCTCACCCATATGGGCCCTTTATTCATTGAAAATGCGCAAAAAACTGGGCCAATATGGTCGCCTGGGGCCGACAGCTAGATGCCCAACCGCCTCAGCGCCGATTGTATCGCCAGCTCGCCCCGAGGGGGCGATCTTTATGCCTGGGGGGATGGCAACGGCTGGAGATGCTCTAATCAACACTAGCTATTCGTTGTAGTGGCAGGAGGTGGTGTTCCCTACTGCTGGTGTCGTGAGTTCGATATGTGGTGTTGTTATTTTTTTCACGCTCAAGTCAGCCGGCCCAGTCGCATGACAACGGCTATGCAACTCGCCAGATAAAAAAAGAAGAGAACGACATAATGTGGACATGCGCTGATTTGTGTTTTATGTCACAATTTAGATGTGAGATAGTATCTCACATCTAGATGAGATATAGTCACACCCAACTAAAAATCCCATCTTTTCTTCACCCGGAACACTACAGTTGAATTCCGTATATTGCTCTGAGGGACTTTATCATGAGTTGGACTTTTGTCTTCAGGGGGCCTCCTTTGTCTTGCCGCCTGCGTCGCCAACCTGCATTACATGGTGCAAATCTATATGAATCCAACAAAAATATATAGCAAAAAAAAATAACTTAACTCCTATGATGAGCTAAATTAAGCTGCCTAGTTATTGTTGTCGGTTGTCACTAAATCCTTACCCAAACAGATGCCCAGCCAAGCCTTTCGTCCGACCCATAACCTGCTTTCCATTTGACATGCTTACTGGCCTTCTGTTTATAGACAGCACTCCAGTAGTTCGTGTCACAATGGTACCGGTAACTGAAGATGACAAGTATCGTTAAGCAATGGACGTAACATATAAACAGGGTGCTTCAAGCTCCCTGTGCATTGGAACGCAGAGCAAGGTCACAAGTGCATCGCTCAAAACAGTCTCACAGATCCAGGAGGCAAATCATATGATGTTTCTTTTCTAAGCCTAGATCAGCTACTCTACATCAACCTGTAGAGCTACTGGATTCCAACAAAAAGATGGAAATCATTCACACCATTTTTATTTACCTGAACTTGTCTGAAGGAGTTAACTGGCGTTTAAATGCAAATGATAGTGAATTTGATGGTAAAGTGAGGCTGGGAATAAATGATAGCTCATCATCCTACAAAATTGAACAAATGATCCATTACAAGCAACATGACGGAGCAAATATTCATTAAACCAGGCCAGCTTAGGGATGTTTACCTTATAGCGATACTTGATATTCATCATATTATCATTGTACAATGCAGTGCAAACTCCATTCAGAATATGAGACTTCACTATACCATTTACTGACAAAATTTTCTCACCCTCATCCAACTTCTTCTCCTTAACTGAAACTTCCCCGTTAGGAAACAAGAAGGTTGCTCTTGGCTACACACAAAAGATATCTATTATCATGGTATCTAAGTAATAAACTCAATTAGCACACTAAAAAGGGTTGCAACGTTCACATGGTCATTAGTACCAAGGATTTGACAGCTTCTGAAAAAATTGTCAACACAAGAAAGGAATGACAGCATACATATAGGAAGATCTTTGTGATTGCATAACACTAGCTGTCTTCAGCTAAAAAAATATTCCTCTGGAATACAAAATACTGACCAATCCATCAGGAGGAACCAGCGATGATAACTCAATTTTGCATGGTGAATCTCCCAAATTAGTAGTTACTGCCACTTCTCCTTGTCCCTCCTAAGAAATAAAATGATGTCACCTATCTTATATGATATATGATGTACACTGTAGAACAACAAAATATAAGATTAGCATAACATTTTCTAACGTTGGGTAAGCCTTCCATTAGATTTAGAAGAACAAAGGAATATACTGACCATGCGCTAATCATTACTCATATTTCATTTAGAGCAAATAGAAGTGGCAATCAAGTATAAAACTATAAGCTGAATGCCAACTTTAGAATACTGGGTGATGTTATATAATGTAGAAACCACATCCCAATTTTGGATGGGTACTGCTACTATCTGAGAAATGTCAGACAAAAACAATAGTTATTTTAGCCGGCATATTGGATGGTATGTATATTAATCATCAGATGCTATGGCAGAGAACCAAATCAGGAACAAGCTGCATGTTATTCTCATTGTTCAGGGATATCTGTACCACTGGTCAAGCCCATAAATCCAACTTCCAACAAATTACCTATTGTTCACAAAGGAAACATGGTATTTTTTTCTCAAAGATGCATGAGAACTGTGTATCATTGCATTAAGGATAAAATATATATTTACTAGGAAGACCCGACACACACCATTCAACCCAAAACTACAACGGGAAAAACATGCACCTGCAACAAAACCAACGACCGAATAACCCCAAAAAGCGACCATTAGGTCTTAGGTGGCAGCAGCAAAAAATGATTGTGCTTTGGTTTTCATAGGACACGACAAGACTACACAATGATTGTGCTTTTCAAACAACCAAAATATCGCTGGATATGATACCTTTTGTTTTAGAACAACTAGGAAAATGGCCCGTGCGTTGCAACGGGATTGAAATTCATCAGTCCAGTACTTCGAATCCAATGACTAATGTTTCTTTAAAAAACAATAAGTATGTATTGTCAAATATCCCTAAAATGAAGTACTTTCCAGTAGACCATCTTTTAAATGTATGCATTGTTCATCTGCAAAAGAAATGTATGTGTTATTCTTTTTTTTAGAGAAATACTCCAGAACGAGGGATAATAAACCGGCTACAAGCTTTCAAAAAATAAAAACCCGGCTACATTCCAACTGCCAATATGCCCAGCCTGTAATCTCATTTTAATTTTAATTAGAGCTAAGAGCCAACCACCATTCCTTTGATTATACATGCTCTAGGAATCTCTTTTAATTAGAAGGCGTGGGGTGCATAGACTCCCTTCCTTATCTTGAAGGCTTTCCCTTTCTTTTTTTCCTGTCGCAAGGATCGAATTTCTTTCCTTCCTTATTTCTTCAGAAATCCCTTTTAATTAGAAAAGGCGTGGTCTCCTTTTCTTCCTTAATTTTCTCTGTCATGTTGAGGTTTATATAGAAGGTGTGGACAGAGCGCTCCTTCCTTATATTTCTGTCACAAGGACTCAATTTCTTTCCTTCCTTAGTCTTTACACGTATGTTCAAATCCCCTCTTATTTCCTTCCGTACTTAATATCATTTCATTCCTTATTTCTTTGCATATTGATTGAAATCCTCTTATTTCTTTGTCACATCTGAAAGTGAGCGAGAATTTAATGAAGGCGGGCCAGGGGGACTATTTGAGAGTTAAAACAACTTTTTTCTAAACAAAACATTGAGCCGGTTCAGTTGTCTGCAACAATTGATATGTGATGGGACGGTCATGTGTTCAATTCCTCACACTGGCAATAATTTTTGCCTGGTCTTATATGCGCCGGCTTGATCAGGCCACAACGCTTTTTTTTGCCTCCGCTTGTTTGGCCCGACTTTGCTTCTTTAAGATCATTATTGGCAAGACGCAACTATTTATTAAAAGCGAGAATCCTTTAATGTAACAAAAGTGAGCGCTTAGCTCAGCTGGTTGCCCCCTTTGGGGTGCGAAACTGGAGGATGCGTGTTTGAATCTCAACATGACCAATAATATTTCTGGCCGAACTGTTTTTTTACAATATAAAACATAGGACTGCGGGTTAAATATCAAAAAGGTCAGGTGCCTTTTTTCAAAATAGCACGACGGACTAAGAATACCTATTTGCTTTATTATTAGGTAAAGATAGGGAAAGATCCCAATGGACATAAGTTCCAGGAGGAGCAGAAATAGTCACAAGCCATGAACAAGCCTCAACAACTAAAAGGAGAAAAATAGGTAGCATATACTGAGTTGTTTCTTTTCTACAATAGAAAGAATATCTCATTTTACAGTAGAATGTACAAACAAGTGTTAATTACTACATAGTATGCAAACATAGCTAATGGGGATTCCCTAGCAAAATTCAGGTACATAATTAAGGCTCGATTTCATCAGTGCACATTTCTATGCCAAATAAACTGAAATAATCAGGTCATTATGTCAATAAAAACGAAAGATTTTTATATGCACACATGCTCGAATTTTGTATGCACACCAAGAGGCTTGCCCGTTTTGTGCCAAGGAGGAGAGCATAAATCACATCCTACTGGACTGTGTTCTTGCGAGGGAGATCTGCACCAGTGTTTGCCTAGCTCTCAACAAACCGGATTGGGTCCTCCCGAGGGGATCAAGATTGGCGGAGTGGTGCACTAACAAGCTTGGGGCTGGCCTAGGCAAGAAAGACGTCTGGTGATCTTCCTTCTAGTAATGTGGAAGTTATGGAAGCACCACAATGCCATTGTGTTCGATGGAACTTCACCATCACTGTCACATGTAGTTCATATAATAGAGGTTGAAGGTAGAACATGGAAGCAAGCGTTAAGGGAGATGTGGAAGCCTTGTTTGGGGCTTTGGTGAGGTGGGCTAGCGTAAGAAATTAGATTCGAGTAGGAGGGCGGAGTCGGTGTTCATGTAATATGCAATCACCAATGTGGAGGGGCTCTTTACGACTTTACCCCATCCTCTTCTTTAATATATAGCCCTGCTCAAGAATTCGTCCAATTAACCTGTCAAGTTGCCGATTAATCCCTAATTGTAGGGTCACCGAGTAGCCGATAAAATGATAAATTGTCCGATTAATTGATTAACTGGCCGATTAAATTGCCGATTAGTTTATTAATCCCCTACATGCCAGCCGACCGAGCAGCTACCAATTAACGATTTTCTAAACAATGATATATAGTACGGCACACTCGCGCGTATTCAAGGAAAAAGGAATCATTTCATGATCAAACGCAGGTCCGATATGTGACAAGTATGTGACTTTAGAAAAACCTTTGGGGGTTGACCTATAAATACGATGAAATAGATAGAGTTGCTCATCAAGTTGCATTTGCCATAATTAATTCATCCAGGTGAACTAGAGACAAACCTTGGAATCGAAAGGTTTTAGACTTATTAGAACTAAAACCGAGTACATGAAGTGCGGTTTCAGTACTACTAGGCATGAGGAGGAGGTTAGCCTTGATGGGCAGGTGGTGCCTCGAAAGGACACCTGTCGATATTTGGGTCAATGCTGCAAGAGGATGGGGATATCGATGAAGATGTGAACCATCGAATCAAAGCCGGATGGATGATGTGGTGCCAAGCTTTGGCATTCTCTGTGACAAGAGAGTGCCACAAAAGCTAAAAGGCAAGTTCTATAGGACGGCGATTCAAGCCACAATGTTGTATGGCGCTAAGTGTTGGCCGACTAAAAGGCGACATGTTCAATGATTAGGAGTGGCGGAGATGTGAATGTTGAGATGTGTGGCCACACAAGAAAGGACCGAGTCTAAAATGATAACATACGAGATAGAGTTGGGATAGCACCGATTGAGGAGAAGCTTGTCCGGCATCGTCTGAGAGGGTTTGGGCATATTCAGCGCAGGCCTCCAGAAGTTCCAGTGCATAGCGGACGGCTAAAACATGCTGATAATGTCAAGAGAGGTCGGGGTAGACCGAACTTGACATGAGAGGAGTCCGTAAAGAGAGATGTGAGGGACTGGAGTATCACCAAAGAACTAGCCATGGAGAGGGGTGAGTGGAAGCTTGCTATCCATGTGCCAGAGCCATGAGTTGGTCGTGAGATCTTATGGTTTTCACCTTAGCCTACCCCAAATTGTTTGGGACTAAAGGCTTTGTTGTTGTTGTTGAACTAAAGACAAACCAGGTATTCAGAGATAAGAATGAAGTGTTTTCCGAGTGGACAATAAATATTGCAAGTGCAAATGTTGAAACTTGGAAAATTGAAAAGGAGCTTCATGAATGCCATGAAAAATTATGAAAGTTGAAAAGCAAGTTAGTTGCATCTTGATCAACTTGTTACTGAGTGTTGGATACTAACTAGGCTTCAGCCTGTGCTACATCTCCTAGCCCATGTGGCCCATCTGTCTATTGGTGGACAGAGTATATAACTTGGGGGAGGGGGCTCTCTCTTGTAACCCTAGGACGTTACAGCAGCTGGCTGCTGTCTCTTAGGTTAGCCACTCCTTCCTTCCTTTCTACTCCCTCTGTAAACTAATATAAGATGATTTAGATCACTAAAGTAGTGACCTAAAACGTTTTATATTAGTTTACAGAGCATGGTATCAGAGAGGCTGGCCGATCTGCTGTAGGTGACAGCAGATACAAAGGATGTTAAAAGCAGTGGTGTAGGTGGCAGCAGATCCAAAGGAGGTTGAAAGCAGGGTGTAGGTCGCAGCAGATATAAAGGAGATTGAAGGCAGTGGTGCTTGTGGTGGAGTTTGTGTTGCTGTGAGTGGAGATGGCACAGGATCTGGCCAAGGTAACTCGACAGGTTGGCCAATCTGCTGGCTGCAAAGGCAGCAGATGGGTCACCCTCTTCTGATATTTCTGGGGAACGTAGGAAGCAAGCCCGAAAGAGAGAGGTGCAGTACAAGCTTGAGCTCATGCCAAATGAGATCAAGCTGGATGGGGTTGGAAACTACCTGAGTTGGTCCAGGAAAGAATGCTAATTTTTAGGATGAAATCGATTGAAGGGTATGTGTTAGGAAACATCAGTGAAGCCCGAAGAGAAGCTGGGAGAGGAGTGGAAGAAATGAAATGCTACGGATTCACTGGTACTCACTTGATTGCTGAATTCCTTGACACCTGCTGTTACAGCACCAGTGGAAGCGCTTTCCACGTCAGCAGAGGCATGGGATGCCCTGTCAAAGATGTATTCAGGCAAGGAAAATGTTATGCTGGTCTCTCAGACTGAAGACACAATACACAACCTGACTCGAGATGAAAAAACAGTGAAGACATGTGTGGGAGAGCACCGTGCTCCAACAGGCCCGCAAAAACACGCGGACGCAAGCACATTGAACGACTACCAGCCAATAAGCCTTATCCACCTGGTGGCGAAGATCTTCGCCAAAGTACTCTCCCTTCGACTTGCCCCCAAGCTGGATGGCCTTGTCAGCCGGAGCCAAAATGCGTTCATCGCCGGTCGAAGCCTACATGACAACCTCATGTCAAGCAATCGAACCGGCTTCTCCACCAGTTGGGTACCCCGCGAATCTTGCTAAAATTGGACCTCATGCGCGCTTTTCGACTCACTGGCTTGGCCCTTCCTCTTGGAGGTCCTGCGCTAATATGGCCTCAAAAAAACGCGGACGTTAGCACATTGAACGACTACCAGCCAATAAGCCTTATCCACTGGTGGCGAAGATCTTTCGCCGGCATTTCTCCTTCGACTTGCCCCCAAGCTGGATGGCCTTGTCAGCCGGAGCCAAAATGCGTTCATCGCCGGTCGAAGCGTACATGACAACCTCATTCTAGTCAAGCAATCGGCCCGGCTTCTTCACCAGTTGGGTGCCCCGCGAATCTTGCTCAAATTGGACCTCGTGCGTGCCTTCGACTCCCTGGCTTGGCCCTTCCTCTTGGAGGTCCTGCGCCAATATGGCTTTGGGAACAGGTTTCTGGAGTGGATCACTATCGTCCTCTCATCAACAAGCACACGAGTACTTACGAACGGCGAGCCGGGCCCACCTATTTGGCACCGCCAGGGTGACCCCTGTCATCGCAGTTGTTTGTGCTCGTTGTCTACATCTTAGGCAGGCTCATCAAGCACGCAATTGACTTGGGAGTCATGGCTCAGCTGCACCCGAGGCGTTCGATCCCCACGATGTCCCTATACACCGACGACGTGGTGCTTCTCTGTCACTGCTCATTCAAACATCATCATCGTCGTGTCTAAGTCCCGATGCTCTTCGTCGGCGCCTCGCTACCGATGGTTAATTACGCCGAGCTCCTGGCCATTGCACCGACCGCGACACGGACGAGGCGACAGCTTGCGCTTGGCGCACCACGCTGCCTACCGACGACCGATCACCTACCTTGGGATCCCCCTCGCAATAGGCCGACCGACTGCCGCCCAATTGCAACCCCTCGTTGATGGGATTGCCAGGCGGCTCCCCGCATGGAAGGCCAGCCCGATGAACAAAACTGGGTGTCTCGCGCTAGTGAAGTCGGGCCCTAGGTGCCATCCTCGTGCACCAGCTCCTCACCTTCGTCTTGCCAAGAAGACGCGTCAAATCAAGAAGATTCAGCGCGGCTTCTTGTGGGTTGGCCGCGCTGCCGCCAACGGTGGCCACTGCCACATCAATTGGCGCCGCGTCTGCCGTCCCATATCGCACGGAGGCCTGGGTGTTCAAGACCTGGGGCGCTCTTGCCTTGCTCTAAGACTACTACGCTGGCTCGTTCTCGCAATCGACCATGAGTGCGCCTGGAGTGGCCTGGACCTGCAATTCTCTGCCGACGAGCGAGCGCTCTTCTTCGCCTCAACCATGATGACTCTCAGGAATGGATCAACGGCATATTTCTTGGAGGATCGCTGGATCAATGGGCAGTCCCTAAGGAAGATCGCCCTAGCCCTTTACAACTGCATCCCCAAGCGCCGCCGCAAGATCCGTACCGTCGCTCAAGGTTTGCGGGGACATAGCTGCTAGAGACATCCACGGACCACAGGCATACGAGATTGGCCAAGATCGCAAGTCTGGCTGGCGATCGAGCACGTCATGCTCTAGGACACCCTCGACCAGCTTGTTTGGAGATGGCCGGCCTCCGCTCCGGTACCTATTCTGCTAGCTCATGCTACCTCGCCACCTCCCAGGGATCCACGACTTGCTTCTCGTAGAAGCTCATCTGGAAGAATCGGGCGACGCCGCATGTGAAGTTTTCTCACTGGTTGGCCAACCAGGACAGGTGTTGGACGGTTGATCGCCTTGCTAGGCGTGGTCTCCATCACCAGCCACGATGCCCAAGCCCCCGAGACGATGCGTCGCCTCCTTCTGGGGTGCCCCTTTGCCAAGCAGACTTGGCATGAAATCCTCTCCTGGCTATGAATGACCACCGCGGGCCCAAATCACGGAGAATCCCTCATGGACTGGTGGCTGCACGCCAGGCAAAACACGCCAACACTGATGCGCAAAGGCCTCGCTTCCATTGCCCTCTTGACGCCATGGATGATTTGGAAGCAGCGCAACGATTGCATCTTCGATGGGGCCCAGCCCCTGGTTCATGTCCCGGTCTGCAAGATCAAGGGCCGAAGCCAAGCAGTGGGCACGCGCTGGTGCCCCTGGCCTACGCGTTATCCTGCCATCCACCTGGGATGTGCACTAGTTTTCCTGTTTTTCGTTCGAGCTTGCCCTCCTAGGAGGATTGTAACCAAACTCTATCTTTTCAATGCAATGAAACACAAAGGCCCTTTGCGTTTTCTTGAGAAAAAAAATGTGGGAGAGCTGAGGAATGCATGGGTAGATCTGGACCACCTTGCCCCCTTGTTGCTGCCTCATTCTGAATGTGTAGCAGCAGCAAAAAAGTGGATCGAGGACAGAAGGGTACTGAAATTTTTGAAGGGGCTGCATTTGAGGGCAGGAGAGCTGCACCAATGCATCTGCCCCAGTTGCCTACACTAGAAGAGGCCATTGCAGCCATGGCACAGAAAGAAACAAGGTTGAAACAGATTGAGAAAGTGGAGGTGGTACCTAGACAGCTTACTATGTGTCAAATAGGCAGGAGACACGGGATTGTTACAACTGTGGAATAAATGGGCATCTAAGTCAAAACTGTTTTGTTCCCAAGATGTGACCGTGGAAGGGGGCAGAGGAAATTACAGGGGAGTTAGAGAGGCAGGAATGCAGGGAATTCCAACAACTTCAGTTATCAAAGGAGTGCTAGAGCAAACATGTCAGCCATGGATCAAGGGCAAGGACAGTCTAGTTCAGGCCAGAATGAAGTGAAGAAGGCAAAGCAGCAGACTGATGCAAGCTTTTAGCATTTTGCCCACTTTGTCTACACGATGAAGGTAAGACTGAAAATGCCTCTATAGCAATGCATAGATTAAACTCAGAATGGATACTAGATTCTGGAGCATTAAACATGTTGCTGGTAACCTTGGGGAATTTGAATCGTATAGTCCATCTATGCATCAAGAAACAATTCAAACTGCCGATGGTACAACTCAGCCAATCAAAGGAACTGGAGTAGTTCAATGTACAACAAATATTAAGCTATCATCAGTGCTACACGTACCGGTATTTCCTGTGAATTTACTCTGTCTAAACACATTGGTTGATCAAATAGATTGTCATGTAATCGTTGACACATATGTATTCCTGATTCAGGAGAGGCTGAGTGAAAGGAAGATTTACCGGTATTTCCTGTGAATTTACTCTCTCTAAACGCATTGGTTGATCAAATAGATTGTCATGTAATCGTTGACAAATATGTATTCCTGATTCAGGAGAGGCTAAGTGGAAGGAAGATTGGGACCAGAACCAGACGTAGAGGCCTGTGGTACATGGACCATGAATCCGGCTAGCAAGGAGGTTCAGCACTAGCTGCAACACAAAATTGTCATGATGCATCATTGTAGAATGAGACATCTAGCGTTTGATAAAAATGAGTAAAGTTTTTCCAGATGTAATGAGTGGAATTGATAAGAACAATCTTAAGTGTAAAGCATGTGAGTATGCAAAACACACTAGAACCATCTATGTAAGTAAGGGGCTCAAAAGTATATCCCCATTTATGCTTGTGCACTCTGATGTGTGGACAGTGGTGGTGGACCCGGTAGGGCAAGGGTTAGCGGCCGCCCTACCTTGATTTATCCGGTGCAAGAAGGGTGCGCGCATGCCGGTAGCGGCGTTGCCAATGGCAAGTGACCAAAGCCTGCCCTACCTCAGCTTTTGTCCGTCCTCGGCCACTGTGTGTGGACGTGTCCTATTTCCTATATCAGTGGGATGAAGTATTTTGTGACATTCATTGACTGTTACTCACGAATGACTTGGGTGTACCTTATGAGGCATAAGGATGAAGTGCTATCTTCTTTTCAGAATTTCTCTGCATATGTTAAAACTCAGTTCAAGGTGCAGGTCCAAATGCTCAAATCTGATAATGGGACATAATACATCAACAAGTTTGGGGGGTTCCTGTCTGATCACAGTATTCTACATCAGACATCATGTCCAGACACTCTACCTCAAAATTGTGTAGCAGAGAGGAAAAATCGCCACATCTTAGAAGTGGCTCTATCATTGATGTATACCATGAATGTTCCAAAATTTCTCTGGAGTGAGGCAGTGATGACTGCTAGTTTCTTATAAATCGCATGTCTTCAAGAATATTAAATATGAAATCTCCTTGTGAATTATTGCTAGGTGAGAACAAGTTGGTGATTCCTCCCAAGGTGTTTGGCTGTACTTGTTTTGTTCGAAACCACAGGCCCTCGGTAACAAAACTTGACCCAAGAGCTGTTAAATGCATCTTCATTGGCTATCCTACTGGACAGCGAGGATATAAATGCTGGAGTCCCTGCGAACGGCGCACATTTGTAAGTCTTGATGTTACCTTCTGGGAATCTAACCCCTTTTATGGTGAGAAAACAGATTTGAGTGATGTATTTGAGGGGGTTGACCAGCTTGGATGTAGCTAGGGGAGTGTCATAGTCGATCTAAACCCGCCTGTTTGGGCATATGATGTATGATGTGTTTGACTGGCCTATAAGGGACGGTCCAACGTGTTGGGTACAATAGTGCACCCTGCAGGGATAAATCTACTCGAATAGCCGTGTCCGCGGTTATTGGCGACTTGGATCTTGTTGACTTGATCATAGAACAACTTAAACCTTAATAATATTAAAACTTGCCAACCGTGTGAGTGCCTTGTGGGTTCTTCCTCGTGGGAGATGCGAGAGGGAATAAAAGGAAGTGCCCTTTGCTTTTGTTTAAGCCTTCTTATGGGGACACCCCACACAATAATTAGAAAAGTATTATTGGGGTAGTTCCAATAACACACTATAGGATTTAGTGAGGAACCGTTGGAGATGCTCTAATAATATCAATGGCTTATGTTGCTTCCATAACAAGAAATGCATGCTGGAGCAGCCCACCCATCAGCTTTTGTTCTCTCTTCGTCTTCCTCCTCTTTCTCTTTCACCGGTGCTTTTAGCAGACAGCTGTTTAAACTGGCATGCCACGTGTCTACCAAAATTGTAAAGTAATGGTGTGGCAGCCACCATGGAAAACCACTTATGGCACATGATCTGCACTGGTTACGACCCTTGGACAATGGAAGGTTTACAACTTCACAGTTTTAAAGTTGAGAAGGAAAATCAGACTCAGAAACTACATTGCAGCTTCCTACAAAAAGCTTCTCAGAGACAATATTACAGGAAAACACGCGGGAGACGACTGCAACAACTCACATCTAGGTACAGAGCACGCACCTTTCTACTGTTGTACTTCAACTGGAAGGATCTATCCATGTGAATGCAAGAAACAGTGGAATCATCATATTCATGGTCACAAGAGATGGACAAACAGTGTGTCGAACAGCCAATATGAATGTAAGATTGCTCTCCATTCTGGTAATTCTGGAACATAAGGCAGTCTCAGGTAGACGCACATTACTGCCATATATCAGAATCAGTATGATGCATATTATTGATGTCCTAACAAAAAACTATTACCAGCAGAAACTATATAATAAGTAGGTATTTTGATAGCAACAGATCATGGGATGCCACCTAATTCAAAAAGATTAAAGTGCCAATAAAATGTGTTCCATTGACATGGATTTACATATTAGCTCTTCTCGTTGCTAAACTACTCCGCATCCTATAAATCCTATGCAGTGAACACAATACTTTTTAGCATGGGGCGATGTAGAGTGTACTCCCTCCGTCCGCGAATAAGTGTACTTCTAGCTTTTGTCCTAGGTCAAAGTTTTAAAACTTTGACCAACTTTATAGGAAAAATTACTAGCATTTATGACACTAAATTAATTTCACTAGATTCATTTTGAAATGTACTTTCATAATATACCAATTTAATGTGATATATGTTATTTCTCTTTTGTATATAGTTGGTCAAAGTTTTAAAACTTTGACTTAAGACAAAACCTAGAAGTACACTTGTTCACGGACGGAGGGAGTATGCGCTGGCTTGGACAGAATTCAGCAACCGCTTAATTGAAACTCCTCCAGCATATAAGATAACATACAACTATACTAGCGTTTTTCAAACCATTGTTCCTATGTGATTTTGTTCTCCCCTTGAGGTGTATATTCTGCATGAATACATAAGTTTTAAGCCGAACATGAATAGTCCACTAATGCAACACCTTAGAAAAATTTCTAGCCAGTATTCAATCATTTTGCTAACCCAAGTCAAGAGCTCCTCAGCACTAATTTTCACCACATTGACACAACCCACTTGATTTCGTCTACCCTTTTTCCGTAGAGGAGGATAACCCCAGGCCTCTACATCCACATATTATATATTATTAAAAACAATGCCAAGCAAAGCGAAACATTAAAATCAAACAAATCAGTTTACAAAAAATAAGGAGAAGACCGCTATCCACATTGGTCTGCCTCGTGGCAGGATCTCCATAATCCTGCCACAAACCTTATGACCCTGAACCATAATCCACCGCTCAAGCGACATGTGACTTAACAAAGGGCCAAAACTCCCACACAACCCCTTCAAGAAGGAAGCGGTGCTCGCGCGCCAATGTTAGCTGGTCTAACCACAAAGTCAAACATGGGCTATCACCCCTGAAGCAGAACTTTTAACTGACATCTTCAACTTCGATTTCGTCTAACTTATTTTGTGAAAGGGCCTAAGGTCATATTTTAAGCACCACATGTCCTTACAAACACATACAAACAGAAAAACAAAATTACAATCAAATCCTTGGGGGTGCCAAAGTCTTCTTCCTCCTACATCCACCAGAGCCGCGCCATGAGCATAGCTCGATGCCGCCTATGGGCCTCCGCCTCGGCGGAGTAAACTACTTTTTAAACCAAGAGCTTGTAGAAGCAAAGGCAGAGAAGTCGTCAATGCAAACCAGGAGACGCCGACGGCCACGATCTGCGAAGCAAATCGCCACTCGAAGAAGAAAATGCCGATAAGGGCCTGTAGAAACTCCGAAGACAACGAAAGACGGCCGAATCCAGATGGATCCACCACAAACCTAAATCGACCGGATCCCGAAAGACCCGCCAGAGTTACATCCCCGCCCCACCCCACCCCCGCCCCCCCACCCCCCCGCAATAAGCAGACCAACAAAATGGGGAATGAGCAGGCAGAACATTATTCCTACACTGGAACAGCGCCGCCTTCTTGCTGCCCCAAACCAAATTCTAAGGCTCTGGAAAAAATTCACCCATGCCGCTGCGCGACAAATGTCGAGCTCGCCGACGTCCAGGATCGTGCATCGACTCCCTCTTCTCCGGTAACCGAGCGGTCACCGTCGAAGATCGCCACGCTAGATTACGGTAGCGTCGTTGAAGCACCGCTGACGTAAGACCGCCACTCGAGCACACATATACTTCGCCATCCCGCAACAGCCCTCCAACTCCTCCACAGCGGCAGGACCTCCCCGCCACCAATGGCAACAGACAGGCTTTGCCCGACGACGTGCTCGGGCGGTGACGAGAGAGGGGGTAGATGGGGCGGCGGCTAGGGTTTTGGTCTGTCTGCCTGGTCCACTCTTCCATGAATTATAGTTGGTGTTATTTTGGATTTTGTTTCAACTACCCAGAGTAAAAAAAACACTTCCAATACATCATGTCCAATTTTATGCCTCTAAATTTAGGGCATCTCCAAAGCGGACTCTCAAACCGCCTAATAACCGCCCAAACCGACGGTCCGGACGTGTTTAGCCATCCAACACGGGCTCAGACGGTCCGCCGACCGTCCGGGCGCTTTCCAAGAAACCCAAAAAGAAACTTGGGGCTTTATTGAGTCCTGACAAAGACCACGTGGGACTCGACACCCCCGGTCCACCCAAAACCCCTGGTGAACCCCGCGCCTCCATCCTCCCATCTTTCTGTGCATCCGTTTTCTCCCGTTTTCTCTCTTGCCTTTGCCGCCGCTCCACCACCGCGTCCGCCCCGACACACCCTTGACGGAACTCAACGACTCCGTCACCTCCATCGCTACACCAGGCTCCATGCTGCTTGTCCTCCCCCGCCATTCCACGCCTCTTCTCTGTCCTTCGCATAGGTACCATCCGCCCCTACGGTACTCACCATGCCCAACAAGTGTTCGGTGAAATGCCCGTGCTAAATTCTTTTGTCCCTTCTTCTACGAAACAATGGATTCGGATATGGACTACATATACGAGCACTATGTTGAGTCGTTTGACGGCTTGTCCGACGAGGAGGACTACACGGATGAGACGGCGATGATGCAGGCGGTCCTTGCAGTTCACAATTTCAAGGGATTGATAAAGGTCATGAGTGCTCAACCACAACATGGTGGGGCCATATGAAGTCGATGGACGACTAGTTTGCCCGATTGTCCTAGTCGGCGACAATTTTTCGCCCGCTTTCGGATGCGGAAAAATATCTTCGATCCTCTCTACCATGGCTTCCGGTCCTTTGATGACTTCTTCATCTTGAAGAAGGATGTCGTGAGAAGGATTGGGTTCTCTGGTTACCATAAGTGCACGGCCGCACTGCGAATGCTAGCATATGGCACGGCCACTCATTCGTGGAAGAGGATGTCGCGAGAAGGATTGGGTTCTCTGGTTACCAGAAGTGCACGGCCGCACTGCAGATGCTAGCATATGGCACCACCACTGATTCGTGGAAGATTTGCTTGAGCAAATGAAGGAAGATCTAATTGAGCATCTGTGGGCGGTTAAAGGGGACAACATTGTTGGAGTGTAATATTTAAATTTCAACTGCTGCTGCATTTCAACATTTGAACATTTTTTAACTAAACTGAAACTAGATATGCGGCTACTTTGAGCCTGCGGATGTACGCGGACTTTAAAAAAAATTGGGGTGGATGTATGCCGCTAGCTTTGGATGTTTCCGGTCTGCGGACGTATGCGGTGTCAGGATCAGCGTTGGAGATGCCCTTACATATCCAATATCAAGTCTCAGAACTACACAACCACACTTCACAACGTCATCACACAGAAGAATCAATAGAAAAGCGGTGGGTAAGAAAAGATCGCACCTTCGTGTTGTGCGCCGCACTAAGGTGGAGCGATCCGGCAAGGTCGGCCGTTCCTCGCAGCACGGCGCCGCGGGAGGCGGTGTCGACGACGGCGGAGAAGTTCCGCCCCATGAGCGCCACCTCGGGAGTCGGGGCCCCTCCGCGGCCCCGTGGTGAACTCGGAGACGGAGCTTGGCAAGGCCGTTGAGGACGCGGCAGGAGATGCGGTGGGAAAAGAGCTGGCGCTCGCTGTCGAACTCCGATGTCACCCTGATGGGCGGCCGCCCACGCAAGAAACCGCGCTTCGACGGGGGTGGGCTGGGGGTTGGTGCGACGTGGGAGGTGAGACCATCCTCTTCCATTGGTGGGGGAGGGGGCGGTGCGGAGAGGAGCGCGGGCGCCGCCATTGGACGGGATGCGACGCGGAGGGGAGAGGTGGCAACAGGAGGAAAAAGAGGGACGGAATGAAGAGGACACGTGGCTATCCTTATGCACAGCAATCCAATGGTCGATGGATATGGTGGACCTTGCCAATCGTTGATGCGGGCACGCGCGGCCCGCATGCTCGCAAATCCTGTAAACCGCGGCACAACAAATTTCATTTAAGTGATATACTATGAAATGATTTACCGTACCGCAAAAGATATGGCATAAGCAGCATAATTTAAAATGTTTTATCTCTTAAATGAAAAATTCGATTGAAAATCCATTTCCACCATTAAATCCCCCGCGACGAGATCTTCGAAACTAGATCTCATATCAATATATTTCGACGAATTATTTTTTTTTGTTAAAAGTTGTCATGTCTATTGCACATGAATTGCCATGTTGTTTACACTGAAGTTGCCATGATATGTTTCAGTTATTTTCTTTTACATTTAAAAGTAATTTTTGACATATTATAAAACGAGGAATTAAAAAATAGACTTGTGATGCACCATAAACTAAAATTGCCATGATACATGCACTTAAAATTGTCATGGTCCATACAAAAAAATATTTTTATGGTCAAAGTACTGGAATTGCCATCATCAAAAAACTAAAATTGATATGATCTACAAACTAAAATTGCCACATGGCAACTTTAGTTTAAGCACTATGGCAACTATAGTGTAAACATCATGGCAACTTCTGGGCAAAAAAAAAATTCGTCGAAACATATCAACATGGGGTTAGTTTTGAAGATCTCGTCGAGACGGATTTAATGGTGAAAACGGATTTTTAATTCGATTTTTTAATTAAGAGATAAAATATTTTTAAACCGAAAACCAAAAAGATTTCTGCTGATGTCATCTATTCATAAGTCGCAAAATGAGTGGTGATGGAGGCGTGTGGGCGATGTGCAAACGCCCACACGTGTGGGCGTTAGTTTTTCCGTAATTTAAACATAGAGTTCGCAACATTATAACTTGACATGCTAGATAAACCTAATCTAAACTACTCTAGTCCTTGACATGAAGATATTACTCGGTAGCGGAGTTGGAGAGAGAGTGAAGGCGAGCCGATACTCCTCACGACCGTCTTAAGCAGCCTTGGGCGCCTTTTTCTTCCATCACGACCGCCTCCTTTGCCTCGGAGCTCGAGCTCCGCCTCACTTGAAAACACTTGGTGGTCACCAAAGGGCGTCCCGTCTTGGTCGAACTCCTCCATGCCCTATGGCCGCGCCGCGAGTGAGGGCGCACTCCTCGCTGAGACATTCTCTTTCCTCATTTAATTATATGTCACATCATCACAAATGCCTAGCTGATATGCATGATACCACTTATAATACTCCCGTTACACGCAATCTTAGATCATCTCCAACGCGGAACCAAGAACCGTCTGCAACCGCCCGGACCACGCGGTTCAGACGTGTTTTGCCATCCTACGTGGGTCTGTATCGTTCGCAGGCTGGTCCGGACGTGTTTTTTCCCGCACTGGAGACAAAGTGGGGGTCTTTGCGGGCGTCCGGATCGCTGTCACACCCACGTCTGATTAAGTTGGCCCACCAAAAACCCCACCCGCCTCTCCCGCGCTTTCCACCAAATGTCTGCGCCGATTGTAGCGTCGCATTCATGCCGACCCAAAGCATGCAATGCCCGATATTAATGTCGTGTGACGTGACCGGATCTGAGGGCGACGTTGATGGACGCGACCACTAGGGCATCGCCACTTCAATGCGGACGTCGCATCCCGAGAAACAAACTTCGGCCCATGCGCTGCATTGAAGCGGGTTGGCCGCCCCTTCGGCTGGCTGTGGCCGCGGCTATTTAAACTGCGCGTCGGCGATGCACATCCACGCTATTGATTATCCTGATTGTTTAGGAAATATATGATAGACTAGGATTTGTTCTAACTTATCTTGTACTCAAAGATGGTCATGTACTCCTATATTATACACCCACGAGGCTCAAGCAATACATCATCAATTCCACCAATGTCCCTCTCTATCCCTCTTACATGGTATCAAGGCCAAGAAGTCTTGAGTTAAAGACTCGTTTGAAGCAATTTAAAATAAAAGAATTGTATCCACTTTGGGTCCATGTTTAGGCAAGAGGAGCTAGACGTTAGAGGAGATTGGTGGAATTGTTGATATTGCTTGAGCCTCATATAGGAGTCCATGACCATCTTGGAGTACAAGATAAGATAGAACAAATCCTAGTTCATCTGTGTTTCAAGACAATCATGATACTCAATATCCCCATGGTCTGTGCAGTAGCAATGCACACGGTGAGATCGGAGAAGAATCCAAAGGCTGTAAACTGACAGACATTGGATGTTGAGTATAATGATTGTATAGGAAACATATGATAGACTAGGATTTATTCTAGCATGTCTTGTACTCCAAGATGATCATGTACTCCTATATATATGCACACGAGGCTCAAGCAATACATCAACAATTTCATCAATCTCCCTCTCTATTTCTCTTGCACACACCACCTCATCTCCGAGCCACTCCTCTTCGCCATGCCCCTTGATGTAGAGCATCCTTCCATCATCCCCATGGACTCTACAACAACACATCAAGCACCACGTGGACCTATGACAAGAGCTCGAGCACGCGCAATGGAAACCGAGGTGAACTCCTTCCTACTTGAAATGCATATGGATACAAGTGGAACTTGGTTGCTACCTCACCAAAATGCTCTATGTATCATTAGGCACGAAGAAGAACACTCACAAGCAGCTAAGGAGCACTACCAAGGAGGAGGGGAAGCACCCCAAGTCGCCAAGGAGGAAGAAGGAGGCCAAAGGCAGCAAGACTGGAAGTCCCAGGCGACCCGTCGCAAGACGGCCCCGAGACCCGTGCCCACCTGCTACACATGGAGCTATGGTGTAGCACCGTCTTGACAGGCAGTACCATATGCGCAGGACCCCTGTGCGCATGGGCCCAATCTTACTCTGCAAGCATTTTAACCCTACATGATGGCCGACTGAGATGGCTGTTGGGCCTCCACTTTGTCCCCAAGCCTATATATTCCGTACCTAGGGTTATGTTTAGGGTTAGCAAAGACATATGTGAGATATTTGGGAGCTTTGCTCCTTCTACCACTCCATTGGAGATCTAGACCTCTTAGGAGAGGATCAACTTCACGGATTTCAAGACCTCCTCTTGGAGAAGACTATCATCAAGACCTCACCTCCTTAGGAGTGGGAAGAACTTCACCTAGTGCTTGTTTCCTTTGATTGTGCTTGTAATTTTGTGGCTTTATGTGTTTGCTATTCTAGTGGGTGTGTGATTGGGTTTTGTTGGAGTGAATTCCTCTTTGTGTTCTTGGTGTTCATCCCTTTTCCCCCTCCAAGTGTGAAAAGATCCATCTTAGGGTTTCACCCTACAACATCTTGGATCATCAGCAAGGTTGATTCACAAATTGGAGTACCTACCCCCCCCCCCATTTGCTAGCTTGATTTTGTTGTTTTTTCGTCCTATTTCGAAAATCCCCACCAAAAATAGCCCCAAAAATTTTCTTGCAATTTGTTAGATCTTGTGAGATTTGGTTGATTTGATCCACGAATTTGGTGTTTGACAAGTGGATCTACCACTTACTATCTTTCCCCACCCTCCCCACCATTGATTTTGGCCGAACTTTGCAAAATCCATGGATCCGAGGTGTTCTTGAGTCTCCGGAACACCCGTGCGCAAGACCATCGGGACCCCGTGCACATGGGCATAACTTACCACCTGTGTGCACGGACCACACAGGCGATTCGACCATTCCCCATTTCCCACCATTTTGCCTTCCACCACCACCCTTGATCTTCCACACTACTTCTCGTTGGTGTTTGAGCTTTTGGGTTGCGGTTTACACGTGTCCTAAGGTGTTTTGGCTACTTAGGCGCGATTTGACTTCATCACCACCGCCACTTGTCATCGGCTTGGACTCCACTCTGACATCGACCACTCCATCTTCATACCAATTGTAAGAAAGGACGGTAACCTTGACGACACCATAGTATTACCCCTGCCATTACTTTGATAGCCTCGAGCCTCTTTTGCGTTGCTTACCCATCGAGACTAGCAAGTTGAGAATTGTCGGGCCACGCCTTAGTGCACCTTTAGTGTTACGTCTCTCCCGTGCATACACTACTTGTTATCTCACATTGTGGGTTCGCATATCAAGCATTGTGGCATAGTAAAAAAATTAAGCAAAAGAAAAAGAAGAGAAGCAAAGAGCTTGTAAGCAATAGCATCGTGCCTCATAGCATAGTTACATCATCTTGGCCACCACATACATAAGCATACTTGGGATAGTAGATGACCCGTTTTCTCTTAGGTTGGTGCACTAGCATATCTAGCCCATTAGAGCAATCGAGCTAGCGTCTCTCTAGTATCCGTACAATAAGGGCATTCCCATGGTCCCCCTCTTAGAGCTCACCCCTTGGTTGTGCGGATCCCATCTATTTTCCGTGTGTGTGTGTTCCTAGTGATATCCTTGGGTTTGATCTATTTGTCTTACTTGAGATTTGTGCATCTTTTCAACTTTTTCAATATCTTGACTAACATTTTCTTTGAATTGTTTGTGCCACTTCCTAACCGAGATCCTCTATAAGCCTTTTGCTTCTAGGTGTGAGAAACAAAACTCGGTACCAATTCTACTATTATAGCATCACGTGGGACCGTACTTGTTACATCCACAATCTTCGGAAAAGGTAACTTTAGTTTTGTTCTCTCATTTTCGTACTCACCACCACTTCCTCGTGATGGATAGGCCTACTTCTTCGGCAAACCCGCTCTTCGAGGATCAAGATGACGAACGCAACTACGCCACCAAGAATCACTTCTTCATCGCACAACGAGCTCTACATCAAGAGAGTGAAGCTTTGGGTGATCGCATCAAGCAACTCGCCGTCGATCTCCGTCAATCGGAAGCAAGACAACGGGACTACCTCGACGCCAAGCTCTCCAAACAAGTGGAACAATTCCACAAGATGACCGTGAGCCGCGCGTCTTCCTCAACCTCTTCACCAAGATGGCGTCACTCAAGTCGCCACTCGTCGTCATATTCTTCTTTCGATGCAAGTCCTCCTCGACGCGATGACACTCAAGATCACCATGCTCATGAAAATACGTTCCATGGCAATGGCCTACAAGACCGAGTTCGAGCACGTGAGAAAGGCGCGATGCCAAGAACGAGAAGCCATGGATCAAGAGCAAGTACCAACACATCGTCCACGTCAAGCCTCTCAAGATGGCAATGCAACCCGGCAAGAGCAACAAAGTCGTGAAGGTCAAGATCAAGCGGCTCAAGACGCACTCCGAGAGTCCGCTCGAGCCGTTGCTCAACGCAACCGTCAAGTGCGTGAGCAAGAGGAAGCACTTCGTCAAGCATGACAAGAAGAAGCCGCCCGACGTGAAGAACAACAAGAAAGGCGAAACTGGGCACATATGCCTCGACCTCCTCTACGCCAAGAGCGCAATAATGACGATGATCCTCCTCCCGTAAGGAGCGACACCAAGCAGATCGAGTGCTTGAAGACCCTCTCCCGCACCAAGAGAGACATCAACACCGTCACTATGATGAAGAACTCCGTTACGGCAAGCCTAAGTTCACCATGCCCAAGTTCTTTGGAAGCAACGACCCCGAGGAGTATCTCTCATGGGCATTGAAAGTCGACAAGATATTCCATCTTCACAACTATGACGAGGAAAATAAGATCGCCATGGCATCCCTCGAGTTTCAAGACTATGTCCTCATTTGGTGGGAGCAAGTGATCGAGCGTTGCCGCGAGAAGGACGAGCCACCCATCACGACTTGGACACAAATGAAGGACATCATGCGAGCTCACTTCGTGCCTACATACTACACCCGAGACCTTTTCAAGAAGTTGCAACTCTTCAAGCAAGGCATGAAGACGGTGAAAGAATACTATCAAGAAATGGAAATTGCCATGATAAGAGCCAATGTCAAAGAAGATGATGAGCAAACAATGGCACGCTTCTTGAATGGCCTCAACCACCCAATACGGAAGATCGCCAATTTCCAACCCTACTCCAACCTTCTCTAGCTAGTTCATCAAGCCACCAAGGCGGAGCGACAAGTGCAAGAAGACTTCAAATTCGCCAAGTACTCATCCAAGACCTATGGCTCGTACACTCAAGATACATCTACTACGATTTTGGCACCTCCTACCTCGACTAGAGCATCACCAAGTACCGGTGACAAGTCAAGTTCCAAGCAAGCAACACCTTCCTCGACTCGTCCTCCGGCAAGCAACTACAAGAACAAGACTCCTTCTTCATCGGCACCACAGGATGATCCCATCAAGACAAGTTCTCTCAAGCGCTTCACATGTGGTGGCTATGGACACAAGTCTTTCCAATGCACCCACCGGCGCACCATGATTGCAAATGATGATGGCACGTACGACTCCATGAGTGAAGAAGAGATGGAAGCTCTCGAGCACGTCGCCCTGCACCGTCAAGTGAATGAAGAAGAAGATGCTCAAGTCTATTGACACAATGATTCAAGTCCCACTCTTGTGATCTCCAAGGTCTTGACTCTTCAACACCACCAAGACGAAGACGACAGGTGTCACATATTCCACACCAAGGCCGGCATCAACGGACGCTCCGTGAAAGTCATCATCGGCGGAGGAAGTTGCCACAACTTGGCAAGTGAAGAGTTATGTTCCAATCTGCAATTGGTCAAGAAGAAGCATCCTCGCCCCTACAAGGTCCAATGGCTGAGCGACTCGGCACCATCCAAGTGGAGCACACCGTGCAAGTTTCGTTAAAGACCGGCGCCTATGAGGATACCTCGGAGCGTGAAGTGGTTCCTATGTCCGTGTGTCATCTTATCTTTGGAAGACCTTGGCAATTCGACCGCGGCATCATCCACAACGGAAGAACAAACCACTATAGCTTCAAGACGAAGGGAACGGAGTACGTGCTACGACCTATATCACTAAGCCAAGTGATCGCCGACAAGCAAGCATCCACCCATCATGGAGAGACTAGTGAGAGAGTGAACCACCACAAAGAGAGTGAGCGCCACAAGCCCAAATTAAGTCACTCTTCGCCAAGAGAGAAAAACTTAATCCTCCTAGCCACAAAAAGAGAGATGGGAGAAGTGTGTGAGAACCCATTGATAACCCACAAGTATAGGGGATCACTTGAGTTTTCGGTAGGGTATTCAACCCAAATTTATTGATTCGATACAAGGGGAGGCAAAGAATATTTGCAAGTATTAGCAGCTGAGTTGTCAATTCAACCACACCTGGAGATTAATTATCTACAGCAAAGTGATCAGTAGCAAAGTAATATGATAGTTTTGATAGTAGTAGCAACTGCAATAGTGGCGTGATAACTTGATGATAGCAATGATTTTGTAGCAAGTGCAATAGTAACAGCAGCAGTAGTAACTTAGCATAAACAATATAAGAGAAATTCGTAGGCATTGGATCGATGAATTCGTTGGATGATATTCATCATATAACAGTCATAACCTAGGGCGATACGGCTCTAGCTCAATATAATGTAGGCATGTATTCCATAAATAGTCATACATGCTTATGGAAAGAACTTGCATGACATCTTTTGTCCTACCCTCCGTGGCGGCCCGAGGTCCTATTGGAAACTAAGGGATATTAAGGCCTCCTTTTAATAGAGAATCGGAACAAAGCATTAACACATAGTGAATACATGAACTCCTCAAACTACGGTCATCACCGGGAAGTGTCCCGACTATTGTCACTCCGGGGTTGTCGGGTCATAACACGTAGTAGGTGACTATAACTTGCAAGATCGGATCTAGAACATGGATATAATGGTGATAACATAAACGGTTCAGATGTGCAATCATGGCACCCGGGCCCAAAGTGACAAGCATTAAGCATGGCAAAGTCATAGCAACATCAATCTCAGAACGTAATGGATACTAGGGATCAAGCCCTAACAAAACTAACTCGATTACGTGATGAATCTCATCGAACTCCTCACCGACCAGCGAGCCTACGAAGGACCGGTGTGGAGCATCATGTAATTGGCGATGGATAAGGGTTGGTGATGACGAAGATCGAAGATCCCTCTCCGAGCCCAAAGCGGACTCGGATCAGCCTCCCGATGAAGAACAAGAGGTGGCGGCGGCTCCGTCTCGTGAAACGCGATAATTCTTTCTCCCTCATTTTTTCTGGAAATATGTGATTTTATAGCGTCGGTTTTAGGGTCTGCGGGGCCACCAGGTGGGGACAACCCACCTGGGCATGCCTGGAGGGGGGAGCCCTTGTGGGTTGTGCCCACTCAGGTGCCCCCCTCCGGTGGGTCTTGGCTCCAGAAATTCTTATTTATTGAATAAAAAATCCATGCAAAGTTTCGTTCCAATCCGAGAACTTTTCTTTCTGCACAAAAACAACACCGTAGTTCTGCTGAAAACAGCGTCAGTCCGGGTTAGTTTCATTCAAATCATGCAAATTCATTCAAATCATGCAAATTAGAGTCCAAAACAAAAGGAAAAAGCCTTAGGAAAAGTAGATACGACGGAGACGTATCAACTCCCCAAAGATTAAACATTTGCTTGTCCTCAAGCAATTCAGTTGATAAACTGAAAGTGAAAAGAAAAACTTGTTACCAACTCTTTTGCTCTTGTTTACATAAATAAGCTTAAACAACACCCAAGTTTTCAGCCAAGATTATGACTAACCATGTTAACAATAACTCATTAAAAATTATATTAGCTCATATCAATGACATAATTAGCTAGCGAGCAATAATAAGATATCTCAAACGACAACACGTTGTCAAAACAACCATGATATAATATGACAATAATGGTATCTCGCTAGCCCTTTCTGAGACCGCAAAACATAAATGCAGAGCCTCTCCAAATTCCATGCAGCGACTAAACATTGTAATTCATGGTAGAAAAGATCCAATCATGATGCACCCAGCATTAGCTACACACAATGCATGAGGATGACAATAGTGCTCTCAGGTTCTGGCGCTTATTTGAGAAGGTGATGACACAACATAAAAGTAAATAGATAGTCCCTTCACATAGGGAAGCAGTGATTTGCAGCGGTGCCAGAGCTCAAGTTTTTAAAACAGAGGTAAATGAAGTTTTGAGAAATGCACCCTTCTTGTTTACTTCGCAACCATTAGTTATCGGTATCTTCCATGCTAAACACATTAGTGGCGGTTTCCAAGCGATAAAAAAAGGTTTACTCCCCTCCACCACCAATCGCACTCCACGGCTTGTCCGAAACAATGGGTACCGTCCATACCAACAATAGTCCCAGGGGAGTTTTGTTTAATTATTTGCAATTTGAGTTCAGGACTGGGAATCCCTATTACCGCCCCTCTCGTGCAAGGACAAGTGAATAAACACTTATCATGAGAATAACCCGCTTAGCATGGAAGATACTGACTACCTCCTGTCACTCTATAAACAATCCAGGCACACAAAAAGGATATTTATTTGAAGTTTTTAGAGGTGGCATATGCAAATTTACTTAGGGCGGCAGGGTAATACCGCATATAGGTAGGTATGGTGGACTCATCTGGAATAACTTGGGTTTCGGGTTTTTGATGCACAAGCAGAATTCCTGCTTAGTACAGGTGAAGGCTAGCAAATAGGTTGAGAAGCGGCCAACTAGAGAGCGAAAGCGGTCATGAACATGCATTATGCATAAGTAACATTGGATACTAGCGTGAGTAGGATATGAACACCATGAACATAAATATAATAGAGGCTATGTTGGTTTTGATTCAACTACATGCATGAACATGTGCCAAGTCAAGCCACTCGAACATTCAGAGGAGGATACCATATCATCATACTACATCACAATCATTTTAATGCAATGTTGACATCCAAGATAAATCATTATCCACTCCTAGCTACTTAAGCATGGATGAGAAACTATAATCTCTAATTATCATTGCAAACAAGTTTAATCATAATACGCTGAATCATGGACACTAGGTTAAACATATTTACAGAAACAGAACAAGTCGAGTTCATACCCGTTTCTCTCTGCCACAGCTAGTGCATCAAATATCGTCATTATTGCCTTTCACTTGCATGATCGAACGATTTGAAAATAATGATAGTGCAAGAGTGTCGTGGACTAAGCTGGAATCTGCAAACATTTTATTCAACGTGAGAAGACAAAGTAATATGGGCTCTTTGTTAGGTCAACAATAATGCATATGAGAGCCACTCAACATTTTCATCGTGGTCTTCTCCTCGGTATGACTCAATAAAAAGAAAAAGGAAACAGGGAAACACACTGAAATATTTTTGGAGTTTTTGTTTTTCTGAAAGAAAGTAATTTATAGAAGGAAAAACAAAAACGAGAAAAACTTTTTACACGGGAAAGCTCCCAACAAGCAAAAGAAGAGCAAGGAAATATTTTTGGTTTTCTTTTTAGTACTACAACAATTTAAACTAGGGAGAAAAACCGAAAAGAAGCAGGAAATATATTTTTGGAGTTTCTCAAAGTTTTTCTAGCACACAAGAAGAAGGTGAGAAAATAAATTTAACATGGATGATACAATGAAAAAGTGTGGACACCGACAACTGGAATGAAATGTGTGAACGTGAATTTAATGTCGGTGGAAATGCGTACTCCCCCAAGCTTAGGCTTTTGGCCTAACTTGGTGATCACCACTCAAAGAAACCACGGGGTCCTATGTTGAAGTGCTGGGGAGGAGGCACCTGAGGGTCCCACTCCTAAGGCTCCTCCTCTACCGTCGCCAGATTGTTCCGGTAAGCAACAATGTCCTCAGGCATAATCATGTATCCTCCCTTGGCAATAGGATCAAACAAAGTAGGTGCAGGCAATGGAATAATATCACGAGTGTCCACACTGAAAACCAGGTTATAAGGAATAGGAGTGTTAGTGTTATCGCCAGCAATAAACTGGTGGTGTTCCATGGCCTGACAATCTAAATAAACCTTAGGTAAAGGATAATCATGCTGGCGTATCTGAATGTTAAAGTGACTCGCTAAATGAGTAGCATAAATACCACCATGTATTTTACCCTTGGATGCATTAATGTGGAAGGCGACGTGCCACAATAGCCCCCAAACTATAAGTGTTGTCTCCATAAAGTGCGGCGTAAAACAGCGAAAGTGCAGGGCACTGAGTGCACCAACCTTTCTCTATCAAGTAAACACTTACGCAATAAATAGAGAAAAATAATGCACAGTAGGAAAGTGCAAGCTAGTGGCGGTGAAAATTCATAAATGTACAAAACATGGCATTTTATTTTATTTAACTAATAAAACGAGAAAACAAAAAGGTAGGGATGACGGAAAGGTAGTGCTCGCTAAATTCATCAACTTCATACCTCTCAAAAATGATCCATTAATAAGGTTGATCAAGTATTATTAACAACCACTTTCAATTAGCATGAAACTGAAGAACTTTCGTAAATCACTAAGTTACCTCAAGGGGGATATGAATGTCCCCAACAATAAGCATTTCATATTTCTTTTTAGCAGTAGGTAGGGGTAGTTGAAAACTTCCAATAGTGATTGTCGGAGATGTTTCAATAACATTAATACCATTCACTTGGAATTGTTTCTCGGGAAGTGCACCGTGTGCTCATTACCATTGATATGAAAAGTGACCTTTCTTGTATTGCAATCAATAATAGCCCCCGCAGTATTCAAAAAGGGTCTACCAAGGATAATCGACATGTTGTCGTCCTCGGGCATCTCAAGTATAACAAAGTCAGTCAAGATAGTAACGTTAGCAACAACAACGGGACATCCTCACAAATACCAATAGGCATGGCAGTTGATTTATCGGCCATTTGAAAAGATATTTCAGTAGGTGTGAGTTTATTCAAATCAAGTCTTTTATATAAAGAAAAAGGCATAACACGAACACCAGCTCCTAAATCACATAAAGCAGTTTTCACATAGTTTCTTTTGATGGAGCAAGGTATAGTGGGGATTCCCGGATCTCCAAGTTTTTTAGGTACTCCATCTTTAAAAGTATAATTAGCAAGCATGGTGGAGATTTCAGCTTTCGGTATTTTTCTCTTGTTGGTGATGATGTCTTTCTTATACTTTGCATAAGGAGGCATTTTCAAGATATCAGTCAAGCGAGTACACAAAAAGACTGGCCTAATCATTTCAGCAAAGCGTTCAAAATCTTCATCATCTTTCTTTTTAGTTGACTTAGGTGGAAAGGGCATAGGTTTTTGAACCCATGGTTCTCTTTCCTTACCCTGGGTCTGTTGCCCAGACTGTGCACAGGCACGAGAACAAGATTGAAGCACCAGCCCAAGTTAGAGTACAAAGGAACAAGAGATTCGAAGGACGAACATGCAGATCAGAGGGACCAAGAACAAGCCAGAGAAGCAGGATATCATCAAGAAAAAGGCCTCCTTTGCCGGGCAGGCGAGCCCGGCAAGGGGCGAGGCCACCACTAGAAGAAGGCAACCAAAGCGCCCCGGTAGGGCCTGCCGAGGGCTCGCAGAGGTGAAACCACCTCACCAACCATTCCACCATGACCCATGTCGTCGATCAGTGCGGTGTCAATCCGCAGAGTGACTAAGTGGCAGCCATTCGCCACATGGTTGCCTCTCCCTACAGGAAAAACCCACAGACGACACCCATCTTGCGACGTGTCAAGCAAGCAGGCGCGGAGCTGGCAAAATAGCCCGGCAAGCCTTCTTAGGGCAACCAACGATAATGGCATTAAGTGGTGCATTTAATGCACCACTGTCGTAGAGTTAGGTATGATAGCACTGTTGCTATCTTATCGTTGTAATGACCACTTTGCTATTGTGGTGACCCCTTGATCTATAAAAGGAGGCCCATGGCAACTGTAGAAAGGGTTAGAAGGTTGGATAACTCACACCCCCATACGCGCGTAGCCACTATCTCCCCGAGGCAACCCTTGCCGGGCAAGTGTACTATGCTCCACCACCACCTTTCCACCATCAATCCACCAAAGCAGGAGTAGGGTTTTATGCCTCGCGGCGGCGAACACAGGTAAAAGCTTTCGCGTGATCTCTGTCGTCTTTGTCCCACGCTCGTCTGCTCTTTATGCAACGCGACGTCCCCCTGCCGAACCAGCAAGGGGCCTCCTGGTCCCATAGATGGTCGCGGTTTCCCGCAACATCTTTGGCGCGCCAGGTAGGGGATCGCTTGTGCAAACCTGAATGTGGGTGCAGCGCGTCATCTTCATCACCATCTTCATCTTCGACGACGCCATCGACCATGGCGCCCAAGAAGAAAACCGGTCCTTCGTATCACCCATCCACCTCGAAGGCTCCGTCGCTCATGACCTCTAACGTTGCGAAGTGCGGAGGCCTACGAGGACACATCTGTTCTTTGGGGTTGTGGTCGGAGCAGGCGGCACCGTCGCCACTTCCCCCGCAACCAACGCAAGAGCAGGGGGCACCGGAGGAGAGCAGCATCAGCAACACCCTGATGGCCATGCTCCCCAAGGTACGGGTGAGGGGATTACTCCATCTGTGCCCTTCTCTCCCACCGACGGGCACAACCACAACAACGGCACTCGGAACGGGGTGAACCGCCGCCCTCCGGCCGCCCCCACAACGGGTGCGGTCGCAGTGGTGCACCTCCCCCGGGACGGGTCGACCAAGCCACTGCGCCCGACGGAGCCGCTAGCCCTCGAGCGCCTTCGCCACACCACATCCATTTGGTCGCCCCACAACAGCAGCGAGGCGATCGCCATCTGTTGTTGACATCGTCGGGAGCCGGCGGCAGTGCGATCGACTTCATCATCATCCATGCCAAGTACAACCCGGAGGCCATGGCACGAGCTCACCTGCTGTTGAGGTTTTCCGCCGGTAATGTCGGCGGATAGGCAGATGGCGAGCCACCATCCAAAGCTTGCTCGGTTTCGCCAAAGCTGAGGTCTCACGGTGAGCTGGCCATGCGCGACCTCTGGCGGCGACAAAGACTCCGCAGCTGGCGACCATCTGAAAGGTGCCATCCAGCGGTGCAGTCCCCATCATGCGGCATCCAGCATGAAAGCAACAGAATCAAGATCCCGACGATGCCTCGATGGCCTCTTCTGACCCTCGAGCACGTCCAGGCCAATGTTGAGCCTCAGAGGATAGGCGGAGAGGAGACGCGTGCGTCGTCATTGAGCAATGCTGCGACGACCTCCGCCGGACCGACAGGTGCGACGGGCTCAACGTCGACGAGCCTGCGCTCGGTGTTGGCAGGTGCCTACTTTCGAGGTTGGCTGCCCTGCCTTTACACAAGAGCTGCGGCAAGTCCGTTGGCCGTCCGTTCGCACGTTCAAGCCAGAGATACCCGAGAAGTATGGCGGAGGTCAACCCGACAGAGTTCTGAGCATCTACACCATCGCTGTTCAGGCTGCCGGGGGAAGAGATGAGAAGGTGTTCGCCAACTACTTTCCTTTGGCCCTCAAGTCCAATGTGAGGTCTTGGCTGATGCACCCACCGGAGAACTCCATTTCATCATGGGCTAACTTGTGCCACGAGTTCATTGGCGCCTTTACGGGCGGTCATCAAGAACCCGACAGGCCCAGCAATTTGCAGCTTCTCCAGCAGAAGGAAGGAGAAATCCTCTGTAAGTATTTACAGAGATTCAGCAAAGTTCATAGAAATATCCCAAATATCCATCCGGCAGCCGTAATAGCTGCCTTCCAGTCCAATGTGTGCAACCGCCGGATTCGTTCCAAGATGAACGTGCGGTTGCCCAAGACTGTGAAGGAGCTTTAAACATTAGTGGATAAGTGCGCTCGGATGGAGGAGGGAAGAAAGTTGCCCAGAGAGGAAGATTGCACCAACGTTGATTCACAGGATGAGGATGAATCAACCCGATCGAAGAAAGAGCAAGAAGTGCAGTAAGAAGCGGAGAGATAAGGCAGTGATGACTTTTGAAGGATTGGGTACGCCTAGCAGTGGCAAGAAGGCCAAAGTTGAGGCCCCTGGCAAGGAGGGCTGCCACAGACCGATCGCCGGAAGCCGCCGCCGAGAAAGCTGGGAAAGGCGATGGACCGTCTTGCAAGATTCATCGGACCAAGGTCCACGACCTTCAAGAGTGTTATCGGGTTGAACGACTTGTCAAGAAACAGAGCGAGCGGTATGAGAAGCGTTATAAGGAAAAGAATTGAGAATGTTGCTTGGCGGTGAAATTTGAGGTGGTGAAGTAAATCGCTTGGCAAACCCTTTCGGAACCAAAGGAAGCCCGCCAGAGGTCGAGAGAAGGAAACCTGTGATGATGAGAGTGATGGAGGGGATGAAGAGGAAACCAGTGAGAAGGAGCTTCAGAAGGCAACAGACGCCCTGTGCATTGACGGAGGTGCATCTCACCTCTCACCGCCAGCTCAAGCGGTGGGCTGATGTCTACTACGCAACCTTCTCCTTGTAGACATTGTTGGGCCTCCAAGTGCAGAGGTTTGTAGGACAGTAGCAAATTTCCCTCAAGTGGATGACCTAAGGTTTATCAACCCGTGGGAGGTGTAGGATGAAGATGGTCTCTCTCAAGCAACCCTGCAACCAAATAACAAAGAGTCTCTTGTGTCCCCAACACACCCAATACAATGGTAAATTGTATAGGTGCACTAGTTCGGCGAAGAGATGGTGATACAAGTGCAATATGGATGGTAGATATAGGTTTTTGTAATCTGAAAATATAAAAACAGCAAGGTAGCAAGCGATAAAAGTGAGCGTAAATGGTATTGCAATGCGTTGAAACAAGGCCTAGGGTTCATACTTTCACTAGTGCAAGTTCTCTCAACAATAATAACATGGTTGGATCATATAACTATCCCTCAAAATGCAACAAAGAGTCACTCCAAAGTCACTAATAGCGGAGAACAAACGAAGAGATTATGGTAGGGTACGAAACCACCTCAAAGTTATTCTTTCCAATCAATCCGTTGGGCTATTCCTATAAGTGTCACAAAGCAGTCCTAGAGTTCGTACTAGAATAACACCTTAAGACACAAATCAACCAAAAACCCTAATGTCACCTCAAGTATCCGTGGGTATGATTATACGATATGCATCACACAATCTCGATTCATCTATTCAACCAACACATAGAACCTCAAAGAGTGCCCCAAAGTTTCTACCGAGAATCAAGGCGAACGTGCCAACCCCTATGCATAGGTTCATAGAACCCGCAAGTTGATCACCAAAACATACATCAAGTGAATCACGTGATATCCCATTGTCACCACAGACACGCATGCGGCAAGACATACATCAAGTGTTCTCAAATCATTAAAGACTCAATTCGATAAGATTACTTCAAAGGAAAACTCAATCCATTACAAGAGAGTAGAGGGGAGAAGCAACATAAGATCCAACTATAATAGCAAAGCTCGCGATACATCAAGATCGTACAAACCAAAACACGAGAGAGAGAGAGATCAAACACATAGCTCTTTGGTACATACCCTCGGCCCCAGGGTGAACTACTCCCTCCTCGTCATGGAGAGCGCCGGATGATGAAGATGGCCACCGGTGAGGTTCCCCCTCTGGCGAGTCTTTGGAGCAGGTCCCGATTGGTTTTTGGTGGCTACAGAGGCTTGCGCGGCGGAACTCCCGATCTATTCTGTTCCCCATCGTTTTAGGGTATATGGATATATATAGGTGAAAGAAATGCGTCGGAGAGGCCACGAGGGGCCCACGAGGGTGGAGGGCGCGCCCAGGGGGTGGGCGCGCCCCCTGCCTCGTGCCTCCCTTGTTGCTTCCTTCACGTGGACTCCAAGTCTCCCGGGTTGCTTTCCTTCCAAAAATAACTTCTCTAGAAGATTTCATTCCGTTTCGACTCCGTTTGATATTCCTTTTCTTCGAAACACTGAAACAAGGGAAAAAAGCGAGGCGGCACTTTGGGCTCTGGGTCAATAGGTTAGTCCCAAAAATAATATAAAAGTGCATAGTAAAGCCCATAAAGCATCCAAGATGGATAATATAATAGCATGGAACAATAAAAAAATTATAGATACGTTGGAGATGTATCAGCATCCCCAAGCTTAATTCCTGCTCGTCCTCGAGTAGGTAAATGATAAAAACATAATTTTTGATGTGGAATGCTACTTGGCATAATTTCAATGTAATTCTTCCAATTGTGGTATGAATATTCAGATCCGAAAGATTCAAGATAAAAGTTCATATTGACATAACTAAGCAATTATGTCCTCTCAAAATAACATGGCCAAAGAAAGTTCATCCCTACAAAATCATACCACAATTGAGGCAGCTGGTTTGGTCAGAGGAGTGCTGTACCCCACATGGTTGGCAAATCCAGTAGTAGTCCGAAAGGCTAATGAGAAGTGGAGGCTTCACATAGATTTCACAGATCTCAACAAGGCTTGCCCGAAAGACCCGTTTCCCTTGCCGCGTATTGACTAGATTGTGGATTCCACTTCAGGTTGTGATTTGCTCTCCTTTCTGGACGCGTACTCTAGGTATCACCAAATCTTCATATCCAAGGAAGATGAAGAGAAGACGTCATTCATCACTCCATGTGGTACATACTGTTTTGTCCTCATGCCATTCGAAATGAAGAGTGCCGGGTCCACTTTTGCAAGGACAGTCCAGATTGGTTTTGAGCCACTGTTGCACAGAAACATAGAAACTTATATGGATGATATTGTGGTCAAGACCAAAGATAAGGCCACCCTTCTTCAAGATTTGGAGGAGACATTTGCTAACATGCGCAAGATCAATCTGAAGCTCAACCCAGAGAAGTGTGTATTTGGTGTTCCCTCCGGTAAGTTGCTTGGATTCTTTGTATCCCATCGCGGGATCGAAGCCAACCCCGACAAGATCAAGGCTATCGAGCAGATCCAAGCACCAAGGACAGTTAAGGATGTGAGGCGTCTGACAGGATGTGTTGCCGCACTAAGCAGATTCATCTCCAAGTCTACTGAGTGTGCCCTGTCGTTCTTCAAAATATTGAAGAAGGTAGGCCCTATGAAGTGGACCCCAGAAGTAGATGCAACTTTGCAAGAATTGAAGGCCTACTTGTCCTCTGTGCCTACCTTGGTTGCTCCCAAGCCCCAGGAGCCATTGCTTCTATACTTGGCGACGACCAACCAAGTGGTCAGTGCGGCCTTGGTAGCGCAGCAAGAAGTGGATGAGGCAGAAGGTGAGCAGAGACCGGCAGAGTCAGAGAAGGATCAGGACAGCAATAAGCACGACGACGAGAACAACCCCAAGGACGCGGCAAGGAAGAAAGTGGTGCAACGCCCAGTGTACTTCGTCAACTTCTTGTTATAAGGGGCTAGATCGAGATACTCTGGCATGCAAAATTTGATCTTTGGTCTCATTATGGCCTCAAGGAAACTTCGCCACTACTTCCAAGCCCATGAGGTCACGGTTGTTACTCATTTTCCATTGCAAACGATACTCAAACCACGAGGCTAATTGGCGTAATAGTGGAGTGGGCTTTGGAGTTATCCAGCTTTGGTTTGAAGTTTGAGAGCACATCAACTATTCAGAGCAGGGCATTGACAGAGTTTATTGCAGAATAACGCCAATCCATGATGAGGAAGTAACAGAGACAATTATCCCCGGCAAGGAATCGCCCCAAGAATGGATTATGTATTTTGATGGTGCTTTTTCCCTACAAGGTGCAAGAGCTGGCGTGCTTCTTGTCGCCCCCTCTGGCGAGCACTTGAAGTATGTCGTTCAAATGCATTTTGCCCGGGAAGAAGCAACCAACAATACAACTGAGTATGAAGGGCTCCTTGCCGGGCTCAGGATTGCGACTGAACTGAGAATTAAGAAGCTGATCGTTCGAGGAGATTCATAGCTTGTGGTGAGACAAGCCAACAAGGATTACCAAAGTCCATTGATGGAGGCATACATCAAGGAAGTGAGGAGATTGGAGGAGCACTTTGACGGATTGCAAGCGAGCACGCATTACCCGTCACGGAAAACAACATAGCTGATCATCTGTCAAAGTGTGCTGCGCAGAAGCTTCCTATGGAACCGAGGACTTTTGTTCTCCATCTCACTCAGCCCTCCGTATCCCCAGTGACAATGGCCCGGAAAAGGAGAAAGTTGGACTACGGTAAGCCTCTCCCGATAGAGCCGTCTGCTCCTGGCAGAGACCCTGCCAGAAACAACTCCTCACAGCCTGCCGGACCACCCCCTCCAGCCGGGCCTATGGACCCCGCGAACGAGGCATGTGCTCCCGCAGCAGAGGAGGTGCCGCTAGTCCTCGTTGCCGAGCCACATTCTCCAACTTGGGCGAGGCACATTGTCCACTTCCTCCAAACCGGAGAGCTTCCCGGCTACCAAGATGAAGCTGAAAAAGTAGCCCGGAGGGCCATTATGTATACAGAAGGAGGCCTAACGGTGTGAAATTGAAGTGTGTCTGCCGGTAAGAAGGAAAGGAACTGCTGGTTGAGATACACAAAGGCATGTGCGGCTCCCACACTAGATCAAGGGCATTAGTTGGGAAAGCATCCCGACAAGGATTCTATTGGCCCACAGCCTCCAAGATGCGGTCGAGCTAGCCACCAAATGTGAAGCCTACCAGTTCCGTTCCAAGAAAACCCACCTGCCTGCCCAAGCTCTTCAAACAATCCCTCTATCATGGCCATTTTTGATCAGGGGCTCGATATCCTCGGCCCCTCTCCACGAAAGCAATCGGGGCTTTGAATTCTTGTTTGTTGCCATCGACAAGTTTACAAAGTGGTGGGAAGTGACTAGTGAGAAAGGTGATCGTCGATCACTATCAAGTTCTTGAAAGAATTGGTGTGTCGCTTTGGAGTTCCTAAGCAAGGATCATCACCGACAACGACACCTAGTTCACGAGTCACGCCTTCATGCAATATGTTCATGCCCTCGGATGCAAGATCTCATTTGCCTCTGTGGCACACCCCCGGAGCAATGGACAAGCTGAGAGGGCGAACGCTGAAGTGTTGTGTAGACTCAAGACAAGAACTTTTGATACGCTGCAGAAGCACGGCAGGCGGTGGATCGAGGAGCTGCCGGCAATTCTCTAGTCGCTCAGAATGACACCAAACCGAGCTACCGGGCAGACTCCCTTCTCCTTGGTCTACGGGGCAGAAGCAGTTATCCCCACGGAACTCATTTACGGGTCGCCACGAGTGCTTGCCTACGATGAAGTAGCGCAAGATCAGTACCGGTGTGACGATGCTGTGCTACTTGAGGAGAACCGTCTCCGGGCTGCTACGCGTGCTGCACACTACCAGCAAGCCCTGCGTCGCTATCATAGCTGCAGGGTTTATGCCCGGTGTTTTGAGGAAGGTGACCTTGTCCTTAGGCACGTTCAATCCGCCAAGGGAAAACAAGTTGCGACCGAAGTGGGAAGGCTCTTACCGGGTAGTTCGAGTCACCAGACCTGGCGCGGTCCGTCTGGAGACCGGAGATGGCACTCAGTTGCAAAACTCATGGAATATTGAGCATCTCCGCAAGTTCTACCCGTAAGGTGCGGCTATCCCGCCCTGCCCGGCAGCCACCCATTTGTACAGGCCTTGCCTCAGCTGCATGTAACCCCTTTACAAAGCCAGGGCGATGACCCTGTGCAAGAGAAAATAAAGAAGCGTTGTGGGGGGCCCCCGACCAAGACTGCATGCATGCATAAGCATTCCAAGATCACTGCATAAGCATTTCATGAGCATTTGCATATGCATATAGATAGGATCACATCCTGCATTCATTCTCATCCATATGAAGCTGCAGGTTCCTGCCGTGAACTTGGCTTCGACAAGGAGTTGAGAAGGTTGCCCGGCGCAGCGATCCCCGGCAAGCCAAACAGATAAGTTTTACCTCCTGTCCATAAGGCTATAACTTGAGCATGAGAAAGCTTCGCCACTCTTTTGAGACTTAGGTGCTCCCATCCGTGACTCGAACGCTGCTTCGGTCAGGGTGGTCACAGTGGCCTTTGGTAGAAAGAAGTTAGCAGGGGGCTAATCCCTTTGTCTGTAACCCGGTAGACGCAGCTCTCCGGCAGACAAAAAGGATGCCGGCGGGATAGCCTGCCAGGGAAAACTCGTTTGTTTACATTAAAGAGGCATCTCGCCTCTGCATGGACATATACATCCACGGGTTCCCGGCAAGGTTCATCTTTTTCATTTATATGCTCATACAAGTACTAACGTTACAGAACACAAACATGGACTCAAGAGATTACATTATTTGAATTAAAATTTGGCAAGTTCCTACAGATTTAAGATTGAAAAAATATAAGTGCTCCGTAATGCCCTTTCTTGTCCCTCTCCTCCTAGGCACGGCCGTCGAAGGTGAGGAGGGCAAAAGGAGCGCCTTGGCGGGAGCCCAGCCCGCTCCCCTCGGGCTCCAGGAGAGGTAGCCCGACAGGAACGGGAGCGCGAGGGAACGCCTTGATGGAGAGCACGGCGGAGGCGACACCGTCGACCACCGCCACCAGGGCCAGCAGGACACGACAGGGCCAACGGAGCTGCAACCCGAGAGGAAGCCTGCCGGGGTCTAGCTGGAAGACTGTTGGAGGAGCCCGAGAGCACCATCTCCACCTCTGCATCCAACTCCCTGGAAAATCGTGTTGCCGGGAAGGAGATGCGGATGCAGATGATGGTGCGACTGCCTGATGAAGATGGTGCGGGCGGCGATCAGCCAGAGTCAGAGTCGTCACTCCCCCGTCCGCTACTGTCATCATTATCGTCACTGTGCTCCTCGTCGCTCGAGGAGGAGCTTTCATCGTCGGTTGAGCTCTCCGCGCAGCACCCTAAGCGACCTCCCGAGCGCCCGAAGATCTTGACGGAGAGCAGGCCTTTCTCTGTTAGTTTGAACTAGAGGACGTGCCCCTCCGAGGAGCCGCGGGCACGGGCAAAGGTCTCCCAGCCGCGGCGGAGGTACATCACGTGAGGAGCAGGGAAGTCGACATCGACTTGCATGCCGCTGTTCCCACAGCCCCTCATGTGCAGCCTTAGAGCACGTGGCTGTTCGAGCTCCATCTCTCGCACGAAGGGGGTTGGAAGGTGAAGGTGACCACACAAGGGCTTGTATAGCCTGATGATGAACTCCCGAGGTTGGTCCCCGATGTGGCCGTCCATTGGGGGGAGCCGCCGGTGGGGGCGCAGCCGAGGCGCCGCCCCGCCCTCCTCCTCCTCGAGCGTCGCGGCGACCTCGACCTCGTCCCCTCCCCCCCCTTGCAGCGGGTCCCGGCACCACATGATCTGGAGGAGGAGGGACACGCTATCGAGAAGAAGCCCTCGTCATTTGCTGTAGGAAGCCGCCGCGCCCTCGCCCTCTCACCATGGCTAGAAGGGAAGGATTGCAAAGAAGAAGAAGGAGAAGTGTGTGCAGAGAGGCACCGACGGGGTAGGGGGCTGGCTCCTCATACAGGAAATGGCCGCCCCGCTCCTCCAGTACAGCCTCTTTGTACCCTCTGTGGCCCTAAGAGTCGAGGCTGACCCTCTGCTGCAACCATCGGCGCTCGGTTTTTGGCCATGGCAGTCCTCCCCGTGCCCTCCGCATCCACCACCTACCACACTCGTTGCATGCGGAACACGTGGCAGGTACGTGCGGAACGGGAGGCGAGTGGGATGGCAGTTTCCGCCCCGTGATCATGGGGCAAGGAGAATCCGCAAGCCACGATCGCAGTTCTTCCACAACGTTACGCACGACGCGCGGAGAAACCGGAAACTATCCCAGAATCAAGGCTAATGAAGAAGCAAAGAAGACCTCAAGAGACCAGCCTCTTCAGCAACTCCGCCTATGCACTTATTAGGCCCTACCCTGACGACGCTCGGTAGCATGTTTGGGGCAGGCCTGGGGGCTTCTGTCGGTGCAACAGACCGTGGGTCTGTTGCCCGGACTGTGCACAGGCACGGGAACAAGATTGAAGCACCATCTCAAGTCAAACTACAAGGAACCAACTGATTCGAAGAACTAACACGCGGATCAGAGGTACCAAGATCAAGCCAGAGGAGCAGGATATCATCAAGAGAAAGGCCTCATTTGCTGGGCAGGCGAGCCCGGCAAGGGGCGAGGCCACCCCCAGAAGCAGGCGACCAAAGCGCCCCGACAGGCCTCTCGAGGCTCGCGGAGGCAAAACCACCTCACCAACCATTCCACCACGACCCACGTCGTCGATCAGTGCGGTGTCAAGCTGCAGAGTGACTAAGTGGGAGCCGTTCACCATATGGCTGCCTCTCCCTACAGGAAAAACCCACAGACGACACCCGTCCTGCGACGTGTCAAGCAAGTAGGCGCGGAGCTGGCAAAATAGCCTGGCAAGCCTTGCCAGGCAACCAACAATGTGACATTAAGCGGTGCATTTAATGCGCCTGTCACCGACCCTGAGAGTTAGGTATGATAGCACTGTTGCTATCTTATCAGTGCGTAATGACCACTTTGCCATTGTGGTGACCCCTTGATCTATAAAAGGAGGCCCATGGCAACTGTAGAAAGGGTTAGAAGGTTGGATAACTCACACCCCCATACGCGCGTAGCCACTATCGCCCTGAGGCAACCCTTGCCGGGCAAGTGTACTACGCTCCACCACCACCTTTCCACCATCAATCCACCAAAGCAGGAGTAGGGTTTTACGCCTCGCGGCGGCCCGAACCTGGGTAAAACTGCTTGTCTGATCTGTGCCGTGCTGCCCCATGCTTGTCTCCTCTTTGTGCAACGCGATGTCCCCCTGCCGAACCAGCAAGGGGCCTCCTGGTCGCATAGGTGGCCGCGGTTTCCCGCGACATCCAGCAACAAAGTCCCTTTTATCATATCTTTTATTTTTGGGTTCTGGGTTATCAAGACCAACTGCGGGCTCTATCTCAACATCATTGTCTGGTTCTTTATTATTTGTTAGAGTGTCTTCGTGAACCTCCTCATTATCATTTTCTTGTCGGAAGGTGAGTGTTCACTACTGCATTGAGTTTCAAAGATCGAGATAGAAACTTCATTATCATTATCAGGAGGTTTATCTACTTCATGTTCACTAGAGACATGCAAAATCCTATCATTTTTCTTCTTCTTTTTTCTTTTTAGAAGGACTAGGTGCATCAGTGTTAACTCTTTGAGAGTCTTGTTCAATTCCTTTTGGGTGTCCCTCAGGATAAAGTGGTTCTTGAGTCATTCTACCTCCTCTAGTCATTACTCTAACAACATGATCATTCATATTATTGTTCATTTCATCAAGCAATTCTCTTTGAGATTTAGCAACTTGCTCTATCTAAGTTTGAACCATAGAGGCATGCTTTCCCACACCTCTAACATCATTTGAGATTCTAAATAACAAGTCACTCAAGCGAGCAATCATATCAGAATTGTATTTCAATTGTTTCATAACATTTTAATTGAAGTGATCTTGCTTTCTAATGTAATTTTCAAACTCATAAAGGCATTGGCTAGGATGCATATTGTGAGGATTATCATTGTCATTGAATTTCATTAGAGAATTTACCTCTACCACCTTAGGTGGTGGTGGTGTATCAAGCCCATGTATTTCTTCAATAGGAGGTAAATTTTTGATATCCTCAACTTTAATACCTTTTTTCTTTTATAGATTTCTTTGCCTCTTGCATATCTTCAGGAGTGAGATATAAGACACCCCTCTTCTTCGGAGTAGGTTTAAGCGGTGGTTCGGGAAGAGGCCAATCATCATAATTTTTCAATATGTTATTCAATAATTCTTCAGCTTGTCCAACAGTTCGTTCCCTGAAAACACAACCAGCACAACTATCTAGGAAATCCCTAGAAGCATCGGTTAGTCCATTATAGAAGATATCAAGTATTTCATTTTTCTTAAGAGGGTGATCAGGCAAAGCATTAAGCAATTGGAGAAGCCTCCCCAAGCTTGTGGGAGACTCTCTTCTTCAATTTACACAAAGTTAAATATTTCCTATAAGGCAGCTTGTTTCTTATGAGCAGGAAAATATTTTTCAGAGAAGTAGTAAATCATATCCTGGGGACTATGCACACAACCAAGAGCAAGAGTATTATACCAAGTCTTAGCATCACCCTTTAATGAGAACGGAAATAGTTTGAGAATATAATAGTGGCAAATTTTCTCATCATGAGCAAAAAGAGTGGCTATGTCATTCAACTTAGTAAGATGTGCCACAACAGTTTTAGTTTCATAACCATGGAAAGGATCAGATTCAACCAAAGTAATTAACTCCTGATTGACGAGAGAATTCATAATCCTTATCATCAACAAAGATAGGTGAAGTAGCAAACTGAGGATCACATTTCATTTTTGCATTCAAAGTCTTTTCTTTATACTTGCATAATAATTTTTCCAGACCAGTTCTATCCTTACAAGCAAGAATGTCTCTAGTTGTCTCCTCATCCATAACATAACCTTCCGGTATCTTAGGCAATTCATATCTAGGAGAACTAGTTCTAAAAGGTGTTTCAAGATTTCTAGTTTCAAGCCCTTCATCAGTTTCAGCATTCTCAAAAGCTTTAGTTCCAGCAAGTTGTTCATCAAGAAATTCACCTAGTGGCACATTATCATCAAGCAAGGTACTAGCATCATCATAAATATCATTCATAGCAAAAGTAGCATCATCAATAACTTGTGACATATCAAGATTAATAGCATGTGGTGGTGTTGTAATTTTACTTATAACAGAAGGTGAATCAAATGCAGAGCTAGATGGCAAGTCCTTACCTCCCCTCCTCTTGTAGGAAAAAAATATTAGTCTTAGCGTCTTTCAGATTCTTCATAGTGATATTTTGGTAATAATCCCAAGTGAATCAACAAATATAGCTGTTGACACCAGATTTTGGCACGGTCAAGAATTTAAATAATATGGCTTCAGATGGAGAAGTGATCTACATAAAAAAGTTTCGTATTGTCGATATGAACATCTTTGAAGTTTAGGCCATCGCCATCCGATCTTAGCTCGAAGGCCGAAGTTGTATTCGAAATACCAAGATTTTGTATTCAGAACACTATTCGTCTGATTACGCCCCCAGGACTGCCTCGTATGGAAAAATGATCTACATGAATTGTCTTCGTCTCGTCGAAACAATCGATTTTGATATAAATATCGTCTTAATCTGAGGTCGTATGCAACCTGTGGAGGCAAAATAAGGTCAGAAACAGAAGCTGCAGTGTCATTTCGGACTGACCGAATTGATTTGATCGGTGAGACCGAGTTTGTCCGAAAATTTACCAGAAAGTTGGCAATGTTGACTCGGTAGGACCGAAACAAACCAATCGGTTAGACCGAGATTGATCCGGAAATTACAGAAGGTTCTGAGAGAGTTGGCCACGTTCACTCGGTGGGACGAAGCAAACCAATCGGTGAGACCGAGATTGATCCGGAAATTGCCAAAGATTCCTGTCCGAGTTAGGTTAGGGTTTTTGATGTTTTGAACGGAATTTTTAGTCCTTTTCTTGTACGGAAAGTCCAGCCGCCTCATAAATAGATGAGAGGTGACGGCCGATTGAACAACACACAATCGCAAAAAAACACATCTACTACCTTTTCATCTACGTTTTGTCTCTCCCCCGTTCTTGCTTCCTCGTTCTTCGTGTTGGAGAGCTGTGAATCCCGAGGCTCTAGGGGCGGTTGGACCGACCTAGGGCAGCCCATAGCCGCTGCACTCCCCGACAGGGTCCCTCCCGGGAGTGTGGGGTTTCGGATCCTCAAAAGCTCTCACGGTCGACTTCTTGAATCGCGCTTCGGTGAGATCGCTTCGACGTGAGCTGCGGTGCATCACCCCGGCGTCGAGGGTACACGTGGCGTGTTAGGTGTGCGAACACACTTTTAGCGACTCACTGAGGACCGAAGATCAATCGTCATCATCCACCATGTCCGATCTTCCCAAGCCATCTGAGGTAGACGCCGATAACATCATCAAGCCCAGTCTTGCTGACATATCGGTCGATCATCGCCAAGTCTATGAGGAGTACAAGAAGGTGCGTGAGGAGAAGGACTTGCAGGAGTTCCTTGCAAAGTTCAAGAAGGATCGCCAAGGCAACATCACTCCGATTGAAGAAATCAAGTTCCTCCTCTTCAAGCCGAAAGCGTGTTAAACCCTCTGTGAGTACTACCTTTCTCTCTGATGCAATGGGCTGAGATTGAAAGTCGTATTGCTGATGGTAACAATCTGGTCTATCAAACTTTCATAGAAAATACTAATGCTCAGAAAAATATATCTCAATCATCTAGTGGTAATGATGGTGTAGCTGTTAGCGTGCAAAACCCTAATCTAGCTTTACCTATCTCATCGGCGCCTCCCATGCCGATGACTTATTATCCTACTCAAACAAATCAGATTGTGGCTGCACCCATTAATCCTATTATGAGCATGCCGGGTTCGGTGGCAACGCCGAACCAAACCCTACCACAACTACAACCACTACCAAATTATGGGTGCGACATACATGCCACAATTCCTACCTACAACCAAGAACCCTACTCCTCCTATGCCCTTTGCCCGCAAGCTGCATCAGTCCACTATGGATGATGGTCTAGCTAATCTTAGAGAGGAGATGGCTAAGATGCTTTGAGAGAATTTTGGAGTTGAATTACCTTGGAATCGGATTTACCAAAATCCGTACCCCTAGTACTTTGATGCCATCCAGTGCCCTCCGGGATATAAGATTCCAGATTTTGTTAAGTTCAGTGGAGAGGGCACAAAAACCACATGGGAGCATGTTAGTCAATACTTGGCACAAATAGGTGAAGCGAGGCTCACTAAATGAGTTGAAAGTGCGTTTATTTCCTCTATCATTAACTGGTACCGCATTTTCATGGTTTTCTTCTTTACCACATGGTTCCATTCGAGTTTGGTCGCAGCTAGAGCAGAAATTTCATGATCACTTTTATAGCGGCGACAATGAACTCAAGTTGTCACATCTAACATCGGTTAAACAGAAGCATGATGAATCGGTCTCCGATTACGTCAAGAGTTCAGAGAAACAAAAAATCGGTGTTTTAGTTTGGTGATAACCGAGAGGGACTTAAGCGGACCTAGTGCGAGTGGTTTGAAAACTCCCATTAGAGAAAAGCTAGAAGGCTATGAGTTCTTAAATATCAACCAAGTCTTCTGAGAGGGCTTTGGCTCAGGAAAGCCGAAGCAAAGATCTCAAAGAAGTGCATAGATATAAAGCTGATCGTCCTAAGATGAATATGGTTGAATATGATCAATCGGACAATGAGGGTGATATGTATGCTACTGAATTTGTTTGGCCATCTAAGGCTAAACCCTTTACTTGCAATGATCTGAAACCAATTCATAAGAATCGTGATGAAGAGATGAAGTTTACTTTTAACATTGCTAAGTGTGATAAAATATTTGATGCTTTACCGCCGTTTGAAGAGCTGAAACGGCGCGCTTATTGCGAGTATCCTAATTCTTTTTCTCATGCTACTAACGATTGCAATGTTTTTCGACGGCAGATACAGTCAGCCATTAATGACGGACGATTGAACTTTTCTGAGATGCAAATTGATAAACAGCCCTTTCCAATGAATACCATGGAGTTAGAGGGGAATAAGCTACTCATTCGACGGGAGGTGGCCGAATTTGCTAATAAAGCTAATGTCATTATTGGTGAGCCCAGGAAAGACAAGGAGGGTGACAAGGTCTTGGGGAGACAGGTTGTGCTTGATAAGCAACCCGATGGCAAGGAAGTGATCAAAATCACCATCAAGAATCCTACACTCGGGGGGCAAGCACAGGTGCAACAAGAAACTCGAGTTAAATTTGTTAAGCCCAAGAGTCCAAAGGTTGGTAAGTGGAAGACAAATGAAGCTAAAAGTACAGTATAAGAAAATCAAGCCAACTTTTGATATGTTGTTGTCCAAGTATGCCAATCAAGCGGCCGGTTCTAGCTCTACCCGGTCATCAAATTTGAAGCGCTCATGGTCACCTCCTCAGGAAGAATTTCAGCATCATGCAAGGCCATATGGGTCATGGGCACCGGGACCATGGATGGCGCCACCCCCCTATGCGCCATACCACATGGGTGGTTTCAATGGAGGATGGGGGCAGCCCCCAATGGCCCCTTATGCTTTTCATCCGGGGTGGGCAGAACCAAGGAGGCCCATTTGTGAGAGGCTCTCTTATCCCACAAGAGGCCGTTTGCACAACGATGCCAATCGGCCAAAACAAGATAATCATGGAAGGGTTGGCAAGCAAGTGTGGCGTGCTAAATCACCAAGTGCTGAAATTTCAGAGCCTAGCAAGCAAAGGGAGAAGAATACTAGTCCTGAAACTATTATGATAGGCACTAAAGAATTAACAATCAAAGAGCCGATTATTGTTGATAATCTGGTTGATTCTAATAAAGATGTGGCTGCTATCTAGCAGGGTCTCATGGCTAATGATCATGAAGCTAGCACAAGCAAGGCCAAGTCGAGGGATCCAAAATATAATCAGCCTAAGTGGTGTCCTTCCTATTCGACCAAAGGCGCAAAAAGGAGATTGCAGTGCATGAGGAGTCATGAGAAGGAGGAGCAGAAGAAGAAAAGCTAAGGGATAAATTATTCAATGAAAGTCATCCCATGGTAACCCCAAAACAAGTGTGGAGGCCAAAGCAAAAGGAAAACATAACAGCTTACGCAGACTAATCATAGCAACACCTACACCACCAACGGAGGATGATGCGGCTACTATTACATCGTCCACTTTGCCTACTACTTCCTCTTCCCTTGGAGATATTTCGGAGTCAGTGGCCATGCTTGCGGAAGGAGATGAAATGCTTGATTATGAGTCTACACCGGTTCATGAAGGTATGGATATTAATATGGTGTATTACTCACTGCTGAATTTCGTGCTATAGATGAAGAAGGGAAGTAGCTCATTAGATTTTGGTCCTAAAATGCTATATTCGAGAAGCCAAAAGAACCAAAGACGACTTGAAGCCATTGTTCCTTAAAGGTCATATTAATGGATCGCCGGTTGCTAGAATGCTTGTCGATGGTGGTGCTGTGGTGAATCTTATGCCATATTCAGTCTTCAAAAAATTGGGGCTGCGTGATGAAGATTTAATAAAGACCAACATGGTGCTTAATGGATTTGAAGGCAAAGAGAAAGCTGAAGCCAAAGGTGTAATGTATGTGGAGCTTACGGTGGGAAGCAAAACTTTGGCTACCGCATTCTTTGTCGCCGAGGTGCAAGGTAACTACAATGTGATATTAGGCCGCGATTGGGTTCATGCAAACCAATGCGTGCCATCTACTATGCACCAGTTTTTAATTCAATGGGTTGATGATGAAGTAGAAGTCATTCATGTGGATAATTCGGCTTTTGTTGCTTTGGCCGATGCATCGGTGGATTGGCAACATCCCAATGCTACTTGTTTGACGGGGTGCGACTTGTCAGGATTTGATTTTCTTAGCGCCACAAAAAGTGGTTTCGTGCCCGTTTCTATAAAGCCGGTTGGCGATAATCGGCTCCAAGGTATGATGTATTTAAATGGATCCTAACTCAGAGTGGTTACAAAAGCGTCTTGTAGAATATCGGTCCAATGAGAACGATATGTATGAGTCCATAGAAGAGTTAGATGATATGGATAAACTAGGACAAGGTTTTACATCAGCCGATCCATTAGAAGAGATAGATATAGGAGATGGTTCAATTCCTAGGCCGACATTTGTAAACGAAAATTTAAGAGCCGATCATAAGGCTAAGTTGATCGAAATGTTGAAAGAATATGTTTGTTGCTTTGCATGGGAATACCATGAAATGCCGTGTTTAAGCCGAGAGCTAGTGGAGCATCGATTTACCTATAAAGGCGGTTTTAGACCATACAAACAATCAGCCGGAAAGTTTAATCCAAAAGCGTATGACCGGATCAAGGAAGAGATCGTCGTTTGCTTAAAGCTAATTTTATTAGCCTTGCGGTATGCCGAGTGGATTTCTAACATTGTACCAAAGAGAGAAGAAAGGCTCCTGCAAGTTGAGGGTGTGCATTGATTTGAGAGATTTGAATAGAGCTACACCTAAAGATGAGTATCCTATGCCAATAGCCGATATGCTTATTAATGATGTACGGACATAAGGTCATTAGCTTTCTTGATGGTAATGCGGGGTATAACCAGATTTTTATGGCCAAAGAGGACATGTCCAAAACGGCTTTTCGATGCCCCGGTTTCCTTGGTTTATTTGAGTGGACGGTGATGACCTTTGGATTAAAGAATGTCGGCGCCACGTATCAAAGGGCTATGAATTTAATTTTTCATGATTTACTCGGTGTCATAATTGAGGTCTATATTGATGATATTGTTGTCAAATCGGATGCTTTTGAATCTCACTTGGCCGATTTGCGTTTAGCTTTTGAAAGAATGAAAAAGTATGGACTGAAGATGAATCTTTTGAAGTGTGCATTTGGCATGTCAACTCGCAAGTTTTTGGGTTTCATTACTCATGAAGATGGCATAGAGATTGATCCCAAAAAGATAGAGGCCATACAAAGAGTGGAGGCTCCAACATGCAAGAGAGATATGCAAAAGTTCCTTGGCAAGGTCAATTACTTGAGGAGGTTCATAGCTAATCTGTTAGGGAAGGTTGATGCGTTTACTCCTATCCTTCGGTTAAAGAATGATACTGATTTCACTTGGGGGGCAAAACAACAAGAAGCATTTGATATGATCAAGACTTATTTGTGCACTCCTCCAGTGATGAAAGCACCCAAGCATAGGGAACCCTTCAGGCTTTACATTGCAGCAGAGGAAGGAGTTATTGGTGCTGTTCTGACTCAAGAAACCGAAGGAAAAGAGCATTCCATCACTTATTTGAGCCGCCGTTTATTGGACGCCGAGACAAGGTATACATTTATTGAAAAATTATGTCTATGTTTATATTATGCTTGCACAAAATTGAGACATTATTTAGTGCTGAGTGCTTGCATAGTAGCTTGTCAGACCGATGTCATTAAATACATGTTGCATAGACCAATTCTTAGTGGTAGAATTGGCAAGTGGGCTTATGCTTTGATTGAATATGATTTGGCTTATGAATCTCTAAAATCCATGAAAGGCCAAATCGTTGCTAATTTTATTGTTGAACATCCGATTGATGACAAGCATGATGTTGATATAAACCTTGTCTCACTAGTACCATGGAGATTATATTTTGATGGTTCAGTTTGTAGCAATGGCCAAGGTGTTGGTATTGTTTACATATCCCCTCATGGTGCTGTTTTTGAAGCCTCTTGCCGCTTAGAATATTTTTGTACAAACAATCAAGCCGAATATGAAGCATTATTATTATTCGACTGGAGATGTTACTTGCTATAGGTGTTACACATATTGAGGCTTATGGTGATTCGTTATTAGTAGTGCAGCAAATATCCAAAGTCTTTCAATGTTTTGACGAATCACTTAATGTCTATCTTGATAAATGTCTAGATATAATTTCTACTTTCGATTATTTTAGCATTGCTCATATATCTAGACATGACAATTAGAAAGCAAATGAGTTGGCACAATAAGCATCCGGCTATCATGTTGATCATCGCATGTTTCATATTTCTGAAAAGCCGATGTCTAATCTTGCCAACATAGGGGAGGCCGAACCGGAGCCCACTGTTTAGGCTAATGAAATATTCAATGCAGGAGAAAATCAAGACTGGAGGGAACCCATCATTGATTATTTGTGTGATTCTAGTAGAAGGGTGGACAGGGCTGTTCGGCGTATGGCTTTCAAATACACAATGAGAGATGATGGTCTCTATCATCGCTTGTTGATGATGTTCTTTTAAAGTGCTTGGACGAGGACCAAGCAAGAATTGCTATGGGAGAGGTCCATGAAGGTATTTGTGGCACTCATCGATTAGACTCCCAAGATGAAATGGTTACTCTGACGTCTTTGGGTTTTATTGGCCGACTATGATTAATGGTTGCTTCAAATATTATAAAGGATGTGAAGCTTGTCAAAAGTTTGGTGATATTCAGTTGGCTCCTGCTGCTATGTTACATCCCATTATCAAGCCGTGGCCTTTCAGAGGATGGGGTTTAGACTTTATTGGACAAATTCATCCATCTTCCTCAAAGGGGCATCGGTTCGTATTGGTAGCAACCGATTACTTCACTAAATGGTCTGAAGCAATACCTCTCAAGAAAATGACACATACAGAGGTAATTAAATTCATAACCGAGCATATTATTCATAGATTCGGCATTCCTCAAACATTGACTACAGATCAAGGCTCATCTTTCATGTCACACCAAGTCAGAGAATTTGCCGAATCTTATAACATAAAGTTTCTCAATTCCTCTCCGTATTATGCCCAAGCCAATGGACAAGCTGAGTCTAGCAATAAAGTTCTAATCAAACTCATCAAGAAGAAGATTGAGGATAATCCAAGGAGATGGCATGAGTTGTTATCTGAAGCTTTGTGGGCACATAGAATTTCAGGGCATGGTGCTACTGAAGGTGACTCCATTTGAGCTAGTATATGGTCAAGAGGCTGTTTTACCGGTGGAAGTAAATTTGAATGCTTTGAGAATAGCCAAACAAAATGATTTATCGGCGGTGGACTTTTATAACTTGATGATGGACAATATTGATGAGGTTGCCGATAAGCGTTTGGCGCTTTGAAGTCCATAGAGAGAGACAAGTTGAGGGTTGCAAGAGCTTACAATAAGAAAGTTACGTTGAAGAATTTTCAAGTTGGTGATCTCGTCTGGAAAGTGATTCTGCCGATTGGTTCAAGAGATAAAAAATTCAGGAAATGTTCTCCGAGTTGGGAAGGTCCTTTTAGGATTACAAGAGTGGTTCCCGGAAACTCATATTTGGTGGAATCTGTACAAGGCACATTATTACCTTGAGCTCTCAATGGCAAATATTTAAAGAAATATCACCCAAGTGTGTGGCAAGAAGCCTAGATAGACAATGGCCGATAGATAACTATCGCCCTTAGTATTAACATGGCCGATACATAAGTATTGTCCTGAGAAAAATAAATGACCGATGGAGTGTTGACGTCGTCCTTAGAAGAAATACATTGCAAATTATTTTTTGGCACGCAAGTTTTGCCAAAAAACAGGGGGGCATGTGTTGACAACAGATTTTGGCACGGTCAAGAATTTAAATAATATGGCTTCAAATGGAGAATTGATCTACATAAAAAAGTTTCGTATTGTCGATATGAACATCTTTGAAGTTTAGGCCATCGCCATCCGATCTTATCTCAAGGCGAAGTTGTATTCGAAATACCAAGATTTTGTATTCAGAACACTATTCGTCTGATTACGCCCCCAGGACTGCCTCTTATGGAAAAATGTTCTACATGAATTGTCTTCGTCTCGTCGAAACGATCGATTTTGATATAAATATTGTCTTAATCCGAGGTCGTATGCAACCTGTGAAGGCAAAACAAGGTCAGAAACAGAAGCTGCAGAGTCATTTCGGACCGACCGAGTTGATTTGATCGGTGGGACCGAGTTTGTCCGAAAATTTACCAGAAAGTTGGCAATGTTGACTCGGTAGGACCGAAGCAAACCAATCGGTGAGACCGAGATTGATCCGGAAATTACAGAAGGTTACAGAGAGTTGGCCACGTTCACTCGGTGGGACCGAAGCAAACCAATCGGTGAGACCGAGATTGACCCGGAAATTGCCAAAGATTCCTGTCCGAGTTAGGTTAGGGTTTTTGATGTTTTGGATGGAATTTTTAGTCCTTTTCTTGTACGAAAAGTCCAGCCGCCTCATAAATAGATGAGAGGTGACGGTCGATTGAACAACACACAATCGCAAAAAACACATCTACTACTTTTTCATCTACGTTTTGTCTCTCCCCCGTTCTTGCTTCCTCGTTCTACGTCGTTCTTCGTGTTGGAGAGCTGCGAATCCCGAGGCTCTAGGGGCGGTTGGACCGACCTAGGGCAGCCCATAGCCGCCGCACTCCCTGACGGGGTCCCTCCCGGGAGTGTGGAGTTTTGGGTCCTCAAAAGCTCTCGCCGGTCGACTTGTGAATCGCGCTTCCGGTGAGACTCCATCGACGTGAGCTGCGGTGCATCACCCCCGGCGTCGAGGGTACACGTGACATGTTCGTCTGCGAACAATAGCTATGCACCCCGGCAACGGCGCCAGAAAAAGGTCTTGATAACCCACAAGTATAGGGGATCGCAACAGTTTTCGAGGGTAGAGTATTCAACCCAAATTTATTGATTCGACACAAGGGAAGCCAAAGAATATTTGGAAGTATTAGCAGTTGAGTTGTCAATTCAACCACACCTAGAAATTAATTATCGATAGCAAAGTGATCAGTAGCAAAGTAATATGATAGTTTTGATATTAGTAGCAACTGCAATAGTAGCGGTAACAGTGATAGCAATGATTTTGTAGCAAGTGCAATAGTAATAGCAGCAGTAGTAACTTAGCAGGAACAATATATGAGAAATTCGTAGGCATTGGATAGGTGAATTCGTTGGATGATATTCATCATATAATAGTCATAACCTAGGGCGATACGGCTCTAGCTCCAGTTCATAAATATAATGAAGGCATGTATTCCGTAAATAGTCATACGTGCTTATGGAAAGAACTTGCATGACATCTTTTGTGCTACCCTCCGTGGCGGTGGGTCCTATTGGAAACTAAGGGATATTAAGGCCTCCTTTTAATAGAGAACCGAACAAAGCATTAACACATAGTGAATACATGAACTCCTCAAACTACGGTCATCACCGGGAAGTGTCCCGACTATTGTCACTCCGGGGTTGTCGGATCATAACACGTAGTAGGTGACTATAACTTGCAAGATCGGATCTAGAACATGGATATAATAGTGATAACATAAATGGTTCAGATGTGAAATCATGGCACTCGGGCCCAAAGTGACAAGCATTAAGCATGGCAAAGTCATAGCAACATCAATCTCAGAACATAATGGATACTAGGGATCAAGCCCTAACAAAGCTAACTCGATTACATGATGAATCTCATCCAACTCCTCACCGACCAGCGAGCCTACGAAGGAATTACTCACTCCCAGTGGGGAGCATCATGGAATTGGCAATGGAGAAGGGTTGGTGATGACGAAGATCGAAGACCCCCCCTCTCCACCTCCGGAGCCCCAAACGGACTCCAGATCTAGCCTCCCGATGAAGAACAGGAGGTGGCGGCGGCTCCGTCTCGTGAAATGCGATAATTCTTTCTCCCACATTTTTTTCTGGACATATGTGATTTTATAGCGTTGGTTTCAGGGTTTGCGGGGCCACCAGGTGGGGACAACCCACCTAGCGCGCTTGGAGGGGGTGCCCTGGTGGGTTGTGCCCACCCAAGTGCCCCCTCCGGTGGGTCTTGGCTCCAGAAATTATTATTTATTGAATAAAAAAATCCTCGCAAAGTTTCGTTCCAATTCGAGAACTTTTATTTCTGCACAAAAACAACACCTTGGTAGTTCTGCTGAAAACAGTGTCAGTCCCTGTTAGTTTCATTCAAATCATGCAAATTAGAGTCCAAAACAAGAGGAAAAGCGTTAGGAAAAGTAGATACGACGGAGACGTATCACCCATCAAGTGTCATCCACTATGTACTAGTATGCAAAGATGAGGTGGCAAAGACTAACATTCCTAATCCTCTTCCTCTAGTGTTGTTTGATTTGTTGCAGGAATTCGCGGATGTCTTCCCCGATGAGCTACCTCCCGGTCTTCTTCCTCTATGTGGCATCGAACATCGGATCGACCTCATCCCCGACGCACCTCTTCCCAACAAGGTGCCATACCACACAATCCCTCAAGAAACCAAAGAAATACAAAGGCAAGTCCAACATCTCATAGACCATGGACATGTGCGTGAAAGTTTGAGTCCTTGTGCCGTGCGGTCATTCTTGTGCCAAAAAGAGACGGTAGTTTTGGCATGTGTTCCGATTGTAGACCAATAAATGCTATCACCGTTCGCTATAAGCATCCCATTCCACGCCTTGATGATATGCTAGATGAGTTTAGCGGCGCCACCATTTTCTAAAAAATTGATCTTAAAAGTGGTTATTATCAAATCCGCATACAAGAAGGTGATGAATGGAAGACCGCTTTAAAAACAAAATTTGGTTTGTACGAGTGGTTAGTTATGCCTATGGGTTCATCGGAAGCACCCGGAACTTTCATGCGTGTTATGCATTATGTGCTTCGTCCTTACATTGGAGTGTTTTTTGTGGTCTACTTTGACGATATTCTTGTGTTTAGCAAATCCCTCAAAGAACATGTAGATCATCTTAGGGACATTTTGCAAACTCTTAGAAAAGAGCGTCTTTATGCCAATATGGAAAAATGCACTTTTGGTGTTGACAAGATTGTTTTCTTGGGCTTTGTTGTGTCTTCCAAGGGTGTTCATGTTGATGAGTCTAAAATTAAAGAAATTAAAACGTGGCCACAACCCAGTAATTTGCAAGAAGTGCGTAGTCTCCTTGGTCTAGCGGGTTTTTATCGTCGCTCTGTGAAAGACTTTAGCACTATTGCCGCACTGTTGCATGCTTTGAGTAGGAAGAATGCACCCTTTGTTTGGGGACCATCTCAATCTACCGCATTTGATGATTTGCTTACACATGCCCCAATTATTGCATTACCTAATTTCAACAAAACTTTTGAGGTTCATTATGATGCTAGTGGTAACGGAATGGTGGAGTTTTGATGCAAGAAAAGCGACCCATTGCATACTTTAGTGAAAAACTTTCTAGTGCTCAACTTAACTATCCCATATATGTCAAAGAATTGTATGCTTTAGTGCGAGTATTGCATGTTTGGGAGCATTATCTTCGCCCACATGAATTTGTCATACATACCGATCATGAGACACTCAAGTACCATAAAGGTCAAACCAAGTTGAATAAATGGCATGCTAAATGGAGTGAATTTATTGAATCTTTTCCTTATGTGATCAAGTACATTAAGGGCAATGTTGTGGCGGATGCTCTTTCCTGCAAGTGCATGTTAGTTACTGAACTTGATTTGAATGTTATTGGCTTTGAGCATGTTAAAGATCTTTATGCGCATGATCCTACGTTTGCGATTCCTTATGCCAAATGTCTTGCTCACACTTGTTGGGAGAACTATTATATCAAGAATGGCTACCTTATGCACGCTAACAAGCTTTGTATACCCGAATCTTCGCTTCGTTTGTTACTTTTGCAAGAGGCTCACGACGGAGGACTTATGGGACATTTTGGGCACGACAAGACCTTTGCCACACTCTCCTTCAAGTACTTTTGGCCAAAGATGTTCCGCGACGTGGCACGCATCACCAAACATTGCTTTACATGCCGCAAAGCTAAGTCAAAAGCCCAATCTCATGGTTTACATACCACTTCAAATTCCATATCAACCATGGGAAGATATTAGTATGGATTTCGTGCTTGGTTTGCCTAGGACTCAAAATGGAAAGGATTCCGTATTTTTTGTTGTGGACCGATTCTCAAAAATGGCACATTTCATCCCATGCAATAAGATAGACGATGCTTCACATGTTGCATATCTCTTTTGTAGGGAAATCTTGAGGTTGCATGGAGTCCCAAGGACCATTGTGTCGGACCGCGACGTCAAGTTCCTAAGCTACTTTTGAAGACAATATGCGCCAAGCTCGGCATCAAGCTACTTTTCTTGATGGCCTATCACCCACAAACCGATGGCCAAACGGAAGTCACAAATCGGATGCTACTCTCCTATGTGTGTTGATGAAGAAGAACATCAAGGAGTGGGAGGAGTGCTTACCCAGTGCCGAGTACGCCTACAATCGAGCTCGACACTCTACTACCGGAAGTCCCCTTTCGAGGTTGTCTATGGCTTCAACCCATTGTCCCCATTGGAAATTCTACCTCCCCTGCTCCAAGAATGTGCAAACATGGATGCAAGTGCAAGGGCAAGCTTTCTCAAGAAGATACATGAAGATACAAGGGCAACGATCGAGCGTCAAGTACATCGCATCGCCACCAAGCTCAACATCAACAAGAAACCAATGGTGCTCCAACCGAGAGATCTCGTATGGCTTCATCTTCGCAAGGACCGCTTCCCCAACAAGCAGAAGTCCAAGCTACTACCACGAACCGATGGACCCTTCAAGGTGCTAGCACACTACAATGACAACGCCTACAAGAACGACATCCCACGCAACAAGTACAATGTCAGCAAAATCTTTAATGTCAAGGACTTGAACAAGTACCATGGTGATGAAGATCACGATCCGCAGAGGAATCTCTCCCAAGGGGGGCGGGAGATGATGCGGAGCATCCTTCCATTATCCCCATGGACTCTACAACAACACATCAAGCACCACGTGGACCTATGACAAGAGCTCGAGCACGTGCAATGGAAACTGAGGCGAACTCCTTCCTACTTGACATGCATATGGATACAAGTGGAACTTGGTTGTTACCTCACCATAATGCTCCGTGTATCATTAGGTACAAAGAAGAACACTGACAAGCAGCTAAGGAGCACCACCAAGGAGGAGGGGAAGCACTCCAAGTCACCAAGGAGGAAGCAGGGGGCCAAAGGCAGCAAGACTACAAGTCCCAGGCGACCCCGTGCGCACGGGCCCCTGACCCCATGCCCACGGGCTACACAGGGAGCTACGACTGTAGCACCCCATGCGCACGGGCCCAAATTACCCCGTGCACACGGGCCCTATAGTGTGGCCAGCTAAGATGGCTTTTGGTCCTCCATTTCGTCCACTTCGTCCCCAAGCCTATATATTTCGTACCTAGGGTTATGTTTAGGGTTAGCAAAGACAATATGTGAGATATTTGGGAGCTTTGCTCCTTCTACCACTCCATTGGAGATCTAGACCTCTTAGCAGAGGATCCACTTATGGATTTCAAGACCTCCTCTTGGAGAAACTATCATCAAGACCTCACTCCTTAGGAGTGGGAAGAACTTTACCTAGTGCTTGTTTCCTTTGATTGTGCTTGTAATCTTGTGGTTGTATGTGTTTGCTATTCTAGTGGATGTGTGATTGGGTTTTGTTGGAGTGAATTCCTCTTTGTGTTCTTGGTGTTCATCCCTTTCCCCCTCCAAGTGTGAAAACTATCCATCTTAGGGTTTCACCCTACAATACCCCTCCTCCTCTCCGAGCCCCCAAAACTCCAGCGGCAATGCCGAAGTCATGGTTCTCCGCGCCGGCAGACGGTGGCAGTTCTTCATCGAGTAGATCTTGGTGCCGTTGCCGTTGCTCTCCGAGGCCCTCGGCATCCAGGGCGGCCGACTCTTCTGGCAAGGAGGAGATCGTCATCTGCTCCGATTACAAGGAGCACCAGACACTGCACTAGCAGCTGGAGCAGAGGTCTCGCCTCCTTGGGAGGCTGCTTTGACAAACGAAGAATGTGTTCATCATATGGAGATCATGATGGAGCGTTGCTCCGTCACATGGGCCCGGCACCACCATCTTCGGCGCGCATCGAGGAGGAGCCATCATCCCCGCCATGCCACCGCATGATGCGCGAGCCGGAGTCCCCACTACGGCGGATCAAGGAGGAACCGGTGCCGCCCCCGCGCAACCGCGATGTCCAGAATGGGTGCCATGTCGAGGAGAAGCCGGCTTCGCCCCCGCGAAACCGCGGTGTCCAGATCAGAAGCCGCGTCAAGGATGGGCTGATAACCCACAAGTATAAGGGATTAGTCATAGTCCTTTCAGTTTGTAAGAGTGTCGAACCGAACGATGAGCAAAAGGAATTGATAGGCGGTTTTCAGCAAGGTATTTTTTGCAAGTGTTGTAAGATAGTTTTGACTGATGGTTTGATAGCATGTAATTGGTAACAAGTAACAAGTAACAAAGGCACCAAGGTGAAGCAAGTGGCCCAATCCTTAATTATGCTAAGGACAAGCCGGTGATACTTCTTATAGTGATTAAAATGCTCTTGAGGACGTGCTGGAATATCGTCAAGTTACTTTCACCATGATTCATCGACTTCACATGATTGCCTTGATAAGTGTTATGTGGGTGGACCGAAGCTAAGGTACTACTCTTTATTAAAGAAACACCTACTTATGATTATACCCTCCATGCAAGCATCCGCAAAGACAAGAGAAGTACTTAAGATAAATATAACGATATCATTAAACACATGGATCTAAAACAATCGTGTCGGTGCAACAAACCCTGGGTCCGTTGCCCGTACTGTGCACAGGCCCAAGAACAAGATTACACACCAAGATCAGATCAAGGCACGAAGGATCAGTTCTTTGAAGGACCAAACGTCCAGATCAAGAAGACCAAGACTAGCTAGAGGGACAAGGAACCACTGCGAGAAGAACCTCCCTTGCCTGGCAGGCGAGCCTGGCAAGGCTAGGGTAACCCCGGAAGCGAGCCTCCAAGATCGCCCCGGCAGGCCTGCCGGGGCTCACGGAGGCAAACTACTCCACCACACCACCTCACAGCGACACACGTCATCGATCAGTGCGGTGTCAAGCTCCTAAGTGACTGAGTGGCTGCTCCCTGCCACATGGCAGCCACTTCCTACAGAAAATACCTCCAAGCGACACCTGTCTTGAGACGTGTTAAGCAAGTAGGCGCGAAGCTGGCAAAACAGCCCGGCAGGGCTTGCCGGGTGAGCTGTGATGTGACACTGAGCGACGCATTTAACACGCCTCCGTCACCTGAGTTAGGTATGATAGCATCGTTGCTATCTAATCAGTACATAAAGACTGATTCGCCACTGTGGTGACCCCTTGATCTATAAAAGGAGGCCCATGGCAACCGTAGAAAGGATTACCCTCACACTCATATGCGCGTAGCCACTCTCACCCCGAGGCGACCTTATCGGGCAAGAGCGCTGCATTTTTCCACCATCAATCCACCAAAGCAGGAGTAGGGTTTTACGCCTCACGGTGGCCCGAACCTAGGTAAAACTGCCCGTGTGATCTCTGTCATGCCATGTTACGCTTCTCCAGTCTTTATGCAACGTGCCCATCCCCCCGCCGAACCAAAAGGGGCACTTTGGCCCCATAGGTGGCCATGGTTTCCCACGACATCTTTGGCATGCCAGGTAGGGGGATCACTTGTGCGAACCCGAGAGCGTAAGCGGCGCGTCATCTTCACCATCGACAGCCCCATCGACTATGGCGCCCAAGAAGAAGTCCGGTGCCGCCGCTGAGCCGTCCACCTCGAAGGCCCCGCCGCCCGCGACTACCGACGCCGCGGGGAATGCGGAGGCGCATGAGGATGGGGCACTGCGGGAGACATGGTTGGCATAGGCGGCGTTGGCACCACCTCTCCCGTGGCCAAAGCAGGAGCGGGAGGCACCGGAGAAGGACAACACCAACAACATCCCGGCGACCACGCCCCACGAGGTATGGGTAGAGAGATTATTCCTTCATCCCTCGGCCTAAGCCGAGGGGCATAGCCACGCAGCGATGACATTCGGCCCCGAGGAGAATCGCATCCTACGGCCGCCCCGCCATGGCCGGTCGCGGGACATCTGCCGCCCGAACAAAGCTGGCCTAGCCAATGCTCCGAACAGAATCGTTGGCGCACGTGCGCCATCACCTCGTCTCCACAACATCCCGGCGGCGGCACGACGGAGCCCAAGCGCTCACCATTGAACTGTTAGGAGCCGGAGACGCCTGCGTCTACATCATCATCACCAATGCCAAGCACCGCTTCAAAGGCCATGGCGTGGGCCTAGCTGCTGGCTTGAGGTTTCGGCCGGCAAATGATTAGATGGATGAATGGAAAGCCACCATTCAGAGTTTGATTGGCTTTGCCGAGGCAGGAGGCTCACAGCAAGCTGGCCCGCCACAGTCTCCCCAGACGATGATGGCACCCCACGGTGATGGCTGTGCAGAACGGCCACCCCCATGGTACAATCCCCACCGCGGCAAGCTTGATGACGTCTCGATGGCTTCGTCTGAGCCTCGAGCACGTCAAGGCCGACGACGAGCCCCGAAGGACAGGCAGATGGAGGGCGCGCACATCACCATCGAGCGACGCCGCGACGACCACCGCAGCCAAATGGGCACGATGGCCCCGACGTCGACGAGCCTGCACCCGATAGAGGCGGGTACCTACCTTTTGAGGCTGGGTGCCCTGCCTTCACCCATGAGCTGCGGCAAGTCCATTGGCCGTCCACTCACACGTTCAAGCCAGAGATTCCAGAGAAGTATGATGGGAGACAGAACCCGGCAGAGTTCTTGAGCATCTACACCATCGTTCTTCAAGCTGTCGGCGGAAGAGATGAGAAGGTTTTTGCCAACTACTTCCCTTTGGCACTCAAGCCAAACGTGAGGTCTTGGCTGATGCATCTGCCGAAGAATTCCATCTCGACCTGGGCTAACCTGTGCCATTAGTTCGTTGGCGCCTTCACGGGCGGCCACCAAGAACCAGGGCGGCCCAGCGATTTGCAGCTTCTCCCGCAAAGGGAAGGGGAGACTTCTGCAGTACATGCAGAGGTTCACCGAGTCCACAAGAATATTCCGGATATCCACCCGGCAATTTGTGATAGCCGTGTTCCGATCAATGTATGCAACCGTCGAATATGATCCAAGATGAATGTTCGATTGCCCAAGACTATGAAGGAACTTTACACCTTGGTGGACAAGTGTGCTCGGGTGGAGGAGGGGAGGAAACTCCCTGGAGAAGAGGATAGCGTCGACGTCGACTCAGAAGATGACGACGAGGCCACCAGTCAGAAGAAGAAGAACAAGAAGCACAAGGATAAAGCAGTACTGGGGGGAAAACTTGCACGATGGCGTTTCCCACCTCCCCACCGCCTCCCTAACCCTAGCCTCCCACCACCGCCGGCGATCTCCACATCTCACCGTGGGTTTTGCCATCTGATCGGCTCACCATCTCCAGCGTCTCTCCCTCTCTGTACTGGTTGTTTTCTTCCTCATGTCGGTCCATGCAGCAATCTCCATGGGACTGGATTTCTCCCCGGGGATGAAGTTGGCACAAGAGATCTAATGCACCTTCAACAGATCGGTGCACCCCACGAAGGACACGGGAAATTTCATCATGGTGGTCTCGTTTGCAAGGCATTCTTTTTGTCTGGATGGGAGAATGTTGGCCTTGCGCTTGAATCTGCTCTTGGAGGTTATTGTTCTCAGCTTAAGGTATCTTTCCTTAACAATGGAGTTTTCTTGTTCAATGTTTCATGCAAAGAGGTGGGGTCCTTTATTCTGCATCAAAGAAGTTTTGTTTGCACCCAATTCAAATGTTACTTTCACTTATGGGGCCATGGTGGCCCGAATTGGGAAAAAGAATTTAGGTTGTGGCATCTGAATGCCATCAGGAGTGGACTTTGGTTAGTCCCACTAAGAGGAGAGCTCGTCTTGGTTTGGAAGCCATGCAACATGCCCCAACCAAATCTTCTTTACGTTCTCAACCTGCTAGATCTAAGCCTCACAAGCATATTAAGTTTGCTACGTTCATGGAATACTCGATGCGGAAAGGTTATAGTTATGGGCCAACGGCTGATGAGGTCACTACTGTCTGAGAGGCAGGTTATGAGGTTTCCGAGCATGAAGCTGTCTCTTCTCGGTCGACGGCATCTTTGCTGGCAGCGAGGCCGGTGATCCAGTTTGGATCGTTACGCTATCCCCGCAGGGTTTATCCCATGCATGTGTCACGTCCGGGTTTTTGGGCGGTTTGTTGTTGCCTGCAACAGCAAGTTTGGATTCGCCCCCATTGCCTTCCGTTCCTTCTTTGGGCTCTAGCACGGGCCTGGGCTCTAGCTCCCGGCCCATTTGCTTATCGGATGACAAAGTGGACAGCCCATCATCACCAAATGATTCATTTCCCTCTCCAAAAGATATTGTCGATGATTTGCAAAGTTTTGATGAGATGATTGAGGATTTAGCTGCAAGTTATTGGGACCGATGTAATTGTTTGGGCATGCGCCACACGTTAGAGACCTGCACGAACCCTATACGGTGCAGGAATTGTTTTCGTTCTGGTCATATTAAAAAACAATGCACCGGCCACACCCCTGACTTATCCCTTTGGGTGCCCAAAGTCCCATCAACTGGCTTTGGAAATCGAGCGAGGAAGGAAATTTACTCTGTTTCCCCTGCCTCTTCAGTTTCCCAAGAACAAACGCCTCCCCAGCAGAAAACCCCAACCCCTACTACTCCGCCGTCATCGCCATTGCCACGCCCGCAGCTAGCCACGCACCACCTAGTTGCTTCTAGCTCTGATCCTCGCCCGTTCTCCCCAATGGCGGTGTACGAGATCAATCTGTTCCGCTTTATCCCGGTTGGCTTCGATATTGTAGATGGTGGAGCAGATCATCTGCCTCGCACCTACTACACTCCGGCGATCCCTCCGCCCCGAGCGCACGAGCAGTACATGGTGGCTATCTTTGAGCCTATCCCCCCGGCTCATCTGGTCGGGGTTAGTTGGAAACAGGTGCTCAACTTCTTGGTCTAGACCATGCACGTCCCTGTTCTCTCTGCTCAGACTTGGTTTCAAGGGGTAGGATTATTCAAGATGGAAGATTCTGTGGTTCGTGGTTCCTTCACTTTGCATCCGCCTTTTCCTTTGGGGCTTGATGAGGATGGCAACGAGTTCTTTGTCAGATTTATCCCGCATAACCAGGGGAGGGTTTCAGAGCTTTGCATGGCCACAGGCAGGGATGGTTGATGTTCATAGGCATACCTCTGGATTATCATAACACACAGTGCATTGCAGATATGGTTAGTACATTTGGACAGTTTCACTACTGGAATAGCACAGATAGGCGGAAAGTCAGGTCCTTGGTGATGCGGAGCATCCCACGTTCATCCCCATGTACACTCCGACTACTCTCCAAGCCCCAAGAGGACATATGACGAGACCTCAAATATACACCTTTGGACACAAGGTGAACTCGCTCCTCTCCGAACCTTCACTTTCTACATGTGAGACATGGCTACTACCTCATGCATGGATCTTGCATATACTCAGGTACAACCGAGACGACCATGAAGAATCCAAGGACCAAGGCCAAGCATGGAAGAGAAGGAGGAAGAGAACACAGCGCTCCAGGCAGGCGGTACTACCGCCCACTCCGGGCGGTACTACCGCTGAAGCTCCCAAGCGGAACAACCGGCCAGCTACCGGCCAACAACCGCCCCCCATTCTGTGATCGAGCGGAGCAAGGCCGGTGCTGCACCGGTTTTACCGGTTTCGGCCAAAAGAGCGGAACAACCGCCCTGCCCCTTCGGCGTACACCTCCAGATCCAGCGCCCGGACTTCGAGCGGAACTATCACGCTTTGGCCGGTACTACTACCGCCCGCCACGAGCTCCCAGCGGAACTATCAAGCCACCTGACCGGTACAACCGGCCTGTCTGCGCAGTGTTCGGGCCTGAGGCCCATGTACCCCTTCACTTCGTCCCCGTTTGCACTAAGACTATAAATAGACCTCCTCCACCTCCTAGTTAGGGTTAGCAAAAGATTAGCTCATGTTTGTGTGAGAGCTTTGCTCATCCACTTGGTTACCTTCTCCTCGGAGACGTGCCTCCATCGGAGAAGATCCTTCCAAGCGGATTCAAGACCCCCTCTTGGGTGGCCCCCATCAAGACCTCCTCACGGAGAAGAACCCGGTTACCTCTTGTATCGTCCTTTGTTGATCGTGGATCGTGTATCTCTCTTTGTGTTCATCGATCTAGCACATGTGTAATCGAATCTTGTTGGTTTGGGTGATTCTCTTGCGTTTTCCCCCGTGATTTCCCTTGTGCTCTTCCGCTCGTTCTTCGTGTTCCTCGTAGGGATCCTCTCCAAACGTGAAAGATCGTCCACATAGGGTTCCGCCCTACATCATCTTGGTATCATGAGCCACGTTGATCACGTTTTTGGAGCCCCTACCCCGTGTTTTCTAGCTTGATTTTGTTGTGTTCTTCCCTAAATTCGAAAATCCCCACCAAAAATAGCCCCAAAATTTTTCGTGATTTGTTGGTCTGATGATGTTTTGTTGATTTTGATCCATGGATTTGCTTGGTTTCAAGTGGATCTAGCATTCCCCCAAGTTTCCCCTCTTTCCATCCACGAAATCCATCCAAGTTTGCCCCCGAAATCATCCATTTCCGCCCCAAAATCGCGCCCCGATTCGATCTGCGAAAAATCTCGACACGAGCGGTACTACTGCCCCTCCGAGCAGTACTACCGCTAAGCACCACAAGCGGTACTACCGCCCCACCAAGCGGTACTACCGCCCTCGATTTCAATTCAAGGTTTCACCATTTTGCCCATAACTTCCACATCCGGAGTCCGATTTCTGCGTTCTTTAGCTTGTTGAGTAGCTATTGACATCCCCCATCCCTATAGATAGGTTCCAACACCATTTGACTCCATCAAATTTTCCAAAATTTGGCAAGTTTGCCTAGGCCTTCCACCATATCATCCGCATAACCACCATAGCCTTCTGCAACCTAACCCAATTTGCTCGCCATAGCATTAGTGGTTGCTTGAGTAGTGATTCGAGTCTCCTAAGGTGTGTCGGCTACTTAGGGATGATTGCTTCTTCTCAACCACCACCACCACTTCCGCATAACCTTGCCCACCATACATTTTGCCACCCCAACATAACCCAATTTTGTTTGAGCTTGTTTGAGTTGTGGCTTGTGTCTCCTAAGGTGTTTCGGCTACTTAGGGACGGCAACTTCAACATTGACTCGCATAACCCATCATTCCACTTCCACATCGCCAAGTGCAAACCACCACCGCTTTTTCGCTACCACCATTTGACATTTGTCATTTGAGATCTTGAGTTCGCGGTTTTTGCGTTTCCTAAGGTGTTTCGGCTACTTAGGGACGAGTCTCCATCATCTTGGTATCTACATCAAGAACACCGCCACTCTTCATTGCAAAGGACGGTAACCTCGACGACACCATTGTATATTCCCCTTGCAAATTGCATTGTTAACCCCTAGCCCATTTTGCGTCACTTGCCTATCGAGACTAGCCATTTGAGTATTGCCGGCCCACGCTACTTGTGCACATTAGTGATCATCGATACACCTTCCATTGCATATATACCATATCATATTGGTATCATATCATCCATTGTGTCACAAGTTTGTTCCCACATATACACAATTGCTATCTTGGTTTGTGCATTGTGCAAAGTGGCCATAGAAAAAAAAGCTTTTAAGCAAAAGAAAGAGAGCAAAGAAGCTTGTAAGCAAGTGCCATAGCATCATACCACATTGCATATAAGATTGTCATATCCGATCATCTTGGATCATCTTGAGAAACACCGGAACCATACATACATAGCATACTTGGGATAGAAAGTTTATCCATTTTGCATCTTATAGGTTGTGCACAAGTGTCGTATCCGCCTATTGAGCAATCGTGCTAGCGTCTCTCTTGAGTTGTGCAACACGAGCGTTTTTGGTGGATTCCACATTTTGAGCTCATTCCTTGGTTGCACGGCCCCATTTATCTATCCGTGTGTGCGTTTCCGTGTGCCATTCATTCCCATTGGTCTACTTGTTTCTCTTGCGAATTTGTGAATCTCTTTCTACATTATTGACTCTTGCTAACATTTTGCATCAAATTTTTGTGCCACTATCCTCACCGAGCTCCACCATAAGCCTTACATGTGTAGGTATGAGAACCGACAAGAATTGGTACCAATTGTGCTATTTCCTTGTTACACATTGAGTGATCATGGATCCATTTTCAGCATCGGTCAAGGTACATTTGGTATAAGTTCTTCTCTGTCTCCCACTCATATTTGCTCGAGTCTTGTGATGGATAGGCAAGGCATTTCATCTCGGTCTTCGGCAAACAACGGCAGGCGTGAACAACTACATCACCAAAGCGTCCATCTTCGATCTACAACGACAAGTGCAAAGGCGCACAATCAAGATTGCGAGCGCGCCGAGAACATCTCCATCGACATTCGTCACTCCGAAGCAAGGAGAAGGGACTACATCGACAAGAAGCTTGCCGCACATAAAGAGGAGCAAGATGCAAGGATGGAGGAGATTCGGACCTTGCTCAAGTCTTCTTCCCTTTGGCATCTTCAAGGCGGCGACGTTCAAGTCACAAGTCTTTGGAGCGCCCAAGCGATGCAAGCGCAAGTCGTCCACATCTCCATGGCGACCACCATCACGTTCGTGATTCACATCGTCATGAAGGGCAAGTCACCTCCAAGCATCATGTGCACGACGACGACGAACGACATCTACTACGAACTCAAGCACGACAATGACATCATCATCATGAAGATGCTTCACAAGCGCAAGTGCACAAGTCCCAACAAGACCTAACTCACGCCAAGTCGACGCTTCATGAGCACAAAAGAAGACCGCGAGACGAGCACCACCAAGACGGCGCTACGGCTACATCAACCACTTCAGCATCTTTGCCAAGTGCTATCAAGGCATCTTCGCCTTTGGATGTACGGCATCTTCGCCTACTTCCCACGAGTACGCCTACTACGACTTCATCAAGGCCAAGGCGACTACCTACGAGCGAGGGCGACACTTCCATCTTCGGAAGCCCCTCAAGGAAGATGGCCGAGCATGGGAAACTCCCTTCGGTCATGGAGATGAGCTACGAGGTGCCACAACATATGGGCCTCCAACACCAAGACGGTGACAAGACGGTCGAGCAAGGGCCATCCCCTTCGACCACCAGCGACGAAGCGCCGAACCTCTTGACAACATGAAGATCGCGCCCATATTGGACTCATACTCCGAGTCAAGCTACAGCGACCCAGCATGGAGACATTTGCACCTACATCTCTCAGACACCCACATATGTCAAGATGCCCCATTTGTCATGTGAGGAGAGCCACCACCACATGAGTGACATGAGTGACTCCACCATACGTGACATTGAGAGCATTTCCTATGAGAGGATGAGTGTGACCACCACTAGCCCCACACATGAGAGCATGCCACACATCCTATGTGAGGTTGAGCACCATTTGAGTGACTCCACCAACCATATGAGTGAGAGCATCCTTGAGGGAGTGAGTGAGCCACAACACTTAGTGAGTGAGGTAGTTGACACGGCATGTGAGGCCACCATGATTTCTAACGACTTAACCTCTACTCCTAGTGTGTTTTCTTCTTTGGTGCTAGGTCTCCTACATGACGACATGCCTATCCTCGACGAGTCCATCCCTCCAAAGGGAAAACCGATGGCCATGGTGGACGATGACGCACCCCCCACATGGTTCCATCAAGATGAAGTTGACTACGACTTGGTCTTGGACACCTCACCTACAACACATGAGCGACGCTCCAACGGTAACATAGGTGATGGTGCTTCTCTTGTCCCACTAGTGGACTCTCTTACCATCGATTGCTCCCATGATGTTGACCCACCTATTCCCATGCTTCATGCTAGTGAGACTTCTTCATGTCATGACTTACCTATTTATGATGAATATGATGATGAGCATGTTGAGTTGCCTAGTTGTGATGCTATGCTTCATAGGATATCTTGTGAGAATTCTATTGGTCACTTCATGTTTGATAATCCTTTAAACTTGTCATATGCTATGAGTGAGATCTCCCATATTGCATCTTTACAATCTCAACATAGTAACTATGCATGCCCCATTAAAATCAATCCCATTTGCACTTATGGCATAGATGACGAGATGATGGTCATTGGCTTTTGCTTCTCTTGTGATGATATTGCCATGCTTCCTTTACATAATTTGCGCAATTCATCTACTATGTCATGCCATGATCACATTGTTCCAAATATGCATTGTTTTGGATGTTGTCAATATTCTCCATGTGATGTTGCTACTCATGCTCATGAGGAGACCCCCATATTTTCCTCATACATATTCGGAGATTTTGATTCATCCCATCTTTTGCATGATTTCCATGATTGCTTACACCATATGCATTCCATGAATAACAATGCTCTACATATTGCTCATGATGCATTACACAATTTGAGTCTCCATTATGCTATACATAACAACAAACCTATCATGATGGATGACATATTTCTATATCACGCATCTCATTTATTTGAGCATTGGATATTTTGTGCTAACCGACACATGCCCGTGCGCATCATGATGGATGATGTGTACATATACCATGCACACACAATTTTCTCTTTGTCTTTGTTTTGTGTAGGTACTCATGTATACTCGACAACTTCTCAATCCCAAGAGTTGATTTAAACGAGCTCTTGAGAGCAACGATGCTTTGGGATCCCGTGGACTATCCTTACCACCACCGTTCCCTTGGCAAGGACTACGCGCATCTCTTTTACTTGGCTCTCACACGACTATGGGCTATTTACCACTTGCCACCTTATGCCCATACTATCGTGTTCACTTTGCATGTTATGCCTCTTTACATGATTTTGCCATGCAATTGTGACCCTTGCTTGCATCTACCCATGATTCACCATTATGCTACTCCTATGTGTATTTGCATGCTTGGTGGAGATACTAGTAGCTATTGTCATGATTTCTTTGTGCCCCATGCTATTGATGCTTGTTGTGTTGGGAGAGCCATGATGACCCATTGCTATTTACATATGGCTCCTCACCAATACATTCATGCTGTTGTACTCATATCTTGCTTTCATGTTTGTGCTATGTCATGTGATTTACTCATGCCCACTATTTGCACACATGACATGCTTGCCATGATTCCTTCTAGTACGTTGCATCCTCGCACTACTAGCTTGCTTGACTTGATCGCTATGATTGCTTGCTATGTTGCATCACCCATGTTCCACTATCACTTGCTTTCTTGGGTTGATGACATATATGTTCATGCCTCTCACTTGATTTGTCTTGATCATTGTCTCTTGTCTCCATTAGTTGCATCTCTCATATCACCTTGTGTTGAGTGCCAACTTGCTATGCTTATTGATCGTGGAGACTTGGACATATTACTTGTGATGCATGCTTGCTTACTTGAGCCTATTGTCTTTGGTTGTAGTTGCATCATATGCTTTCATACCATACCACACCTTGTTCTTTCTTATGATGAGCATGATGCATACACTTGTTGGGTATCTTACCACGAATGTTAGGTTTTGCATTTACGCTTAACCTCATTCGCTTTTCCGAGTGTTTGTCATGTTCGTTCATTTTGAAGGATTCACAAGGCGATACCGCCATGAGACATATTGGTTATGTGAAGGCATACAAGATGCGCAACTCCATCATCCTTGAAAACCTCCTAAAGGTGACCTCCTTCCCTTTGAGCCATCCTCAAATACGCATATTGGATGGGTCACTATTTCATTGTTGTTTCCTTCTTGTTGTCTACATGATACATCTCGTGAACAGAGGAACGACATTGGAGATTGGCTACATGGACCTTCCCATTGAGGAGCGCTCGCACTTATTGGATGAACCTTCGGTCTTCCACCCATGCCTCGACATCGAGCTTTGGTACACCAACACCTCCATATTTGTTGATTGTGCTCATACATGTCATACTCGATGGACATATCATACTCACCACAAGTTTGCACCCCATGCATGGATTGACTCACATTATGCTTGTCTTGTTGCATCTATTTCCATGTCGACCATGATATATAAGCTTGTGCACTTCCTTAGCAAATTTGTTGTGATCTACCTTGATGGCATATTCATACATCATGATCATATTGTCCACCATCAATTGCATGATAACATACACATGTTGAGCATCCATTGCCATATTCATGCTATTCATAAACCGCTCTCACTATGACATCATTTTGCACCGTGGTTGCATTGATCATATTTACAACACATTTGTGTGCACAATGATTGCATTTCCTCCCATGAATGCTTTGCATCTCATTCTAGATCAACTTGATAAGCTTCATGCGCTTTGTCACGACCAATCTTGCCGCACGGACTCATTCTTACATGATGGGCACTTTGTGTGCGCTAACCATTGTATTTCTGAGTGTTGCTTGTGTTTGCTCTTTTTGCATGTCCCTAACTCCGCGACGCCTTGGACTACTTGGATTGCGCCATGTCTTCAACTTCGTCCAACTACAAGTCCATCCACGACAACCGTTTCCATGGTGATGAGGATCACGATCCGAGGTCGGATCTTTCCCAAGGGGGGAGATGATGCAGAGCATCCCACGTTCATCCCCATGTACACTCCGACTACTCTCCAAGCCCCAAGAGGACATATGACGAGACCTCAAATATACACCTTTGGACACAAGGTGAACTCGCTCCTCTCCGAACCTTCACTTTCTACATGTGAGACATGGCTACTACCTCATGCATGGATCTTGAATATACTCAAGTACAACTGAGACGACCATGAAGAATCCAAGGACCAAGGCCAAGCATGGAAGAGAAGGAGGAAGAGAACCTGGCCGCTCCAGAACGAGCGGTACTACCGCCCACTCCGGGCGGTACTACCGCTGAAGCTCCCAAGCGGAACAATCAAGGCCACTAATCGTCAACAACCGCCCCCATTCTGCGGATCGAGTGAGTAAGGTCAGGTCAACTTGCTTACTGCTTTCGCCAAAAGACCGAATAACCGCCTGGATGGCCAGGAATAACCGCTTCTTCTTGCCAGACACCTCCAGATCCAAATACCTTGGGACTTCAAGCAGAACTATCACTACCGACCGGGTACTACATACCAAGACGAGCTCCCAAATTGAACTACTCAAGCCACTGGCCGTACAACCGCCTGTCTGCTCACAGGTGTTCGGCCCGAGGCCCATGTACCCCTTCACTTCGCCGCTTGCACTAAGACTATAAATAGACCTCCTCCACCTCCTAGTTAGGGTTAGCAAAGGATTAGCTCATGTTTGTGTGAGAGCTTTGCTCATCCACTTGGTTACCTTCTCCTCGGGAGGCGTGCCTCCATCGGAGAAGATCCTTCCAAGCCGGATTCAAGACCCCTCTTGGGTGGCCCCATCAAGACCTCCTCACGGAGAAGAACCCGTTACCTCTTGTATCGTCCTTTGTTGATCGTGGATCGTGTATCTCTCTTTGTGTTCATCGATCTAGCACATGTGTAATCGAATCTTGTTGGTTTGAGTGATTCTCTTGCGTTTTCCCCCGTGATTTCCCTTGTGCTCTTCCACTCATTCTTCGTTTTCCTCGTAGGGATCCTCTCCAAACGTGAAAGATCGTCCACATAGGGTTCAGCCTTACATCACTTGGTTCGTGCATCTTTCCCTGACAACGCTCTGGTTCCACGCTCTGTTGCTTTTCGAGAATTTGCTAATTGGGGAGGTGCAATTGTATCTTGGATGGCTGGCTGCTACATTCTAGATGGTGATTTTGTTGAGGCTATGATTTCAGCGGATGAGGATCCCATGCCCCTTGACGGTAATCCACATCCAATGCCAGCGCTTAACCCTCCTCCTCGGCCATTCGGGCCATGCCGCCTTACCCTGCATTGGGGTGGAACGCGTGCCCCCGGTCATGATCAAGGACATAATGATGCTAATGGATGGGGAATTGACATATGAACAATGGTGTTGGATGGGGGCCATGGGAGGAACCAGCCAATCACTGATCAAGCTCCAAAGGCAAGACCCAATCGCCTAAGACCAAAACTCCATGATCCTCAACCCGTCTATGGACTCGGCGATGATGTCGACATGGAGGAGGTGCATCAACCATTGATCCCCATTCATCCAGTGGGACTGCTCGATCCCCATGAATCTGGGTATTGTCAGGGTGTACTTTGAGCCAATGGTGCCCCAGTAATGATTTGGGAAAGATATTTTAAGTCTCTGTTGCCAGAATTTCTTATTAAGAACATACCTGCCTTCCTGCCTGGGCTTTGTCTGCCTCCAGTACCTGTCAAGTTGGGATCGCCTCTCTTGGAGCAACGCTGGCGGTCCATGGTCCACACCAAGTTTGAATTTTGCCAGCAATCGCGCTCCTCTGTTGTGATACAGGAGTTGCCCGACGATCCACAGGGTTCAGAATTGCAGTCACAGGATTGTACTCAGGATGAGTTTCAGTTTACATCTTTCACCCCCTCGCCCTTGGGGAAGAGGCCGAGGCAATCTCGTCGCCCAAAGCGTGACGTTAAGTTTGTCGAAGAAAACCTGGATTTTTCTGTCAGACGGATGACCCGCAGCTGCGCCAAGAGGACTGGTATGAAGCCCACTTCTGCAATCCCTATCAAGCCAACTCCTCTTCGTCGCCCCAAGGCCAAGAAGCTCAAGCTCGACTCTGGTGCAAGCCAAGAGATTCCTCTGCCACCTCCAACGCTGATCACTACAATGCAGGCAATTGGCGTTTCACTTGGCATTGCTCCTGGCGAGTTATCGGTGGAGAAGCTTATGGCTCCTCCTCAACAAGCTCCACAAGAAGATGGTCCTCACGATGAGTGAACTTTGGAGATCATCGTTGGGACATGGGCCACGTCTGGTCCTCTGTCATTTTGCTTTTGTTTTATCCCGTTTGACCGCTCTCTCCGAAACTTGTCTCGAACTCGTCGTGGTGCTTCTATGCTGGGGATATAGCTAGACTATTATGCAGCTCAGTTGGCTACTATTGTTTTATGTTAGTTATTTATGGAGACTACATCGTTTCGTAATTGGAATGTGCTGTGTTGGAATGTGCGTGGTTTGAATTCTGAAGCTCGCCAGCGTGATATTAGAGCCAAGATTGAGGAGAGTAACTGCTCCATAATTTGTTTGCAGGAAACTAAATGTGAGCAGTTTGACATTAGGATGATTAGGTCCTTCTACCCTAGACGTTTTGATCAGTTTGCTTTTTCTCCATCTGTGGGTGCATCTGGTGGAATTCTGGTCATTTGGAACTCCTCTGTGTTTGAGGGTCAGCTCATGGTAGTTCAGTGCTTCAGTGTAGTTGTCTCTTTGAAGTCTGTTCATAATTCTGAGTGATGGACTTTGGTCTTGATACGTCTCCAGCGTATCTATAATTTTTGATTGTTCCATGCTATTATATATTCTGTTTTGGATGTTTAATGGGCTTTATTATACACTTTTATATTATTTTTGGGACTAACCTATTAACCGGAGGCCCAGCCCAAATTGCTATTTTTGTGTGCCTATTTCAGTGTTTCGAAGGAAAAGAATATCAAACGGAGTCCAAACGGAATGAAACCTTCACGAACGTGATTTTCGAAACAAACGTGATCCAGAGGACTTGGAGTGGACGCCAAGAAACGAACAAGGAAGCCACGAGGCAGGGAGGCGTGCCTGCCCCCCTGGGCACGCCTCCCACCCTCGTGGGCCCCTCGTAGCTCTCCTGACCGACCTCTTTTCATCAGATATACTCATATACCTCAGTAAACATCGACATACGAGCAAAAACCCCATTTCCACCGCCGCAACCTTCATGCAAGTGAGATCCCAGCTTGGGGCCTTTTTCCGGTGCTTTCCGCCATGGGAGGGGGCATCGATCATGGAGGGCTTCTACATCAACACCATAGCCTCTCCGATGATGTGTGAGTAGTTTACCTCAGACCTTCGGGTCCATAGTTATTAGCTAGATGGCTTCTTCTCTCTCTTTGGATCTCATTACAAAGTTCTCCTCGATCTTCTTGGAGATCTATTCGATGTAACTCTTCTTTTTGCGGTGTGTTTGTCGAGATCCGATGAATTGTGGGTTTATGATCAAGATTATGTATGAACAATATTTGAATCTTCTCTGAATTCTTTTATGTATGATTGGTTATCTTTGCAAGTCTCTTCGAATTATCAGTTTGGTTTGGCCTACTAGATTGATCTTTCTTGCAATGAGAGAAGTGCTTAGCTTTGGGTTCAATCTTGCGGTGCTCGATCCCAGTGACAGTAGGGGAAACGACACGTATTGTATTGTTGCCATCGAGGATAAAAAGATGGGGTTTATATCATATTGCATGAGTTTATCCCTCTACATCATGCACTACTAGGAAAAGGGCTATAGATGGGATGGGCACTAATGGCGCACCTGTCAGGTGGTGCGCCACTACTATATACTAATGGCGCACCATTTGGCGATGCGCCATTAGTGTGGAAGATACTAATGGCGCACTGCAGACACACGATTGCGCCACTAGTAATAATTTTTTTCCATTTTTCCATACATACTAATGGCGCATCTGGCGAAGTGCGCCATTACTAGTTCTAACTAGTAATGGCGCACCGGGCAGACAGTGCGCCATTAGTATATATATATATATATATATATATATATATATATATATATATATATATATTTTACTTTTTTGCAAAACTACTAATGGCGCACCAAGTGCAAAAGCATTATTAGTAATCAGTGCATACTAATGGCGCATTTTGCGTGGTGCGCCATTAGTAACCTGGGACCCCAACAAGATATTTTGGACAGCCACACCTACCCACTCACTTTCCCCACTTCATTCCCTCCACCTCCTTCTCCAAGCTTTCGCTGCCTCCTCCTCCTCACCTCATTTGCACCATAGATTCATCAAAATGAAGTGGTGAAATTACCTTTTGATAGGTAAGTAAGGGAAAGCTATCTTCATGTTGTAGATCTACTTTTTTTTCTCCTAGCTCGCTTCCAACAACGTGCACATGCACTTTTTGTGGCCTAGCTAGATCTATGTATGTTTGTGATGTTGCATATGTTTGTGGTGTTGCATATATGTTTGTGTTTGCAGTACCGGTATTTGAAATGCGATAGTTGCCAATATTTTGCGGAATGTTGATTCATTTCCGTTTAGTGAGAATTTTGGCACTATGCATTCTTTTGGTCCTATTTTAGGGAAGGTCATGCCAAATTTTTTCTTGGTTCTAAAATATCGTTTTGCTCTACCCATGACGACCATGGTCCCGCACGATGACCGAAAAGCATCGTGAATAGGTTTTTGAGCTCCGTGAAGGCCAAGATGCTTCAAAAGAACGAGACGGAGATAAGATGTCCGTGTCGAAGATGCAAGTCAAGAGCCTTATTGCGGACCCGGATTTGAGCAGGTGCGGGACCACCGCTTCTTGCGTGGTTTCATGGATGGCTAACGGTGGCAAGGTGATGAAGATGACTATGAAGTCGTCCATGGGGGCCGGGCAAGAAATGTGGAAGGGCAACAAGACAACCACCGCGGCGAGGGGCGGGCGAGAAGATGAAGAATCTCCGGGACATGATCACGACGGTGATGTTGTACATACCATCATGTAGAAGATGTCGTACATGATGATGAGGAAGATCAAGACAAAGGGCATGATCATGAAGATGAAGATGCCGGAAGGCAGCGATGGAGGTGGAGTGCAGGACCCTCATATTCAAGAGCTGCTTCTCAAGCGACGGATAACGCAAGAGCTGCCGCCCGAGAGAAAGCCAATTTGGATCAACTGGAGATAGACGCGGTTACTCCATTGTATGAAGGATGCAGCCCAAGGATACCTGAAGTAACGCTCATGGCTCGAGATGAAGGTAAAACACAAAATGACCGACGATGCTTCCGACGAGAACATGTCATTACGCACGAACGTCTTCCCAAGGGGAACAAGTGCCCACCGGGCCGAGGAGGCGAAGAAAATCGTGTGTCCTCTGGATTTACCGCACGTGAAATACCATGTGTGCATGAACAATTGCATCATTTATCGGGACGAGCACGCGGAGTCTACCATATGTCCGGTGTCTTGGCGTCACTCGATACAAGAAGAGGAAGAAAGCTCCTCGAAAATCGGTGTGGTACTTTCCGATCACTCCTCGTCTGCAGCGGTATTTTGCGGACCCTAAGGTAGCAAAGCTCCTGCGTTGGCACGCGGATAGGGAGGAGAAGAAGCGGGAAGATGACGGAAATGATCCGGAGATAAATAAAAAGACAAGATGCTGAGTCACCCTAAGGATGCGAGCTGCTGGCAAGCGTGGAACTTCGAATACCCGAATTTGGGAAGGATCCAAGGAACATCGTCTTGAGCACGAGCACCGATGGAGTCAATCCGCTTGGCAGCCGGAGAAGCACACATAGCACCGGCCTGTGTTTGTGTGGATGTACAACCTTCCCCACAGTTGTGCATGAAGAGGAAGTACATTCACATGAGTATGCTAATTGAAGGGCCGAAACAACCGAGGAACGACATCAATCAGACCGGGCTCTTTGAAGGAGGAGCTAGACACGCTGTGGAAAACGCCAGCCAATACGTGGGACGCCATGGAGAAAGAATATTTCCCTATGAGAGCCGCACTACTCACGATGGTGCACGACTATCTCGATTACGGATATCTCACAAGCGGAGTAGTCCACGGATTTTACGGATGCGTAAGGTGCATGGATGACACAACGTATCGCCAGCTAGATAGAGATCCGGGTCTTGAAAACCGTGTTCATGGGACATCGAAGGTGGCTTCATGACGATGACCCGTGGAGGAAACGCAAGGATCTCTGTTCGATGGTGAAACCGAACTCGAAACGCCTGCGTCTGAGGAGCGGCGAGGAAATAGACGAGCTGTTGAAAAATTGGAAAGATTGCCTTGCCAGAAAGAAGCAAAAGGCGCAAGAGCCGGAAAGAAGCGAAGGCGCCAGAGCCGCCGGGCCAAGGTATGGAAAACGAGGTCTGCTTTTTTGGGACTTGCCGTGCATCGAAGATCCACCGTGTGCCTCATGACCTTGATGCCATGCATATCACGAAGAACGTGTGCGAGAGTCTGCTTGGTACCCTGCTCAACATGCCAGAGAGGACCAAAGATGGGCCAAAGCAAGGGCGAACTTGAAATCAATGGGCATCGTGCGGGAGCTTCACGCTAATGATGATGATGATGATGAGGCGAAGCGGGACACGTAAAGTCACCGCAAAGGAAAAAGGCCAAGAAGACCGGAAATGACTACCCTCCCGCGTGCTTCACTCTAAGTCAGAGGAGATCGAGCAAGTTTTCACCTGCCTCAGAGAGTAAAACTTCCTTACGGTTACGCGGGGAAGATAAGCGAGATACCTAGACCCAAATGACGTAAGTTCACGGGATGAAGTCTCACGATCATCACGTCTTGATGACGCAGACATACTTCCAGCTTGCAATCCATGGGATCATGGACGCCGCGTTCGTGAAACGCTATTTGTCCTATGCAACTTTTTCGACGTCATCTCTCGGAAGTCGATTGGCGTGAGGCAACTCAGAAGGCTACAGGAAGAGATCGTGGTGATACTATGCGAGCTTGAGATGTACTTCCCGCCCGCATTCTTCGACGTTATGGTGCATCTGCTGGTCCATATCGTGGAGGATATCATCCAACTCGGCCGACGTTCCTGCACAACATGATGTCGTTCGAAAGGATGAATGGTGTCATCAAAGGATACGTTCGCAACATGTCACGCCCGTGAGGGAAGTATAGCGGGGCTTTTCAATCAAGAGTGCATCTCCTCTTGAATCTAATTATCTAGGCATCGAGAACCCCGTTGGTCTACCCGTCAACAGCACCTCGGCATGCTCACTGGATGGGGTCACCGTGAGGGTCGCCGTGAAATGCATGTCAACTTCGAGGGTCGACTTCATGGACTTTGAAAGAGCAAACCTAGTCGCGCTACAACACATAGACGTGGTCGATCCTTGGGTGGTAGAGCACAAAACCTTTATTGAGAAGACGACAATGACCCGAGGCCAACCGAGGACGGATGGAGATATAATCAAAGAGCACAACTCATGTTTCACATGTTGGTTCAAGCAGAAGCTTCTATCGCATTACCCTTTACATGAGGATTCTTCCGCGGAAGAACAACTCATATTCGCCTTGTCACAGGCGCCGAAAGCACAACTCGATGACCTATGAGGCGACGATATCAACGGCCACATTCTACACCGAGAACAAGGACATGAAGAGCGATGGTTATCGTAACTCCCGTAACGATGGAATCCTACACCGTAACGACAAGGGACAGATACTACGGAAGGATCGAGGAGATCTGGGAGTCGAGCTACTGGAGAGAAGGTCCCGATGTTCCGTGTCGAGATGGGCCAAGAGCGCCCTAAAAGAAGACCGGTATTTCACCACCATGGTTATACCAAGCCAAATCCAAGACCGTATGCAAAACGTCACCGCTAAAAAATGAGCCATGGGTACTGGCTTCCCAAGTGGACCAATGCTTCTTCATTACCGACCACAAAGCCCAAATGTGTTGTCGTGGAGGAGAGGCAAAAGGAAGATCATCTAATGGATGGAGTAGCCAATGAGCAAGACTTCGACAAGTACGGCGACCAAGATCGAACATGACAACGACGATGAAGTAGCAAAGACACACCACAAGAAGAAGCAGGACCACCCTACCTAAAGGACGTCTGCTCCACACGTAAGAACTCCATTTGCGAAAAAGAAGGGCAAGAATATTGTGAACAGATAGCTAGCTAAGATCGATTGTATTTAAATCGTAGTCTTCATTTCTCGGACACTTTTTGATATCATGAATATTTTTAAATTTCATGGGCTCTTTTTGAATTCATGAATATTTTTTCAAATTTGATGATATTTTTCATATTCAATATGAAAAATATTGAATATTCATGAGGACACTCGATCTCGATCCCCCTCCCTCTCGATAGCTATCACCCTCGCCAGATCCCTCACGCCGAGCACCCCTCAAGACCTCCTCCCGCTCCGCCGACGACGCACCCCGCACTTCTCCCTCCACCGCCGCCACCAGCCCGCACCTCCCCCACTTTTTGATGATATTTTTAAATAACAAATTTGATGATATTTTCAAATAAGAAATTTGATGATATTTTCAAATAACAAATTTGATGATATTTTCAATTAAAAAAATTGATGATATTTTCAAAAAAAAATGATGATATTTGATGATATCTTGTGTTCTAGTCCTCATGAAAATAACAAATTTGATAAAAAAACAAATTATTAGATGCAACAAGAAATAATGAAAAAAATGTTACTAATGGCGCACCCACGGCGCACCCTAGGTGGGTGCGCCATTGCTATCCGGAAAAAAAAGTTACTAATGGCGCACCACAGGAGGGTGCGCCATTGCTATCAGAAAAAAAAACTACTAATGGCGCACCAGAGGGTGGTGCGTCATTGCTATAGTGTCTAGCTGGATACCCCTTCACCCGATCCCCCCTTCCCTCTGCCTCGCCAGATCCCTCTCCTCGATCCACTGCTACCGCTCCTTCCTCGTCCCTCCCTCCACTGCGCCGCCGCTGTTCCACGACCATCAACTGGCCAAGAAGCCGCCCACGCTCCCGCCGCCTCCCTCTCCTTCCTCCTCGAGCCCGCGACCTCCCCGCCACCACCAAATCTCTCGTTGAGCTGCCCCTTGACAACGGCTAGCCTCGTCGGACACGCTCCTCGACGGCGGCGCGAGCCTCCCACAGCTATCGCTTTCATCGACGACGGTTAGTCTCTCGGCCCCTCCCTCCTCTCCTCATTATCCCCATGCCCCCACGGGCGGCGACCTAGGGTTAGGAGCAAGAGCTTCGCCGCCGCCGCCCGCCCGTCGTCTGCCGCTTCTTTGCTTCTTGCGGCCGCCGCTTTCCATGGCGCCGTCTTGCAGACGCCGGGCCCACGTGCTTTCGTCATTGGCCGCCGCCACGCTGCTGCTTCTTGTTGTCGATTTGATGTTTCTTGTTGTCAGCTTGATGTTTTTCGCCAGAGATAATAATAGGATCGCCGCTAGTAATTTCCTTCATAAAAGTCCTAAATTACTCCATCACCATGTGATGTAAAAAATGGACTTCTCCTTGTCACTTACATCCTACATCATACATGTGCAACACTAGTACCAAACTAATGTACAACCACCGTCTGTCCAGAAGCGATCCTCTCTCGACAAGTATGAGTAGCTCAATCTTGCCATCTCACTCTCAACTCTTGATTTCTAGCACATAGTAGCAGCAAGTTTCATCTTCATGGAGTCGCTAGTCAAGCGATGAACTTGTGGCACATCGTGGTACCCCGAAGCACATGAATCCTATATTCACGAACCCTAGTAGCATCTTCTGCATATTCAAGAATCGAATTTGGGTTGTTTTGTTCGTCATGCGGTTCATATATCCTCGGATCAGCTGCCAAGGGCCTCGCACTTCACCGGATCTCGTCATGAACAAGATCGCCAACGCCTAGGGGCTTCAGAACTCCGAAGCTTACAGGTTTCAACCTCAGCTACAACCGAATTTCGTGCATCACCACGGTAAGTCGCAGATGGTTCTGGCCGGTGTGGTAATTGATTTACTTGTTTGGTTTGGTAGCCGGAGCACCGGGTATCAGTGGTGCTAAACTACTCTTGTTATCTCGACCGGGTTGGTGCAAGCATGAGCCACCGTGTTGTGTTATGGCTCGCCTAAGAATTGGTTAAGTAGTAAGTTGTTTAGGCTTGGCCATTTCCACTCATTGTAGATAGATAGAGTTACACTTTTGTTACATTATGTTATCTTTATGTAGAGCAAGTAATGCTCCACTTCCACATATTTTTAGTTAGTTATCTTCCAAAGAGTATTTCAAATTGAAGCCCCGAGCATGTTCTCATCATGAAAATAGAGTTTTGTCTCTCATGTTCTCAATTTCCTCTTTTCACAAATTTTGCTTCACAATAGTATCTCTCAAGGCTGTTGTTGATCATCTTTCAAGTTTATCTTTGTACTAGTATTTGAGCTCTTTCCATCATCTACCGTCATGTGGAACTCTTTTTACGCTTAAATGACCATGATCTACCGTGTCCAAGAGTTGGGTTTTAAAGTACCTGCTTACATGTACTCTAGTACACTTACTTCTCTTACACTTATCGAGGACTTGTATTTCGCTTTTAGGTCGGGCGTAAATTTGGTAGTCTCTCGAAGTTTTGTTAATCCTATGATCTGTCAGCTCTGTCACCCTTTTGTAATTTGTACCTATATTATGTAACACTACTTGATGATGTTAAATCAGAACTCCCTTTCCTTAGAACTGTAATTACTGTAGCAACAAATCCATTTTCATCTATATGTATAGCACACAAGGAAATGACTATTCTGTGTTTTTGTGTTTGTTTTTTACAGTCCTCTAGTAATCGAGCCATCAAGTTGTGTTGTTGTTCCTATACTGTAATTGTTTCAATAAGACACTACCATGACTTAATGTTTACAATAGCTGTTTTCTTTGTATCCAATAGTCGCTGTATATTTTTCTTCGTAGGTAATCGTCAAATGTTCAAAGGTGTATGTCCGAACTTGAATGTTGCAATGCTGTTTTCTTGAGGAGGCTACCGCCAAAAAGTTGAGCTAGTGTCTTGCAAAGATGATGATCATCTTGCTAGTTTGTCGGGTTTTGTCTCCCACCATTGTGTCTTTGATGAATTTGCAGTGTACCCCGAGAGGTTCTTGAGTTTGCCGGAATGTCGATTAACTTCCGTTAAAGAATTGGTATTTATATGTCCTATTTTCAGCAAAGGTCATGCTGAAATTTTCCGTGAATTTTAGCATGGCTTTGCTAAAAATAGGACATATGGGGTACTTATGTACTAATGCATGGGCCGGGTATCTTAGTACTTAGTTAAGTAGGACCAACTCGCCTGCCATTCTTGCTTGCATTAAACCATAGGTGGCAATAGAGCCAAGTGATTAGGCCCAACTTAGAATTCTCCTTAGCATCGATAAACCCTAGATGATAAACCCAACATAGGTGGCAATAGAGCCAAGTGATTAGTGCCAAGTGATTAGGCCCAACCTAGGGTGCCTCAGCATCGATAAACCCTAAATGATGAAAACTTAACTTGGCTGCCCTGGATGCCTCTTTGTCGATGAGAACCTAAATGATGTACGCTTAGGCTTTTAGGGTGCCTGCAAGGCCGACAAACCCTAAATGATAAAAGCTTAGCTTTTAGGATGCCTCGGTGTAGTCGATAAACCCTAAAATGATGAGACCATGATCTTGTTCCTTGACAATAACCAACTTTTTGACCAAACTGTTTTCCTATTTAGAGCGTAAACATGGCCAACAACGATGAGGCCGGGCGGTTTGGACGGCAAGCACTCGAGCTGTCCCAGAGATGGAGGAACAACCTCATCGCTATGAGGACGCCATGAAGACACCGATCCCGACTACACAACCCCTAGTGGCGCTGGGATGACACCACCGATGGTGCCGCCGAGGATGCCACCATCGATGAGGGCGGCGCATACACGATGGCAGCCAACCGAAGAAGCAAAGGAAGGACCGGCGCTCAATGCGCCTCCGCACCATCAAGGAGGAATTTACTCAAGTGGATTCGCGGGCATCCAACGGAGCCCAAACATATAGTCAAGGGGTACTCGCTTCAGCTCGGGTGCATTCTCCTGAGCACCGCCTCGATCAACACCGAGAACCTTAGGCATAAGGACCGAGGGAATTTATGCAACCTCCTCTTCACGAAGCCGCACGAACGATACAAGATCCTCGGCCGAATTTGAAAACACAAGCCTCTCAGTGGAATAAAGTGAATAAAGGTCGCCTCACGAGGATGAGCACGGCCTGCCTACTTGGAGAAGCGCGTGAAGAGAATGATTGACAAAGGTGATAGTTATGAGAAGATCAAGGCGAAAAAATCCTTCGATCAAATAAGATGACTACAAGGAGTTCAAGATCAAGTGCGAGAGCAGCGCAACCTCCTAATCAAGTCAAGGGGGAAAGAAATGCGGAGTTGAACTTAGGGGAACACAAACTCGGTCCCGCGGTTACAGAGTGGCGGAGCCTATATGGGACAAGGAGGACGCGGAGCGCAAGCCGAAAGCAAGGCCTACCGCCCCGCTTCGAGAAATACAGCGGTGACAAGGCATCAGGAACTTTGTCGTGGCCCGGTACAAGGAGGACCCGATAACAAAGGAGCTACCACGGATCCAAGACCAGGGCACTTGAGCTTGTTCTGTAAGGAATACACCCCCGCGTAATTAGCTCCATATGGTTGCACTCTAATTAATCCCCAATATTTCTAAATGGTTCACGCTCCTTCCGCAGACACCGAAAGCAGAGCGCTGGGTCGCCTCAGAGCTCCCCTTCGACAACCCTTTAAATAGGGCGTTGAACGTAATGAAAAACAAGGATAAGCTCGAAGCCGACGTCACCGGTCGTGGTGGCCGCAAAGGCTTGTCCACAAAATGGTCGCTATACTATACCGGTGGGCGAAAGGAGAAAAGACCAGCTCGGAAAGCCGGGCCGCGCGAGGTTGAAGCACTCAAGGCACAAGTGGCGCGGATTCCGGAGCTTGTCCAAGAGCAAGTGGAACAACAATCGGGAACGGTTGAACGCCATGGTGCCTACGCTGATTCATGGGCTCACAACATGGATGGCGGGCAGCCAGCAGGGCCTCCCTGGTTCCCGGCTTCACGGGCCAAAGAATCAAGACAACAGGTAAAAGGGCGCCATTGGTGTCTCCGGTAGAGGCGGTATTCGTGTCTCCGGCTACCGACACGGGCATTGAGCTTAATGCACCGGTGTCTGTACGCTGCCGCACCTCGCCAAGAATCGCCTCCGTCATTGCTTGCGCCCGCCGTTGGCGGTGCTCGACATTAGCCGAGCTCGACGGCATCACGGTAACTAAGCCTCTCGGCCGATGACTTCATCTCCTTGCCTTTGATCGGGCATCCTCGACGCCTACATGTTTTCCAGTATGCCGCCGACGCCTTGCACTTCTTCTCGACTTCGTATGGGCGGCGAAGTTGGTTGATCTCGCCAAGGGCGTAATCGTTCAACCGGCAACCCCATGTTCCACGGTAATCCGTGCCACCCACAAAGGTATAGGGTTGAAGTGGTTCGGTGTCGCCAGCCGCGACGAAGCCGTTACCGATTCGATTCATTGGGCCGAATAAGAAGATGAGATGACCTCGTCAAGCAGAATCGCCCCTCGCTGGGCCGAAGAGCCAGATTCGCTTTGGGGGCGGGGACACCACCCCACGTATAAGACCGCTAGTCGTGCGGGCGCCAACCCATGGCAAGAACGCCGCAACGCTACGGACCGCCGGACATCCCTATGGCACAGATCCGGACGACGCATTTACAACGACGACGGTACATTTACCAAAGTCGATAAGTACTTTGCCGAACATGGGTATGCTAACGAAGTTCAAGGGCCTCTTTCTCAAGAACCCAACCAAGACGACTCACGATCTAGCTGGTACGACGGAGAAATCCAATTGCAACAAAGCGCCGTCTGCGCTCAGCTTCTCAGAGACGCCTCCAGCCCCGCTTTTCACCGAGCCTCGAGTAGCCGAGGTGCGAAATATTATCAGCCCCAACACGCCAAGAAGGCGGTTCGTGAGCGTAACTCGGTCCCATTACAGAGATCAAGAAGAAGGGACGGAACGAAAGACTAACAAGGGCGCCAAAAGCGAGCCAAAGCCGCAGCCGAAGTTCGATCCGTGCTCAGGACGGGCCACCTTCACCTAAGGATATTTCGAGGAGGGTGCATGTGGCGGGTAGGGCGATTCTACCGCCAAATATGCTCAATGCTGCAACCGGTGCTATGCGGAGTCTGCATGACGGTGTTCTTTCTTTGGAGAAGCGGGCGCCTCAGAGAGAATGATGTGGCATACCCGGCTTCCGTGGGCTAAGCTGCCAGAGGGCAAGGGCTTTGTGGATAGCGACATCGGGGTAATGATCGTCTCCGCGGTTTGATGACATCTTTGCTATGTTTAACCTTCATCCGCTGCACTACACCTTCGCTCGGGTCAAGTTTTACCGAAAGTATGGAGATGCGGATCATTAGAGACAAGACCCGGACATCGTGGATAGCCGACCCCTTCTACATGCGTGCAAGCACTTGAGCAGTCGCTGGGACCGCCGAGTTGTGAGTTCACACCTCGAAGGCGCTATTCTCGCAAACCCAGATAAGGTAACTTCCTTGTGGCTTACTTTCCGAGTAAGTCATCCCTTAACCGCCCAGAACATATGATTTCTTAGATTTCGATCGTCTTTTTTTTTTCTAACATTCTGTGTTCGTGCGCACACACATTGCACACTCATCCTCTTAAGCCCGAAATATTCCATGGCCACGTATTTCGACCCAACCGTAACTCCAAGATAGACTACACAAATGTCAAGAAAGTTCTTGATGATGTTCTCCTGCCACGCCGAAATCTGGAGGCACCTTCACCAGTGGCAGTTCGTAGTACGGCAAGCACACCTTCTCACACAATACGAAGTTCGCTGCGTCAAGCAGTCACCGGGCGGTCGAAGGATGCCTACTACGCCTCCATCACACGCTGGCGATCGTAAGGGACCATCATCACCTTCGCTACCAGATAATCTCAAAGATTGGGCCGCGAGCTTGTCGGCAATCCAGACGCGAACCTCGCATAAGAATTCTTTCGCATCCAATCGGAGTTTGCGGACATCATCCATCAAGATGTCCTTCATACCCTGGGCAGTTCTTCCTCGGATATCAACCGGCCCAACAAAGTGAGATAGATGGAACGCTACAAATGCAGGGTGACAACGATCATGATTTTAGGGACCATCACGACAGACGGGCGGCTTCATCCACGCCTCCCGTCCGATGTGTCGAGTCGAAAGTAGTGATGTGTAGTTCAAACATTGATTGGCTCAAAGTTGTAATTAAACTTTAATGAATTCGCATGTCTCTTTGGTTTGGACAATCATTCAACTTAGATGTAATCGATGCTATTTATTAGTAGGACCATGAATCGTGCTATTAATGTCTTGCTTTTCTCTTCCGATCCTTTTGTTGCATACTTACATATTGCTTATGTATTGTCTGTTGTTTGGCTTGTGCATAGAGATGCCGTCAGATGTCGTGGTACAAGGGTAAGGTTCCTGAGTTCTACGAAGATCGGGAGGAGTGTCGGAGATGTGTTCACCATTTCAAGCGATAATAGCCATAAAGGGTACACCACTAGGGCGGAGGCCAAATCTAGATACGCCCGCTTATCTAGCGGAGAGAGGAGGGAGCGTTGGAGGAACCGGATGAAGACCAGTTTGATCGCTGATGATGCTCATCGTGATGACCGCAACTCTCTTCTATGTGATGGTAGTTTAGATGATCGATATCGACTTGTAATGTGAAGACAAACTCGATACTCGCGGTCTTGAGACTTGTAATGTTTTATCTTTGTTCGGTCTTTTGAATTCGGAGACTGATTTGATGAATTGTATTCGGAGACTAATCTTCTATTGTATTCGATGAATCTCCTCGTTGTCGTGTGTCATTGTCTATATTCTGTCCAATAATATATTTTGTAACTTGTGCAAAAATCGTAAAAGTAAAAAAACCAAATATTCATACTAATGGCGCATCACCTCAAGGTGCGCCATTAGTATGCCAAAGGATACTAATGGCGCATCACCACAGAGTGCGCCATTAGTATGACAACGCGACATGGTTACGTATGGCCCCGGAGGCATACTAATGGCGATGTGTTACATACTAATGGCGCATCGCTTGGTGCGCCTATTAGTAGCTCAGATACTAATGGCGCACTGCTGGTGCGCCATTAGTAAAAAATACTAGTGGCGTGGTACTAATGGCGCACCGGTAGTGCGCCATTAGTGGGCAAAACCGGTGCGCCATTAGTAGGCCTTTTCCTAGTAGTGATGTCATCTTGCTTAAAGCGTTACTCCGTCCTTATGAACTTAATACTCTATATGCATGCTGGATAGCGGCCGATGTGTGGAGTAATAGTAGTAGATGCAAAAGGTGAGTCGGTCTACTTGTCACGGACATGATGCCTATATACATGATCATACCTAGATAATCTCATAACTATGCTCAATTCTATCAATTGCTCGACAAGTAATTGCTTACTCCACCGTAATACTTATGCTCTTGAGAGAAGCCACTAGTGAAACCTATGCCCCGGGTCTATTTTCCATCATGTTAATCTCCCATTATTTCTATTACCGTTTACCTTGCAATCTTTACTTTTACTCTTTATCATAAAAATACCAAAAATATTATCTTATCATCTCTGTCATAAAAATATTGGTTGCGAGGTTCTTATTTGTTTGTGTAGGTGCGTGGGACTTGAGCGCCGTCTCCTACTGGATTGATACCTTGGTTCTCAAAAACTGAGGGAAATACTTAGCTACTTTACTGCATCACCCTTTCCTCTTCAAGGGAAAACCAACGCAAGGCTCAAGAGGTAGAAAGAAGGATTTACGGCGCCGCTGTCGGGAGTCTACGCACAAGTCAAGACATACCAACTACCCATCACAAACTCTTATCTCTCGCATTACATTATTTGCCATTTGCCTCTCGTTTTCCTCTCCCCCACTTCACCCTTGCCGTTTTATTTGCCCTCTGATAGAGGCAAAGGTGTCCCGTCTTTCGATGAGATGATGGATATCGCTTTGGTGGAAGTCGACTTTGACGATCCGACTACGAACGTGCGAGGACGTCGCGCCTTAGCAATCACTAAACCAACTCCGAGAGGTTATTGACCACGCCGGAGCACGATCAACCTAACCACGAGGGTCTGTTTCCTGCGAGGAAACGAAGAACAAGCAAGAAACTGAGGCTGCAATCTGGATATTGCGAATATAAGATGAAAGCTTTATTGATCAAGGTGGGGTTCTGTGGACGCTTTGTCCGGTCGCTGAACACAAACGAAGTACGCGAAGTTGCAACTATGGTGAACTTTTAATCTAAACAAAACCCAAAGTCTAAACGACACCCTAAGGGCTGTATATATGGAGGAAGAGGGGGGAAATTTCGTGGCCCCTGAGGGAGGGGTCCGAAACCAACCCTAACTCTTGTTTCCCCATACACACGGACTCTAAAAATAGCCTATACTTATGTATTTCGAAATTACATGGGCCTGGCCCAATAAAAAGGTGACGCAGCACCTAGAATAGCCTGTGGACAAAAATTATGAAGTAGCATCTTGTATATTTCGTCCAAGGCTTCATGCACTCATTATGGTGGCTTCAACGTCTCTGAAATCATCACTTGTAGCTCCATTCTTGTTCCCTATGCATGCCATCATCTCCATGCTTGTTCTTGATCCAATGTTCATCCTTCTCCAAGCTAGGCCCTTCATTTGTAAGCAAAACAAATGTATCCAATTTAGGCAGCATCATATTCTCATGAACATTAGAATCATTACCAAGAAACGAAAGTACCTGGTAATTTAATTGACGTGCGCGAGCTCTAGTAATTGGTCCAAGATGTATAGCAAGAGGGGCTGTGGATGTAACAATCGTATTGATGTCCTCATCATCCTCCCTTCTTGAAATGAAGTCGCCCTCGACGGAAGTTCATCTTCCTCTCCCAAATAAGGCTTCAAATCTGCAATGTTAAAAGTGGGACTAACCCCAAAATCTGCAGGCAGCTCAAGTTTATATGCATTATCATTTATTTTCTCTAACACCTTGAAGGGACCATCAAGACGTGGCATTAGCTTTGATTTATGCAAATCAGAAATCTATCCTTACGCAAATGTAACCAAACAAGATCTCCATGTGCAAACACAACATGTTTTCTACCCTTATCTCCAGCAAGTTTATATTTAGCATTCATACGCTCAATGTTTTCCTTAGTTAACTCATGCATTTTTAAAATCAATTCAGCACGTTGTTTAGCATCAAAATTTGCCTTCTCCGAAGATGGAAGAGGCAACAAATCAATAGGTGCACGAGGCAGGAAACCATACACAACTTCAAAAGGGCACATCTTAGTAGTAGAATGCAATGAACGATTATAAGCAAATTCAATGTGAGGCAAGCATTCCTCCCACATTTTCTTATTATTCTTCAAAACAGCCCTAAGCATAGTAGACAATGTTCTATTGACTACTTCAGTTTGTCCATCGCTTTGGGGGTGACAAGTAGTACTAAAAGCAGTTTAGTCCCCAACTTAGCCCATAAACATCTCCAAAAGTGGCTAAGAAATTTAGTATCACGATCTGAAACAATAGTATTTGGCACACCATGCAAGCGAATAATTTCAATGAAAGAACAAATCAAGAACATTAACAAAGATCATCGCTTTTATGACATGGTATAAAGTGTGCCATTTTCGAGAATCTATCCACGACAACAAATATGCTATCCCTCCCTTCTTTGTTCAAGGTAAACCTAAAACAAAGTCCATAGATATATCCTCCCAAGGAACACTAGGTACAGTGCAAAGGCATATATAAACCATGAGGATTGAGTCGTGACTTAGCTTTTTGACATGTAGTGCAAAATGAGCAATAAAACGCTCAACATCCGCTCCTCATCTTTGGCCAAAAGAAATGTGTAGCAAGTACGTCCTCCGCCTTCTTCTTCACGCCTAAAGTGTCCCATTAATCCTCCTCCATGCGCCTCCCCGCAACAACAAAAGACGAACAGAGCTAGCTGGAATGCATAGCTTGTTAGCACGAAACACAAATTCATCGTTAATCTATTTAACTTGTTCCACATTCTTCCTTCTTTACAATTCTGCATTACATCTTTAAAATCAGCATCATGCACATATTGATCTTTGATGGTCTCCAAACCAAATATTTTGAAGTCAAGTTGTGAAAGCATAGTATAGTGACGAGACAATGCATCAAGAATAACATTTTCTTTTTCCCTTCTTGTGTTTGATGACATAAGGGAAAGTCTCAATGAATTCAACCCATTTAGCATGTCTACGATTCAGTTTAGCTTGACTTTTAATATGTTTCAAAGATTCATGATCGTAATGTATAACAAATTCTTTGGGCCATAAATAATGTTGCCATGTTTCTCAAGTCCTAACAAGAGCATATAATTCTTTATCATAAGTAGAATAATTCAGACTAGGCCCACTCAATTTTTCGTAAAAATATGCAACAGGTTTGCCATCTTGTAATAACACACCTCCTAATCCAATTCCACTAGCATCACATTCAAGCTCAAAAGTCTTATTAAAATCAGAAGTTGGAGTAAAGGAGCATGTGTCAACTTATCTTTCAATACCGTGAAGGCTTCTTCCTGTGCGGTACCCCAAAGAAAAGGCACATCTTTCTTTGTAAGCTCATTGAGAGGTGCAGCAATGGTGCTAAAATCTCTCACAAAACGCTTATAGAATCCAATGAGGCCAAGAAAACTCCTCACTTGTGTGACTGCTTTGGGCTGTGGCCAACTCTCAGAGCGTCAATCTTGGCTTTATCAACTTCAATTCCTCGTGGAGTAACAACATAGCCAAGAAAAGATACTCGGCCGGTGCAAAAGGTGCACTTCCCAAGGTTACCAAACAAACGTGCATCATGTAAAGCAATAAAAATAGCACGTAAATATTCCAAATGTTCTTCCAAAGATCTGCTATAAATCAATATGTCATCAAAGTAAACTACCACAAATCGTCCAATGAAAGCACATAAAACTTCGTTCATTAATCTCATGAAAGTACTAGGTGCATTAGTTAACCCAAAAGGCATGACTAACCACTCATATAATCCAAACTTAGTTTTAAATGTTGTTTTCCATTCATCTCCCAATTTCATACGAATTTGATGGTATCCACTACGCAAATAAACTTTGGAGAATATTGTAGAGCCACTCAATTCATCAAGCATATCATCTAGCCTAGGAATAGGATGACGATAACGAATAGTAATATTATTAATGCCTCTACAATCAACACACATACGTGATGTACCATCCTTTTTCGGCACTAGAATAATAGGAACAACACAAGGACTAAGGGATTCGCGTATATAACCTTTGTCGAGAAGCTCTTGTACTTGACGCATAATCTCCTTCGCCTCCTCCGGATTGGTACGGTATGGCGCACGGTTTTTGGCGGTGAAGCATCGGGAATTAAGTCAATCGATGCTCAATCCTCGAATAGGCGGTAATCCGGTGGCACGCCTTGTGGAAAGACGTCAACGAACTCCTGCAAAATGTTAGTGATGCTAGGAGGCAAAGAGGAAGGCACGTCCTCGTATGAAAATAATGCCTCTTTGCACACAAAAGCATAGCAAACAGATTTGCTGAAATCTAGCTCATCAATATCAGATTTGGTGGCAAATAAACTTGCACTTTTCAATTTAATTTCGTATAGCAACACTAGATGGTTTATTATTAGGCTTCATTTGTTGCTCAAATTCTTTTGCCACAATCTGATTTTCACTCTTATTCTTCTCCCTGCTTTTGCTTTATTAGCTCTATTAATATCATCTTTCAAAATAGAATCAGAGTCATAGGAAGCAAAGTAATATTTTTATCCTTATGAACAAGAGTATACTGATTGTTTCTACCATGGTGTACAGAATTTTTATCAAATTGCCATGGTCTACCAAGTAATAAGGAACATGCTTGCATAGGTACCACATCACAATCAACATAATCAGCATATGTAGAGATACTAAAATGCACATCAACAGTACGTGTTACCTTAACCTTGCCGCTGTTGTTGAACCATTGGATGTAGTAAGGATGTGGATGTGGTATTGTGGTGAGAGAAAGCTTCTCCACCATCTCCATGCTAGCCAAGTTGTTCCAGCTCCCTCCGTCTATGATACTGGAGATCGAATAGAAGGTAATGACTTACTCGATGCACATATTTAGGGCTGACTTTCATACAGGTGCTGCATGGCTGTCGTCAGCTCGTGTCGTGAGATGTTTGGTCAAGTCCTGATGTAGGGCGGAACCCTACGTGGACGATCTTTCACGTTGGAGCGGATCCTACGGGGAATCACGAAGAACACGCGGAAGAACACGATGGGAAACACGGAGGACACGAGAGAAATCACTAAACCAACAAGAGATCAATCACACAAGTGCTAGATCACCGATCACATAAAGTGGCACAAGATTCAAAATCAACAAAGGTAAAGATACACGAGTAGCCGCTCTTCTCCGTGGAGGAGGTCTTGATGGGGTCCACCCTAGAAGGGGTCTTGAATCCGCTTGGGGATCTTTCTCCGAAGAGGTCCCGATCTCCGGGAGAAGTAGCCAAGTGGATGAGCAAAGGCTCACACAAGAATATGAGCTAATCCAATGCTAACCCTAGAAAGGATGAGGAGAGGGTCTATTTATAGTCTAGGACCTCCAAGGGGTAAGTTGGGGCGAACGAGTACATGGGCTTGACTGCAAACGCTGCACACAGGCAGTGGCGGTAAGTACTGCTCTGCATGGCGGTAGTACTGCTTCAGTAGTACCGCTTGGTGGTAGTACTGCTCTGACGCCGTCCGATTCACTGGAGTGTGTCGGGTCTTGCGGAAGTAGGCGGATGGAGAGCGGTAGTACCGCTTGGTTCGGCTCAATGGTAGTACTGCTTGGCTTGAGCGGTAGTACTGTCAGCTGTGTAGTACCGCTTGGCTTGAGCGGTAGTACCGCTCCCTCTGGATTCTGCAGCTCCGCCTCTTGCTCTTGGTGTCCATCTTGGTTCCTCGGTACCTAAGCATGCACAACATTCGGATTGAGGTAGTAGCCATGTCTCGAGAGGGTCATATGATATTTCACTAAGGAGAGAAGTCACCTCGGTCTCGAGAGCTCGAGCTCGTGCTCTAGTCATGGGTCCTCTTGGCTCTTGATGAGACGGTTGTGGATGCATGGGGATGATCGTGGGATGCTCCGCATCATCTCCCCTTGGGAGAGATCCACCTGATCAAAAGCTTCATCTCCATGGAAAGGTGCGAGGTCCTTGACGTTGAAGATGTCGCTCACGTTGTACTTGTCGCGAGGTATGTCGATCTTGTAAGCGTTGTCGCTAGAAGCGTGCTAGTACCTTGAAAGGTCCATCGGCTCGAGGGAGAAGTTTGGACTTGCGTTCTTTGGGGAAGCGGTCCTTGCGAAGGTGTAGCCACACTAGATCACCAATGTTGAAGACGATGGGTTGCTTGTTGGCATTGAGCTTGTTTGCTTGGTGTTGTACTTGGCGCTCGATGGTGTGCCTTGTATCTTCGTGCATCTTCTTGATGTAGTTTGCTCGTGCACTTGCATCCATGTTGGTGCGCACTTGGAGAGGAAGTGGTAGAATGTCCAATGGGGACAACGGGTTGAAACCGTAGACGACCTCGAAGGGGGACTTGCCGGTAGTTGAATGTCTTGCACGATTGTAGGCGTGCAAGCGATGGGTAGACATGCTTCCCATTCCTTGATGTTCTTCTTGATCAAGACACGAAGTAGAGTGGATAGTGTGCGGTTCGTCACCTCCGCTTTGGCCGCCGGTTTGAGGATGGTATGCCGAGGAGAACAAGAGCTTGATTCCAGCTTGGCACATAGGGTCTTCCAAAAGTAACTCAAGAACTTGACGTCCACGATCGGAGACGATTGTCTTTGGTACGCCATGGAGTCGCAAGATTTCCCTACAAAAGAGATTTGCAACATGTGAAGCATCGCTATCTTGTTGCAAGGAATGAAATGTGCCATTTTAGAAAATCTATCCACAACAACAAAGACGGAATCCTTGCCATTTTGAGTCCTAGGCAAACCAAGTACAAAATCCATACTAATGTCTTCCCATGGTTGATATGGAATAGGAAGAGGCATGTAAAGACCATGAGATTGAGCTTTAGACTTAGCTTTGCGACATGTGTAGCATCGGTTGGTGAAGCGTGAGACGTCATGAACATCTTGGGCCAAAAGTAGTTGTTGGAGAGTGCGGCGAATGTCTTGTCGCGTCCAAAGTGTCCCATGAGGCCGCCTCCATGAGCCTCTTGCAAAAGGAGCAAACGAAGAGAAGACTCGGGAATGCAAAGTTTGTTAGCTCTCATAAGGTAACCATCCTTGATGTAATATTGTTCTCAAGACGTGTCAAGGCCAAACACTTAGCATAAGGAGAAGCAAAAGATGGATCATGCTCATACAAGTCTTTTATATGCTCAAAACCAATAACATTCAACTCAAGTTGAGTGACAAGCATGTTTATGGGAAAGCTGCGTAAGCAACTACATTTTCTTTACCCTTAATGTACTTGATCACATAAGGAAAAGATTCAATGAATTCGCTCCATTTGGCATGACGCTTGTTCAATTTAGTTTGACCTTTGAGGTACTTAAGCGTTTCATGATCGGTATGGATGACAAACTCATGAGGTCCAAGGTAATGTTCCCAAACATGTAGCACACGCACTAAAGCATACAATTCTTTGTCATAGATGGGATAATTAAGTTGAGCACCGGAGAGTTTTTCACTAAAATAAGCAATGGCTCGTTTTTCTTGCATCAAAACTCCGCCAATTCCTGGTACCACTTGCATCACAATGAACCTCAAAAGTTTTGTCAAAATTGGGCAAAGCAAGAATCGGAGCATGAGTAAGCAAAGACTTGAGCTCATCAAAAGCGGTTGATTGCAAAGTTCCCCAAACAAAGGGAGTATTCTTCTTGCTCAAAGCATGCAAAGGAGCTGCAATTGTGCTAAAATCTTTCACAAAGCGACGATAGAAACCCGCAAGACCAAGAAAACTTCACACTTGTTGCAAATTGGTGGATTGGGGCCAAGTTTTAATTGCTTCAATTTTAGATTCATCAACATGGACACCCTTTGAGGAAACAACAAAACCCAAGAAAACCACTTTGTCAACGCCTAAAAGTGCATTTTTCAAGTTTGCATAAAGGCTTTCCTTGCGAAGAGTTTGCAACACAGATTTAACATGGTTAATATGCTCTTTCATGGTTTTGCTAAACACAAGAATATCATCAAAGTAAACCACAACAAAGACTCCAATATAAGGACGAAGCACATGATGCATAAGACGCACAAAAGTACCGGAGCTTCCGAAAGACCCATAGGCATCACCAACCACTCCATATAAACCAAATTTGGTTTTGAAAGCAGTTTTCCATTCATCACCCTCTTGTATGCGGATTTGGTAATAGCCACTTTTAAGGTCAATTTTGAGAAAAAGTTGGCTCCACAAAGTTCATCAAGCATGTCATCTAAGCGAGGAATGGGATGCCTATATCGAACGGTAATAGCATTGATAGGTCTACAATCGGAACACAAGCGGAAACTTCCATCGGGCTTAGGCACAAGAATAACGGAACGGCACAAGGGCTTAAGCTTTCACGCATATGACCGTTGTCGAGTAGTTGTTGTACTTGCCGTTGAATCTCCTTGGTTTCTTCCGGATTGACACGGTATGGAGCTTTGTTTGGTAGCGGTGCTCCGGGTATGAGGTCGATTCGATGCTCAATGCCTCGAAGAGGAGGTAGACCCGGAGGTAGCTCATCGGGGAAAACATCTTGAAATTCCTGCAAAAGAGATTGAAACACCAAAGGTAGCTCGTGAATGGTGTTAGTGTTTGGTTCTCCATCCTTGCACACAAGGACAAAGTGCATCACACTCGATGGGTTCTCACACACTTCTCTCATCTCACTTTTGGTGGTAAATAGAATGAGGTTTTTCTCTCTAGGCTAAGAGTCGCTCAAATTTGGCTTGTGGCTCTCACTCACTTTTGGGTGGTTCACTTTCTCACTCTTTTCTCTATGATTGGTGGCTTGTTTGTTGGCTATCACTTGACTAGGAGACATAGGTCGTAGTACATACTCCTTCCCTTTCATCTTGAAGCTATAGTGATTGGTTCGCCCATTGTGGATGACACCACGGTCGAAAGTTGCCATGGTCGACCAAGAAGGAGGTGGCAAACGGTCATTGGGACCACATCACACTCCAAAGTGTCTTGATAAGCACCAATTTTGAAGGAGACTTGGACCGTATGCTCGACTCAGATAGTGCCGTGAGTCACTTAGCCATTGAACCTTGTACTGGTGCGGGTGCTTCCTCTTGACCAATTGGAGCTTGGAGCATAGTTCTTCACTTGCCAAGTTGTGGCAACTACCTCCATCGATGATGACCTTGACGGACCGTCCATTGATGCCGCTTTTGTGTGGAAGATGTGGCATCGTTGGTCTTCTTCTTGTTGATGTTGGAGAGTCAAGACCTTGGAGACAACGAGAGCGGGGCTCGAATCCTCATCACAAAAGACTTGATCATCTTCATCTTCGTTCACTCGCCGGTGCATGGCCACTTGCTCAAGAGCTTCCATCTCCTCTTCACTCATGGAGTCATATGTGCCATCGTCGTTGAGGATCATGGTGCGCTTGTTGGTGCATTCAGATGACTCAGTGGCCTCGGCCGCCGCAAGTGAAACACTTGATAGAGCTTGTCTTGATTGTCTCATCGATTGAGTAGAGGATGAAGCACGCGGCTTGAGGTTGCTTGTAGTAGGAGGAGGACGACTTGAACTTGCCAAGTCTTCTTGTAACTTGACTTGTCGCTGCTTTCTTGAAGAAAGTTTGGTTGATGTAGTTGTTGGAGGAGTCGTTGAAGCTTGGTTGTTGGAGAAGTCAGTAGGTCTTGGATGAGTACTTAGGCGTGCTTAAAGTCATCTTGCACTTGGCGTTCCGCCTTTGTAGCTTGATGCACGAGCTCAATGAGGGATGAGTATGGTTGGAAGTCGTGATCTTCTTGATGGGATGATTGAGTCCATTCAAGAAACGTGCCATAGTTTGCTCATCATCTTCCTTGACATTGGCTCGAATCATGGCTATCTCCATTTCCTTGTAGTATTCTTCAACACTCTTTGTTCCTTGCTTGAGTAGTTGGAGTTTCTTGAAGAGGTCGCGGTTGTAGTAGGTTGGCACAAAGCGTGCTCGCATGACATCCTTCATTTGAGCCCAAGTGGTGATTGGAGGTTCACCTCTTGCTTGTCGTCGCTCAATGATTTGTTCCCACCATATGAGCACATAGTCTTGGAACTCAAGTGATGCCATAGCGATTTTCTTCGCTTCATCGTAGTTGTGCAACCTAAGATTTTGTCAACCTTCAATGCCCATGAGAGGTACTCTTGAGGTCATTGCTTCCATTGAACTTGGGCATGGTGAATTTTAGCTTGCCGTGGCGTTGCTCTTCATTGTGTTGTTGGCGATGTTGATGATGACGTCCTTGACGTGGATTATGTCGTCGTCATGTTGCTCTTGGAGTGGAGGAAGACCATGATTAACTTGTCCTTGTTGTACTTGAGGTTGGGGTGGAGCTTGGACGAAGTTTGTGGAAGGGCTTGAGGAACTTGACGTTGCAAACGTGATTGGTAGTTCCTCTCTTGGATTTCTTCTCGAAGGGCTTCTTCTTGATTGCGCCGTTCGCGATTGCGGTTGGCGAAGGCTCTACTTGATTCTTGAAGGGCACGCGTTAGCCTCAAGAGCTTGCGCTTCTCGTTGTTGTTGTTGAAGACGTTGAACCTCGGCGTCTTGTTGCTCTTGGTGTAGACGGGCTCGTTCTTCTTCTTGGCACCGTAGTCTTTGTCGTTCTTGAGCTTGGGCGAAAGCGACTTGGTTTGATTGAGGTCGAGGACTTGCTCATCAACTCGTTCTTGGGAATGCTTGTCATGTAGCGGGTTGCGAGATGCATGACGGTCTTGACGCCTTGGCGTCGAAGAGTGTTCGATGGCGGTGTACTTGAGTCGTAGAAGGAGTCGCTTGAGTGTCGGCTCGAGCGGCTCCGTCTTGAGGATGAAGAAGTGGAATGATGCGGTTCCGCATCAAGGTGCGTATCTCGTCCATTCTTGCATCATTCTCTTCCTTGTGGGCCTCGAACTTGTTGTCGAAGTAGTCTCTTGTACGTTGCTCGGAGAGTCGCAAGTCGGTGGCGAGGTTGTCGATCGCGGTCGCTCATTGCTTGTTGTTCTTGGTGCAACGCTTCGTTGTGCACCAAAGAGGTGGCTCTTGGTGACGATGAAGACATGTCATCGTCTTTCTCGATGAAGAGTGGGTTGGTAGAAGAACTTGGCCTATCCATCATTCCAAACAAGATGTGAGTGGTAGAACGGAAAAGAACTTATACCAATGTACCTTTGACCGATGTTGAAAATGAATCAAGTTCACTCAAATGCGGACAATGAAATAGACTCTTGGTACCAATTCTTGTCGGTTCTCACACCTACACAAATAAAAGCTTATGGTGGAGCTCGGTTAGGATGGTGACACAAAATTTGATGTAATTGTAAGTGAGACTCAATAAAGTTGAAAAAGATTCGCAATTCATAAATGTAACAAGTAGACCAAGCAAGTAGTGGTACACGGAAACACACACGGAAATAGATAAGTGGGATTGTGCAAACCAAAAGTGAGCCAAAATGTGGAAACCACGAGAATGCTCTTGTTGCACAATACTAGAGAGACGCTTAGCACGATTGCACAATAATAGGCGGATCTGTGAACTTGTGCACAACCTACTAGGCAAAAATGCAACGATCTCTATCCCAAGTATGCTATATGTATGATGTTTCGGTGCTATGATCCAAGATGATCGGATATGACAATCTTAATGTTGTATGATGCTATGGTTCTTGCTTATAAGCTCTTTGCTTATCTTTCCTCTTTGCTTAAAAGCTTGGGTGTCTCTTTCCTCTTGAGCTCTTTTCTTATGCAAACTTCATGAACCAAGATAGCAATTGTGTATGCGATGACAACATTGTGACACAAAAGTCGATCTCAAGATATGCACCACTTTGGTATGCTATGTATGCTATGGAGTATGATCACTAATGTGCACAAGTCACGCTGTTAAGCAATACTCGATGGCTAGTCTCGATGGGTAAGCAACGCAAAAGTAAGGCTATGTGGTTATCAATGCAATTGCAAGAGATGACAAAGATGTAAATCGAGGTTACCGCCCTTGACGATGATGAGTCCTTACCGAAGATGAGCGGTGGTGATGTTGACGTCGAACCGTACCTATATAGCGAAACACAATAGGACACGGGAACCACAACTCAAATTCTCAAAGACCAAAAGCGAAAATGTGGTAGCGGAAAGTGGAGGAGGTATAGCGGATGATGTGGTTTAAGCCCTAGGCAAAGATGCCGATGTTCGGAAAATTTGATGGTGTCAAAAGGTGGGTGAAACCAAGGTGAGGGCCTCGGTAGCGTCGATAGCTTCAAAGCGAGCCAAAGAACACTCAAATCGGAGTTCGAGTGAAAAGTTATGATAAAAATGGTGAAAGTCGGAAGGCTGAAATGGCGGCAGAGCAGTAGTACCAGCTGGGGAGGCGGTAGTACCGCTCGTGTCGGGATTTTTCGACTATTTCGCTGAGCGAAGTGCAGCGGAAGTGCCGTTCTCAGCGGTAGTACCGCTAGGAGGGCGGTAATGCAGCTCTCAGCGGTAATACCGCTAGGAAGCGATAGTACCGCTTCGTGTCGGGATTTTCTCGATTGTTCGAATCATTGCGCCGATTTTTGGGGCGGAAATGGGTGATTTCGGGGTCAAAATTGATGGATTTTGTGGATGGAAAGAGGTGAAACTTGGAGATGCTAGATCGACTCGAAACCAAGCAAACCCACGGATCAAAATAAACAAAATTTCATCACACTAACAAATCACAAAAAAAATTTGGGGCTATTTTTGTGAGGAATTTTCGGAATTAGGACGAAAACAACAAAATCAAGCTAGACAAAGAGGTGTAGGGGCTCCAATAACGTGATCAACCTTGCTCGATCCATAGATGATGTAGGCGGAACCCTCGTGGGCGATCTTTCACGTTGGAGCGGATCCTACGGGAATCACGAAGAACACGCGGAAGAACACGATGGGAAACACGGAGGAAACGAGAGAGGAATCACTAAACCAACAAGAGATCAATCACACAAGTGCTAGATCACCGATCACATAAAGTGGCACAAGATTCAAAATCAACAAAGGTAAAGACACACGAGTAGCCGTTCTTCTCCGTGAGGAGGTCTTGATGGGGTCCACCCTAGAAGGGGGTCTTGAATCCGCTTGGGGATCTTCTCCGAAGAGGTCCTGATCTCCGAGGAGAAGTAGCCAAGTGGATGAGCAAAGGCTCTCACACAAGAATATGAGCTAATCCAATGCTAACCCTAGAAAGGATGAGGAGAGGGTCTATTTATAGTCTAGGACCTCCAAGGGGTAAGTTGGGGCGAGCAGTACATGGGCTTGGCCCAAACGCCTGACACAGGCGGTAGTACCGCTCTCTGGTGATAGTACCGCTTCGGTAGTACCGCTTGGTGGGCGGTAGTACCGCCTCGACGCCGTTCGATTCACTGGAGTGTGTCGGGTCTTGCGGAAGTAGGGCGGATGGAGAGCGGTAGTACCGCTGGGCTCGGCTCAGCGGTAGTACCGCTTGGCTTGAGCGGTAGTACCGCTCGCTGGGCGGTAGTACCGCTTGGCTTGAGCGGTAGTACCGCTCCCTCTGGATTCTGCAGCTCCGCCTCTTGCTCTTGGTGTCCATCTTGGGCTGTAGCTTCTCCTAGGTTGGTTCCTCGGTACCTAAGCATGCACAACATTCCGGATTGAGGTAGTAGCCATGTCTCGAGAGGGTCATATGATATTTCACTAAGGAGAGAAGTCACCTCGGTCTCGAGAGCTCGAGCTCATGCTCTAGTCATGGGTCCTCTTGGCTCTTGATGAGACGGTTGTGGATGCATGGGGATGATCGTGGGATGCTCCGCATCAAGTCCTATAACGAGCGAAACCCTCGTTTTGTGTTGCTGAGACATGCGCCTAAGGAGAAATTGCCGACGCGCACAGAACGTTCTTTCACAACTCCCTTGGTATGGAACAAATTGTGCCTCTGATTTTGCTCAGCTTGTGTGACCTGCACACTCAAAACACGCTGAGCAACTAAACATTCATACCTGTCAGCGTCTTCAGGAGCCATGTATTGCATCTCATGATCAGAATCATCTCCACCATGTTCTTCACGTGTAATAAGAGCCAAAGTCTCCTCATCATAGTCACTAGCGGACTCATACCCACCATCCTCGGTAGCAATCATCACACGATGAGATTTGCATTCTCTCGCATAATGACCTCTTCCCTTACAACGATGACAAATAATATCACTTGTGTGCCCTGTTGATGCCATGGAAGAAGAAGAACTCTGTGCAGGCCCGGTGATGTAGGGCGGAACCCTAGAGGGCCGATCTTTCACATTGGGAGTGGATCCTACGGAGAAACACGAAGAACACGCGGAAGAATACAAGGGAAAACACGGGGAGAAAGCGATAGAATCACTCAACCAACAAGATCAATCACACAAGTGCTAGATCACCGAACACATAAGGTAACACAAGATTCAAGATCAACAAGGAAAGATACACGAGTAGCCGTTCTTCTCGGAAGGAGGTCTTGATGGGGTCCACCCTAGAGGGGTCTTGAATCCCTTGGAAGGATCTTCTCCGAGGAGGCGCGATCTCGAGGAGAAGGTAACCAAGTGGATGATCAAGGGCTCTCACACCAAAGATGAGCTAAACCAATGCTAACCCTAACTAGGAGGAGGTGGGAGAGTATTTATAGTTTACGGAGACGAAGGGTACATGGGCCTCGGCCCGGTGGTACTTCATGACAGTGTGGCCGGAAGTTCCGGCATGGAAGGTCCGGGCAGGTCCGCCTAAGCCGAGAGTTGGCGCGGGTGGAGCTGGGCTGGCTTAAAGGGCCGGAAGGTCGGGTGGGCTGGAAGTTCGGGGCCGGAAGGTCCGGCCGGTTCCGGCTGGTTCCGGCTAACTGTAATGTTGGCACGCCCGGCTGGTCGATGTCGTCGGGGCCGGAAGCTCGGGCGGCGGAAGTTCCGGTGGTCGGAAGTTCCGGGCTGTCCAGAGAGTTGACGCCTGTCGTTTCTTCATTAGCTCCGGGTTCCTTGGCTTGAACGTTGTACCTGATCACGCATAGTGTCTCGGACTTAGGTAGTAGCCATGTCTCACTGGAAGGAAAGGGGAACTCGAGTAGGAGTGAGGTCACCTCGGATTGAATAGCACGAGCTCTTGCTCTTGTCATGGGTCCACTTGGAGCTTGGATAGTTGATGGAAGGTCCGTGGGGATGACCGAAGGATGCTCCACATCATCTCCCCCCCTTGCGGAAGATCCGACCTCGGATCGAAATCCTCATCACCATGGTACGGGGAGAGATCGGAGATGTTGAAGATGTCGCTCACGTTGTACTTGTCGCGTGGGAGATCAATCTTGTAAGCATTGTTGTTGTAGCGTGCTAGCACCTTGAATGGTCCGTCGGCTCGAGAGAGAAGCTTGGACTTGCGTTTGTTGGGGAAGAGGTCCTTGCGAAGGTGTAGCCACACTAGATCACCGATGTTGAAGACCATGGGTTGCTTGTTGACGTTGAGCTTGGTCCCTAGTTGTTGTACTTGGCGCTCGATGGTGTGCCTTGTATCCTCATGCATCTTCTTGATGTAGAGTGCACTCGCATCCATGTTGGTGCGCTCTTGTAGAGGAAGAGGTAGAATGTCCAATGGTGACAACGGGTTGAAGCCGTAGATGACCTCGAAGGGGGACTTGCCGGTAGTCGAGTGTCTTTGCGATTGTAGGCGATTTCGGCGATGGGTAGACATGCCTCCCACTCCTTGATGTTCTTCTTGATCAATACGCGAAGTAGAGTGGAGAGAGTCCGGTCCGTCACCTCCGTTTGGCCGTCGGTTTGAGGATGGTATGCGGATGAGAATAAGAGCTTGATTCCGAGCTTGGCGCATAGTGTCTTCCAAAAGTAACTCAAGAACTTGACGTCACGATCGGAGACGATTGTGTTTGGTACTCCATGGAGTCGCAAGATTTCCCTACAAAAGAGATTTGCAATGTGTGAAGCATCGTCTATCTTGTTGCAAGGAATGAAATGTGCCATCTTAGAAAATCTATCCACAACAACAAACACGGAATCCTTTCCATTTTGAGTTCTAGGCAAACTAAGTACAAAATCCATGCTAATGTCTTCCCAAGGTTGATAAGGGATAGGAAGAGGCATGTAAAGACCATGAGATTGAGCTTTAGACATAGCTTTGCGACATGTGGAGCATCGGTTGGTGAAGCGTGAGACGTCTCGAAACATCTTGGGCCAAAAGTAGTTCTTGGAGAGCGTGGTGAATGTCTTGTCGCGTCCAAAGTGTCCCATGAGTCCGCCTCCATGAGCCTCTTGCAAAAGGAGCAACGAAGAGAAGACTCGGGAATGAAAAGTTTGTTAGCTCTCATAAGATAATCATCCTTTATGTAGTATCGTTCCCAAGACGTGTGTGTCAAACTCTTAGCATAAGGAGTAGCAAAAGAAGGATCATGCTCATACAAGTCTTTTATGTGCTCAAACCCAATAACATTCAACTCAAGTTTAGTGACAAGCGTGCATATGCGTGAAAGTGCATCGGCAACTACATTTTCTTTACCCTTAATGTACTTGATCACATAAGGAAAAGATTCAATAAACTCACTCCATTTGGCATGACGCTTGTTCAACTTAGTTTGTCCTTTTAAGTACTTAGGCGTTTCATGATCGGTATGGATGACAAACTCATGAGGTCTAAGGTAATGTTCCCAAACATGTAGCACACGCACTAAAGCATACAATTCTTTGTCATAGATGGGATAGTTAAGTTGAGCACCGGATAGTTTTTCACTAAAATAAGCAATGGCTTGTTTTTCTTGCATCAAAACTCCGCCAATGCCGGTACCACTTGCATCACAATGAACCTCAAAAGTTTTTTAAAAATTGGGCAAAGCAAGAATCAGAGCATGAGTAAGTAAAGACTTGAGCTCATCAAAAGCGGTGGATTGCAAAGATCCCCAAACAAAAGGAGTATTCTTCTTACTCAAAGCATGCAAAGGAGCGGCAACTGTGGTAAAATCTTTCACAAAGCGACGATAAAAACCCGCAAGACCAAGAAAGCTACGCACTTGTTGCAAATTGGTGGGTTGGGGCCAAGTTTTAATTGCTTCAATTTTAGATTCATCAACATGGACACCCTTTGAGGATACAACAAAACCCAAGAATACCACTTTGTCAACACCAAATGTGCATTTCTTCATGTTTGCATAAAGACTTTCCTTGCGAAGGGTTTGCAAAACAGCCCTAACATGATCAAGATGTTCTTTCATGGTTTTGCTAAACACAAGAATATCATCGAAGTAAACCACAACAAAGACTCCAATGTAAGGATTAAGCACATGATGCATAAGGCATTGCGAAATCTTTGGGAGCCTCCGATAGACCCATTGGCACCACTAACCACTCATACAAGCCAAATTTAGTTTTGAAAGCAGTTTTCCATTCATCACCCTCTTGTATGCGGATTTGATAATAGCCACTTTTAAGATCAATTTTTGAGAAAAAGTTGGCTCCACTAAGTTCATCAAGCATGTAATCTAAGCGAGGCATGGGATGCCTATAGCGACAGTAATAGCATTTATAGGTCTACAATCGAACACAATCTGAAACTTCCATCGGGTTTAGGCACAAGTATAACGGGAATGGCACAAGGGCTTAGGCTTTCACGTACATGACCGTTGTCGATGAGTTGTTGTACTTGCCGTTGAATCTCCTTGGTTTCTTCGGGATTGACTCGGTATGGAGCTTTATTTGGTAGAGGTGCTCCGGGGATGAGGTCGATTCGATGCTCAATGCCTCAAGAGGAGGTAGACCCGAGGTAGCTCATCGGGAAAAACATCTTGGAATTCCTGCAAAAGAGATTGAAACACTAAAGGTAGTTCGTGAGAGGTGTTAGTTTTTGGATCTCCATCCTTGCACACAAGGACAAAGTGCATTACACTCGATGGGTTCTCACACACTTCTCTCATCTCACTTTTGGTGGCGAATAGGATGAGGTTTTTCTCTCTAGTGAAGAGGCGCTCAAGTTTGGCTTGTGGCTCTCACTCACCTTTTGGTGGATCACTTTCTCACTCTTCTCTCCATGATGGGTGGCTTGTTTGTCGGCTAGCACTTGACTAGGAGACATAGGTCATAGCACATATTCCTTCCCTTTCATCTTGAAGCTATAGTGATTGGTACTACGTTGTGGAAGACACCACGGTCGAATTGCCATGGTCGACCAAGAAGGAGGTGGCAAACGGTCATTGGAACCACATCACACTCCAAAGTGTCCTCATATGCACCAATTTTGAAGGAGACTTGGACCGTATGTTTCGACTCGTATAGTCTTAGAGTCACTTAGCCATTGAATCTTGTATGGGTGCGAGTGCTTCCTCTTGACCAATTGAAGCTTGGAGCATAGTTCTTCACTTGCCAAGTTGTGACAACTACCTCCATCGATGATGACCTTGACGGACCTCCCATTGATGCCGGCCTTTGTGTGGAAGATGTGGCATCGTTGGTCTTCTTCTTGTTGATGTTGAAGAGTCAAGACCTTGGAGACAACGAGAGCGGGGCTCGAATCCTCATCACAAAAGACTTGATCATCTTCATCTTCGTTCACTCGCCCCTGCATGGCCACTTGCTCAATAGCTTCCATCTCCGCATCATCTCCCCCCCCCTTGTGGAAGATCCGACCTCGGATCAAAATCTTCATCACCATGGTACGTCGCGAGGTCCTTGACGTTGAAGATGTCGCTCACATTGTACTTGTCTCGTGGTAGGTCGATCTTGTAGGCGTTGTCGTTGTAGCGTGCTAGCACCTTGAAAGGTCCATCGGCTCGAGGGAGAAGCTTGGACTTGCGTTCGTTGGGGAAGCGTTCCTTGCGAAGGTGTAGCCACACTAGATCACCAATGTTGAAGACCATGGGCTGCTTGTTGACGTTGAGCTTGGTCGCTAGTCTTGTACTTGGCGTTCGATGGTGTGCCTTGTATCCTCATGCATGTTCTTGATGTAGCTTGCCCGTGCACTCGCATCCATGTTGGTGCGCTCTTGTAGAGGAAGTGGTAGAATGTCCAAGGGTGACAATGGGTTGAAGCCGTGAGACGACCTCGAAGGGGACTTGCCGGTAGTCGAGTGTCTTCTTGGCGATTGTAGGCGTACTCGGCGATGGGTAGACATGCCTCCCACTCCTTGATGTTCTTCTTGATCAAGACGCGAAGTAGAGTGGAGAGTGTGCGGTTCGTCACCTCCGTTTGGCCGTCGGTTTGGGTTGGTATGCGGATGAGAACAAGAGCTTGATTCCGAGCTTGGCGCATAGGGTCTTCCAAAAGTAACTCAAGAACTTGACGTCACGATCGGAGAAGATTGTCTTTGGTACTCCATGGAGTCGCAAGATTTCCCTACAAAAGAGATTTGCAATGTGTGAAGCATCGTCTATCTTGTTGCAAGGAATGAAATGTGCCATCTTAGAAAATCTATCCACAACAACAAACACGGAATCCTTTCCATTTTGAGTTCTAGGCAAACCAAGTACAAAATCCATGCTAATGTCTTCCCAAGGTTGATAAGGAATGGGAAGAGGCATGTAAAGACCATGAGATTGAGCTTTAGACTTAGCTTTGCGACATGTAGAGCATCGGTTGGTGAAGCGTGAGACGGCGGAACATCTTGGGCCAAAAGTAGTTCTTGGAGAGCGTGGCGAATGTCTTGTCGCGTCCAAAGTGTGCCATGAGTCCGCCTCCATGAGCCTCTTGCAAAAGGAGCAAACGAAGAGAAGACTCGGGAATGCATAGTTTGTTAGCTCTCAAAAGATAACCATCCTTGATATAATATTGTTCCCAAGACATATGCGTCGAACACTTAGCATAAGGAATAGCAAAAGATGGATCATTAGCATACAAGTTGATACGGGGCTAACCCGGTATAGGCCAATCTTTCACGATTGGAGTGGGATCCCTCGAAGAACACGATGAACACAGGGAAGAACGGGGAGAAATCACAAGGGGAAACACTCAAGAACAAGTCCAATCACACATCCACTAGACAATCAAACACACAAGATCCACAAGGTACCACGAACAACAAAGGGAAAGATACAAGGTAGAGTTCATCTCCGTGAGGAGGTCTTGAAGGGGTCCGCTCAAGAGGGGTCTTGATGATATATCCCGCAGATCTTCTCCTAGATGGAGGTCTTGGCCTCCAATGGAGTAGGGGTCTCTCTCTCAAGAGTAGAGGTAGGAGCAAAGCTCGCCTAAGAATGAGCTATCATATTTGCTAACCCTAACTAGAGGAAGGGGATGGAGTATATATAGGCTAGTCCACGAAGGGGTAAGTGAGGAGGGATACATGGGCCTTTGGCCCGACTCTGTGACCTTGGTGGTAGCCGGATGTCCGGCTGAGGGCGGATGTCCGGCGTTCATGGGAGGCCGGATGTCCGGGGCATGGGCGGATGTCCGGCTGGTGAGGTCGGCCTCGGTGCTCTCTGGATAGGGGCGCTGGATTGGGCTGTGGCGGATGTCCGGTTGTCGGGGCGCCGGATGTCCGGGCTTGCGGGCCGGATGTCCGGGCCTGTAGGTACTTTGGCGGTCAAGGCCGCCTTTGTGTGAAGCTCCAGGCCGGATGTCCGGGTCTGGCCGGATGTCCGGGTCCCGGGGTTGTCTTAAATCTTCTTTCGTCGTCGCTTCCGGGCTTCCCTTGCGGATGGTGTAGTTGTTCCTTGGCGCTTGCACTCCTCCTCAACATCCGTGAAGCTCCGACAATACCTATGCATGCACCGGGAGAAGTGTCAAGTAGTATACCATCCTCGAAGGGGTCAAGTGAGCACGTATAAAGGAGAAGATTCACCTTTGAGTATGTGAAGTAGAGGTCGACGTGTCACTTGCCAAAGCGGACTCTTGACATGGTGATGATCAGAGGATGCTCCGCATCATCCCTCCCTTGGAAAAGATCCGACCTCGGATCAAAAACCAAATCACCATGGGAAAGAGATGGGCGTCGCCCGTGTAGGAGTGGTCAATCACCAAGTTCTCGTCATCTTGAAGCTCGAAATGGGCACTCTCCAATGTCGCACCATCTTGTGATTCCTTCAAAAGGAGCAAACAGAACAAACACTTGGAAAAACAAATGTGGTTAGCATTAGTGCAAAACCAAGCATTCAAGAGGTGATTCACCAAACAAGTGTTGTCATCAAGCATAGCATAGGGTGTGACAAAGGATTGTGACATGGCATGTAAGCATATCAATCGAGCACAAGCAAAAATATCATGGGAACAAGCATGTAAATGTGAGGTAGAGATGCAAATATGTGTGACAAGAGCATAAGCATCTACCTCGAGGTCATAGCAAGCATTCACAAATTGCTCAATGAAAGGTCTATGGTAGGCATAGGAAGGATTCACAACACCAAATAAAATGAAGTGTCTAAACACATGGGTTAAGTGCAAGACAATCCAAACATAACGTGCATAGGGTGTAGTGAATATAGTGTAGCACTCAACACAATATAAAGAGCAATTGTTCATCATGTGTGAGGCAATCAAGTCAAGCATGAGACAAGCAATGGGACATGGCATATGTGAAGAAATGACATTGGTGCAACCAAGCATATCATAGGGGCAAGTAATCCAAGAATTGGATGCAACACACAAGGTACATATGTCATGAAGAATGGAAATGTGGCAATCATGGGTGAAAGCAATATCTCGACCATGCGTGCAAATGGTGCAAGCAACACATAAAGTATGATTCTCAATATCCAAGCTCAAGAATGATGTCACCTTGAAGGCGTGTCCTTGTGCATTCTTCACAATGCCGAAGTGGAAGCAAATACGGTGTAGAAGCGAGTCGTGGTAGAATGTATGAGGCCCGCTCTCAAGAGCTCGAATGGTCAACTCACGTGAAGTGGAAGTCGACACAAAGTCCAAGTATCCTACACATGCACAAAACAAAACAAAGAAGGTATGTGCATGGTAGACAAAACACATCATCCATCATGATGGTTCTCATCTTTGCACAAAACCATTAGAAGCACAAGTGCATGAATAATATGATGCAACAATGGCAATATTCATGGCACTAGGTATATGGTGCAAAGAAGTAAGACAAGCATGCTTCACTAGAATTATGTCAAAATCTCCAAATATATGCGAGAATGCTATGGGGGCAATCTCATGAGCAAGAAGAGAATCATTGTTGCACTCAATACATGGCAAATCATCTAGCATGAGGGAGGCAACACATAGAGATATATGACAAGAAGCAATATGAATCATGTGCAAAGCATATAGATGGTTGTCATCAACCGCATGAAATGGTGATGCTACATAAGCAAGCATAGTAATCAAGTCGTGCAAACTAGTGGAGCGAAGATGCAACACACTAGGATAAATCATGGCAATCATGTCATGTGAGCAAATGATAGGCATAGACAATGCACATGACATATCACAAGCACGAACACAAAGCAAGATGAAAGTATCATCATAGGAATGGGTCATGAATAGAACATGGCAATAACAAGTGATATCTCCACCAAGCTTGCAAATACACATACAAGTACTAGAATCAATCATCATGTGTAATGCAAAGCATGGGTCACAAATGCATGGCAAAGGCATAGGAATGGGCATATCATGCAAAGTGAACATGGCAACATGGGCAAAAGATATATAATGGAGAACAACCCATAGCCAAGTAAGGGCCATGTAGAAGAAATGCGCGAAGTCATTGCGCGAAGAGAGCGGTGGGAAAGACAATCCATGGGATCCCAAATCATCGTTGCTCTCTAGAGCTCGTTTTGTCAACTCGTGGGATTGCGAGTTTGACAATTATTCATGGGTACCTACACAAAAGAGACACAAACCAAAGAAATTGTGCGTGGTAAATGTACACATCATCCATCATGATGTGTATGTGCACGCGTGAGTTAGCACAAGATAAGCATCGCTCAAAGAAATTTGATGCATGGTATAAGAACATGTCATCCATCATGAAAGAATAGTTATTATGTATGACACGATGGGGACGTAAATTGAGAATGCAAGTATATGGCGATCGATAGCATTTTCATTCATGGGGAGCATATGGTGCACACAAGTATGGGGATCATGCAATGAATGGGATGGATCAAATTCTCCTAACATGTATGAGGAAACTATGGGGGCCTCCTCATGAGCAATAGTGGAAACATCACATGGAGAAAATGGACAACATCCAAAACAATGCATATCCGAAGCTAGGAGGGCATGGCATGGCATATGAGATAAAGGATGCAAAGGGAGCATATCAATATCATCACAAGAAAAACAAATGCCAATAACCATGGGCTTGTCATCTATGCCATATGTGCAAATTGGGTTTATTTTAATGGCATATGCATAGTCACTATGAAGAGATTGCAAATAAGACATATGATGGATCTCATGCATAGCATATGACAAGTCAAGCGGATTAGCAAACATGATGTGACCTAAAGAATTGTCACAAGAAATCCTATGTAACATGGCATCACAACTAATAGACTCCACATGAGAATCATCATATTCATCATAAATGGGCAAATCATCACATGGGGAAATCATACTAGCATGAAGCATGGTACTAGGTGGATCAACATCATGCAAGCAATCAATCTCAAGAATGTCCACTAGTGGGACTAGAGCATCACCGTCACCTTTGTTACCTTGTTCATTCCACTCAAGTGGTGTAGGTGAGGTGGGAAAGACCAAATGGTGGTCATCTTCATCTTGATGGAACCATGTGGGGGTGCATCATATTCCACCATGGCCATCGTTTTGTCCAAAGGGAGGACGAAGTCGTCGAGGATCGGCGCGTCATCATAAATGGGACCTAGCACCAAATGAGAAGACACAATAGAGGTAGAGGTCAAGTTGTTAGAAATCGAAGTGGCCTCATTCTCTCTATGTGGTGGTTCACTCACTCCCTCAAGGTAGGTGCACTCAAACTCACGTATGGTGGAGTCACTCATCTCACACAAGTGGTGGTTGTGGCTCTCCTCACATGGGATTTGTGGCAGCTCATCATGTATGGGGCTAGTGGTGAAGTCACTCTCACTCTCAATATGGTGGCAAAATTCACTCAAGTCATCGGACGTCGCCGTGGTCGAAGGGAAAATCCCATGCTCAACCGTCTCGTAGTCGCTGCGTGGATGAAGGCCAAGATGGCACATCATCGCCTCGCCTCCTAAGATGGAAGCATCATCCTTGCTCGCCACCTTGTCGCTCGCGTCCAAAGCTTGGTCCTTGAGGGTGTCCGTGAGTCGTACTTCGTCGCCGCTTGCCTTGAAAAAGAGTCGAAGTAGACTCGGCACCATCAATGCCACAAAGAGGGATGGCGGTGAAGTCAAACTTGGGAGCATCGTCTTGGAGCTCATCAAAGCTTGGACATCGTGGTGGTACTAGCCTCATGCTTGTCGTGAGCTTGGTCGCCTCGAAGTGTGCTTGGGGTGGAGAAGCCTTGGCCTTCATGAGTTCTTGTTCCGCCTTGAGAGCACCAATGTAGTAGTCGTCAATGCACTTGTAGTTCTCGAGGAAGATGGTCTTGGAGATGTCGTTGTGCAATCCCATCATGAAGTGGAACTTCATCGAAATGGGGTCGCCCACGCCGCTCGTCATAAGGCAATCTTCATCTCCTTGAAGTACTTGTCGATGGACTTGGATCCTTGGGTGGTGTTCTCCAATTGGCGTCGAAGTTGTTCCGTAGGTTGGAGGCACAAACTCGCCGCATAAGCTCTCTTCGCCTTGGGCCAACTCATGTCGTAGTACTCGAGAAGGTGTGTGAAGCCACCAAGTTGAGGCGTAGTCGTGGAAGTTTCTTGTGGCGCACTTCACTTGATCTTCGGGAGGAACTTGATGTAGCTTGAGGTAGTCATCCATTAAACGCTCCCACTCGAGGTACTCCTCGGGTTCTTGAGTCCCATAGAAAGGAATCGCATGGTCGATGTCGAGGTCGTAGTAGCTCGGTGAAGTCGCGGACTTGAGCTTGGGGAGCTTCTCTTGGCGTAGCCTTGAGGTTCTTGTTGGCGAAGATGCCGTATGTCCGTGGCGAAGATGCCTTGAAGTCGCTTGGCGAAGATGCCAAGGGAGATGGTGAAGTCATTGAGCGGTTGTTGATGTAGAGCTCTTGACCTTCACGTTCTTGTTGGTGATGGTGTCGATGCCGATGTGATCTTGCCGAGGACGGTAGCTCGGAAGCATGTGCTCTTGAGCGTCTTCTCGAAGATGAGGAAGATCGCTTGTAGGCCTTGATGAGGGCTTTGATCTCCTCCATTTGAGCTTGCATCTTGGCGTCGGAGTTGTTGTTCGTGGCATCGAACTCGTCGTTGTTGTTGTAGACCGAAGGTGAAATGCCTTGCCTATCCATCACAAGACTCGAGTAGAGGTGAGTAGGAAATGAGATAAACAATACCAAGTTACCTTTTCCCAAAGTTGAGTAAGAGTCAATAATGTTGGAATGGTGGAATTGGTACCGGACTTGTTCACTCACACCTATCAAGTAAAGCTTATGGAAGAGCTCGGTGAGGATAGTGGCACAAAAATTTGATGCAAAATGTTAGCAAGAGTCAATAATGTTGAAAGAGATTCACAAATTCGATAGCCGAAACAAGTAGACCAATAGCAATATGTAGCTGCGGAAACACACACACGGATAGATAAATGGGGTCAGGCAACCAAGGAATGAGCACAAAATGTGGAATCCACGGAAAACGCTCGTGTTGCACAACTCAAGAGAGACGCTAGCACGATTGCTCTGTTGGCGGATACGACACTTGTGCACAACCTATAAGATGCAAAATGGGTAAACTTTCTATCCCAAGTATGCTATATATGTATGGTTCCCGGTGTTTTTCACACAATGATCCAAGATGATCAAGTATGATACCATATGATATATTTTGATGCTATGGTTATTGCTTACAAGCTTCTTTGCTCTCTTTCTGCTTAAAAGCTTTATTCTCTTTTTTTTTTGTATGTATGGCCACTTTGCGAAATGCACAAACCAAGATAGCAATTGTGTATATATGGAACAATCTTGTGACACAAGAGATGATATGATACCAATATGATATGGTATGTATGCAATGGAAGGTGTAGACAACTAATGTGCACAAGTCATGTTGCCGGGCAATACTCAAATGGCTAGTCTCGATAGGCAAGTAATAGCAAAATGGGATAAGGGATTATCAATGCAATTGCAAGGGTAATATACAATGGTGTCGTCGAGGTTACCGTCCTTGGCGATGATGAGTGGCGGTGTTCTTGATGTCGAGCCGTTCCTAGTTAGCCAAACACCCTAGGAAACGGAAAACCGCAAACTCAAAATCTCAAAGGCAAATGTCAAAGTGGTGGTAGCGGAAAGCGGTGGTGGTTTGCACTTGGCAATGCGGAAGTGAAATGATTGGCTATACACGGTGTAAGAGTTGAAGCCTTGCCGGTCCCTAAGTAGCCGAAACACCTTAGGAGACACAACTCACAACTCAAACAAAATTGGGTTAAGTCGGGGGTGGAATGTATGGTGGGCACGGTTATGCGGAAGGTATGGTGGTGGTTGATGAAGAAGCAACCGTCCCTAAGTAGCCGAAACACCTTTGGAGACTCAAGTCACTACTCAAACAACCTCAAATGCTATGGGGAACAAAACGGGTTAGGTTGCGGAAGTCGGTGGTGGCCATGCGGATGATATGGTGCAGGGCCTAGGCAAACTTGCCAAATTTTGGAAATTTTGATGGACTCAAATGGTGTTGGTGGTATTTTTGTGGGATGGGGGATATCAATAGCTTCAAAACGAGCTAAAGAACGTCAAAATCGGACTCCGGATGAATTAGTTATGGCCGAAACGGTGAAACGTGAAAAGCTGAAATCCCAGGGGCCGGACATCCGGGGGTCGGGCCGGATTTCCGGGACCTGATGTCCAGAACCGCGCGCGAAATGCGCTCCAGGAGCCAGATGTCCGGGCTAATGGCGGATTTCGGAGCTGGCGGATGTCCGGGGTCGGGCGGATGTCCGGGCTCCATATCCGAGGATGAACTCGAGGAACTCGATTTGGGGGCGGAAATTGATGATTTCAAGGTCAAAATTGGAGAGATTTCGTGGATGGAAGATGGGGAAACTTGGGGAAATGCTAGATCCACTCGAAACCAAGCAAATCCATGGATCAAAATCAACAAAACATCATCAAAACTAACAAATCACAAAAAAATTTGGGGCTATTTTTGGTGGGGATTTTCGGATTTAGGACGAAATCAGCAAAATCAAGGTAGAAAACACGGGGTAGGGGCTCCAAATTCGTGATAAACCTAAGCTCTGATCAAAGATGATACGGGGCTAACCCGGTATAGGCCGATCTTTCACGATTGGAGTGGGATCCTCGAAGAACACGATGAACACGGGAAGAACGGGAGAAATCACAAGGGAAACACTCAAGAATAAGTCCAATCACACATCCACTAGACAATCAAACACACAAGATCCACAAGGTACCACGAACAACAAAGGGAAAGATACAAGGTAGAGTTCATCTCCGTGAGGAGGTCTTGAAGGGGTCCGCCCAAGAGGGGGTCTTGATGATATATCCCGCATGATCTTCTCCTAGATGGAGGTCTTGGCCTCCAATGGAGTAGGGGTCTCTCTCTCTCAAGAGTAGAGGTAGGAGCAAAGCTCACCTAAGAATGAGCTATCATATTTGCTAACCCTAACTAGAGGAAGGGGATGGAGTATATATAGGCTAGTCCATGAAGGGGTAAGTGAGGAGGGATACATGGGCCTTTGGCCCGACTCTGCTGTATGTGACGGTAGCGCGGATGTCCGGCCGGGGCGGATGTCCGGCGTTCATGGGAGGCCGGATGTCCGGGGCATGGGCGGATGTCCGGCTGGTGAGGTCGGCCTCGGTGCTCTCTGGATAGGGGCGCTGGATTCGGCCTGTGGCCGGATGTCCGGCTGTCGGGAGGCGCCGGATGTCCGGCTTCTTGGGCCGGATGTCCGGCTTGTAGGTACTTGGCGGTGGGCCGGCTGTGGGTGAAGCTCCGGGGCCGGATGTCCGGGCTCTGGCCGATGTCCGGGTCCCTGGGGTTGTCTCCGCCTTCTTTCGCTGCCGCTTCAGGTGCTTCCCTTGCGGATGGTGTAGTTGTTCCTTGGCGCTTGCACTCCTCCTCAACATCCGTGAAGCTCGGCAATACCTATGCCTGCACACGGGAGAAGTGTCAAGTAGTATACCCTCCTCGAAGGGGTCAAGTGAGCATGTATAAAGGAGAAGATTCACCTTTGAGTATGTGAAGTAGAGGTCGCACGTGTCACTTGCCAAACGGACTCTTGACATGGTGATGACCGTAGGATGCTCCGCATCACAAGTCTTTTATGTGCTCAAAGCCAATAACATTCAGCTCAAGTTTAGTGACAAGCGTGCATATGCGTGAAAGTGCATCCGCAACTACATTTTCCTTGCCCTTAATGTACTTGATCACATAGGGGAAAGATTCAATAAATTCACCCCATTTGGCATGACGCTTTTTCAACATAGTTTGACCTTTTAAGTACTTAAGCGTTTCATGATCAGTATGGATGACAAACTCATGAGGTCTACGGTAATGTTCCCAAACATGTAGCACAGGCACTAAAGCGTATAGTTCCTTGTCATAGATGGGATAGTTAACTTGAGCACCGGAGAGTTTTTCACTAAAGTAAGCAATGGCTCGTTTTTCATGCATCAAAACTCCGCCAATTCCGGTACCACTTGCATCACAATGAACCTCAAAAGTTTTGTCAAAATTGGGTAAAGCAGGAATCAGAGCATGAGTAAGTAATGATTTGAGCTCATCAAAAGCAGTGGATTGCAAAGATCCCCAAAGAAAAGGAGTATTCTTCTTACTCAAGGCATGCAAAGGAGCGGCAATTGTGCTAAAGTTTTTCACAAAGCGACGATAAAAACCCGCAAGACCAAGAAAGCTACGCACTTGTTGCAAATTGGTGGGTTGGGGCCAAGTTTTAATTGCTTCAATTTTAGATTCATCATCATGGACACCCTTTGAGGATACAACAAAACCCAAGAAAACCACTTTCTCAACACTAAACGTGCATTTTTTCAAGTTTGCATAAAGGCGTTCCTTACGAAGGGTTTGCAAAACAGCCTTAACATGATTAATATGTTCTTTCATGGTTTTGCTAAACACAAGAATATCATCAAAGTAAACCACAACAAAGACTCCAATGTAAGGATCTAACCACATGATGCATAAGGCCTTACGAAAAGTACCGGAGCCTCCGATAAACCCATAGGCATGACTAACCACTCATATAAGCCAAATTTGGTTTTGAAAGCAGTTTTCCATTCATCACCTTCTTGAATGCGGATTTGATAATAGCCACTTTTAAGATCAATTTTGAGAAAAAGTTGGCTCCACTAAGTACATCAAGCATATCATCTAAGCGAGGAATGGGATGCCTATAATGAACGGTAATAGCATTTATAGGTCTATAATCGGAACACAAGCGGAAACTTCCATCGGACTTAGGCACAAGTATAACGGGAACGGCACAAGGACTTAGGCTTTCACGTACATAACCGTTGTCGATGAGTTGTTGTACTTGCCGTTGAATCTCCTTGGTTTCTTCGGGGTTGACTCTGTATGGAGCTTTGTTTGGTAGAGGCGCTCCAGGGATGAGGTCGATTCGATGTTCGATGCCTTGTAGAGGAGGTAGACCCGGAGGTTGCTCATCGGGGAAAACATCTTGGAATTCCTGCAAAAGAGATTGAAACACTAAAGGTAGTTCGTGAGAGGTGTTATTTTTTGGATCTCCATCCTTGCACACAAGGACAAAGTGCATCACACTAGATGGGTTCTCACACACTTCTCTCATCTCACTTTTGGTGGCAAATAGGAAGAGGTTTTTCTCTCTAGGCAAAGAGGCGCTCAAGTTTGGCTTGTGGCTCCCACTCACTTTTTGGTGGATCACTTTCTCACTCTTCTCTCAATGATGGGTGGCTTGTTTGTCGGCTAGCACTTGACTAGGAGACATAGGTCGTAGCACATATTCCTTCCCTTTCATCTTGAAGCTATAGTGATTGGTACGCCCATTGTGGAAGACACCACGGTCGAATTGCCATGGTCGACCAAGAAGGAGGTGGCAAACGGTCATTGGGACCACATCACTCTCAACGTGTCCTCATATCGCCTAATTTTGAAGGAGACTTGGACCGTATGCTCGACTCGTATAGTGCTTAGGAGTCAATTAGCCATTGAACCTTGTATGGGTGCGGGTGCTTCCTCTTGACCAATTGAAGCTTCAAGCATAGTTCTTCACTTGCCAAGTTGTGACAACTACCTCCATCGATGATGACCTTGACGGACCTTCCATTGATGTCGGCCTTTGTGTGGAAGATGTTGCATCGTTGGTCTTCTTCTTGTTGATGTTGAAGAGTCAAGACCTTGGAGACAACGAGAGCGAGGCTCGAATCCTCATCACAAAAGACTTGATCATCTTCATCCTCGTTCACTCGCCGGTGCATGGCCACTTGCTCAAGAGCTTCCATCTCCTCTTCACTCATTGAATCATAGGTTCCATCATCGTTGAGGATCATGGTGCGCTTGTTGGTGCATTCGTCGGACTTGTGGCCTCCGCCGCCGCAAGTGAAACACTTGAAGGAGCTTGTCTTGACGGTCTCATCGGTTGGAGTGGATGATGAAGCACGTGGCTTGAAGTTGCTTGTAGTAGGAGGAAGACGACTTGAACATGCCAAAGTTTTCTTGTAACTTGACTTGTCGTCATTGCTTGTAGAAGGTTTGGTTGATGTAGATGTTGGAGGAGTTGTTGAAGCTTGGTATTTGGAGAAGTCAGAGGTCTTGGGCCCAGTACTTGGCGTGCCAAGTCATCTTGCACTTAACGTTCGGCCTTTGTAGCTTGATGTACGAGCTCAATAAGGTGGAGTATGGTTGGAAGTCGGCGATCTTCTTGATGGGATGATTGAGTCCGTTCAAGAAACGTGCCATAGTTTGCTCATCATCTTCCTTTACATTGGCTCGAATCATGGCTATCTCCATTTCCTTGTAGTATTCGTCAACACTCTTTGTTCCTTGCTTAAGAAGTTGGAGTTTCTTGAAGAGGTCGCGGTTGTAGTAGGTTGGTACAAAGCGTGCTCTCATGACATCTTTCATTTGAGCCCAAGTGGTGATTGGAGGTTCACCTCTTGCTTGTCGTCGCTCAATGATTTGTTCCCACCATATGAGCACATAGTCTTGGAACTCAAGTGATGCCATAGCGATCTTCTTTTCTTCATCGTAGTTGTGTAACCGGAAGATTTTGTCAACCTTCAATGCCCATGAGAGGTACTCTTCGGGGTCATTGCTTCCCTTGAATTTGGGCATGGTGAATTTGAGCTTTCCATATCGTTGTTCTTCATTTTGTTGTGGTCGATGTTGATGATGACGCCCTTGACGTGGATGACAATCGTCTTCTTGTTGCTCTTGGTGTGGAGGAAGTCCATGATCAACGTGCTCTTGTTGAACTTGAGGTTGAGGTGGAGCTTGACGAGCTTGTGGAGGAGCTTGAGGAACTTGATGTTGCACACGTGGTTGGTAGTTCCTCTCTTGGATTTCTTCTCGAAGGGCTTCCTCTTGATTGCGCCGTTCGCGATTGCGGTTGGCGATGGCTCGACTTGATTCTTCAAGGGCACGTTGCGCCTCGAGAGCTTGTGCTTCTCGTTGTTGCTGTTGAAGACGTTGAACCTCGGCGTCTTGTTCGTCTTGGTGTAGACGCGCTCGTTCTTCCTCTTGGCGTCGTAGTCGTTGTCGTTCTTGAGCTTGGGCAAAAGCGGCTTGGTTTGATTGAGGACGAGGGACTTGCTCATCGACTTGCTCTTGTGAATGCTTGTCATGTAGCGGGTTGCGAGATGCATGACGGTCTTGACGCGCGGCTCGTCGAAGAGTGTTCGATGACGGTGTACTTGAGTCGTAGAAGGTGTCGTCAGAGTGTCGACTCGAGCGGCTCCGTCTTGATGATGAGGAAGTGGAATGATGCCGGTTCTTCATCAAGGCGCGGATCTCGCCCATTCTTGCGTCATTCTCTTGCTTGTGAGCGTCAAACTTGTTATCGAAGTAGTCTCTTGTACGTTGTTCGGAGAGTCGCAAGTCGGTGGCGAGGTTGTCGATGCGGTCGCTCATTGCTTGTTGCTCTTGATGTAACGCTCGTTGTGCACCAAAGAGGTGGCTCTTGGTGACGTATGAAGACATGTCGTCATCTTGCTCGATGAAGATAGGGTTGGTAGAGGTACTTGGCCTATCCATCATTCCAAGCAAGATATGTGAGTGGTAGAAGGAGAAGAACTTATACCAATGTACCTTTGACCGACGTTGATGATGAATCAAGTTCACTCAAATGCGACAATGAAATAGCACTATTGGTACGAATCCTTGTCGGTTCTCACACCTACACAAATAAAAGCTTATGGTGAAGCTTGGTAAGGATGGTGGCACAAAATTTGATGCAATTGTAAGTGAGCTTCAATAATGTTGGAAAAGATTCACAAATTTGCAAATGCAGCAAGTAGACCAAGCAAGTAGAGGTACACGGAAACACACACGCAAATAGATAAGTGGGATTGTGCAAACCAAAAGTGAGCCAAAATGTGGAATCCACGAAAATGCTCTTGTTGCACAATACTAGAGAGACGCTAGCACGATTGTACAATAGGCGGATACGGAACTTGTGCACAACCTACTAGGCAAAAATGCAACGATCTCTATCCCAAGTATGCTATGTGTATGGTATTTCGGTGCTATGATCCAAGATGATCCAATATGACAATCTTAATGTGGTATGATGCTATGGTTCTTGCTCATAAGCTCTTTGTTTCTCTTTCCTCTTTGCTTAAAAGCTTGGGTGGCTCTGTCACTTTTGAGCTCTTTTCTCATGCAATACTTCACGAACCAAGATAGCAATTGTGTATACTATGACAACTTTGTGACACACAAATGGATCCCAAGATATGCACCACGGTGGTATGGTATGTATGCTATGTAGTATGATCACTAATGTGCACAAGTCACGTTGCCTGCAATACTCCATGGCTAGTCTCGATGGGTAAGCAACGCAAAAGATGGCTATGATGTTTATCAATGCAATGGCAAGGTTTGGACAAAGATGTCGTCGAGATTACTGTCCTTGCTTACGGTAAAGGTTCCAAACTGATGCGAATGTGGACGATGATGTGATGCACGGTCTTCAGTACGTTGGCGAAGATGCCGCTGCACCGTGGTCGGAGTTGCCGAAGAAGCGGGAGTCACCGAAGATGCGCGACCTTTCTGTCTAGGCCGGAAGTTCCGGGCAAGACGGAAGGTCCGGGGCGAAGTTCGGTGGTCGGGATTCTCGCCAAGAACGAGGGACTTGGGATCGAGGGTTTGGGCGGAAAAATTGGGGAAAAACCCAAATCTCGAGGGGCAAAAAGAAAAATTAGAAGGGAAGAAGGTAGGGAAGCTAGGTCCACTCAAGCAAAGCAAATCCGTGGATCAAATCCAACAAAACTTCATCACACCAACAAATCACAAAAAAATTTGTGGCTATTTTTGGTGGGGATTTTGCATTTAGGACGAAAACAACAAAATCAAGCTAGAAAACACGGGTAGGGGCTCCAAAACGTGATCAACGTGGCTCATGATACCAAGATGATGTAGGGCGGAACCCTAGAGGGCCGATCTTTCACGTTTGAAGTGGATCCTATGGAGAAACACGAAGAACGCACGGAAGAATACAAAGGGAAAACACGGGAGAAACGAGAGAATCACTCAACCAACAAGATCAATCACACAAGTGCTAGATCACCGAACACATAAGGTAACACAAGATTCAAGATCAACAAGGGAAAGATACACGAGTAGCCGTTCTTCTCCGGAAGGAGGTCTTGATGGGGTCCACCCTAGAGGGGGTCTTGAATCCCTTGGAAGGATCTTCTCCGAGGAGGCGCGATCTCCCAGGAGAAGGTAACCAAGTGGATGAGCAAGGGCTCTCACACCAAAGATGAGCTAAACCAATGCTGGCCCTAACTAGGAGGAGGTGGGAGAGTATTTATAGTTCTGAGACGAAGAAAGGGTACACGGGCCTCGGCCCAGGTGGCTGCTTCATGATGGCCGGAAGTTCCAGCGCCGGAAGGTCCGGGCAGGTCCGCCTAAGCCGAGAGTTGGCGCGGTGGAGTGGGCTGGCTTCCGGGCCGAAGGTCGGGTGGGCCGGAAGTTCAGGGGCGGAAGGTCGGGCGGGTTCGAGCTGGTTCCGGCTAACGAGAATGTTGGCACGCCGAGCTGGTCGATGTCATCGGGGCCGGAAGCTCCGGGGCCGGCCGAAGTTCCGTGCTGTCCGGAGAGTTGGCGCTTTGTCGTTTCTTCTTCAGCTCGGGTTCCTTGCTTGAACGTTGTACCGATCACGCATAGTGTCTCGGACTTAGGTAGTAGCCATGTCTCACCGGAAGGAAAGGGGAACTCGAGTAGGGAGTGAGGTCACCTCGGATTGAATAGCACGAGCTCTTGCTCTTGTCATGGGTCCACTTGGAGCTTGGATAGTTGATGGAAGGTCCATGGGGATGACCGAAGGATGCTCCGCATCACCCGGCAGGTGCGCTCTTGGCAGATAATGGTGGTTGTGCCTGTTTTCTTGTATCACGGCTGGAGGTGGCACCTGATTGAGGTGCTGGTGCCGTTGAAGAAGAAGATGCATGCGGTGTCCATGATGAAGGTCGGCCTGCAGAAAAGTTAGTTCGCGCCAATGCTTGTCGATCCTGCACTTCACGTTCAGCTTTACAAGCAAGATGGAATAAACGAGTGATATTAGTATACTCCTTATAGTCTAGAATGGTCTCAATCTCTATTTAATCCACCCGTAAAAGCGATGCAAGCATAGCTTCATTCTCCTCAACAATACCAGATCTAATCATGCCAGTTTGTAATTCCTGATAATATTACAGAATTTTTCCCTTGTCTTAAGCGCTGTAATTTTTGAAGCAATTCACGTTGATAATATGGTGGAACCCAACGAGTACGCATAGCAGTTTTCAAAGCAGCCCAAGTAGTTGTAATAGGATATAATCTACAATGTTCAGACCACCATACACATGCAAAACTAGTGAAAGCACAAACAATGACAGCGGCAACCGTCTCTCTCCTGAATATTGTAAACATGTAAATCGTTGTTCAGTTTCTAACTCCCAAGTAAGATATATATCGTGAACATATCTACCCTCGAAAGGTGGAATATTCAATTTTAGTTTAGGAAGATGGTCATGATCTCGCACGAGGGAGAGCCCTACCATTGTGATTATTTGCATGTGGACGACACGGTGGTTGTGGTGCGGTGGTTGCCACGTAGTTTTGATTTTGATCAACCTCATCCTCGTAATCTCCCACATAATCATCCTCCTCCACATCAGCGGCAGGAGCCACAGTATGAACAAGCAGCACCAACAGTTTGGCCAAAGCATAAGAGGGACACGGCTACCTTTCGGCGGAGGTGCATTTGTGACGTGGAGGTAGTCGTTGTTGTTGTTGTTGGAGAGGTGCGTTAGGTGCAGTGGGTGGTGGTGGTGGAAGACGCATGAGCAATTCATTAAACTTGTTATCGAGCTTTGTTTGACGTCTTCTCCATGCCATCTATCTTCTCCATGGCCTCTTCAAATCTGTTTAGAACATCTTGCACCTGTCCACTCATCATTTGCTGAAATTTATCATGCAAATCCTTATTAAATCATGTTCTCCCAGTCGGTCTCGTAAACATGATCCCTGGCATGGTTAGCAAGCAATAGAAACACACAAGAATATGATCCTACAGACTACTAACAAGTGGTGGTGGTGGTTGGTGTCACAAACCGTCAAGCAAATCTCAAATTCTTACCAGTTCTTACCCAAAGAAGAAGCGGTGATCGGCAACCGTTGTAGTCAAAACTCTCAAAGCTTGGATAGAGCGATTACGGGGAGAGTTAAACATACGATGTAGATGTATGTGGAGCTGGGAAGGCTTTTAATATGGTAGCAAAAGGGTCAAGAATAATCAATTCGTGAGATGCAAAGTTGAATAAACGCTCCAACGACCCAGTCTTGTGATCCTAGGCTAGACTATGCTAGAGACGCGAGCCTAGAACACCAACAAAATCACGGCGCGGCACGTAAACAAGGCAGGAGCACACTCTGAATTTTTTTCTCTTTTTTTCCCTTTTTTTTGCACTTTTTTTCCTCTTTTTTTTTTGCTCCGCAACAAATTTTTTTCAAAAAAGTCTACAAATGGTCTAAAACTGCCCTAGCCGTAATTTTCCGCACTTATTCTTTTGAGTTTGGAACTATTTCTCTCAAGGGTAGCACGGAAGTTGGGGAGTCCTTCTACATCACGACTTCGGAGTATTGCGTGATCTCGAAATCCAAAACCGAGTAACAAAATCTTGGACTCGGAATAGGATCGGTGGCGGAGATGAAACCGTGGAACTCGGACTGGTGGCGGAGATGAATCTGGTGGAACTTCGGATCGGTGGCGGATATAAGTAGCAGGTGTACTCGGATTGGCGTGATGGCGGCGGATATGTGGTGGCGTATATGGACTCGGATTGGCGGTGAATATGTGGTTGTGGTATATGGCAACAGCGACGATGATGATGCGATGGTGATATATGGCAGCGACGACGTGACAACCTGTGAACAGAACTCGAAACTCTAAAGGACTAGACGCTAAGACCAGCAACTTGACACGACGATGCAACCGCAAATTCAACAAAGCAAATACAGAAAAGATTATGCAAAGGCTCAGATTGTTTCGGATGGGATGAACTAACCCTATTTTTTTTTGGCTTTTTCGTGGACTATAGGTATGAAGAACAGACTCGATCTAAACTACGAAAAACTGTAAAATCTCACCGAGCAACCTGGAAATCTGATACCACTTGATAGAGGCAAAGGTGTCCCGTCTTTCGATGAGATGATGGATATCGCTTTGGTGGAAATCGACTTTGACGATCCGATTCTGAGCGTCGGCGAGACGTCGCGCCTTTAGCAATCGCTAAACCAACTCCGAGAGGTTATTGACCACGCCGAACACGATCAACTCGACCACGAGGGTCTGCTTTCCTGCGAGCAAACAAAGAATAAGCAAGAAACTAAGATTGCAATCTGGATATTGCGAATATAAGATGAAAGCTTTATTGATCAAGGTGGGGTTACTCAGCGCCTTTGTGCAGTCGTTGAACACAAAGCGAAATGCCGAAGTTGCAGCTATGTCAACCTTTTAATCTAAACAAAACCCAAAGTCTAAACGACGCCCTAAGGGCTGTATATATGGAGGAAGAGGGGGGAAATTTCGTGGCCCCTGAGGGAGGGGTCCGAAACCAACCCTAACTCTTGTTTCCCCATACATACAGACTCTAAAATAGCCTATACTTATGTATTTCGAAATTACATGGGCCTGGCCCAATAAAAAAGGTGACGCAACACCTAGAATAGCACAATGGACGAAAATTATGAAGTAGCATCTTGTATATTTCGTCCAAGGCTTCATGCACTCATTATGGTGGCTTCAGCGTCTGAAATCATCACTTGTAGCTCCGTTCTTGTTCCCCTTGCGCATGCCATCATCTCCATGCTTGTTCTTGATCCAATGTTCATCCTTCTCCAAGCTAGGCCCTTCATTTGTAAGCAAAACAAATGTATCCAATTTAGGCAGCATCATATTCTCATGAACATTAGAATCATTACCAAGAAAGCGAAAGTACACAGTAATTTAATTGGCGTCTTGTGAGCTCTAGTAATTGGTCCAGTATGTATAGCAGTAGGGGCTATGGATGTAACAATCGTATTGATGTCCTCATCACCCTCTCTTTCCGTTCGCCTCTTTTTCGCTTGTCTCTTGTTTGCTTGTGTGTTACATTGCTTGCTTATCACGATGGCTCTACCTAGATTTGGTGATCTTCACCTTAAAAGGTTAGAAGAGATTGAAAGCAACATCAGAAGTTTTATGACTTTACAATTTGAGCATAATAATTTCTTTAGAAACGAGCTTAAGGAACAAAAAGCTTTATGGTATACATGAATAAAGAGCTCGATGATATGTCTAAGGAATTTTATGGTTTGAAATCTCAAATTTCTCATCTCGAAAAGTTAATAGCTGAAGTTTCGGATAAGCATGCCACCTTAGTTAATAAGATGGCCGCTAAACCGGATTTTTTTTATGAGAATAAATATGAAGATCTAAAAGTTATTGATGTGTCTCCTATTAAATCTTTGTTTTGCAATATGAATCTTGATAATGATGGGACTGGAGATGAGTCAACTTTAATTAGAAGGCGTCCCAAAAAATTGGAGTTTTTAGATCTTGATGCAAAAATTGGTAAAAGTGGGATTGAAGAGGTCAAAACTTTAGATATCAATGAACCCACTATTTTGGATTTCAAGGAATTTAATTATGATAATTTGTCTTTGATAGATTGTATTTCCTTGTTGCAATCCGTGCTAAATTCTCCTCATGCTTATAGTCAAAATAAAGCTTTTACCAAACATATCGTTGATGCTTTGATGCAATCTTATGAAGAAAAACTTGAGTTGGAAGTTTCTATCCCTAGAAAACTTTATGATGAGTGGGAAACTACTATTAAAATTAGAATTAAGAATCATGAATGCTATGCTTTATGTGATTTGGGTGCTAGTGTTTCCACGATTCCAAAAACCTTGTGTGATTTGCTAGGTTTCGGTGAATTTGATGATTGTTCTCTAAACGTGCATCTTGTGGATTCCACTATTAAGAAACCTATGGGAAGAATTAATGATGTTCTTATTGTTGCAAATAGGAATTATGTGCCCGTAGATTTCATCGTTCTTGATATAGATTGCAATCCTTCATGTCCTATTATTCTTGGTAGGCCTTTCCTTAGAACGATTGGTGCAATTATTGATATGAAGGACGGAAATATTAGATTCCAATTTCCGTTAAGGAAAGGCATGGAACACTTTCCTAGAAAGAAAATAAAATTACCTTATGAATCTATCATGAGAGCTACTTATGGATTGCAAACTAAAGATGATAATACTTAGATCTATCCTTGTTTTTATGCCTAGCTAAGGGCGTTAAACGATAGCGCTTGTTGGGAGGCAACCCAATTTTATTTTAGTTTTTTGCTTTTTGCTCCTGTTTAGGAATAAATATTTGATCTAGCCTCTGGTTAGATTTGTTCTTGTGTTTTAATTAGTGTTTGTGCCAAGTAAAACCTATAGGATCTTCTTGGATGTTAGTTATTTGATCTTGCTGAAAAAGTCGAAACTTTACGCTCCACGAAAACAATTGTTTAAACTCACCAGAGGATGATAAATTACCTATTCTTTTTGAAGTAGATCAGTACGCAAATTGTCCAGGTGGTCCTAGTTTTTCAGGATTTTTGGAGTTCCAGAAGTTTACGAACAAATCTGATTACTACAGACTGTTCTGTTTTTGACAGATTCTGTTTTTTGTGTGTTGTTTGCTTATTTTGATGAATCTATGGCTAGTAAAAGAGTTTATAAACCATAGAGCAGTTGGAACACGGTAGGTTTAACAACAATATAAATAAAGAATGAGTTCAATACATTATTTTGAAGTGGTATTTTGTTTTATTTCGCTAACGGAGCTCACGAGATTTTCTGTTAAGTTTTGTGTTGTGAAGTTTTCAAGTTTTGGGTGAAGATTTGATGGATTATGGAACAAGGATTGGCAAGAACCTAAGCTTGGGGATGCCCAAGGCACCCCAAGGTAAAGTCCAAGGACAACCAAAAGCCTAAGCTTGGGGATGCCGGAAGGCATCCCTCTTTAAATCTTAAATCCATCGGTAACTTTACTTGATGCTATATTTTTATTCACCACATGATATGTGTTTTTCTTGGAGCGTCTTGTATGATTTGAGTCTTTGCTTTTTAGTTTACCACAATCATCCTCGCTGAATACACTTTTGAGAGACACACACATGATTCGGAATTTATTAGAATACTCTATGTGCTTCACTTATAGCTTTTGAGCTATATAGCTTTTGCTCTAGTGCTTCACTTATATCTTTTAGAGCACGGCGGTGGTTTGTTTTATAGAAATTATTGATCTCTCATGCTTCACTTATATTATTTTGAGAGTCCTACAAAACAGCATGGTAATTTGCTTTAATTCTGAAATTAGTCCTAATATGATAGGCATCCAAGATTAGTAAAAAAAACTTTCTTATAAGTGCGTTGAATACTAAGAGAAGTTTGATGCTTGATAATTGTTTTGAGAGATGAAGATGGTGATATTAGAGTCATGCTAGTTGAGTGGTTAAGAATTTGAGAAATACTTGTGTTAAAGTTTGTGATTCTCGTAGCATGCACGTATGGTGAACCGTTATGTGATGAAGTCGGAGCATGATATATTTATTGATTGTCTTCCTTATGAGTGGCGGTGGGGACGGCGATGGTCTTTCCTACCAATCTATCCCCCTAGGAGCATGCACGTAATACTTTGTTTTGATAACTAATAGATTTTTGCAACAAGTATATGAGTTCTTTATGACTAATGTTGAGTCCATGGATTATACTCACTCTCATCCTTCCACCATTGCTAGCCTCTCTAATACCGCGCACTTTTCGCCGATATCATACACCCACCATATACCTTCCTCAAAACAGCCACCATAGCTACCTATCATGGCATTTCCATAGCCATTCCGAGATATATTGCCATGCAACTTACCACCGTTTCGTTTACTATGACACGCTCCATCATTGTCATATTGCTTTGCATGATCATGTAGTTGACATCGTATTTGTGGCAAAGCCACCGTTCATTATCTTCATACATGTCACTCTTTATTCATTGCATATCCCGGTACATCATGGGAGGCATTCATGTAGAGTCATATTTTGTTCTAAGTATTGAGTTGTAAGTAAATAAAAGTGTGATGATCATCATTATTAGAGCATTGTCCCAAGTGAGGAAAGGATGATGGAGACTATGATTCCCCCACAAGTCGGGATGAGACTGCGGACTAAAAAAAAGAGGCCATAAAAAAAGAGAAAAGGCCCAATCAAAAAAAAAAGAGAGAAACGAGAGAAGGGACAATGCTACTACCCTTTTTCCACACTTGTGCTTCAAAGTAGCACCATGATCTTTATGATAGAGAGTCTCCCATGATATCACTTTCATATACTAGTGGGAATTTTACATTATAGAACTTGGCTTGTATATTCCAATGATGGGCTTCCTCAAATTGGCCTAGGTCTTCATGAGCAAGCAAGTTGGATGCACACCCACTTAGTTTCCATTGTTGAGCTTTCATACACTTATAGCTCTAGTGCATCTGTTGCATGGCAATCCCTACTCACTCACATTGATATCTATTAATGGGCATCTCCATAGCCCATTGATACGCCTAGTTGATGTGAGACTATCTTCTCCTTTTTGTCTTCTCCACAACCACCATTCTATTCCACCTATAGTGCTATATCCATGGCCCACGCTCATGTATTGCGTGAAGATTGAAAAAGTTTGAGAACACCAAAAGTATGAAACAATTGCTTGGCTTGTCATCGGTGTTGTGCATGATTTAAATATTTTGTGTGGTGAAGATAGAGCATAGCTGCACTATATGATTTTGTAGGGATTACTTTCTTTGGCCATGTTATTTTGAGAAGACATGATTGCTTTGTTAGTATGCTTGAAGTATTATTACTTTTATGTCAATATTAAACATTTATCTTGAATCTTTCGGATCTGAATATTCATACCACAAATAAGAGAATTACATTGAAAATTATGCTAAGTAGCATTCCACATCAGGTCTCGGTTTATGGGCCATGTGAGGGACAACTTAGAGATGATTTTGTTAGCTGGTTGTACCACCTAACCATCCCTCTAGAGGAAAATTGGCTCCTACTGGGTGATTTTAATTACATTCGCTCTCTTGATAACAGAAATCTACCAGGAGTAGATATAAATTACATCTTCCTTTTTAATGAGATCATTGGCCACCTAGGTCTTCTGGAATTACCTATAAAGGGAAGAAGTTTCACATGGTCTAATATGCAGCAAATTCCTCTCCTTGAGCAGCTTGATTGGTTTTTCACAACCTCGGATTGGATTTCCCACTATCCTAATATTGTGGTCTTTCCCTTGGGAAAAACTGCCTCGGATCATGTGCCATGTGTGGTTTCAATTGACACAAAAATTCCTAAGTCCAAGGTATTTAGGTTTGAAAATTTCTGGGTGGATATGCCAAGTTTTACGGATTGTGTCAAAAAATCTTGGGAGGCTCCAGTGTTCTCTGACCTCTCTGCATCTGCGGTTTTAACAAGGAAATTTAAACGCCTCAGGTATGACTTGAGGGTTTGGAGTGAGAAACTCTCTTACCTCAAGAAGTTAACCATGGATTGCAGCAAGGTTATTCTATATTTTGACCAGTTGGAGGAGCTTAGACCACTTGTCAGGCCGGAGTTTAACTTCAGGAAAGTCGTTAAGTTATATTATGAGCATCTATTGAAACTTCATTATATCTATTGGAAGTAGAGATGCATGATCAGGTACATAAAGATGGGAGAGGAAAATTCTAAATTCTTCCATGCCATGGCTTCTGAGCGCATGAGGAAGAACTCTATAGCTAGTCTGAAAACCACGGGGATGGATGACCCAGTATCTGATCATGACCAAATGGCGGGAATTCTTTGGGCTTCTTTTAAAAACAGAATGGGCTAGGCCTAGGGCATCTCAATGGGCTATGATTTGGACACTCTCATTTAGCCTGTCCCTGGCTTGGAAGAGTTGTCACTTCCCTTCTTTGATGATGAGATTAAGAAATCTCTACACGAGATGCCTCCAGATCGAGCGCCAAGCCCTGATGGTTTTAATGGCATGTTTGTCAAACGTTGTTGTCCCATAATCGAGAAGGATTTTTTGCGTCTGATTCAGGATTTTTATGAAGGAAAGTTGTCTTTGGAAAATATCAATGGATCACTCATTACTCTCATCCCGAAGATGATATCTCTTGAGGAGCCGGATGATTTTAGGCCTATATCTTTAACCAACACTTACTTGAAGTTTCTCACCAAGTTGTTGGCCAACAGGTTGCAAAAAGTGATTTTGAATTGTATTCATAAGAATCAGTATGGCTTTCTTAAAGGCAGATCAATCCAGGACTGTTTAGCTTGGACTTTTGAATACATCCATCAATGCAAACAGTCCAAGAGAATTATTATCATTCTGAAATTGGATTTTGCCAAGGCTTTTGATACAGTGGAACATGAGGTTATTTCGCAGATGCTCAAGCACAAGGGTTTTGATGATAAATGGATTAGCTGGGTTAAAGAGATCCTTTCTACTGGGTCTTCTTCTGTGCTACTTAATGGCACCCCTGGTAAGGGAGTCCCGGATTAGGGGGTGTCCGGATAGCCGAACTATAACCTTCGGCCGGACTCCTGGACTATGAAGATACAAGATTGAAGACTTCGTCCCGTGTCCGGATGGGACTTTCCTTGGCGTGGAAGGCAAGCTTGGCGATACGGATATGTAGATCTCCTTCTATTGTAACCGACTGTGTAACCCTAGCCCTCTCCGGTGTCTATATAAACCGGAGGGTTTTAGTCCGTGGGACTAACAATCATACCATAGGCTAGCTTCTAGGGTTTAGCCTCTCTAATCTCGTGGTAGATCTACTCTTGTACTACCCATATCATCAATATCAATCAAGCGGAGTAGGGTTTTACCTCCATCGAGAGGGCCCAACTCGGTAAAAACATCGTGTCCCTTGTCTCCTGTTACCATCCGCCTAGACGCATAGTTCGGGACCCCCTACCCGAGATCCGCCGGTTTTGACAATCGACATTGGTGCTTTCATTGAGAGTTCCTTTGTCTTTGTCGCCATCGTGAAGGATGCCTCATCCCGCCTTTAAAGACGGCTCTGTTGCTAAAGGAGCTTTGGCTATCGGCCAAACTCTCCGGTGGGTGGTTTTCTTATGACCGCTGTTCGGCCGCCCGCGCAAGCGATGACTTCTCGGGTCATCAAAAGCAATCTTCACGCCAACTGGAACTCGCCGAAGCAGTTAGATCCGATGGAGCTCTCTTCTTTAAACGAGCTCTTGGATCGTGATCGCCACCCCGGGAGTCGCTACGGACTACGATCGAGATCAGGCCTAAACCCGATCCGAGAGAGATTAACTCTCCCTGTGTCACCCATCACGTTGATGTGGTGGAGGAACAACACGGCGACCCTCATCTATCTTAAGGACTAACTATGTCCGGATTCCCAATCCCTCCAAGCCGGATACCCGCGGAGGGAGGGCGTCACTCAAGACCTGAACTTAGAGTCGAGCAACGGCTAGATTCAGTGGATAACATCCAAGAATCCAAGCTTAGAGTTCGGAAACTCCTTGGCCCTTGAGCCTCAGATTGGGTGGGGTTTCGGATCTAATTCCACCCACCCGAACATAGGCGATCTATCCAATATTAGGCAAGAGCCTGAAGAAACAGTACATCATTACTGGGCTAGATTCCTCCTGGTTATGAACAGGATAAAGGACTGTCGCGAGGAAGACGCAATTTCATTCTTTTGCAATAATTGCACGGACACGGGAATCCTCAATGCCATAAGTCGCCGTGAAATTACACGCTTTGCTGACTTGGCGTCCATAGTACAAAAAGTACCTTGTCGATGGAAAGCGCTGAAAACCGGTAAGATTTTGGGACAATCCGGCCCCGAATACAAACCCAGTCAAACAAAAGGGAGCATTATCGCCAACCACCGGGTTAAACACCAAAAACCAAAACCCCACGGGGCATGGAACCGCATCTTTGGAGGGTGGCTCAACGGACCCTGTAAAATTCATAGCACAGAGGGCACTACACCAACTCATAGCCTTAGACCATGTTGGATACTCCGGCAGGTGGCCAAAAGTGGCGAGGAGCTTCTAACCCCAGCATCCACAGAGCACCAGCCCAAGGATACCGATGCAGATAATGATCTTGAGACTTTCGCATCAAACACTTTGAGTGGGCCGGATGCATACGCCGGCGGACTCAAAGAAATAAAAGCCATATTGGCAACAAACCCGGTCTGGCCGCCCAACATGGGCGAACCAATGCTATTATACATCGCCGCAACTCATCAAGTTGTAAGCGCGGTGCTCGTTGTCGAACGAGAAGCGGACGGACACAAGTTTCCCTTCAAAAACCAGTCTACTACGTGTCCACCGTCCTCACTCCATGCAAGTCACGGTATCCGCATTATCAAAAGATAGCGTACGCGGTGTTTATGGCATCCCGGAAGCTTCGACACTACTTTCAAGAGTGTTTGATAACAGTAGCCTCCGAAGTACCTCTTAATGACATTATAAACAACCACGACGCGACGGGCCGGATTGCCAAATGGGCCATTGAGCTCCTCCCGTTCGACATAACCTACAAGCCACGGTGAGCAATTAAGTCGCAAGTTTTGGCCGACTTCGTCGCCGAATGGATTGAAGGCGAACTCCCTAAAGAGTACAGCACATATTCCAACTGGATCATGCACTTCGACGGCTCCAAAATGTTGGCATTTGGGGCAAGGCGTCGTTCTGACGTCCCCAACAGGAGATACAGATTCAATACGTACTCAAATAATGTATACGGACTCCAACAACGCAGCCGAATCTGAGGCCCTTCTACATGATCTTCGGATGGCGTTATCCATGGGCATTCAACGCCTAGAGGTGCGCTGGGACTCGAACCTTGCGATATCCCAAATAAATGGAGACTTTGATGCCAAGGATCCAAAATGGCAGCTTATCGCACGCTTGCGTCCTAAAAATGTCATTTCGGTTTGAAGGGCTCGAATTTCACCATATAGCCCGGGAAAACAATCAGCGGCGAGACGTCTCAGCACGCATTGGCGCCAAAGCGCGATGCCGATCCCCAATATCTTCTTAGAGAGGCTGTTCAAGCCATCCGTATCATGGGAAGGAGTCCGAAAATAGCAGCCCGACCCAACAAAGACCGCCTCGACACCGAACATTCTGACACAATTGGAGGCTCGCCAGCAGTAACATCTTAAGCCCACGTAATAATGGCAGTCATTGCCCGTGGATCGGAACCTTTCCTAGCCTACCTAACTAGGCAGGAACTTCACGAGGACCAAAATGAGGCACGCTGCATAGTGCGGCGATCTAAAGCCTATAAAGTCCATGAGGGAGAGATTTATAAGAAAAGCACCATCGGAGTCCTTCAAAGGTGTATCTCCGAAGAGGAAGGGCGGAATCTTCTGGCTGAAATTCATGCCGGACTCGGTGGGCACCACGCCGCAGCCCAGGCCCTAGTAAGCAAGGCCTTCCATACAGGATTCTATTGGCCGACGGCCCGGGCAGATGCTCAGGACTTGGTCCAACGATGCGTCGGTTGCCAACTCTTTGCTAATCAAAGCCACATGCCACCCACCGCCCTCCAAACTATACCCATCACCTGGCCCTTCACGGTCTGGGGGCTTGACATGGTTTGACCCCTTAAAGGAGGAACCCACAAGCAAAAATACCTACTGGTCATGGTGGATAAGTTCACCAAATGGATAGAGGCCAAGCACATTAAGACGGCGAATCAGGACCGATGATAGACTTTATATCGGGGGCCGTATAATCACACATTCTGGCGTCCCCACATCATCATCACTAACAATGGCACGAACTTCACGGCCCGATGAGGTCAAACTCGTGCAAAAACATGGGCATCAAGCTCGACTATGCTTCATCTATCACCCTCAAACTAACGGTCAAGTCGAGCGAGCAAATGGTCTAATCATGAGCGGCATCAAACCCGGATGTCACGGTCCCTCAAGGAATCTAACACGACCGGGTAGAGGAGCTCGACTCCGTACTGGGGCTGCGGACCACGCCAATCGCACCACCGGATTCACACCATTTTTATGGTATACGGCGCAGAGGCGATTACGCCTGCGACATAATTCATGACTCACCTCGCGTGCGCATGTATGAAGAAAGAGAAGCCGAGCTCGATCGGCGGGACAATTTGGGCGCCTTTGGAGGAGGAGCGTGGCGTGGCCAAAGACCGTTCCGCATTCTATCAACAAAGCAGGCTCAAGATATCAAAGCGAGAAGTACGGGCCAAAACTTACAATGTTGGCGAATTAGTTCTACGCCCGCTGCACTGCAGAAAAAGGACAAACTCAAGCCCAAATGGGAAGGTCCCTTTATTATCGACCAAGTCCTGGCCGGTGGAGCGTACCGTCTGTGAGATGCATCGGATAACCGACTCCAGCCGAACCCATGGAACGCAGCCCGTCTCCGAAGATTCTACGCCTAGCGGCGGATTCTGAGTTCGTCTCCTTCCTCTGTCTATTTTTACACATTAGCTGTCTTATATTTCTCTCCTTCTCCTCTTTTTCTCTTACAGCCTTTAAAAGCTTCGTTTCAAGCGCATTGTTCGTGACACATTTGACGCGCTATCCGCTCATTATACTGGGGCTTCTTTAACAAGAAGCTTATTTTACGGGGTTTATGCCTAACACATGCGTAATGCTTCTGCATGTACCTTTTATTCACCATTATATGCATCGATATGACTTAAGTTTTGGCCAAGCTGGGTTGCTGGCTCGTGGCTTACCCCTACGTTCCCGATTGTTTGGCTAGGTGGTAAAGGGAGCACCTCTCGCGATTGTTACCGCCCGGGTCACGGATGTGTACCTCGGATCGGGGTGAAGCCAAAGCTAGCGTTCTTAAGGGAATATTCGGTCGGTGAACTAAAGATGATTTCTCACTTATTTATTTATCCGCCCCAGGATGCTTTTTCTCGCTTTTTTCGGCAGTCCGACATGCACTTTAAGGCATGCCTCCAGTGGAAAGGAACCCCTAACGGAACTATTCTCCACTGGAAGATGTTTCTTACTAACCATGTAATATAACATAACTAGTTGGGCACTTGTCTGCTAAAGCACTAATGACCCCTAAATGCTGGTCTCCACGCATACCCCAGTTCTTACATAACCGTGATGGTATTCGGACACACTCCGCACTATAGGGTCCCGAGGTTGAAGCTTAAAAGGTCCGCAATGACAAACGATGTACAATCTGGCTAGAAGGCATTTTTACATGTCATCTTAAATTACATAGTCAAATTGATCGGGCGTATTCCTCCTCAATACCATCTAATAGGCTGTCTAGTTTACGATCTGTTGGGAATACTTATGCCAATTCTACTTGGCCGCACACTAAGCTCACAGGGATCTCCTTCCCATCGGGCCCCACAGTCCGACCTCGGCCATGTGGTTTGGGTCACCGTGGTACAGCGTCTTCACCATGGCCTGTGCCTCTCTGGCGCCTTTGACGGCAGTCTGATATCTTCCATAATTGGAAGCGCCGCGCGCTCCCTCAAGCCTCTCTGCGCAAGCTCTCCAAGGCCTTCGGGTAGGGGAGAGATGGCCTATTAAGGCACCTGGCGACGCCTTCATCACCTGCCGAACTCGTTGTGCAGCTTGTAAGAGCTCGGGAAGAAAGTCACCCGTAGAATCGGCATTTCCTCTGCAGGAAGACACAGTGAGCATACCTACAAACATAACTTTGTTAGTCGCCTTCTTCGCTGAACTCTTTTTCAAATTTCGCTCAAGCACTTACTAAAAATGCCGCGTCAAAGCCGCGTCGATTCTCCTTGTGAGTCCGCCACAAGGCACGAACATCTTTGAGTTTCTCTCCCAGCTGGGTGTTGGCATCTTAGAGATTATTCTTCTCTTGCCTCACCCTCGTAAGCACGCTCTCCCCGGCTTTTAACCGGCGCAAGAGTTGTTGCTTGTCCGGATCTACTCGGCGCCATCTCGCAATGATATTGTCGATTTACACATACGCCGCACTTCACAACATACTTATCTTTCAAGCATATATTACCGTAGGAGGTCTCCTTGGCCTCCCGCACGCTAGTGCGGCCTCAAGTTGGGCTTTGCAATCTTCCAGCTCCAGAGACAGTTGGGTATTCTTTTTGTAAGATCTCAGATAATAAATGATCCTTAAATCAGTTATTCTAACTATTTCAAGTCTCGGGCTCTTGGTATATATAACCATCAAATTTTCTCACCCGTATGTCTTTCACATACTTTTGCCTGCGGCTCTGGCTAGACCATTTTGAGCGGCACGGAGGTGCGCAGCTCCCGAATTGAAGGCATCCAATGCCTCTTGGGAGAAACATGTCGTCACGAAGAACAGTCCGGACGCCTTTGTGATTCATGGCACTTTCCACCTCGGAATTGGTGGCGGGTAGTCCGTCGGCATCCTCTCTGTCGGAGGAGTGTCCGACGACGCCTCGTGTTCGCCTCCGCCTGGACTGGCTTTGGAGCCCGGCCGGTGGAGGCTCGATTAACAACCTCTCCGGATATAGTCCGTGGCGCTCTTTTTCCTAAAGAAAGCATGAGCATTAGTATACCTTCCGGGAATAAAACCTGGGAATAAGGTGGCATGCCATACCGTGGCGGCGGCGTTTCAATCCGGACCGCACTTCTTTTCAGCCTGCTGGGCCTTGCTGCCCTTTGTTGGCTAGCCACCACAGGCTCGGCCTTCCGCCTCAAGGGCTCCCCCTGCAAAACACCATTGATATACGGTGATCAAAGATACGCACGGGTGGATCATTTTCAAAGTATTGGGACTTCGGTCTCAGTTACCTGTGAGGCTGGAAATATTCCGAGGTAATCGGCCGTAATGGCGACCAAGGCATTGTCGATGCTCAGTTGGTAAAACACCCCATCGATCAACTCCACGGATATGTCTGGATCCTCTTGGGAGGACGGATCGAGGGACCTTTCTGGATCCTCGGGTTGTGGAGGAGGGCTGTTTATATCCTTTACAGCCCGGCGCAATTCCTGCGTCAAAATCACAGAATAAGGCACCCAACTACGGGAATATGGAACGGAGGGGCATAAAGAAGTGTCCGCTTACCGGCTTGGAGGATCGTACATAGAAAATCCGCCTGTGGATTGGCGCGGAGGTAATCCTCCTATTCTCCCTTGTATAATGCGGACAAGGCCTTCGTCCGAGCAGCAATCGATCCGGCCCCTTACGGTCAGAAGCGGTAGCATCATCCTCCCCATTGAAGTCCCACATGGAGCGGCCCCTATACTAAGCGGCTGCACTTCGCGCATGATGCATGTGGCCATGACCCGATCATGGTCAGTCCGAATGAGCTAGTAATCTTATCCGGCTCATCGGTAAAGGACGTCCCTGTCATTTTTCCTTCCGAGGGCTCATGGGCGCCACTTAGGCGCTTCTTCAAAGGAGCATTATTGAACTCGGGAAGGCCGATCCGACAGGTCCGGCAGGGGGACATCTTCTATATAAAACCATTCTGAAGGCCAGTCTTCGGATGCCTTCTTTGGGGTTCCGGAGAGGTATCCGGTCTCGGCGATGCGCCATAGTTCGGCTCCGCCCACTTGACACGTGGAAGACGGCCATTATTGGGCGCGGAAGCCAAGGAGCGCAATATTCACGAAAAGCCGGACACTATTCAACAGGTACATAGAAGTTGGAGAAGAACCCGCCTTGCAATGCCGAAGACAAAATCTGCGCGCCGGACTCATCGTCATTGAAGCACGGTTCGGGGCTACCTTGAGGAGTCCGGATTAGGGGTGTCCGGATAGTCGAACTATAACCTTCGCCGGACTCCACGGACTATGAAGATACAAGATTGAAGACTTACGTCCCGTGTCCGGATGGGACTTTCCTTGGCGTGGAAGGCAAGCTTGGCGATACGGATATGTAGATCTTCTTCTATTGTAACCGACTACATGTAACCCTAGCCCTCTCCGTGTCTATATAAACCAAAGAGTTTTAGTCCCAGAGGGCGAACAATCATACCATAGGCTAGCTTCTAGGGTTTAGCCTCTCCGACATCGTGGTAGATCTACTCTTGTACTACCCATATCATCAATATTAATCAAGGTGAGTAGGGTTTTACCTCCATCGAGAGGGCCCGAACCTGGGTAAAAACATCGTGTCCCTTGTCTCCTGTTACCATCCGCCTAGACGCACAGTTCGGGACCCCCTACCCGAGATCCGCCGGTTTTGACACCGACACCTGGCAAACAGTTCAGGTGCAAATGTGGGGTCAGACAGGGTGATCCTTTATCACCCCTTTTATTTGTCATAGCTGCTGACCTTTTACAATCTGTGGTTAACCAAATGTTAGCACATGGCACTCTATCCCTACCAAATTCCAACTCGACGTGAGTTTCCTATAATACAATATGTCGATGACATAGTCATCTTTCCGATGACCAGAGAGGAGGAATTGGTAGCCCTCAAGAACATGTTGCTTACCTTTCAACAATCCACTGGTCTAAAGGTTAATTTTGCAAAGTCTTCCATGATCCCTTTAAATATTGATGAAAGTGAAGCAACCATGTTAGCTGTAGTGTTGGGTTGTATGATTGGGCAACTCCCTTTTACATATCTAGGGCTGCCTCTTGGAACTACCAGGCCAAGGATTGTGGATCTCATGCCTTTAGTTGACACCCTAGAAAGGAGATTGACTGCTAGTTCCTGCATGTTAAACCAAGGCTCTCGTTTGCAGCTGCTAACTTCTGTCCTGACCTCCATGCCAATCTACTTCCTTTGCATCTTGCAAATCCCTCCTGGTATTATCAAGCAGTTGGATAGAATATTCAGACAGTGTTTCTGGAGGGGGAGCAGTGATGTTCCAAAACAGTCTTTGGCTGCTTGGGACTTAGTATGCAGGCTAAAGGAAAAAGGAGGCCTTGGGGTGATTAACTTACACATTCAAAACAAGGGCCTCCTCCTCAAGCATCTGCATAAATTTTATAATAAGGTTGATATCCATTGGATGACTCCAATTTGGAACGACTATTATGCTGATGGAGTTCCACATGCTACAACCCCAGTGGGTTCCTTTTGGTGGAGAGATATTCTCAAGCTTTATGATGCATATACTGCTATTGCCTCAGTGCACATCAACATGGGAGATTCGGCTCTTTTCTGGACTGATGCTTGGTTCATTGGTGGTTCTTCCCGACCTTTGTGTTGGAGGCTACCAAGGCTTTTTTCATTTGTTAACAATGATAAAGTTTCAGTGCATGAATTCCCCGTATCTCAGGATGTTTTCTCCATGTTCTTCCTGCCATTGCCACATGAGGCTCCATTGGAGTTGCAAGTGCTGGAAGGCTGGATCCTGGCTTTAAACAGAGATCCCAACATACCAGATGTTTGGGTATGGCCAGGCAAATCTGGGAATTTTCCTGCCAAGAGTTTCTACACTGTTATGCACTCACATTTGCCCACAATTCAACCTTGTAAATTGTTGTGGAAAAGGAGATGTACCATGAAGATCAAAGTCTTTGGCCGGTTACTTTTCTTTGACAGCTTAACACCAAAGATCTCTTGATATGAAGGCACTGGAGATCTTCTCTGGATGATAATCTTTGTGTTATTTGTAACGAATTTGTGTATGAGGATAGGTTGCATCTGTTTTTCAACTGCAACTTCAGTCGCAGAGTTTGGAGCTATCTTTGTATTGACTGGTCCAGAGGCCCTGATATTCAGCAATGTATCCAACATGCAAGAGCGAGGTTCAAGCATCCTTTCTTGTTTGAAGTAATGCTCAGTACAACTTGGAATATTTGGATCCTCAGAATAGCAGAACTTTTAGAGGGGAGCGAGCTACTTTTGCTGCTTGGAGATGTAATTTTGTACATGATCTCTCCCTTTTAGCTCATAGGCTTAAGGAAGACACCAACATCAAGCTGACGGCTTGGATTAATACCCTAGTTTAACTTGATCAGGTAGGTAGTTGTAGTTTTGTATCTTAGCTCTTGTACATACTTCTTTTTATCCTTGTTTGTATAGTTGTTGATCTTTAATAAAGGGCTGTGGGGCTTTGCCTCCCATAAAAAAATAAAGCAGTACTGGCCGCTGAGGGATCGGGCACGCGTAGTACCGGCAAGAAGGCTAAGGCCGAAGCCCCCGGCAAGGAAGTTACCGTGTGCACTGACTGCCGAGAGGCTCCGGCTGCCGAGAAAGCTGGGAAAGGTGATGGGTTGCATTGCAAGATTCATCGGACCAAGGCCACGATCTCTAGGAATGTCACCAGGTTGAGCAGCTTGTCAAGAAGCAGAGGCTGAATATGAGAAGCGTGATAAGGAAAAAGGTCAGAATGGCACTAGCAGGAAGGGCCGAGGCGGTGAAGCAAATCACCCCGGCAACGCTCTTCAGAACCAAGGAAAACCCGCCAAAGCGTAGAGAAGGAAGATTGCGATGATGGCAGTGATGCGAGGATGAAGAGGAAACCGGCGAGCAGGAATTCGAAGGCCACGGCGCCCTATGCATTGTGAAGGTGCATCTCGCCGCTCTCACCGCCAACTTAAACAAAGGCGCGTGAGGTCAATGTCGTGGAGCCAGCGGCAGAGTCTCGGAAGCCGCTCAAATGGTCACGCATGCTTACCATCTTTGACAAAGAGGACCATCCTGACCGCACCACTGCGGTAGGATGCTTGCTGTTATTGGTTTCACCGACGATCTGCAACCTCAAAGTCACAAAGATGTTGGTTGACAGTGGGGCCAGGTTGAATCTGATTTCCCCAAAAGTCATCAACAAACTTCAGGTAGCAATGGCAGAACTCAAGATCACGTGCACATTTCAAGGAATCAACCCCATTAGGAGTCATCCTAAGGGAAAGATCACATTGCCAGTTACATTCGGAGGCGAGTTGAACTACCGGACTAAGAAGGTTGTGCCCCTGCCGTACAATGGAATCCTTGGACGCCCACTCGGCAAAATTCATGGCGGCATCCCACTATGCCTACAACACCTTGAAGATGTCGGGGTTAGTGGGAGTCATTTCCATTCCATCAAACGAGAAGGACGCAATTATTTGCGTGGATAAGATGTACCGGGACGCAGTTGCGGTAGAGGCCGCAAAAGCCATAGTTCCCCCCAAGGAAATCAAAGGAAAGAAGAAGGCTAGTAGGGACACCAGCAAGGAATCCGGGAAGCTTACCTCTTCGGAGTATATTGCGCCTGTTGATGACTTGCCGAAGAGTTCCAACAGCTAGTGATCCAAGGCCGCTACACCTCCTGTGAAAAAGGTCCCGACAGGGCTGGCTGGCGCTGATAGTACCTTTACTATCAGTGCCACCCTTGATGACAAATAGGAAAGCGTGCTCGTTGCCTTCCTGCGGGTGAATGTCGATGTGTTTGCTTAGCAACCATCTGATATCCCTGGTGTTCACGTGGAGGTAATCGAGCACCACCTTGAAGTGCGGCAGAAGTGTTGTGAGGACTCAAGATGAGAACATTTGATAAGCTGCAGAAGTGCGGCAGGCGATGGATCGTCGAGCTGCCGGTGGTTCTTTGGTCCCTCAGAACGACACCGAATCGAGCTACCGGGCAGACTCCCTTCTCCCTTGTCTATGGGGCAGAAGCAGTTATCCTCACAGAACTCATTTACGGATCACCTCGAGTGCTTGCCTACGATGATGTAGCGCAGGTTCAACACCGGCGTGACGATGTTGTGCTTCTCGAGGAGAACCATCCGCGGGCTGCTATGCTTGCTGCATGCTACCAGCAAGCCTTGCGTCGCTATCACAGCCGCAGGGTTCATGACCGGTGTTTTGAGGAAGGCGACCTTGTCCTTAGGCACGTTCAATCCGCCAAGGGTGCAAACAAGTTGACGCCAAAGTGGGAAGGCCCTTACCGGGTAGTACGAGTCACAAGACCTGGTGCAATCTGTCTAGAGACTGGAGATGGCATTCAATTGCAAAACTCATGGAATATTGAACATCTCCGCAAGTTCTACTCGTAAAGCGCGGCTGACGGGCCCTACCCGGCAGCCACCCTTTTGTACAGGCCTTGCCTCAGTTTCATGTAACCCCTTGTACGAAGACATGCGTACACCCCGAGCAACAGAGAAATAAATGAAGCGCTGAGGGGCCCCCGACAAGTTGCATGCATGCATAAGCATTTCATGAGCATCGCATGTTCATGTAGAGAAGATCGCATCTGGCATCTTTTTCATCTACATAAATTGCACGCTCCTGCCGAAGACTTAGTCTCCAAGAGGGATTCGAAAGATGAGCCTACACTGCGATCTCCAGCAAGCCAAACAGATAAGTTCTTTCTCTTGTCCATACGTGTTCTATAAGTAAAGACTTATGCATAAGAAAACCTCACCGCTTTTTGAAACTTAGATGCTCCCATCCCTTGACTTGAATGTTGCTTCAGTTAGGATGGTCGCAGTGGCGTTTGGGGAAAAAAAGATTGGCGGGGGGCTGGTCCCTCTTCACCATTTGTGCTCGGTAGGCCGAACTCCCCGACAACAAAACATAGGGTATCGGCAGGGTAGCCTGCCGGGGGAAACTCGTTTACTTAAAAATATAGAGGCATCCCACCTCTGCATGGACATATACATGCACGAGTGCCCAACAAGGTTTATCTTTTTCATTAATATGCTGATCAAACAAGTACAGACCTTACAGGGCACAAACATGGATTCAAGAGAGTACATTATTTGAAATAAAATTTGGCAAGTGCCTACAAATTTAAGATTGAAAAAGATAAGTGCCCGTGATGCCTTTCTTGTCCCTCTCCTCCTAGGCACTTGTAGAAGAGGTGAAGAGGGCAAAAGGAGTGCCTGGGCAGAAGCCCAGCCTGACCCTGTTGGGCTCCAGGAGAGGTAGCCCGATGGGGGCGGGAGGGCACAGACGAAGGCGATGGTGAAGAGATCGGCGGAGGCGATCAGTCAACCGCCACCACCAGGGCCAGCAGGACGCGGCGGGGCTAACGGAGCTGCAGCCCGTGAGGAAGCCTGCCGGGGTCCAGCTGGAAGACTGCTGGAGGAGCCCGAGGCACCACCTGCACTCCTACTCCCAACTCCCCGATAAATCGCCTTGCCGGAGAGGAGGTGCAGATGAAAATGGTGCTGCCACCGCCTGACGGTGATGGTCCGGCTGATGCTCAGCCGGAGTCAGAGGCGTCGCCCTCTCGGTTGGTGCCGCCGTCATCGCCGTCACTATCTTCCTCATCTCTATCGCTCGAGGAGGAGCTTTCGTCGTCGGTCGAGTTCTCAGAGCAGCACCCTAAGCGAGCACCCGAGCTCCCAAAAACTTTGACGGAAAGGGAACCGCCCTCCATTAACTTAAAATGGAGGACACGCCCTTCCGACAAGCTATGGGCACGAGCAAAAGTCATCCAGCCTCGACGGAAGTACATGACGTGAGGGGCGGGGAAATCTACGTCCACCCGTATGCTGCCATTCCCGCAGACCCTCATGTGCAACCTCAACGCCCGCGGTTGTTTGAGCTCCATCACCCTTGCGAATGGAGTAGGGAGGCGGAGGCGGCCGTGCGGAGGCTTGTATAGCCTGATGATGAACTCCAGAGGCTGGTCTCCAACGTAGCCCTCCAACAAAGGAGGAGCATCTGATGGAGGCGCGATCAGGGCACCTCCCCGTCCTCCTCCACGGGCACCACGACGACCACGACCTCTTCCTCTCCCTCCCCCTCTCACGGTGGGTTCCGCCCCCGCATTTCAGGAGGGGGGGGGATACACTGTCGAGCAGAAGCTCTCGTCGCCGCCGCTGGAGCACCACCGCGTCCTCGTCCTCTCACCATGGCGAGTGAAGAAAGTTTGAGGAAAGGGAGAAGGAGAGCGTGTGAGCAAACACACTGCTCCGGCCCCCTTTTATAGAGGGACGAGGCAGGGGCTGGCTTCTCATTCAGGAAGCGACATACGGTCCCCAATCTGACTTCCCAGCGCCTCCAATGGCTCGGGGAATCGAGCCGAACTTCTGCACCAACCAACGGCGCTGGTTTCTCGCCATGGCACTCGTCCTCGCGCCTCCACCTCTGCCGCCTACCCTACGCAATGCATGCGGGACACGTGGCGGATGCAACCGGGGCGAGAGGCAAGTGGGATGGCAGTTTCTGCCCCATGATCGTGGAAGGTGGGCGATTCACGGGCCACGATCTGGGTTTTCCCATAACGTTCAGCATGATGCGCGGGAAAACCGGAAACTGGCCGGGGCTCAAGTTAATGAAGAAGCAAAGGAGATCTCAAGGGGCCAGCCACTTCTACGCCCCTGCATGTGCACTGGTTAGGGCCTACCCCGATGACGCCCGACAACGCATTCGGGCCAGGCCCGGGGGTTCCTATCGGTGCAACAAACCCTGGGTCCGTTGCCCAGACTATGCACAGGCCCAAGAACAAGATTACAACACCAAGATCAGATCAAGGCACGAAGGATCAGTTCTTTGAAGGACCAAACATGCAGATCAAGAAGACCAAGACTAGCCAGAGGGACAAGGAACCACTACAAGAAGAACCTCTCTTGCCGGGCAAAGCCAGGCTGGCAAGGCTGGGGTAACCCGAAGCGAGCCTCCAAGATTGCCCCGGTAGGCCTGCCGGGGCTCACGGAGGCAAACTACTCCACCACACCACCTCACAGCGATGCACGTGGTTGATTAGTGTGGTGTCAAGCTCCTAAGTGACTGAGTGGCTGCTCCCTACCACATGGAAGCCACTTCTTACAGAAAATACCTCCAAGCGACACCGTCACAGGAGCGTGTCAAGCAAGCGGTCTGAAAGTGGCAAAACAGCTTGCAGGCTTGCCGAAACAAGCTGTGATGTGACACTGAGTGGCACATTTAATGCGCTCTATCAGCCTGCAGAGTTAGGTATGATAGCACTGTTTGCTATCTAATTAGTATGTAAAGATTGATTTGCCACTATGGTGATCTCTTGATCTATAAAAGGATGCCCATGGCAAACGTAGGAAGGATTCGGACCCCCTCACACTCATACACGCGTAGCCACTCTCGCCCCGAGGCGACCTTACCGGGCAAGAGCGTTGTGTTTTTCTACCATCAATCCACCAAAGCAGGAGTAGGGTTTTATGCCTCGCGGAAGCCCGAACCTGGGTAAAACTGCCCGTGTGATCTCTGTCGTGCTGTGTTATGGTTCTCCACTCTTTGTGCAACGTGCCCATCCCCCCGCCGAACCAAAAGGGGCTCTTTGGCCCCATAGGTGGCCGTGGTTTCCCACGACAAACCCCTCATAGAACAATTCGTAATCTGGGGTTTAGGCTTCTATCACTCCCATAACCCATCATCTATAAACTAATTGGATGATGCCTTCCTTTGGGCCCAAAGATGATGAAGTCTCATGTAGTCGACGTTCACATGACACCACTAGAGGAAGAACAACACAACATAATATCAAAACATTGAATAGTGATCAACTTCACATCATTACTAATAACAAGACTTCTCCCACGTCATCAAGAACAAATCGGACTACTCACAACTCATCTTATTGAACATGATCAGTGGGTATGAATATGATCTAAACATAATAATCTTCCACCAAGTAAACCAACTAGCATCAACTACAAGATGTAATCAACACTACTAGTACCCCCAGGTACCAATCTGAGGTTTGATACAAAGATTGAACACAAGAGAGAAATTAGGGTTTATACACTGGTGCGCGTCGGTCCTAAACAAACGGTTTTTAACCCCTTTCCGCGACGGCATTTGGAACCGTCGCCAAGTGAGTGTGTGTGATAGGGTGTCCTTCCCACACGACCCAGAAATCATCGTGGATAGGCCCTCCTGGCACACAGTGAGATGTCGTGTGCGATCGGGCGAGCATCGAAACCCAATCATTTTCAGAGGGTATGTACATCCCACACGGTAATCCGAGAAAATCATTTCCGTATGTACATCCCACATGGTGAATCCTATAAAAACATTTCCGTTCGTATGTATATCACACACAGTCAATCCAAGGAATACGTTTCCGTTCTTATGTACATCCCACACAACAATCCGAGGAAAACGTTTCTGTTGTTATGTACATCCCACACAGTTTTATGTATCGTGCTACCTCTTGAGCAACTGCGTTAGATTTCCCGAAGAGGAGAGGATGATGCAGCAAAGTAGCGTAAGTATTTCCCTCGATTTTGAGAACCAAGGTATCAATCCAAGAGGAGGCTACGCACAAGTCCCTCGTGCACTGCACAAAACAATAGCTCCTCGCAACCAACGCGATTAGGGGTTGTCAATCCCTTCACTGGCCAACTTCACTTAGAGTGAGATCTAATAGAGATGATAAATAATATTTTTGGTATTTTTGATATAGATATGCAAAGTGAAAAGTAAAAGGCAAAGTAAAAACAAAGCAAGTATTAAAGTGACGGAGATTGATATGATGAGAATAGACCCGGGGGCCATAGGTTTCACTAGTGGCTTCTCTCAAGAGCACAAGTATTCTACCGGTGGGTGAACAAATTACTGTTGAGCAATTGACAGAATTGAGCATAGTTATGAGAATATCTAGGTATGATCATGTATATAGGCATCACGTCCAAGACAAGTAGACCGACTCACACTTTTGCATCTACTACTATTACTCCACTCATCGACCGCTATCCAGCATGCATCTAGAGTATTAAGTTAAAACGGAGTAACGCCTTAAGCAAGATGACATGATGTAGAGGGATAAATTCATGCAATATGCCTTGCTGCCCCTTCTGTCACTGGGAAAGGACACCGCAAGATTGAACCCAAAGCTAAGCACTTCTCCCATTGCAAGAACTACCAGTCTAGTTGGCCAAACCAAACGGATAATTCAAAGAGACTTGCAAAGATAACCAATCATACATAAAAGAATTCATAAGATTCAAATATTGTTCATAGATAATCTTGATCATAAACCAACAATACATCGGTCTCAACAAACACACCGCAAAATGAAGATAACATCGAATAGATCTCCACGAGAGAGGGAGAACATTGTATTGAGATCCAAAAAGAAGAAGAAGCCATCTAGCTACTAGCTATGGACCCCAAGGTCTGCAAGTAAACTACTCACACTTCATCGGAGGGGCTACGGTGATGATGTAGAAGCCCTCCGTGGTGGATGCCCCTCCCGTGAAGCTCCTAATGTGCCCCAAGCTGGGATCTCGTGGATACTGGATGTTGCGGCGGTGGAATTAGGTTTTTGGCTCCTGTTCTGATCGTTTGGGGGTACGTAGGTATATATAGGAGGAAGGATGATGCGGAGCATCCCACGTTCATCCCCATGTACACTCCGACTACTCTCCAAGCCCCAAGAGGACATATGACGAGACCTCGAATATACACCATTGGACACAAGGTGAACTCGCTCCTCTCCGAACCTTCACTTTCTACATGTGAGACATGGCTACTACCTCATGCATGGATCTTGCATATACTCAGGTACAACCGAGACGACCATGAAGAATCCAAGGACCAAGGCCAAGCATGGAAGAGAAGGAGGAAGAGAAGGAGGAAGAGAACCTGGCCACTCCAGAACGAGCGGTACTACCGCCCACCTCAGCCAGTACTACTCACCTGAAGCCACCCCAATGGAACAACCGCCACCATCGACCAACAACCGGCCCCCATTACGTGATCGGCGGAGCAAGGCGGTGTTGCAACCGGTTTACCGGTTTCAGCCTAAAGATCGGAATAACCGCCCGATGTCCGAATAACCCACGCCCTTTCAAGCAGACACCTCCAGATCCAATACCGGACTTCGAGCGAACTACCACCCCTCACCGACTCCAGATTCACTACCGACGAGCTCCCAGCTGAACTACTGCCACTCGACCGGGTACAACCGGCTACCGTCACAAGACAAGATGATTCGGGCTTGAGGCCCATGTACCCCTTTACTTCGCCCCCGTTTGCACTAAGACTATAAATAGACCTCCTCCACCTCCTAGTTAGGGTTAGCGTTGATTTAGCTCATTGGTAGATAGAGCTTCGCTCATCCATATCGGATCTACTCCACGAGAGAGACCGCGGCCCCTCTTCGGAGAAGAACCACCTTGGATTCAAGACCTCCTTTGCGGAGAAGACCATCATCAAGACCTCCTCACGGAGAAGAACGGCTACCATTTGTATCGTCCTTTGTTGACTTTGGATCATGTATCTCCCTTTGTGTTCATCGATCTAGCACATGTGTGATTGATCTTGTTGGTTTGAGTGATTCTCTTGTGTTTTTCCCCGTGATTTCCCTCGTGCTCTTCTGCTCGTTCTTCGTGTTCCTCGTGGGATCCTCTCCAAAGCGTGAAAGATCGTCCACATAGGGTTCCCCCTACATCATCTTGGTATCACGAGCCACGCTTGATCACGTTTTTGAGCCCCTACCCGTGTTTTCTAGCTTGATTTTGTTGTTTTCATCCTAAATCCGAAAATCCCACCAAAAATAGCCCCAAATTTTTTGTGATTTGTTGGTTTTATGATGTTTTGTTGATTTTGATCCGTGGATTTGCTTGGTTTCAAGTGGATCTAGCTTTTCCCCAAGTTTCCCCACTTCCCATCCACGAAATCTCTCCAATTTTGCCCCCGAAATCATCAATTTCCGCCCCAAAATCGCGCCCCCATTCGATCTGCGAAAAATCCCGACACAGCGGTACTATCAGCCCTCCAAGCGGCACAACCGCTGAGCACCACAAGCGGTACTACCGCCCCACCAAGCGGTACAACCGCCCCTCCCAGTTTCAGCCTTCCGAGTTTCACCGTTTCGGCCATAGCTTCCACATCCGGAGTCCGATTTTGACGTTCTTTAGCTCGTTTTGAAGCTATTGACATCCCCCATCCATCTAGATAGGTTCCAACACCATTTGACTCCATCAAATTTTCCAAAATTTTGGAAAGTTGACTAGGCCTTCCACCATATCATCCGCATAGCCACCACCGACTTCCGCAACCTAACCCATTTTGTTCCATATAGGATTAGTGGTTGTTTGAGTTGTGATTCGAGTCTCCTAAGGTGTTTCGGCTACTTAGGGACCATTGCTTCAACTCCGACACCGTGTATATCCCATCACTCCACTTCCGCATTGCCAAGTGCAAACCACCACCACTTTCCACTACAACCATTTTGACATTTGTCATTTGAGACTTTGAGTTCGCAGTTTTTGCGTTTCCTAAGGTGTTTCGGCTACTCAGGGACGAGTTCCATCATCCAAGTATCTACATAAAGAACACCGCCACTCATCATCGCAAAGGACGGTAACCTCGACGACACCATTGTATATTCCCCTTGCAAATTGCATTGTTAACCCCTAGCCCATTTTTGCGTCACTTGCCTATCGAGACTAGCCATTTGAGTATTGCCGGCAACGTTACTTGTGCACATTAGTGATCTACACCATCCATAGCATACATACATATCATATTGGTATCATATCTTGTGTCACAAGTTTGTTCCCGCATATACACTATTGCTATCTTGGTTTGTGCATTGTGCAAAAGTGGCCATAGAAAAAAAAAAGCTTTTAAGCAAAAGAGAAAGAGCAAAGAAGCTTGTAAGCAAGTGCCATAGCATCATACCACATTGCATATAAGATTGTCATATCCGATCATCTTGGATCATCTTGAGAGGAACACCGGGAACAATACATACATAGCATACTTGGGATACAAAGTTTATCCATTTTGCATCTTATAGGTTGTGCACAAGTGTCGTATCCGCCTATTGAGCAATCGTGCTAGCGTCTCTCTTGAGTTGTGCAACACGAGCGTTTTGGTGGATTCCACATTTTGAGCTCATTCCTTGGTTGCACGGCCCCATTTATCTATCCGTGTGTGCGTTTCCGTGTGCCATTCATTGCTATTGGTCTACTAGTTTCTCTTGCGAATTTGTGAATCTCTTTCAACATTATTGACTCTTGCTAACATTTTTGCATCAAATTTTTGTGCCACTATCCTCACCAAGCTCCACCATAAGCCTTATTTGTGTAGGTGTGAGAAACCGACAAGAATTGGTACCAATTGTGCTATTTCCTTGTTACACATTGAGTGATCATTGTTCCATTTTCAACATCGGTCAAGGTACATTTGGTATAAGTTCTTCTCTTTCTCCCACTCATATTTGCTCGAGTTTTGTGATGGATAGGCAAGGCATTTCATCTCCGGTCTTCGACAACAACGACGGCGTGAACAACTACATCACCAAAGCGTCTATCTTCGATCTACAACGACAAGTGCAAGGCGCACAATCAAGATTGTGAGAGCGCATCGAGAACATCTCCATCGACATTCATCACTCCGAAGCAAGGAGAAGGGACTACATCGACAAGAAGCTTGCCGAACATAAAGAGGAGCAAGATGCAAGGATGGAGGAGATTAGGGCCTTGATCAAGTCTTCTTCCCCTTCGTCATCTTCAAGGCGGCGATGTTCAAGCCACAAGTCTTCGGAGAACCCAAGCGATGCAAGCGCAAGTCGTCCGCGTCCACATCTCCATGGCGACCACCATCATGTTCGTGATCCACATCGTCATGAAGGGCAAGTCACCTCCAAGCATCATGTGCACGACGACGACGAACGGCATCTACTACGAGCTCAAGCACGACAACGACATCATCATCATGAAGATGCTCCACAAGCGCAAGTGCACAAGTCCCAACAAGACCTACCTCACGCCAAGTTGACGCTTCATGAGCACAAAAGAAGACCGCGAGATGACCACCACCAAGACGGCGCTATGGCTACACCAACCGCTTCGGCATCTTCGCCAAGTGCTATCAAGGCATCTTCGCCTTTGGACGTACGACATCTTCGCCTACTTCCCACGAGTACGCCTACTACGACTTCATCAAGTCCAAGGCGACCACCTCTGACGAGAGGCGACACTTCCATCTTCTAAGCGCCTTAAGGAAGATGGCCGAGCATGGGACATCCCCTTCGGTCATGGAGACGAGCTATGATGTGCCACATCATATGGGCCTCCAACCACAAGACGGTGACAAGAAGGTTGAGCATGAGACTATCCCTTCGACCAAGGCGGCGATAGGAGTTGAGCATGGAGACATTTGCACCAACATCTTCCCGACACCCACATATCATGAGATGACCCAATTGTCATGTAAGGAGAGCCACCAACCCATGAGTGAGATGAGTGACTCCACCCTATATGACATTGAGTGCATTTCCTATGAGAGGATGAGTGTGACCACCACTAGTCCCACACTTGAGAGCATGCCACACATCCTATGTGAGGTTGAGTGCCATTTGAGTGACTCCACCAACCATATGAGTGAGAGCATCCAAGAGGGAGTGAGTAAGCCACAACACTTAGTGAATGAGGTAGTTGACACGACATGTGAGGCCACTATGATTTCTAACGACTTAACCTCTACTCCTAGTGTGTTTTCTTCTTTGGTGCTAGGTCTCCTACATGACGACATGCCTATCCTCGACGAGTCCATCCCTCCAAAGGGAAAACCGATGGCCATGGTGGACAATGATGCACCCCCACATGGTTCCATCAAGATGAAGATGACAACGAGACGATCTTCAACTCTTCACCTACAACACATGAGCGACGCTCCAACGGTAACATAGGTGATGGTGCTTCTCTTGTCCCACCAGCGGACTATCTTACCAATGATTGCTTGCATGATGTTGACACACCTATTACCATGCTTCATGCTAGTGCGACTTCCTCATGTCATGACTTACCAATTTATGATGAATATGATGATGAGCATGTTGAGTTGCCTAGTTGTGATGCTATGCTCCATAGGATATCATGTGAAAATTCTATTGGTCACATCATGTTTGACAATCCATTGAACTTGTCATATGCTATGAGTGAGATCTCCCATATTGCATCATTACAATCTCAACGCATGTCCCATTAAAATCAATCCCATTTGCACTTATGGCATAGATGACAAGATGATGGTCACTGGCTTTTGCTTCTCTTATGATGATATTGCCACGCTTCCTTTACATGATTTGCGCAATTCATCTACTATGTCATGCCATGATCACATTGTTCCAAATATGCATTGTTTTCAATGTTGTCAATATTCTCCACGTGATGTTTCTACTCTTGCTCATGAGGAGACCCCCATAGTTTCCTCATACATATTACGAGATCTTGATGCATTTCATACTTTGCATGATTCCCATAATTGTGTGCACCATATGCATTCCATGAATAACAATGCTCTAGATATTTCTCATGAAGCATTACATCCTTTGAGTCTCCATTATGACAAGCATCATAACAAACCTCTCATGATGGATGACATGTTTCTATATCACGCATCTCATTTATTTGAGCATTGGATATTTTGTGCTAACCGACACATGCCCGTGCGCATCATGATGGATGATGTGTACATATACCATGCACACACAATTTTATCTTTGTCTTTGTTTTGTGTAGGTACTCATGTATACTCGTCAACTTCTCAATCCCAAGAGTTGACGAAACGAGCTCTTGAGAGCAATGATGCTTTGGGATCCCGTGGACTATCCTTACCACCGTTCCCTTTGCGCAAGGACTACGCGCATCTCTTTTACTTGGCTCTCACACGACTATGGGCTATTTACCACTTGTCACCTTATGCCCATACTATCGTGTTCACTTTGCATGTTATGCCTCTTTACATGATTTTGCCATGCAATTGTGACCCTTACTTGCATCTACCCATGATTCACCATTATGCTACTCCTATGTGTATTTGCATGCTTGGTGGAGATCCTAGTAGCTATTGTCATGATTTCTTTGTGCCCCATGCTATTGATGCTTGTTGTGTTGGGAGAGCCATGATGACCCATTGCTATTTACACATGGCTCCTCACCAATACATTCATGCTATTGTCCTCATATCTTGCTTTCATGTTTGTGCTATGTCATGTGATTTACTCATGCCCACTATTTGCACACATGACATGCTTGCCATGATTCCTTCTAGTACGTTGCATCTTCGCACTACTAGCTCGCTTGACTTGATAGCTATGATTGCTTGCTATGTTGCATCACCCATGTTCCACTATCACTTGCTTTCTTGGGTTGATGACATACATGTTCATGCCTCTCACATGATATAACTTGTTTATTGTCGCTTGCCTCAATAGTTGCCTCTATGCTTCATGATCTTGGAGACTTGGACACTTCACTTGTGATGCATGCTTGTTTACTCGAGCCTATTGTATTTGGTTGTTCTCGCATCATATGCCTCCATACTATGAAATGCTCCCTTGTTCTTTCTGATGATGAGCATGATGCATACACTTGTTGGGTATCTTACCACACGAAGGCTAGGTTTTGCATTTACGCTAACCTCATTTGTTTTTCCGAAAGTGTTTGTCATGTTCGTTCATTTTGGAAGGATTCACAAGGCGATACCGTCATGAGACATATTGGTTGTGTGAAGGCATACAAGATGCTAACTCCATCATCCTTGAGAAACTCCTAAAGGTGACCTCCTTCCCTTTGAGCCATCCTCAAATACGCATATTGGATGGGTCACTATTTCATTGTTGTTTCCTTCTTGTTGTCTACATGATACATCTCGTGAGCGGAGGAGCGACATTGGAGATTGGCTCTATGGACCTTCACATTGAGGAGCGCTCGCACTTATTGGATGCACCTTCGAAACTCCACTCATGTTTCGACATCGAGCTTTGGTACACCAACACCTCCATATTTGTTGATTGTGCTCATACATGTCATGCTCGATGGACTTACCACATTCACCACAAGTTTGCACCCTATGCATGGATTGACACACATTATGATTGTCTTGTTGCACCTATTCCCATGACACCCATGATATATGAGCTTGTGCATTTTCTTAGCAAATTTGTTGTGATCTTTCTTGATGGCATATTCATACATCGTGATCATATTGCCTATCATCAATTGCATGATAACATAATCATATTGAGCATCCATTGCCATATTCATGCTATTGATAAACCGTCTCACTATGACATCATTTTGCACCGTGGTTGCATTGCTCATTTCCATAACACATTTGTGTGCACAATGATTGCATTTCCTCCATGAATGCTTTGCATCTCATTCTAGATCATCTTGATAAGCTTCATGCGCTTTATCGCGACCAATCTTGCCGCCGCGGACTCATTCTTACATGATGGACACTTTGTGTGCGCTAACCATTGTATTTCCGAGTGTTGCTTGTGTTTGCTCTTTTTGCATGTCTCTAACTCCGGCGGCACCTTGGACTACTTGGATTGCGCCATGTCTTCAACTTCGTCCAACTACAAGTCTGTCCACGACAACTGTTTCCATGGTGATGAGGATCACGATCCGAGGTCGGATCTTTCCCAAGGGGTTGGGGGAGATGATGCGGAGCATCCCACGTTCATCCCCATGTACACTCCGACTACTCTCCAAGCCCCAAGAGGACATATGACGAGACCTCGAATATACACCATTGGACACAAGGTGAACTCGCTCCTCTCCGAACCTTCACTTTCTACATGTGAGACATGGCTACTACCTCATGCATGGATCTTGCATATACTCAGGTACAACCGAGACGACCATGAAGAATCCAAGGACCAAGGCCAAGCATGGAAGAGAAGGAGGAAGAGAACCTGGCCGCTCCAGAACGAGCGGTACTACCGCTGAAGCCACCCCAGCGGAACAACCGGCCAGCTACCGGCCAACAACCGGCCCCCATTCTGTGATCGAGCGGAGCAAGGCCGGTGCTGCACCGGTTTTACCGGTTTCGGCCAAAAGACCGGAACAACCGCCCCGATGACCGGAACAACCGCTGCCCCTTCGGCGTACACCTCCAGATCCAGCGCCCGGGCTTCGAGCGGAACTACCGCCCCGCCTGACCGGTACTACCGCCCCGCACGAGCTCCCAGCGGAACTACCGGCCACCTGACCGGTACAACCGGCCTGTCTGCGCACAGTGTTCGGGCCTGAGGCCCATGTACCCCTTCACTTCGCCCCCGTTTGCACTAAGACTATAAATAGACCTCCTCCACCTCCTAGTTAGGGTTAGCGTTGATTTAGCTCATTGTTAGATGAAACTTTCTCATCCATATCGGATCTACTCCACGAGAGATCGCGGACCCTCTTCAAGAAGATCCACCTTGGATTCAAGACCTCCTTTGGGAGAAGACCATCATCAAGACCTCCTCACGGAGAAGAACGGCTACCGCTTGTATCGTCCTTTGTTGACTTTGGATCATGTATCTCCTTTGTGTCCATCGATCTAGCACATGTGTGATTGATCTTGTTGGTTTGAGCGATTCTCTTGTGTTTTTCCCGTGATTTCCCTCGTGCTCCTCGTGAGGATGCTCTCCAAACGTGAAAGATCGTCCACATAGGGTTCCCCCCTACATCAAAGGAGTACGTCGGTGGAGCAACAGGGGGCCCACGAGGCAGGGGCGCGCCCTAGGGGGGGCGCGCCCCCCACCCTCGTGACCGTCTCTGTTACTTCTTGGAGTAGGGTCCAAGTCTCCTGGATCACGTTCGGTGAGAAAATCACGTTCCCGAAGGTTTCATTCTGTTTGGACTCCGTTTGATATTCCGTTTCTTCGAAACATCTGAAATAGGCAAAAACAACAATTACAGGCTGGGCCTCCGGTCAATAGGTTAGTCCCAAAAATAATATAAAAGTGGAAAATAAAGCCCAATATAGTCCAAAACAGTAGATAAAGTAGCATGGAGCAATAAAATTATAGATACATTGGAGACGTATCAGGCATCCCCAAGGTTAATTCCTGCTCGTCCTCGAGTAGGTAAATGATAAAAAGAGAATTTTTGATGCGGAGTGATACTTTGGCATAATTTCAATGTAAATCTTCTTAATTGTGGTATGAATATTCAGATCCGAAAGATTCAAGACAAAAGTTCATATTGACATAAAAATAATAATACTTCAAGCATACTAACTAAGCAATTATGTCTTCTCAAAATAACATGGCCAAAGAGAGTTATCCCTACAAACTCATATAGTCTGGCTATGCTCTATCTTCCCCACACAAAATATTTAAATCATGCACAACCCCGATGACAAGCCAAGCAATTGTTTCATACTTTAACATTTTCAAAACTTTTTCAATCTTCACGCAATACATGAGCGTGAGCCATGGATATAGCACTATATGTGGAATAGAATGGTGGTTGTGGAGAAGACAAAAAGGAGAAGATAGTCTCACATCAACTAGGCGTATCAGCGGGCTATGGAGATGCCCATCAATAGATATAGATGTGATTGAGAAGGGATTGCCATGCAACTGATGCACTAGAGCTATAAATAAATGAAAGCTCAACAAAAGAAACTAAGTGGGTGTGCATCCAACTCGCTTGCTCCACGAAGACCTAGGGCATTTGAGGAAGCCCATCATTGGAATATACAAGCCAAGTTCTATAATGAAAAATTCCCACTAGTATAAGAAAGTGACAAAATGAGGGACTCTCTATCATGAAGATCTTGGTGCTACTTGAAGCAAAAGTGTGGTAAAAGGATAGTAGCATTGTCCCTTCTCTCTTTTTCTCTCATTTTTTGGGCCTTTTCTCTCTTTTTTTATGGCCTCTTTTCTTTTTTTTCATTTTTCTCCTTTTTTTTTATTTTTCGTCCGGAGTCTCATCCGACTTGTGGGGGAATCATGGTCTCCATCATCCTTTCCTCACTTGGGACAATGCTCTAAAGAATGATGATCATCACACTTTTATTTTTCTTACAACTCAGCAATTACAACTCGATTCTTAGAACAAAGTATGACTCTATATGAATGCCTCCGTGTACCGGATACATGATGAAACAAGAGTGACATGTATGAAAGAATTATGAGCGGTGACTTTGCCACAAATACGATGTCAACTACATGATCATGCTAGCAATATGACAATGATGGAGCGTGTCATAATAAAGCGAACGGTGGAAAGTTGCATGGCAACATATCTCGAATGGCTATGGAAATGCCATGATAGGTAGGTATGGTGGCTGTTTTGAGGAAGATATATGGTGGGTGTATGATACCGTGAAAAGTGCGCGGTATTAGAGAGGCTAGCAATGGTGGAAGGATGGGAAAAAGTGCGTATAATCCATGGACTCAACATTAGTCATAAAGAACTCATACACTTATTGCAAAAATCTAGAAGTTATCAAAGCAAAGTATTATGCGCATGCTCCTAGGGGGGTAGATTGGTAGGAAAAGACCATCGCTCGTCCCCGACCGCCACTCATAAGGAAGACAATCAATAAATAAATCATGCTCCGAGTTCATCACATAACGGTTCACCATACGTGCATGCTACGGGAATCACAAACTTCAACACAAGTATTCTTTAAATTCACAACTACTCAACTAGCATGACTCTAATATCACCATCTTCATATCTCAAAACAATTATCAAGCATCAAACTTTTCTTAGTATTCAACGCACTCAAAAGAAAGTTTCACATATCTTGAATACCAAGTATATTAATATTAAGCAAATTACCATGCTATTAACGACTCTCAAAATAATCTAAGTGAGGCATGAGAGATCAATAGTTTCTTTAAAACAAATCCACCACTGTGCTCTAAAAGATCTAAGTGAGGCAGTAAAGCAAAAATTATCACGCTCAAAAGATATAAGTGAAGCACTATGAGCAAAACTATCAAGCTCAAAAGATATAAGTGAAGCACATAGAGTATTCTATCAAATTCCAATTCATGTATGGCTCTCTCAAAAGGTGTGTACAACAAGGATGATTGTGGTAAACTAACAAACAAAGACGCAAATAATACAAGACGCTCCAAACAAAACACATATCAAGTGGTGAATAAAAATATAGCTCCAAGTAAATTACCGATGGAAGTAGACGAAGAGGGATGCCTTCCTGGCATCCCCAAGCTTTGACTTTTGGTGTCCTTGGATTATCTTGGGGTGCCATGGGCATCCCCAAGCTTAGGCTCTTGCCACTCCTTGTTCCATAATCCATCAAAAGAATTTACCCAAAACTTGAAAACTTCACAACACAAAACTCAATAGAAATCTCGTGAGCTCCGTTAGAGAAAGAAAACAAAAGACTACTTTAAGGTACTGTAATGAAATCATTCTTTATCTATATTGGTGTTAAACCTACTATATTCTAACTTCTCTATGGATTATAAACTATTTTACTAGCCATAGATTCATCAAAATAAGCAAACAACACAGGATAAACAGAATCTGTCAAAAACAGAACAGTCTGTAGTAATCTACAACTAACGCAATTTTCTGGAACTCAAAAACTTCTACAAAAATAGTACGACCTAGACAATTTGTTTAATGGTCAGCAGCAATTGGAATCAGTATTTTATCACGTTCTGGTGATTTTTAACAATTGTTTTCGTGAACAGGAAGATTCTGGAAATTACAGCAAGATCAAATAACTATCATCCAAGAAGATCCTATAGGTCTACCTTGGCACAAACACTAATTAAAACATAAAACCACATCTAAACAGAGGCTAGATGGAAGATTTATTCAACGACAGAAAGGAAATATATTGGGTTGTCTCCCAACAAGCGCTTTTCTTTAAAGCCTTTTTAGCTAGGCATTTGAGATTTCAATGATGCTCACATAAAAGACAAGAATTGAAGCACAAAGAGAGCATCATAAAACATGTGACAACCACATCTAAGTCTAACATACTTCCTATGCATAGGCATCTTATAGGCAAACAAATCAAGGCAAGCAAAAACTAGCATATGCAAGGAAGCGGAAAGAGACAATAGCAATCTCAACATAAGGAGAGGTAATTTAGTAGCATGAAAGTTTCTACAACCATATTTTCCTCTCTCATAATAATTACATGTAGGATCATAGGCAAATTCAACAAAATCGCTATCACAAAGTATATTCTCAACACGATCCACATGCATGCAAAGTTGACACTCTTCCAAAATAGTGGGATTATCATTAACTAAAGTCATGATCTCTCCAAACCCACTTTTATCAAAAACTTCATAAGATTGAACATTCTCCAAATATGTGGGATCTAAAGTTGACACTCTTCCGAACCCACTTTCAATATTATTGCAAACAATATTATCAATCTCATATTCATCATGGGGCTTAAATAAATTTTCAAGATCATAAGAAGAATCACCCCAATGATGATCATTGCAACAAGTAGTAAACATAGCAAAACTAGCATCCCCAAGCTTAGGGTTTTGCATCTTATTAGCACAATTGACATCAAAAGAATTTATAATAAAATCATTGCAATCATGCTTTTTATTCAAAGATCTATCGTGAGTCACTTCACGGATTTCAGGCAAAACCTTATAAAGATAATCTAGTGCATCCAAATCACTAGGAATTGGTTCAACATAATTGGATCTCTTAAACAGATTGGCAAGCGGACGAGGATCCATAGATATTGGCTTCTCTGTTTAGGAATAAATACTCAACTATTTCAACCAAGAGAGAAAACTAGCCAAGAAAGACATCAAGGAGAATGGAAAAAGGACGAATAAAACGGCAAGGGTGAAGTGGAGGAGAGGAAAACGAGAGGCAAATGGCAAATAATGTAATGCGGGAGATAGGGATTGTGATGGGTACTTGGTATGTAGACTTTAACGGTGCGAAGTGGCTGGTTGTTAGGAGTCCAAGTCTTGACTTGCTCTTACGTAAGCCTCCCGACAGCGGCGCCTTTAAATTCTTCTTGCTACCTCTTGAGCACCGCGTTGGATTTCCCGAAGAGGAGAGGATGATGCAGCAAAGTAAGCGTAAGTATTTCCCTCGATTTTGAGAACCAAGGTATCAATCTAGTAGGAGGCTACGCACAAGTCCCTCGTACTGCACAAAACAATAGCTCCTCGCAACCAACGCGATTAGGGGTTGTCAATCCCTTCACGGTCACTTATGAGAGTGAGATCTGATAGAGATGATAAATAATATTTTTGGTATTTTGATATAGAGATGCAAAGTGAAAAGTAAAAGGCAAAGTAAAAACAAAGCAAGTATTAAAGTGATGGAGATTGATATGATGAGAATAGACCCGGGGGCCATAGGTTTCACTAGTGGCTTCTCTCAAGAGCATAAGTATTCTACGGTGGGTGAACAAATTACTGTTGAGCAATTGATGTAATTGAGAATAGTTATGAGAATATCTAGGTATGATCATGTATATAGGCATCACGTCCGAGACAAGTAGACCGACTCCACTTTGCATCTACTACTATTACTCCACTCATCGACCGCTATCCAAAGCATGCATCTAGAGTATTAAGTTAAAAACAGTAGTAACGCCTTAAGCAAGATGACATGATGTAGAGGATAAATTCATGCAATATGATATAAACCCCATCTTGTTATCCTCGATGGCAACAATACAATACGTGCCTTCTTGCCCCTTACATCCTTTGAGGAAAGGACACGCAAGATTGAACCCAAAGCTAAGCACTTCTCCCATTGCAAGAACTACCAATCTAGTTGGCCAAACCAAGCGGATAATTGAAGAGACTTGCAAAGATAACCAATCATACATAAAAGAATTCAGAGAAGATTCAAATGATGTTCATAGATAATTTTGATCATAAACCCACAATTCATCGGTCTCAACAAACACACCGCAAAAAGAAGATTACATCGAATAGATCTCCACGAGAGAGGGGAGAACATTGTATTAAGATCCAAAAGAGAGAAGAAGCCATCTAGCTACTAGCTATGGACCCGAAGGTTTGAAGTAAACTACTCACACTTCATCGGAGGGGCTATGGTGATGATGTAGAAGCCCTCCATGGTGGATGCCCCCTCGTGAATCTCCTAACAGGCCCCAAGATGGGATCTCGTGAATACTGGAAGTTGCGGTGGTGGAATTAGGTTTTGGCTCTGTTACGATCGTTTGGGGGTATGTAGGTATATATAGGAGGAAGGAAGAATGCGTCGGTGGAGCAACAGGGGGCCCACGAGGTAGGGGGGCGCGCCCAGGGGGGCACCCCCCCACCCTCGTGACCGCCTCGGTTACTTCTTGGAGTAGGGTCCAAGTCTCCTGGATCACGTTTGGTGAGAAAATCACGTTCCCGAAGGTTTTATTCCGTTTGGACTCTGTTTGATATTCTGTTTCTTCGAAACACTGAAACAGGCAAAAGACAGCAATTCTGGGCTGGGCCTCCGGTTAATAGGTTAGTCCCAAAAATAATATAAAAGTGGAAAATAAAGCCCAATATATTCCAAAACAGTAGATAAAGTAGCATGGAGCAATCAGAAATTATAGATACGTTGGAGACGTATCAATACGCTCGTGTGTGAAAGGTGTAACTATCACACACGCTCTGCCTTGGTTAACTCTTTTCTTTCCTTAACTACGTCACACACGATTTGATGTAGAAAACTGTGTGACATTGGGGTATCCATCACAAGCGCTTTTACTGCCAGGATCGTTTGCAAAGTTCCATGACCGTCTGTTCTCTTTTTATTTTTGCTTGTAATTTATTAGTCTAATTGGAAATTTTGAAATATGAAACGTGCAATTCAAATTCTCAGCACAATGGTTCAACAATGAATCCATAAATAAAATTGCCAGTACAATATGTTCGATAATTACGAGGATTAGGAAGCAATTAACTATGATGAACCACAGTATTTAAAGGCGGTAAAGGTGAAGAGACAAGTGTAAATCATTTTGACTACCGACGGTGTTGAAGAAGCGAAATGCCCATAATGTGCCTTCCTGCATCCCATAGGCACGAACCACTTTTGTCCAACCCCTTGTGACGATCCCCCGCCCATCCTTCACCGCCTTCAGGAAGACTTCTAGAGCATTATCATGGTAGCATGAATTATATACTTTAACCTTAGTTGCCTCCACTCTGGTCATGTAGTTTGCAAGGTAATCATCAATAAATAGCTTGAAAACCACCGAAAAGAGAAAAACTTCGAATCTTGAGGTCTAATAGAGTAACTTGTTGTGGGGCGGGGAAAAGGCAACACATTACTTACCATCCTAGAGTTCACTATTGTCTTCGACAAGTGTAAATAAAGAGCTTAATTCCAATCACCCGTTTCTTTCGCCTAACAATCTTTCTTAGTTTCCTCACTTGATGCTTGTTCATGAATATCTCGTTTCCCCACACGCAAAAGGGACCGAAGCGTGGATCAATATCGCTCATATATGTACCTACAAGCAACCAGTAAATGTTAGAAGCTAAACTGAGATTGCACAAATGATGTAAAATACAACTACCTATGTTCCTAAGTACAAGTATTTTTTTGAGATTTCAATATGAACTACATACGGATGTATATAGAATTATAGATATAGTTTAGATTAGAATCTAGATTCACTCATTTTGCTCCTTATGTAGTCTATATTGGAATCTCTAAAAATACTTATATTTAGGAATAGATGGTGTATAGGACATGGGATGCAGCTAACCTCGACAGCAAACAACAGCATCACCCATTGTTGCCCTGTGTAAGTACTTGGAAAGCCAATGTTAACTACAACAGGGTTACATCCACCAAAAATAGCAAATGATAATAAAACGGCAACATGTGTAGTGATATCTTTATTTTGAAAGAGTAGCACGGTAGCAAAGGGACGGATTAAAAAATGGATACAACTGTTAATTGCAACAGGCTTAACAACATCCTAATTCATGTTTTGTAAGTTTGTAGCCATTGAAATACAACTCTTTAAAAATGGATACAACTGTTAATTTCAACAGGCTTAATTGCCATTGAAACCGTCTTGATAAAATTGCAATTGCGTAGTTAAACATCACAGGCAGTCTTTGCCGGAAGCGGAATAATGGCCCGATTGTCTATAAAAAGGTAGGGAAAATAAGCTAAAAGCATTAATAGGACATGTTTACTACAACATGCTTAATACATCGACCGTACAAAACATAGCCATTAATTGCAACCGGCATTGGTAAGATTGAACTGGTGGGTACATACTTGGTAAGTCCCGAGAGGTAGTTCTTTGGGGCACTTCATCTTGGCGAGCCGCCCAAAGTCGGGCCGGCGGAGGCGAGCTATTCCTCCGGGTCGAAGCGTGGATCAGTGCCAGCGACATGTGTACCTCTGAGGCAACCGATAAATGGTAGAAGTTAAGCTGCAATTACACAAATGATGTGAAATCTTGTAAGACATGAGATGCAAATGCTAACCTCGACGGCAAGCAAGCAGATCGACCGTTATGGCCTATTGAAGTACATGGACAAGCATGTTAAGTACAACAGGGTTAGCGTCCACGAAAAAATAGCAAATGGGCAACATCTCTAGTATATCTTCATTGCGAAGAGTAGCACGATAGCAAATGATAGATTAAAAAATGGATACAACTGTTAATTGCAACAGGCTTAACAACATCCTAAGTCATGTTTGGTAAGTTTGTAGCCATTGAAATACAACTGTTTAAAAATGGATTCAACTGTTAATTGCAACAGGCATAATAGGCATTGAAACCAGTGCGATAAAAATGCAATTGGCATAGTTAAACATCACAAGGCAAGTGCTGCTAGAGCAGAGAATGGCCCAGATGTCTAAAAAAGGGAGGGAAAGTAGCAAAAACGTGTTAGGCATGTGTCCTAGAACAGGCTTCATACATCGACCGTCCAGAACATAGGCCTTAAGTGCAACTGGTGTTGGTAACATTGACCGAGTGAGTACATAATTGGTAAGTCCCGAGAGGTACTTGTTGGGGCACTTCATCTTGGCGGAGCTCGCCCAAAGTCGTGATGGCGGAGGCGAAGCTATTCCTCCGGGTCCAAGCGTGGATCGATGCCAGCGACATGTGTACCTACAGCAACCTTGATAAATGGTAGAAGTTAAAGCGCAATTGCACAAATTATGTGTAATCTTTGTAAGACATGGGATGCAGCTCACCTCGATGGCAAAAAAAAGTATCGGCCGTTATGACCCTGCGTAAGTACATGGACAGGCATGTTAAGTACAACAGGGTTAGCATCCACTAAAAATAGCAAATGGGCGGCATCTCTAGTGATATCCTGAGTCATGTATTGTAAGTTTTTTGCTGGTATTGGTGAAATTGAGCTGGACACGATAATATTTGAACATCACACGATTGTGCGATCTTGAAATAAACAAGGCATGAACATGCTTAATACATCAATCATACAAATCATAGTCGTTGCAAGTGGTATTGGTAAGATTTAGCTGGTCAGATCTTACCTGTTAAGTCCTGGAGGGTAGTCGCTGGGGGACTTCATCTGGGCCAGAGCCTGCACCATGTCGGCGACGGCGGCGGAGGCGAGGTGTTCCTCCGGGTCAACACGCACGGCGGCCATCATGCCATGGACCGACATCAGCTCCTGGCGGGGGATTTGGAGGCATGAGGATGTTTCGCAGCGCCATTTAAGCAATCGGGCCGGGACGTGATAGAGATCGGTGGGTTATCCTGACCGATCCGAGCAGAATGTAGATGTGGTTGAAGCTATGGTTGCGGCGGCAGCGATTTGAGATCTTGCGGTAGGGGAGGCGCGAGGGAGGGCGGGGGGGATACTGAGGGGAAGGGGATGTGGTTGGAGGAATAAATTCTGAAATCGCGCGCATAATGAAAATTTCGGTGCAAAACTTGAAACTTGGGCGGGGGAAACACACAACACAGACGAAGCACGTAAAATACTCGTGTGCGAGAAAAAAGAAAGTTAGCGAGATCCTGTCTCCAAAAATGTACACATGTACTTGATTATGCGTTAATACTACAAACTTAAAGTACTACTGGTAATTTTCTCTAATACTACAAACTTAAACTACTTCTCACATGCTGCCATCGGGGCATGCTGGCTAGACGCCGGCGTTCTCCTTCCCGGCCTTGTAGGCGGCAGCTCACCGTGCTTCGATCTCCGCCAAGCTCTCCTCACCACGGCGTGCGGCCTCTTTTTTCTTGCGGCGGTGGGACTCTCTTTTCTTGACTACTTTCTACCTTTTCCGCTCCTTCTGTGCGGCTTTGGCCGCCTCTAGATCCACCACCCATTCGGCCATGGCAGCCTCAAAGTCCGCTCATGTAACTGTCTGGCCATCGGCAGCGATGAACTCGGCGTGGCGAGATGCCATCGCTTCCTTACCATGTGTGCGTCATGGCGGCGAGGAACGCGGCGGCGGGATGCCATCACTTCCTTACCGATTCTTCGCGTGGCGGTGCCATGGGACGATGCCCGAGAGAGCTGCAGGACGGAGGAGCGGGCAGCCGTCTGATCGGTGGTATTCAAGAGCTCAACGACGAACGACAACAGAAATTTGGCTTCCCTTACAATTTTGCTCGTTCATCTCTGTCGCTTCCGGAAACAGTGTGCCCTGAGCCTATTATGTGGTGCATTATGATTAGACGGAACCCCAGCAACGTGGATCGCGCGTGTGCACCATAGGATGCGCCGCGATCGAATAGCAATCCACGTCCCTCACATCACACCTGTGCACTTGTAGCTGGATTGGATTTATATGCGCTAAATGCCTAGAAGATGCACGAAATCCCCTAAATATGGTAAATGAGCTCGAAAAAATGCCAAATTTGAACACGGTGATTTGCAGGGTGTATGTTCATCGTAGAAAAAAAAACTCCAAGGCAAAGAGCGAAGAAAATTTGGATTCCCCTTCAATCTTGGGGATTTCCCTCTCGAAAGCATGGAACTTCCTCGGTGATGGTTCGATTTATGAAGGGCGTGCATGATGAAATAAGCCAAACCTTCTCAAAATTTTACCAGGGCATGGTGAGGTCATACCATGGCACCATGTCAGGCGTCATGTTTTTAAGCATTTATTTCATTTTTTCTATAGTTGAAAACCCAACAAAACAAACATTTGTGGTTGACTATTGCCACACATTTCATCGAAATATCATCCATTCCTTGTAAAAGGCATGAGAATTTACTACCTGGCACGAGGATGGGATTCTAGGCCGTTCTGGTGGACCCTTTCATGCATCGATTGGTTGAACTTGAATTATGTGCATTAATGCCTAGGAAATGCACATAATCCCTAAATATGGCAAATGAACCGGAAAAGTGCCAAATTTGAACACGGTGATTTGCAGGTTGTATGTTCACCATAGAAAAAAAACTCGTGGACAAAGGACAAAGGAAATTTGGACCCCCTTCAATCTTGGTGATTTCCCCCTCGAAACCATGAAGCTTCCTTGGTGATGGTTCGATTTATGAAGGGCGCGCATCACAACATAAGGAAAACATTCTCCAATTTTTACCAGGGCATGGTGAGGCCATACGATGGCACCACGCTGTGCATCATGTTTTCCAACCATGTGTTTCATTTTTGTATAGTTGTTAACCGAGTAAGCAATAGCGTTTATGGTTGACTATTGCCACACATTTCCTTGAAATATCTGCCCATTCCTTGTAAAAGGCATGAGAATGTACTAAATAACATGAGCATGGTTTTTCAGACCGTTCTTGTGCACCTTTTCATGCACCGATTGTTTGAATTTGAATTATGTCCATTAATGCCTAGAAAATGCACATAATCCCCTAAATATGGTAAACGAGCCCGGAAAAAATGTCAAATTTGAACACGTTGCACTTGAGGCGGTATGTTGATCATTGGAAAAAAACCGAATGACAAACTAGGACGGAAATTTGGATTCCCCATCAATCTTGGGGATTTCCCTCTCGAAAGCATGGAACTTCCTCGGTGATGGTTCAATTTATGAAGGGCGTGCATGACGACATAAGCCAAACCTTCTCAAATTTTTACCAGGGCATGGTGAGGTTATACCATGGCACCATGCCAGGCGTCATGTTTTTTAAGCATTTATTTCATTTTTTTCTATAGTTGAAAACCCAACAAACAAACATTTGTGGTTGACTATTGCCACACATTTCATCGAAACATCATCCATTATTCCTTGTAAAAGGCATGCGAATTTACTAAAGGGCACAAGCATGGTTTTCCAGGCCGTTCTTCTGGACCCTTTCATGCACCGATTGTTTGAACTTGAATTATGCGCATTAATGCCTAGGAAATGCACATAATCCCCTAAATATGGCAAATGAACCCGAAAAAGTGCCAAATTTGAACACGTTGCAGGTTGTATGTTCATCATAGAAAAAAACTCGTGGACAAAGGACAAAGGAAATTTGGATCCCCCTTCAATCTTGGTGATTTCCCCCTCGAAACCATGAAACTTCCTCGGTGATGGTTCATTTTATGAAAGGCGTGCATGACCACACCAGGCGTCATGTTTTCCAAGCATGTATTTCATTTTGTATAGTTGTTAACCCAAGATGGCAGCGTTTATGGTTGACTATTGCCACACATTTCCTTGAAATATCTGCCCGTTCCTTGTAAAAGGCATGAGAATGTACTAAATAGCACGAGCATGGTTTTCCGGACCATTCTCGTGCACCTTTTCATGCACCGATTCTTCGAATTTGAATTATGTGCATAATTAATGCCTAGAAAATGCACATAATCCCCTAAATATGGTAAATGAGTTCGGAAACATGTCAAATTTGAACACGTTTTATTTGAGGCGGTATGTTGATCGTTGGAAAAAAACTAATGACAAACTAGGATGGAAATTTGGATTCCCCTTCAATCTTGGTGATTTCCCTCTCGAAAGCATTGAACTTCCTCAGTGATTGTTCGATTTATGAAGGGCGTGCATGACGACATAAGTCAAACCTTCTCAGCTTTTAACGAGGGCATGGTGAGGCCATACCATGGCACCATGCCAGCCGTCATGTTTTTCAAGCACATATTTCATTGTTCTATAGTTGATAACCGAGTAAATGACGCATTTGTGGTTGACTATTGCCACACATTCCATTGAAATCTCTGCCCATTCCTTGTAAGAGGCTTGAGAAATTACTAAATACCACGAGTATGGTTTTTCCAGACCGTTCTTGTGCACCCTTTCATGCACCGATTGTTTGAATCTAAATTACGTGCATTAATGCCTACAAAATGCACATAATCCCCTAAATATTGCAAATGAACCCGGAAAAGTGTGAAATTTGAACACGGTGATTAGCAGGGTTTATGTTCATCGTAGAAAAAAACTCATGGATGGAGGACAAAGGAAATTTGGATTCCCAACCAATCTCGATGATTTACCATCGCACAAGATTCATGTCCGTCGCCTCTGCGAATCGTGTGTGTTCACTCACACATGCAAAAGAAAAAGAAAACCCTCGCCCACTTCATCCCCACTCACTCGCCGCGGACTCCTCCGCAACTCTACACCCTAAGCTCGACGGCTGTTGGTGGCTGGCGTAGGTCGCACTCCAAACGACACAGATTTCGCCCCTACCGCTTTCCGCTGCCTATGTGCACCGACATTCTAGACTCTGGTCGACTGGGGTTTTCTGTAGGATTGGGCCGGGGATTTTTCTCATGGAGAAGGTAATCAACTTAAGTAGCTAAATATTCGCTCATCTCTTATCGCAGGCCGTCCGTTGCTGTTAATCAACCGGCGGAAATCGCCGTGGAATCATTTTTGTTCTAGCTGATTCGTGGGTGTTCATTCATGTGTCCACGGTCTTAGCACAAATTGGGCAAGTCGTGGTCGTGGCTACCGTAAACGAAGTTCTATCTCACTATTCCGGATGACTTCAGGGAGCGCTCGGTGTGTTCAATATCAACCTACCACGGTCGGCATGGCCTAAATTTGTGAACATATACCATCTGTTGCTACATTATCTATATATTTGCATCAAATATTTGTTACATTATCTATTTTTAATTCTATATTTTTGTACTTTAGTTTCATCTATATATATATATATATATATATATATATATATATATATATATATATATATATATATATATATATATATATGGATCTGTTCTATCGATTACTCCCATATTTGCATCTTGCTATGTTATTTCAATATATCTAATTTACGATCTTAATTTTCATTTCAAGCAAGACATCCCTTGCTTTGCATGAACATGCGTAGAAGGAAATCTTGCGCTTTACTTTGCTGATGACTCCCAGGATGTCATATTGACAACACAACATGGATTTACAATGACGGTTAGTGTAAAATTTGATAAAGATGGTCACTCCTATTTTAATGCGGACCTTTGGAGAAAAATGTCTAAGTGTTATGAACAGAAAGCTGGCAATAAAATTCTAGTGCGTGCACCACAGCCTGGTCTAATTAACATTGATGTTTACTTCCCCAACGTCATCAGGCGATCAAAGTCTGATCGAGTTTAGTGTCCTTTCAACTTTCTCCTTGCTGTCATATTACTATTTAAGTAACCAATTGATCACTATTTAAGCAACCAATTGTGATATCATATTCTGGCTCTGTTCTAGGCAAGAACAAATTCTATTTACCAATTTATACACTATATATTCTTACGCCATGTTCTCGAATAAATAATACCTTTCCACCTTTTAAGCGAGAATATATGTTGGATGCATAGTAAACGATCCGTATGTTACTAAGTGTACCAAATTTGACCGGAAGGACTTGAAGCATGTCATAAACTTTGTTGATAATCTCGAGAGATAGCACAGTATGAACGCTGGATTTTGGATGAGATTAATTAGACCTATGGTGCACATTGAACAAGACCAATTGTGTGCACAAAACGCTGGTAAAAAGTCTTATTTTAATGTTGATGCTCATAAACTATATATATCTTCAACGATATGTTACTATTGTTTTTTATTCTACATGTCCACAGAAATTGCCCCCTGTAGCAGTTCCTGGATCGATTTCCCGGCGTGGTCGAATTACACTTGTGCCTGCTAATAACGCCAAAGTGATTGCAAGATACTGCATTTCCCGCAGAAATGGAACCATTCAAATTAACAAGTTCCCACTTCTCGTGGCAATGCATCCAAATTGGAAAATTGGAGACACTGTTCTACTCATGATCTACCAAGGCACAGGAGGGCTCTTCCTTTTCATTGACGAGATGCCGAGTCGCCGTGATCAAGCTGCTTCCAGTGGATAGTTGTGGTTGTTGGCTCTCAGCCTCTTAAAATGTGCTAGCTGTTACTATATATGTTAAGCATTTCGATATGGACCATATGGTTATTGGCCCTTAGCCTCTTAAAATGCAATAGTTGTTACTACGTTAAGTATGTAGATATGGACCATATGGTTGTCAAAACCGTGCTACGAAGATCCTCCTTTTGTCGAATAGTGTAACCACTATATATATGTTACTCAAACACTGTTACCCAAGTTCATAAATTTTCATGGAAAGTATTAGTATCGCATTACGATTTATTGAGTTTAAGCGTGCAGTTCGATGACTAGAAGGCATTTGCATATTAACTGTCCATATTGCAAATTCACACCCATGTTAACATAAGGAAACGTATGTGTAACATAGTAATCATCGCACCACAGTACTTTCGCGGACGCATCGTGTGCGATACTCCGCCACCGCAAGCAACTAGTTTGCATTTTTCAAAGTTTTTTGTACACACAGAATCGCACACGAAGTAACTGCATTGACCGTCTGTGTTGTAATTTCTCATCGCAAACAGTTCATCCGAGTCGGCTATTTGCCACGTATCACACGTATCTTGTTTACGCGACTAGTTTGTGTTCTTTTGGCTCATCGCAAATAGTTCATCCATGTGAACTGTATGCCGCATATCACACACATCTTGTTAAGTTGAACCATTTCTGTTGAGTTCCCTAATCGAAAACAGTTCGTCCGAGTTAACCGTATGCCGTATAGCGCACACACCTTGATATGGCTGCCCGTTTCTGTTGTTCTACCTTATCGCAAACAGTTTGAATGGATTAACCGTGTGTCCTGCATCGCACACACATTGTTATGGCTGCCCATTTCTGTTGTTCTGCCTCATCGCAGACAGTTTGAATGGATTAACCGTGTGTCCTGCATCGCACACGCAACTAAAATCTGAACCGTGTTTGATGGCTCTGCCATCACAAACGTTTTGCACCTTTTTTGACGGTTTTTTACACCACCATTTGCGATTATAGCATCGCACACACGCAAAGGGTCTCTGATCCTAGTGTCGCGTTAGCAGTATCCTGCAGTAGTGATAGATGAGATGTTGATAGTGAAGAGGTTGATGAAGATGATTATTCCCATGACGATGAGAGTGTTTGTGATGGCGAAGGCTTCAATTTCCCCCTCCTAGGGGGAAGTACCCCCAATGTAGTCGCTCCATCGAGAGAAAAAGTGATCCTGCCCTGGTTCCGCCTCGAGACGACGACAAAAAGTCCTGAAACTCTTCTGTTTTTTTTTCTAGGGAAAAAAGAAATTTATGGCCAAAGGACGTCGGGAGGGGAGCAACCGGGGCCCCACATGGATAAGTGGCGCAACCATGGGGTAGCCACATGATAAGTCCATTTTGCATCATGTTTACCTACTGTTATTTATAATGTTTTTATGCATAGTAATGCTTTTTGGAGTAATTCTAATGCCGTTTCCCTCATAATATGCAAGGTACACACAAAGGGGGAGAATTCCGGCAGCTAGAAATCTGGACCTAAAAAAGCTACGTTAGGCTACCTATTCTACACAACTCCAAATGAGTTGAAACTTCACGAGGAATTTTTATGGAATATATGAAAAATACTGAAGCGAATAACTACCGGAGGGGGGCCACCTGGTGAAGCACAAGACACCAGGGCGCGCCAGGCCCCCCTAGGCGAGCCCTGGTGGGCTGTGCTCAGCCCAGCCCACCTCCGGTGCCCATCTTCTGGTATATAAGTCATTTTGACCTAGAAAATAAATAAATAGAGGACTTTCGGGATGGAGCACCGCCGTGTCGAGGCGGAACTTGGGAAGGAACACTTTTGCCCTCCAGCGGAGTGATTCCACCGGGGGAAATTTCTTCCCGGAGCGGGAAATCATCGTCATCATCATCACCAACAACTCTCCCATCTTGGGGAGGGCAATCTCTATCTCCATCTTCAACAACACCATCTCCTCCCAAACCCTAGTTCATCTCTTGTGTTCAATCTTTGTTCCGAAACGTCAGATTGGTACTTGTGGGTGACTAGTAGTGTTGATTACGTCTTGTAGTTGATTACTATATGGTTTATTTGGTGAAGATTATATGTTCAGATGCAATATGCTATTTAATACCCCTCTGATCTTGAGCATGATTATCATTTGTGAGTAGTTACTTTTGTTCTTGAGGTCACGGGAGAAATCTTGTTGCAAGTAATCATGTGAACTTGATATGTGTTCGATATTTTGATGGTATGTATGTTGTTATTCCCTTAGTGGTGTCATGTGAACATCGACTACATGACCACCATATTTGGGCCTAAGGAATGCATTGTGGAGTGGTTACAGATGATGGGCTGCAAGAGTGACAGAAGCTTAAACCCTAGTTTATGCGCTATTTCTAAGGGACCGATTGGATCCAAAAGTTTAATGTTATGGTTAGAATTTATTATTATTACTTTTCTCGTAGTTGTGGATTCTTGCGAGGGGGTTAATCATAAGTCGGAGGTTTGTTCAAGTAATAACAGCACCTAAGCACTTGTCCACCCACATATCAAATTATCAAAGTAGCGAACACAAATCAAACCAACAAGGTGAAAGTGACTAGATGAAATTCCCGTGTACCCTCAAGAAAGCTTTGCTTATTATAAGAGACCCTTTTGGCCTGTCCTTTGCCTCAAAAGGATTGGGCTACCTTTCTGCACTTTTGTTACTACTATCGTTACTTGCTTGTTACAAATTATCCAGCTATCAAACTACTTGCTACTTATAATTTCAGTGCTTGCAGACAATACCTTGCTAAAAACCACTTGTCATTTCCTTTTGCTCCTCGTTGGGTTCGACACTCTTACTTATCGAAAGGACTACGATTGATCCCCTATACTTGTGGGTCATCAAGGCTCTTTTCTGGCGCCGTTGCCGTGGAGTGAAGCGCTCTTGGTAAGTGGAAATTGGTAAGGAAAAATTATTACTACGCGCTAAAATTTATTGTCACTTGTTACTATGGAGAACAATCCTTTGAGGGGTTTGTTCGGGGTATCTTCACCTCGATCAGAACCACAATTAGTTGCCCCTCAACCCACTACACCTACTAAAAATACTGAATATGAAATTCCTTCGGGTATGATAGAACAACTGCTAGCTAATCCTTATGCAGGAGAGGGAACCGAACATCCTGATATGCACTTGATATATGTGGAAGAAATTCATGGATTATTTAAGCTTGCAGGTTTACCCGGAGATGAAGCTAAGAAGAAGTTTTCCCTTTATCTTTGAAGGGAAAAGCATTGGCATGGTATAGGCTATGCGATGATATTGGAATTGGAATCGGTTGAAATTGGAGTTTCACCAAAAAATTATCCTATGCATCTAGTTCATCGTGATCAGAATTATATATATAATTTTTTGCCTCGTGAAGGAGAAAGTATCGCTCTAGCTTGGGGGAGGCTTAAGTCAATGTTATATTCATGCCCCGACCATGAGCTCTCAGGAGAAATTATTATTAAGAACTTTTATGCTCGGCTTTCTCATAATGATCGATCCATGCTCGATAGTTCTTGTACTGGTTCCTTTATGAAAAAGACTATTGAATTCCGGTGGGATCTTTTAGAAAGAGTTAAATGCAACTCTGAAGATTGGGAACTCGACGAAGGTAAAGAGTCAGGTATTAAGCTTAAGTTTGATTGTGTTAAATCTTTTATGAATACCGATGCTTTTCAAAAGTTTAGCACTAAATATGGACTTGACTCTGAGATAGTAGCCTCCTTTTGTGAATATTTTGCTACTCATGTTGATCTCCCTAAGGAGAAGTGGTTTAAATATCACCCACCTATTAAAGAAGAAATTAAAGAACCGGTAGTTGCTAAACGTGAAACTATTATTTATAATGTTGATCCAGTTGTTCCTACTGCTTACATTGAAAAATCACCTTTCCCTGTTAGGATGAAGGAACATGCTAAAGTTTCAATGTGGTCAATAAAAGTTATATTAGAACACCTAAACCAGCTGAACAAATCAAGGTAGAACCTAGTGTTGCTATGGTTAAGGATCTCCTGGTTGAAAATATAGATGGGCATGTTAATTACTTCTGTGATAAAGCTGCTAGAATTGCCAAACCCGATGAAAAAGATAAACATAGACCTGTTGTTGGCATGCCTGTTGTCTCAGTTAAAATAGGAGATCAATGTTATCATGGTTTATGTGACATAGGTGCTAGCGTGAGTGCTATTCCTTTTACTTTATATCAGGAAATTATGAATGACATAGCACCTGCTGAAATAGAACACATAGACGTTACTATTAAACTTGCTAACAGAGAAACCATCACACCACTTGGGATTGTTAGAGATGTTGAAGTCTTGTGTGGTAAAATAAAATACCATACTGATTTTCTTGTTCTTGGTTCCCCACATGATGACTTTTGTCCCATTATCTTTGATAGACCTTTCTTGAACACCGTTAATGCTAAAATAGCGAGAAACAAACTGTCGGTGTTAGTTTTAGTGATGAGTCTCATGAGTTCCTTTTTTCCAAGTTTAGTAGAAAACCTCATAAAAAGAATTGCCTAGTAAGGATGAAATAATTGGTCTTGCTTCTATTGCTGTACCTCCTACTGATCCACTAGAACAATATCTGCTAGACCATGAAAATGATTTACATATGCATGAAAGAAATGAAATAGATAATATTTTCTTTGAACAACGTCCTCTGCTTAAACACAATTTGCCTATTGAAACTCTAGGAGGTCCACCTCCACCTAAAAAGGTGATCCTGTGTTTGAATTAAAATAATTGCCAGACACTTTGAAATATGCTTATCTTGATGAGAAGAAGATATATCCTGTTATTATTAGTGCTCGTGATTCACATTTCCTCGTTCTCTTTCTAGCTGCCCATATGGGTGGCTGCTATCATTGGTAATAGAGAATCCTCCCTTCTTCTTTGCTTTCTTGCCTGAAAAAATCCAAAACTAACCATTGGAACACCAAGCACCCAATCACGGGATCAGAATCATACTCTAGATCATACCTTTCACGAAAGAAAAGGACATGCAGCCGCTGCTAAACCAAGATCTCCATGATCCTGCAGAGCAGACACCTCCAGCTGTTCAAGAACTGCTACAGGAGTTTGATACTTTGTTCCGGGAGGGGTATTAGTAGATCCAGCCATTACTATCAAAGCTATTGGACATCAATGGTATCGGAGTGCGCCTCTTAACGAGGGTGATTTAAGTGCAACAAAATGTACCGGTGGTTCGCGAAGCAGAGCAACACCTATCTTTTTTCTTTAAGCACTAAACATCCGGATCCCCTTCCGACTTGCTTTTCCGGGCACTGGTCTTTCTAACAACTGGAACTCGTCTCTCTTTTCCTGATACCTTTCAGAACATGAAGGAGAAAGACTATTGAAAGTTCTAAGGAAGCACCGAGCTGCTATTGGATATACTCTTGATGATCTTAAGGGCATTAGTCCCACTCTATGTCAGCAGAAGATTAATATGGAACCTGATGCTAAACCCGTTGTTGATCACCAACGTCGGTTAAATCCGAAGATGAAAGAAGTGGTAAGAACGAAAATATTAAAACTTCTGGAGGCAGGTATAATCTATCCTATAGCTGATAGTAGGTGGGTAAGTCATGTCCATTGTGTCCCTAAGAAAGGAGGTATTACTGTTGTTTCTAATGATAAGAATGAACTTATTCCACAAACAATTGTTACAGGCTATAGAATGGTAATTGATTTTAGAAAATTAAACAAAGCAACTAGAAAAGATCATTACTCTCTGCCTTTTGTTGACCAAATGCTAGAAAGATTATCTAAGCACACACATTTTTGTTTCCTTGATGGATATTCTGGTTTTTCACAAATACCTGTTTCTCAACCTGATCAAGAAAATACCACTTCTACTTGTCCATTTGGAACTTATGCTTATAGACGTATGCCTTTTGGTTTATGCAATGCACCTGCTACCTTTCAAAGATGTATGACTGCTATATTCTTTGACTTTTGTGAAAATATTGTTGAGGTTTTCATGGATGACTTTTCTGTTTATGGGAAGTCTTTTGATGATTGTTTAAGCAATCATGATCGAGTTTTGCAGAGATGCGAGCAAACAAATCTTGTCTTGAATTGGGAGAAGTGCCACTTTATGGTTAACAAAGGTATTGTTTTGGGCCATAAAATTTCTGGAAGAGGTTTTGAGGTGGACAAAGCTAAGGTTGATGCAATTGAGAAAATGCCATGTCCTAAAGATACCAAAGGTATTCGTAGTTTCCTTGGTCATGCTGGTTTCTATAGGAGATTTATCAAAGACTTTTCTAAAATTTCTAGGCCTCTTATGAATCTTTTGCAAAAGGATTTTCCTTTTGTTTTTGATGATGATTGTCTAGAAGCCTTCGAAACGCTGAAGATAGCCTTAATTTCTGCATCTATTGTTCAACCACCTGATTGGAACTTACCTTTTGAAATTATGTGTGATGCTAGTGATTATGCTGTTGGTGCTGCTCTAAGACAAAGAGTTGATAAGAAACTGAATGTTATTCACTACATAAAGTAAAACTCTAGACAACGCACAAAGAAATTATGCTACTCTTTGAAAAAGAATTTCTAGCGATTGCGTTTGCTTGTGATAAATTTAGATCCTATATTGTAGATTCAAAAGTAATTGTTCACACTGATCATGCTGTAATAAAGTATCTTATGGAAAAGAGAGATGCCAAACCTAGGATTATTCGATGGGTTCTCTTGCTACAAGAATTTGATTTGTATATCACTGATAGAAAAGGAGCGGAGAACCCCTGGCTGATAACTTGTCTAGGCTTGAAAATATTCTTGATGACCCACAACCTATTAAAGATAGCTTTCCTGATGAGCAGTTAGCTGCAATAACTGTTTCTCATAGTACACCTTGGTATGCTGACTATGCTAATTACATTGTTGCTAAATATTTACCACCTAGTTTCACATACCAACAAAAGAAAAAAATTCTTCTATGGTTTAAGACATTACTTTTGGGATGACCCACATCTTTATAAAGGAGTAGATGGTATTATTGGACATTGTGTACCTGAGCATGAACAGGGACAAATCCTACGGAAATGTCACTCCGAAGCTTATGGAGGGGATCATGTGGGAGATAGAACTGCTCACACGGTATTGCAATCTGGGTTTTATTGGCCTACTCTCTTCAAGGATGCTCGTAAGTTCGTCTTATCTTGTGATGAATGTCAAAGAATAGGTAATATCTGTAAGCGTCAAGAAATGCCTATGAATTATTCACTTCTTTGTTGAACCATTTTGATGTTTGGGGATTTGATTACATGGGACCTTTTCCTTCCTCTCATGGGTATATTCATATTTTGGTTGTTGTTGATTATGTTACTAAGTGGGTAGAAGCTATTCCAACTAGTAGTGTTGATCACAACACCTCTATTAAAATGCTTAAAGAAGTTATTTTCCCAGGTTTGGAGTCCTTAGATATTTAATGACCGATGGTGGATCACACTTTATTCATGGTGCTTTCCGTAAAATGCTTGCCAAGTATGATGTTAACCATATAATTGCATCACCCTATCATCCTCAGTATAGTGGTCAAGTTGAACTTAGCAATAGAGAAATAAAATTAATCTTACAAAAGACTGTCAATAGCTCCCGGAAGAATTGGTCTAAGAAATTAGATGATGCACTTAAAACAACATATAAAAATCCTATGGGTATGTCTCCTTATAAAATGATTTATGGAAAAGCTTGTGATTTGCCTCTTGAGTTAGAACATAAAGCTTATTGGGAAATTAAAGAACTCAACTATGATTTCAAACTTGCTGGTGAGAAGAGGTTATTTGCTATTAGCTCATTAGATGAATGGAGAACCCAAGCTTATGAAAATGCCAAGTTATTTAAAGAAAAGGTTAAAAGATGGCATGATAAAAGGATCCAAAAGCGTGAGTTCAAAGTTGGAGAATATGTTCTTTTGTACACCTCTCATTTCAGATTCTTTGCAGGAAAACTCCTCTCCAAATGGGAAGGACCCTATATTATCGAGGAGGTTTATCGATATGGAGCTATCTAAATAAATAATGCCGAAGGTACTGTTATGAGGCTGCTAGAAAGAGGGCGCAAGAGGGCTGGCTGGGGGCCCTTTGCCCACGGCTGGGCAAGAGGGAAGGTATTTCCTTCTTAATTCTTGCTTGATTAGATTGATACATCTCCTCCCCTTATATAGAGTGGTTTACTTGACTCCCCAACAAGGCTTACTTGACCCCTAAGCAAGCGACCCTTATCTCTAATTAACCCTAAGACTAACGGGCTATACCGCAAGCCCAGGCCCATTAGGCCCATTACATACTCTAACACTACACCCCACCTCGACATGCAACTTGTCCTCGAGCTGCAACCTAACCAACTTATAACTATGACTCGACGCAACACAAACCTAACACCTAAAAACAAGCCTTTTACATCTCGGCTTGTTTATTACTCTCAACCTGAAATGGACCCGGACGCTTTATTTTGGACCCCTGAACATAAAGTGGGCATCATCCGCACGTCGGACATGCACGTGTACAGCCACCTGGATCCCATGGACACCATCTGGACAAAAATGAGTGCATGTGTATGGCCACCTGGAAATGGTCGCAAGGGGGACCAGCAGAGGCGCCCTCGCGGCGATCGGCGGCAGAATGCAATGGTGCTATGCGGTGCACTCCTGTCGGTGACAGCATGCCTTCTCCCCGCCGGACGGCTGTTGGTCTGCACCGCACAGAGAAGGGTGGAGGGCTTTCGATGGAGAATGGCGAGGAGGGGAGCGTCCCCCCAACCGCCGTTGTCGCAGACTTCGAGGTCGCTGTCCGTGGGGAAAACAGCATGCCCAAGATCCCCGATGCAGCGGATGAGATCGAGGTCCTTTGCGCAGTGTTAGAGTACGTAATGGGCCTAATGGGCCTGGGCTGGCGGTATAGCCCATTAGTCTTAGGGTTAATTAGAGATAAGGGTCGCTTGCTTAGGGGTCAAGTAAGCCTTACTTGGGAGTGATGTAGGGCGGAACCCTAGGGGCCGATCTTTCACGTTTGGAGTGGATCCTACGGGGAATCACGAAGAACACGCGGAAGCACAAAGGGAAACACGGGGAAAACAAGAGGGAATCACTCAACCAACAGGATCAATCACACAAGTGCTAGATCACGGAACACATAAGGTAGCACAAGATTCAAAATCAATAAAGGAAAGATACATGAGTAACCGTTCTTCTCCGGAAGGAGGTCTTGATGGGGTCCACCCTAGAGGGGGTCTTGAATCCCTTGGAAGGATCTTCTCCGAGGAGGCGCGATCTCCGAGGAGAAGGTAACCAAGTGGATGAGCAAGGGCTCTCACACCAAAAGATGAGCTAAAGCGAATGCTAACCCTAAAAGCGTCTGGGGAGGAGGGAGTATATATAGTCAAAGGCGGAGGAGTACATGGGTCACGACCCAAAGGAACTGCAGCAGGCAGGAGGCACGGATGTCCCAAGGCGTCGGGCCGGATGTCCGATGGCTCATGAGGCCGGATGTCCGGGCCGGAGGCCGGATGTCGGGCTGGGGGTCCTCGATTGCATTCTGTTAAGGAGGGGCCGGATTTCCGGTAGAGGGGCCGGATGTCCGGTGGCTCGCGAGGGGCCGGATGTTCGGGCGGGACGCCGGATGTTCGGTCGCTGTAGCCTTCTTCTGCAGGTTCTGGTTGTGTTGACCTCCAGGGACCGGATGTCCGGGGCCTAGGCCGGATGTCCGGTGCCTGGAAGCTGTTTTTGACTTCTTCCGTTGGTTCTCTTCGTCCGTGGACTTGGGGTCTTGCCCATCTTCATGTGCATCCTCGGGAGGGTCCTCTTGGTACCTAATCATGCACGACATTCCGGATTGAGGTAGTAGCCATGTCTCGAGAGGGTCATATGATATATCACTAAGGAGAGAAGTCACCTTGGTCTCGAGAGCTCGGGCTCGTGCTCTAGTCATGGGTCCTTTTGGTGCTTGGTGAGGCGACGGAGGGTCCATGGGGATGACCGAAGGATGCTCCGCATCATCTCCCCCTTGCGGAAGATCCGACCTCGGATCAATCCTCATCACCATGGTACGGGAGAGATCGGAGATGTTGAAGATGTCGCTCACGTTGTACTTGTCGTGGAGATCAATCTTGTAAGCATTGTTGTTGTAGCGTGCTAGCACCTTGAATGGTCCGTCGGCTCGAGAGAGAAGCTTGGACATGCGTTTGTTGGGGAAGCAGTCCTAGCGATGGAGGACCCACAAAAGATCACCGAAGTGGAAGACCATGGGTTGCTTGTTGACGTTGAGCTTGGTCGCTAGTCGTTGTACTTGGCACTCGATGGTGTGCCTTGTATCCTCATGCATCTTCTTGATGTAGCTTTCCCGTGCACTCGCATCCATGTTGGTGCGCTCTTGTAGAGGAAGAGGTAGAATGTCCAATGGTGACAACAGGTTGAAGCCGTAGACGACCTCGAAGGGGGACTTGCCGGTAGTCGAGTGTCTTGCGCGATTGTAGGCGTACTCGGCGATGGGTAGACATTCCTCCCACTCCTTGATGTTCTTCTTCATCAATACACGAAGTAGAGTGGAGAGAGTCCGGTTCGTCACCTCCGTTTGGCCGTCGGTTTGAGGATGGTATGCGGATGAGAATAAGAGCTTGATTCCGAGCTTGGCGCATAGTGTCTTCCAAAAGTAACTCAAGAACTTGGCGTCACGATCGGAAGCGATTGTCTTTGGTACTCCATGGAGTCGCAAGATTTCCCTACAAAAGAGATTTGCAATGTGTGAAGCATCGTCTATCTTGTTGCAAGGAATGAAATGTGCCATCTTAGAAAATCTATCCACAACAACAAACACGGAATCCTTTCCATTTTGAGTTCTATGCAAACTAAGTACAAAATCCATGCTAATGTCTTCCCAAGGTTGATAAGGGATAGGAAGAGGCATGTAAAGACCATGAGATTGAGCTTTAGACTTAGCTTTGCGACATGTGGAGCATCGGTTGGTGAAGCGTGAGACGTCTCGAAACATCTTGGGCCAAAAGTAGTTCTTGGAGAGCATGGTGAATGTCTTGTCGCGTCCAAAGTGTCCCATGAGTCCGCCTCCATGAGCCTCTTGCAAAAGGAGCAAACGAAGAGAAGACTCGGGAATGCAAAGTTTGTTAGCTCTCATAAGATAATCATCCTTTATGTAGTATCGTTCCCAAGATGTGTGTGTCAAATACTTAGCATAAGGAGTAGCAAAAGAAGGATCATGCTTATACAAGTCTTTTATGTGCTCAAAGCCGATAACATTCAACTCAAGTTTAGTGACAAGCGTGCATATGCGTGAAAGTGCATCGGCAACTACATTTTCTTTACCCTTAATGTACTTGATCACATAAGGAAAAGATTCAATAAACTCACTCCATTTGGCATGACGATTGTTCAACTTAGTTTGTCCTTTAAGTACTTAGGCGTTTCATGATCTGTATGGATGACAAACTCATGAGGTCTAAGGTAATGTTCCCAAACATGTAGCACACGCACTAAAGCATACAATTCTTTGTCATAGATGGGATAGTTAAGTTGAGACACGGATAGTTTTTCACTAAAATAGGCAATGGCTTGTTTTTCTTGCATCAAAACTCCGCCAATTCCGGTACCACTTGCATCACAATGAACCTCAAAAGTTTTGTCAAAATTGGGCAAAGCAAGAATCGGAGCATGACTAAGTAAAGACTTGAGCTCATCAAAAGCGGTGGATTGCAAAGATCCCCAAACAAAAGGAGTATTCTTCTTACTCAAAGCATGCAAAGGAGTGGCAATTATGGTAAAATCTTTCACAAAGCGACGATAAAAACCCGCAAGACCAAGAAAGCTACGCACTTGTTGCAAATTGGTGGGTTGGGGCCAAGTTTTAATTGCTTCAATTTTAGATTCATCAACATGGACACCCTTTGAGGATACAACAAAACCCAAGAAAACCACTTTGTCAACACCAAATGTGCATTTCTTCATGTTTGCATAAAGACTTTCCTTGCGAAGGGTTTGCAAAACAGCCCTAACATGATCAAGATGTTCTTTCATGGTTTTGCTAAACACAAGAATATCGTCGAAGTAAACCACAACAAAGACTCCAATGTAAGGATGAAGCACATGATGCATAAGACGCATACGAAAGTACAGGAGCCTCCGATAGACCCATTGGCATCACTAACCACTCATACAAGCCAAATTTAGTTTTGAAAGCAGTTTTCCATTCATCACCCTCTTGTATGCGGATTTGATAATAGCCACTTTTAAGATCAATTTTTGAGAAAAAGTTGGCTCCACTAAGTTCATCAAGCATGTCATCTAAGCGAGGAATGGGATGCCTATAGCGAACGGTAATAGCATTTATAGGTCTACAATCGGAACACAAGCGGAAACTTCCATCGGGTTTAGGCACAAGTATAACGGGAACGGCACAAGGGCTTAGGCTTTCACGTACATGACCGTTGTCGATTAGTTGTTGTACTTGCCGTTGAATCTCCTTGGTTTCTTCAGGATTTACTCGGTATGGAGCTTTATTTGGTAGAGGTGCTCCGGGGATGAGGTCGATTCGATGCTCAATGCCTCGAAGAGGAGGTAGACCCGGAGGTAGCTCATCAGGGAAAACATCTTGGAATTCCTGCAAAAGAGATTGAAACACTAAAGGTAGCTCGTGAGAGGTGTTAGTTTTTGTATCTCCATCCTTGCACACAAGGACAAAGTGCATTACACTCGATGGGTTCTCACACACTTCTCTCATCTCACTTTTGGTGGCAAATAGGATGAGGTTTTTCTCTCTAGGCGAAGAGGCGCTCAAGTTTGGCTTGTGGCTCTCACTCACTTTTTGGTGGATCACTTTCTCACTCTTCTCTCCATGATGGGTGGCTTGTTTGTCGGCTAGCACTTGACTAGGAGACATAGGTCATAGCACATATTCCTTCCCTTTCATCTTGAAGCTATAGTGATTGGTACGGTCGTTGTGGAAGACACCACGGTCGAATTGCCATGGTCGACCAAGAAGGAGGTGGCAAACGGTCATTGGGACCACATCACACTCCAAAGTGTCCTCATATGCACCAATTTAGAAGGAGACTTGGACCGTATGCTCGACTCAGATAGTCTTAGGAGTCACTTAGCCATTGAACCTTGTATGGGTGCGGGTGCTTCCTCTTGACCAATTGAAGCTTGGAGCATAGTTCTTCACTTGCCAAGTTGTGACAACTACCTCCATCGATGATGACCTTGACGGACCTCCCATTGATGCCGGCCTTTGTGTGGAAGATGTGGCATCGTTGGTCTTCTTCTTGTTGATGTTGAAGAGCCAAGACCTTGGAGACTACGAGAGCGGGGCTCGAATCCTCATCACAAAAGACTTGATCATCTTCATCTTCATTCACTCGCCGGTGCATGGCCACTTGCTCAAGAGCTTCCATCTCCTCTTCACTCATGGAGTCATAGGTGCCATAAATGCGTTGAGGATCATGGTGCGCTTGTTGCTGCATTCGTAGGACTTGTGGCCTCGGCCGCCGCAAGTGAAACACTTGAAGGAGCTTGTCTTGATGGTCTCATCGGTCGGAGTAGATGATGAAGCACGGCTTGAAGTTGCTTGAAGTAGGAGGAAGACGACTTGAACTTGCCGAAGTTTTCTTGTAACTTGACTTGTCGTCATTGCTTGTAGAAGGTTTGGTTGATGTAGATGTTGGAGGAGTTGTTGAAGCTTGGTTGTTGGAGAAGCCGTATGTCTTGGATGAGAACTTGGCGTACTTGAAGTCATCTTGCACTTGACGTTCCGCCTTTGTAGCTTGATGGACGAGCTCGATGAGGTTGGAGTATGGTTGGAAGTCGGCGATCTTCTTCATGGGATGATTGAGTCCGTTCAAGAAACGTGCCATAGTTTGCTCATCATCTTCCTTGACATTGGCTCGAATCATGGCTATCTCCATTTCCTTGTAGTATTCTTCAACACTCTTTGTTCCTTGCTTGAGTAGTTGGAGTTTCTTGTAGAGGTCGCGGTTGTAGTAGGTGGGCACAAAACATGCTTGCATGACATCCTTCATTTGAGCCCAAGTGGTGATTGGAGGTTCACCTCTTGCTTGTCGTCGCTCAAGGATTTGTTCCCACCATATGAGCACATAGTCTTGGAACTCAAGTGATGCCATAGCGATCTTCTTTTCTTCATCGTAGTTGTGCAACCAGAAGATTTTGTCGACCTTCAATGCCCATGAGAGGTACTCTTCGGGGTCATTGCTTCCATGGAACTTGGGCATGGTAAATTTGAGCTTTCCATATCGGTGCTCTTCATTTTGTTGTTGGCGATACTGATGATGACGCCCTTGACGTGGATTGCAATCATCTTCATGTTACTCTTGGCGTGGAGGAAGACCATGATCAACTTGCTCTTGTTGAACTTGAGGTTGATGTGGGGCTTGACAATCTTGTGGAGGAGCTTGAGGAACTTGACGTTGCACACGTGGTTGGTAGTTCCTCTCTTGGATTTCTTCTCGAAGGGCTTCCTCTTGATTGCGCCGTTCGCGATTGCGGTTGGCGATGGCTCGACTTGATTCTTGAAGGGCACGTTGCGCCTCAAGAGCTTGCGCTTCTCGTTGTTGTTGTTGAAGGCGTTGAGCCTCGGCGTCTTGTTCTTCTTGGTGTAGACGTGCTCGTTCTTCCTGTTGGCGCCGTAGTCGTTGTCTTTCTTGAGCTTGGGCAAAAGCGGCTTGGTTTGATTGATGACGAAGGTCTTGTTCATCGACTTGCTCTTGGGAATGCTTGTCATGTAGCGGGTTGCGAGATGCATGACGGTCTTGACATGCAGCTCGACGAAGAGTGTTCGATGTGGTGTACTTGAGTCGTAGAAGGTGTCGTCGAATTATCGACTCGGCGGCTCCGTCTTGAGGATGAGGAAGTGGAATGATGCTTGGGTTCCTCATCAAGGTCTGGATCTCGTCCATTCTTGCATCATTCTCTTGCTTGTGAGCGTCGAACTTGTTGTCGAAGTAGTCTCTTATGCGTTGCTTTCCGGATAGTCGCAAGTCGGTGGCGAGGTTGTCGATGCGGTCGCTCATTGCTTGTTGCTCTTGATGCAACACTCGTTGTGCACCAAAGAGGTGGCTCTTGGTGACGTATGAAGACATGTTGTCGTCTTGCTCGATGAAGAGTGGGTTTGTAGAAGTACTTGGCCTATCCATCATTCCAAGGAAAATATGTGAGTGGTAGAAGGAGAAGAACTTATACCAATGTACCTTTGACCAATGTTGATGATGAATCAAGTTCACTCAAATGCGGACAATGAAATAGCACTATTGGTACCAATCCTTGTCGGTTCTCACACCTACACAAATAAAAGCTTATGGTGGAGCTTGGTGAGGATGGTGGCACAAATTTGATGCAATTGTAAGTGAGCTTCAATAATGTTGGAAAAGATCCACAAATTTGCAAATGCAACAAGTAGACCAAGCAAATAGGGGTACACGGAAACACACACGCAAATAGATAAGTGGGCTTGTGCAAACCAAAAGTGAGCCAAAATGTGGAATCCACGAAAATGCTCTTGTTGCACAATACTAGAGAGACGCTATACGATTGCACAATAGGCGGATACTGGAACTTGTGCACAACCTACTAGGCAAAAGCAACTATCTCTATCCCATTATGCTATATGTATGGTATTTCGGTGCTATGATCCAAGATGATCCAATATGACAATCTTAATGTAGTATGATGCTATGGTTCTTGCTCATAAGCTCTTTGCTTAACTTTCCTCTTTGTTTACAAGCCTGGGTGGCTCTTTCACTTTTGAGCTCTTTTCTCATGCAAAACTTCACGAACCAAGATAGCAATTGTGTATGCTATGAAAATTTTGTGACACACAAATGGATCCCAAGATATGCACCATGGTGGTATGGTATGTATGCTATGGAGTATGATCACTAATGTGCACAAGTTACATTGCCTGCAATACTCAACGGCTAGTCTCAATGGGTAAGCTACGTAAAATGAGGCAATGTGGGTTATCAATGCAATTGCAAGGTATGACAAAGATGTCGTCGAAGTTACCGTCCTTGGCGATGGTGACTAGTCGATGTAGATGAGCGGTGGTGATGATGAAGTCGAACCTTACCTAGATAGCCGAGACACAATAGGATACAGTAAACCACAACCCAAACTCTCAAAGACCAAAACGTGTCAAAATCGACATAGGAGGTAGCGGTGATCGGTGTTGGTGTTTGTGGTAAGTGGTATGGGTATGCGGAAGTAGACGTGGGCTCCAGGCAAAATTGGGCGAAGGTATGGTGGATGGGGTTGCGGGGGGTGGAGTTTTTGCTGCCGGGGCGGATGTCGGGCAGACGCCGGATGTCCGATGGACTCGGCGGATGTCCGAGCTCTGGATCGAGACGAACTCGATGATCTCCACGGGAAAAATTGCAACTCCAGGATAAAATTAGGAAGAATTTGTGGATGGAAAAAGGGTGGGAGGGTGGGGAAAGCTAGATCCACACGTAGCAACACAAATCCATGGACCAAATCCAACAAAATCTCAACAAACCAACAAATCACAAAAAAATTGGGGCTATTTTTGGTGGGGATTTTTCGATTTAGGGCGAAAACAACAAAATCAAGCTAGAAAACACGGTAGGGGCTCCAAAAACGTAATCAACGTGGCTCACGATACCAAGATGATGTAGGGCGGAACCCTAGGGGCCGATCTTTCACGTTTGGAGTGGATCCTCGGAATCATGAAGAAGAACAGCGGAAGCACAAAGGGAAACACAGGGGAAAACAAGAGGGAATCACTCAACCAACGGGATCAATCACACAAGTGCTAGATCACCCGAACACGTGGGTAGCACAAGATTCAAAATCAATAAAGGAAAGATACACGAGTAACCGTTCTTCTCGGAAGGAGGTCTTGATGGGGTCCACCCTAGAGGGGTCTTGAATCCCTTGGAAGGATCTTCTCCGAGGAGGCGCGATCTCCGAGGAGAAGGTAACCAAGTGGATGAGCAAGGGCTCTCACACCAAAGATGAGCTAAACCAATGCTAACCCTAAAACGTACGGGAGGAGGGAGTATACATAGTCAAAGGGGCGGAGGAGTACATGGGTCACGGCCCAAAGGAACTTGTGACCCAGGGAGGCACCGGATGTCGAGGCGTCGGGCGGATGTCCGGTGGCTCATGAGGCGCCGGATGTCCGGGCTGGCAAGGGGTCCTCCAGTTGCATTCTGTAAAGGAGGGCCAGATTTCGGTAGAGGGCGGATGTCCGGTGGCTCATGAGGGGCCGGATGTCCGGGCGGGACGCCGGATGTCCGGTCGCTGTAGCCTTCTTCTGCAGGTTCTGGTTGTGTTGACCTCCAGGGACCGGATGTCCGGGGCCTAGGCCAGATGTCCGGTGCCTGGAAGATGTTTTTGACTTCTTCCGTTGGTTCTCTTCGTCCGTGGACTTGGGGTCTTGTCCATCTTCATGTGCATCCTCGGGAGGGTCCTCTTGGTACCTAATCATGCACAACATTCCGGATTGAGGTAGTAGCCATGTCTCGAGAGGGTCATATGATATAGCTCTAAGGAGAGAAGTCACCTCGGTCTCGAGAGCTCGGGCTCGTGCTCTAGTCATGGGTCCTTTTGGTGCTTGGTGAGGCGACGGAGGGTCCATGGGGATGGCCGAAGGATGCTCCGCATCAGGGAGTCAAGTAAACCTCTCTATATAAAGAGAGGAGATGTATCAATCTAATCAAGCAAGAATTAAGAAGGAAATCCCTTCCTTCTTGCCCGGCCGTGGGCAAAAAGGCCCCCAGCCGGCCCTCTCGCGCCCTCCTTCTAGCACCCACATAACAATCTAGTAGGAGCTTTCCCGGGTTCGATCATCTCCAGCCCTCCACCGAGTTCTTCCCACCCGCCGCCGCCACCAGTGTCTTCATCGGCGCTGCTACCCCACACAAAGAAAGCGCCGCCGCATTGGGTGTGTCAAGCGTCCTGGGGCGATTCCATCCTCTGCCCCGGCGCCGTCCGCCCTCGTTCTCACCCCGGAGCAGATGACGGCCGCAATCCTGGAATTACGGTAGGCCATGGCGGGCATCAAGGCCTTCCTCGTCGGGCATCAGGGCCTTCCTCGTTCCCATCACGGCCGTCACTGTCACCGCTTCCATCTTGGATCGCTACCCGCCACATGTCGGCGGTGAGGTGAGCTGCTGTAGCGGCCTCCTAGCACTTTGTCGGTGTGTGTCTTGGAGATGCGTGGTCTGCAGCTGCCGCTCCTCCAAGTTGCCCTTGCTTTGCGCAAAGGACCTCGATCTCGTCCGCTGCGTTGGGGATCTTGGGCATGCGGTTTCCCCCACGGGGGACGGGCATGCTGTTTTCCCCGCAGGCAGCGACCTCAAAGTCTGCGAAATCGGCGGTTGGGAGGGCGCACCCCTCCTTGTCATTCTCCATCGCAAGCCCTCCACTCTTCTCTATGCGGTGCAGACCAACAACCGTCCGATGGGGAGAAGGCATGGTGTCACCGACAGGAGCGCATCGTGTAGCACCAACGCATTAAAATCGCCCGGCCGCCGGGCGCCTCACTGGTCGCTCTTGCGACCACTTCCAGGTGGCCATACACATGCACTCCTTTTGTCCAGAGGGTATCCATGGGATCCAGGTGGCGGTACACGTGCACGTCAGACGTGCGGATGGTTTCCACTTTTTGTTAAGGGGTCCAAAATAAAGCATCCCAGTCCATTCAGGTTGAGAGTAATAAAACAAGCCAAGATGTAAAAGGCTTGTTTTTAGGTGTTAGGTTTGTGTTGCGTCGAGTCATGGTTATAAGTGGGTTAGGCTGCAGCTCGAGGACAAGCATCATGTACAGGTGGGTTGTAGTGTTAAAGTACGTAATGGGCACAGGCTGGCGGTATAACCCGTTAGTCTTAGGGTTAATTAGAGATAAGGTTAAAGCTTGCTTAGGGGTCAAGTAAGCCTTGCTTGAGAGTCAAGTAAACCTCTCTATATAAAGAGAGGAGATGTATCAATCTAATCAAGCAAGAATTAAGAAGGAAATCCCCCGGCCGGCCCTCTCGCGCCCTCCTTCCAGCAGCCACATAACAGGTACTAACCCGAAAGTTGTTAATGGGCAACGAATAAAACATTATATCTTAGGTACGCCCATTAATGTTGAAAGCAATATTATCCAAACTATGACACCGGAAGAACACATAAAAGAAACCTTCCAGAACACTCCAGAACACTCCAGATGCATGAGGGGGTGCTTCACATCCGCGATGTGCAAGGTCCCAAAGGGACGGGAACCGTGGAGGATAGGCTTCAAGCTATGGAGCACGAGGTCTTCCGGTGCAAGGGGATGGTGGAGCGTGAACTCAATGCCAATCACCTCATGATCGCAGACTATACCCGTTATCTCAAGGTGGATGGCAAGTCCATGAAGGACATCGTCTTCACCTCAACGAGCAAATCAACTTCCTCCAAAGCCAGATCTACGATCTCCAAAACCAAGTCTCTGAATATGAGGCAAGGTTTAAAGCTATGAGTTTGGCTGCCAGTTGCAGGACCCGTGAGACTCACTCCTCTTCTTATGATGGTGAGCCTCTGCCATGGGAACCCGAGGATATGATCGCTACTACATCATCTCCACCACCTCCTTCTTCATCACCAAAAGAAAATTGAGTATCGGGTATGGGCACTCCCCTTGGCTTGCGCCAAGCTCGGGGGAGGTGCCCTGGTATCGTATCACCTCCACTATCTTTTGCCTTTATTTACCTTAGTTTGATCCATAGTTATTTTTGCTTTAGATGAATAAAAGTTTAGTTTGATCCTTTCTTTTCGAGAGTTTGCTTACTGATCTATCTTTGTAATCGTAAAGTAGATATATAATAAAGTTTAGTTTGAGTTTTGCTTTCTTTACTTTCATGTTTCAATGAAAAGAAAGGAAATAAATGGAAAAGATCATATGCTAATCTTATGGTAGGTAATGAGATCACATAAGGAAAAGTATAAGTACAAAATTTTATTGGAGATTGGCAAACATAGAATTGGTCTATGATGCAATTCATGAAAGAATTAATAAGGGAAGAGAAGATTCACATGCAAATACACTATCTTGGACATCTTTTGTGATTGTGAGCCCCCATCAAAATATTATATGCCAAAATTGTTGATGTTGGACAAGGAAGACAAAGTAATGATTTATGTTTGTTCATATTCACATAGAAGTTATATTGTCATAGATCCTTCAACATGTGGTGCTTGCCCCCCATCTTTCCTAGTCAAAAATTCCGCACTAAGTAGAGATACTACTTGTGCATCCAAAAACCCTTAAACCCAAATCTTGTTTTGAGAGTCCACCATACCTACCTAAGGATTGAGTAAGATCCTTCAAGTAAGTTGTCATCGGTGCAATAACGCAGTAAAAATTGCTTCTAGAAGTGTTAGATCATTTGGTGTAAGAGAAAATTGAGTGTAAATGCAGACTTGTGATGGCAAAGAATAAAAGCGACAGGCGCATAATAAAGGTTGCTATCATAAGGGGCAATATAACGTGACGTTCCTTTGCACTAAGGGATTGTGCATACAAACAAAAAGCGCATGGCAACCTCTGCTTCCCTCTGCGAAGGGCCTACCTTTTACTTTTATGTATTTGCTTTCCTGCAAGAGTCAAAGTTTTTCTCTCTCTATTCCTTTTTATTTTTCTTTTTTCGCAAGCATCATGTGGTGAGGAAAGATCTAGGCACATAAATCCAGTTGGATATGCGTAGCTTGAGTTATTATTGTTGACATCACCCTTGAGGTGAATACGTTGGGAGGCCAAATTATAAGCCCCTATCTTTCTGTGTGTCCGATTGAAATGTTTTGCTCATGTATATGCGGTGAGTGTTAGCAATCATAGAAGACTATATGATGGTTGAGTATGTGGACTTGCCTAAAGGCTCCGATACGTGACCCTTCCTGAAAAGATGATGAATTGTAGTTGCAAACTTGACCGAGAACATAGTTTGTTGGTTTCCAATAGATTTTATGCTTTATACTTCGATGGTGTGATGAATTGTTACTTATTCATGAGAATTCTATGATAAAAGTTTTATGTTAAAGTTTGTTGCTGTTATAATAATTTAGATGATGCATATATGTCCGTATTTTGTTTTTATCGACACCTCTCTCTCTAAGCATGTGGACATGTTTCTCAATTTCGGTTTTCGCTTGAGGACAAGCGAGGTCTAAGCTTGGGGGAGTTGATACGTCCATTTTGCATCATGTTTACCTACTGTTAATTATAATGTTTTTATGCATAATAATGCTTTTTGGAGTAATTCTAATGCCTTTTCCCTCATAATATGCAAGGTACACACAAAGGGGAGAATTCTAAATTTGGAAATCTGGACACTGAAAAAGCTACGTCGAGCTACCTATTCTGTAACAACACCAAATGAGCTGAAACTTCACGAGAATTTTTATGGAATATATGAAAATCTTTGGGCGAATAACTTCTGGGAGGGCCACCCGGTGAGCACAGGACACCCAGGCATGCCGGGCACCCAGCGCGCCTCAGTGGGTTGTGCTCAGCCCACCTCCGTGCCCATCTTTCCGTATATGCCATTTTGACCTAGAAAAAAATAAATAGAGGACTTCCGGGACAGAGCGCCGCCGTCTCGAGGCGGAACTTGGGCAGGAGCACTTTTGCCCTCCGGCGGAGCGATTCCGCCGGGGGAACTCCCCTCCTGGAGGGGGAAATCATTGTAATCATCATCACCAACAAATCTCCCATCTTGGGAAGGGCAATATCCATCAACATCTTCAACAACACCATCTCCTCCCAAACCCTAGTTCTTGTCTTGTGTTCAATCTTTGTACCGGAACCTCATATTGGTACTTGTGGGTGACTAGTAGTGTTGATTACATCTTGTAGTTGATTACTATATGGTTTATTTGGTGGAAGATTATATGTTCAGATCCAATATGCTATCTAATACCCCTCTGATCTTGAGCATGATTATCATTTGTGAGTAGTTACTTTTTTTTTCTTGAGGTCACGGGAGAAATCTTGTTGCAAGTAATAATGTGAACTTGATATGTGTTCGATATTTTGATGGTATTTATGTTGTTATTCCCTTTGTGTTGTGATGTGAACGTCGACTACATGACACTTCACCATATTTGGGCCTAAGGGAATGCATTGTGGAGTAGTTATTAGATGATGGGTTGCGAGAGTGACAGAAGCTTAAACCCTAGTTTATGCGCTATTCCGTAAGGGACCGATTGGATCCAAAAGTTTAATGTTATGATTAGAATTTATTATTATTACTTTTCTCGTAGTTGCGGATACTTGTGTGGGGGTTAATCATAAGTCGGAGGTTTGTTCAAGTAAGAACAACACCTAAGCACCGGTCCACCCACATATCAAATTATCAAAGTAGCGAACAAAAATCAAACTAACATGGTGAAAGTGACTAGATGAAATTCCCGTTTACGCTCAAGAACGCTTTGCTTATTATAAGAGACCGTTTTTGCCTGTCCTTTGCCTCCAAAGGATTGGGCTACCTTACTGCACTTTTGTTACTACTATCGTTACTTGCTCGTTACAAATTATCCTGCTATCAAACTACTTGCTACTTATAATTTCAGTGCTTGCAGACAATACCTTGCTGAAAACCACTTGTCATTTCCTTCTACTCCTTGGGTTCGACACTCTTACTTATCTAAAGGACTATGATTGATCCCCTAGACTTGTGGGTGGTCACCGCACCACCTTACCAAGTGGCTGGCTGGTGGGCCCCCTCTAGCATATTTTCATTCCACAATTCTTCATATATTCCAAAATAATTCTCCAAAAATCCACGCTTCATTTTGAGCTCCGGAGAATTGCTATCTCTGTTGTTGCTTTTTCAGGTCTGATTTGCATCTGCAGATAATCTCCCTCCTTTGATGTATCTTGTATTTTAAGAAAGAAAAGGCATTAGAATTGCATCATGTTATGGATTATAACATTGAAATAATATAAATAACAGTAGGTAATTATGATGCAAAATGGACGTATCAACTCCCCAAGCTTAGAATTTGCTTGTCCTCAAGCGAATATCGAACTCGATAAACATGACCACAAGTTCATAGAGAGAGGTGTCGTTAAAAGAAAATATAGATATAACAACATCATATTTATTAATGACCCATGACCAACAATTATTATTCATCAAACTCCTCATAATCAAGTAACAAGCTATTCACATGTTAAGGTATAGACCATAAACTCTATTGGGACTCAACGAACTATGTTCTCATTCGTCAAGCAATTGCAATTCATCCAATTTTCTAGAAGAGTCTATGTGAGAGCTTTTGTTTAGCAAAGTTCACATACTCAACCATCATATAGTCTTCTAATTATTTGCTGGTACTCAAATCATATTTTTAGAACAAATTGTTTCAGTCAGACACAAAGGAAGATGTGGGCTTAATGTTTCGCCTCCCAACATTTACCTTAGGGATAATTGTCAACAATATTAACTCATGATCGTGTATATTCAATTGGATATATGTGCCTGGATCTTTCCCCACCATATAATTTTTGCCAAGTGGAGAGAAACTGAGGTTGGAATAGGGGAAAATATTTTGACTCATGCATAGATAATGTAAAGCTTTAGCAAAACAGGTAAGAGATAGGCCCTCCGCAGAGGGAAGTAGAGGCTGTCAAGTGCTTTAAGTTAAATGTGCATGCTCTTATTGAAAAGGAACACCACTTTATAATGCACCTTATGATAGTGGCCATCATTGAGTAGTCTGTTGCTTTTATTACAAAGCTTATTTCCCTTCAAATAAAAGATCATACATATTTAGTGCAATTTTTATTTAATAGTAGACAACTTACTTGAAGGATCTTGCTCAATCCTTAGGTAGTTATGGTGGACTCTCATGAAAATAAACTGGGTTTAAGGATTTTTGGATGCACAAGTAGTATCTCTACTTAGTGCAGAAGTTTTCGGCTAGCAAACATTACAAACAAACACCACCTGTTGGAGGATCCATGACAATGTAACTTCTATGCAAATGTACATAAAAATAACTCATTATGTTGTCTTCCTTATCCAACATCAGCTATTTGATAAAGTGTGGAAATAATTAATGAGGGTTCATAATCATAGAAAATGTCCAGGATGGTATATTTGCATGTGAAATCTCTCTTCCATGTACTAATCTTTCATGAATTGTTTGAATGACCAATGCTATGTTTGTTAAATTCCAATAGATTTTATTTCCTACACCCCCATGTGAAGTTACTACTTCCCATGATATAAGCATATGAAGCTTATTTTGCAGTGATGAGATGCATGACAATGAAAAGCGAAAGATACTCATACTAAACATTATTATAGAAACTTTCACGCACGGTGACATTGATAGCATGGGCACGAAACAAACACTTGAGAACTAATTCATACTCATACTTTTTCTAAATCATGAGATAATTAAGGATCGAATTAATATAGATATAATGGTAAAATATGGTGATGATACAATACCGGGGAACCTCCCCAAGCTTGGAACAAGCCAAGGGTGGTGCCCATACCCATGTACTGAAGTCTCCTTCTTCAGCAAATGTCGTGAAGAAGAGGCACGATTGTCATCCTTGATGGAATTCAATAGGATCACCTTTGAATCATGAATCTCATGAAGCAGGTGTTGGATCATGGTAGCGTTGTTTTTCACTTCAGTCACCATATCCTTATTTTTAGGCCTCCAAGAACTTCCCCCCGCAACATTTTCGCTTGGACGGAAGATATCCCAATTTGAGGGTATGTGCATACGAGAGGTATTCTCAACTCCATAATTATGGACCAACTTATGAAAAGGGTTCCCATGTATCCAATGTGAATTATTACTATCTTCAAGGTCTTGGACGAACCTGGAGTAGCAGAGATGTTGGCCAGAGGCTCTTCCACATGTTCTGGTGCATGGGCTTCCACCAAGTCTCCTGATCTAGCCTCCATGGTAACGTCTCCCATCAGGTCCCTCTCAAGCTCTATCTTCAACAACCAAGCATCGTCGCCCAAGTTGTTGTAGGAGGAAGAAGATGTGATGATCTAGAGCTCGAAACCCTCGCAGAAATCACCTCGAAACAAGAACCGAAAGAAAACTTGCGATACGGAGGTCGGAACATCACGAGACATATATAATGATTTTTTATCTTGCGAAACAAGTAAACGGAGTCGAGGAAGTGCAGGAGGCCCGCACATGGACTGGTGCGCGTGGCTGGGGCTGACTGCGCCATCAGCCTATGTGGGACCCTCGGGCATCGCCTCGACTGTTTATTCTTTCCTAAAAAATTTAAATATTCAAAAACGATCACATATAATTTATATGGAATTTTTGGAGTTGGTTTACTTACCATACCACGTACCTATTCCTTTTTCAGGTTTCTGGAGTCCTCCGGAAGTTTTCTTCTATGTATTCAGGGTAATATCTTGAATAAAGCTCGAATCAATGTTAATGGGGTTACCTGCAATATAGTGTCTTTGCCCATTAACCACCTTCGGCTTATTTCCTTTGGTGTTATTTATCTTGATGGCCCAAGAAAGGTAAATTTCTTCGATGATATATGAACCTTCTCATTTAGAGAGAAGTTTGCCTGCAAAATGTCTGAAACGGGACTTGTACAAAAGAACTTTACCACCAATATTAAATTCATGTTTCTGAATTCTTTTATCATGCCATCTTTAAAACATTTTCTTTAAACAGCTTATCATTCTCATAGGCTTCGGTTCTCCATTCATCTAGAGAAATCATATCAAACAATCTCTTTTTCTCCAGCAAGGTTAAAGTCATAGTTAAGTTCCCTGATAGCCCAATAAGCTTTGTGTTCTAGTTCAAGGGGTAAATGACAAGCCTTACCATAAACCATTTTATACAGAGACATACCCATATGATTTTTATAAGCGGTTCTGTATGCTCAAAGTGAATCATCTAATTTCTTAGATATATTCTTTCTAGATCTATTATCCGTCTTTTGCAGGATCAATTTTATTCCTCTAGTAATTAATTCTACTTGCCCACTAGACTGGAGGTGAGAAGGTGATGCTACTCTATGGTGTACATCATACTTAGATAAACTTTCTTGAACCCATGAATAAAATGTGCACCACCACATGTCATTAAATATCTAGGAACTCCAAACCTCAAAAAGATAACATCTTTCAGAATTTTAATAGAAGTCTTATGATTAGCACTCTTACTTGGAATAGCTTCTACCCATTTAGTGACATAATCAACAACAACTAGAATATGAGTATAACCATGCGAAGAAGGAAAAGGTCCCATATGATAAAAACCCAATCATCAAAAGTTCCAATAACAAATGAATGATCCATAGACATTTCCTAGCATCTACCGACATTTCCAACTTGTCGGTATTGTGGCTCGTGGGTATCCATGAACCCGCTCGCGCATGGGCCATAGTAGCCCTCTTGCCGGCAAGAGCATCGAGCGGCTACACTAGCAAGGCTAATCATACCTTTCCTTTGATGTGTGATGATATAAAGATGAAAAAGACCATAAGGCAGGTCATTAATAGAGCCAAGTCTACATATTATTGTAGCGACCTGACCCAAAAATGTTCAAGTCTCTGTGTATCTGTACCATCCCAAGATCATGCTAGCACACACAGTACATTGATGAAGATTTCAAAGTTCAATCACACCTGATTTATTACACGATTCTAATATAGAGTCTTTATTACATCATAATAAATTCGGTCGAAGGCCAACTCATGAGAAAAAAACTAAATGCGAGCGTAGACGATGGCGAGTCCATCAGACTCCATAGGGCAATCACCGAGCGTGGATCGTAGCCTCACTCCTGGTCGGAAAACTCCTCTGCAACATGAGATGTTGCATCCGTGTAGGTCGGCATTATAGAATATGATGGCAAGTCATGAAGAGAGAATAATAATAATAATAATAATAATAATAATAATAATAATAATAATAATAATAATAATAATAATAATAATAATAATAATAATAATAATAACACTATGTGTAATTTTGGCTGTGGGGCTCTAAGTTTAAGTTTTTTGTGAAAAGGACAATTTTTTTCCTACAACCAAAGGACTTGCTTGCAATTACTACAAAAATAGTGGTTGTTATTGAGATGGTTCCGCCAACCAGTGTCTCATACCCGAAATCATTAATAACCCATCAATTAATTTAATATATTTGGTGTTGAGATTTCCGAATAACTCCAATTCCAGAGGCTTAGTTGTCTATAACCGAGGACGCGGCTAATCGATTAGATTTCCACTCTGCGGAGTCTTGTGCACTTTACCCGCAAGAATCGTACCCTCCTTTGAGTCTTCGCACTGCATGGTGTTTGAAGATGGGACGAACGAAATAGGGTCTTCGGTAGGGATCCTCTGGGCCACTGCCAGTGCCCATCCATAACCTACTGTTCTTCTACATCCCGGCGGCACCATCCGTCCAGTCAGTCACACCTAGGGTCGACCAAGCTAGAGCCCATAATGGCTTGCGGCTGCACATGTAAGCTTCCGGTCAAGGTGTATCCATCTGTCTCTTTGTGGCTGGGTGAAGCTTTCCGCAAGATGTCATGGCGCTTCTCCATGCATCCCTGGGTCAACCACTGGGTGCTCCAGGGTGCCCTTCCATCCGTCCTCCACCCAGTAGTGAATTTGAAGTCCGTCTTGAGCATCTTCAAATCTTGAGGTTGTCATCATCTTGACTCTCACATCTCCCATGTATAACACTCAACCAACCCCGCCTACGAAGCATAGCATAAATGCTACAACGTCATGAGCGATAGTAACATAGGGATTTGGGTCAACCTACCACATGATACTACTCAAGAACTTGTTTCAATTTCTCCTACTGCATGCATGGTGGGGAGGAATTTCTACTAATGCAACAAAACATAGGTAATAAAATTCATGATCAAAGACCTGCCTTGTTGACGATCTTTGAATGATAAAGACTCGTAGTAACAGGCCTTGCACTCCGGGTACGCTATCGAAACAAACAAAGCATAATAAGCATACAATATACTAACATAACGGCAAGTAAAAGTAATTATCACACAATCATCAAATCACACAAAAGAAAACCAAAACAAAACCAAGAAGGAAAACAAGAAACCCAGAGCAAAGTTTTTACTACAAGCAGAAGAAGCTATAAAATAGTTTTCTACTACTAAAATTTTCTTTAACGGAAAAAATTAAGGTTTTTGCTAAACAACAGAAAAGAACAGAGAAAATAAATTTTATGCAAAAAGAATTACTTTAAAACATTTTATGAAACTCCTAATATGCTTAAAAACAGTTTTCCTAGTAAAACAAAAGAAAACAAGCTACTAATTTTTTTTTGCTATAAATAACACTAAGCGGGTTTCCTACTACTAACCTAAACCTACTAATAGACAAAGTCATAAGAAATCAGTAGCAAAAAGAAACACTAAAAAATTGATGTCTGATAGCAAAAACTTTATGGGATACATGAATAAAGAGTGGTCTGAACAAAATTCATATAAATCAATTTTCAAAATTTCAAACATGGACAAAATTGATGTCTAAAGAAACTTCAAAAATTTCCAAACTAGAGCAAAAGGAATCAAAATAAAATATTAAATATCCTCGGAGATATTGATTTTACAAGATTGGAACTTTTCTGTTTTAAAAGCAGAAACAAAAATACTGAAAAAAAGCAGTAGCCTCTTTGGGCCTAGGGGTGCGATCTGAACTAAACGACGCTTTGGCTGAATTTTAGTTAAAATGCGTACGGGCTAACAAAAGAAAAACCAATCTGGTCGGTCTAGACTAAAACGTGAAAAAACGTGGATTAACCAATCTATTGAAAATAAACCTAAAAATACCGAACAATTCGCGATCTAATCTATACCGTTCAACTGAATCGGACGATGGAGGGAGGCGGGGCCTTCTTGTGTGGCGATGAGCGAGAGAAGGACAACCATGGCGGCATCGAGTGGGGCGGCGGCTCGGCCACGGTCGGCAACCCAGGTTGGAGTGGTCGAGGCGGTGTGCAGCTCGAGGGGAGGTCGAGGGTGGCCTCGGGGAAGCTTGGGGACGGCGGAGATGAGCGAAACAAGCTCGTCAGAAGCTCTGTGCCTGTCGTGCTCTAGCGAGAGTGCGGAAGCACCGGTGACTCTCTGTAGGCGATGAGGACGGGCATAACTATGTCAAAATGATGCGCAACATTGAGGGCAGCTCATAGGTGGAAGAGGGAGTCGTCGGGTTGCTCACCGGTGGTGCTAGCAGCGATGAACTGCCGCGGCAGCAGTGAGATCGAAAGGGCAGAGCGTGGGCTATGGATGGAGTTAGGGTAGGGTTTTAGGGGGGGGGTCGAGAGAGGAAGGAGTAGGGCTTTTATAGACAAAGACTTGGGGTAGGGGGCGGCTTCGGAGCACCTTCGCGGGAAGATCGGAGCGGCGGCGGTGTTGAGCGTGCTCTGCAGTGCGGTCTTGGCAAGTGGGCAAGGGTAAGGGAAGGGTCGGGTGTGATACGTCTCCAACAGTATCTATAATTTTTGATTGTTCCATGTTGTTATATTATCATTCTTGGATGTTTTACAATCATTTTATAGTCATTTTATATCATTTTTGGTACTAACACATTGAACCACGGTGCCGGTGCGAGTTGTTGTTTTCTTGCATGTTTTTTACATCGCAGGAAATCATTACCAAATGGAGTCCAAACGCAGCAAAACTTTTTGTGGATTTTTTGGACCAGAAGACATCCAGTGGGCCGGAGACCAGAAGACATCCAGTGGGCCGGAGAAGCACCTGGGGATGCCCCAAGGGGGGCACAACCCAACAGGGCGTGCCTGGGCCTCGGTGGCCTCCCCCAACGCCTATTTGCTCTATAAATACCCCAATATTCCAGAAACCCTAGGGGAGTCAACGAAAATCAATTCTAGCCACCGCAAGTTCCAGAACCACCAGATCTAATCTAGACACCATCACGGAGGGGTTCATCATGCCCATTAAGAACCTCTCCGATGATGCGTGAGTAGTTCTTTGTAGACCTACCGGTCCGTAGTTAGTAGCTAGATGGCTTCCTCTCTATCTCTCTTTTGACTCTCAATACAATGGTCTCTGGGAGACCCATATGATGTAACTCTTTTTGCGGTGTGTTTGTTGGGATCTGATGAACTTTGAGTTTATGATCAGATCTATCTTTTTATCCATGAAAGTTATTTGAGTCTTCTTTGATCTCTTATATGCATGATTGCTTATAGCCTCGTATTTATTCTCCGATATTTGGGTTTTGTTTGGCCAACTTGATCTATTTATCTTGCAATGGAAAGAGGTGCTTTGTAATGGGTTCGATCTTACGGTGCTTGATCCCAGTGACAGCAAGGGAACCGACACGTATGTATCGTTGCTATTAAGGATAACAAGATGGTGTCTATTTCTACACAAATAGATCCTGTCTACATCATGTCATCATTCTTATTGCATTACTCCGTTTCTCCATGAACTTAATACACTAGATGCATGCTGGATAGCGGTCGATGTGTGGAGCAATAGTAGTAGATGCAGGTAGGAGTCAGTCTACTAATCTTGGACGTGATGCCTATATAATGATCATTGCTTGGATATCATCATGATTATTTGAAGTTCTATCAATTGCCCGACAGTAATTTGTTTACCCACCATTTGCTATTTTTCTTGAGAGAAGCCACTAGTGAAATCTACGGCCCCCGGGTCTCTTCTTTATTATATTTGCCTTTGCGATATATTTTATTTGCTTTTATTTTCAGATCTATTAAACCAAAAATACAAAAAATACCTTGGTGCACTTTATTTTATTTGTGATCTATTTATCCAATCTATTACAACTTTACCCCATCCTTTTGCCAATTTCTGGCGACGTTACCCGAAAGGGATTGACAACCCCTTTGACACGTCGGGTTGCGAGTATTTGTTATTTGTGTGCAGGTGATGTTTATGTAGTGTTGCTTGGTTCTCCTACTGGTTCAATAACCTTGGTCTCATCATTGAGAGAAATACCTACCGTCGTTGTACTTCATCATCCCTTCCTCTCTAGGAAATACGGCGTAGTTCTAGCGGTACATCGAGTGTCGGTGAAAGAAAGGGAGAAGAGAGAGGTCGGGCGATCGAGAGGGAGGGGCTCGGGTGCAGCGGCTAGGGCTGGCTGCTATGGGTGGTGGCCGGCTGGGCCGCGGCTGGCTCTTGGGCCAGTTGGCGTGGCTGGTGCCTAGGGTTTTTTCTTTATTTTTTCCTTTTTTACAGAGGAAAAAAATAAAGTACATAAAATAAAAATAGTTTTATATAGGACATATATATATAAGCTCAGAAAATAAACTCTAAATGATGAACTATTTTTCAGGCAAAATAAAAACTTCATAAAAACATATTTTGTTGAAATTTCCAAATAAACAATTTGAATCCAAAACTTTTGGCATTATTTTCTTCTGACATTTTTGGAGTGTCATGTTAGCTCCTCTTACTTTTGAACAGGTATTTGTCAAGGACTTTGGAAATGAATTTCATATGCCAATTTGAACTGAATTCAACTGAGAAAAATCTAAATGCCTCTGAAACTTTGCAAATTTCACCACAATTCAATCAAAATGCATAGATGCTTAGCTAATAATTGTAAAACATTCCAATTGAAAATTTGGGATGTTATAATTATGGACCTTCACGCTAATAAGAAGATGGAGATCAAGAAGGAAGTCATTCAACTCCTCAAGCACTCCAATGGAAGGGCTCCCAGAACTACGCCAACATCCCGACAATGCCTCGGCCAACTCGATCCGCTTCTAACCCGATCCACATTGGAAAGCGGCAGCGGCCTACCACCACATTAAATGCGTAGCACAACAATGATGTCTCGACAGGCCTTTATCAACAAGTGGCGGGCGTGCAGGCGGGTTGGTAAGATGGTCAAGATGCATGTGGTGATTCACGACATTTTTACCACGCGTGTGAAACCTATAGTAGTGTGTGTCGCACTAATATCAGGTTGTTACACTGCACTAGGCAAAATGACGAGCGTTCATTCCCGAAGGCCAGAAGATGATGACACCTAACGGGTCATTTAATGCATTTGTCCTACTCTGCTGGAGTTAGGCATAGATCGTTGTAGCCACTGTGGTACCCCTTGAGCTACAAAAGGAGGACCTAGCTACTGTAATGAGGGTCGACCCCTTGGAGAACATATAACACTTAGGGAGCCATTTCCCTTCCGTAGAGGTTGCACCTTTGTACTTGTAGTTCTCTATCACCCACATAAAGCAAACAATGTGAGTAGGGTGTTACACGTATGTGCGGCTCGAACCTAGATAATTCCTGTATGCATCTGTGTTGATTGGTGTGATCTCACATTTGCTGCGCTTCCTCTCCCGGATCGTGAAGGACCTTCCAGTCCTTGGTGTCTTGTGTGTCTTGCACACTATCGCCCGCGACGTGTAGAACACACGTGAGAGACCAACGACCAAAGGTGTCCCTTTGCCGATTCCCGTATGAGTGCAAAGTCTGGATCAACACTAACTGGAAATGTAAAGCATGCAAGGATCTACCCAGGTTAGGGCCGCATGATTGCGTAATACCCTACTCCCGCCTTGTGTTTTGTTGATTTGGTGGATTAAGAGCTACAGGCCTTTCTCGGGATGGGAAAATGTCGTCTTAGAGCTCCTATATGTTATCTACCAAGTGTCCAACCCTTTCATAGAGCCTGCTCCTCCTTTTATAGTGCAAGGGGTACCACAATAGCTACGGTAGTCTATACCTCCTTCTAACAAAGTAGGTACAAGCATTAAATGCATGGCGAGGTGTCGCCGTATTCCAGCCTCCGGTAACGAACGACCATCACGCCACTATGGCTTACGGCATTCACGTGATATTAGCATGGCACGCACTAATACAAGTGTCTACCGCATGGTAAGCGGAGTGGTGAATCAGCTCCCATGCCGCTGTAACTCCACTGGCACGCTTGCACAATGAAACATGTCGTGCAAGGTCTATATGCACAAAACTAGCACACCACGCGTTGGGTGTCGTGGCTTCTTTGTCCCGCTTCTTTGGATGCGAGTGATTGCTTGTATCTGCATTGGTATTTTCCCGAAGAGGAGAGGATGATGCAGCACATCAAAGGTAAGTATTTCCCTGAGTTATGAAATCAAGGTTATCAATCCAGTAGGAGAATCAAGCAACACTATGTAAACAACACCTGCACACAAACAACAAAAACTTGCAACCCAGCGCGTAAGAGGGGTTGTCAATCCCTCCACGGTATTGAGATAGATTAAATTGCATAGGTTTTGGTAAATAGATCTAGCAAAAACAAAAAATAAAAATAAATAAAGAAAAATTACAACGAGGTATTTTGGTTTAATATGATAGGAAAATTGACCCGGGGGTCGTAGTTTTCACTAGAGGCTTCTCTCAAGAGAAAAACATAATGTGGGTAAACAAATTACTGTTGGGCAATTGGTAGAAAAGATAAATCATGACGATATCCAAGGCAATGATCATGTATATAGGCATCACGTCCAAGATTACTAGACCGACTCCTGCTTTCATTTATTACTATTACTCCACACATCGACCGCTATCCAGCATGCATCTAGTGTATTAAGTTTATGGAAAATAGAGTAATGCAGTAAGAATGATGACATGATGTAGATAAGATAAACTCATGTATGAATAAACCCCATCTTGTTACCCTTAATAGAAATGATACATGCGTGTCATGTCTCTTTCTGTCACTGAGATTGAGCACTGCAAGATCGAACCGATCACAAAGCACCTCTTCCCATGGCAAGAAAAATCAATCTGGTTGGCCAAACCAAACCAGAATTTTGGAGAATATATACGAGGATATAACAATCATGCATATAAGAGTTCAACAAAGACTCAAATAATATTCATGGATAGAACATATCATGAACTCACAATTCATCGGATCCCAACAAACACACCGCAAAAAAATAAGAGTTACATCAAATAGATCTCCAAGAACATCGAGGAGAACATTGTATTGAAGATCAAAAAGAGAGAAGAAGCCATCTAGCTACTAGCTATGGACCCATAGGTCTATGGTAAAATACTCACGCATCATTAGAGGGGCAACAAGTGTGATGAAGAACCCCTCCGTGATCGTTGCCCCATCCAGCAGAGTGTCGTAAAAGGCCTCTAGATTGGATCTCGTGGTTCTGGAACTTGAGGCGGCGGAAACTGTATTTCCTCAAGTCCCCTAGGGTTTTTGGGATTTTAGAGTATTTAGAGATGCAGGTAGGTCAAGAAGCTTCCCATGGGCTCCACTACCAACCAGGGTGCGCCTGGGGCCTCTAGCGCGCCCTGGTGCCTAGTGGGCCCCATGGGCCTCCTCCCTTGTGCTCCTTTGGCTCCCTGGGTGCCTTCTGGGTAGAAAAAAATCTCCAAAACTTTTCGTGGTATTTTGACTTCATTTGGTATTGATATTCTACAAAGTAAAAAACAAGCAAAAAACAACAACTGGCACTCGACACTATGTCAATAGGTTAGTCCCAAAAAATGGTATCTGAGTTGCTAGTAAATGAATATAAACCATCCAAGATTGATAATATAACAACATGGAACAATCAAAAGTTATAGATACGTTGGAGACGTATCATCATCCCCAAGCTTAATTCCTGCTCGTCCTTGAGTAGGTAAATGATGACACTGGTACAACGAGGTGCTATACAAACAGTTTTTAACCCCTTTCCACGATGGCATTCAGAATCATCGCCAAGTGAGTGACTGCGATAGGGGGGTCCTTCCGACACGACCCAGAAACCGTTAGGGATAGGGAGCCTCGATGCATATACAATACTCCCTACTCGTTTGTGCTCGCATTGCCATCGTAGTCGGTATTCTGTGGTGCTACATTTATGATGCGCGACCCATCACAAATAGTTCATGATTATAGAAGTAGACAATCACACACATTTACTTTTCCTCATTGTATGCGATTCGTTGTAGGCGCGCATACCGAGTTGTCGCTATGAAGCTGTATCGCGGCTTGAATACATCCCACACAATTCATCCGGCGTACCCAGCGTCGGATGATCGACCTATCGCATGCGTTCTTCTATGACCAAACGTTTGCGTCGCACAACATCACAAACAGTCCATAATTGCGAAGCGTGTGTGATAAGGTGGCTATCGCAAACATTTAAAAGAAAGAAATGTGTGCGATGCTGTTGTTAATCGCACATGTTTTTTCTTGGTTGATCGTGTGTGCAGTGGAGATTGATCGCACACGTAGTGGATCCTAGAAACGTGTCTGATCTCCACGTCTATCGTAGATGTTTCGCTTTCGCAAACCGTGTGCGGTGTAATCCTTAATTAATCCCTGATTTAAAAATCACATGTTTTGAATTTGAAAGTAGGCAATCACTTATTTCATATCCACCCATATTTATTATAAATATAGGTTCAACCACGAATGCATAATTCGATGGATAAGTACATATACTGAAGAACTACAGAAAAAACCAAGTAAAGAATGATGAACCACAGTTGTACTAAAGACTGTAAAGAGAGAGGCGAAAGACATTCTGGTTGCTAGAGAAGGTGAAGCGGAATACCCATATTGTGCCCTCCTCCATGCGTAATGCGCGCACGACTCTAGGCCAACCCCTTGTGATGGTTGCCCGTCCATCCTTCACTGACTTCATTAGGACTTCTCGATGCTCATTGTAGTCTGGATGAAATACTTTAACCTTCATTGCGTGTCCACCAATCATGTACTTTGCGAGGTAACCTTGAGTGAACTACTTCGGGAACCACTACGAACAAAAAATATTCACACATTGTTGTCCAACAACTCATTATGGGTAGTAAAAAGAGAAGGATGCAGAGTTTTTTGTTACCATCCTACAACTCACTGTTGTGTTGGGTAGAGCATAAACAAATAATTTGCTTGCCACCATTCCTATCTTTTTGCTAATAATCCTTATTAGTTTCCTCACTTGATGCTTATTCATGAATATCTCATTGCCCCATACGCAAAAAGGGTTGATGCGTGGCTCCTTGCCAAGGGCATATGTACCTACAAGCAACAAGTCAATATTAGAAGCTAACAAGTGTCCAGGCCTGGATCTATATGCACTACATTATGGAACGACGAGGGGAGTACACGCCGAGGGATGAAACTAACCTCAGCGGAAAATAGTGGCCACTCCCGTTGTTGTCCTGCATAAGTAGTGGAAAGGCATGATAAGTAGAACAACCTTAACATGAAACAAATATAGCAAAAGGAAACAACATCATCTCCAAATGATAGCTTGAATGTGTTGGTTTTAGCATGATGTTAAAGAAGATATAAAATGGAAGGCAATGTTACCGACAACGGCCTTAGCAATCAAATATTGCAATTCAAACTGGTATTGTTGAAAATGAATAGAACGTAGGTAATGCTTAAACATCACACTGGATAGATGTGTAAAACTGAAATAAAGGGCATGTGTTAACTACACCGCATAATCGAACCAAATATGGCCGTTCAAATTGGTATTGATGCGATCGAAGCGGCACAATTCGACTTGCACATAATGAACAACACATTGTGAATGACTGAAATAAACAAAGGCATAAATGATCGATTATAACAACCAAATATAGCCATTGAAAACTAGGAGGAGTCTCACTTCAACCAACCTAACAAGCAAATCTGAGATAAGCAGGGCATATGCTTGAAAAGCTGGACAAATGCTCACTTTGCAACCAACCTAACAAGCAAATACAGGATAAACAAGGTATACTGGCTTGAAAAGCTGGACAAATGCTCACTTCAACCAACCTAACAACCAAATACGGATAAACAAGGCATCAGCTGATAACTAGACAAATGCTCACTACAACCAACCTAAGAACCAAATACATACAAACAAGGCATCACAGCGATAAGCTGGAAAAAATGCTCACTACAACCAACCTAACAACCAAATACAGATAAACAAGGCATCGACTCACTATAAACAACCAACAATAGCCATTCGTGAAACTGAAGTGGACAATTCATACTTAAACATCACATAGCCCTATTGAACAATACATTTTTGCATAACTGAAATAATTAAACACGATACAGTTAAAGCACCGCATGGCAAATGCTACTACAACAAAGGGTACGGGCTGGCAAGCTAGAAAAGACAAGATTTGCTGATAGGATGTTGCCTCACATGTCATGGACGGAATCCTTCCAGTTGGAAGAGCACAGACCCATGGTGCGTTCTTTGATGTCACAGATGGGTTGTTTCACCTTGGGAGAACCTTTGTGGGTTCCCTCCTCGTGGTCGTGGTCGATGAGATCTGACTTGGCAATTGAGGATCCCAAGCCGCCCGCGATGAAACGTGTCCTTGAAATGACAAAATGGGCTCGATGGCGTACAAGGATCGAAAATCCTTGACCCGCTTAGGTGAGGAGATCAGCGGCCCGGGGCCGTCGAAGAGATCGATGGCGATTGAACCCGGAGGAGGGTTGGGGCCGGACCACTTAACTTTGTGACATGGCGCGTGGGCCGAAGATTAAGCTATCGGCGAGCTTGATGTTGTAGCCGCTACCTCTTGAGCAACTGCGTTGGTTTTCCCTTGAAGAGGAAAGGGTGATGCAGCAAAGTAAGCGTAAGTATTTCCCTCGGTTTTTGAGAACCAAGGTATCAATCCGGTAGGAGGCTACGCGTGAGTCCCTCGTGCCTACACAAAATAAATAAATCCTCGCAACCAAAGGCGATAAGGGTTGTCAATCCCTTCACGGTCACTTCACGAGAGTGAGATCTGATAGATATGATAGGATAATATTTTTGGTATTTTTATGATAAGATGCAAAGTAAAATCAAAGCAAAGTAAAAAAGCAAAGGAAATAAATAAGTGTTGGAAGATTAATATGATGAAGATAGACCCGGGGGCCATAGGTTTCACTAGTGGCTTCTCTCTCAAGAGCATAAGTATTTTACGGTGGGTGAGCGAATTCTTTGTTGAGCAATTGTGAGAATTGAGCATAGTTATGAGAATATCTAGGTATGATCATGTATATAGGCATCACGCGTGCGAGACAAGTAGACCGACTCACCTTTTGCATCTACTACTTTACTCCACTCATCGACCGCTATCGACATGCATCTAGAGTATTAAGTTCATGAAAAGCAGATTAACGCCTTAAGCAAGATGACATGATGTAGAGGATAAATTCATGCAATATGATAAAAACCCATCTTGTTATCCTCGATGGCAACAATACAATACGTGCCTTGCTGCCCCTCATCCTTTGGGAAAGGACACCGCAAGATTGAACCCAAAGCTAAGCACTTCTCCCATTGCAAGAAAGATCTATCTAGTAGGCCAAACCAAGCTGATAATTGAAGAGACTTGCAAAGATAACCAATCATACATAAAAGAATTCAAAGAAGATTCAAATATTGTTCATAGATAATCTTGATCATAAACCCACAATTCATCGGTCTCAACAAACACGCCGCAAAAAGAAGATTACATGAATAGATCTCCCACGAGAGAGGGGGAGAACATTGTATTGAGATCCAAAAGAGAGAAGAAGCCATCTAGCTACTAACTATGGACCCGAAGGTGCTGAGGTAAACTACTCACAACACTTCATCGGAGAGGCTATGGTGTTGATGTAGAAGCCCTCAAGTGATGGATGCCCCCTCCGTGAGCTCCTAGAACAGGCCCAAAGATGGGATCTCGTGGATCTGAGGAAAGGTTGCGGCGTGGAATTAGGTTTTGGCTCTGTTACGATCATTTGGGAATGCGTAGGTATATATAGGAGGAAGAATGCGTCGATTGGAGCAACAGGGGCCCAAGAGGGTGGAGGCGGCATACAGGGAGTAGGCGCGCCCCCTACCTCGTGGCCTCTGGAAGCTTCTCTTCACGTGGGGTCCAAGTCTCTGGATCTTGTTCGTTCCAAAATCACGCTCCGAAAGGTTTCATTCCGTTTGGACTCCGTTTGATATTCTTTTCTGCGAAACTCTGAAATAGGCAAAAAAAGCAGCAATTGCAGAAATTTGGGCCTCCGGTTAATAGGTTAGTCCCAAAAATAATATAAAAGTGAATAATAAAGCCCAATAATGTCCAAAACAGAAGATAATATAGCATGGAGCAATAAAAATTATAGATACGTTGGAGACGTATCAAGCATCCCCAAGCTTAATTCATGCTCGTCCTCGAGTAGGTAAATGATAAAAACATAATTTTTGATGCGGAGTGCTACTAGGCATAATTTCAATGTAATTCTTTTTAATTGTGGTGTGAATATTCAGATCCGAAAGATTCAAGATAAAAGTTCATATTGACATAAAAATAATAATACTTCAAGCATACTAACTAAGCAATTATGTCTTCTCAAAATAACATGGCCAAAGAAAGTTCATCCCTACAAAATCATATAGTTTAGTCATGCTCCATTTTCATCACACAAGAATGCTCTCATCATTCACAACCCCGATGACTATGCGAGAAATTGTTTCATACTTTAGTAATCTCAAACTTATAAACTTTCACGCAATATATGAGCGCGAGCCAAGGACATAGCACTATGGGTCGAATAGAATATGATGATGGGGGTTATGTGGAGAAGACAAAAAAGGAGAAAGTATCACATCAACGAGGCTAATCAATGAGCTATGGAGATGCCCATCGATTGATGTTAATGCAAGGAGTAGGGATTGCCATGCAACGGATGCACTAGAGCTATAAATGTATGAAAGCTCAACAAAAGAAACTAAGTGGGTGTGCATCGAACTTGCTTGCTCATATAGTTTATCATGAAACCTAGGGCACTTGAGGAGGCCCATTGTTGGAATATACAAGCCAAGTTCTATAATGAAAAATTCCCACTAGTATATGAAAGTGATAAAACAAGAGACTCTCTATCATGATGGTGCTACTTTGAAGCACAAGTGTGGCAAAGGATAGTAACATTGTCCCTTCTTTCTTTTTCTCTCATTTTTTTGGGCCTTCTCTTTTTTATGGCCTTTCTCTTTTTATTCCTCACTTGGGACAATGCTCTAGAAAATGATGATCATCACACTTCTATTTATTTACAATTCAATGATTACAACTTCGATACTAGAACAAAGTATGACTCTATATGAATGCCTCCGGCGGTGTCTGGGATATGCAATGAACCAAGAGTGACATGTAGGAAAGAATTATGAATGGTGGCTTTGCCACAAATACTATATCAACTACATGATCATGCTAAGCAATATGACAATGATGGACGTGTCATGATAAACGGAATGGTGGAAAGTTGCATGGCAATATATCTCGGAATGGCTATGGAAATGCCATAATAGGTAGGTATGATGGCTGTTTTGAGGAACATATAAGGAGGTTTATGTGTGAAAGAGTGTATCATATCACGGGTTTTGGATGCACCGGTGAAGTTTGAACCAACTCTTAATTTGAGAAAGGGCAATGCACGGTACCGAAGAGGCTAGCAATGATGGAAGGGTGAGAGTGCGTATAATCCATGGACTCAGCATTAGTCATAAAGAACTCACATACTTATTGCAAAAATCTACAAGTCATCAAAACCAATCACTACGTGCATGCTCCTAGGGGGATAGATTGGTAGGAAAAGACCATCGCTCGTCCCCGACCGCCACTCATAAGGAGGACAATCAAAGAACACCTCATGTTTCAAATTTGTTACATAATGTTTACCATACGTGCATGCTACGGGACTTGCAAACTTCAACACAAGCATTTCTCAAATTCACAACTACTCAACTAGCAATGCGACTTTGATATTATTACCTCCATATCTCAAAACAATCATCAAGCATCAAACTTCCCTTAGTATTCAACACACTCATAAGAAAGTTTTTCCTAAACTTGAATACCTAGCATATTAGGATTATTTAAGAAAAATTACCATGCTATTTAAGACTCTCAAAATAATCTAAGTGAAGCATGAGAGAGATCAATAGTTTCTATAAAACAAATCCACCACCGTGCTCTAAAAGATATAAGTGAAGTACTAGAGCAAAACTATATAACTCAAAAGATATAAGTGAAGCACATAGAGTATTCTAATAATTTCCAAATCATGTATGGCTCTCTCAAAAGGTGTGTACAGCAAGGATGATTGTGGTAAACTAAAAAAATAAAGACTCAAATCATACAAGGCGCTCCAAGCAGAACACATATCATGTGGTGAATAAAAATATAGCTCCAAGTAAAGTTACCGATGGAAGTAGACGAAAGAGGGGATGCCTTCCGGGGCATACCCAAGCTTTAGCTTTTGGTGTCCTTAGATCATCTTGGGGGTGCCAAGCTTGAGCTCTTGCCACTCCTTGTTCCATAATCCATCAAATCTTTCACCCAAAACTTGAAAACTTCACAACACAAAACTTAACGAGAAAATCTCGTGAGCTCAGATTAGCGAAAGAAAACAAAAGACCACTTCAAAGTACTGTAATGAACTCATTATTTATTTATATTGGTGTTAAACCTACTGTATTCCAACGTCTCTATGGTTTATAAACTATTTTATTAGCCATAGATTCATCAAAATAAGCAAACAACAGACGAAAAACAGAATCTGTCAAAAACAGAACAGTCTGTAGTAATCTGTAACTAACGCAAACTTCTGGAACTCCAAAAAATCAGCCAAAATAGGACTACCTAGGCAATTTGTTTATTGATCAGCAGCAATTGGAATCAGCATTTTATCACGTTCTGGTGTTTTTAACAATTGTTTTCGTGAAAAAAAAGTTTCTGGAAATTACAGCAAGATCAAATAACTATCATCCAAGAAGATCCTATAGGTTTAACTTGACACAAACACTAGTTAAAACATAAAAACACATCTAACCAGAGGCTAAATCAAATATTTATTCCTAAACAGCATAAAAAATCAAAAAAACTAAAAAATAAAATCGGGTTGCCTCCCAACAAGCGCTATCGTTTAACGCCCCTAGCTAGGCATAAAAGCAAGGATAGATCTAGGGTGTTGCCATCTTTGGTAGGCAATCCATAAGTAACTCTCATGATAGATTAATATGGTAATTTTATTTTCTTCCTAGGAAGTCTTCCGTGCCTTTCTTTAATGGAAATTGAAATCTAATATTCCCTTCCTTCATATCAATAATTGCACCCATCGTTCTAAGGAAAGGTCTACCAAGAATAATAGGACATGAAGGATTGCAATCTATATCAAGAACGATAAAATCTACGGGCACATAGTTCCTATTTGCAACAATAAGGACATCATTTATTCTTCCCATAGGTTTCTTAATAGTGGAATCCGCAAGGTGCAAGTTTAGAGAGCAATCATCAAAATCACGGAAATCTAGCAAATCACACAAAGTTTTTGGAATCGTGGAAACACTAGCACCAAAATCACACAAGGCATAGCATTCATAATCTTTAATCTTAATTTTAATAGTAGGTTCCCACTCATCATAAAGTTTTCTAGGGATAGAAACTTCCAACTCAAGTTTTTCTTCATAAGATTGCATCAAAGCATCAACGATATGTTTAGTAAACGCTTTATTTTGACTATAAGCATGAGGAGAATTTATACGGATTGCAAAAAGGAAATACAATCTATCAAAGAGCAATTATCATAATTAAATTCCTTGAAATCCAAAATAGTGGGTTTATCAACATCTAATGTTTTGATTTCTTCAATCCCACTTTTATCAATTTTAGCATCAAGATCTAAAACTCGAATTTTTGGAGCGCCTTCTAGGTAAAGGTGGATCATATTCAGTCCCATCATTATCAAGATTCATATTGCAAAACAAAGATTTAATAGGGGACACATCAATAACTTTTAGATCTTCATCTTTATTTCAATAGAAATTTGAAGAACACGCTTTCATAAAGCAATCTTTCTTAGCACGCATCATAGCGGTTCTTTCTTAGCACTCATCAATGGAAATTCTCATGGCTTTGAGAGACTCATTGATATCATGCTTAGGAGGAATAGATCTTAGCTTTAAAGAATCAACATCAAGAGAAATTCTATCAACGTTCCTAGCCACTTCATCAACTTTAAGCAATTTCTCTTCAAGCAAAGCATTGAAATTCTTTTGAATTCATAAACTCTTTAACACTAGTCTCAAATTGAGAGGGCATCTTATTAAAATTTCCATAAGAGTTATTGTAGGAATTACCATAATTATTAGAGGAATTGCTAGGATAAGGCCTAGGATTAAAATTTCCTCTATACGCGTCGTTACCAAAATTATTCCTACCAACAAAATTCACATCCATAGATTCATTATTATTCTCAACCAAAGTAGACAAAGGCATATCATTAGGATTAGAAGAAACACTCTTAGTAGCAAATAATTTCATAAGTTCATCCATCTTTCCAGTCAAAACATTTATTTCTTCTATCGCATGCACTTTTTTATTAGTAGATCTTTCGATTGTGCCATTGAGAATAATTAACCATAATATTATCTAGGAGTTTAGTAGCTTCTCCTAAAGTGATTTCCATAAAAGTGCCTCCAACGGCCGAATCTAAAAAATTTCTAGAAGCAAAATTCAATCCGGCATAAAAGTTTTGTATAATCATCCACAAATTCAAACCATGAGTAGGGCAATTACGTATAATTAATTTCATCCTCACCCAAGCTTGTGCAACATGTTCATGATCAAGTTGCTTAAAATTCATAATATCGTTTCTAAGAGACATGATCTTAGCGGTAGGAAAATACTTAGATATAAAAGCATCTTTGCACTTATTCCAAGAATCAATACTATTTTTTAGGCAAAGACGAAAACCAAGCTTTATACGATCTCTAAGAGAAAAAGGAAATAGCTTCAATTTAACAATATCATTGTCCACATCTTTCTTCTTTTGCATATCACACAAATCAACGAAGCTATTTAGATGAGTAGCGGCATCTTCACTAGGAAGGCCGGTGAATTGATCTTTCATGACAAGATTCAACAAAGCAGCATTGATTTCACAAAATTCAGTATCGGTAAGAGGAGCAATCGGAGTGCTAAGGAAATCATTATTGTTGGTATTGGTAAAGTCACATAATTCGGTATTATCTTGAGCCATCGTGGCAAACAAGCAATCCAACACACAAGCAAACAAAAAGCAAGCAAAAAAAGCAAGCGGAAAGAGAGGCGAATAAAAGCGGCAAGGGTGAAGTGGGGAGAGGAAAAGCGAGAGGCAAATGGCAAACAATGTAATGCGGGAGAAAGGGATTGTGATGGGTACTTGGTATGTTGACTTTTGCGTAGACCTCCCGACAGCGGCGCCAGAAATCCTTCTTGCTACCTCTTGAGCACTGCGTTGGTTTTCCCTTGAAGAGGAAAGGGTGACGTAGCAAAGTAGCGTAAGTATTTCCCTCGGTTTTTGAGAACCAAGGTATCAATTCAGTAGGAAGCTACGCGCGAGTCCCTCGTACCTACACAAAACAAGGTTTAGAGAACAATCATCAAATTCACGGAAACCTAGCAAATCACACAAGGTTTTTGGAATCGTGGAAACACTAGCACCCAAATCACATAAAGCATAGCATTCATGATTCTTAATTCTAATTTTAATAGTAGTTCCCTCATCATAAAGTTTTCTAGGGATAGAAACTTCCAACTCAAGTTTTTCTTCATAAGATTGCATCAAAGCATCAACGATATGGTTGGTAAAAGCTTTATTTTGACTATAAGCATGAGGAGAATTTAGCACCGATTGCAACAAGGAAATACAATCTATCAAAGAGAAATTATCGTAATTAAATTCCTTGAAATCCAAAATAGTGGGTTCATTGATATCTAAAGTTTTGACCTCTTCAATCCCACTTTTACCAATTTTTGCATCAAGATCTAAAAACTCCAATTTTTTGGGACGCCTTCTAATTAAAGTTGACTCATCTCCAGTCCCATCATTATCAAGATTCATATTGCAAAATAAAAATTTAATAGGAGACACATCAATAACTTTTAGATCTTCATCTTTATTCTCATAAAAAAATTCCGGTTTAGCGGCCATCTTATTAACTAAGGTGGCCTGCTTATCCGAAACTTCAGCTATTAACTTTTCGAGATGAGCAATTTGAGATTTCAAACCATAAAATTCCTTAGACATATCATCGAGCTCTTTATTCATGTATCCCATAAAGCTTTTTTGTTCCTTAAGCTCGTTTCTAAAGAAATTATTATGCTCAAATTGTAAAGTCATAAAACTTCTGATGTTGCTTTCAATCTCTTCTAACCTTTTAAGGTGAAGATCACCAAATCTAGGTAGAGCCATCGTGATAAGCAAGCAATCCAACACACAAGCAAACAAGAGACAAGCGAAAAGAAGTGACGGAAAGAGAGGGCAAATAAAGCGGCAAAGGTGAAGTGGGGAGAGAAAAAAGCGAGGCAAATGGCAAATAATGTAATGAGAGATAAGAGTTTGTGATGGGTACTTGGTATGTCTTGACTTGTGTGAGACTCCCCGTAAGAACGACGCCGTAAATCCTTCTTGCTACCTCTTGAGCACTGCGTTGGTTTTTCCTTGAAGAGGAAAGGGTGATGCAAGAAAGTAAGCGTAAGTATTTCCCTCAGTTTTGAGAACCAAGGTATCAATCCGATGGGAGGCACGCTCAAGTCCACGCACCTACACAAACAAATAAGAACCTCGCAACCAACGCGATAAGGGGTTGTCAATCCCCTCATGGTCACTTACGAGAGTGAGATCTGATAGATATGATAGGATAATATTTTTGGTATTTTTATGATAAGATGCAAAGTAAAATAAAAGCAAAGTAAAAAAGCAAAGGAAATAAATAAGTGTTGGAAGATTAATATGATGAAGATAGACCCGGGGGCCATAGGTTTCACTAGTGGCTTCTCTCAAGAGCATAAGTATTTTCACAATTGGGTGAGCGAATTCTTGTTGAGCAATTGATGTAATTGAGCATAGTTATGAGAATATCTAGGTATGATCATGTATATAGGCATCACGTCAAGACAAGTAGACCGACTCCACCTGCATCTACTACTATTACTCCACTCATCGACCGCTATCCAAAGCATGCATCTAGAGTATTAAGTTCATGAAAGCGAGTAACGCATGTAAGCAAGATGACATGATGTAGAGGGATAAATTCATGCAATATGATAAAAAACCCATCTTGTTATCCTTGATGGCAACAATACAATCGTGCCTTGCGCCCCTCATCAGGGAAAGGACACCGCAAGATTGAACCCAAAGCTAAGCACTTCTCCCATTGCAAGAAAGATCAATCTAGTAGGCCAAACCAAAGCTGATAATTCAAGAGACTTGCAAAGATAACCAATCATACATAAAAGAATTGAGAGAAGATTCAAATATTGTTCATAGATAATCTTGATCATAAACCCACAATTCATCGGTCTCAACAAACACACATAAAAAGAAGATTACATCGAATAGATCTCCCACGAGAGGGGAGAACATTGTATTGAGATCCAAAAAGAGAAGAAGCCATCTAGCTACTAACTATGGACCCGAAGGTCTGAGGTAAACTACTCACACTTCATCGGAGAGGCTATGGTGTTGATGTAGAAGCCCTCCGTGATGGATGCCCCCTCCGGGGGAGCTCCGGAATAGGCCCAAAGATGGGATCTCGTGGATACAGAAGGTTGCGGCGTGGAATTAGGTTTTTGGCTCCTGTTCTAATCGTTTGGGGGTATGTAGGTATATATAGGAGGAAGGAGTACGTCGGTGGAGCAACAGGGGGCCCAAGAGGGTGGAGGGCGCGCTTTGGGGGGGTAGGCACGCCCCCCTACCTCGTGGCCTCCTGGAAGCTTCTCTTACGTAGGGTCCAAGTCTCCTGGATATTGTTCGTTCCAAAAATCACGCTCCCGAAGGTTTCATTCCGTTTGGACTCCGTTTGATATTCTTTTTCTGCTGAAAACTCTGAAATAGGCAAAAACAGCAATTCTAGGCTGGGCCTCCGGTTAATAGGTTAGTCCCAAAAATAATATAAAAGTGAATAATAAAGCCCAATAATGTCCAAAATGTAAGATAATATAGCATGGAGCAATCAAAATTATAGATACATTGGAGGCGTATCGATAGCTTGACTTTCGATATACTGATATGCTAGCCGACGACATGAAGCCTTGACATGGCAACATAGTGAGCATCTTCACTTCCACGAGGGCGTGTTGCTCTGCAGGATCGGCAGTCGGGGAGAGCGGCGGCCACCTCGCCAACATCCGCCGGGAGAGGCCATGATAAACCTCTTCTTGGCGAGCAGCTCGTCGGGCTCCCCGGGATATGTGGTCGAGCTTAGGCTGCGACATCCTAGAGCGAGGGATGTGGATGCGGCGGGGAGGGACACATGAGCCTCATCTAAAAACTTCAGGAGAGTGGGCGGCGGTATGGGAATGTTGGGTAACACGAAACTTTATTATCTAAGCTAGGAGGAGCAGGCGGGGCCGGCGCAGGTTGGCGGACATCGGCCGAGCTAGGGTTCAATCACGGGGAGGGCGGGTGGGGGATGTGGACAGCGCACTTGCATGATCGTGGTGATTCTAGCGCACTTGCATCACACACAGTTTAAGACATTATACCCGTGTCCATTGAGCGCCATCGTAGTCTTTGCAGACAAAAAATGTTGGAGAGGGCGGAAGGCGGCCACACCCGACATGTGGCCCAAATATATATGAGTCAAAAGGGTGGTCTGTGATGTTCAAAATTCCAATGCACAGCTTTGACCGCGTGGGCCCACAGTTGGGCCCGTCGTCGAAGATCGATGAGAGGGGCCAGAAGCCAAGAACCACATGGAAGTGGCCAAACATATGTAGGAATATTGGTTGTGATGTTTAAAAATTTAAATACACAATGCACAACTTTGGTGGCACCTGCCTCGCAAACCCGAAAGCACCCTTGGATATATCTATAATGACATAATGTCGTAGCTAGCTAGGGTGCTTGACCCACCACCTCCCAATTCGTGTCGGTAGGCGGATGCTGCGTAATGATATTTTGGTCATACATGCATGTCGCCATGACCTACCATAAGATGGACCAGTGAATCTATTCTTTGGTCAAATGACGACTGTTGTTGTGGGTAAACCGCTTGGGCCAATAGATTGAACCATCATAAAAATCGCATGAGCAGGACCACAAAACCAGCACCTCTTGCATGCGGCCCAAAATGATGTACGTTGGAAGGGGTGATGTGTGTTTTCAATATAGATTGATGTACAATTTAGATGTGGTGCCTACCTCTTGATATACAAAACAACCATGAAGGCCAGGTAGTTAAGGATGAGATACGCAGAGTACAGTGTAGGTCGAACCCAGCAATCCGAGCACGTGGGAGGAATCCTGACAACGCATGAGCTCGAGCTTTGGTTGAACGACATGTGATAGTGATCGGCCCTAACACGAACTAGGAGGAATCCATTCATGGCCATCACATACCCCTCGTTATCGGTCAAAGGGGTGATATTTATACACTCGGGGAGCCCACAGATATGCGTGTCATCACAAAAAACCTCACAAGGGAGACGTGGTCGATCGGAAGACCCCGTATACACTGCATGCGACCCGAAAATTTGTATGGGTACGGTGGTGTGTGATGTGTTTAAATCCCGAATGCACAACTTCGATGGGCCACCAACTACATTACAAACTAAACACCGTACTGATGCGGAGCATCCTTCCATCATCCCCATGGACTCTACACCAACACATCAGCCCCACGTGGACCTTTGACAAGAGCAAGAGCACGTGCTTTGGAAACCGAGGTGAATTCCTTCCTACTAGATTTGCATATGGACACAAATGGAACATGTTTACTACCTCACCAAAATGTGCTATGCATCCTTAGGTATGAAGAGGAATATCACCAAGACGAACAGGAGCATCACCAAGGAGTGGGAGGATCACCGAGGCCACGCATGAAGCCAAGAAGAAGGACAACAGGCGAAGACAGAAGCTCCAGGCGACCCGTGCGCCTGACGGGCCCCCGAGACCCCGTGCTCACGGGCTACTCGAGGGAGTTGGCGCTGAGCACCCGTCTTGCAAGACGGGCCTGCATCGTCTTGCGCATGGGCTCCCAGGCGCCGGGCCCAACTTACCCTGCAGGCGCGACGTGGAGACCCCGACTCATAAGTCGTGATCACCGAATGCTGCGTGTACGGTGATCCGGAGATCAATGCTCACCGAACACCACGAAGCTGAATAACAAGAGTCTTACATCCATACATACCGTATTACACAAGTAGGACCTTTATGGTCAATTCTTGAGTGTATCATCGCATGGCGGAAATCTTCAATAACAACTTGGACCCATGCCGTGCGCCTTAACCCTACGGGCATTACATTTGAGGAAGCGTCCTAGTTCGCATGTTAAATCACCAAGTATTCTTCTTCATATCATGTTCTTTTCATGCACAGCCAATAAAATAACCCGGTGGCAAGCCAATGAGTACTTTGAATGTACTACTTAAAGCAACCCAAGGGTGATAACAGAGTATTTATGCAAGGCACTCACGCTAATTTGGCATTTTTGCGGAAAGCTAGTTTTTCTCATGCAAGTATGATCAACATTTATCAAGGATGTGAATAAATGCGCAACAAGTATTAGGAGGTTCTGAGACATCAACATCGAGAGAGAGTTATGAACAACTCATGCTCAAGTTCATCATGACTTCCTCCACGAATCACGTCAATAGATTTACCAAACCGTGTTGTTTGTCGAAACATATGGGCGTAGTCTAAGCGGCACCACCACCAACTGTCCTTGACCGTGGACACGGCTATTCAATAGTTTTACACTCTGCAGAGGTTGCACACTTTACCCACAAGATCCGGGAACTTCCGTGTCATCCACGACCCAGCGGTACCTCAAGTACCGGGGTAAGCACCGATCACTATCTTTCCCTAAACGACACTAAGATAGAGTCCACTCGATTGGTAGTAACCCCCGTGCCCAACATTTCACATCTTAAAGTTGTGGAGCCTCGCTCCCATATTCATCACATACCACAAGCACGGGGTACCAACGGTGTGTCCGGTGCCCTGTGAAGACAGTCATGGTCGCCCTACCTGGCACGACCCGTCCGAGAGAGAGCACCAACTCTCCCCGTCACTAGTAATGTCTGGGCTCCAAGCTAGTATCGCCTAGGTAATCAATAATGCCCTTTCCCATATAAGGGTAGAGTGGTTGCGCATGTTTTGTTGGGACGGTCAATAAATCTTAAATCTAATCCGTCTTTGTAAACAACACTTTTATCAAGTCTCGGTACACTACTTCTCCACCAAGTAGTGACCTAGTTGTTCATCATCTCCCAGGGGCATCAGTGGCACCCTCTGGGGCTGTTTACAAGTATGTCAACCACACTTGTTTCTTTCCATGCATAACCCTGACCCACTTTGCGTAGCAACTATTTTAGCATCCTATCTACTCCCAAGGCATAACCCTCATAAGAAGGTAGGGTCATGCACAATGCAAGTATCAACAAGGAAGTACGGTGGCAAACCATCAAAGTGGTTACCACCTCATCATGATTCCGTTGTAACAACAATATGGTGCTATATGACATGCATAAAAAGGGTTTCATAGACATGGTCAAAGGGCTGCTTGCCTAGTTCATCCGAGTCTTGAAATCTTCTGGTCCTTCTCCATGTACTCCGTCTACTTCGTCAACTAACGTCGGAAACAATCACAATAAGCAACACAACAAGGCAGGAAATATAAGTGCTCCAAAAATATTAATTTGACTTCTCTAGGATACCTCTGGTCATATGAGGAATGACCAAGGTGATTTCAATAGAATTGGATAAGTGGATATATTGGAACATTTCAATATGATGGAATCAAGGGATTTATGGATTTGCAAGAAGTGTACAGAAACATGTTTTTGAAAAAATGAGCAAAGGCACCCATTTAACAAACCATGATTTTAGAAGCATCTAGGAGTTGGTTTCACTTTGGATTTGGAGTTCAAATGAATATTCTATGGATTTGCAAAGTTGACAAACATGAAGAAATGGCTCATTATTTTGTGGGGTACAGAAAGTATTAAGAAAAATGTTCATAAACTAAGTTATGAACTTAGAAGCATCTAGAATTTGAATCATGGCATTTGGATCAAGTTTGAGCTCTCTCGTGATTTTCTAAAGTTCATCATGTAAATAGGAAAAATAGGATTTGATAAATATTTATGAAGAAAAGGTCTGCGGAAAAATGTGCATGTTGCACCACCGGGTAGATCATGATTTATAGAGTCACTAGAAATTTGAATCATCAAATTTGGAGTCCATTTGAATTCTTTATGGATTTTACAAGTTTACGGAAAAAGAAAAGACAAAGGAAGGCGCGTTATACCTATGTTGTGCCTTTGGAGTGCGACATAGTGCCTTGGCCCTTGCCTTGGGCAGCCAGCGGCTCGGCCTGTGAGCGACAGGAGGTGACGTCGAAGGCGGGAGAGGCGAACCGGCCTTCACTTGCAGCGTGGCCCGGTGGGCTGGGCCCAGCAGCCCGGGGAGCCCGCCCGAGGCTCGTCCCCAACCTCCTGCGCTCGGCGCGAGGAGGAGCGATCGGCCGACGGGCGATAGCCGGGCTACGAAGCGTCTCCCATGACGCTCCGCCCATCGGCGTTCTCGGAGGACCGCATCCATCGGTGTATGGCTCGCTTGCGAGGAGAGTCGCGTGGCGGCGGCGGCACGGGACGACCCATGAGGAGGTCATCGGCCATCTTGATTCGAGCATGCGATGCTCCTAGGGACGAAACGGCGGCGAGGAAGGGCTTGTGGTGGTGACAAGAGGGTGTGGGGCTATCCGGGGGAAGAGAGAGGGCCGGGGCTGCAGTTTGGCAGCGACCCGGCCTGGCTCCGGCCTAGGAGGGGGATGGAGAGCGCGAGGAGGGAGTGGGTTGGTCGGGGGATCACGGAGGGAGAGAGGGCCAAAGGAGTAGAGAGGAGGCTCGGGGTGGCCTTAAATAGAAGAGGCGAAGAGCACCGTGGCTCGTCTTGGCGAGCTCCTAACCCGTTCTTTGGAGGACAGGGGCCAGCGGCGTGGGCGTGTCTGGGTGTTCGATGGGGTTGCTCTAGGGCGAGAGGAGAGGAGATGGATGGAGGGAGGGCTGAGCACCGCGTGTGAGCCCAGTCATTGGAGCTCTCGGGCGGCTGTGCAGCGTCTTGAAAGGAGGCAGCAGAGGGAGAAGGAGGAGGGGCCAGGCGTGGCGTGTTGCGGACGTCGAGGCACCTCGACCGGGCGCGAGGGAGGCTCGAGGTGGTCGGGGACGCCAAGCGTCAGCAGGCCGGGAGCATCGCCGACGTGCTCCAGGCGCATGCAAATGGCCCAAGACCATGGCTTTTTTCTCGCGTCCTCATCGCCCACTTGTGTCTGTGGTTGTAGGGGGAGTAAACAATGTGGATATGGCATTGGATGCCACTGGGATCCACTGAGTGAGGAGGGAGGTTGAGAGAGAGATTTGGTGCTTTGTCGAGAGGGGAAAAGAGCTTTTCACCCCCATAATCATGGCTCCTCGGGCAGGGAAAGATCACGAGGTTAGAGGAGGACCAGATGGTCTTTGTGGGAGAAAGATTAGCTCATGGAGACTAATGGAAATGGCAGAACATGCATTTTAAATTTCTGCGGAAGGTGTTTGATGGTGGTTTGGGCAAGCAAATGGATTCCAACTGGTATGAAGATTAACAGGGTCAACTGTTATATAGAAATGAGGTTGATCACCAAGTTGGAGCTCACTTGAAGAAAGTTGACAGTGCAACTTTGGTAAACCCTAGAAATTAGCAGAAATGGCTTTACCAAGATTTAGTCATGCAAACCTATTCTCCTTGATGCACCACTTGGTGTAGTGTCATCATTTAAGGTTCTGAACATGTCCACAAAAGTTGAGATCAAAAGGAGAAAGTTCCCAATGTAGAGTTGTTCAAATTTGGTTACGGACGAGAAAGGGTTTTGGGGCACTTTGATCAATATAACATTTTCTCCAACTTGTGCCATTTGGTCTAGATGAATGATTAGACCATTTGAGCAAGTTCACAAGGTTTGAGAACATTTGGACATGTTTGGCAATGTAAAGTCGCTCAAACTTCAAAATGGACAGAAATAGTTTTGAGGGGTTTCATGGGGTTATACTATTCTCCATGACATGATACTTGTCAAGATCATCAAACATGTCATATGTGACATGCCAGAATTTTCTTGGAATTTTTGGAGAGTATTTCCTTAGTAAATATTTCAAAAGCTTGAAATATCCGAAAAGGGTTTTGAGGATTTGACCAATATTTTGAACATGACCATGTGTTGAAACTCTTATATATGGACAATATATGTCCACTGAGTTTCCCTAAATTTTCACAAATATTTTAAAGCATTAAAATAATTTTTCCCTATTAAAGACCATTTCTGGCCTTAAGAAAAGCTTTTAAATAAAATAGGAAAATAACTTTTAAAATTATATTTTTGTGGTTTGGTATCCTTTATCTAATAGGAGTCAAATATATTTTTGGAAAGATTTTTACTGCCCTTAATTAAGTGCTTGCAGTGCAAACCTCAATTGTGGGTTTTGAAAAACTAATTTTTGAAAATACTATTTGGCCAAATTATTTTGCAAGAAAATTCTATAATGTACAAAGACACATGGCATGATCATTGGTTCAAGAGTTTGGAGCAAGGAGATGAAGTATAGAAGTTGGAGGATTTATTTGATTTTTAGAGCACTTGCAAATAGCAAACAAAAATCCAATCAAGCAAAGTCCAAAACACTAAAAAGTTTTTGTCAAACCACATTTTATCATGATTTATTAGCTTAAGTGTTGTGGCATGAAACTCAGGGTGTGACAGACCTACCCCCCTTACAAGAATCTCGTCCCCGAGATTCCTAGACTAGGCGCGGAAAGGGATACAGAAACTTGGAGTGGGGTAGTCTTCAAGTCCTCATGTTATACCTTGATTGTGGTGCTCGATTGAGCTTGAAGTACTTGATGGTGTGGCTTCGTGTATGACGCTCTTCTTGACCCAGGTTGCTAATGGGTAGCTCGCGGTAGGTTAGATTGGGTTGGGGGTCGATGGCTTGGTGATCGATGTCCTTGTTAGCGATCGGGCTAGCTAGGAAGTCGAAAACACTTCTGGAGTTGTGTCATGTGGAAACATTACGATGGAAGGTAACTCTGTGGTAATTCCACTGTAGCATCTGTCTTCTAGTCGTATCGTAGCGATCTCAGAGCGAGTTGTTAAATCTTGGAGTGATCTCGAAGGGGGCCGATGAATCTTGGTGTGGGTTTCCTTGTCATGCAAATGCTTTGTTCCTTAGAGAGGAGTGGCCTGTTGGTACACATGGTCTTCGGCCTTGAAGTGTACTTCTTAGCGGTGGTGGTTGGTGTAGTTCTTCCTCCTTGGCATGGCGGTCTTCAAATGTTCCTAGACTAGCTGAGCGGCTCTTCTTCCGTCTTGGTGGACAAGTAGGTCACCAAATGATGATGACAACTACCTTGTCTAAGCACTCGTGAAGACTTTGTTCACGGGTACACAAAAGTAAATTTGAGGGGATTAGTGGTGGTCTTTGTTGAGTGTGGGCCAAGGTCTTCTGACCTTGATTCAAGGCCCAAGATCAGGACCCAACCATGTTGTGGCTTGGTAGGGCTTAAGGGTTTCAGGGATTCTAGGGTGTGAGTGAACGTTTATCATCTTGTACTTGGGCACATTTTCTGAGATGCCAATCGTTCTATCTAGTCTTCCAAACAATTCACATCAGATTACCAAAAGAATCATCTCACATTGGTCAACTCCAATCATTACTCACGCTATTCATGTCCTCACGACTGCGAAGAGAAGGCCTAACAAAGCTATACATGTCAACTATCCCCAAACTCATAGCTATGAAAAAATAATCCATGGGCGTAAGCATTACAAAGCTGTTAAGTTTGAATTTAATCACCGCAATCCAAGCGCTCAGTCTATTGATCCAAGGTCCATGATAGTGCATTCTTATCCTAAGGAAACACGTCGTATGCCACTCCAAGATCTAGTTTCCTTTCCTATGAATCGACCCCAAAAGCCCATTAACTACATAATTCATTGATTCTACAAATCCAATGTTTATGGTGTTCCACATGATCTCCTAAAGTTCCTATAATCCCCAAATACTTGAAAAGGCTATTTCTACTATAATTAGATCCACCAATTTACATTATCATGGTCAAGTAAACTCCAAGGTCAAGCTTATATCAACTCCAGACAATTAATCCAATCTCCTAGTTTATTGTCCTCCAAGAAACATGGTATCATGATTGAGATCATCAGTCTAAATCCAATTTACTCCGAACCATGTAGACTTACTCACCACCTATACTCAACTAGGATCACCTATTTAAATCCAGATCTCATGTCCAACGAGAATTCCTACATGTTTCCCCCAAGTCATTTACGTACTATCAACTGTCTCCTATCAATATCCCCTCAGCTAAGTCAAATCCTTATACCTCCAAGAATTTCAGCTTGCGATCATAATTGTCCTATTAAATCCAATTTACTTAGGGGCAATGAGAGTCATGCCTCTCTATTAACTGATCCCACCAAGTTCATCTACCAACATGAAAGCCTCATGATCTACCAAAGTCTCAGTCAATTCCTCAGGGTCTCTGATATAAACTCATCAAGTCATTTGTCCTCCGTTCCTATATCCCCAAATTGGTCTCTCCTATGGCATCATCAGTTTTGGTGCTATCTTAGGATGATAATGTGCTCATTCGCTATGCCCACTAGTTCCATAATGAACCCAGTGCTATGCGAGGTTACAGAGGCTTAACTGGTCCACTTGTAATTCCGTGGGTTAAGCGCTTGGTTAAGGATTCGAGCTGGGGTATTTCATTGAAGTCTCGAAGGGTATAGTGATGGGTTTACATCTTGAGAGGTAAACATAACTCTCTGAGGTTGCACTTGGTCGAGGAGGTTGTAGCAAAAGTCTTGATCTTTGGTTGGTTGCCAAAGTAGAATCCTTGGTGTATCTTGTCTTGCTAGCCTTGAGTTGAGGAGAGAGATGAGAGGGAGAGGTAGCATAAAGGAGGGAATGCCTAAAGGGGTTCTATAGTGCGGTGCAAACAAGCAGGTGAAAAAAGGGCCAAGCAGAAGAGGCAAGGTAAGGAAGGTGATATGGTGGCATACTTGTCGCCTAGGGCAAAAGTGCGACCTATATCAACACAAACAAATAAAAACAAGCAACACACAATCATGGTTCTATTCAACCATCATACCGGACTCGATCACAAGCATAGTACACCACGACTCATCCTACCCTAGGGGTTCTCGGACTCGATGAGTCGTGCCTTGTGCCTCATGCGCCTTCTTGAGTTTTCCTCGGTGTTGCTACGTCTCTTGTTTGATGAGACGATGCAGGTTGAGCTGAAGAATCTTCGAAAACTTCTCGCCTGATGAGGTGATGGGGTGATGGTGGCTCCTCGTGGCTGTCTTTGACTTGGTCTTCTCTTGTCTTCTTAATCATGATGATCTCTTTTGCTTTCTAAGGCGTCGATGGTACCAGGTAGGTATTCCTTTATGCAATGACATTATCAAGGCATAACAGAGGTCCATCACATCGGTTACGTTGATGACAACTTCGACACCAAGAGCGGGGGATGGGGAGAACCGTTTTCCTGCTCACTATAGTGAGGCGGACCAAATGGCGAGGTTCTCATCCACCGGTGGTTGTCGATACAACAACGGTAGTGATAGGGTTACCCTATTAGCAATGTATATCATGATCTTGCATATCCTATGCCTGGTAAGTGTATCTTTGAGGTTGCGGCATCTTGGTGTAATCTTAGAAGGTTTCACCATCCTCTGGTCTTCATGTCCTCATTCTTCAAAGGCGTATCTTCTGTTGGCATCATCTTGTTGTGGTGTCGCCAGTCTTGGGTTCAGAAGAGGTGGATGAGTGTTTGGCAAGGTGTCTTCCTTCTAGATTATCCACGAGGATTACAAGGAATCCAGTGGTCAGGGGCATAAGGGTTCTAGCGACCAAAGGTTTTGATGGGGAAGAGATTAATAAGGAAAGTATTCCTTAGTTTTCGAAAAACTGAGAAGGGAAGAAATGCAGATAGTTTTGAAAACTAGTAGTAGTTTTGGAAGTAGTTTTACCTAACTAATGACCATGCTAACTAAGGCTTCCTCTACGATCGGGATGGCTCGATACCAGCTCTGTGGGGACCCCGACTCATAAGTCGTGATCACCGAATGCTGCGTGTACAGCTGATCCCGGAGATCAATGCTCACCGAACACCACGAAGCTGAATAATAAGAGTCTTACATCCATACATACCGTATTACACAAGTAGGACCTTTATGGTCAAGTCTTGAGTGTATCATCGCATGGAAATCTTCAATAACAACTTGGACCCATGCCGTGCGCCTTAACCCTACGGGCATTACGGCGGAAGCGTCCTAGCTAGCATGTTAAATCACCGAAGTATTCTTCTTCATATCATGTTCTTTCATGCACGGCCAATAAAATAACCAGTGGCAAGCCAATGAGTACTTTGAATGTACTCTTAAGCAACCCAAGGGTGATAACAGTATTTATGCAAGGCACTACCGCTAATTTGGCATTTTATGCGGAAAGCTAGTTTTTCTCATGCAAGTATGATCAACATTTATCAAGGATGTGAATGCGCCCGCAACAAGTATTAGGAGGTTACAGACATCAACATCGAGAGAGAGTTATGAACAACTCATGCTCAAGTTCATCGTGACTTCCTCACGAATCACGTCAATAGATTTACCAAACCGTGTTGTTTGTCAGAAACGTATGGACGTAGTCTAAGCAGCACCACCCAACTGTCCTTGACCATGGACACGGCTATTCGAATAGTTTTACACTTTCTGCAGAGGTTGCACACTTTACCCACAAGATCCGGGAACTTCCGTGTCATCCACGACCCTTGATACCTCAAGTACCCGGGCAAGCACCCGATCACTATCTTTCCCTAGACGACACTAACATAGAGTCCACTCGATTGGTAGTAACCCCCGTGCCCAACATTTCACATCTTAAAGTTGTGGAGCCTCGCTCCCATATTCATCACATACCACAAGCACGGGGTACCAACGGTGTGTCCGATGCCCTGTAAAAACAATCATGGTCGCCCTACCTGGCACGACCCCGTCCCGAGAGAGAGCACCAACTCTCCCCCGTCACTAGTAATGCGGGCTCCAAGCTAGTATCAGCCTAGGTAATCAATAATGCCCTTTCCCATATAAGGGTAGAGTGGTTGCGCATGTTTTGTTGGGACGGTCGACAAATCTTAAATCTAATCCGACTCAGTAAACAACACTTTTATCAAGTCTCGGTACACTACTTCTCCACCAAGTAGTGACCTAGTTCATCATCATCTCCCAGGGGCATCAGTGGCACCCTCTGGGGCTGTTTGCAAGTATGTCAACCACACTTGTTTCTTTCCATGCATAACCCTGACCCACTTTGCGTAGCAACTATTTTAGCATCCTATCTATTCCCACCAAAGATAACCCTCATAAGAAGGTAGGGTCATGCACAATGCAAGTATCAACAAGGAAATGCGGTGGCAAACCATCAAAGTGGTTACCACCTCATCATGATTCCGTTGCAACAACAATATGGTGCTATATGACATGCATAAAAAGGGTTTCATAGACATGGTCAAAGGGCTGCTTGCTGGTTCATCCGAGTCTTGAAATCTTACGGTCCTTCTCCATGTACTCCGTCTACTTCGTCCAACTAACGTCGGAAACAATCACAATAAGCAACACAACAAGGCAGGAAATACAAGTGCTCCAAAAATATTAATTTGACTTCTCTAGGATACCTCTGGTCATATGAGGAATGACCAAGGTGATTTCAATAGAATTGGATAAGTGGATATATTGGAACATTTCAATATGATGGAATCAAGGGATTTATGGATTTGCAAGAAGTGTACAGAAACATGTTTTTGAAAAATGAGCAAAGGCACCCATTTAACAAACCATGATTTTAGAAGCATCTAGGAGTTGGTTTCACTGGATTTGGAGTTCAAATGAATATTCTATGGATTTGCAAAGTTGACAAACATGAAGAAATGGCTCATTATTTTGTGGGGTACAGAAAGTATTAAGAAAAATGTTCATAAACTAAGCTATGAACTTAGAAGCATCTAGGAATTTGAATCATGGCATTTGGATCAAGTTTGAGCTCTCTGTGATTTTCTAAAGTTCATCACAAAAATAGGAAAAATAGGATTTGATAAATATTTGTGAAGAAAAGGTCTCTGGAAAAATGTGCATGTTGCACCACCAGGTAGATCATGATTTATAGAGTCACTAGAAATTTGAATCATCAAATTTGGGGTCCATTTGAATTGTTTATGGATTTTACAAGTTTCTGGAAAAAGAAAAAGACAAAGGAAGGGGGGGCGTTATACCTATCTTTGTGCCTTTGGAGTGCGACATAGTGCCATGGCCTTACTAAACTGACCCAATGGCTCTCGACCTGTGGCGGCTGTGGTGACGTCAAGGCGGAGAGGGCGAACCCGCCTCCACTTGCCGCGTGGCCGGTGGCTGGGCCCAGCGACAGCGGGGCCCGCTGCAGTGCTCGTCCCCAACCTCCTGGCCGCTCGGCGCGAGGAGGAGCGACTCCAAGCAGCGATAGCCCGGGGCTACAAGCGTCTTGGCGACGCTCCGCCCATCGGCGTTCTCGGAGGATGAGCCGCATCCATCGGTGTATGGCTCCGCTTGCCGAGAGAGTAAGCGGCGCGACGGCTGCGACAGCGGAGGAGGTCATCGGCCATCTTAAGCTTCGAGCATGCGATGCTCACCGGGACGAAGCAGCGGCGAGGAAGGGCTTGTGGTGGTGACAAGAGGTGTGGGGCTATCCAGGGAAGAGAGAGGGGCCGGGGCCTGGGATTTGAGCAGCGGCCGGCTCGGCCCCGGCCTAGGAGGGGATGGAGGCGCGAGGAGGGGAGTGGGTTGGTCCAGGGGGATCACGGGAGGGAGAGAGGGCCAAAGGAGTAGAGAGGAGGCTGGGGTGGCCTTAAATAGAAGGGGCGAAAGAACACCGTGGCTCGTCTTGACGAGCTCCTAAGCCGTTCTTTGGAGGCCTGGTAGCAGCGTGGGCGTGTCTGGGGTGTTCGTGGGGTTGGTCTAGGGCGAGATGAGAGGAGAGAGGGAGCAGGGGAGGGCGGAGCACCGCGTGTGAGCCGATCATTGGAGCTCTCGGGCCGGCCGGCAGCGTCTTGAAAGGAGGCAGCAGGAGGGAGAAGGAGGAGGGGGCCAGGCGTGGCGTGTTGCAGACGTCGAGGCACCTCGACCGGGCGCGAGGGGAGGCTCGAGGTGGTCGGGACGCGGCGTCAGCAGCCGGGAGCACGCCGACATGCTCGAGGCGCAAATGGCCGGCACCACCAGCTTTTCTCGCGATCCTCACGCGCCCACTTGTGTCTGGTGGTTGTAGGGGGGAGTAAACAATGTGGATATGGCATTGGATGCCCTGGGGATCCACTGGAGTGAGGAGGGAGGTTGAGAGAGAGAGATTTGGTCTTTGTCGAGAGGGAAAGAGCTTTTCACCCCCCATAATCATGGCTCCTCGGCGGGAAAGATGCAGGGGTGAGAGGAGGACCAGATGGTGCTTTGTGGGAGAAAGATTAGCTCATGGAGACTAATGGAAATGGCCAGAACATGCATTTTAAATTTCTGCCAGAAGGTGTTTGATGGTGGTTTGGGCAAGCAAATGGATTCCAACTGGTATGAAGATTAACAGGGTCAACTGTTATATAGAAATGAGGTTGATCACCAAGTTGGAGCTCACTTGAAGAAAGTTGACAATGCAACTTTGGTAAACCCTAGAAATTAGCGATAAATGGCTTTACCAAGATTTAGTCATGCAAACCTATTCTCCTTGATGCACCACTTGGTGTAGTGTCATCATTTAAGGTTCTGAACATGTCCACAAAAGTTGAGACCAAAGGAGAAAGTTCCCAATGTAGAGTTGTTCAAATTTGGTTCTGGACAGAAAGGGTTTTGGGGCACTTTGATCAATATAACATTTTCTCCAACTTGTGCCATTTGGTCTAGATGAATGATTAGACCATTTGAGCAAGTTCACAAGGTTTGAGAACATTTGGACATGTTTGGCAATGTAAAAGTCGCTCAAACTTCAAAATGGGCAGAAATAGTTTTGAGGGGTTTCATGGGGTTATACTATTCTCCATGACATGATACTTGTCAAGATCATCAAACATGTCATATGTGACATGCCAGAATTTTCTTGGAATTTTGGAGAGTATTTCCTTTGTAAATATTTCAAAAGCTTGAAATATCCAGAAAAGGGTTTTTGAGGATTTGACCAATATTTTGAACATGACCATGTGTTGAAACTCTTATATATGGACAATATATGTCCACTGAGTTTCCCTAAATTTTCACAAATATTTTAAAGCATTAAAATAATTTTTCCCTATTAAAGACCATTTCTGGCCTTAAGAAAAAGCTTTTAAATAAAATAGGAAAATAACTTTTAAAATTATATTTTTGTGGTTTCTGGGTATCCTTTATCTAATAGGAGTCAAATATATTTTTGGAAAGATTTTTACTGCCCTTAATTAAGTGCTTGCAGTGCAAACCTCAATTCAGGGGTTTTTGAAAAACTAATTTTTGAAAATACTATTTGGCCAAATTATTTTTGCAAGAAAATTCTATAATGTACTGTACACATGGCATGATCATTGGTTCAAGAGTTTGGAGCAAGGAGATGAAGTATAAGTTGGAGGATTTATTTGATTTTTAGAGCACTTGCAAACAGCAAACAAAAATCCAATCAAGCAAAGTCCAAAACACTCAAAAGTTTTTGTCAAACCACATTTTATCATGATTTTATTAGCTTAAGTGTTGTGGCATGAAACTCAGGGTGTGACAGCACGGGCCTCCGAGGATGGCCGGCTGAGATTGCATCTTCTGTTCCACTTCGTCTCCTTCGACCCCTAGGCTATATATTCCGTACCAAGGACCATGTTTAGGGTTAGCAAAGTATTAGATGAGATATTTGTGAGCTTTGCGCCTTTCTACCTTCCCTTGTGGAATCAACACCCCCTAGGGAAGAATCCTTGTGGATTTCAAGACCTCCTCAAGGAGTAGACTATCTCCAAGACCCCATCTCCTTTGGATTTGGGATGAACTTTGCCATTGTATCTTTCCTTTGATTGTGTTTGTGACTTGTGGGTCTTGTGTTGTTACTCTAGTGGATGTGTGTCGGAGTTGTTGGAGTGATTTCCTCTTTGTGTTCTTGTTGTGTTCTTGATTGTGTCTCTCCTTTTCCCCCTCCAAGTGTGAAAAGATCCCTCCTAGGGTTCTACCCTACATCATCTTGGTATCATGAGCCACGTTGATTCACATCTTGGAGTCCCTACCTTCCACTCTCTAGCTTGATTTACGTTGTTTTTCGTCCTAATCCGAAAATCCCCACCAAAAATAGCCCCAAAATTTTTCTTGCAATTTGTTTGATCTTGTGAGATTTGGTTGTTTTGATCCACGAATTTGGTGTTTGGCAAGTAGATCTACCCCCCCCCCACCATATTCCTCACCCTCCAAATCCACGAATTTGACCTTAAGTTTGAAAATACATCCGGATCCCGAGCTGTACTTGCGCTCCCAGAACACCCCGTGCACACGGGCCCTCAAGACCCGTGCACACGGGACCCGATGCCTGCACACGGGCTTCACTTACCCAGTCTTGCAGGCTATCCAGGAGGTTCGGCCAGTTCTGTTTTCATCATTTCAATTCCCCACCACCATTTGTGTTCTTCCGCTTCCACTCCACGTGTTTGTTTGAGTTTGGACTACGGTTTCTCTTGTGTCCTAAGGTGTTTGACTACTTAGGCGCATTTGGGACATCATCATCATCGCCAAGCAATCATCGACTCCGACAACTCATCTCCATCTCTACCGTAAGCAAGGCGGTAACCTCGGATTTACACCTTGTACCCCTTGCCATTACCTTGATAGCTTCGAGCCCTTTTGCGTAGCTTACCCATCGAGACTAGCTTGTTGAGTATTGTCGGGCCACGCCTTAGTGCACCATTTAGTGTTCCGTCCATCCCGTGCATTTTCCACTTGGTACCTCATTGTGTGGCTCGCCTATCAAGCTCAAGTGGCATAGTAAAAAAGCTTTTAAGCAAAAGAAGAGAAGCAAAGAGCTTATAAGCAATAACATCGAGCCTCTTAGCATACGTGCATCATCTAGGTCATTACATACATAAGCATACTTGGGATTGTGAGACGACGGTTTCTCTATTAGCTTGGTGCACTAAGCGTATCTAGCCCATTAGTGCAATCGAAGCTAAGCGTCTCTCTAGTATTCGCACAACAAGAGCATTTTCCGTGGTTGCACATTTGAGCTCACCCTTGGTTGTGCGGATCCCATTTATCTTCCGTGTGTGTTCCTAGTGATATCATTGGGTTTGGTCTATTTGTCTTACTTGCCATTTGTGAATCTTCTCAACTTTATCGATATCTTGACTAACATTTGCTTGAAATTTTTACCACCATTCTAACCGAGCTCCTCCATAGACCATTTACTTGTAGGTGTGAGAAACAATTCCCGGTACCAATTCCCTATTGTAACATCCGCATTGGGATCGTACTTATTTGCATCCACAATCTTGAGAAAAGGTAACTTTGGTTTTGTTCTCTCATTTTCTTACTCACCACCACTTTCCTATGATGGATAGGCCAAGTACCTCTACCAACCCACTCTTCGCCGAGCAAGGCGGCGACATGTCATCATTAAATCACAAAGAGCCACCTCTTTGGTACTGTAGCAGCGCTACATCAACAGCAACAAGCAATGAGCGACCGCGTCGACAACCTCGCCACCGACTTACGACTCTCCGAGCAACGTACACGAGACTACTTGACAACAAGCTCGACGCAGCACAAGCAAGAAAACGATGCAAGAATGGGCCGAAATCCGTGCTTTGTTGGTCAACCGCCTCCTTCGACTTCTTCCTACTCAAGGCGGAGTCACTCCGGCGACACCTCCTCGGCACAAGTACACCGTCGCCGAACACTCTTGACGAGCCAGCGTCAAGACCGTCATGCATCTCGAAACCCGCTATATGCCAAGCATTCACACGAGCAAAGTCGGTGAGCAAGTTCCTCGTCAGCGTTCAAACCAAGGCGCTTTTGCTCAAGCTCAAGAGCGACAACGACTACGGCGCCAAGAGGAAGAAGCAGCGGCGTCTACACCAAGAAGAACAAGGCGCCCGAGGCTCAGCGTCTTCAACAACAACAACGTGAAGCACAAGCTCTTGAGGCACAGCGTGCCCTTCAAGAATCAAGTCGAGCCATCGCCAACCGCGCAATCGCATAAGCGAGGCGCAACCAAGAGGAAGCCCTTCGAAGAAATCCGGAGAGGAACTACCAACCACGCGTGCAATGTCAAGTTCCCCAAGCTACTCCACAAGCTCGTCAACCTCAAGTCCAACAAGAGCAAGTGGAACATGGACTTCCTCCACGACAAAGAACGACATCAAAACCGCTACTTCGACAAAAGAACTCCCGTCTGGCAAGCTAAAGTTCACCATGCCCAAGTTCAGCGGAAGCAATGACCCCGAAGAGTACCTCTCATGGGCATTGAAGGTCGACAAAATCTTCCGGTTGCACAACTTCGATGAAGAGAAGAAGATCGCTATGGCATCACTCGAGTTCCAAGACTACGTTCTCATTTGGTGGGAACAAGTGATTGAGCGACGACGTATTAAGAGGCGGTAGCCACCAATCACAACTTGACGGCTATGAAGGATGTCATGAGAGCTCGTTCGTGCCTACCCACTACAATCGTGATCTCTTCAAGAAGTTGCAACTCCTCAAACAAGGCACGAAGGCGGTGGAAGAATACTACCAAGAAATGGAGATTGCCATGATTCGAGCCAATGTCAAGGAAGACGACAAGCAAACAATGGCACGCTTCTTGAACGGCCTCAACCATCCGATCAAGCGGATTGCCGACTTCCAACCATACTCAAACCTCCTCGAGCTAGTGCATCAAGCGACCAAGGCCGAGCGACAAGTCCAAGATGACTTCAAATATGCCAAGTACTCATCCAAGACCTACGGTCCCTCTTTTCAAGCTCCCGCGACTCCGGCGACTCCTACTTCAATTCGAGCTTCACCAACTACGGCGACAAGTCAAGCTACAAGAAAACTTGACAAGTTCAAGTCGTCCTCCTCCTACGTCAAGCAACTTCAAGCCGCGTGCTTCGTCCTCTACTCCGACCGATGAGACCGTCAAGACAAGCCCCTTCAAGTGTTTCACTTGTGGCGGCCAGGGCCACAAGTCCTTTGAGTGCACAAACAAGCGCACCATGATCTTCAACGACGACGGCACCTACGACTCCAAGAGTGATGGAGAAATGGAAGCCCTTGAGAAAGTGGCCATGCACCGAGCAAGTGAACAACGAAGACGAAGATGATCGTGTCTTTTGTGATGAAGATTCAAGTCCAGCTCTTGTTGTCTCCAAGGTCTTGACTCTTCAACATCAACAAGAAGAAGACCAACGATGCCACATCTTCCATACAAAGGCGGCATCAATGGAAGGTCCGTCAAGGTCATCATCGATGGAGGTGGTGCCACAACTTGGCAAGTGAAGAACTTTGCTCCAAGCTTCAATTGGTCAAGAGGAAGAACCCGCACCCCTACAAGGTTCAATGGCTAAGCGACTCCGGCACTATATGAATCGAGCATACGGTCCAAGTCTCCTTCAAAATCGGTGCATATGAGGACACTTTGGAATGTGATGTGGTCCCAATGACCGTTTGCCACCTCCTTCTTGGTCGACCATGGCAATTCGTAGTGGTGTCATCCACAATGGGCGTACCAATCACTACAGCTTCAAGATGAAAGGGAAGGAGTATGTGCACGACCTATGTCTCCTAGTCAAGTGATAGCCGACAAGCAAGCCACCCATCATGGAGAGAAGAGTGAGAACGTGATCCACCAAAAAGTGAGTGAGAGCCACAAGCCAAACTTGAGCGCCTCTTCGCCTAGAGAGAAAAAACCTCATCCTATTTGCCACAAAAAGTGAGATGAGAGAAGTGTGTGAGAACCCATCAAGTGTGATGCACTTTGTCCTTGTGTGCAAGGATGGAGAACCAAAAACTAACACCTCTCACGATCTACCTTTAGTGTTTCAATCTCTTTTGCAGCAATTCCACGATGTTTTCCCCGATGAGCTACCTCCGGGTCTACCTCCTCTTCGAGGCATTGAGCATCGAATCGACCTCATCCCCGGAAGCCTCTACCAAACAAAGCTCCATCTGAGTCAATCCTGAAGAAACCAAGGAGATTCAACGGCAAGTACAACAACTCATCGACAACGGTCATGTACGTGAAAGCCTAAGCCCTTGTGCCGTTCCCGTTATACTTGTGCCTAAGCAAGATGGAAGTTTCCGTTTGTGCTCCGATTGTAGACCTATAAATGCTATCACCGTTCGCTATAGGCATCCCATTCCTCGCTTAGATGACATGCTTGATGAACTTAGTGGAGCCAACTTTTTCTAAAAAATTGATCTTAAAAGTGGCTATTATCAAATCCGCATACAAAGAGGGCGATGGTGGAAAACTGCTTTCAAAACCTAATTTGGCTTATATGAGTGGTTAGTCATGCCTATGGGTTTATCGGAAGCTCCGGTACTTTTAAAGCGTCTCATGCATCATGTGCTTCGCCCTTATATTGGAGTCTTTGTTGTGGTTTACTTCGACGATATTCTTGTGTTTAGCAAAACCATGAAAGAGCATCTTGATCACGTTAGGGCTGTTTTGCACACACTTCGCACGGAATGACTTTATGCGAACTTGAAAAAATGCACGTTTGGTGTTGACAAAGTGGTTTTCTTGGGTTTTGTTGTCTCTTCCAAGGGTGTACATGTTGATGAAGCTAAAATTGAAGCAATTAAAACATGGCCCCAACCCACCTATTTGCAACAAGTGCGTAGCTTTCTTGGTCTTCATGGGTTTTTATCGTAAGCTTTGTGAAAGATTTTAGCACTATTGCCGCTCCTTTGCATGCTTTGAGTAAGAAGAATACTCCTTTTGTTTGGGGACCTTTGCAGTCCACCGCTTTTGATGAGCTCAAGTCTTTGCTTACTCATGCTCCAATTCTTGCTTTGCCCAATTTTGACAAAACTTTTGAGGTTCATTGTGATGCAAGTGGTACCAGAATTGGCGTAGTTTTGATGCAAGAAAAACGAGCCATTGCCTATTTTAGTGAAAAACTCTCCGGTGCTCAACATAACTATCCCATCTATGACAAAGAATTATATGCTTTAGTGCGTTTGCTACATGTTTGGGAACATTACCTTAGACCTCATGAGTTTGTCATCCATACCGATCATGAAAAGCTTAAGTACTTAAAAGGACAAACTAAGTTGAACAAGCGTCATGCCAAATGGAGTGAATTTATTGAATCTTTTCCTTATGTGATCAAGTACATCAAGGGTAAGGAAAATGTAGTTGCGGATGCACTTTCACGCATATGCATGCTTGTCACTCAACTTGAGTTGAATGTTATTGGTTTTGAGCATATAAAAGACTTGTATGAGCATGATCCTTCTTTTGCTACTCCTTATGCTAAGTGTTTGACACACACATCTTGGGAACGATACTACATAAAGGATGATTATCTTATGAGAGCTAACAAACTTTGCATTCCCGAGTCTTCTCTTCGTTTGCTACTTTTGCAAGAGGCTCATGGAGGCGCACTCATGGCACACTTTGGACGCGACAAGACATTCGCCACGCTCTCCAAGAACTACTTTTGGCCCAAGATGTTCCGCGATGTCCAACGCTTCAGCAACCGATGCTCTACATGTCACAAAGCTAAGTCTAAAGCTCAATCTCATGGTCTTTACATGCCTCTTCCTATTCCCTATCAACCTTGGGAAGACATTAGCATGGATTTTATTCTTGGTTTGCCTAGAACTCAAAATGGAAAGGATTCCGTGTTTGTTGTTGTGGATAGATTTTCTAAGATGGCACATTTAATTCCATGCAACAAGATAGACGATGCTTCACATGTTGCAAATCTCTTTTGTAGGGAAATCTTGCGCCTCCATGGAGTACCAAAGACAATCGTCTCCGATCGTGACGTCAAGTTCTTGAGTTACTTTTGGAAGACCCTATGCGCCAAGCTCGGAATCAAGCTCTTGTTCTCATCCGCATACCATCCACAAACCGACGGCCAAACGGAGGTGCCAAACCGGACACTATCCACTCTACTCCGCGTGTTAATCAAAAAGAACATCAAGGAGTGGGAGGCGTGTCTACCCATCGCCGAGTACGCCTACAACCGTGCAAGGCATTCGACTACCGGCAAGTCCCCCTTCGAGGTCGTCTACGGCTTCAACCCGTTGTCCCCTTTGGACATTCTACCTCTTCCTCTACAAGAGCGCACCAACATGGATGCGAGTGCACAAGCCAACTACATCAAGAAGATGCATGACGATACAAGGCACGCCATCGAGCGACAAGTACAACGACTAGCGACCAAGCGCAATATCGCCAAGCAACCCATGGTCTTCAACATTGGTGATCTTGTGTGGCTACACCTTCGCAAGGACCGCTTCCCCAACGAATGCAAGTCCAAGCTTCTCCCTCGAGCCGATGGAACTTTCAAGGTGCTAGCACGCTACAACAACAATGCCTACAAGATCGACCTACCTCGAGACAAATACAATGTGAGCTACATCTTCAACGTCAAAGATCTCACACCATACCATGGAGATGAAGCTTTTGATCCGAGGTCGGATCTCTTCCAAGTGAGGGGAGATGATGCGGAGCATCCTTCCATCATCCCCATGGACTCTACACCAACACATCAAGCCCCACGTGGACCTTTGACAAGAGCAAGAGCACGTGCTTTGGAAACCGAGGTGAATTCCTTCCTACTAGATTTGCATATGGACACAAATGGAACATGTTTACTACCTCACCAAAATGTGCTATGCATCCTTAGGTATGAAGAGGAACATCACCAATATGCTCAGGAGCATCACCAAGGAGTGGGACGATCACCCCGAGGCCACGCAAGCCAAGAAGAAGGACAACAAGAAAGACAGAAGCTCCAGGCGACCCCGTGCGCCTGACCCCAGACCCAGTGCCCACGGGCTACTCAGGAGTTGGCGCTGGAGCACCCCCTGCAAGACGCAGCCCAGTACCTGTGCAAGACGGGCCCAACTTACCCGTCAGGCGCACGGGCCTCCGGAGATGGCCGGGTGAGATTGCATCTTCGGTTCCACTTCGTCTCCTTGACCCCTAGGCTATATATTCCGTACCAAGGACCATGTTTAGGGTTAGCAAAGTATTAGATGAGATATTTGTGAGCTTTGCTCCTTTCTACCTTCCTTGTGGAATCAAGACCCCCTAAGGGAAGAATCCTTGTGGATTTCAAGACCTCCTCAAGGAGTAGACTATCTCCAAGACCCCATCTCCTTTGGATTTGGGATGAACTTTGCCATTGTATCTTTCCTTTGATTGTGTTTGTGACTTGTGGATCTTGTGTTGTTACTCTAGTGGATGTGTAATCGGAATTGTTGGAGTGATTTCCTCTTTGTGTTCTTGTTGTGTTCTTGATTGTGTCTCTCTCCTTTTCCCCCTCCAAGTGTGAAAAGATCCCTCCTAGGGTTCTACCCTACATCATCTTGGTATCATGAGCCACGTTGATTCACATCTTGGAGTCCCTACCTTCCACTCTCTAGCTTGATTTCGTTGTTTTTCGTCCTAATCCGAAAATCCCCACCAAAAATATGATGAGGACATGACTACCTTGGATACGACCAAAAATATTGCATACATGCATATTTGTGAGGTGATTTCTAATGCAAACTATTCAATAATCTATTTATGTTATCCAGGACAAAAATACTTCACAAACTTTTTGTGCCATGTCTAATTGCAGGTGTATGGGACATTTGTACAATCCACATATGAAGATAAGGGAGAAAGAGATGTTTACCTGCTGTTCAAAAAGTTCTCTCACGTCACTTTTGGCCCAAGAGAAGATAGAGTCCAAGTCTCTCACGTTCTGGACTCAGATTCGGACTGCACAGACATACCTGACTCAAAACGTCAATAACTTTTTATACGGACTCCAAATTGGTTGATTCTTTTTTTGTTGGAAAATAGATTTCGTGCACTTTCAAACCCAATTGGAATCACCTTAAAATTCGTCCGGAGCGTTGAGTTATGGACGAAACAATCTGATGCTGCAGCAGAATCCGAGTCAAACTACAAGTCCAAAGGTGTTACGTCACCTCCACTTGGGCCCATTGGCCTTGTACGACCTAGGGTTAGTTTTTAGGCTGCCTTGGGACGTCCTCCCACCTCCTTGGCCGCCACCCTTTCTCCTATATAAGTAGATCCATCTAGTAGCTTTTTCCTTGGGATTTGTTTAGTTAAAGTTAGCCATTGCAACTTCGTGTACTTCGTTTGTGTCCAACGACAGACCAAGACCGCTACGGATCCCCACCATTATCAATACTTCATATATATTACATAATATTCAGATTGCTTTATCATACTCTTGCTCGTTCTTCGATTGCTTGCAGGAATAGACCTTCGTGGTCAGGTTATCGTGCTCCAGCGTGGTCAATAACCTCTCGGAGTTGGTTTAGCGATTGCTAAGGCGCAACGTCGTGCACGTTTGTAGTCGGATCGTCAAAGTCATCTTCACCAAATCGATAGTTATCATCTCATCGAAAGATCGGGACCCTCGCCTCTATCAAGTGGTATCTGTTTTCAGGTTGCTCGGTGAGATTTTCCTGTTATCCCTAGATTCGATTTATTTTCTTACCTATTGTTCAAGAAAAAGCCACACAAAAAAATTAGATCTATTCATCCTTTGTCCTAGCCAGTCCAAGCCTTTGCAATTTTCTTTTCATTGTTTGCATTATTGAATTATCGGTTGCATCGTCGTGTCGAGTTGCTGGTCTTAGTGTCTGGTTCGTTTAGAGTTTCGAAGTTCTGCTCACATTAGTCACGTCGCCATGCATCGTTATCCCTTCCGCTGTCCACCACACCATCCATCAATTTGCACCACGTGCTACCCATAGTTTCATTGTCACAATCATAGTTGAGGTCGTTCACATCTTCGCTTGATCCAATCTGCATCTTATCTAGTTTGTCTTGGAAAGAGGGAGAGAAAAAAGACAGAAAAAGAGAAAAAGAAAAGAAAAGTCAGAGAAAAAGAGAGAAAAAAAAAAGACGGAAAAAAAAGAGAGAGAAAAAAGTAAAAAAAAAAGTCAGAGAAAAAAAAGAGAGAAAAAAGAAAAAAAAGTGTGAGAAAAAAAAAAAGAGAAGAAAAAAAAACAAAATTCGGATCTATCTTGACTCAATCTCGTAGTTGAATTCGGATTGGAATCTGTTTTGCGCACTGTCCAGTAAAACAGGCATAACTTCCTCATACGAAGTCCGTTTTGGCTCCGCGAGTACTCAAATTAAAGCTGGTGACGAGCCACATCTAAATAGTTTTAGAAGCTAGTTCAATATTTGGCACCTCAAAATCGGCTTCTAAATAGGTCTTTTTGCCCTCCGAAGTTCGTGAACACAGCTTGTTCCAATTTTTCAGGCCAGTTTTGGAATTCTTTGACTCCTCATATCAATTCGGAATTGAGTGATTCTTTTTGCATTGGAAAGCTTGAGTTAGTAGCATTCTTCGAAAATTTATCAGAAAATTGGCTCAAACTTTTCAAGAGGAAAGTTGGAGAGAGTTGTTGTATATCTTGATTGGCGCTTGTTTTCATCATTATCTTCAACCGGTTGTGATCTTCACTTATATCTTGCTGTCCAGAGCTACTTAGTATCCTTCATTGATGCTAGTTGTGCTACGCCGTGACCTCATTAGTGTTCTAGGCTCGGCGTCTCTAGTCGGTCTCGCCTAGGACCAGCACAGTACCGTCGTTGAGCGTATATTCAACATTGCATCTCTGAATTGATTATTGCTAATCTTTTGCTACCATATATAGCCAACCCAGCTCCACATATTTCTACTCCGTGTATACGTACGTTCCCCTGGCAATCACTTTACACAATTTTCGGAGTTATTTGACACATTGGTTTACTGTCACCACCTGCCGCATGGTAAGAACTTGTAAGATATTGATATATGCGTTCTTGTGAGCACTTTACAACCACATCCTAGTAGTTCATAGGAACATTATTCTCGAATTTTGTTTCTTGTTTCTACTAATCATGACAAAGTTCCGAGATAGAAGTTCTTGGACGACGAACACATCTTCACCATCACGAGAGTTGGGACAACACACACAAGCACATGGTCAGGTTATCTCTTTACCGTCATTTGAGGGTAGATTTAATCCTGCTATTTATCTAGCTTGGGAGTTTGAAGTAGAACAAGTTTTCAGTAACCATGACTTTTCTGAACTTGAGCGAGTACGAGTTGCCACTAGAGCATTTACTGGTTTTGCTTCTGTTTGGTGGAGTGTGCATTGTAAGAAAAACATTGATAACCAACCCACAACTTGGAAAGATTTGAAAGATGTAACGAGACAACATTTTTTCCCTCCTTACTATCGTAAATGAATTGCTTCGCAAATTTGAACAATTTAAACAAGGCAACAACACTGTTCACGCTTACTACCAAGAGTTCAAATCTTATATGCATCATTGTGACATAGAAGAATCTAAGGATGATACAATGAATAGATTTTTTGGTGGTTTGAACCATGATATTCGTGCAAGGTTTGAGTATATTCCTCATTGCATTACTGGTATGTATGTTCGTGCTTGTACCTTTGAGAGACAGAATCTGAGGAGGATGCATTGGGTGACTACAACAACTACTATTCCAGTTCGTGCTCACCACCGCCCGGTCGGTTCTTCCACCGTTGCACCTACTAGAGCAGCCCCACCTTGGATTGTGGTAGCGACATCATCTCAAGAGTATGGTGCATTGTCAACGTCCGTACCTACATCAGCTACGTCTTTGCGACAAGGTAACAGTAAAGCTATTGATGATATAACTTCACATGAGAATGATGCATCCCTAGTTAACTTGAATGCATCATGTGTTCGAATACACAGTGATTTGAGCACAACACCTATTTTAGAGAATCTTGATCTTTGTCATGAATGCGTCATGTGATCAAACAACCTGAAATACCAACAATTTTGAGTGCACCCATTGAATTAACTGTTGATGCAAAAGAATCAATGTTTAATCATTTTGATATGACCTCTAATCTTGGTGATGATTACGTGTCAAATAACTTATTGCAAGTTTGCTTATTTAAGCATGTTGTAGCATGTAAATTTGATGCAAGTAAGATTTATTCACCAATGTTGGGATGGTTTAATGATGAATATTGTCAATCTTTTCATATGAATAAGAGCTTCACTTATATGTGCAAACTGAGTTGCAATACTTTCATGCCTTCTACTTCTTGTGATAATATTTTGGCTTTATATTTTATTAACTATGAAAATTACTCATGTATACATGTGTCATATGTGCAAAATCCACAGAAGTAAAAATGGATGATATATACATATACAACATGTACACCTTGTCTCTTTTTGTTAGCCACATTTCAGATTAAGCAGCCGAGGACGGCTTTTATTTTCAAGAAGGGGAGGATGGCGAGGACATGACTACCTTGGATCGACCAAAAATATTGCATACATGTATATTTGTGAGGTGATTTCTAATGCAAACTATTCAATAATCTATTTATGTTATCCGGAGACAAAAATACTTCACAAACTTTTGTGCCATGTCTAATTGCAGGTGTATGGGACATTTGTACAATCCACATATGAAGATAAGGGAGAAAGAGATGTTTTACCTGCTGTTCAAAAGTTCTCTCACGTCACTTTTGGCCCAAGAGAAGATAGAGTCCAAGTCTCTCACGTTACGGACTCAGATTCGGACTGCACAGACATACCTGACTCAAAACGTCAATAACTTTTTCATACGGACTCCAAATTGGTTGATTCTTTTTTGTTGGAAAATAGATTTCGTGCACTTTCCAACCCAATTGGAATTACCTTAAAATTCGTCCGGAGCGTTGAGTTATGGACAGAAACAATCTGATGCTGCAGCAGAATCCGAGTCAAACTACAAGTCCAAAGGTGTTACGTCACCTCCACTTGGGCCCATTGGCCTTGTACGACCTAGGGTTAGTTTTAGGCTGCCTTGGGACGTCCTCCCACCTCCTTGGCCGCCACCCCTTTCTCCTATATAAGTAGATCCATCTAGTAGCTTTTTCCTTGGGATTTGTTTAGTTAAAAGTTAGCCATTGCAACCGTGTGCCGTTTGTGTCCAACGACCAGACCAAGACCGCTTACGGATCCCCACCATTATCAATACTTCATATATATTCGCAATATTCAGATTGCTTTATCATACTCTTGCTCGTTCTTCGATTCCTTGCAGGAATAGACCTTCGTGGTCGAGTTATCGTGCTCCAGGCGTGGTCAATAACCTCTCGGAGTTGGTTTAGCGATTGCTAAGGCGCAACGTCGTGCACGTTTGTAGTCGGATCGTCAAAGTCATCTTCACCAAATCGATAGTTATCATCTCATCGAAAGATCGGGACCCTCGCCTCTATCAAAATAGCCCCAAAATTTTTCTTGCAATTTGTTTGATCTTGTGAGATTTGGTTGTTTTGATCCACGAATTTGGTGTTTGGCAAGTAGATCTACCCCCCCACCATATTCCCCACCCTCCAAATCCACGAATTTGACCTTAAGTTTGAAAATACATCCGGATCCCGAGCTGTTCTTGCGCTCCCAGAACACCCCGTGCAGACGGGCCCTCAAGACCCCGTGCACACGGGCTTCACTTACCCCGTGCGCACGGGCTATCCAGGGAGGTTCGGCCAGTTCTGTTTTTCATCATTTCAATTCCCCACCACCACTTGTGTTCTTCCGCACCACTCCACGTGTTTGTTTGAGTTTCGGACTACGGTTTCTCTTGTGTCCTAAGGTGTTTCGGCTACTTAGGCGCATTTGGGACATCATCATCATCGCCAAGCAATCATCGACTCCGACAACTCATCTCCATCTCTACCGTAAGCAAGGACGGTAACCTCGATTGACACCTTGTACCTTGCCATTACCTTGATAGCTTGAGCCCTTTTGCGTAGCTTACCCATCGAGACTAGCTTGTTGAGTATTGTGGGCCACGCCTTAGTGCACCATTTAGTGTTCCGTCCATCCCGTGCACTTTCCACTTGGTACCTCATTGTGTGGCTCGCCTATCAAGCTCCGTGGCATAGTAAAAAAAAAAAGCTTTTAAGCAAAAGAGAAGAGAAGCAAAGAGCTTATAAGCAATAACATCGAGCCTCTTAGCATCGTGCATCATCTAGGTCATTACATACATAAGCATACTTGGGATTGTGAGACGACCGGTTTCTCTATTAGGTTGGTGCACTAAGCGTATCTAGCCCATTAGTGCAATCGAGCTAAGCGTCTCTCTAGTATTCGCACAACAAGAGCATTTTCCGTGGTTGCACATTTGAGCTCACCCCTTGGTTGTGCGGATCCCATTTATCTTCCGTGTGTGTGTTCCTAGTGATATCATTGGGTTTGGTCTATTTGTCTTACTTGCCATTTGTGAATCTTCTCAACTTTATCGATATCTTGACCAACATTTGCTTGAAATTTTTACCACCATTCTAACCGAGCTCCTCCATAGACCATTTACTTGTAGGTGTGAGAAACAATTCCCGGTACCAATTCCCCTATTGTAACATCACGTGGGATCGTACTTGTTGCATCCACAATCTTCAGAAAAGGTAACTTTGGTTTTGTTCTCTCATTTTCCTACTCACCACCACTTTCCTATGATGGATAGGCCAAGTACCTCTACCAACCCACTCTTCATCGAGCAAGGCGGCGACATGTCATCATTCGTCACCAAGAGCCACCTCTTTGGTGCTGGCAGCGCTACATCAAGAGCAACAAGCAATGAACGACGCGCCGACAACCTCGCCCGCGGACTTACGACTCTACGAGCAACGTGCAAGACTACTTCGACAACAAGCTCGACGCGCACAAGCAAGAGAACGATGCAAGAATGGGCCGAAATCCGTGCTTTGTTGGTCGTCAACCGGCCTCCTTCGACTTCTTCCTACTCAAGACGGAGTCACTCCGACGACACCTCCTCCCAAGCACAAGTACACCGTCATCGAACACTCTTCGACGAGCCGCGCGTCAAGACCGTCATGCATCTCGAAACCCGCTATATGCCAAGCATTCACACGAGCAAGTCGGTGAGCAAGTTCCTCGTCCGCTGTTCAAACCAAGACGCTTTGCTCAAGCTCAAGAACGACAACGACTACGGCGCCAAGAGGAAGAACGAAAGCGTCTACACCAAGAAGAACAAGACGCCGAGGCTCAACGTCTTCAACAACAACAACGTGAAGCACAAGCTCTTGAGGCACAACGTGCCCTTCAAGAATCAAGTCGAGCCATCGCCAACCGCAATCGCAAACGGCGCAACCAAGAGGAAGCCCTTCGAGAAGAAATCCAGGAGAGGAACTACCAACCACGCGTGCAATGTCAAGTTCCCCAAGCTACTCCACAAGCTCGTCAACCTCAAGTCCAACAAGAGCAAGTGGAACATGGACTTCCTCCACGACAAGAACGACATCAAAACCGCTACTTCGACGAAGAACTCCAATATGGCAAGCTAAAGTTCACCATGCCCAAGTTCAACGGAAGCAATGACCCCGAAGAGTACCTCTCATGGGCATTGAAGGTCGACAAAATCTTCCGGTTGCACAACTACGATGAAGAGAAGAAGATCCCTATGGCATCACTCGAGTTCCAAGACTACGTTCTCATTTGGTGGGAACAAGTGATTGAGCGACGACGTACAAGAGGCGAGCCACCAATCACAACTTGGACGGCTATGAAGGATGTCATGAGAGCTCGTTTCGTGCCTACCCACTACAATCGTGATCTCTTCAAGAAGTTGCAACTCCTCAAACAAGGCACGAAGACGGTGGAAGAATACTACCAAGAAATGGAGATTGCCATGATTCGAGCCAATGTCAAGGAAGACGATGAGCAAACAATGGCACGCTTCTTGAACGGCCTCAACCATCCGATCAAGCGGATTGCCGACTTCCAACCATACTCAAACTTCCTAGAGCTAGTGCATCAAGCGACCAAGGCCGAGCGACAAGTCCAAGATGACTTCAAATATGCCAAGTACTCATCCAAGACCTACGGTCCCTCTTTTCAAGCTCCCGCGACTCCGCAACTCCTACTTCAACTCGAGCTTCACCAACTACCGGCGACAAGTCAAGCTACAAGAAAACTTCGACAAGTTCAAGTCGTCCTCCTCCTACTTCAAGCAACTTCAAGCCATGCTTGTCCTCTACTCCGACCGATGAGACCCGTCAAGACAAGCTCCTTCAAGTGTTTCACTTGCGGCGGCCGAGCCACAAGTCCTTTGAGTGCACAAACAAAGCGCACCATGATCTTCAACGACGACGGCACCCTACGACTCCATGAGTGATGGAGAAATGGAAGTCCTTGAGCAAGTGGCCATGCACGACAAGTGAACAACGAAGACGAAGATGATCAAGTCTTTTGTGATGAAGATTCAAGTCCGCTCTTGTTGTCTCCACGGTCTTGACTCTTCAACATCAACAAGAAGAAGACCAGCGATGCCACATCTTCCATACAAAGGCCGGCATCAATGGAAGGTCCGTCAAGGTCATCATCGATGGAGGTAGTTGCCACAACTTGGCAAGTGAAGAACTTTGCTCCAAGCTTCAATTGGTCAAGAGGAAGAACCCGCACCCCTACAAGGTTCAATGGCTAAGCGACTCCGGCACTATATGAATCGAGCATCTGGTCCAAGTCTCCTTCAAAATCGGTGCATATGAGGACACTTTGGAATGTGATGTGGTCCCAATGACCGTTTGCCACCTCCTTCTTGGTCGCACCATGGCAATTCGACCGTGGTGTCATCCACAATGGGCGTACCAATCACTATAGCTTCAAGATGAAAGGGAAGGAGTATGTGCTACGACCTATGTCTCCTAGTCAAGTGATAGCCGACAAGCAAGCCGCCCATCATGGAGAGAAGAGTGAGAAAGTGATCCACCAAAAAGTGAGTGAGAGCCACAAGCCAAACTTGAGCGCCCTTAGCCTAGAGAAAAACCTCATCCTATTTGCCACAAAAAGTGAGATGAGAGAAGTGTGTGAGAACCCATCAAGTGTGATGCACTTTGTCCTTGTGTGCAAGGATGGAGAACCAAAAACTAACACCTCTCACGATCTACCTTTAGTGTTTCAATCTCTTTTGCAGGAATTCCACGATGTTTTCCCGATGAGCTACCTCGGGTCTACCTCCTCTTGAGGGCATTGAGCATCGAATCGACCTCATCCTCGGGCGCCTCTACCAAACAAAGCTCCATACCGAGTCAATCCACAGAAGAAACCAAGGAGATTCAACGGCAAGTACAACAACTCATCGACAGCGGTCATGTATGCGTGAAAGCCTAAGCCCCTTGTGCCGTTCCGTTATACTTGTGCCTAAGCAAGATGGAAGTTTCCGTTTGTGCTCCGATTGTAGACCTATAAATGCTATCACCGTTAAGCTATAGGCATCCCATTCCTCGCTTAGATGACATGCTTGATGAACTTAGTGGAGCCAACTTTTTCTCAAAAATTGATCTTAAAAGTGGCTATTATCAAATCCGCATACAAGAGGGCGATGAGTGGAAAAGCTGCTTTCAAAACCTAATTTGGCTTATATGAGTGGTTAGTCATGCCTATGGGTTTATCGGAAGCTCCGGTACTTTTGTGCTCTCATGCATCATGTGCTTCGCCCTTATATTGGAGTCTTTGTTGTGGTTAACTTGACGATATTCTTGTGTTTAGCAAAACCATGAAAGAGCATCTTGATCACGTTAGGGCTGTTTTGCACACACTTACGCATGAAATCGACTTTATGCGAACTTGAAAAAATGCACGTTTGGTGTTGACAAAGTGGTTTTCTTGGGTTTTGTTGTCTCTTCCAAGGGTGTACATGTTGATGAAGCTAAAATTGAAGCAATTAAAACATGGCCCCAACCCACCAATTTGCAACAAGTGCGTAGCTTTCTTGGTCTTATGGGTTTTTAAATCGTCGCTTTGTGAAAGATTTTAGCACTATTGCCGCTCCTTTGCATGCTTTGAGTAAGAAGAATACTCCTTTTGTTTGGGGACCTTTGCAGTCCACCGCTTTTGATGAGCTCAAGTCTTTGCTTACTCATGCTCCAATTCTTGCTTTGCCCAATTTTGACAAAACTTTTGAGGTTCATTGTGATGCAAGTGGTACCCGGAATTGGCGTAGTTTTGATGCAAGAAAAAGCGAGCCATTGCCTATTTTAGTGAAAACTCTCCGATTGCTCAACATAACTATCCCATCTATGACAAAAGAATTATATGCTTTAGTGCGTTTGCTACATGTTTGGGAACATTACCTTAGACCTCATGAGTTTGTCATCCATACCGATCATGAAAGCGGCTTAAGTACTTAAAAGGACAAACTAAGTTGAACAAGTGTCATGCCAAATGGAGTGAATTTATTGAATCTTTTCCTTTTGTGATCAAGTACATCAAGGGTAAGGAAAATGTAGTTGCGGATGCACTTTCACGCATATGCATGCTTGTCACTCAACTTGAGTTGAATGTTATTGGTTTTGAGCATATAAAAGACTTGTATGAGCATGATCCTTCTTTTGCTACTCCTTATGCTAAGTGTTTGACACACACATCTTGGGAGCGATACTACATAAAGGATGATTATCTTATGAGAGCTAACAAACTTTGCATTCCCGAGTCTTCTCTTCTGTTTGCTACTTTTGCAAGAGGCTCATGGAGGCGCACTCATGGCACACTTTGAATAGCGACAAGACATTCGCCACGCTCTCCAAGAACTACTTTTGGCCCAAGATGTTCATGATGTCCAACGCTTCACCAACCGATGCTCTACATGTCGCAAAGCTAAGTCAAAAGCTCAATCTCATGGTCTTTACATGCCTCTTCCTATTCCCTATCAACCTTGGGAAGACATTAGCATGGATTTTATTCTTGGTTTGCCTAGAACTCAAAATGGAAAGGATTCCGTGTTTGTTGTTGTGGATAGATTTTCTAAGATGGCACATTTAATTCCATGCAACAAGATAGACGATGCTTCACATGTTGCAAATCTCTTTTGTAGGGAAATCTTGCGCCTCCATGGAGTACCAAAAGACAATCGTCTCCGACCGTGACGTCAAGTTCTTGAGTTACTTTTGGAAGACCCTATGCGTGAGCTTCGGAATCAAGCTCTTGTTCTCATCAGCATACCATCCATGAACCGGCGGCCAAGCGGAGGTGCCAAACCGAACACTATCCACTCTACTCAGCGTGTTGATCAAAAAGAACATCAAGGAGTGGGGCGTGTCTACCCATCGCCCGGTATGCCTACAACCAGGTGCAAGGCATTCGACTACTGGAAAAGTCCCCCTTGAGGTCGTCTCACGGCTTCAACCCGTTGTCCCCTTTGGAATTCTACCTCTTCCTCTACAAGGCGCACCAACATGGATGCGAGGTGCACAAACCAACTACATCAAGAAGATGCATGAGGATACAAGGCACGCCATCGAGCGACAAGTACAACGACTAGCGACCAAGCGCCATATCGCCAAGCAACCCATGGTCTTCAACATTGGTGATCTTGTGTGGCTACACCTTCATGAGACCGCTTCCCCAACGAGCAAGTCCAAGCTTCTCCCTCGAGCCGATGGAACTTTCAAGGTGCTAGCACGCTACAACAACAATGCCTACAAGATCGACCTACCTCGAGACAAGTACAATGTGAGCAACATCTTCAACGTCAAAGATCTCACACCATAGCATGGAGATGAAGCTTTTGATCCGAGGTCGGATCTCTTCCAAGGGAGGGGAGATGATGCGGAGCATCCTTCCATCATCCCCATGGACTCTACACCAACACATCAAGCCCCACGTGGACCTTTGACAAGAGCAAGAGCACGTGCTTTGGAAACCGAGGTGAATTCCTTCCTACTAGATTTGCATATGGACACAAATGGAACATGTTTACTACCTCACCAAAATGTGTTGTGCATCCTTAGGTATGAAGAGGAACATCACCAATATGCTCGAGGGAGCATCACCAAGAGTGGGACGATCACCCCGAGGCCACGCAAGCCAAGAAGAAGGACAACAAATGACAGAAGATAGGAAGCTCCAGGCGACCCCTGCGCCTGACAGTTCTCGAGACCCGTGCCCACATTTCTACTCGAGGAGTTAGCCTTTGGAGCACCAGTCTTGCCAGGCTGTACCCAGTGCAATAATAATAAAAATAAAAAAAATATAATTAAATAAATATAATTAATAAAAATAAAAAATGAATAAAATTAATTAATTAATTAATTAATTAATTAAGTAAATAATTAATTTAATTAACCCGGATTAATTAACCTAATGACTAATTAACCTAATTAACTCACATTAATTAAACTAAACTAGGGTAATTAGTTAGCAGTAGTATGACGAACGGGACCCACATGTCAGGTTGACCAAGTCAACCCTGTTGATCTTGACGTCGCCAAGATGACATCATCTTGGCGTCATAAATCCATTTTGAATTAATTAATTAATTAATTAAATTCCCGAAATTAATAAAATCTTTAAAAAATCATATCTTTTAATCCGTAACTCGGTTAAAATATTTTCAACATGAAAGTTGCTCGTAGCGGCGAGGCGAATCCGGATTCGCGATCCGTTCGTCCGCCACACACCCTAACCTGCTCAGAACCTGCAACTTTCCCCCTCGGCTCCTCTTGCCTTGAAAACACGAAACACCGGGAATACTTTCCCGGATGTTTCCCCCCTTAACCAGTACCACCTCTTACCACGTTAGGGCACGCCTAGCATCGTTACTTGCCATGACATGCATCGATATGCATCTGTTTACTTGGTATTCATTGTTTCTTCCCCCTCTTCTCTCCGTAGACTACGACCGACGGCCAATTCTTCTTTGCCAGTTCGACTCACGGGTTGACGACCCCTCTCTCTTGCGAGCAACAACCGGGCAAGCCCCCCCCCTTGATCACTAGATATCGCCTACTCTTCTCTATCTTGCTTGCATTAGAGTAGTGTAGCATGTTCTTTGCTGAGATACTCCTATCTTCTTTGCATAGCTTTGTCCTTGTTACTCTTTATTTGTTACCTTACACTCCTATATGCTTAGTATAGGATGCTAGTACTTTCATCTGTGGCCCTACATTCTTGTCCGTCTGCCGTGCTATACTATCGGGCCGTGATCACTCGGGAGGTGATCACGGTATATACTATATACTTATACATGATACATGTGGAGACTAAAGTCGGGTCGGTGATGGAGTACCCATGAGTGGATCATTGAGGCGGGCGGCAGGGGCAGGTTGAGACCGCCTAGGAGAGGTGGGCACGCCTGTGGGTTGCTCGGATACTTTGCTGCAACACGCTAACGAGGTCTTGGTATTTGATCCGAGTTGGCTACGAGCTTATCGCACTAACCATCTCTGGCGGGAGTAGTTATGGGTATCCGGCGTCGTGGTATCAAGCACTTCGTGACGCCTTGACGGCCCGGCGGCTGCGCCCGAATTGGGCTGGGCAGCCACTAGGCTGAGTGCCTTCCGGCGCGTTATAGCGTGCAGGTGTGCATTGGGCGATGGGCCCGGACCCTGTCGCTTAGGTTTAGACCGGCGTCTTTGGCCTCTCTGATGAGCCTAGGTGGGGCTGTGGCGTGTTGATCTTCCGCGGCGGGCATGACCGAGGAAAGTGTGTCCGGCCAAATGGGATCAAGCGTCTTTGGGTAAGATGGTGCACCCTGCAGTGGTTAATCTATTGAATAGCCGTGATCTTGATAGCAGGGCGACTTGGAGTTGTACCTTGAGCTTATGACAACTAGAACCGGATACTTGATAAAACACACCCTTCCAAGTGCCAGATACAACCGGTGGTCGCTCTCTCTCAGGGATATGAGGAGGGGATCGCCGGGTAGGATTATGCTATGCGATGCTATTTGGAGGACTTCATTCTACTCTCTTCTACACATTTGCAAGGCGGAGGCTGCGCCAGCGTAGTCTTGGCGAGGATTAGCTATCCCCTCTTATTACGGCATTCTGCGATTCGGTCCTTGATATGGCCCTTTACACATATATCCATGCATATGTAGTGTAGCTCCTTGCTTGCAGTACTTTGGATGAGTACTCACGGTTGCCTTGTTCCCCTTTTCCCCCTTTCTTTACCGGTTCTTTGCGACGGACGATGGACCCTGTGGAGCGACGCCAATCGTCGATGGCGACTACTACACGGAGGTGCCTACTACTACGTGCGACCCAGCGGGGACGGCGACTGGAAGTAGTTTAGGAGGATCCCGAGGCGGAGGCTGCGCCTCTTTCGATCTGTATCCCGGTTTGTGCTAGCCATCTTATGGAAAACTTGTTTAACTTATGTCCGTCCTCGGATATTGTTGCTTCCGCTGACTTCGTCTATGATCGAGCACTTGTATTCGAGCCCTCGACTGGCTTGTATTATGATGCTTGTATGACTTATTTTATTTGTAGAGTTGTGTTGTGATATCTTCCCGTGAGTCCTTGATCTTGATCGTACACATTTGCGTGCATGATTAGTGTACGATTGAATCGGGGGCGTCTGAGATTAATGTCGAGCCATTGCTGTAGGAATCCCCCTTCCACACTCCTTGGCCGAAGTCGAGTCTAGACATTGCAAAAACTTTTACTAACTTGGCTGTGTGCCTTACAGGCCCACGTCGCCATCGGGTGGTTCTAGGATCTTTTACTCCTCGACCTTTACTCTGGGACTCTGAGCTCTCTTCTATTCGGGTTAAACGATTTTGCTAAAAACAAAACTAACTTTAGGTTCTCAATAATACTTTCTCCCGGAGAGCCCCTCGCTTCAGATGATTGCCTGTTGCACTAGAAGATTCCGAAGTTACTCTACAATGTTCTCTCGAGTCTTTGTGCCCATCACTTTTGCTATTCCTGACCACCGATAAATCCGTATGGATAACTACTTACACCGCCATTCTTACGATCATCCCCATTGATCTTGTTATTACAAGATACCCGAAGTTTTCTCTATTGTTCCGAGAATACTTTGTGCCTCTTGCCCTAGCAGTTCTTTGCCACATGAATACCCCTTCAAATAAATCCTCGCACTTGTCGGTATCCGCTCATCGATTGTTCATGAGTTTCACAAAAGTCTTCAAAATACTATTCGATCTTCCAAAAATCCTCTGGAGCCTTTGGCTCTTGAAATTCTTGCTTGCTCGCATTATGGTTAATCCCATAAGTCTCGTAGTCATATTGACATTCCTTGTCAGTATCATTTTGAGTCTGTTGACTCAATATGTTTCTTGAATACGCAATCATCATTGATCCTTATAAATACTTTTCGGCTGAGCTGCCATTCTTTTAATCGGAATTGGTTCTCGACCAATCCAATTGTCGCTGATTGTAACCTAAGGCTATTCAACTTATCCACCCCTAATCGAGCATTACTTGATCCCTTGAATTGGAAATCATAATTCCTTTGCATTTGACAATTGAGTTAGTCGATTGTTTCTATAATCTGCTTCCTCTAGTTGAGTACCGATGCTCACGTCGGATCCCTTGTGGACCACGGATCCTTTTTTGGATTTTATCCGTCGGCATCCTTCATATTCAATAACTTTGTGAGACCTTCCCACGATACATAATGCCTTTGGTAAATTGTATCCTCTGCTTTGTCAACCATGCTCTACCTTCGAGCTTGAGTTATTTACCTGAAGTTGATGGTATACGTTCCTAAGATGCCTTGATGGGTTGAACCTATGCCCTCCTTAATATGTGTGAACTCGAAAGTTTTCACGAGTCATACTCTTACGGTATTTTGCCGGATAAAATTTCAACACTACAACTTCATTGAGCGTGAGAAGTGAATGAAAGGTTGTGCATTGGAGAAGTGGGAGGCGACCTTGAACTTTGTGTTCATGCCCATGGACACGATGTAGATCTTATCATTAAAGCTTCTCTTAAATTAATTATTCCTTTGGTATAAGTTCATCTTATATCCGAGATCTGGCCTTTTGCAATCGTGGTTCCGACCATGTTCTCCTTTAAATATCATGTCCCGTGCAAGTTAAAACAATTGTCTCCTATGGATCATTACACCAGTCCAACCTTTACTTTGATCTTGGGTCGAGTATTACCCCCCTGGTATCTCGAGGTTATCATGGAACTGCATAACTTCTTATGAGTTCTTCATCAAGTGCTACCTTCCCACTGATTCCAATTTTTCACGGGCTCGAGTTATTAAACACTCAAAGACACCGATAAGCCCGAACCGAGTCCGCACTACGGTTCAACAACTCATCGATAGCTTCTATAAGTGCGAGTTTGTACCCGACCACGCCATTCCTAGCCTGTTTGGCTATATCATTGTCGTGATGATTTTAAGCTGTGCTACCCGGTCCTTCTTCTCGGAGCACAATTTTTGACGATGAACTAACCTTACGTCGATCCTCATCGTCATATCATTTCGCCTTGAACAACAAGCTTGGTTTCGAGTTTGTGTCGTACCCTTGGTTCCAATAACCTTTCACTTCATCATTACTTTGACTTGATGTAAATCACGACCGATTACATCTTCATGAACTCTCGCGACAAAGGTGTCGTGATCATCAACATTCTGAGCTCATCCAGGGTATCAATTGAATTCATGATGAGAAATACCATCCTTGCCCTCGATGAATTGTATTATCATCGACCACTTTATTGCCTTCCCACCAACACGAGCTTGTTCATGTTTGGTGTTATACCTTGAGTTCCTTGCTATCCGACAATTGTTCTTCTTTACCTTGGAGTATTACCATCCTTTATGTCAAGAATGTGCTGAGATTTGTTCCACCTCTTGAGAATTCTTGACATAGAAATACTTCTCACCATCACCATTCTTTCTTGGTCCCGTGTTAATTCCAACAAGTGAGCGGTGTTGTTTGGATTCTTTCCTTCTAGCAACCCTTTTTTTTTTGAAGTTAATGGTGAAGGTTCATTCTTAGGCTATCGATGATTGAATCACCATTACGACATTGGTCGGCAACCCAACCCATCAGCGCACCTTTCAACCAATGTTTACTTGTGTATGTTTTCCTCGAGCATACTTCCTTATATCATTTTGATCGACAAATGTTATCTCCTTGATCACTTAATTGTGGAAGTCCATCTTTTGGGAATCTCGGTGAATTGCCGTTGAGTTCACCAGGCGCCTCCTTGTCCTCTCCTTGGGTTAATGATGGACTCTTGTTAGCGGAAATCACTTCATAGTTCATTTCCCGAGAATCTTACAATGTCATCTCGTCAATTTGCATTGCACCTTTTCTCCTCGGTATCCTAAGTCCGAGGTATCCACGACACCAATCGGATCTGAATCTCGGTCGGATATGATGGTTGGGACAACTTTCCAAGAGTTATGATGTTGATCCTTTGATGACCCGGTAACATGATGTCATGCCTAGCACCCCTTTGGAGGACCTATCATTATAGTTTCCTTTTAGCAAGGTTATCTATTCTTCCATGAGGAAATGGTAAGACTTATTCTATAAGTGTTCTGATGAATCCTTAGTGTATCCAGAGTCGACCTTTTGCTTGAAGACCATGTCAATGCTATCTCGAAGCATGTCTATGGTACTCAATTTTCAACAAGAACATTTGAAGCCCAATGTTAAATGTTTCTGCTCAATTATCCAAACACACATTTGTATGGGTAATATCATGAAATTTCTCTCCCCTACCTAAGGAGTTTTCTACATAATATCCTGTCATGGATATCATGCTCTGCTTGTCCTTGGGAAGGGTATACCCACGATATCGTGTTTAAGCACATTTTCCTTCCGTTGTTTTTGTTCAAACTTACTTGTAAACTACTTAACCGAGCGGTGGTAATCCCACCTTAGGTAAACACCTCGATGTACCTTCCTGTGCGGTGTAACCCTGTTTCTCTTGTTGATGACTTCCAGAACCGCCGATGGGACGAGAACTTTGCCTATTGGTCCGCCTCGTTCAACGAAAGCAAGAAAATGGTTCTCTTCGTCCCTCGCCCTTGGTACCAACGTTGTTGCCGACATAACTGACATGGTACTCTCTGACATGCCTTGCTATCATGACCGTGCAAGATGTCACTGCTCCTATTAAAAAAACCACATGGTGGGCCCATAACCCACAGTTCCACATGATCGAAACCTGATCGCCCTGTACAACCCCTATTCCCAAGGTTATTCCTCGCGTGGCCTCGTATGTAATTCACGGGCCCTTTGTCCTAGTGATATATTACGGTATCGACGCAATACTTACTCTCGCTACTGAACCCCTTTCTCACTATGGTTCGGGCTTGAGCAACTATCTATCCTCTTGGAGCCTCTTATGGTACCTTCGTACCTTACTCTCGAGGTATTTCATATGTTCAACTCAAGAGATAATCTTATACTCATTCATGGGTTAACTTGATTGTTTCCCTCAACAGCATTAAGTCGTAGTGAGCTGCCCTTATCCTTTCGTAAGTATGATGGAGTTCAGAAGAAATGATGACAAGTTTATCATGATGCATTGGAATAAAGAATTGAAGACATCAACGAAAGGGATTAACTTCTTCGAGAAGATCCGTTAGAATATCGTAACGAACTTTTCCCCTTACTCCTCTTAAATCTGGACGAAGATTTCTTGTAATCGGAGGAGAATTGTGGCCTTGGGATAATTAAGCTACAGTGATCCCACGGTAATGGTGCCACGTCACCATGATTACTTTGCTAATCTATCGTTAGGACAAAACCGGTCCAAAATTCAAAATTCAAATTAATGGTAACAATAAAAGTTTTGAAAAATTAAAACAAAAATGTTTGGATTGTACTAAATATTACAAAGGTAATTATGGTGCAACAAACTCATTTTTATATAATGCCTAAGTAATTTAAAATGATTTAAAACAGAAAAGAAAATAAATAAAAGAAAGAAAATACAAAAGAGAAAACAAAGCTAAAAAAGAGGAAGCAACCCCCCCACTGGGCTCCGGCCCGTGAGGCCACAACCTTTCAGGCTAACCCCTCGAGCCCAGTGGCCACTCCTCCCACTCCCTTATCCCTCGTACACCCGAACCCCTAGCCCACTCGCTCACACTCCCCTCCCCTCACGTCGCCACTCCCTCCCCACCTCCAAGTGGATGCGGATCCCGAGGGGCAACCGCGCCCGACCCCACCAGGCGCCTTTCGAATCCGCCCTCGCGGACCGCCTCCCGTCGGATCGATCCGTCCAAGGCACTTCCTGGCCGTGCTCTGCACCACCTCGCCGCCCATCTTCGTCCTTCGCCTCGACCACGCTGCCCCGAGCTTCATCGTCGGCTCGCCGGACCACCCTGACCCCATCACCGCCGTCGCCAACGCCGCCTCGACCTCCATCGAGCCCGCTGCCCTTGACCCTACGGACCCGCGGTGAGGCTTCGGGCTCCCGCCCCCTCTCCTCGCACTACCTACCCCCCCCCCCATGCGGCGTTGCGCGCCTGCCGCCTTCCGGCCCCGCGCTCACCGCTTCGCCACGCCCCAGCGCTACATCACCTGACCGTCCGTGCCCGTCGTCCCCCGCCACTGGTCAACACCTTTCCCCTACTCGTCGCGAGCTTCGCGCCCGCAGGCCTGCTCATTCTCCGTGTCGCGCCCGGTGCGTGGCGCCCTGCGCTGCCTGGCGAACGCCCGCGACCTCCTTCTCGTCTTGCGCGCGTGGTCGCGCCCCCTGTTAATCGCGCCGACCCCGCACCACCCCGCCTGCGGGCTTCGCCTCATCGCCGCCCGGCAGCCCGTGCGCCCGGAGCTCTGCTCCGCCCACGATCCATGCCTCACGCCGCCCGCCTTCGCGCCCCGCCCTTGTCCTCGTTGCGGCTGCGGCTGGGGGCCTCGTCTGCTTACCCAGCCTTGGTATGCGCCCTTCGAGCCACGCCCTTGTGGCCTTCCGTCAGCCAGGTTACCGCCCAAACGCTTCATTGGTGCCGACACCCGTTAATGCCAGCGCCCGCTAAGCGGCGCCCAAATGAGCCCACAATGCCTATGGCACGTGGGGCCCGCCCTGGAACGTTTTAGAAAGAAAAAATAATAAAAAATAATAAAAAAAATATAATTAAATAAATATAATTAATAAAATTAAAAAATGAATATAATTAATTAATTAATTAATTAAGTAATTAATTAATTAATTAATTAATTAATTAATTAATTAAGTAAATAATTAATTTAATTAATCCTGATTAATTAACCTAATGACTAATTAACCTAATTAACTACATTAATTAAACTAAACTAGGGTAATTAGTTAACAAGTATAATGACGACGGGACCCACATGTCGGGTTGACCAAGTCAACCACATTGATCTTGACGTCGGCATGACATCATGCTTGGCGTCATAAATCCATTTTTCAATTAATTAATTAATTAATTAAATTCCGTAAATTAATAAAATCTTTAAAAATCATATATTTTAATCCGTAACCGGATTAAAATATTTTCAACATGAAAGTTGCTCGAGCGGCGAGGCGAATCCGGATCACGCGATCCGCTCGTCCGCCACACCTAACCTATCAGACACGCAACTTTCCCCCTCGGCTCCTCTTGCGAAAACCACGAAACAGGAATACTTTCCGGATGTTTCCCCTTAACCAGTACCACCTCTTACCCACGTTAAGGGCACGCCTAGCATCGTTACTTGCCATGACATGCATCGATATGCATCTGCTTACTTGGTATTCATTGTTTCTTCCCCTCTTCTCTCCGGTAGACTACGAGACCGACGTTCTTGCTGCCCGGTTCGACTACGGAGTTGGCGACCCCTCTCTCTTGCCGAGCAACCAGGCAAGCCCCCCCTTGATCACTAGATATCGCCTACTCTTCTCTATCTTTGCTTGCATTAGAGTAGTGTAGCATGTTCTTTGCTCGAGATACTCCTATCTTTGCTGCATAGCCTGTCCTTGTTACTACTGTTGTTACCTTACCTACACTCCTATATGCTTAGTATAGGATGCTAGTACTTTCATCTGTGGCCCTAAATTCTTGTCCGCCTGCCGTGCTATACTATCGGGCCGTGATCACTCGGGAGGTGATCACGGGTATATACTGTATACTTATACATGATACATGTGGAGACTAAAGTCGGGTGGTGATGGAGTACCAGCAGTGGATCATTGAGGCGGAGCGGCAGGCAGGTTGAGACCGCCTAGGAGAGAGGTGGGCCTGGCCTGTTCGCGTTAGCGGATACTTAACACGCTTTTAACGAGGTCTTGGTATTTGATCTGAGTTGGCTACGAGCTTATACGCACTAACCATCTACGCGGGAGTAGTTATGGGTATCCCGTGCCGTGGTGTCGGCCGGCACTTCGTGACGCCTTGACGAAGCGGGCGCTGCTACCGGATTGACCGAACGCCACTAGGCTAGGGTGCAGTTCCGGCAGCGTTCATAACGTCTTGTGTGCATTGGGCGATGGGCCCCGGACCCTGTCGCTTAGGTTTAGACGGCGTCTTTGGCCTCTCTGTTGAGCCTAGGTGGGGCTGCGGCGTGTTGATCTTCAGCGGCGGGCATGACCGGAAAGTGTGTCCGGCCAAATGGGATCAAGCGTCTTTGGGTAAGATGGTGCACCCTAGCAGTGAAGTTAATCTATTCGAATAGCCGTGATCTTGATAGCAGGGCGACTTGAGTTGTACCTTGAGCTTATGACAACTAGAACCGGATACTTGATAAAACACACCTTCCAAGTGCGGATACAACCCGGTGGTCGCTCTCTCGGGGATATGAGGAGGGATCGCCGGGTAGGATTATGCTATGCGATGCTATTTGGAGGACTTCATTCTACTCTCTTCTACACATTTGCAAGACCGGAGGCTGCTGGAGCGTAGTCTTGACGGATTAGCTATCCCCTCTTATTACGGCATTACGCGATTCGGTCCTTGATATGGCCCTTTACACATATATCCATGCATATGTAGTGTAGCTCCTTGCTTACAGTACTTTGGATGAGTACTCACGGTTGCCTTGTTCCCCTTTTCCCCCTTTCTTTACCCGGTTGCTGCGACGAACGATGGAGCCTGTGGAGCCAGACGCCACCGTCGATGGCGACTACTACACCGGAGGTGCCTACTACTACGTGCAGCCAGCGGACGACACGGAGTAGTTTAGGAGGATCCCAGGCGGGAGGCCTGCGCCTCTTCGTCTGTATCCCGGTTTGTGCTAGCCATCTTATGGCAAACTTGTTTAACTTATGTCTCATCCTCGGATATTGTTGCTTCAGACTGGCTCTATGATTGAGCACTTGTATTCGAGTCCTCGAGGCCCCTGGCTTGTATTATGATGCTTGTATGACTTATTTTATTTGTAGAGTTGTGTTGTGATATCTTCCCGTGAGTCCTTGATCTTGATCGTACACATTTGCGTGCATGATTAGTGTACGATTGAATCGAAGCGTCCACAAAGACGTACCAACTTACCCGTCAGGCGCACGGGCCTCCCTGTGATGGCCGGTGAGATTGCATCTTCGGTTCCACTTCGTCTCCTTGACCCCTAGGCTATATATTCCGTACCAAGGACCATGTTTAGGGTTAGCAAAGTATTAGATGAGATATTTGTGAGCTTTGCTCCTTTCTACCTTCCCTTGTGGAATCAAGACCCCTAGGGAAGAATCCTTGTGGATTTCAAGACCTCCTCAAGGAGTAGACTATCTCCAAGACCCCATCTCCTTTGGATTTGGGATGAACTTTGCCATTGTATCTTTCCTTTGATTGTGTTTTGTGACTTGTGGATCTTGTGTTGTTACTCTAGTGGATGTGCAATCGGAATTTTGGAGTGATTTACTCTTTGTGTTCTTGTTGTGTTCTTGATTGTGTCTCTCCTTTTCCCCCTCCAAGTGTGAAAAGATCCCTCCTAGGGTTCTACCCTAGATCATCTTGGTATCATGAGCCACGTTGATTCACATCTTGGAGTCCCTACCTTCCACTCTCTAGCTTGATTTCGTTGTTTTTCGTTCTAATCCAAAAATACCCACCAAAAATAGCCCCAAAATTTTTCTTGCAATTTGTTTGATCTTGTGAGATTTGGTTGTTTTGATCCACGAATTTGGTGTTTGGCAAGTAGATCTACCCCCCACCATATTCCCCACCCTCCAAATCCACGAATTTGACCTTAAGTTTGAAAATACATCCGGATCCCGAGCTGTTCTTGCGCTCCCAGAACACCCCGTGCACACGGGCCCTCAAGACCCCGTGCACACGGGACCCCGTGCACACGGGCTTCACTTACCCCGTCTTGCCAGGCTATCGAGGAGGTTCGGTGATGCGGGCATCCCTCACTCATCCCCCGCAGACGTGCCTGCATCTCCCTCAACACCACCGGGACCCATGACAAGAGCCCGAGCTAAGGCTATTGAAGATAAGGTGAACTTCGCTCCTCTTGAACTTCTTATTTCTACCCATGAGACATGGCTACTACCTCATTCGTAAACTCTATGTGTAATCAGTACTTGGAGGCGAGCCGGGATCTACTACTTGCAAGAGCCAAGACGGCGAGGACCCCAAAGTATGTCGAAGAGGAAGAAGAGATCTTCTTTGGCTTCTGAACGCAGACGTCCGACCCTTTCCGGACGTCCGACGATCCCAGAGACACGGGACGTCCGAGCGATCCCGGAACACGGACGTCCGGCGCTCTCGGACGTCCGAACTTCATCACCCGAACCAAATCTACGGACGACCGGAGCTGACCGGACGTCCGGACGACAATCACCCGAGCCGAAACTACGGACGACCGGCAGCCTCCGGACGTCCGGACCCTCCTGAAGCCCCGGACGACCGGCCCTCTACGGACGACCGACACGCCCTCTGGCGAAGAAGAATCGGCAGACGTCCGAACGGGTCCGGACGACCGGACCTTCCCGAGCCTCCGGACGTCCGACGTCTTCCGGACGTCCGACGCCTGATGCGGGCTGGAGCCCATGTACCCCTTCGTTTTGACTTCCATTTGCACTGAGACTATAAATAGGACCCCTCCATCTCCTAGTTAGGGTTAGCAAAGGATTAGCTCATATTTGTGTGAGAGCTTTGCTCATCCACTTGGTTACTTCTCCTCGGAGATCAGGACCTCTACTGAGAAGATTCCAAAGCGGATTCAAGACCCCCTTCTAGGGTGGACCCATCAAGACCTCCTCTTGGAGAAGAACGGCTACTCGTGTATCTTTACCTTTATTGTTCTTGAATCTTGTGCCACTCTATGTGTTCATCGATCTAGCACTTGTGTGATTGATCTCTTGTCGGTTGAGTGACTTCTCTCTCGTTTTCCCCGTGTTTTCCCTCTTGTTCTTCCGCGTGTTCTTCGTGATTCACCGTAGGATCCGCTCCAACGTGAAAGATCGTCCACATAGGGTTCCGCCCTACATCATATGGTATCATGAGCCACGTTGATCACGTTTTTGGAGCCCCTACCCTTTGTTTTCTATCTTGATTTTGTTGTTTTCGTCCTAAAATCCAAAAATCCCCACCAAAAAAATAGCCCCAAAATTTTTTGTGATTTGTTTGTGAGTTGAGATTTTGTTGGATTTGGTCCATGGATTTGTCTTGCTACCTGTGGATCTAGCTTTCCCCACCCTTTTCCATCCACCAAACTCCTCGATTTCGACCTCACAATCATCTTCTTCCCCGGAATTTTTGCAGTTCCTCTCCCCGAGCCCGATTTTCGCCTAGGCTCCGGACGTCCGACGAAGTCCGGACGACCGTAAACTTACGGACGTCCGTAAAACCCTAACCAAACTGAATTTCTTCAGTTCAGACACCACCACCACCACACATTTCTCCACATCTCCCAAACCCACATACACCAGAATCTTCCACGATTCCTCCGATGTGATTTTGACACATTTTGGTCTTTGAGATTTTGAGTTGTGGCTTCCGTATCCTTTTGTGTTTGACTATCTAGGTGCGGTTCGACTTCATCATCACCACAACTCAACCGCAAGGGTCTCATCATCGCCAAGGGGCCGGTAACTTCGACGACATCTTTGTCATACCTTGCAATTACTTTGATAACCCACATTGCCTCATTTTGCGTAGCTTACCCATCAAGACTAGCCTTTGAGTATTGCCAGCAACGTGACTTGTGCACATTTAGTGATCATACTCCATAGCATACATACCATACCATAGCGGTGCATATCTTGGGATCCACTTGTGTGTCACAAGGTTGTCATAGCATACACAATTGCTATCTTGGTTCGTGAAGTTTTGCATGAGAAAAGAGTTCAAAAGTGAAAGAGCCACCCAAGCTTTTAAGCAAAGAGAAAAGATAAGCAAAGAACTTATGCACAAGAACCATAGCATCATACTACATTAAGATTGTCATATTGGATCATCTTGGATCATTGCACCGAAAATACCATACATATAGCATATTTGGGATAGAGATAGTTGCATTTTTGCCTAGTAGGTTGTGCACAAGTTTGCGTATCCGCCTATTGTGCAATCGTGCTAGCGTCTCTCTAGTGTTGTGCAACAAGAGCATCTTGGTGATTCCACATTTTGGCTCATCCTTGGTTGCATAACCCCATATTATCTATTTGCGTGTGTGTTTCTGCGTACCATATCTTGCTTGGTCTACTTGTTGCATTTGCAAATTTGTGAATCATTTCCAACTTTATTGAGTCTCACTTACAATTGCATCAAATTTTGTGCCACCATCCTAACCGAGCTCCACCATAAGCTTTTATTTGTGTAGGTGTGAGAACCGACAAGAATCGGTACCAAGAGTGCTATTTCATTGTCCGCATTTGAGTGAACTTGATTCATTTTCAACATCGGTCAAAGGTACATTGGTATAAGTTCTTTTCCGTTCTACCACTCACATCTTGATTGGAATGATGGATAGGCCAAGTTCTTCTACCAACCCACTCTTCATCGAGCAAGACGGCGACATGTCCTCATACGTCACCAAGAGCCACCTCTTTGGTGCACTGTGAAGCGTTGCACCAAGAACAACAAGCAATGAGCGACCGCATCGACAACCTCGCCACCGACTTGCGACTCTCCGAGCAACGTACAAGAGACTACTTCGACAACAAGTTCGGCGCTCACAAGCAAGAGAATGATGCAAGAATGGGCCGAGATTCGTGCCTTGATGAGGAACCGGCATTCACTCCACTTCTTCATCCTCAAGAGGCGAGACCGCTCAGTCGACACTCCGGCGACACCTTCTACGACTCAAGTACACCGTCATCGAACACTCTTGACGAGTCAGCGGCGCCAAGACCGTCATGCATCTCGCAACCCGCTACATGACAAGCACTCACAAGAGCAAGTTGATGATCAAGTTCCTCGTCCTCAATCAAACCAAGAGGCTTTTGCTCAAGCTCAAGAACGGCAACGTCTTAAATGCCAACAAGAGGAAGAACGAGCACGCGTCGTCACCAAAGGCGAACAAGGCGCCAAGGCACAACGTCTTCAACAACAACAACGTGAAGCGCAAGCTCTTGAGGCGCAACGTGCCCTTCAAGAATCAAGTAGAGCCGTCAGCCAACCACAATCGCGAGCAGGCGCAATCAAGAGGAAGCCCTTCGAGAAGAAATACAAGAGAGGAACTACCAACCTCATATACAACGTCAAGTTCCTCAAGCTCCTCCACAAGCTCGTCAAGCTCCACCTCAACCTCAAATTCCACAAGAGCAAGTTGAGCATGGTCGTCCTCCGCGCCAAGAGCAACATGAAGGCGAGTACAATCCACGTCAAGGGCGTTATCATCAACATCGCCAACAACACAATGAAGAGCAACGATACGGCAAGCTAAAATTCACCATGCCCAAGTTCAATGGAAGCAATGACCCTGAAGACTACCTCTCATGGGCATTGAAGGTTGACAAAATCTTCCGTTTGCACAACTACGATGAAGCGAAGAAAATCGCTATGGCATCACTTGAGTTCCAAGATTACGTGCTCATATGGTGGGAACAAATCATTGAGCTGACGACAAGCAAGAGGTGAACCTCCAATCACCACTTGGGCTCAAATGAAGGATGTCATGCGAGCACGCTTTGTGCCAACCTACTACAACCCATGACCTCTTCAAGAAACTCCAACTACTCAAGCAAGGAACAAAGAGTGTTGAAGAATACTACAAGGAGATGCAGATAGCTATGATTCGAGCTAATGTCAAGGAAGACGATGAGCAAACTATGGCACGTTTCTTGAATGGACTCAATCATCCCATCAAGAAGATCGCCGACTTCCAACAATACTCAACCCTCATTGAGCTCGTGCATCAAGCTACAAAGGCGGAATGCCAAGTGCAAGATGACTTCAAGTACGCCAAGTACTCATCCAAGACCTCTGACTTCTCCAACAACCAAGCTTCAACAACTACTCCAACATCTACTTCGACCAAGCTTTCTTCAAGAAAGCGACGACAAGTCAAGTTACAAGAAGACATCGACAAATTCAAGTCGTCCTCCTCCTACTACAAGCAACCTCAAGCCGCGTGCTTCATCCTCTACTCTGACCGATGAGACCATCAAGACAAGCTCCTTCAAGTGTTTCACTTGCGGTGACCGAGGCCACAAGTCATACGAATGCACCAACAAGCGCACCATGATCCTCAACGACGATGGCACATATGACTCCATGAGTGAGGAGGAGATGGAAGCCCTTGACCAAGTGGCCATGCACCGGCAAGTGAATGAAGATGAAGATGACCAAGTCTTTTGTGACGAGGATTCGAGCCCCGCTCTCGTTGTCTCCAAGGTCTTGACTCTCCAACATCAACAAGAAGAAGACCAACGATGCCACATCTTCCACACAAAAGCCGGCATCAATGGGACGGTCCATCATGGTCATCATCGATGGAGGTAGTTGCCACAACTTGGCAAGTGAAGAACTATGCTCCAAGCTACAATTGGTCAAGAGGAAGCACCCACACCCCTACAAGGTTCAATGGCTAAATGACTCCGGCACTATACGAGTCGAGCATACGGTCCAAGTCTCCTTCAAAATTGGTGCCACGAAGACACCTTGGAATGTGATGTGGTCCCAATGACCGTTTGCCACCTCCTTCTTGGTGCGACCATGGCAATTCGTACCGTGGTGTCATCCACAATGGGCGAACCAATCACTATAGCTTCAAGATGAAAGGCAAGGAATATGTGCTACGACCTATGTCTCCTAGTCATGTGATAGCCGACAAACAAGCCACCCATCATAGAGAAAAGAGTGAGAAAGTGATCCACCCAAAAAGTGAGTGAGAGCCACAAGCCAAATTTGAGCGACTCTTAGCCTAGAGAGAAAAACCTCATCCTATTTGCCACCAAAAGTGAGATGAGAGATGTCTGTGAGAACCCATCGAGTGTGATGCACTTTGTCCTTGTGTGCAAGGATGGAGAACCAAAAACTAACACCATTCACGAGCTACCTTTGGTGTTTCAATCTCTTTTGCAGGAATTTCAAGATGTTTCTCCCGATGAGCTACCTCGGGTCTACCTCCTCTTCGAGGCATTGAGCATCGGATCGACCTCATCCCCGGGCGCCTCTACCAAATAAAGCTCCATACCGAGTCAATCCTAAGAAACCAAGGAGATTCAACGGCAAGTACAACAACTCATCGACAACGGCCATGTACGTGAAAGCGTAAGCCCTTGTGCCGTCCCGGTTATTCTTGTGCCTAAACCCGATGGAAGTTTCCGCTTGTGTTCCGATTGTAGACCTATCAATGCTATTACCGTTCGATATAGGCATCCCATTCCTCGCTTAGATGACATGCTTGATGAGCTTAGTGGAGCCAACTTTTTCTCAAAAATTGATCTTAAAAGTGGCTATTATCAAATCCTCATACAAGAGGGTGATGAATGGAAAACTGCTTTCAAAACCAAATTTGGTTTATACGAGTGGTTAGTGATGCCTATGGGTCTACTCGGAAGCTCGGTACTTTTGTGCGTCTTATGCATCATGTGCTTCGTCCTTACATTGGAGTCTTTGTTGTAGTTTACTTTGACGATATTCTTGTGTTTAGCAAAACCATGAAAGAGCACATCAATCATGTAAAATCTGTGTTGCAAACTCTTCGCAAGGAAAGCCTTTATGCAAACTTGAAAAAATGCACTTTTGGAGTTGACAAAGTGGTGGGTTTTGTTGTTTCCTCAAAGGGTGTCCATGTTGATGAATCTAAAATTGAAGCAATTAAAACTTGGCCCCAACCCACCAATTTGCAACAAGTGCTTGAAGTTTTCTTGGTCTTCAGGGTTTCTATCATCGCTTTGTGAAAGATTTTAGCACAATTGCAGCTCCTTTGCATGCTTTGAGCAAGAAGAATACTCCCTTTGTTTGGGGAACTTTGCAATCAACCGCTTTTGATAAGCTCAAGTCTTTGCTTACTCATGCTCCGATTCTTGCTTTGCCCAATTTTGACAAAACTTTTGAGGTTCATTGTGATGCAAGTGGTACCGGAATTGGCGGAGTTTTGATGCAAGAAAACGAGCCATTGCTTATTTTAGTGAAAAACTCTCCGTGCTCAACTTAATTATCCCATCTATGACAAAGAATTGTATGCTTTTAGTGCGTGTGCTACATGTTTGGGAGCATTACCTTAGACCTCATGAGTTTGTCATCCATACCGATCATGAAACCCTTAAGTACCTCAAGGTCAAACTAAATTAAACAAGCGTCATGCCAAATGGAGTGAATTCATTGAATCTTTTCCTTATGTGATCAAGTACATTAAGGGTAAAGAGAATGTAGTTGCCGACGCGCTTTCACGCATATGCATGCTTGTCACTCAACTTGAGTTGAATGTTATTGGTTTTGAACATATAAAAGACTTGTATGAGCATGATCCATCTTTTGCTTCTCCTTATGCCAAATGTTTGACACATACTTCTTGGGAAAAATATTACATCAGGGATGGTTATCTTATGAGAGCTAACAAACTTTACATTCCAGAGTCCTCTCTTCGTTTGCTACTTTTGCAAGAGGCTCATGAAGGCGGACTCGTGGGACACTTTGGACGCGACAAGACTTTTGCCACGCTCGCCAACAACTACTTTTGGCCCAAGATGTTCCGCGACGTACAACGCTTCACCAACCGATGGTTTATATGTCGCAAAGCTAAGTCTAAATCTCAATCTCATGGTCTTTACGTGCCCCTTCCTATTCCATATCATCCTTGGGAAGACATTAGCATGGATTTTATACTTGGTTTGCCTAGAACTCAAAATGGAAAGGACTCCGTGTTTGTTGTTGTGGATAGATTTTCTAAGATGGCACATTTCATTCCTTGCAACAAGATAGACGATGCTTCACATGTTGCAAATCTCTTTTGTAGGGAAATCTTACGACTCCATGGAGTACCAAAGACAATCGTCTCCGATCGTGACATCAAGTTCTTGAGTTACTTTTGAAAGACCCTATGCGCCAAGCTCGGAATCAAGCTATTGTTCTCATCCGCATACCACCCTCAAACCGACGGCCAAACGGAGGTGACGAACCGCACACTATCCACTCTACTTCGTGTCTTGATCAAAAAGAACATCAAGGAGTGGGAAGCATGTCTACCTATCGCCGAGTACGCCTACAACCGCGCAAGACATTCGACTACCGGCAAGTCCCCCTTCGAGGTCGTCTACGGCTTCAACCCGTTGTCACCATTGGACATTCTACCTCTTCCTCTACAAGAGCGCACCAACATGGATGCGAGTGAACGGGCAAGCTACATCAAAAAGATACATGAGGATACAAGACATGCCATCGAACGCCAAGTTCATCGACTAACGACCAAGCTCAACATCAACAAGCAACCCATGGTCTTCAACATTGGTGATCTAGTATGGCTGCACCTTCGCAAGGACCGCTTCCCCAAAGAACGCAAGTCCAAGCTTCTCCCTCGGCGCAGACGGACCTTTCAAGGTGCTAGCACGCTACAACGACAACGCCTACAAGATCGACCTACCTCAACACAAGTACAATGTGAGCGACATCTTCAACGTCAAGGACCTTGCACCTTACCATGGAGATGATCCTCTTGATCCGAGGTCGGATCTCTCCCAAGGGGAGATGATGCGGAGCATCCCTCACTCATCCCCACCGGACGTGCCTCGCATCTCCCTCAACACCACCGGACCCATGACAAGAGCCCGAGCTAAGGCTATTGAAGATAAGGTGAACTCGCTCCTCTTGAACTTCTTATTTCTACCCATGAGACATGGCTACTACCTCATTCAGAAACTCTATGTGTAATCAGGTACTTGGAGGCGAGCCCAGGATCTACTACTTGCAAGAGCCAAGACGGCGAGGACCCCAAGTATGTCGAAGAGGAAGAAGAGATGCTGCTGAAGCTACAGGGCACGGACGTCCGACCCTTTCCGGACGTCCGACGATCCCCAGGACACGGACGTCCGACGCTCTCCGGACGTCGGGAACTTCATCACCCGAACCAAATCTACGGACGAACGGAGCTGACCGGACGTCCGGACGACAATCACCCGAGCCGAAACTACGGACGACCGGCAGCCTCCGGATGTCCGGACCCTCCTGAAGCCCCGGACGACCGGCCCTCTACGGACGACCGACACGCCTTTGGCAGAGAAGAATCGACGGACGTCCGAACGGGTCCGGACGACCGGACCTTCCCGAGCCTCCGGACGTCCGACGTCTTCCGGACGTCCGACGCCTGATGCGGGCTGGAGTCCATGTACCCCTTCGTTTTGACTTCCATTTGCACTGAGACTATAAATAGGACCCCTCCATCTCCTAGTTAGGGTTAGCAAAGGATTAGCTCATATTTGTGTGAGAGCTTTGCTCATCCACTTGGTTACTTCTCCTCGGAGATCAGACCTCTACGGAGAAGATTCCCAAGCGGATTCAAGACCCCTTCTAGGGTGGACCCATCAAGACCTCCTCTTGGAGAAGAACGGCTACTCGTGTATCTTTACCTTTATTGTTCTTGAATCTTGTGCCACTCTATGTGTTCATCGATCTAGTACTTGTGTGATTGATCTCTTGTCGGTTGAATGACTTCTCTCGCTTTTCCCCTGTGTTTCCCTCTTGTTCTTCCGCGTGTTCTTCGTGATTCACCGTAGGATCCGCTCCAACGTGAAAGATCGTCCACATAGGGTTCCGCCCTACATCATTCGGCCAGTTCTGTTTTTCATCATTTCAATTCCCCACCACCATTTGTGTTCTTCCGCACCACTCCACGTGTTTGTTTGAGTTTTTGACTACGGTTTCTCTTGTGTCCTAAGGTGTTTCGCCACTTAGGCGCATTTGGGACATCATCATCATCGCTAAGCAATCATCGACCTCGACAACTCATCTCCATCTCTACCGTAAGCAAGGACGGTAACCTCGACGACACCTTGTACCCCTTTGCCATTACCTTGATAGCTTCGAGCCCTTTTGCGTAGCTTACCCATCGAGACTAGCTTGTTGAGTATTGCCGCCACGCCTTAGTGCACCATTTAGTGTTCCGTCCATCCCGTGCATTTTCCACTTGGTACCTCATTGTGTGGCTCGCCTATCAAGCTCCGTGGCATAGTAAAAAAAAAGCTTTTAAGCAAAAGAGAAGAGAAGCAAAGAGCTTATAAGCAATAACATCGAGCCTCTTAGCATACATGCATCATCTAGGTCATTACATACATAAGCATACTTGGGATTGTGAGACGACCGGTTTCTCTATTAGGTTGGTGCACTAGCGTATCTAGCCCATTAGTGCAATCGAGCTAGCGTCTCTCTAGTATTCGCACAACAAGAGCATTTTCCGTGGTTGCACATTTGAGCTCACCCCTTGGTTGTGCGGATCCCATTTATCTTCCGTGTGTGTGTTCCTAGTGATATCATTGGGTTTGGTCTATTTGTCTTACTTGCCATTTGTGAATCTTCTCAACTTTATCGATATCTTGACTAACATTTGCTTGAAATTTTTACCACCATTCTAACCGAGGCTCCTCCATAGACCATTTACTTGTAGGTGTGAGAAACAATTCCTGCACCAATTCCCCTATTGTAACATCACGTGGGATCGTACTTGTTGCATACACAATCTTCGTAAAAGGTAACTTTGGTTTTGTTCTCTCATTTTCCTACTCACCACCACTTTCCTATGATGGATAGGCCAAGTACCTCTACCAACCCACTCTTCATCGAGCAAGACGACGACATGTCATCATTCGTCACCAAGAGCCACCTCTTTGGTGCACAACGCCGCTTACATCAAGAGCAACAAGCAATGAACGATCGCGCCGACAACCTCGACACCGACTTGCGACTCTTCGAGCAACGTACACGAGACTACTTCGACAACAAGCTCGACGCGCACAAGCAAGAGAACGATGCAAGAATGGACGAAATCCGTGCTTTGTTGGTCAACCGGCCTCCTTCGACTTCTTCCTACTCAAGACGGAGTCACTCCGACGACACCTCCTCCGGCACAAGTACACCGTCATCGAACACTCTTTGACGAGCCGCGCGTCAAGACCGTCATGCATCTCGAAACCCGCTATATGCCAAGCATTCACACGAGCAAGTCGGTGAGCAAGTTCCTCGTCCGCGTTCAAACCAAGACGCTTTTGCTCAAGCTCAAGAACGACAACGACTACGGCGCCAAGAGGAAGAACGAGCGCGTCTACACCAAGAAGAACAAGACGCCGAGGCTCAACGTCTTCAACAACAACAACCTGAAGCACAAGCTCTTGAGGCGCAACGTGCCCTTCAAGAATCAAGTCGAGCACCCCGTGCTGGAGCACCCCGTGCTGGAGCACCCCGTGCGCACGGGCCTGTACCGTGCGCACGGGCCCAACTTACCCCGTGCACACGGGCCTCCTAGGATGGCCGGCTGAGATTGCATCTTCGGTTCCACTTCGTCTCCTTCGACCCCTAGGCTATATATTCCGTACCAAGGACCATGTTTAGGGTTAGCAAAGTATTAGATGAGATATTTGTGAGCTTTGCTCCTTTCTACCTTCCCTTGTGGAATCAAGACCCCCTAGGGAAGAATCCTTGTGGATTTCAAGACCTCCTCAAGGAGGTAGACTATCTCCAAGACCCCATCTCCTTTGGATTTGGGATGAACTTTGCCATTGTATCTTTCCTTTGATTGTGTTTGTGACTTGTGGATCTTGTGTTGTTACTCTAGTGGATGTGTAATCGGAATTGTTGGAGTGATTTCCTCTTTGTGTTCTTGTTGTGTTCTTGATTGTGTCTCTCCTTTCCCCCTCCAAGTGTGAAAAGATCCCTCCTAGGGTTCTATCCTACATCACGTACTCGACCCCAAGCCAGGTTCAATACGTACGATGTCGGTTTCCCAACTTCGAGGCGACGACGGCGGGGAGGGGAGGGGGTGTCATCCAACGCATGCGCTCAAATTTTATTTGTTCTAACATGGCACACATAGCAATAGGAAACCATCATGGCCAAACCCTTCTCTTTGTTGGGTAAAAGGGATAGATTGTGATACGGGGTTGCCCAATCTTCACGGAGGATCTGCTCTATGTTGCGAATCAATGCCACCTGAAGGGTACGAAGGAAACCCTCGATCCCAACCAACAACGTTGTCGGGTAAAGGATAACTAGTGCAACCTGACGAGACCGAAGCTAACTATTGCAAATGCAACATCCAGTGACAAGTATTCACCCAAACACACTCTTAGTTCCAATCCACGCAGCCACGCACGAAGTTGGAAGCACGAACTGGTCGCCGCCTCAACGGCAGCTGTTGTAAAATCACAAAGTGAGTTTACCCTCTCACCAGGCAAGATTACAAGAGCTAAGGAGGAAGTGAACTCTCAAACAATATTCTGGTTGCACTTAGCTAACCTATGCCGAAATCAAATTGCCAAAGAGTTTTGGCTGAAGTGGGGGAAGGGGTATTTATACTAGGAACAACCTTCCTAGTTTAGGTGTGAAACCAGGCCAAAAGAGGGGCTCAAATTCGTTCTAACCAGCTGGTCAAGGGAGCAAACTCATCGAGCCTCGCGCAGCAATTAATGCCCTGGACAGCTTGCATTGGAACTCTCATATCCTTTGACTCAGGACTCCAAATGATGCACCGTTTGATTTTCCTGAAAGTAGACTTCATATGCTCTCCATTTTGTACTCCCACACATGCTGGATGCTGATATGTTTGCGTTGCATGATTCAGCAAGTTCTGGGATGAATTCTGGAACTGCACATGCAACAATAGAGTGTTGAGATGGCTTGCTATTCTTCCTTGCGGTGTAACTAGTCGTCCTTGTCACCAAAACAAGGCTTTCATTAGAGCTGAAACTTGTTCTCTTCAAACTTGTTGTATGGGCTCCAAAACTTGTTTCTTCACGTGCTGAATGTTGTTGGTTGTCCTCAACATTGTATCTAAGTAAAATCAGCACACGAGATTTAGGCAGTATAAAGTTCTCATGGTCATTTGAATTATGATAAGCTAGGAGCGCGTTCACCTCTTGTGCTATTTGTTTGGCACGGCTCCTTGTCATGGGACCCAAATAGATCTTCTTTGTAGAAGCTTCACTTGATGGCTGAGATGATTAACGAGGTGAACCTGGGATGTCCTCGTCAGATTGTGTGGGTGTAGGATCGAAAGGATGTCTAGAGGGGGGTGATTAGACTACTTGACCAAATAAAAATCTAGCCTTTTCCCAATTTTAGTTCTTGGTAGATTTTAGCAACTTTAGAACAAGTCAATCAATCTTAACACAATTCAAGCAAGCATGCAAAGAGTATATGAGCAGCGGAAAGTAAAGCATGCAACTTGGAAGAATGTAAAGGGAAGGGTTTGGGGGATTCAAACGCAATTGGAGACACAGATGTTTTTGTCGTGGTTCCGATAGGTGGTGCTATCGTACATCCACATTTATGGAGACTTCAACCCACGAAGGGTAACGGTTGCGCGAGTCCACGGAGGGCTCCACCCACGAAGGGTCCATGAAGAAGCAACCTTGTCTATCCCACCATGGCCGTCGTGATGTAGGGCGGAACCCTACGTGGATGATCTTTCACGTTTGGAGTGGATCCTACGGGGAATCACGAAGAACACGCGGAAGAACAAAGGGAAACACGGAGGAAGCGAGAGAGATCGCTCAACCAACAAGGAATCAATCACACAAGTGCTAGATCACCGAACACAAAGAGGTACATATGATCCACAATCAACAAAGGTAAGGATACACGAGTAGCCGTTCTTCTCCGTGAGGAGGAGGTCTTGATGGGGTCCACCCTAGAAGGGGTCTTGAATCCGGCAGGGGATCTTCTCCGAAGAGGTCCTGAGCTCCGAGGAGAAGGTAACCAAGTGGATGAGCAAAGCTCTCACACAAATATGAGCTAATCCTTTGCTAACCCTAGAAAGAGGAAAGGGATCTAGTATATATAGTCTCGGGGCGAAGGGGTACAAGGGACGAGTCCCGGAAGCACTGCGCGCAGGCAGGGGAGGCCGGACGTCCGGGCGTCGGGCCGGATGTCCGGGCCTTCGGGAGGCGCCGGATGTCCGGGTTTCACTCGGATGTCCGGCCGGGCGACTGCTTCACCGATTCGGGAAAGGGGCGCCGATTTCCGTCAGGGCCCGGATTTCGGGTCAGGGGCCGGATGTCCGGCTTGGACGCCGATGTCCGGCCCCGAGACTTGGGCATTTTGGTGCATGTTGAGGTAGAAGCTCCAGGGGCCGGATGTCCGGTCGTAGGCGGATGTCCGGCCCGAAGGGATTTTGCTCGTTTCCGTTGGTTCTCTTCGTCCATGGACTTGGCGGCTTGTTAAATGCACGTGCATCCTCGGGAGGTTCCCCTTGACACCTAATCATGCATAGCATATCGGACTTAGGTAGTAGCCATGTCTCGAGTGGATCATATGTGATATCAATAAGGAAAGAGGTCACCTCGTTCTCGAGAGCTCTAGCTCTAGCTCGTGTCATGGGTCCTCTTGGCTCTTGATGAGGGCAATTTGTATGTCCATGGGGATGATCGTGGGATGCTCCGCATCATCTCGCCCCCTTGGGAGAGAGATCCGACCTCGGATCAAAAGCTTCATCTCCATGGAATGGTGCGAGGTCCTTGACGTTGAAGATGTCGCTCACGTTGTATTTGTCTCGAGGTATGTCGATCTTGTAGGCGTTGTCGTTGTAGCGTGCTAGCACCTTGAAAGGTCCGTCGGCTCGAGGGAGAAGCTTGGACTTGCGTTCTTTGGGGAAGCGGTCCTTGCGAAGGTGTAGCCACACTAGATCACCAATGTTGAAGACGATGGGTTGCTTGTTGGCGTTGAGCTTGTTTGCTTGACGTTGTACTTGTCGCTCAATGGTGTGCCTTGTGTCTTCGTGCATCTTCTTGATGTAGCTTGCTCGTGCACTTGCATCCATGTTGGTGCGCTCTTGGAGAGGAAGTGCTAAGATTTCCAATGGGGACAACGGGTTGAAACCGTAGACGCGACCTCGAAGGGGACTTGCCGGTAGTTGAATGTCTTGCACGGTTGTAGGCGTGCATTTCGGCGATGGGTAGACATGCTTCCCATTCCTTGATGTTCTTCTTGATCAAGACACAGTAGAGTGGATAGTGTGCGGTTCGTCACCTCCGTTTGGCCGTCGGTTTGAGGATGGTATGCCGAGGAGAACAAGAGCTTGATTCGAGCTTGGCGCATAGGGTCTTCCAAAAGTAACTCAAGAACTTGACGTCACGATCGGAGACGATTGTCTTTGGTACGCCATGGAGTCGCAAGATTTCCCTACAAAAGAGATTGGCAATATGTGAAGCATCCTCTATCTTGTTGCAAGGTATGAAATGTGCCATCTTAGAAAATCTATCCACAACAACAAAGACGGAATCCTTGCCATTTTGAGTCCTAGGCAAACCAAGTACAAAATCCATACTAATGTCTTCCCATGGTTGATATGGAATAGGAACAGCATGTAAAGACCATGAGATTGAGCTTTAGACTTAGCTTTGCGACATGTATAGCATCGGTTGGTGAAGCGTGAGACGTCATGAACATCTTGGGCCAAAAGTAGTTGGTGGAGAGCGTGGCGAATGTCTTGTCGCGTCCCAAAGTGTCCCATGAGTCCGCCTCCATGAGCCTCTTGCAAAAGGAGCAAACGAAGAGAAGACTCGGAATGCAAAGTTTGTTAGCTCTTAAGGTAACCATCCTTGATGTAATATTATTCCCAAGACGATTATCGTCAAACACTTAGCATAAGGAGAAGCAAAAGATGGATCATGCTCATACAAGTCTTTTATATGCTCAAAACCAATAACATTCAACTCAAGTTGAGTGACAAGCATGCATATGCGTGAAAGCGCGTCGGCAACTACATTTTCTTTACCCTTAATGTACTTGATCACATAAGGAAAAGATTCAATGAATTCACTCCATTTGGCATGACGCTTGTTTAATTTAGTTTGACCTTTGAGGTACTTAGCGTTTCATGATCGGTATGGATGACAAACTCATGCGGTCTAAGGTAATGTTCTCAAACATGTAGCACACGCACTAAAGCATACAATTCTTTGTCGTAGATGGGATAATTAAGTTGAGCACCTGGATAGTTTTTCACTAAAATAAGCAATGGCTCGTTTTGTTGCATCAAAACTCCGCCAATTCCTGGTACCACTTGCATCACAATGAACCTCAAAAGTTTTGTCAAAATAGGGCAAAGCAAGAATCGGGCATGTGTAAGCAAAGACTTGAGCTCATCAAAAGCGGTTGATTGCAACGCTCCCCAAACAAAGGGAGTATTCTTCTTGCTCAAAGCATGCAAAGGAGCTGCAATTGTGCTAAAATCTTTCACAAAGCGACGATAGAAACCCGCAAGACCGAGAAAACTTCGCACTTGTTGCAAATTGGTGGGTTGGGGCCAAGTTTTAATTAAGCGCCAATTTTAGATTCATCAACATGGACACCCTTTGAGGAAACCACAAAACCCAAGAAAACCACTTTGTCAACTCCAAAAGTGCATTTTTTCAAGTTTGCATAAAGGCTTTCCTTCATGGAAGAGTTTGCAACACAGATTTTACATGATTGATGTGCTCTTTCATGGTTTTGCTAAACACAAGAATATCATCAAAGTAAACCACAACAAAGACTCCAATATAAGGACGAAGCACATGATGCATAAGGCGCACAAAAGTACCGGGAGCTTCCGAAAGACCCATAGGCATCACTAACCACTCATATAAACCAAATTTGGTTTTGAAAGCGCTTTCCATTCATCACCCTCTTGTATGCGGATTTGATAATAGCCACTTTTAAGGTCAATTTTGAGAAAAGTTGGCTCCACAAAGTTCATCAAGCATGTCATCTAAGCGAGGAATGGGATGCCTATATCGAACGGGTAATAGCATTGATAGGTCTACAATCGGAACACAAGCGGAAACTTCCATCGGGCTTAGGAACAAGAATAACGGAACGCACAAGGGCTTAAGCTTTCACGTACATGACCGTTGTCGATTAGTTGTTGTACTTGCCGTTGAATCTCCTTGGTTTCTTCCGGATTGACGCGTATGGAGCTTTGTTTGGTAGCGGCGCTCCGGGTATGAGGTCGATTCGATGCTCAATGCCTCAAGAGGAGGTAGACCCTGAGGTAGCTCATCGGGAAAACATCGCCAAACTCCTGCAAAAGAGATTGAAACACCAAAGGTAGCTCGTGAATGGTGCTAGTTTTGGTTGTCCATCCTTGCACACAAGGACAAAGTGCATCACACTCGATGGGTTCTCACACACTTCTCTCATCTCACTTTTGGTGGCTAATAGAATGAGGTTTTTCTCTCTAGGCGAAGAGTCGCTCAAATTTGGCTTGTGGCTCTCACTCACTTTTGGGTGGATCACTTTCTCACTCTTTTCTCTATGATGTGTGGCTTGCTTGTCGGCTATCACTTGGGTAGGAGACATAGGTCGAGCACATATTCCTTCCCTTTCATCTTGAAGCTATAGTGATTGGTGCGCCCATTGTGGATGACACCACTGGTCGAATTGCCAAGGTCGACCTAGAAGTAGGTGGCAAACGGTCATTGGGACCACATCATATTCCAACGTGTCTTCATAAGCACCAATTTTGAAGGAGACTTGGACCGTATGCTCGACTCAGATAGTGCCGAGTCACTTAGCCATTGAACCTTGTAGGGTGCGGGTGCTTCCTCTTGACCAATTGGAGCTTGGAGCATAGTTCTTCCCTTGCCAAGTTGTGGCAACTACCTCCATCGATGATGACCTTGATGGACCGTCCATTGATCCGGCCTTTGTGTGGAAGATGTGGCATCGTTGGTCTTCTTCTTGTTGATGTTGGAGAGTCAAGACCTTGGAGACAACGAGCTGGGCTCAATCCTTATCACAAAAGACTTGGTCATCTTCATCTTCGTTCACTTTCATGCAGCAAGGCCACTTGCTCAAGAGCTTCCATCTCCTCTTCACTCATGGAGTCATATGTGCCATCGTCGTTGAGGATCATGGTGCGCTTGTTGGTGCATTCATATGACTTGTGGCCTCGGCCGCAAGTGAAACACTTGAAGGAGCTTGTCTTGATGGTCTCATCGGTCGGAGTAGAGGATGAAGCACGCGGCTTGAGGTTGCTTGTAGTAGGAGGAGGACGACTTGAACTTGTCGTAAGTCTTCTTGTAAATTGACTTGTCGTCGCTTCTTGAAGAAGGTTTGGTTGATGTAGATGTTGGAGGAGTCGTTGAAGCTTGGTTGTTGGAGGAGCTGTAGGTCTTGGATGAGTACTTGGCGTGCATTTGAAGTCATCTTGCACTTGGCGTTCCGCCTTTGTAGCTTGATGCACGAGCTCAATGAGGGATGAGTATGGTTGGAAGTCACGATCTTCTTGATGGGATGATTGAGTCCATTCAAGAAACGTGCCATAGTTTGCTCATCATCTTCCTTGACATTGGCTCGAATCATAGCTATCTCCATTTCCTTGTAATATTCTTCAACGCTCTTTGTTCCTTGCTTGAGTAGTTGGAGTTTCTTGAAGAGGTCGCGGTTGTAGTAGGTTGGCACAAAACGTGCTCGCATGACATCCTTCATTTGAGCCCAAGTGGTGATTGGAGGTTCACCTCTTGCTTGTCGTCGCTCAATGATTTGTTCCCACCATATGAGCACATAGTCTTGGAACTCAAGTGATGCCATAGCGATTTTCTTCGCTTCATCGTAGTTGTGCAACCTAAGATTTTGTCAACCTTCAAAGTGCCCATGAGAGGTAGTCTTCGGGTCATTGCTTCCATTGAACTTGGGCATGGTGAATTTTAGCTTGTCAGAAGCGTTGCTCTTCATTGTTTTGTTGACGATGTTGATGATGACGTCCTAGCCGTGGATTGTAATCGTCGTCATGTTGCTCTTGGCGTGGAGGAAGACCATGATTAACTTGCCCTTGTTGTACTTGAGGGTGGGGTGGAACTTGACGAGTTTGTGGAGGGGCTTGAGGAACTTGTCGTTGTACTTGAGATTGGTAGTTCCTCTCTTGTATTTCTTCTCGAAGGGCTTCCTCTTGATTGCGCCGTTCATGATTGCGGTTGGCGAAGGCTCTACTTGATTCTTGAAGGGCACGCTATGCCTCAAGAGCTTGCGCTTCTCGTTGTTGTTGTTGAAGACGTTGAGCCTCGGCGTCTTGTTGCTCTTGGTGTAGACGGGCTTGTTCTTCCTCTTGGCGCCGTAGTCTTTGTCGTTCTTGAGCTTGGGCTTAAAGCGACTTGGTTTGATTGAGGTCGAGGAACTTGGTCATCAACTTGTTCTTGTAATGCTTGTCATGTAGCGGGTTGCGAGATGCATGACGGTCTTGTGACGCTGCTCGTCGAAGAGTGTTTGATGACGGTGTACTTGAGTCGTAGAAGGAGTCGTCGGAGTGTCACCGAAAGCGGCTCCGTCTTGAGGATGAAGAAGTGGAATGATGCCGGTTCCGCATCAAGGTGCGTATCTCGCCCATTCTTGCATCATTCTCTTGCTTGTGAGCGCCGAACTTGATGTCGAAGTAGTCCCTTGTACGTTGTTCGGAGAGTCGCAAGTCGGTGGCGAGGTTGTCGATGCGGTCGCTCATTGCTTGTTGTTCTTGGTGCAACGCCCATTGTGCACCAAAGAGGTGGCTCTTGGTGACGTATGACGACATGTCGTCGTCTTGCTCGATGAAGAGTGGGTTGGTAGAGGTACTTGGCCTATCCATCATTCCAAGCAAAATGTGAGTGGTAGAACGGAAAAGAACTTATACCAATGTACCTTTGACCGATGTTGAAGATGAATCAAGTTCACTCAAATGCGGACAATGAAATAGCACTCTTGGTACCGATTCTTGTCGGTTCTCACACCTACACAAATAAAAGCTTATGGTGGAGCTCGGTTAGGATGGTGGCACAAAATTTGATGCAATTGTAAGTGAGACTCAAGAATGTTGGAAATGATTCACAAATTTGCAAATGCAACAAGTAGACCAATAGCAAGATAAGGTACACTAAACACACATAAAAGATAATATGGGGTTATGCAACCAAGGATGAGCCAAAATGTGGAATTCACCAAGATGCTCTTGTTGCACAACACTAGAGAGACGCTAGCACGATTGCACTATAGGCGGATACGAACTTGTGCACAACCTACTAAGCAAAAATGCAACGACTTCTATCCCAAGTATGCTATATGTATGGTGTTTCGATGCGTTGATCCAAGATGATCAAGTATGACAATCTTAATGTTTTATGATGCTATGGTTCTTGCTCATAAGCCCTTTTGCTTATCTTTCTCTCTTTGCTTAAAAGCTTGATTGGCTCTTTCTCTTTTGAGCTCTTTTCTCATGCAAAACTTCACGAACCAAGATAGCAATTGTGTATGCGATGACAACTTTGTGACACACAAGTTGATGGCGAGATATGCACCACTTTGGTATGGTATGTATGCTATGGAGTATGATCACTAATGTGCACAAGTCACGCTGCGGCAATACTCAATGGCTAGTCTCGATGGGTAAGCAAAGCGAAAGATGGGCTATGATGGTTATCAATGCAATTGCAAGTAATGTCAAAGGTGTCGACGATGTTACCGTCCTTGACGAAGATGAGCGGAGGTGACGGTGATGTTGAACCGCATCTAGATAGCGAAACACAAAAGGATACGAAACCCCAACTCAAATTCTCAAGGCAAAAGTTGGCAACATTGTCGGAAATGGAAGTGGGAGAGGCTAATGTGGTGTTATGCGGAAGTGGTGGAGGTAAGTGGAAGTGTATGTGGGCACGGGACAAAATTTGGCGAAATTTAGATCTACTTGCAACACACGAAATCCACGGATCAAATCCAACAAAACTTCATCACACGAACAAATCACAAAAAAAAAATTGGGGCTATTTTTGTGGGGATTTTCGGAATTAGGACAAAACAACAAAATCAAGCTAGAAAAAGAGGGGTAGGGGCTCCAAAAACGTGATCAACGTGGCTCATGATACCATAGATGATGTAGGGCGGAACCCTACGTGGATGATCTTTCACGTTTGGAGTGGATCCTACGGGGAATCACGAAGAACACGCGGAAGAACAAAGGGAAACACGGAGGAAACGAGAGAGATCGCTCAACCAACAAGGAATCAATCACACAAGTGCTAGATCACCGAACACAAAGAGGTACATATGATCCACAATCAACAAAGGTAAGGATACACGAGTAGCTGTTCTTCTCCGAGAGGAGGTCTTGATGGGGTCCACCCTAGAAGGGGGTCTTGAATCCGCTTGGGGGATCTTCTTCGAAGAGGTCCTGAGCTCCGAGGAGAAGGTAACCAAGTGGATGAGCAAAGCTCTCACACAAATATGAGCTAATCCTTTGCTAACCCTAAAAAGAGGAAAGCGATCTAGTATATATAGTCTCGGGCGAAAGGGTACAAGGGACGAGTCCCTTAAGCATCATAGCAGTGTGGAGGCCGGACGTCCAAGGCGTCGGGCGGATGTCCGGGCCTCGCGAGGCGCCGATGTCCGGGGTCTCAGCCCGGATGTCCGGGCCAAGCGACCGTTTCAAATCGATTCGGGAAAGGGGCGCGGATTTCGAGGCTGGGGGCGGATGTCCCGGCTTGGACGCCGGATGTCCGGGCCCCGAGACTTGGGCATTTTGGTGCATGTTGAGGTAGAAGCTCCGGGGCGGATGTCCGGGGTCGGTCGTACGGATGTCCGGGCCCGGAAGGGATTTTGCCTGCTTCCGTTGGTTCTCTTCGTCCTTGGACTTGGCGGCTTGTTCGTGCCGCACGTGCATCCTCGGGAGGTTCTCCTTGACACCTAATCATGCATAGCATATCGGACTTAGGTAGTAGCCATGTCTCGAGTGGATCATATGTGATATAAATAAGGAAAGAGGTCACCTCGTTCTCGAGAGCTCTAGCTCTAGCTCATGTCATCGGTCCTCTTGGCTCTTGATGAGACGGTTGTATGTCCATGGGGATGATCGTGGGATGCTCCGCATCACGTCGCCCACGAAGGACTTGCCTCACTAGCGGTAGATCATCACGAAGTAGGCGATCTCCTTGCCCGTACAAACTCCTTGGTTCAACTCCACAATCTTGTCGGAGGCTCCCAAGTGACACCTAGCCAATCTAGCAGACACCACTCTCCAAGAAGTAACAAATGGTGTGTTGATGATGAACTCCTTGCTCTTGTGATTCAAATGATAGTCTCCCCAACATTCAACTCTCTCTCACAGGATTTGGATTTGGTGGAAAGAAGATTTGAGTGGAAAGCAACTTGGGGAAGGCTAGAGATCAAGATTCATATGGTAGGAATGGAATATCTTGACCTCAACACAAGGGTAGGTGGTTCTCTCTCAGAAAATGTAAGTTGGAAGTGCAGATTCGTTCTGATGGCTCTCTCCATGAATGAAGAGGAGGTGGAGGGGTATATATAGCCTCCACACAAAATCTAACCATTACACACAACTTGCCAAACTTGATGGGACCGAATTGTTAAATCCCGGTCGGACCGATTCAGCAAATCTAGTGACCGTTAGGATTTTCGGTGGGACCGACATGCAACTCGATAGGACCGATATGGTTAGGGTTAGGGCATAACGTAATCTCGGTGAGACCGATTACACAAACTCAGTGAGATCGATTTTGGTAATACGCTAACCAGAGAGTTGGTCAGGTAAACTCGGTGGGACCATTTCGCTCATTTCGGTGAGACCGAAATGTTACAAAAGGGAAACAGAGAGTTTACATTGCAATCTCGGTGGGACCGATCGGTCATCTCGGAAGGACTGAAACGTTACGAAGGGAAACAGAGAGATTACAATCCCATCTCGGTGAGACCGATTTGGCTAGGGTTTGTGGAAGTGGCTATGACATCTGAACTCGGTGGCGCCGGATAGAAAGAATCGGTGAGGCCGAGTTTGACTTTTGATTTAGGTCATATGTGGAAGTGAGAAAGTGGTTCAGGGCTTTGGAGCATATCACTAAGCATTTTGAGCAAGCAAGCCATTAAGCAACACCACGTCCCTCCTTGATAGTATTGGCTTTTTCTAGAGACTCAATGTGATCTTGGATCACTAAAATAGAGAATGTAGAGTCTTGAGCTTTGAGCTTGAGCCAATCCTTTTGTCCTTAGCATTTTGAGGGGTCCACTTTTCTCATCCATGCCATGCCAATCATTGAGCTTTCCTGAAATATTAGTCTTGAAATAGTGTTAGCTCAATGAGCTATATGTTGTTTGGAATTACCAAAACCACCTAGGGATAGTTGCACTTTCAGTGGGCCCCCCTCATTGTCGGTAAAGGATAATATATATACCTCAGGGAGGCCCTACGATATGTGCGCAAAGGCGTCTATAAACTGCACAAGGAAGATATGCTTGATCGTAACACCGCCCCTATACCCCTGCATGCGACCTAAACAAGGTTTATATAATCGCCATGACAGAGTCCTTTGTAGAAGTCAATCATTTCTTTACTTTTTTAGAGCAAAAAATAATCAATAAAAACATAGTCTACAAATTAGCAAAACAAGGATCCCAAGGTTTATATAATCGCCATGACAGGTCATTATAGAGATATTATCTCTTTATCTCTATAATGACCGTGTCATAGCATTTAAATGAAGCTTGAGATATGCAACTTCCCACCGGGTCACCCATCCTTGGACTACTCCAGCCCGAGCATGCTTAATTTCTGCATTCTATTCGACTAGGCTAGCGGATGGGAAGCTGCACCTTGCTGATAGGAATTGCCTCCTTGCCTTTAAGGCGTTTCACAATGGTCACCCTATGGGACCTACTCCCTCCTTTCACACACATTTGTGCTTTTAGAAACTGTGTGCGATATTTACATGGCTGGTGTGTCGCCGCCTAGCCTACAATGATCACTGACACTGGTAGCGGGAAAACGATGGGAGAAGAGGCGGGAAACCGATGAGAGGAGTGGCGGGAAACGGTAGCGTGTTTGGATATATAACAACATTAACATAGAAAACTTAATAGATAAGGAAGCGTGAGCTATCGCGACGCATGTGCACAGTGCTTACCCATATACTGCATGTGCTGTCGAAAGGTGATACGGGGCTAACCCGGTGTAGGTCGATCTTTCACGTTTGGAGTGGGATCCCTCAAAGAACACGATGAACACGGGGAAGAACGGAGAGAAATCACAAGGGGAAACACTCAAGAACAAGTCCGATCACACATCCACTAGACAATCAAACACACAAGATCCACAAGGTACATGAACAACAAAGGGAAAGATACAAGGTAAGGTTCATCTCCAAGAGGAGGTCTTGATGATATCCTAGATGGATCTTCCCACAAGGGGGTCTTGATGATATCCCATGAGGATCTTCTCACATGGAGGTCTTGAACTCCATGGGAGTGGTAGTCTCTCTCTCTCTCAAGAGTAGAGGTAGGAGCAAAGCTCACCTAAGAATGAGCTATCATATATCTTGACCCTAGAAAGGAGGTGGAGGTGGTCTATTTATAGTCTAAGCCACGAAGGGGTAAGTGGGAGAGGGATACAAGGCCAAAGGCCAGCGGGTCACACAGTGCGGTATGGTAGTAATGGGACACATGAGCGGTAGTACCGCTTGAGGGTCTGAGCGGTAGTACCGCTTGCTTTGGGCGGTAGTACTGTTCTTTTGAATTTGGGCAGGTCCTTCTTCTTCCGTCTTCGCTTCCTGTGCTTCCCTCGCGGATGGTGTAGTGGTTCCTTGGCGCTTGCACTCCTCCTCGACATCCGTGAAGCTCCAACAATACCTATGCATGCACACGGAGAAGTGTCAAGTAGTATACCATCCTCGAAGGGGTCAAGTGAGCACGTGTAAAGGAGAGAAGATTCACCTTTATGTATGAGAAGTAGAGGTCGCACGTGTCACTTGCCAAACGGACTCTTGACATGGTGATGACCGTAGGATGCTCCGCATCATCCCTCCCTTGGAAAGATCCGACCTCGGATCAAAACCAAATCACCATGGGAAAGAGATGTCGCTGTCGTGTCGGGCGATTACGATCACCAAGCGCTCATCATCTTGAAGCTCGAAATAGGCACTCTCCAATGTCGCACTGCCTTGTGATTCCTTCAAAAGTAGCAAATAGAACAAACACTTGGAAAAACAAATGTGGTTAGCGTTAAGTGCAAAACCAAGCATTCAAGAGGTGATTCACCAAACAAGTGTTGTCATCAAGCATAGCATAGGGTGTGACAAAGGATTGTGACATGGCATGTAAGCCTATGAATTGAGCAAAATCAAGGTCATCATGGAAACAAGCATGTAAACGTGAGGTAGTGATGCAAATATGTGTGACAAGAGAATAAGCATCTACCTCAAGATCATAGCAATCATGCATAAGCGCTCGACAAATGGTCGATGGTAGGCATAGGAATCATTCACAACACCAAATAAGATGAGATGTCTAAACACACGGGTCAAGTGCAAGACAATCCAAGCATAATGTGCATAGGGTGTAGTGAATATAGTGTGGCACTCAACACAATATAAAGAGCAATTGTTCATCATGTGTGAGGCAATCAAGTGAATCATGTAACAACCAAAGGGACATGGCATATGTGAAGAAATGATATTGGTGCAACCAACCATATGATAGTAGCAAGTAGTCCATGAATTGGATGCAACACACAAAGGTATATATGTCATGAAGCATGGAAATGTGGGAATCATGGGTGAAAGCAATATCTCGAGTATGCGTGCAAATGGTGCAAGCAACACATGAAGTATGATCCACAATATCCAAGCTCAAGAAGGATGTCACCTTGAAGGCGTGTCCTTGTGCATTCTTCACAATGTCAAGTGGAAGCAGATGCGGTGTAGAAGCGATTCGTGGTAGAATGTATGAGGCTCGCTCTCAAGAGCTCGAATGGTCAACTCACGTGAAGTGGAAGTCGACACGAAGTCCAAGAATCCTACACATGCACAAAACAAAACAAAGAACGATCGCATGGTAGATGAACTCATCATCCATCATGAGGGTTCTCATCTTTTGCACATAACCATTAGAAGCACAAGTGCATGAATAATATGATGCAACAATGGCAATATTCATGGCACTAGGTATATGGTGCAAAGAAGTAAGACAAGCATGCTTCACATGTAATATGTCAAAATCTCCAATCATGTGTGAGAATGCTATGGGGGCAAACTCATGAGCAAGATTTAATAACATGGTTGCACTCAATACATGGCAAATCATCTAGCATGAGAGAGGCAATATATGGAGATATGTGACAAGAAGCAATGACAATCATGTGCAAAGCATGGAAATGGTTGTCATCAACCGCATGAAATGAGCAAGTATGAATCATGGGTGATGCAAGACAAGCAAGAATATCAATCATGTCGTGCAAACTAGTGGAGCGAAGATGCAACACACTAGAGTAAATCATGGCAATCATGTCATGTGAGCAAATAATAGGCATAGGGAATGCACATGACATATCACAAGCACGAACACAAAGCAAGATGAAAGTATCATCATAGGAATGGGTCATGAATAGAACATGGCAATAACAAGTGATATCTCCACCAAGCTTGCAAATACACATACAAGTACTAGAATCAATCATCATGTGTAATGCAAAAAGCATGGCTCACAAATGCATGGCAAAGGCATAGGAATGGGCATATCATGCAAAGTGAACATGGCAATATGGGCAAAGGATGTATAATGGAAAACAATCCATAGCCAAGTGAGGGCCGTGTAGAAGAAATGCCTTGAAAGGATTTAGCAAAGAGAAGCGATGGGAAAGACAATCCATGGGATCCCCAAATCATCGTTGCTCTCTAGAGCTCGTTTTGTCAACTCGTGGGATTGCGAGGTCGAGCAAGTATTCATGGGTACCTACACAAAAGAGACACAAACCAAAGAAATTGTCTTGGCGTGGTAAATGTACACATCATCCATCATGATGTGTATGTGCACGTGTGAGTTAGCACAAGATAAGCATCGCTCAAAGAAATTTGATGCATGGTATAAGAACATGTCATCCATCATGAAAGAATAGTTATTATGTATGACACGATGGGTACACAAATTGAGAGTGCAAGTATATGGCGCATCGATAGCATTTTCATTCATGGGGAGCATGTGGTGCACACAAGTATGGGTATCATGCAATGAATGGGATGGATCAAATTCTCCTAACATGTATGAGGATACTATGGGGGCCTCCTCATGAGCAATAGCGGAAACATCACATGGAGAAAATGGACAACATCCAAAACAATGCATATCCGAAGCTAGGAGGGCATGGCATGGCATATGAGATAAAGGATGCAAAGGGAGCATATCAATATCATCACAAGAAAAACAAATGCCAATAACCATGGGCTTGTCATCTATGCCATATGTGCAAATTGGGTTTATTTTAATGGCATATGCATAGTCACTATGAAGAGATTGCAAATAAGACATATGATGGATCTCATGCATAGCATATGACAAGTCAAGTGGATTAGCAAACATGATGTGACCTAAAGAATTGTCACAAGAAATCCTATGTAACATGGCATCACAATTAATAGACTCCACATGAGAATCATCGTACTCATCATAAATGGGCAATTGATCACATGGGGAAATCATACTAGCATGAAGCATGGTACTAGGTGGATCAACATCATGCAAGCAATCAATCTCAAGAATGTCCACTAGTGGGACTAGAGCATCACCGTCACCTTTGTTACCTTTGTCATTCCACTCAAGTGGTGTAGGTGAGGTGGGAAAGACCAAATGGTGGTCATCTTCATCTTGATGGAACCATGTGGGGGTGCATCATATTCCACCATGGCCATCGTCTTGTCCAAAGGGAGGAGGGCCAGTCGTCGAGGATCGTAGCGTCATCATAAATGGGGCCTAGAACCACATGAGAAGACACAATAGAGGTAGAGGTCAAGTTGTTAGAAATGCAAATGGTCTCACGAGACCTATCAACTATACCACTCTCTCTATGTGGTGGTTCACTCACTCCCTCAAAATAGGTGCACTCAAACTCACATATGGTGGAGTCACTCATCTCACTCAAGTGGTGGTTGTGGCTCTCCTCACGTGGGATTTGTGGCAACACATCATATATAGGGCTAGTGGTGACGGCACTCTCACTCTCAATATGGTGGCAAAAGTCACTCAAGTCATCGGACGTCGCCATGGTCGAAGGGAAAATCCCATGCTCAACCGTCTCGTAGTCGTCGTCGTGGATGAAGGCCGAAGATGGCACATCATCGCTCTCGTCGTGGATGAAGGCCGAAGATGGCTCAACATCACTCTCGTCGTGGATGAAGGCCGAAGATGGCACAACATCACTCGCCTCCTAAGATGGAAGCATCATCCTTGCTCGCCACCTTGTCGCTTGCCTCCAAAGCTTGGTCCTTGAAGGTCTCCGTAGTTGTACGTGTCGCCGCACCATCTTGAAAAAGAGTCAAGGTAGACTCGGCATCATCAATGCCACAAAGAGGGATGGCGGTGAAGTTGCACTTGGGAGCATCGTCTTGGAGCTTGTCGGGCTTGGACATCATGGTGGTACTAGCCTCATGCTTGTCGTAGAGCTTGGTCGCCGTGAAGTGTGCTTGGGGTGGAGAAGCCTTGGCCTTCATGAGTTCTTGTTCCGCCTTGAGAGCACCAATGTAGTAGTCGTCGATGGACTTGTAGTTCTCGAGGAAGATAGTCTTGGAGATGTCGTTGTTCAATCCCATCATGAAGTGGAACTTCATCGAAATGGGGTCGTCCACACCGGCTCGTCGCAAGGCGATCTTCATCTCCTTGAAGTACTCGTCGATGGACTTGGATCCTTGGATGGTGTTCTCCAATTGGCGTCGAAGTTGTTCCGTGTAGGTTGGAGGCACAAACTCTCGCCGCAAAGCTCTCTTCGTCTTGGGCCAACTCATGTCGTAGTGCTCCGAAGGTGTGTGAAGCCACCAAGTTGAGGCGTAGTCGTGGAAGTTTCTTGTGGCGCACTTCACTTGATCTTCGGGAGGAACGTGATGTAGCTTGAGGTAGTCGTCCATCAAACGCTCCCACTCGAGGTACTCCTCGGGTTCTTGAGTCCCATAGAAAGGAATCTCATGGTCGATGTCGAGGTCGTAGTAGCTCGTGGAAGTCGCGGACTTGAGCTTGGGGAGCTTCTCTTGAGCGTAGTCTTGGGGTGCTTGTTGGCGAAGATCTTGAGTATGTCCGTAGTCAAGATGCCTTGAAGTCGCTTGGCGAAGATGCCAAGGGAGATGGTGAAGTCGTTGAGCGGTTGTTGTTGTTGAGCTCATGACCTTCACGTTCTTGTCGGTGGTGATGATGTCGATGCCGATGTGATCTTGCCGAGATGGTAGCTCGAAGGATGTGCTCTTGAGCGTCTTCTCGAAGATAAGGAAGATCGCTTGTAGGACTTGATGAGGATTTGATCTCCTCCATTTTAGCTTGCATCTTGGCGTCGTAGTTGTTTTCCATGGCATCGAACTCGTCGTTGTTGTTGTAGACCGAAGGTGAAATGCCTTGCCTATCCATCACAAGACTCGAGTAGAGGTGAGTAGGAAATGAGATAAACAATACCAAGTTACCTTTTCCCAAAGTTGAGGATGTATCCCGTTTCACTCAATGTGAGATGAAAGAATAGTGGAATTGGTACCGGACTTGTTCACTCCACACCTATCAAGTAAAGCTTATGGTAGAGCTTCGGTGAGGATAGTGGCACAAAAATTTGATGCAAAATGTTAGCAAGAGTCAATAATGTTGAAAGAGATTCACAAATTCACAAGAGAAACAAGTAGACCAATAGCAAAGAATGGCACACGGAAACACACACACACGGCTAGATAAATGGGGTCGTGCAACCAAGGAATGAGCTCAAAATGTGGAATCCACCAAAATGCTCGTGTTGCACAACTCAAGAGAGACGCTTAGCACGATTGCTCAATAGGCGGATCGACACTTGTGCACAACCTATAAGATGCAAAATGGATAAACTCTCTATCCCAAGTATGCTATGTATGTATGGTTCTCGGTGTTTCTCACACAATGATCCAAGATGATCAAGTATGATATCATATGATATATTGTGATGCTATGGCTATTGCTTACAAGCTCGTTGCTATTTCTCTTTTGCTTAAAAGCTTATTCTCCCTTTTTTTTTCTATGATGTGGCCAATTTTGCACAATGCACAAACCAAGATAGCAATTGTGTATATGCGGGAACAAACTTGAGGCACACGAGATGATATGATACCAATATGATATGGTATGTATGCTATGGGAAGTATGATCACTAATGTGCACAAGTAACGTGGCCCGGCAATACTCAAATGGCTAGTCTCGATAGGCAAGTGACGCAAAATGGGCTAGGGGTTAACCATGCAATTGCAAGGGGAAAATACAATGGCGTCGTCGAGGTTACCGTCGCTGCGATGATGAGTGGCGGTGTTCTTGATGTAGATACCAAGATGATGGATACTCGTCCCTAAGTAGCGAAACACCTTAGGAAACGGAAAACCACAACTCAAAATCTCCAAAGGCACAAGTCAAATGGTGGTAGCGGAAGCGGTGGTGGTTGAACTTCGGCAATGCGGAAGTGGAATGATGGGTTATGCGAGTCAATGTTGTAGTTGCCGTCCCTAAGTAGCCAAACACCTTAGGAGACACAAACCACAACTCAAATAAGCTCAAACAAAATTGGGTTAGGTTGCGAGGAGACGGTGGTGGCTATGCGGATGATATGGTGGGCAAGCCTATCTGCGGAAGTGGCGGTGGTGGTTGATGAAGAAGCAACTGTTCCTAAGTAGCAGAAACACCTTAGGAGACTCGAAGCACTACTCAAGCAACCACTAATGCTATGGGGAACAAAATTGGTTAGGTTGCGGAAGTCGGTGGTGGTTATGCGGAGGATGTGGCGGAAGCCCTAGGTAAAGATGCCAAAGTTCACAAAATTTGATGGAGTCAAATGGTGATGGTAGTATTTTTATGGGAAGGGGGATGTCAATAGCTTCAAAACGAGCTAAAGAACGTCAAAATCGGACTCCGGATGAATTAGTTATGGCCGAAACGGTGAAACTCGGAACGCTGAAACTGGCCTGGGCGGTAGTACCGCTCGGGAGGGCGGTAGTACCGCTCGTGTCGGGATTTTTCGACTGTTTCGGCTGAAACAAGGCTTTGGTAGTACTGCCGTCTGTGGCGGTAGTACCGCTTGTGTTCCCAGCGGTAGTACCGCTTGAGGGCGATAGTACCGCCTCGTGTCGGGATTTTCTCGACTTCTCAAATCGTTCTTGCGATTTTGAAGCGGAAATGGATGATTTCGGGGTCAAAATTGATGGATTTTGTCGATGGAAAGAGGGGAAACTTGGGGGAATGCTAGATCCACTTGAAACCAAGCAAATCCACGGATCAAAATCAACAAAACATCATCAAACCAACAGATCACAAAAAAATTTGGGGGCTATTTTTGGTGGGGATTTTCGGATATAGGACGAAAACAACAAAATCAAGCTAGAAAATACGGGGTAGGGGCTCCAAAACGTGATCAACGTGGCTCATGATACCATATGATACGGGGCTAACCCGGTGTAGGTCGATCTTTCACGTTTGGAGTGGGATCCCTCAAAGAACACGATGAACACGGGGAAGAACGGAGAGAAATCACAAGGGGAAACACTCAAGAACAAGTCCGATCACACATCCACTAGACAATCAAACACACAAGATCCACAAGGTACATGAACAACAAAGGGAAAGATACAAGGTAAGGTTCATCTCCAAGAGGAGGTCTTGATGATATCCTAGATGGATCTTCCCACAAGGGGGTCTTGATGATATCCCGAGGATCTTCTCACATGGAGGTCTTGAACTCCATGGGAGTGGTAGTCTCTCTCTCTCTCAAGAGTAGAGGTAGGAGCAAAGCTCACCTAAGAATGAGCTATCATATATCAATTGACCCTAGAAAGGAGGTGGAGGTGGTCTATTTATAGTCTAAGCCATGAAGGGGTAAGTGGGAGAGGGATACAAGGCCAAGGCAGCAATGCTCTGCAGGCGAGGCGGTAGTCTACGGGACACATGAGCGGTAGTACCGCTTGGAGGGTCTGGCGGTAGTACCGCTTGCTTTGGGCGGTAGTACCGTTCTTTTTGGACTGGGCAGGTCCTTCTTCTTCCGCTTCGCTTCTGTGCTTCCCTCGCGGATGGTGTAGTGGTTCCTTGGCGCTTGCACTCCTCCCTCGACATCCGTGAAGCTCCAACAATACCTATGCATGCACACGGGAGAAGTGTCAAGTAGTATACCATCCTCGAAGGGGTCAAGTGAGCACGTGTAAAGGAGAAGATTCACCTTTATGTATGAGAAGTAGAGGTCGCACGTGTCACTTGCCAAACGGACTCTTGACATGGTGATGACCGTAGGATGCTCCGCATCAAAAGGGCTAAAGATTGTCGTCCGATCTGGGAGCATCCAACGGTGCAGAAGTATGATCCGTGGGGTTTGGGTTCTGGCCAATCAGAACACACGACTCGAGCATTGCACAAAGCAGGTGGGAGGGGGGGGGGCATCGGCCATGGTTTGGTAGGCACACGACTTTCTGAGTGAACCGTGTGCTATTTGAAAACATTTCGTGACAAGAATCTCGGTTTTTAAATCCCTGTAAATCCAAAACTCACCCAAAAATCATGAAACTCTGCATGGTGTAACGACATGGCACATATATGTCGAGGAATTTTTTCTTCATTTTGACGCAAGCTTTATTACAAGCCTCTTACAAACCGGAGCTTCTCTCAAAGAAGCCTCATGGTTCCGATAGGGAAACGTGTCCCCCGTGTGGGCGAGACGATAATCAGTGCCTCTTTTCACCTTGTATTTTCTTCTACGGGCAACGTGGAACGACAAGATATCCGTGCTGAAATTTAAACTTATTCAGGGTTCGTTTGGCCTTTTTATACACTAATTGAGTTTCCAAGGCATTTAATGTCCATAATTCAAATATGAACTACAAATACACGCTCCAGTTCACCAAAATGGCTAGAAAAATTATACGTGTGTCCTTGGGTGCATGTTTAGGTCCCATGCCAGGAATGGGAACGAATTACAACTGTACCGGCGTCCTGGCTCGTTCTCAAGTATTTGGAATCTCGGTTTTTAAATTCCCATAAATCCAAAACTCACCAGAAAGTCATGAAAGTTGGCATGGTGTCACGTCATGGCACATATATGTCGTGGTAAAAAATTGTCCATTTTGGGCCAAGCTTTATTACAAACCTCTTACAAACCGGACCTTCTCTCAAAGAAGCCTCATGGTTCCGATAGGGAAACGTGTTCCCCTTGTGGGCGAAACGTAATCACTGCCTCTTTTCACCTTGTATTTTCTTCTACGGGCAACATGGAACGACAGGATATCCGTGCTGAAATTTAAACTTATTCAGGCTTCGTTTGGCCTTTTTATACACTAATTAAGTTTCCTAGGCATTTGATGTCCATAATTCAAATCTGAACTACAAATACATGCTCCAGTTCAGCAAAATGGCTAGAAAATTAAAAATGTGTCCTTGGGTGCATGTTTAGGTCCCATGACAGGAATGGGAATGAATTACAACCGTACCGGTGTCCTTGCTCGTCCTCAAACATTTGGGATCTTGGTTTTTAAATCCCCATAAATCCAAAACTCACCAGAAAGTCATCAAAGGTGGCATGGTGTCACGTCATGTCACATATATCTCGTGCTAAAAACATTGTCCAACTTGGGCCAAGCTTTATTACAAACCTCTTACAAATCGGAGCCTGTCGCAAGAACCCTCGTGCCTTCGATAGGGAAACGTGTCCCCTTGTGGGCGAAACGATAATCGCTCCCTCTTCTAGCCTTGTATTTTCTTCTACACGCAAAGCGTAACAACGGGAGATTCAGCTGAACTTTGAAATTATTCGTGGTTCTGTTTGACCTTTTTATTCATTAATTGAGTTTTCTAGGCATTTAATGTCCATAATTCAAATCCTAACTACAAATACGTGCTCCAGTGCACCAAAATAGCTAGAAAAAATGTACATGTGTCCTTGGGGTGCATGTTTAGGTCCTATGGAACGAATGGGAATGAATTCAACCGTCTCGGCATCCTGGCTTGGCCACAAACATTGCGAATCTTGGTTTTCAAATCTCTGTAAATCCAAAACTCACCAGGAAATCATGAAATCTGGCATGGTGTCACTACATGGCACATATATCTCGTGGTAAAATAATTGTCCAATTTGGGCCAAGCTATATTACAAGCCTCTTAAAAACAGAAGCTTCTCGCAATCCTCGTGGTTCGGTGAGAAACATGCCCTCTTAATGGTAGGAACGATAATCGCTGCCTCTTCTCGCCTTGAACTTTGTTTTCTACAGGCAACATAGAATGACAGGAGTATCGTACTAAAATTTGAAACTGTTCAGGGTTCGTTTGGCCATTGTATATATTAATTAAGTTTTATAGGCATTTAATGTAGTCCATAATTCAAATTTGAAGTACAAGCACATGCCCCAGTGAAGCAAAATGGGTGGAAAATCGTACATGTGTCATTCGGTGCATGTTCAGGTCTCATTTAAGGAATGAGAATGAATTACAAACTTCTTGTCGTCCTGAAACATTGAGAATCTCGGTTTTTAAATCCCAGCATATCGAAAACTCACCCAAAAAACATGAAACTTGGCATGGTTCCATGACATGGCACATATATGATGTGGTAAAAAAATCGTCCAGTTTGAGACTAGGCGGACACATTAATAGCCAAAGAAGTCCTTTTGAAACAAATAGCTGACACGTTAATATCGCAAACAGTTGCATTATATGAACCGTGTGTTCCCGTAAACATTAAAGTGCGGCCACTACCTCTGCCAAAATTTAACCATACTTTGGCTGCGTGCATTGTTTGATTAGACGGGATGAGCGCGAAGTCCGCGCTCGTTAGCTCGACGCGACGCGCATGCGAAAGGGCCCACCGCGTTAGCTCGGCTCGACGGGACGCGTGCATCCTGTCCACCTCGCAGGCTAGACGGGACACGTGCGAGCAGCAAGGTCGGCCATGCTCACCGGGAAGCGAGCTCTTTGACCTCCATCCACCAACCCCCTGCCTCGCTCACAACTTCTCCATTAATGGCGGTCGAGCCGCTGTTTAACACGTGGTTAATTAAAGAACCTGGACGGAGGGTGCTTGCTTGTGATTCCATAGCAGCATTTGCTTTGTTCGTGTTTTCAACTCGTATTTGGCCTAATTTAAATTGCCACATAGGGCAACAGATAATACGACCACAAATAAAATGGCAACGGATGGTACGATGACAAATTTACAATGGCGCGGATAATAATTGTCTTACATATTCTGGATAATTTAAAATGCCACATGCGACAAAGCCCGGAAGACACGAGGGCAAGAGAAGAAGGAAATCGCAGACAACGATCTGGGTCGCTACTGTCTCTAGTCATCGATGGATCTTCGGGCGACGACATCCTCTAGCTCCTTCTTCAATTCCTCACGAGTTTGCTTGAAAGCAGCCACGGATTCCTCCACCTCCTGCTCGTGCTCGATCCGGAGCTTCCTCAAGTCACCCATCAGTTCCTCGACGACCGCTATCAGCATCATCCCTGAGGCACTGCTCTGCTCATACAGCATCTTCCAGCCGGCGGCCTCCTCCTCCTCCTTCTCGGTGAGCACCTTGAGGAGCTTCGCATTATCACCCATGAGTTGCTCGATGAGGCCGGTCGCCTTATCAACCGAGGCATAACTGATCTCGAGCAGCTTCATCAAGCCGTTGACCAGCTCCCGCTCCTTAATGAGGCCAGCAAGAATGTCACCGTTGCCGGCTAAGGACTTCAGCAATGCCAGCTCGTCGCGATCGCCGATGCGGCGAAAGTCGCGCTTAGAAACCCTCGCGTGCCCTTGAGAGCTGGTTCGAGGGCTCATGGCAGCCGGGACATATCGGCTGCGGCTGCCGCTTCGTGGCGGGATCTCTCTAGTGCTTCCGCGGCCTTGGTCTTTCCTGCCTGGTTATATGTCCACCCGAAACTCCTCCTATCGCTCATGACGGAACGACTTGATAGGAAAGACCAGTTTTGTGGGTGATGAGAAGAGGAACTGTGAAGTAATTTTCGTGTGGGTAGTTTTTATAGCCCGGTGCTAAGTGTGAACACATATTAGTTTGATAGGTGTGAACAAATTTGCAATTACATATTGCGTTGTAATCTGCAATGTGACGAGAAACAAGGTCTGGGCCTACAGAGCCCGTGTCAGGACCGGCTTTTCAGGATATTAGTTTCCCAGAAAATGGCCCTTGTGCTCACCAGCCCTGTGATTATCAAGTTAGGCGATGAGGCACCAACTTGATACGTAAATTGCAAGCAAAATACAAAATGTGTAGTACAAGACCATTACGGCCTATGAGTACAACAATTGGTTTCTAGTGGCTGATGGCGGAAGCGGTTTGTGGTTCATCAGTGTCTATGGGACTCCATTTCCCACAGGAATAGCTGACCTGGATAACTCCTATCTTCGCGAGGCTGCTATCACCGTTGCTTAGGTTCCAGGGCTGTCATCGCAACGCTCCTCTCCAAGCAAGAAATCTGGCCAAGACAATAGCCAGGGACAAGCCAGTGAGTACTTTGAATGTACTCGCAAACATTATGAACACGGGTATAATATAACAAATGATAATCATGCTCCGAATTATTCTATGATCACAACGTCAGTCACAAAATAAAATCCGTGATGCATGTAAGCAAGTTATTCATATACAACATGACTATGCAATCAGAGAGTAGAAATAGAATGCGCCGATCGGGTGTCTGAAGCGACGCCTCGAAAGGATAATGATATAAAGCATGCCTCAGTCGGGCGTCTGAGCGACGCCACAAAAAGGGCTTATAAGTGAAATAAGTATCAAACATGCCGCAGTCGGGTGTCTGTGCGACACCACATAAAGGGCTTATAACGTAAATAAATAACAAACATGCCACAGTCAGGCGTCTGTGCGACACCACATAAAGGGCTTATAAAGCAAATAAATAACAAGCATGCCACAGTCGGGCGTCTGAGCGACACCACATAAAGGGCTTATAAAGTAAATAAATAACAAGCATGCCACAGTCGGGCGTCTGAGCGACACCACATAAAGGGCTTATAAGAAAATAATCACAGTGAGTATCCAGGAGGTAGAACCGTCCCAGGGATACTTAATAATTCAAATAATATAAAGGGTTAGTCTATAATAATAATAATCCTAATCATCATAAGTCACAAGTCATGATCCATGTACTGTTTTAGCAGTTTCCCCTCCGAAGACCGACACTAAGACCGACACTTGACCCATCCCAGACTGTAGTCCTTAACCATGGACACGGCTATTCGAATAGATTTAACCTCTGCAGAGGGTGTACTCTTTACCCATGAGTAATGGATTTCTTTAGTCCATCGGGACTAATTCCATTTACGGTCTTTTAATTGAAAACACATCTGACCCGCACAATACACCGCCTTAATCTCATCGGGTGTCCGAGTCACCCACGACACTTGTCAAGCAAAACTCTAAGTGGGAGGCTACAACCTCGATTAGCATGGGATCAAATTTATACCGCGCGCTACTAAGGGGTGCCCCCCTCTCGGTCCCAACCGGAAACACCCATGCCCCCGGACCAGGTGGCATGCCTACCAGATGCAATCGGTATCTTCCACCATGGCCTCTCTGATGAGGACATCAATACCATTGTTACACCCACAGCCCCTGCTGCTATACATACTGGACCAATTACTAGAGCTCGCGCACGCCAATTGAATTATCAGGTACTTTCGTTTCTTGGTAACGATTCCAATGTTCATGAGAATATGATGCTGCCTAAATTGGATACATTTGTTTTGCTTACAAATGAAGGGCCTACCATGGACAAGAAAGATGAACCTTGGAGCAAGTTCAAGCATGGAGATGTTGGCATGCGCAAGAGGAACAAGAACGGAGTTACAAGTGATGATTCCAGGACTTTGAAGCCACCCTAATGAGTGCATGAGGCCTTGGACGAAATATACAAGATGCCACTTCATAATATTCGTCCATAGGCTATTCTAGGTGTCACGTCACCTTATTATTGGGCCAGGCCCATGTAATTTCGAAATACTTAAGTATAGGCTGTTTTAGAGTCCATATGTGTGGGGAAACAAGAGTTAGGGTTGGTTTCGGACCCCTCCCTCAAGGGCCACGAAATTCCCTCCTCTTCCTCCATATATACAGCCCTTAGGGCGTCGTTTAGACTTTGGGTTTTGTTTAGATCAAAAGTTCGCCATAGCAGCAACTTCGCGTACTTCGTTTGTGTTCAACGACTGCACCAAAGGCGTCCACAGAACCCCACTTTCATTAATAAAGCTTTCCTCTTATATTCGCAATATCCAGATTGCAATCTTAGTTTCTTGCTTGTTCTTCGTTTGCTCGCAGGAAACAGGCCCTCGTGGTCAGGTTGATCGTGCTCCGGCGTGGTCAATAACCCTCGGAAGTTGGTTTAGCGATTGCTAAAGCGCGACGTCTCGCCGCGTCACGTAGTCGGATCGTCAAGGTCGACTCCCACGTAAGCGATAGCCACCATCTCATCGAAACATCGGGACACCTTTGCCGCTATCAAGTGGTATCAGATTTTCAGGTTGCTCGGTGAGATTTTACGAGTTTTTCGTAGTTTAGATCGAGTCATTCTTCATACCTAAAGTCCACGAAAAAGCCACAAAAAATTTTTTAGGGTTAGTTCATCATATCCGAACCAATCTGAGCCTTTGCATAATCTTTTTAGGTTTTTGCTTTGTTGAATTTGCGGTTGCATCGCCGTGTCAAGTTGCTTTGGTCTTAGAGTCTAGTCTTTTAGAGTTTCGAAGTTACGGTCATAAGTTGTCACGCCCGCCACCGCATCATCATCATCGCCTTGCCATCTACCACCCTTGCTTACCCGCCACCGCTCTGAATCCGTATCCATATACCACCACCAATCCGTATCCATATACCACCACCAATCTGTATCCATATACCACCACCTCTACCATATACCACCACCGCTGCCATATACCACCACCAAATATCCACCACCAATCCGAGTTCCTTGCATAGTAGGTTTGTTTACGCGATCCATCTAGTTTCCGATTCGTGTTTCCTTGCCGAGTAGGTTTCGAAAACGCCCAAAATTTTCCTCAAAAACGCACTTGTCGAAAAATTTTACGGCTATCCTATTTTTAGGTGTTTCTAAGCGTATTGAGACAACGTTATAGAAAGTTTTTTGACCTGCTTCCAGTTTTTGGGTCCCAAGGTCGAAAAAAAAAATTTGGTCGAAAAAATTTCGTGCCCATCCGTCGATTTGACACAGGAAGAGTTTTGAGACACTCGCCATTATAGTGATTTTTCAGAAAAAAAGAACAACGCAACAAAAAAAAGCAGCGCAAAAAAAGAAAAATTCAGTGTGCTTTTTCCGTTGTTTCCGTGGCAACGTGATTTTGTTAGTGTTCTAGGCTCGCGTCTCTAGCACGGTCTAGCCTAGGACCCGACAATCACCGTCGTTGAGCGTTTATTCAACTTTGCATCTCTCGAATTGATTATTGCCGACCCTTTTTGCTACCATATTATAAGCCTTCCCAGCTCCACATACATCTACATCGTATGCTTGACTCTCCCCGGTAATCGCTCTATCCAAGCTTTGAGAGTTTTGACTACATCGGTTGCCGATCACCGCTTCTTTGGGTAAGAACTGGTAAGAATTTGAGATTTGCTTGACGGATTTGTGATCGTCCACCACACCACCACCACCACTTCCTAGTAGTCTCGTCAATCATATTCCTGTGTGTTTCTATTGTCGCTAACCATGGCGGCAGGATCACAAGCCGATTTAGACCGACCGGGAGAACATGACAAACAAAGCGCTACAAGATAAGTTTCAACAAATGATGAGTGGGCGGTGGAAGACGTGCTAAATAGATTTGAAGAGGCAATGGAGAAGATAGATGGCATTGAGAAGGCGTTCGAAACAAAGCTCGATAACTAGTTTAATGAATTGCTCGCACGTCTACCACCACCACCATCGGCTGCACCTAACGCACCTCTACAACAACAACAACAACTACCTCCACATCGCTTGAAACAGCCCTCCTTGAAGCTTCCCGTGTCCCTCTTCAGCTGGCCAAGCTCTTTGGTCTTTGCCGTTGATACTTCTGTGGCTCCTAACTGCCGATGTGGGGAGGATTATTATGTGGGAGATTACGAGGATGAGGTTGATCAACATCAGAACTACGTGCAACCACCAGCACCACAACCACCAGGTCGTCCACATGCAAATAATGGCAATGTTAGGGCTCCCCCTCAGGTACGAGATCATGACCATCTCCCTAAACTGAAATTGAATATTCCACCATTTGAGGGTAGATATGTTCCTGATATATATCTTACTTGGGGAGTTAGAAACTGAACAACGATTTACATGTTTACAATATCCACGAGGAGAGACGTGTTCCTGCTGCTTGTTTGTGCTTTCACTAGCTTTGCATGTGTTTGGTGGTCTGAACATTGTAGATTATATCCTGTTCCAGCTACTTGGGCTGCTTTGAAAACTGCTATGCGTACTCGTTGGGTTCCACCATATTATCAGCGTGAATTACTTCAAAAATTGCAGCGCTTAAGACAAGGAAAAATTCGGTAGAAGAATATTATCGTGAATTTCAAACTGGCTTGATTAGATGTGGTATTGTTGAGGAGAATGAAGCTATGCTTGCACGTTTTACGGGTGGATTAAATAGAGATTCAGACCATTCTAGACTACAAGGATTATAATAATATCAATCGATTATTCCATCTTGCTTGTAAAGCTGAACGTGAAGTGCAGGATCGACGAACAATGGCGCGGACTAACTTTTCGCAGGTCGACCTTCATCATGGACAACACGTGCATCATCTACTTCCACACGTTCTACTACACGGCACCTCCGTCGGCTGCCACCTCCAACCGTGATACAAGAAAGCGAGGCACAACCACCACTATCGCCAAGAGCACACCTGCCGGGCCTACACAGCTCTTCTTCTTCCATGGCGTCAGCGGGGCACACAAGTGATATTATTTGTCGTCGTTGTAAGGGAAGAGGACATTTTGAGAGAATGCCAATCTCGGCAGTGATGATTGCTCACGAGGATGGTGGCTATGAGTCCGCTTAGTGACTATGATGAAGAGACTTTGGCTCTTATTACACATGAAGAACACGGTGGAGATGATTACGATCATGAGACGCAATACATGGTCTTTGAAGATCTTGACAGTATGAATGTTTAGTTGCTCAACGTGTTTTGAGTGTGCAGGTTACACAAGTCGAGCAAAATCAGAGGCATAACTTGTTCCATACAAAGGGAGTTGTGAAGGAACGTTCTATTCAAGCGTCATCATAGATGGAGGGAGCTGCAACAACTTGGCTAGCATGGATATGGTGGAGAAGCTTTCTCTCGAGACAAGACCACATCCACATCCTTACTACATCCAATGGTTCAACAACAGCGCAAGGTTAAGGTAACACGTCTTTGTTCGTGTGTATTTTAGTATCTCTACATATGCTGATTATGTTGATTGTGATGTGGTACCTATGCAAGCATGTTCCTTATTACTTGGTAGACCATGGCAATTTGATAAAAATTACAGACACCATGGTAGAAACAATCAGTATACTCTTGTTCACAAGGATAAAATATTACTTTGCTTCCTATGACTCCACGATGCCATTTTGAAAGATGATATTAATAGAGCTAATAAAGCAAAAGCAGGAGAAAAATAAGAGTGAAAATCAGATTGTGGCAAAAGAATTTGAGCAACAAATGAAGCCTAATAATAAACCATCTAATGTTGCTTCTGAAATTAAAGCTGAAAAGTGCATGTTTATTTGCCACCAAATCTGATATTGATGAGCTAGATTCTAGCAAATCTGTTTGCTATGCTTTTGTGTGCAAAGAGGCATTATTTTCATTCGAGGACGTGCCTTCCTCTTTGCCCCCGCTGTCACTAACATTTTGCGGAGTTCGCCGACGTCTTCCCACAAGACGTGCCACAGGGATTACCACCTATTCGAGGGATTGAGCATCAAATTGACTTAATTCCCGGTGCATCGCTACCCAACCGTGCACCATACCGTACCAATCCAGAGGAGACGAAGGAGATTATGCGTCAAGTACAGGAGCTGCTCGACAAAGGTTATATACGCGAATCTCTTAGTCCTTGTGCTGTTCCTATTATACTAGTTCCTAAAAAGGATGGTACGTCGCGTATGTGTGTTGATTGTAGAGGCATTAATAATATTACTATTCGTTATCGTCATCCTATTCCTAGGCTAGATGATATGCTTGATGAATTGAGTGGCTCTACAATATTCTCCAAAGTTGATTTATGTAGTGGATACCATCAAATTCGTATGAAATTGGGAGATGAATGGAAAACAGCATTTAAAACTAAGTTTGGATTATATGACTGGTTAGTCATGCCTTTTGGGTTAACTAATGCACCTAGTACTTTCATGAGATTAATGAGCGAAGTTTCACGTGCTTTCATTGGACGATTTGTGGTAGTTTACTTTGATGATATACTGATTTATTGCAAATCTTTGGAAGAACATTTGGAACATTTACGTGCTGTTTTTAATGCTCTACGTGATGCATGTTTGTTTGGTAACCTTGGGAAGTGCACCTTTTGCACCGACCGAGTTGAAGTTGATAAAGCCAAGATTGAAGCTATTGAGAGTTGGCATGACCCAAAAGCAGTCACACAAGTGAGGAGTTTTCTTGGACTCACTGGTTTCTATAGGCGTTTTGTGAGAGACTTTAGCACCATTGCTGCACCTCTCAATGAGCTTACAAAGAAGGATGTGCCTTTTTGGCAGGGGTACCGCATGGGAAGAAGCCTTCACGGTATTGAAAGATAAGTTGACACATGCTCCTTTACTCCAACTTCCCGACTTTAATAAGACTTTTGAGCTTGAATGTGATGCTAGTGGAATTGGATTAGGAGGTGTGTTATTACAAGATGGCAAACCTGTTGCATACTTTTACGAAAAAATTGAGTGGGCCTAGTCCTGAACTATTCTACTTATGACAAAGAATTATATGCTCTTGTTCGGACTTTAGAGACATGGCAACATTATTTATGGCCCAAAGAATTTGTTATACATTCTGATCATGAATCTTTGAAACATATTAAAAGTCAAGCTAAACTGAATCGTAGACATGCTAAATGGGTTGAATTCATTGAGACTTTCCCTTATGTCATTAAACACAAGAAGGGTAAAGAAAATGTTATTCTTGATGCTTTGTCTCGTCAGCTATACTATGCTTTCACAACTTGACTTCAAAATATTTGGTTTGGAGACCATCAAAGATCAATATGTGCATGATGCTGATTTTAAAGATGTAATGCAGAATTGTAAAGAAGGAAGAACATGGAACAAGTTCGTTATTAATGATGGTTTTGTGTTCCGTGCTAACAAGCTATGCATTCCTGCTAGCTCGGTTCGTCTTTTGTTGTTGCAGGAGGCGCATGGAGGAGGATTAATGGGACACTTCGGCGTCAAGAAGACGGAGGATATACTTGCTACACATTTCTTTTGGCCAAAGATGAGGCGGGATGTTGAGCGTTTTGTTGCTCATTGCACTACATGTCAAAAAGCTAAGTCACGACTCAATCCTCATGGTTTATATATGCCTTTGCACATGCCTAGTGTTCCTTGGGAGGATATATCTATGGACTTTGTTTTAGGTTTACCTCGAACAAAGAAGGGAGGATAGCATATTTGTTGTCGTGGATAGATTCTCGAAAATGGCACACTTTATACCATGTCATAAAAGCGATGATCTTTGTTAATGTTGCTGATTTGTTCTTTCGTGAAATTATTCGCTTGCATGGTGTGCCAAATACTATTGTTTCAGATCGTGATACTAAATTTCTTAGCCACTTTTGGAGATGTTTATGGGCTAAGTTGGGGACTAAGCTGCTTTTTAGTACTACTTGTCACCCCCAAAGCGATGGACAAAGCTGAAGTAGTCAATAGAACATTGTCTACTATGCTTAGGGCTGTTTTGAAGAATAATAAGAAAATGTGGGAAGAATGCTTGCCTCATATTGAATTTGCTTATAATCGCTCATTGCATTCTACTACTAAGATGTGCCCTTTTGAAATTGTGTATGGCTTCCTACCTCGTGCACCTATTGATTTGTTGCATCTTCCATCTTGGGAGAAGGTTAATTTTGATGCTAAAGAACGTCTTGAATTGATTTTAAAAATGCATGAGATAACTAAGGAAAACATTGAGCGTATGAATGCTAAATATAAACTTGCTGGAGATAAGGGTAGAAAACATGTTGTCTTTGCACTGGAGATCTTGTTTGGTTGCATTTGCCTAAGGATAGGTTTCCTAAATTAGCAAATCAAAGCTAATGCCACGTCTTGATGGTCCATTTAAGGTGTTAGAGAAAATAAATGATAATGCATATAAACTTGAGCTGCCTGCAGATTTTGGGGTTAGTCCCACTTTTAACATTGCAGATTTGAAGCCTTATTTGGGTGAGGAAGATGAGCTTAAAATCGAGGGCGACTTCATTTCAAGAAGGGGAGGATGATGAGGACATCAATACCATTGTTACACCCACAGCCCCTGCTGCTATACATCTTGGACCAATTACTAGAGCTCATGCGCCAATTGAATTATCGTGTACTTTCGTTTCTTGGTAACGATTCCAATGTTCATGAGAATATGATGCTGCCTAAATTGGATACATTTATTTTGCTTACAAATGAAGGGCCTACCATGGACAAGAAAGATGAACCTTGGAGCAAGTTCAAGCATGGAGATGTTGGCATGCGCAAGAGGAACAAGAACGGAGTTACAAGTGATGATTCCGGGACTTTGAAGCCACCCTAATGAGTGCATGAGGCCTTGGACGAAATATACAAGATGCCACTTCATAATATTAGTCCATAGGCTATTCTAGGTGCTGCGTCACCTTATTATTAGGCCAGGCCCATGTAATTTCAGAAATACTTAAGTATAGGCTGTTTTAGAGTCCGTATGTGTGGGGAAACAAGAGTTAGGGTTGGTTTTGGACCCTCCCTCAAGGGCCACGAAATTCCCTCCTCTTCCTCCATATATACAGCCCTTAGGGCGTCGTTTGAACTTTGGGTTTTGTTTAGATCAAAAGTTCGCCATAGCAGCAACTTCAGTGTGCCGTTTGTGTTCAACGACCGGACCAAGGCGTCCACGTAACCCCACTTTCATTAATAAAGCTTTCCTCTTATATTCGCAATATCCAGATTGCAATCTTAGTTTCTTGCTTGTTCTTCGTTTGCTCGCAGGAAACAGGCCCTCGTGGTCGGGTTGATCGTGCTCGGCGTGGTCAATAACCCTCGGAAGTTGGTTTAGCGATTGCTAAGGCGCGGACGTCTCGCCGCGTCACGTGGTCGGATCGTCAAAGGTCGACTCCCACGTAAGCGATAGCCACCATCTCATCGAAACATCGGGACACCTTTGCGCTATCACTCTCACATGCGGTGTGTGCCAAGAAAGGGGTTGACAACTTCTTTGAGCGAATACCCTACTGCGGCGGGGACAAGTGGTAGTCTGAAACAAGTATGGGGTTCTTGAACAAGACTCGATCTACGGTCGACTCAGGAGGTTTAAATATTCCCTGGATGATTAGCATAACAAATATATTTCAACCAACAGACAGAATCACTACTCGTCATACCTCATCATGCCATACCAGACACAATCGTCTCGACGAGGAACTAGAGACAAGCTCATGTCTACCCAAGGCGGTGGCTTTCCGGCTTCCTTCCGGTGAGCACACAAGGCATCTGAGGATGATCACTATCACAAGCATGTCCATTTCCAACAGCAAGGAATCTTCATTATGCACTCTTGTGTATGATCGAATCATCACATAAAATAACGAATGCTCCATGCCAAGGTGGTGTTGTAACCGTGTCAAACAACACACAAAAATATTATGCCAGGGTTCAGAATGCTTGCCTTCAAGTTGTGGAGAGGCAGGGTGCATCCCAAAACTTTTGAAAGTTTTCTTCTCTCTCCAAAAATCCTATTTTTGAAAATATTCAAATTAGCACATAGTTTCAAAACAGTACAAAAAAGTTGTTTGGAAAATTTTCAAATAAATATGAAAATAAACTAGACAGAATTTGAGAAACAACAGAAGAAGAATCAAGTCAATTGGACTTATATTTAAAAAGTTATAGCCAGTCAAAGTTTAGTCAAAAATCTGTTTTTATTTAAAACAGAAAAAGAAAACGTTTCGAATGAGAATACGCTTTCGGGGCAGAGGAGGCGTACTCTGGGTTTTACACTCTCACTTTGCCAGCATGGACCATCTCGGGGTTACTGACACTGGGTCCCTTGGGCCCACTGGTCAGGTTTGACCAGTCGTCCCCGCCTCCTTCCTCCTCTGTCTGAAAGCAGGGCGGGGCTCGGCCCGATCGACGCCAGCCGTGTCTGGCGCTCCCCACTTTGGGCTCCGGGAGGGCAGGATGGATCCGCCACTTGATCGAGGCAGTCCTCCCGATGGTTGCTAGGTTGGCGGGGTGGAGGGAGTCGCCCGGCCGGCTTCTGCACGTCTGGCGGCCTCGAGGAATTGGGGCTTTGGGCTACGGTGGTTCTAGCGAGTTTGAGGTTGGGTGGCTCAGCTCGATCAAGGGAGTCGGATGGTGGTCTTTGGTGGGCTAGGTAGGCTCTGCACTTTCATGACGCCAAGCACGGGCGTGGCGGCGAACTGGCCCGAAGAGCGAGGAGGCAGCCTCCCGTCGATTGCAGGCTATGGAGTGCTAGGTGGATGGCTTGAGGTTGCACAGGGATTGGAGGAGCTCGGGGTCCCTATTTATAGGTGGTCGAGGTCGGTTCATGACGGCCGTGGATAGGATCGACGCGAATCGCCGCTCTCCAGAGCTGTGGGCGCGTGGCGATGGCCGCGGGGTCTGGCGGCGAGGATGAGCTCGAGCTGTTCGAGGGCATTGGCCGGCGCGCGTGGCTCGGCGGCGCCGTCCATGGCAGAAGGCCGTCGGAGCGGCGGTGGCGGCTTGCGGTGGCGGCGCTGTAGGGGGCAGGGAGGCTCTTCGACGAGGGAGGAGTCGGGGCGCGTTGGCTGGGAGCGGGAAGGGGCGAGCAGGCGCTGGGAGGCGGCGATGGGGCCCAGCTGGCGGCGCGCACACGTGCAAAACGCGTGCTCTGGCCGCGCCCGGAGCACGCACGCCAGGTGTTCGACGTATTGCCAGCGTGTGCTAGAGGGTTTGGATGAGGCTGGGGATTAACAGATCTAGGTTAGAGTTTGCAAGGAGATTAATGGACATGGTGGTTAGGTCAGGGGATCCAGTCCACAATGCAAACTAAAAACCAAGCCAAAACTGACCATGCACACAAGGTGTTTGGCAGAATGCCATGGTCTTCTAGGCATCTCTTGGGGTGGCCAAAATCTCCAGATCCTAGTCTCTTTAGATGATGAAAAGGTTGGCAAGATTAGTTTATCAAAAACAAAAACTTGTTAGTGCAAGTTTTTGAGAAAACCAAATCTGGACAGAAACTAAAGGCTATCATTTCATGGACCAAAAATACTCCAATGGGTCCACTCTCCTGGACTTAAGGGTTTTGCAGGGTGGTCTATAAGCAGGAAAAAGAATCAAGGGTAAAAGGGCAAGTTAAAATATGGTTGCAGTAGAAAATACCAAACTTGACCAGAGAGCAAAAGAGGATGTTTTGCTCAAATTTTTCAAAGAACATTAGTGGGTTTTTGCATAAAGTTGAATCATATACTCCTACTGACATCCCCTAATTTTGGTGGAAGTTCTAGAGAAATATTTAAATAGGTTGCAGTGCAAAAGTGCAAACTGGACCAGAGTTGAAAACTAGGGGTAGAGCTCAAAATTTCCAATGACAAAAATATATTTTTGCATAAAAGTGATGTGGAAACATCACATGACATCCCCAAATTTTGGTTGGAATTTTAAATAAATTTATCAAAGGGTTGCAGTGCAAAAGAGGCTCTAAAACTTATGAAAAATCATTTTTCAAGGAATGAAGCTCAGGAAAACAATTATGCAAATAAATCCACTGATAAAAGGAAAGTTTTCTTGAGAGGGTATACAAGTCCAATAATATGAAAAGTTTTTACTTGGGTTAAAAACTCCACAATATCAAAGGAAAGAGAGGTTCTGAAATCAAAAGATAAACCCAGAAAATAAAAATTTAGTTTCCTGGCAAAAAATTTAATCAATAAATCATCGCTAAATTTTTGGGGTGTTACAACACTACCCCCCTTAAGAAAAATCTCATCCTCGAGATTTGCTAAGGGTTGTTTTGAAAATATTACTGTGGGTGTTGTCGGGGTTTGGTTTTTGGTAGCTACGCCCGGAATTAAAAATGCATTCACACACAACATACTTATGCCTGGCTACTATTTAAAATAGGGGCGCACAAGCCAACAGCATTTAATTACGGCGATATAGGATCACACAGTTACAGGGCGTGGACATACTAAGACTCGGCACTACTCGAGTGACTTAGTCTACCTCGTTCATATCTAGGCGGGCGTGCCTCGTGGACACCGAGGCTTCTCCACGGTTTTCACCGTCGGGATTAGCAGGAGGGGGTTGAGGAACTGTCGGGTCGGGGTAGCGATGATGACCATCGCGGGGGTGGTTGGCCACAATCCCGTTGGAGCGTGTTCCCAACAGGCGGCGAAGCACTTCTCGGGGACACCAAGGCATTTTGGTTGATGGTCAGGCAGACCTCAAGGACTCGATCGGTTGTCCAGAGCAGACGACGGGTTGTCGGCGCGGGCTCATCTTCTCCTCTTGCCGGGCTCGCGAACCAGCTCTCCATGAGCTGTGATCGAGATCAAGGTTGATTTGATCGAACAATTCCTCTAGTGCACTTACATAGCGCGCGCCGGATGCAACAGCGAGATCCGTCTCGTGATCTCCGTTGGCAACTTTGGGTGGCCTCCCGGACCCGTCACGGCCGGGTAGTACTAGAAACGGCGACGATTAACTCAGGCGACAAGTGCCGGAGTTGAACTATAGCCTCTCGAGCAGCTAGTTGGATGGCTTGTGGCTCAAAGGAAGTTGTCCTTCCGGTGAACCTGTAGGGGCGTTCTGGCGATAGACCCCTACCATAGACGTGTACTGTGGCCCAGAATTGACGGCTCTCACCGCTCATGGGCCCTTGGTACACAACATATTCTGGGGGTTCTTCTAATGCAAAGGCACGGCGGGTGAGGTTTGCTAGCACGGTCACAAAACCAACAAGGTTGGTTGCTGTGGTCTCATTGTGAACAATGGGGCCAGGCATTATATCTCGGTTTGGGGCAGAGGCTGTCTTTGTCTTTGTGTTGAGGCTAAGCGTGCCCTTTTCTAGAAAAAGGGGCGGAGTCTTCCTTACGCTTGCGAATGAGACAATTTAGGTGTCGGTCCTTTGGCGGCGTGATTGTGGGTTAGGCTGATAGGTTGGGCACCGATCGCCAAAAGGTGTCGGGGACACCTGTGGCTATCTTACATGAGAAGCTTGGCGGGGTTAGGTTAAGATGCGGTGGGTTGGTTAACCTAGGTTTTTTCGACCTGGCTAAGATAGGATTAGCATATGGTCAGCCTGGTTCTGATACTAAGTTTGTCAGGACCGGCTTTTCGGGATATTAGTTTCCCAGAAAATGGCCCTTGTGCTCACTCAACCCAGGATTCTTGTTGGTGATGAGGCACCAACTTGATCTGAAATTCCAAGAAAAATACAAAATGTGTAGTACAAGACCATTCTGGCCTATGAGTACAACAATTGGTTTCTAGTGGCTGATGGCGGAAGCGGTTTGTGGTTCATCAGCGTCTATGGAACTCCATTTCCCACAAGAACAGCTGACCTGGATAACTCCTATCTTCGCGAGGCTGCTATCACCGTTGCTTAGGTTCCGGGGCTGTCATCGCAACGCTCCTCTCCAAGCAAGAAATCTGGCCAAGACAATAGCGAGGGACAAGCCCGGTGAGTACTTTGAATGTACTTTCGCAAACATTATGAACACGGGTATAATATAACAAATGATAATCATGCTCCGAATTATTCTATGATCACAACGTCATCCGGTCTAAAATAAAATCCGTGATGCATGTAAGCAAGTTATTCATATACAACATGACTATGCAATCGGAGAGTAGAAATAGAATGCGCCGTCCGATTAATGCGAGCGGCGCCTCGAAAAGATAATAATATAAAGCATGCCTCGATCGAGGCGTCGGCGACGCCACAAAATGGGCTTATAAGTGAAATAAGTATCAAACATGCCGCTGTCGGGTGTCTGTGCGACACCACATAAAGGGCTTATAACGTAAATAAATAGCAAACATGCCACAGTCGGGCGTCTGTGCGACACCACATAAAGGCTTATAAAGCAAATAAATAACAAGCATGCTGCCACGATCCGGCGTCGGCGACACCACATAAAGGGCTCATAAAGTAAATAAATAACAAGCATGCCACGATCGGCGTCGGCGACACCACATAAAGGGCTTATAAGAAAATAATCACAGTGAGTATCCAGGAGGTACGTCCCAGGGATACTTAATATTTCAAATAATATAAAGGGTTAGTCGATAATAATAATAATCCTAATCATCATAAGTCACAAGTCATGATCCATGTTCTGTTTTAGCAGTTTCCCCTCCGAAGACCAACACTAAGACTGACACTTGACCCATCCCAGACTATAGTCCTTAACCATGGACACGGCTATTCAAATAGATTTAACCTCTGCAGAGGGTGTACTCTTTACCCACGAGTAATGGATTTCTTTAGTCCATCGGGACTAATTCCATTCTGGTCTTTTAAGCGAAAACACACGACCAAGCACACACCAAACTTAACTTCTTGGTGTTTGGACCCACAACACTGTCAAGCAAAACTCTAAGTGGGGAGGCTACAACCTCGATTAGCATGGGATCAAATTTATACCAGCAGCGATACTAAAGGGTGCCCCTCTCGGTCCCAACCGGAAACACCCATGCCCCGGACCAGGTGGCATGCCTACCCAAATCTGGCAGTATCTTCCACCATGGCCTCTCACATGCGGTGTGTGCCAAGAAAGGGGTTGACAACTTCTTGAGCTGTACCCTACCTGCAGCGAGGGACAAGTGGTAGTCTGAAACAAGTATGGGGTTCTTGGAACAAGACTCGATCTCTGATCGACTCAGGAGGTTTAAATATTCCCTGGATGATTAGCATAACAAATATATTTCAACCAACAGACAGAATCACTACTCGCCATACCTCATCATGCCATACCGGACACAATCGTCTCGACGAGGAACTAGAGACAAGCTCATGTCTACCCAAGACAGTGGCTTTCCCGGCTTCCTTCCGGTAGGCACACAAGGCATACGAGGATGATCACTATCACAGGCATGTCCATTTCCAACAGCAAGGAATCTTCATTATGCACTCTTGTGTATGATCGAATCATCACATAAAATAACGAATGCTCCATGCCAAGGTGGTGTTGTAACGTGTCAAACAACACATAAAATATTATGCCAGGGTTCAGAATGCTTGCCTTTAAGTTGTGGAGAGGCAGGGTGCATCCCAAAACTTTTGAAAGTTTTCTTCTCTCTCCAAAAATCCTATTTTTGAAAATATTCAAATTAGCACATAGTTTCAAAACATTACAAAAAAGTTGTTTGGAAAATTTTCAAATAAAAATGAAAATAAACTAGACAGAATTTGAGAAACAACAGAAGAAGAATCAAGTCAATTGGACTTATATTTAAAAGTTATAGCCGATCAAAGTTTAGTCAAAAAATCATTTTATTTAAAACAGAAAAAGAAAACGTTTCAAATGAGAATACGCTTTCGGGGCAGAGGAGGCGTACTCTGGGTTTTACGCTCTCACTTTGCCAGCGTGGACCATCTCGGGGTCACTGACAGTGGGTCCCTTGGGCCCACCGTCAGGTTTGACCGATCGTCCCGCCTCCTTCCTCCTCTGTCAAGCGGCAGGCGGGGCTCCGCGATCGACGCCGGCGACAGCCGGCTCCCAGGCTCCGGCGTGGGATGGATCCGCCAATCAGGCGGTCCTCCGGTGGTCGCTAGGTTGGCGAGGTGGAGGAGTCGCCCGGCCGAGCTCTGCGGCGGACGGCGGCCTCGGGGGAATTGGGGCTTTGGGCTATGGTGGTTCCTGAGCGAGTTTGAGGGGTTGGGTGGCTCCGTGATGAGGACATCAATACCATTGTTACACCCACAGCCCGTGCTGCTATACATACTGGACCAATTACTAGAGCTCGCGCACGCCAACTAAATTACCAGGTACTTTCGTTTCTTGGTAATGATTCTAATGTTCATGAGAATACGATGTTGCCTAAATTGGATACATTTGTTTTACTTACAAATGAAGGGCCTAGCTTGGAGAAGGATGAACATTGGAGCAAGAACAAGCATGGAGATGATGGCATACGCAAGGGGAACAAGAATGGAGTTACAAGTGATGATTTCAGGGCTTTGAAGCCACCATAACGGTGCATGAAGCCTTGGACTAAATATACAAGATGCCACTTTATAAATTTCGTCCGAGGAGGCTATTCTAGGTGCTGCTTCACCTTATTATTGGGCCAGGCCCATGTAATTTCGAAATACATAAGTATAGGCTATTTTTAGAGTCCGTATGTGTGGAAACAAGAGATAGGGTTGTTTGGACCCCTCCACCAAGGGCCACGAAATTCCCCCTCTTCCTCCATATATACAGCCCTTAGGGCACCGTTTAAACTTCGGGTTTTGTTTAGATTAAAGTTCGCCATAGCTGCAACTTTATGCATTTCGTTTGTGTTCAACGACCGGACAAAGGCGTCCACAACCCCACCTTGATCAATAAAGCTTTCATCTTATATTCGCAATATCCAGATTGCAATCTCAGTTTCTTGCTTGTTCTTCGTTTGCTCGTAGGAGACAGACCCTCGTGGTCAGGTTCATCGTGCTCCGGCGTGGACAATAACCTCTCGGAGTTGGTTTAGCGATTGCTAAGGCGCGACGTCCTCGCACGTTCGTAGTCGGATCGTCAAAGTCGATTTCCACCAAAGCGATATCCATCATCTCATCGAAAGACGGGACACCTTTGCCTCTATCAAGTGGTATCAGATTTCCAGGTTGCTCGGTGAGATTTTACAGTTTTTCGTAGTTTAGATCGAGTCTGTTCTTCATACCTACAGTCCACGAAAAAGCCACAAAATATTTTTAGGGTTAGTTCATCATATCCGAACCAATCTGAGCCTTTGCATAATCTTTTTAGGGTTTTGCTTTGTTGAATTCTTGCGGTTGCACCGTCGTGTCTAGTTGCTTTGGTCTTAGCATCTAGTCTTTTAGAGTTTCGAAGTTACGGTCATAAGTTGTCACGCCACGCCGCACCATCGTCATCGCCTGCCACCTACCACCACCGCTCCGAATCCGTATCCATATACCACCACCGATCCATATCCATATACTACCACTGCTACCACCACCGCTGCCATATACCACCACCATATATCCACCACCAATCCTAGTTCCTTGCATATTAGGTTAACTTTCGAGATCCATCTATTTCCAGATTTGTGTTTTCCTTGTCTGAGTAGGTTTCGGATTACAGCAATCTTTTGCCGTCCGTAGAAGAGGTTGGTTTCCAAAAAAAAGAGTCCGGAAACCACCCTCCATTTAGTCCAAAAATTTTCCAAAAACTCACTGGACAAAAAATTTTCTGGTAATCCTATTTTTATGTTTTTCTAAAGCGTATTGAGGCGATCGTGCGTTATAGAAAGTTTTTTGACCCGTTTCAGCTTTTGGGTCGGGCGGTTGAAAAAAAAAAATTGGTCGAAAAAATTTCGTGCCCATCCTGTCGGTTTGACACAGGAAGAGTTTTGAGACACTCGCCATTATAGTGATTTTTCGCCAAAAAAAAAGGCGAAAAAAAAACCGGCGCAAAAAAAAAAGCGAAAAAAAAATTCAGTGTGCTTCTCCCTTGTTTACGTGCGGCGCGTGATTTTGTTCGTGTTCTAGGCTCGCGTCTCTAGCACGGTCTAGCCTAGGACCAAAGACCTGATACTGCGTCATTGACGTTCATTCAACTTTGCATCTCTCGAATTGATTATTGCTGATCCTTTTTGCTACCATATTATAAGCCTTCCCAGCTCCACATACATCTACGCTGTATGCTTGACTCTCCACAGTAATCGCTCTATCCAAGCTTTGAGAGTTTTGACTACAACGGTTGCCGATCACCGCCTGCTGCTGGGTAAGAACTGGTAAGAATTTGAGTTTTGCTAGAGGGATTTGTGACACCCCACCACCGCCATATTCCAGTAGACTGTAGGATCATATTCTTGTCTGTTTCTATTGCTGCTAACTATGGCAGGAACACAAGTCAACGAGATTGACTGGGAGAACATGACGAACACAGAGCTTCATGATAAGTTTGACACATGATGGGTCAGTGTGGAAGGCGTGATGGCCAGCTTTTGGAAAGGCAATGGAGAAGATGGATGACATTGAGAAGTCAATTGACACCAAGTTGGACGCCAAGTTTGATGAATTACTCAAATGCCTCCCACAACCGGTTCTCGCCAAGATACAAGAGGGCGAGCACAACAGTGTTCCTATTGAGCCGTGACAAAATTGCAGCCATTGCCATCACTGCTGTTGGTGCTTCAGCAGCTCTCGTCATTACTGCGAGAGATGGAGGACTATTACGAGGATGAGGTTGATCAAAATCGGAACTACGTGCAGCCACCGGCACCACCACCCGGTGGTCGACCTCGGGTATATCTTCGCAACGGTGAGGCCTGCACCACCACCTCAGTACGAGATCATGACCATCTCCCTAAACTGAAATTGAATATTCCACCGTTTGAGGGTAGATATGTTCTGATATATATCTTACTTGGGAGTTAGAAACTGAACAACGATTTACATGTTTACAATATCCCGAGGAGAGACGTGTTCATCTTTGCTTTGTTTGTGCTTTCACTAGCTTTGCATGTGTTTGGTGGTCCGAACATTGTAGATTATATCCTGTTCCATTTACTTGGGCTGCTTTGAAAACTGCTATGCGTATCGTTGGGTTCCACCATATTATCAACGTGAATTACTTCAAAAATTGCAGCGCTTAAGACAAGGAAAAATTATGTAGAAGAATATTATCAGGAATTACAAACTGGCATGATTAGATGTGGTATTGTTGAGGAGAATGAAGCTATGCTTGCACGTTTTATGGGTGGATTAAATAAAGAGATTCAGACCATTCTAGAGTATAAGGAGTATACTAATATCACTCGTTTATTCCATCTTGCTTGTAAAGCTGAACGTGAAGTGCAGGATCGACAAGCATTGGCGAACTAACTTTTCTTGCAGGTCGACCTTCATCATGGACACCACGTGCATCATCTACTTCCACCGCACCATCACCTCCTTCAGGTGCCACCTCCAACCGTGATACAAGAAAGCGGTGCACAACCACCACTATCGCCAAGAGCACACTGCCCGGGCTCTGCAGAGCTCTTCTTCTTCCATGGCGTCAACAGGGCACACAAGTGATATTATTTGTCGTGTTGTAAGGGAAGAGGACATTATGCGAGAGAATGCAAATCTCAGCGTGTGATGATTGCTACTAAGGATGGTGGGTATGAGTCCGCTAGTGACTATGATGAGGAGACTTTGGCTCTTATTACACGTGAAGAACATGGTGGAGATGATTCTGATCATGAGACGCAATACATGGCTCCTGAAGACGCTGACACGTATGAATGTTTAGTTGCTCAACATGTTTTGAGTGTGCAGGTCACACAAGTTGAGCAAAATCAGAGGCACAATTTGTTCCATACAAAGGGAGTTGTGAAGGAACGCGTTACGTACGCGTCATCATAGATGGAGGGAGCTGCAACAACTTGGCTAGCATGGAGATGGTGGAGAAGCTATCTCTCACCACAAGACCACATCCACATCCTTACTACATGCAATGGTTCAACAACAAATGACAAGGTTAAGGTAACACGTCTTGTTCGTGTGCATTTTAGTATCTCTACATATGCTGATTATGTTGATTGTGATGTGGTACCTATGCAAGCATGTTCCTTATTACTTGGCCTACCATGGCAATTTGATAAAAATTCAGCACACCATGGTAGAAACAATCAAGATACTCTTGTTCATAAGGATAAAAAATATTACTTTGCTTCCTATGACTCATGATTCCATTATGAAAGATGATATTAATAGAGCTAATAAAAGCAAAAGCAGGATAAAAATAAGAGTGAAAATCAGATTGTGGCAAAAGAATTTGAGCAACAAATGAAGCCTAATAGTAAACCATCTAGTGTTGCTTCAAATTAAATTGAAAAGTGCATGTTTATTTGCCACTAAATCTGATATTGATGAGCTAGATTTCAGCAAATCTGTTTGCTATGCTTTTGTGTGCAAAGAGGCATTATTTTCATTCGAGGACGTACTTCCTCTTTGCCTCCTCGTCACTAACATTTTGCAGAGTTCGCTAACGCCTTTCCACAAGACGTGCCACGGGATTACCTCCCATTCGAGGGATTGAGCATCGATTGACTTAATTCCCGTGCATCATTACCCAACCGTGCACCATACCGTACCAATCCAAACTATACGAAGGAGATTATGCGTCAAGTACAGGAGCTGCTCGACAAAGGTTATATACGCGAATCCCTTAGTCCTTGTGCTGTTCCTATTATTCTAGTGCCGAAAAAGGATGGTACATCACGTATGTGTGTTGATTGTAGAGGCATTAATAATATTACTATTCGTTACCATCATCCTATTCCAAGGCTAGATGATATGCTTGATGAATTGAGTGGCTCTACAATATTCTCCAAAGTTGATTTGCGTAGTGGATACCATCAAATTCGTATGAAATTGGGAGATGAATGGAAAACAGCATTTAAAACTAAGTTTGGATTATATGACTGGTTAGTCATGCCTTTTGGGTTAACTAATGCACCTAGTACTTTCATGAGATTAATGAACAAGTTTTACGTGCTTTCATTGACGATTTGTGGTAGTTTACTTTGATGACATATTGATTTATAGCAGATCTTTGCAAGAACATTTGGAACATTTACGTGTTGTTTTATTGCTCTACGTGATGCACGCTTGTTTGGTAACCTTGGGAAGTGCACCTTTTGCACCGATCGAGTATCTTTTCTTGGCTATGTTGTTACTCCATTGTGGAATTGAAGTTGACAAAGCCAAGATTGAAGCTATTGAGAGTTGGCCGCAGCCCAAAACGGTCACACAAGTGAGGAGTTTTCTTGGCCTCATTGATTATATAGGAGTTTTGTGAGAGATTTCAGCACCATTGTTGCACCTCCTGAATCTAGCTTACAAAGAAGGATGTGCCTTTTGTTTGGGGTACCGCATGGGAAGACGCCTTTCACGGTATTGAAAGATAAGTTGACACATGCTCCTTTACTCCAACTTCCTGATTTTAATAAGACTTTTGAGCTTGAATGTGATGCTAGTGGAATTGGATTAGGAGGTGTGTTATTACAAGATGGCAAACCTGTTGCATACTTTTCTGAAAAATTGAGTGGGCCTAGTCTGAATTATTCTACTGATGATAAGGAATTATATGCTCTTGTTCGGACTTTAGAAACATGGCTACATTATTTATAGCCCAAAGAATTTGTTATACATTCCGATCATGAATCTTTGAAACATATTAAAAGTCAAGCTAAACTGAATCGTAGACATGCTAAGTGGGTTGAATTCATTGAGACTTTCCCTTATGTCATTAAACACAAGAAGGGTAAAGAAAATGTTATTGCTGATGCATTGTCTCGTCGCTATACTATGCTTTCACAACTTGACTTAAAAATATTTGGTTTGGAGACCATCAAAGATCAATATGTGCAGGATGCAGATTTTAAAAAAGTATTGCAGAATGTTAAAGAAGGAAGAACATGGAACAAGTTCGCCATTAATGATGGATTTGTGTTCCGTGCTAACAAGCTATGCATTCCAAATTTAGCTCCGTTTCGCCTTTTGTTGCTGCAGGAGGCGCATGGAGGAGGACTAATGGGACACTTTGGCGTGAAGAAGACGGAGGACGACTTGCTACACATTTCTTTTGGCCAAAGATGAGACGGGATGTTGAGCGTTTTATTGCTCGCTTCACTACATGTCAAAAAGCTAAGTCACGACTCAATCCTCATGGTTTATATATGCCTTTGCCTGTACCTAGTATTCCTTGGGAGGATATATATCTATGGACTTTGTTTTAGGTTTACCTAGAACAAAGAAGGAGGGATAGCATATTTGTTGTCGTGGATAGATTCTCGAAAATGGCACATTCTATACCATGTCATAAAAGCGATGATGTCGTTAATGTTGCTGATTTGTTCTTTCGTGAAATTATTCGCTTGCATGGTGTGCCAAATACTATTGTTTCAGATCGTGATACTAAATTTCTTAGCCACTTTTGGAGATGTTTATGGGCTAAGTTGGGGGCTAAACCGCTTTTAGTACTACTTGTCACCCCCAAACCGATGGATAAACCCGAAGTAGTCAATAGAACATTGTCTACTATGCTTAGGGCTGTTTTGAAGAATAATAAAAAATGTGGAGGAATGCTTGCCTCATATTGAATTTGCTTATAGTCGTTCATTGCATTCTACTACTAAGATGTGCCCTTTGAAGTTGTGTATGGTTTCCTACCGTGCACCTATTGATTTGTTGCCTCTTCCATCTTCGGAGAAGGTTAATTTTGATGCTAAAGAACGTACTAATTGACTTTAAAATGCATGAGTTAACTAAGGAAAACATTGAGCGTATGAATGCTAAATATAAACTTGTCAGATAAGGGTAGAAAACATGTTGTGTTTGCACCGGAGATCTTGTTTGGTTACATTTATGCGTAAGGATAGATTTCCTGATTTGTGCAAATCAAAGCTAATGCCACGCGGCCGATGGTCCCTTTAAGGTGTTGGAGAAAATAAATGATAATGCATATAAACTTGAGCTGCCTGCAGATTTTGGGGTTAGTCCCACTTTTAACATTGCAGATTTGAAGCCTTATTTGGGTGAGGAAGATGAACTTCCGTCGAGGACGACTTCATTTCAAGAAGGGGAGGATGATGAGGACATCAATACCATTGTTACACCCACACTGTGCTGCTATACATCGGACCAATTACTAGAGCTCGCAAGACGCCAACTAAATTACTGTGTACTTTCGCTTTCTTGGTAATGATTCTAATGTTCATGAGAATATGATGTCGCTTAAATTGGATACATTTGTTTTGCTTACAAATGAAGGGCCTAGCTTGGAGAAGGATGAACATTGGAGCAAGAACAATCCTGGAGATGATGGCATGCGCAGGGGGAACAAGAACGGAGTTACAAGAGAAGATTTCATGGCTTTGAAGCCACCATAACGGGTGCATGAAGCCTTGGACGAAATATACAAGATGCCACTTCATAAATTTCGTCCAGAGGCTATTCTAGGTGTCACATTACCTTATTATTGGGCCAGGCCCATGTAATTTCGAAATACATAAGTATAGGCTATTTTTAGAGTCCGTATGTGTGGGGAAACAAGAGATAGGGTTGTTTTCGGACCCTCCACCAAGGGCCACGAAATTCCCCCCCTCTTCCTCCATATATACAGCCCTTAGGGCACCGTTTAGACTTCGGGTTTTGTTTAGACTTCGGGTTTTGTTTAGATTAAAGGCTCAAGGTGAGGAGAAGTCAAGCGCCGTTGGGCTGGGAACGGAAGGGGCCGTAGCAGGCGCGGGAGGCGGCAGTGGAACGCTGGCGGCTCGAGCACGACGCAGTGCAAAAACGCTGCTCGCCACGCCTGAGCACGCACGCCTTGTGTGTTCGACGTGTGCCAAGCGTGTGCTAGAGGGTTTGGATGAGGTCGGGGATTAACAGGTCTAGGTTAGAGTTTGCAAGGAGATTAATGGACATGGTGGTTAGGTCGAGGGGATCAGGTCCACAATGCCAACTAAAAACCAAGCCAAAATCGCCATGCACACAAGGTGTTTGGGCGAGAATGCCATGGTCTTCTAGGCATCTCTTGGGGTGGCCAAAATCTCCAGATCCTAGTCTCTTTAGATGATGAGGAGGTTGGCAAGATTAGTTTATCAAAAACAAAAACTTGTTAGTGCAAGTTTTTGATGAAACCAAATCTGGACAGAAACTAAAGGCTATCATTTCATGGACCAAAAATACTCCAATGGGTCCACTCTCCTGGACTTAAGGGTTTTGCAGGTGGTCTATAAGCAGAAAAGAATCAAGGGTAAAAGGGCAAGTTAAAATATGGTTGCAGAGAAAATACCAAACTTGACCCAGGAGAGCAAAAGAGGATGTTTTGCTCAATTTTTTCAAAGAACATTAGTGGGTTTTTGCATAAAGTTGAATCATATACTCCTACTGACATCCCCTAATTTTGGTGGAAGTTTTAGAGAAATATTTAAATAGGTTGCAGTGCAAAAGTGCAAACTGACCAGAGTTGAAAACTAGGGTAGAGCTCAAAATTTCCAATGACAAAAATATATTTTGCATAAAAGTGATGTGGAAACATCACATGACATCCCCAAATTTTGGTTGGAATTTTAAATAAATTTATCAAAGGGTTGCAGTGCAAAAGAGGCTCTAAAACTTATGAAAAATCATTTTTCAAGGAATGAAGCTCAGGAAAACAACTATGCAAATAAATCCACTGATAAAAGGAAAGTTTTCTTGAGAGGGTATACAAGTCCGATAATATTTGAAAAGTTTTTACTTGGGGTAAAAACTCCACAATATCAAAGGAAAGAGAGGTTCTGAAATCAAAAGATAAACCCAGAAAATAAAAATTTAATTTCCTGGCAAAAATTTTAATCAATAAATCATGGCTAAATTTTTGGGGTGTTACAGCCCGTTTATGTTGTTATGGCTCATCGCAAACAGTTCTTTTAGATCAACCGTATGCCACGCATTGGAAGCTCGAAACATGGGCCCGCGTTCTCGGATGTACACATACGTGTTTGCCCACTATCACACACGGTTAAGATATCACCATCGTGTCCTATGGATGCGTCGTCCCACCTCCCACGAGGTGCCAAAAGGTTGACCACTTGGTTGCTCGCCGTTCAGGCAGCCGTGGCGCACTCTGCTCCTTGTTGAGCCGGCGGCACGCCTCGGGCTATGTCGTTCAAGATTTTGCTCGCCATTGAGGCGCCATGCATGGCCCGCCTCGGCGTCCCCTGCGCGCTCTACTCGCGGTTGAGGAAAATTTACAATGGCAACAATTAATAATTGTCTTACATATTCAGAATAATTTAAAATGCCACATGCGGCAAGCCCCAAAACACTCACGAGCTACATATGCATACAATTATAATAAAATATAGGCTAAAAGGCTGAGCTGGCAGCCTTCCGACGACGGTCTTCTCGGACTCCATGATCAGCATAGCACCCTTGCGGCCGTTCATTCCAAGTGAACCGACCCGCCTCCGCCTACGGAGCTGATGGCGCTAGGAGGCACTTGGGGCTGTTGGGCCTCTTCCAGAAGAGCTTGACAGCATGCAATCGCGCGCATGATCTCCGCGGAACCGCTCCATTTCCATGTCTTTGGCCTGGTAGCAAATTCCGCCCATCACCTGCATCCTCAAGATATCACGTTGGCGATGTTATACTTCGTCGGGGAAGTCAACTACGCCAAGGATGCGCTCGAGCCTGGCCACCACATCATCGGAATCGAGGTTGAGACGGCCGCCACGGGCAATGATGAAGTCGTAGGCTGCCTGTGTCTTGTCTGAATCACAGAGGTCCTCTACCCATTCCTTGTGGGGCATCAGGCTCTCGATGAGCACTGGTGACGGCGGCTCTTCGGGTGGGTCGTCGATCATGCTGCCGAGCAGCTCTAGATCTTTTGCACGATGGATGGCAAACTGCTCATTACACCTCCTCTGCAATATGTCGATTGTGCGCCCAAGGACTGTCACGCCGATATCGCTGCCAATGGGCCATGGTGCCTGCATCGGCCGATGAAGCTCTTGCTCCCCGACCTGCGCCGGCTGTTCTCCTCGACGAAGATGTAACGCAGGCAGGGTCAACATCGAAGCTTTGGTCGTTGCCGGGCATGCTTGGAATAACTAATGGTAGATGGGTGAGGACTAGATCTACACAGAGTGTCGCGACGGTGCGTTGCCGCCTGGGTTATATGTAGCAAGCCATTAGCTGGTGGCGGGAAAACGATGAGGGAAGATGCGTGGATTTTACAATTCACCCATGTGGAGCGCGGGAAGACTAAGTGGAGCACACACACAACCCGAATAGCATATGTGGTGCCACGTGTTATTTAGCACACACGTGTTAACATAAGGAAACGTATGTGTAACTTACTAATCATCGCACACAAGTACTCGCAGACGCATCGTGTGCGATACTCCTAGCCACCGCAAGCAACTAGTTTGCATTTTGCAAAGTTTCTTGTACGAACAAAATCGCACACGAACTAACTATAGTAACCGCCTGTGTTATAATTTCTCATCGCAAACTGTTCATTCGAGTGGGCTATTTGGTGCGTATCATGCACATCTTGTTTACATGAATCGTTTGTGTTCTTTTGGCTCATCGCAAATAGTTCATCTATGTGAATTGTATGCCGCATATCACACACATCTTTTTAAGTTGAACCGATTTTGTTCTCTTCCCTAATTGAAAATAGTTCGTCCGAGTGAATCATATGCCGTATATCACACACACCTTGATCTGGCTGACCGTTTCTGTTGCATTCCCTAATAGCACACGGTTCATTGGAGCGAACTGTATGCCGTATATCGCACACACATTGATATGGCTGCCCATTTCTGTTGTTTTGCCTCATCGCAAATAGTTCTTCTGGATCAACCGTATGCCCCTCATCGCACACGTAACTAAAAGTTGAACCGTCTTTGATGTCTCCGCCATCGCAAACGTTTTGCATCCTTTTTGACGGTTTTTTACATCCCCGTTTGCGATTAATGCATCGCACACAGTTTCGTCAAAGGGTCTCTGAGCGTAGTGTCGCATTAGCAGCATCCTGTAGTAGTGTGGAAACAGAAGTTTTGATGTGGAATGCTGCCTAACATGTTCATCGCATATTCTTTTCTTTTGTAGCATGGACATTTGGACTTTTAGACGATTCAAAGCAATAGTCTATAATCGACATGAAGACATCATTACTCAAGCATATCAACAAGCAACCATGTCTTTCAAAATATCAACACTAAAGAAAGCTATCCCTAGCCCATTATGCCCAGTCATTGATCAATTCATGAAACACACTCAAATATTAGCTACATCAAATGCACAAGTATGATAATAGTGTTCCCTAGTTGATGCTTTATAAGATAAGATGGAGACTCAAAAAAATAAAAATTGCATAAAGTAAATAGATAGGCCCTTTGCAGAGTGAAACAGAGATTTGTAGAGGTGACAGAGCCCATAGCTTAAATTGAGAGATAAAAATTGTTTTGAGAGGCATGCTTCTCCTATCGACGAAAATGACCAAGAATTCCCAATACTTTCCATGCTAGATAAATCATAGGCGGTTCCCAAACATAAAATAAAGTTTATTTCCTTTTCCACCATTCTTTCACAATCTAGGGTCTAGCCGTATCCACGGGTGCCTTCCATACCAATTTATTATTGACAACATATAAATAGATTTTTTTTTCATTTTGGGACTGGTCATCGCTATTACCCGCCACACTCTCGTGCAATGACAAGTGAATAAACACTAGTCTTGAGAATAACATTTCTAGCAAGGAAAATATTGGCCACCCCCTGCCGCTTCATGAGCGGTACCGGCACACAAAAAGGAAATTCATTTTGAAAATTAGAGTTGGCACATAAAAATTTACTTGGAACGGCATGGAAATACCGCGTATAGGTAGGTATGGTGGACTCATTTGGCACAACTTTGGGTTTAAGGAGTTGGCTGCACAAGCAGTATTTCCGCTTAGTACAAATGAAGGCTAGCAAATAGATTGAGAAGCGACCAACCAAGAAACGAAAACGATCATTAAACATAACTAATACCAAATAATGCACCACAAGTAGGATGTAACTTCATTGCATAACTATTAACTTTCGTGCTTGCAATCACAAATCTTAACACCAATATTCTTACTAAGCACAATTACTCACCAACATGACTCACATATTACTATCTCCATATCTCAAAACTATTACAAGGAATCAAGTTTATAATATGCAATGATCTTCATGAAAGTTTTTATTATACCCCCCTTGAATATCTATCACTTTTAGACTAAGTAAATATATTACCATTGCTACTAACAAGCTCTCAAATAAATTTAAGTGAAGCACAAGAGCATAAACATTTCTTCGTTCTGAACCAAATTTGCGCTGGGTTTAAGTAACATAGTACACGATGGAGCTCGAGAGGACATAATTTTTTTATCAAGGGAAAGAATCTAGGGTTAGTGAAAACTAATAAATTAGGACAACTTTGTCAGTCTATACTTAATATAGAAATAAATCGAAAGGTTAAAATAAGAAGAAAGTCCAATAAAAGTATATCAGAATCAATCACTGTTATTAGATTTCTATAGAAGAGATACATGCTTTTTTGAAGGAAATAAGATTTTCAACTCTCAAAATAATGGAAGTGAAGCAAGAGAGGATTTCCTCAAATTTTACTAACTCTCAAATTAATATAAGTGAAGCATGAGAGTATTTCTTCAAAAGTTAAACTACCACCATGCTTAAAAAGATATAAGTGAAATGCTCCATCAATTCCTAGCTCAAAAAATTTAAGTGAAGCACATCTAGCAATTCTAACAAATCATACCATCATTATGGCTCTCTCAAATAGGTGTGTCCAGCAAGGATAATTGTGACAAACTAAGAAGCAAAACAAGAAAAGACTCATATAATACAAGACGCTCCAAGCAAAACTCATGATATGTGACGAATAAAAATATAGCTCCAAGTAAAATTACCGATGGTCGTTAGAAGAAGGAGGGGATGCCTTTCGGGGCATCCCCAAGCTTAGTTGCTTGGTACTCCTTGAATATTACCTTGGAGTGCCATGGGCATCCCCAATCTTAGACTGTTTTCACTCCTTATTCCTTCAACCATCGTGATCTCACCCAAAACTTGAAAACTTCAATCACACAAAACTTAACAAAACCCTCGTGAGATCCATTGGTATAACAAAGCAAATCACCACTTTAAGTACTATTGCAAACCCATTCATATTTTATTATAGCATTATACCTACTATATTCTAACTTTACCATGGCTTATACCCTCCAATACAATCCATTGATTCATCAAAATAAGCACACAATGCAACGAAAACAGAATCTGTCAAAAACAGAACAATCTGTAGTAATCTGTACTTAAACCATACTTCTTTAACTCCAAAAATTCTGAACAATTAGGAAAAAGTAGGAAATTTGTATATCAATCATGTATAAGAAATTCAGAATTTTTCATCGCTCCAGTGATTTTTAACAATTCTGCTACTGGATGTAAAAGTTTCTGTTTTCCAACAGGATCAAATCAACTATCACCCAAGCCATCCTAAAGGCATTACTTAGCACAAACACTACTAAACATAAAAAGAACAATCATAACAGAGGCATACTTGTGTAATTATTAAAAAACAGGAAAGAGACAAAAAATTAAAGGACAATTAATTGGTTGCCTCCCGACAAGCGCTATTGTTTTACGCCCCTAGCTAGGCATAATGCATAGATTCAAGTATTGTCATTTTTAGTTTTTACTCCACATGTTGCCCTCGGGATTGACTCATATGGTGACTTAATTCTAGTTCTAGGGAAGTGTTCCATACCCTTTCTTAATGAAAACTGGAATTTAATATTCCATTCTTTCATATCAATCACGACACCTATAGTTCATAAAAACGGTCTACCAAGTATCATGGGACAAGACGGACTACAATCAATATAAAGAACAATAAAATCTACGGGCACATAGTTCCTATTTGCAAGAATAAGAAGATCATTAATTCTTCCCAAAGGCTTTTTAATAGTAGAATCCGCCAAGTGCAAATTAAGAGAACATTCTTCCAACTTGGTAAAACCTAGCACATCACATGGAGATTTCTGAATTGTGGAAACACTAACACCCAAATCACATAAAGAATTGCAATCATAATTTTTGATCTTGACTTTAATGGTGAGTTCCCATTCATCATATAATTTTCTAGGAATTGAAATCTCTAATTCTATCTTTTCTTCTAAAGCTTTCATCATCGCTTCTACAATATGTTTAGTAAAAGCTTTGTTTTGTTCATATGCATTGGGTGAATTTAGCATGAATTGCAACAAAGAAATACACTGAATCAAAGAACAACTATCATAATTAAAATCTTTGTAATCAAGAGAGGGCACATCACTAGCTAACGTTTTTTCCTCTTCAAACCCACTTATATTAATTTTCTCAGCAAGATTTTCACCCTCCGAATTATGAGGACGCCTTCTAACTAAAGTTGACTCTTATTCAGTCCTCTTATCATCAATATTAATATTATTAAACAAGGAATCAATAGGATAAACACCAATCATCTTAACATCCTCATCGTTACTACAAAAAATTAGGCGGAAATGCTTTTTCTAAAAAATCTCTTTTAGCTCTTAGCATAGCGGTTCTCTTCTTACTTTCATCCATGGAAACATATAAAGCCTTAATTGATTCATCAACCTTGGGTGGAAAAATTTTAATCTTGAGATTTTCTGCATCATGCATAATTCTATTAATGCTTGTAGACATATCATCAATCTTATTCAATTTTTCTTCTATCGTAGTGTTGAAAACTTTTTGAGCATTGATAAATTCTTTAATATTACTCTCAAGATCACAGAGCATCATATTAGTATTATAAGAAGAATTACCATAGGAATTGCCATAATTATTAAAGGAATTTCCAGGGAAAGGCCTAGGATTAAAATTACCTCTATAAGCATTGCAACTAAAATCATTTCGCGAGACAAAATTCACATCTATGGGATCATTATTTTGCTTAATCAAAGTAGACCAAGTCACATCATTAAGATCAATAGGAGCATTTTTACTAGAAACCAAATTCATAAGTGCATCAAGTTTTTCACTCAAAATACTAATTTCTTCAACACAAGCAACCTTTTTACTAGTAGGTGCTCTTTCGGTATGCCATTGAGAATAATTTGCCATGATGTTATATAGTAATTTAGTATCTTCACCCAAAGTAATCTCCATAAAAGTACCACCCGCGGCGGAATCTAAAAGATTTCTAGAAACAAAATTCAATCCCACATATTTTTTTGCATAATCATCCAACGATTTAAACCATGAATAGGACAACTTCTTAGCATTAATTTAATTCTTTCCCAAGATTGCGCAACATTTTCATGCTCAAGTTACATGAAATTCATAATGTGTTTTCTAAGGGAAATACGTTTTGCGGGGGAAAAACTTAGTAATAAAAGCATCTTTGCACTTATCCCAAGAACCAATACTATTACGTGGCAAAAATGAAAACCAAATTTTTGCATGATCCCGCAAAGGGAAAGGAAATAATTTTAATTTCACAATATCATTGTCCACATCTTTTTTCTTTTGCGTATCACACAATTCCACGAAAGTGTTTAGATGGGACGCGGCATCCTCATTAGGATTACTAGCAAATTGCTCTTTCATAGCAAGGCTCAGCAAAAGCGGCATTAATATCATTAGACTCCGCACTAGTGACTGGAGGAGCAATAGGAGTACTAATAAAATCATTATTATTAGTATTGGGAAAAATCACACAACTCGGTATTCCATTGAGACATAGTGACTATGCAAACAAGATCGCAAGCAAACAAAAGATCAAACAAGAAAAAGGGCAAACGAAAAATATTTTTGTATTTTTGCAAAAAAAAGTTTTAGAAGTGGGGGAGATGAAAACTAGAGGCAAATGGCAAATAAAGTAATTGCAAGGAGATGAGAGTTTATACGTAGGTACCTGATAGATGTTTATAATGTCTCCCCTGCAACGGAGCTAGAAATTCTTCCTGATTGCTTGTATCTACGTTGGTATTTCCCTGAAAAGGAGAGGATGATGCAACACAACAAAGGTAAGTATTTCCCTCAGTTATGAAACAAAGGTTATCAATCCAGTAGGAGAACCAAGCAACACTATGTAAACAACACCTGCACACAAACAACAAAAACTTGCAACCCAACGCGTAAGTGGGGTTGTCAATCCCTCCATGGTATTGAGATAGATTAAATTGTATAGGTTTTGGTAAATAGATCTATCAAAAACACACAAAAAACAAAGAAAAATTGCAGCAAGGTATTTTTGGTTTAATATGATGGGAAAATAGACCCGGGGGCCGTAGTTTTCACTAGAGGCTTCTCTCAAGAAAATAACATACGGTGGGTAAACAAATTACTGTTGGGCAATTGATAGAAAAGCGAATAATCATGACGATATCCAAGGCAGTGATCATGTATATAGGCATCACGTCCAAGATTAGTAGACCGACTCCTGCCTGCATCTACTACTATTACTCCACACATCGACCGCTATCCAGCATGGATCTAGTGTATTAAGTTCATGAAAAAACAGAGTAATGCAATAAGAATGATGACATGATGTAGACAAGATAAAATCACGTATGAATAAACCCCATCTTGTTACCCTTAATAACAATGATACATGCGTGTCATGTCTCTTTCTGTCACTGAGGTTGAGCACCGCAAGATTGAACCCATCACAAAGCACCTCTTCCCATGGCAAGTAAAATCAATCTAGTTGGCCAAACCAATCCAGAATTTCGGAGAAGAAATACGAGGCTATAACAATCATGCATATAAGAGTTCAGCAAAGGCTCAAATAATATTCATGGATATACCAGATCATAAACTCACAATTCATCGGATCCCAACAAACACACCACAAAAAAGAAGAGTTACATCAAATAGATCTCCAAGAACATTGAGGAGAACATTGTATTGAAAATCAAAAAGAGAGAAGAAGGAATCTAGCTACTAGCTACGGACCCGTAGGTCTGTGGTAAACTACTCACGCATCATCGGAGGGGTAACAAGGATGATGAAGAACCCATCCGTGATCGTTGCCCCCACCAGCAGAGTGCCGGAAAAGGCCTCTAGAATCTATATTGGATCTCGTGATTCTGGAACTTGTGGTGGCAGAAATAGTATTTCACTAGTGCAGGATGCTGCTAACGCGACACTACGATCAGAGACCCTTTGACGAAACTATGTGCGATGCATTAATAGCAAAAGGTGATGTAAAATAACCGTCAAAAAGATGCAAAACGTTTGCGATGAAGGATACATCAAACATGGTTCAGATTTTAGTTGCATGTGCGATGAGGGGCATACGGTTCAGTTCAATGAACTGTTTGCGATGAGGTAGAACAAAAGAAACAGGCAACCAGATGAAGGCGTGTGCGATATACGACATATAGTTCACTCGGAGAAACTGTTTGTGATGAGGCGGAACAACAGAAATGGACAACCAGATGAAGGTGTGTGCGATATACGGCATACAGTTCACTCAGATGAACTGTTTGCGTTGAGCCAAGAGAACCGAAACGGTTCAACTTAACTAGATGTGTGTGATACGCGGCAAACAGGTCTGTAATCGGAAATGTGTGGGAAGCCCAATAACAACACAGACGATTCCTGTAACAAGTTGTGTGTGTTGTGAGCAAACGATTGCTGGTATACAATTGCCAGTGATTGATGAAATCATCACCAACGGGTTCCATTGTTTAGTCCGTGTGCGATGTGATTTGTTCTGTCTACAGAGCATCAACATATATACTTAAAAAGACAGCATCGCAAAACCAAATTAAGCATACAATTACACAAGTGACTACACACATAACATTTCCACACACCAAAGTGAGCAATGACATGCATACTAAACTAGGAGAAACGAGGATCTAATCATCTACTTATTGTTACGACGACACTTGCCATTGCTCTGCTTCCGGCTGGATCCCTGGCCGTTTTGGAGAAGGAGGCACTTCCTCATGTCAACGATCCACCTGTACATTTCTTAGCTCATGTACGCCTCATTGGTCGCGTACACGACGTGAGCTTTGTCGAGTTTCTCCATCCAGGCCGAGTGCCAGGCACGCTTGTCCTTGTTGGAGGAATCCTTCATGTCTCTGTAGTAGGGGTCGATGATGGCCTCGGCGAGGTGAACCAATGAGTCCTTATCATGCTCCTTGCTGCCCTAGATCTTGTATTGGCCCTGGATATCAACAAGATTCTGGCAGGCGATGCTCAAATTCCTGAGAACCTTTACATCATTGGTGATGTCCACCGTAGCGAACATGTAGTGGGGGCTGTTGACAAACCTGGAGAAACGCTCGCAAGGCCTTGTTGCCAGGCAGTAGTGGTAGAGAGGACGTGGTTGCGCACGCACATCTGGGCGACGACGACCTTGGGACAAGACCCAGCATGAGCGCATGTGTACTTGAGGTCGAACCCAACCACCTTGTACTTCTCCTTGGCAAGCAACAGCTCCATGATGTGGATGGAGTGCTCCACCCAGACCGGGTTGTTGGTGTACACCATCGAGAGCTCCGTGAACCTTCCGTGGGTGTCCTCCACAGCATGCATGGTGAACTGCTGCTCGTCATCGGCAGCCGCTTGGAGCGCCATTGGAGCCGCGTAGGATACCCTCTAAGAATTTGTTGTGGTGGGTGTGCTTCTTGCAATGGTGGGGCGTGATCGAAAGGTTGAAGATACACAAGGGTTAAATGGCCGCTATAATAAATGGGGGCCGACCGGCCTGTAATCGTCATGTCTTGTCACGGCGTTCATAGCGGAGGATTCCAGTGCACGGTTGACAACACCGCACCGCACGCGTTTCGTTTGACCATGCGTGGGCTCGAAGAGGTGCCAAATGTTTCATCAGTGTGCCTGTTCCCGCGCTCCCGCGCAGTTTACCGTGCAAGCTTCCCGCCCGGCTAGTTTGGCCACGCGTCGGCTAGAAGAGGGACAAATCGTGGGCGTTTATTGGCAAAAAGCTTTGTAAAAACGAAGTGTGTGGAATGACTTCGGTCATAAGTTTACCCGTGGGTGATGAGGTCAAAGTTACACAGAAGGGTGATGTTGGGCACTCGAGTGCAATAATTAATTCTACGCTCTACAGGGCACACGATTGAAAAACCAACTGTGTGCAATGATGTCGAAGATCGCAGTCAAGTTAGCTATATAGATTGTGTGCTATGAGATCGACAAGGTAAACAGATTTGAGAATGGTTAATAAAATCTAAGTCCATTGCATATTAAGGTCAAAATAGTGCTACCAATATATGAGTCTCATATGATGCAATTTCAACGATTGTACCACAAAAGCTCGAAATATTACAAGTTTCAAATTCCAGAGTTATATGGCTCAAATTCGAAGATTACAAGGTTCAAACTGATATTAGAAATGAAATTCAGCTCATCGGCTGCAAATGCTCGCGATGATCCGCTAAACATGGATATCAGAGAGGTTCAAACTAATATTACCACTTCTAAGTCTAGTTTCGAAACCTCATAATTTTTGCAAAGGGGTCGGCCACTGAGAAGTCATGTATGGGGTTGTCACGATGACTTCCGATTACTCTGTCATCTTGCAAAATGAAATTCAGCATTTTCGGAGCCTATTCCATTCTGCCGTAGCCGCCGGCGCTGATTAACAAATGATACATCTCCATCGTATCTACTTTTCCAAACACTTTTGCCCTTGTTTTGGACTCTAACTTGCATGATTTGAATGGAACTAACCTTGACCGACTGCTTTTCAGCAGAATTGCCATGGTGTTATTTTTGTGCGTAAACAAAAGTTCTCAATGACCTGAAACTTCACGGAGAATATTTTTGGAATATATAAAAAATACTAGCGAAAGAATCAAGACCAGGGGGCCCACACCCTGTCCATGACGGTGGGGGGCGTGCCTACCCCCTGGGCCCGCCCCCTGCGTCGTGGGCCCCTGGAACTCCACTGACCTCAACTCCAACTCTATATATTCACGTTCGGGGAGAAAAAAACCAGAGAGAAGGATTCAGCGCGTTTTACGATCTGAAGCCGCCAAGCCCTAATCTCTCGGGAGGGCTGATCTGAGTCCGCTCGGGGCTCAGGAGAGGGAATCCGTCGCCATCATCATCATCAACCATCCTCCATCACCACTTTCATGATGCTCACCGCCGTGCGTGAGTAATTCCATCATAGGCTTGCTGGACGGTGATGGGTTGGATGAGATTTATCATGTAATCGAGTTAGTTTTGTTAGGGTTTGATCCCTAGTATCCACTACGTTCTAAGATTGATGTTGCTATGACTTTGCTATGCTTAATGTTTGTCACTAGGGCTTGAGTGCCATGATTTCTGATCTGAACCTATTATGTTTTCATGAATATATGTGAGTTCTTGATCCTATCTTGCAAATCAATAGTCACCTACTATGTGTTATGATCCGGTAACCCCGAAGTGACAATAATCGGAACCACTCCTGGTGATGACCGTAGTTTGAGGAGTTCATGTATTCACGAAGTGTTAATGCTTTGGTCCGGTACTCTATTAAAAGGAGGCCTTAATATCCCTTAGTTTCCAATAGGACCCCGCTGCCACGGTAGGGTAGGACAAAAGATGTCATGCAAGTTCTTTTCCATAAGCACGTATGACTATATTCGGAATACATGCCTACATTACATTGATGAATTGGAGCTAGTTCTGTGTCACCCTATGTTATAACTGTTGCATGAGGAATCGCATCCGACATAATTATCCATCACTAATTCAATGCCTACGAGCTTTTCACATATTGATGTTTGCTTAGCTACTTTGCCGTTGCCACTATTACAATTACTACAAAACTGCTACTGTTACTTTTGCCACTGTTACCGTTACTTCCATACTACTCTGCTACGAAATACTTTGCTGCAGATATTAAGTTTCCAGGTGTGGTTGAATTGACAGCTCAACTTCTAATACTTGAGAATATTCTTTGGCTCCCCTTGTGTCGAATCAATAAATTTGGGTTGAATACTCACCCCTCAAAAATTGTTGCGATCCCCTATACTTGTGGGTTATCAAGACTATTTTCTGGCACCGTTGTCGGGTAGCATAGCTCTATTCTTTAAGTCACTTGGGATTTATATCTGTTGATCACTATGAGGAACTTGAAAGACGAAAGAACTAAGATTTTCCCCTCAACTACGAGGGGAGGTAAAGAACTGACATCTAGCTCTGCACTTGATTCACCTTCTGTTATGGGTAAATTTGCGACACCTACACATGCTATTGATTCTGATAGGTCGCATGTTATTGATGATGCTACTTCTGCTATGCATGATACTTATGATGAAACTACTTCTATGATTGATAATACTGTGCCACTAGGTGAATTTCTTGATGAACAACTTGCTAGGGCTAGAGAGAATGAAATTATTGAAACTGATAATATTGATGAAAGTGATGATGAAGATTCTCCCCCTTGATATGAATTACAGTTGTGCCCGAGGGTTATGTTATGGATGAAGAAACTGCTAGAGATTTTCTTGCTTGAAATGATAGATATGATCTTATGAAATTATTAGCTGAGCTGAAAGAAAAGTCGTTGAATGCTAGAATGAAATATGACCCTGCTTTTGCTACATCACCTATCTCAGATTTCCGATAAGGATTATGATTTCTCAGAGATCCCGAGATAATTACTTTGGTTGAATCGATCCTTTTCATGGTTATGAATCTGAAACTATTGTGGCACATCTTACTAAATTAAATGATATAGCCACCCTATTCACTCATGAGGAAAAAATTCGTTACTATTATATCCTTAAATTGTTTCCGTTCTCATTAAAGGGTGATGCTAAAAGATGGTTTAATTCTCTTGATCCTGGTTGTGTGCGTAGTCCCCAGGATATGATTCATTACTTCTCTGCTAAATATTTCCCCGCTCATAAGAAACAAGCTGCTTTAAGGGAAATATATAATTTTGTGCAAATTGAAGAAGAGAGTCTCCCACGATCTTGGGGGAGGCTTCTCTAATTACTTAATGCTTTGCCTGATCATCCTCTCAAGAAAAATGAAATACTTGATATCTTTTATAATGGACTAACCGATGCTTCCAGAGACCACCTGGATAGTTGTGCTGGTTGTGTTTTCAGGGAAAGAACATTCTATCAAGCTGAATTGCTATTGAATAATCTGTTGACTAATGAAAATAATTGGACACTTCCTGAACCAACTCCTAAGCCAACTCCGAAGAAAAGGGGTATTCTATTTCTCAGTCCTGAAGATATGCAAGAGGCAAAGAAATCTATGAAAGAAAAGGGTATTAAAGCTGAAGATGTTAAGAATTTACTACCTATTAAAGAAATGCATTGTCTTGATAACCCGACACAGGTAGTAAAGGTAAATTCTCTCTATAGATATGATAAAGCTGAAATCCCGTCTACTAAGTTTGCTAGCCAATGCTTGGATGAGTTTGATGATTTTATTGTTAATCAAGAAAACTTCAATGCTCATGTTGGTAGACAATTGAAACGTAATGCTTATATGATTGAACACTTGAGTGATTACATGCCAAGAGTTAAAGGTGAACTTAAACTCATTAGTAAACATGCTTCTATGGTTACAACTCAAGTAGAACAAGTGCTTAAAGCTCAGAATGATTTGCTCGATGAATTAAATAATAAGAAAAATGATAATGTTGTTAGAGTTATGACTAGAGGGGTAAAATGACTCGTGAACCTTTGTATCCCGAGGGCCACGCTAAGAGAATTGAGCAGGATTCTCAGAGAACTAATGTTGATGCACCTAGTCCTTCTAAGAGGAAGAAAAGAAAAATGATAGGACTTTGCATGCTTGTAGTGAACCTGTTGTAGACACACCTGAGAATCCCAATGATATTTCTATTTCTGATGTTGAAACACAATCTGGTAATGAACATGAACCTAGTGATAATATTAATGATGATGTTCATGATGATGCTTAGCCTAGCAATAGAAATTGAACCTGCTGTTGATCTTGATAACCCACAATCAAAGAATCAATGTTATGATAAGAGAGACTTTGTTGCTAGGAAGCACGGTAAAGAAAGAGAACCATGGGTTCAGAAACCCATGCCTTTTCCTCCTAAACCATCCAAGAAAAAGGATGACGAGGAATGTGAGCGCTTTGCTGAAATGATTAGACCTATCTTTTTGCGTATGCGTTTGGTTGATATGCTTAAAACGAATCCTTATGCTAAGTATATGCAAGATATTGTTACTAATAAAAGAAAGATATCGGAAGCTGAAATTTCCACCATGCTGGCTAATTATACTTTTAAAGGTGAATACCAAAGAAACTTGGAGATCCAGGAGTACCAACTATACCATGCTCCATTAAAAGAAACTATGTTAAAACTGCTTTATGTGATCTTGCAGCCGCTGTTAGTGTTATGCCTCTTTATTTATATCGTAGACTTGATTTGAATAAGTTGACACCTACAGAAATATCTCTGCAAATGGCCCATAAATCAACCGCTATACCTGTCGGTATTTGTGAGGATGTGCCTGTTGTGGTTACAAACGTTACTATTTTAATGGACTTTGTTATTCTTGATATTCCCGAGGACGATAGTTTGTCTATTATTCTTGGTAGACCCTTTTTGAATACTGCAGGGGCTGTTATTGATTGCAACAAAGGCAATGTCACTTTTCATGTTAATGGTATGAGCATACGGTACACTTTCCGAGGAAACAACCTCTAGTCCACAATATCAATTCTATTGGAAAAATTCCAACGACTACTATTGGAGGTTTTGAATTTCCTCTTCCTACTGTCAAAAACAAATATGATATTCTTATTGTTGGGGACGTGCATATCCCCGTCGAGGTAACCTAGTGCTATTCGAAAATTCTCCGGTTTCATGCGATTCGGAATGAGTTTGTTCACAAGACTTGATCAACCTTGTTAGTGGATTCCTTTTGATGAGCATGAGATGGATAAAGTTAGAAAGCACAACTCTCTGTACCCTCTTTTTACTTTCTATTATTTAGATTAAATAAAGCAAAAATAGTACTTTCTGTCTGTTTTCTGAATTATCCGTGCAATAAAAAATACCCCGAAAATAAAAGTTCTCCAAATGCCCCGAAAATGAAATATGATTTTTTTTCTAGAATATTTAAGAATATCTGGCACTAAGAATACACCAGAGGGGGCAACCACCTGGCCACGAGGGTGTAGGGCGCACCCTACCCCCTGGGCGTGCCCCCTGCCTCGTGGGCCCCACGTGGCCCCCCTCCACTTATTCCAGCACCCACACACTCCTTCTTCCTCCAGAAAAAATCGCCAACCAGCTCAAACCCGTGTTCTAGCTCGTTTTGCTGTGATTTTCGATCTCCTTGCTCAAAGCTCCACTCACAAGCTCCACTCACAAAACTGCTTTGGGGGATTGTTCTTCGGTATGTGACTCCTCCAATGGTCCAATTAGTTTTTGTTCTAGTGCTTTATGCTTTATTCATTGCAAAATTTTGCTGCGTAGGTGACCCTGTTCTTGAGTTTGCATGTCAAATTTATTTGGTCCCAAGTAGTTCTAATGCATGATATAGTCTCTAGGCACTTGTGGGAGTAGTTGCTATCAATTTTGTTGAGTTTGGTTCACTTTTATTTTGAGTTACTAAAAATTTCAGAAATTTCCAGAAAAAGAAAATGATGAAGAGATTGTTGAGAGGCTCTTTGAGCCGAAGCTCGAAGGATAAGCAAACTGAGGAGGATAAGAAGCCCAAATATAATCTCCCTCGCACTACGGAGGTTCGACCGTGTGAATGGCCTTGTGATGAGTTCTTGAAGGCAGCTGGGATTCATGATGATTTTTATTATTTGGCTGAGAATGCAGGCCTCACTGACTTCCTCCATGACCAAATAGAATAGTATCTCCTACTCACTAATATTTTTGTGCAAAATTTTCATTTCCATGTTAGGAGATCACCACCTTTCTGGAGATTCATTTATATGATGAATTTAAGGTGATAACCTTATATGATTTTTGTCAGGTATGCAAGATACCCTTTGAGGGCAGCATAGAGGAACCACACCGTAATGATGTGGAGGGATCTATTAATGAAATTGCTATAGGGGAAACGAGGAAAGTTTTCGTTGCAAGAGTTACTAGCATACATTTTCCTGTTCTACGTTACTTTGCAATATTTGCTAGTAGATGCTTGATTGGTCGCGGGAACAGTGGAAATCTTAGTGCTCGTGATATTGTTATTTTAGGCCATGCTTTGTTTCATGATACAACTTTCAGTCTAGGCGCTATTATTGCTAAACGATTAAGACTGAACCGTACAAAGGGCCCCATCCTTGGTGGCATCTTTGCCTTGCGCCTTGCTGCACACTTTAATATACCTATTAGGCATTATGAGAAAGAAGAAAAGTTGCTGCCCCCTGTCTTTCTAGATTATAAGAGTATGGTAGCACATGAATTTATTGTTAAAGATAAGAAGAAGATGCTTAGGTATAAATTGATATTTGATAAAAATTATTGTGAGATTATTACCTTGCCTGCGCCCTCTTTGTTTAACATTTTTCAGGCATGTACCTCATCCTGCCGGAGGCCATTTATGCGTACTGGAGCATGACACCAGTTCCAAAGCCTGAGCCGGAGCCACCCTTGGACCCTTATCGATAGTCTGTTTATCAGTGGGATCTGGAGGAGCTCGCTAATCAGTGGCACCCCGAGGATCTTCCTCGGTACACTGGAGAGGACCACTTTGATCCATGGGCATAGACCAACTTAGGCCAAACGCCTAAGCTTGGGGGAGTACGTATTTCTCACCGACATTACATTCATGTTCACACACTCATGCCAGTTGTCGGTGCTCATACTTTTTTATTGTACTATCCATGCTAGTTTATTTTCTGTTTAAGCCTTCTTCTTGTGTGTTTGAATAACCTTGAGAAAAAAAATTAGTTGTGGCTTTTAGCTAGTTTACTTTCCATGTGTGTAGTAGTAATAATTAAAAGAAAACCCAAAAAGATTTCTCGTTCTTCTTTTGCTTGTTGGGAGCTTTCCCGTGTAAATAGTTTTATTTCTTTTCTTTTCTTTGAGGGTTAAGAGGAGAAGACCATGATCAAAATGTTGAAGTGGCTCTATTATGCATTGTTGTTGACTTAACCAGGAGCCCATATTACTTTGTCTTCTCCCTTGTATTAAAATGCTTGCAAATTCCAGCTTAGTCTAATGCACGTGCACTATTATTATTATCCACACCGTTCGGTTGTGCAAGTGAAAGGCAATAATGACGATATATGATGGATTGATTGAGATGAGAAAAGCTGGTATGAATTCGACCTATCATGTTTTGTAAATATGATTAGTTCATCGCTCTGATTCAGCCTATTATGAATGAAACATATTTGCAATGACAATTAGAGATTATAGTTGCTCATGCCATGCTTAATTAGCTATGAGTTTATAATGGTTTACCTTGCGTGCCAACATACTATTAAAATGGTTGTGATGTGGTGTGATAGGGTGGTATCCTCCTTTGAACGATTTGAGTGGCTTGACTTGGCACATGTTCACACATGTAGTTGAAACAAAATCAACACAGCCTCCATGATATTTATGTTCATGGTGAATTATATCCTACTCATGCTTGCACTCAGTGTTGATTAATTTTAATGCATGTTCATGACCAGTCGCTCTCTAGTTGGTCGCTTCAGCCTTTTTTCTATCCTTCACTTGTACTAAGCGGGAATCTTGTTTGTGCATCCACTTCCATAAACCCCAAAGTTATTCCATATGAGTCCACCATACCTTCCTATATGCGGTATCTCGCTCCAAGTAAATTTGTATGTGCCAAACTCTAAACCTTCAAATGAAATTCTATTGTGTATGCTCGAATAGCTCATGTATCAACTAGGGTTGTCTGTATCTTCCATGCTAGGCGGGTTATTCTCAAGAGGAGTGGACTCTGCTCCTCACTCACAAGAAAATGGCTGGTCACCGGGATGCCCAGTCCCATGCTTAAACCAAATCAAAATAATTGCAAACAAAACTCCCCCACGACTGTTGTTAGTTCGAGGCACCCGTTGTTATGGGCAAGCCATGGATTGATGCTTGTTGGTGGTGGGGGAGTATAAACTTTACCATTCTTCTTGGGAACCGCATATAATGTGTGTAGCATGGAAGATATCGAGATCTCTCGGTTCTTATGTTGACAATGAAAGTATGCCGCTCAAAATATTATTTATATCTATTTCAAAACCGAGCTTTGGCACCCCTACAAATCCCTGCTTCCCTCCGCGAAGGGCCTATCTATTTACTTTTATGTTGTTTCATCCTCCTCTTATTAAAAAGCACCAGCTTGGAGAGCACTCATTGCCATTTGCATCCATTACTATTAATTTATATTGAGTATGACTATGACTGGATCTCTTTTACCATGAATTACAATGTTTAGTCAGTCCTTGATCTTCAGAGGTGCTCTGCATTTATGTTTTGCGGTCTCAGGAAGGGCTAGCGAGATACCATCTTGTCATATTATGATTGTTTTGAGAAAGTGTTGTCATCCGAGGTTTATTATTATTGCTCGTTAGTTGATTATGCCATTGATATGAGTAAACATGAGACCTAAATGTTATTGTGAATATAGTTAGTTCATAATCTTTGCTGAAAAGTTGAATGTTGGCTTTACATATTTACAACAAAAAGAGCAATCGAGTTTGTAAAAGTTTTTCTTTATCACTTTCACTTATCAAATTTGAATTTCTTGAGAACAAGCAATGGTTTAAGCTTGGGGGAGTTGATACGTCTCCATCGTATCTACTTTTCCAAACACTTTTGCCCTTGTTTTGGACTCTAACTTGCATGATTTGAATGGAACTAACTCGGACTGACGCTGTTTTCAGCAGAATTGCATGGTGTTATTTTGTGCAGAAATAAAAGTTCTCAGAATGACCTGAAACTTCACGGAGAATATTTTTGGAATATATAAAAAATATTGGCGAAAGAATCAAGACCAGGGGGCCCACACCCTGTCCACGAGGGTGGGGGCGGGCCTACCCCCCTGGGCGCGCCCCCTGCCTCGTGGGCCCCCTGGAACTCCACCGACCTCAACTCCAACTCTATATATTCACATTCGGGGAGAAAAAATCAGAGAGAAGGATTCATCGCGTTTTACGATACGGAGCCACTGCCAAGCCCTAATCTCTCTCGGGAGGGCTGATCTGGTGCCCGTTCGGGGCTCCGGAGAGGGCAATCCATCGCTATAGTCATCACCAACCTTCCTCCATCACCAATTTCGTAATGCTCACCGCTGTGCGTGAGTAATTCCATCGTAGGCTTGCTGGACGGTGATGGGTTGGATGAGATTTATCATGTAATTGAGTTAGTTTTGTTAGGGTTTGATCCCTAGTATCCACTATGTTCTGAGATTGATGTTGCTATGACTTTGCTATGCTTAATGCTTGTCACTAGGGCCCGAGTGCCATGATTTCAGATCTAAACCTATTATGTTTTCATGAATATATGTGAGTTCTTGATCCTATCTTGCAAGTCAACAGTCACCTACTATGTGTTATGATCCGGTAACCCCGAAGTGACAATAATTGGAACTGCTCCCGATGATGACCGTAGTTTGAGGAGTTCCTGTATTAACTAAGTGTTAATACTTTGGCCCTGTACTCTATTAAAAGGAGGCCTTAATATCCCTTAGTTTCCAATAGGACCCCGTTGCCACGGGAGGGTAGGACAAAAGATGTCATGCAAGTTCTTTTCCATAAGCACATATGACTATATTATGAATACATGCCTACATTACATTGAAGTTGGAGCTAGTTCTGTGTCACCCTATGTTATAATTGTTGCATGGGGAATCGCATCCGACATAATTATCCATCACTGATCCAATGCCTATGAGCTTTTCACATATTGATCTTTTCTTAGCTACTTTACCGTTGCCACTATTACAATTACTACAAAACTGCCATCACATTTTTGCCACAATTATCATTACTTCCATACTACTTTGCTACTAAATACTTTGTCATGCGGATATTAAGTTATCCAGTGTGGTTGAATTGACAACCCAATTGCTAATACTTGAGAATATTCTTTGGCTCCCCTTGTGTCGAATCAATAAATTTGGGTTGAATACTCTACCCTCGAAAACTGTTGCGATCCCCTATACTTGTGGGTTATCAACAAACCATTCATGTTTGCAAAATAAATGTACGGCAAACCTCATTTCCTTGAGCACCCTTGCTCTGGAAATAAAGAACCTGGCGAATATAATCTCTGGTAAGGTCCTTTGGTAGGAGTTCAAAGTAATTTCTGAGAGATGCAAATCTAGGCATTCGATGTGATTCTTATATTGTATCACATTATCCACCACTGGTCCTAATCTTATCTGCAAAAGAAGAAAATGTGTTAGTGCCTACATGCAGTTTTAAACACTACTACATGCCTATTTGGTTTGCAGGTTTTGTAAAATGCACTAACATTCCATCTTCGATCCGACATAATTAACATGGGCATTTGATTACAATCTAGAAAAATGTAGCCTTCTTCACAAGAGGTTGGAGGGGATTAAAAGTTCCCTAAGAAAACTAGTACATATGAATCCAAAGGAGATATGCTTATGGATTGTAACCATATGGATCAAGCAACCAATAGGGGGGGCATATATGTACGGAAATCCTCCAAAAGAATCCTTCAGAAATCGTAGAACATTGTCATTGTAAACTTGGAAAAAGGTGTCACAAATTAAACTCCCTTATGGTTGACATTTAATAGGAAAGGAACATCACCTCAATATATAGCTTCTCCAGGCACGGAAAGCATCTCAGGAAACTGACAACGTGCTCCTGGTTAGGGCCGATAGATTCTAGTGCCAAGACCTTCACTGTGCGTAGTTTTGGGGTCAAGCTTGTCGGAATCATTTTCTAGATGACAGATGAACATACATCTTCAAAATTAGAAATAATGTTAATTTGTAGTAGGAGAGGTAGAAGGCGGCTATTGTACCTGAACGGGTGTGGATCCAATAACAAGTTTGGAGCATTTGTCAGACGAGTAGCCCACCACTGTCAATTTTGGCGTAGAAATGACATTGATTCTTGTTGGACCTTCTTGATCAACTACAAGTAATCTCTCAAGTGCAAAAGGTCGTCCTCAATGACCATACCGTGGTACACATCTTGTGATGTCTTCTTGCCGCATCAAAGAACACACGTAAATAGTCCGGAGAATCATGGAGGTGATGTGGAAGCTACTCAACCCATTGATCGCCTGAAGACAAAGGTACTCGAATGCAGTACAGCCACGGAGCAGGCGCTTGATGCGGCTTGAACTACGTTGGTATTTCGCCAAAGAGGAAGGGATGATGCAGCATAGCTACGGTAGCTATTTCCCTCAGAGATGAGACCAAGGTTATCGAACCAGTAGGAGACCAATGCAACACCACGTAAACGGCTCCTGCACACAAAGAACAAACACTTGCAACCCCACGTAAGAGAGGGGTTGTCAATCCCTCGCGGGTAAAAGGATAGGTAAATTGTAGTAGACTGGATAAATAGATCTTGCGGGAACGCGGGATAAAATAAATAATAATAAACTTTAGCATGGTATTTTTGGATTTTTGGATTAATAGATCTGAAAATAAATGCAAATAAATATAGATCACGAAGGCAAATATAATAAAGAAGAGACCCGGGGGCCGTAGATTTCACTAGTGCCTTCTCTCGAGAAAAATAGCATACCGTGGGTAAACAAATTAATGTTGGGCAATTGAGAGAATTTTGAATAATCATGACGATATCCAGGCAATGATCATTATATAGGCATCACGTCCAAGATTAGTAGACAGGCTCCTGCCTGCATCTACTACTATTACTCCACACATCGACCGCTATCCAAAGATGCATCTAGTGTATTAAGTTCATGGAGAAACCGAGGTAATGCAATAAGAACGATGACATGATGTAGACAAGATCTACTTATGTAGAAATAGACCCCATCTTGTTATCCTTAATAGCAATGATACATACATGTCTGTTCCCCTTCTTTCACTGGGATCAAGCACCGTAAGATCGAACCCATCACAAAGCACCTCTTCCCATGGCAAGAAAAATCGATCTAGTTGGCCTAACTAAACCGAAGATTCCAAGAAGAAATATGAGGCTATAAGTAATCATGCATATAAGAGATCAAAAGACTCAAATAACTTTCATCGATATGAACATAGATCTGATCATAAACTCAAAGTTCATCGGATACTTTCACTTTCCATGCCTAACTGCATCCACGGGTGCCTTCCATACCAACACTTTCCAATGAATTTATTATTTGACAACATAAAGTAAATTCATTTTTCATTTCGGGACTGGGCATCCCTGTAACATCCCCAATTTGGAATGTTAATATAATTGATTTAAACTTGCTTGTTTTGTTTGTTGTAAGCCTAAATTTGGTAAGGTTTTCAAACTTTGAAGTTTAATGAATGTCAGATTAAGAGGGAAAAAGATGACTTTCCCAAAGATTCATTTTTGGATATTTTTTAGTTGGGTCTTTAAAGTATTCAAACGAATATATGATGAGAGAAGGAAATATGACTCCTTCAATATAGTTTTTTTTAAATGCTATAAATGTTGTTTGAAATTTCTCTAGAGTTGAAAATTATTGTATGGAATATTTATATAGCCCAAAGTATTTTTTTGTATAAAAAATGAATGAGTTTTTTTTAATTCGTATTATTCGGCAAAATGTTCATTGTGTTACATACTAGTACTACTATTTTAGTGTAAGTTTCCATAATTTTCCTTCCTGTCTGGTATTTGTTTTGGCCAAATATTGCACCAGTTGTTTAACGAATAGGTTTCCCAGTTTTACTGTTCACCTGGACCGGAGAGCGCAGCCCAGTCTCTACTCGTCGCCCGTGTGAGTGACGCAGCAGCAACCGCTAGCAGGCCTTCGGCCCATTTCTGCTCAGCAAGCAGCCCACACCCCGCAGGCCTCTCCTTCTGTTTTCTTTTCCTCCTTGCTTGCACTGACGCTGGGTCCCACTGGGCCGTCTTCATCCAGGACACGAACTCCTGCACGGGAATGAGTTCTTCACTGTCTCGATCCAAATCTCCTCGAATCAGCTGATTCGTTGCCCCTCGCGCACTCCCACCTCCATATATATACTCCCCACGTCCTGCTTGTCCGATTTTTCGTCAAAATCGCAATCTCCCGGGCCCTAGAATGGCGCTCCGATCTCGCCGGAGTTGCGCTATCGCAGCACGCTTCCGCCGGGTCGATTTCGTCTCTACAGAAGGTTTCCAGTGCCTCCTTTCCCCTTTGTACTCTTATCCTTGCCCTCCCCTATCTTCCTCATAGGTTATCTCGCGCAGAGACGCTCCGGAGTCGAGCAAAGGAGCTCGCCCCGAAATACACCGCCGCCACAGAAGCTCCAACCACTCGCCGTCGCCACCTGAGGGTCTTCCAGTCGTCGTGGACGTCGCCAAACTCGCCGCCACCGTGCGCCTCTTCTTCTGGTTGGTCCGCTGCCGCCAGAGATTCCCTGTAGTCGTCGCCGTCGTCGAGGTCCGAGCCGCCGAGGTCTTCTTCCCCAAGTCCGGCGCCCACTTCCCCTATTTCTCCGGTGAGTTACCCAGTGCCGTCTGATCTGAATTAAACGGTCCAGATTAGACCATACATTTTTTTTCTCTGTCGAACCGTTATTCCTTAAGTTGTGGCCGTCCGCTGTTTAAGCCCCGCAGCAAACGGTTTCCAGCCAATGACAACGCGACACGTGGCACATCTACAGCTGCCTCATCAATTCTTCCGAAAATCAGTTTTGGCACAATTTATTTTGGGTAGATTTCATACCAAATTTTCATTTAGGTATATCTTTTAGCCTATAACCCCAATTTAGATGATTCCTTTTCCTGTGTACTCATATTGACCAGGTGCATCTAGCAGAACTAAAGTTTCAAACTTTTGCACTGTTCAAATTTGAATTCAAATTTCCGGAGGCCATATCTTTTAAACCGTTGATCCAATTTAGTTGATTCTTTTTGCATTGTGATCCTACTAGCATGTAGATAATATATACCTACTGATATGTTTCTGTTATTGGAGTTTTATATGAATTTATTGCTGTTGACTTTAATGTGGTGTTATGTGAGTACAATTTATTATCGGTGCCTTCGTTAATCGTCTAGATTGCCAGGAGTGTGAAGCGGATCAGAATTAATCGTTAGAGTACTTCAGCACCTTTCAAAGCAAGTTTGCACTTTTGATTTTGCTCATCCTATATTCTGCTATGCATGTGTGGTTTGATGATATGATATATGTTTTGCCTGATATGTGAATCTCGTGTTGTCATGTTTTGGTATTGATTGTGTTATGTGATGGTGTGATGAACTTGCCATGGTAGACGTGGGCTTGTGTCGAGTGATCCATGAAAGTGGTGAGTGTTTATAGCCGTAGGGTCGGGATTATTAACCGGTGAATGCATCAACGGGCGAGCGCTCTATTGTCCCTAGAGAATGCGCCATTGACAGAGCGCACTTGAGGCGAGGTTTAGTTTTGAACTTAAATCGGTGAATGCGTCCTTGGCGAGCACTCTATTGTTCCTAGAGAATGCGCCATTGATGAGCGCACTTGAAATACTTCTCAAGTTCTTGTCATGTTTATTTAGAATCTTTGGGTTATCTTGGCGAGTAAAATAGAAAGCGGTTGTGAGTTCGTAGTGGAGGTAGGTGAAGACATTCTTCTCTAAACTAACTTGTGTGTTTTGTTTGTCATACATTGCTTTGTGGATGTAGGTTTGCTATATCATATTGTGTGATTTGCCAATACATTCAATGTATTGACCCTTTTGTGGCGCAACTTATCATGTTGCGGATTTTGAATGATCGATTGAGATCTGATGGGTCGCGAGTCTTCACTCAGGATTTTCGCCAGTGGGCATTGATGGGATTCATCGTTTGCTTATGGTACATTTCCGCTGTTATTATTGAATAAAGTTAGCTATGTGCTATGAGATTGTAATACTTTATGAATTCTGGATCCTACGTTATAGTAAATGATGCACTTGTTATTTGATATTCATATGTCTTTGTGTGTGCTAGCGAGTCGATCCGAGGACTAGCACGGTGAGCACAGAGACATTGAATCTTATCGAGTTCGAATTAGATTCTGGATGGTATCGAGGCGATTATGTGTTGAGTGTAGGTCGTGACCCTAGAAAATGGATTAGAGAAGCCATAGGAGTGAAAAACTTGCTTTCCAACTTTCTGTCTACTTGTTAGTCCTCACTCTCATACTCATATCTTCTCTCTTCAAATGTAGATGACCCTTTACTTATATTAGTATATTGTGGGGAGTTTTAGTTGCAGACCACCACTACTAAGTTGAGTTCGATGAACGATTTCGGTAGTACGATGAGATCATATCTCTTGTGGATATGACCTTACCTGTAGGTTTTGCTTGTGTGGTGTGACTTGTGTGAATTTAGTGTTTGGTTTTTTGTTGGAGTTTTTGTTGCTAGCATGAGCATATGGGTAGTGTTTTCCCCTTAGGTGTTTATTCTGTCCATATCCTAATACATGCTGCAACCCAGTGATGAGTTCTAGTTTTACCACATGCACCAAGATCTGACAAGAAGCAAGCACAATCTTGCTGAAGGAAGAAACCTGGAGGAAGCTACAATTCATCGGCATATGTTTTATAGTAGTTGACGCAAACTCGAGAGTTGAAAGGAACGCTAGATTGTTTTGTGGGCATGCAACACCAATGGAATTATCCAAACCTAGTTCATGATCAAGAGAAGTGTTTGGAATGTTTGTGAGGATGCCTGAGTGTTAGAATGCCAGATTTTCTAAACAATATGCAAAGTAATGATTTGGGTGCGGAATGGATTGATCACCATGCCGACTTACTCTTATTATTCGCTTTTGTTATATGGGATGGTAAATCTACAGTGACTTACCTATAGTAGAGAGACGACGTTGTTAAGCCTAAACCTTAAATTTGGTATGGCGTTGACCCATGTAGGAGGCGATCATTACCAATTGTAGGTTTTAACGGTGAGGATGAACCAAGACCCTTTTATGCGGGAACCCCAAAGTATTATGCTTGATGACCACCATGAGAGAATCGATTTTGTTTAGTATTGGCGCAAGACCTATCAACCATGAAGGGCCAGCAATTGGAAGACCACTCTTTTGATAGAGGATCCAAAATTTCAAAGGAGTGCAGTGCTTATACCTAAGGAATGTCATCGGCTAATAAGATTCTTGAAGACCCAATGACTTTGATTCTAAGGGTGGTAGCATCCACACTCTCGGGTGATCAATGGATATTCAAGTAAACCCCGAACCTAACCGTTTTATTTCTAGCCTCTTCGAATCTCGAGGACGAGATTCATTTTAAAGGTGGTAGATTTGTAACTTCCCAAATTTCAAAATTTGGAATGTTAATATAATTCATTTAAACTTGCTTGTTTTCTTTGTTGTAAGCCTAAATTTGGTAAGGTTTTCAAACTTTGAAGTTTAATGAATGTCAGATTGAGAGGGAATAAGATGACTTTCCCAAATATTCATTTTTGGATTTTTTTTACTTGGGTCTTTAAAGTATTCAAACGAATATATGATGAGAGAAGGAAATATGACTCCTTCAATATAGTTTTTTTAAATGCTATAAATGTTGTTTGAAATTTCTCTGGAGTTGAAAATTATTGCATGGAATATTTATATATCCCAAAGTATTTTTTTGTATAAAAAAATGAGTGAGTTTTTTTAATTCGAATTTGATCCGGGAAAATGTTCACCGTGTTACATACTAGTACTACTATTTTAGTGTAAGTTTCCATAATTTTCCTTCCTGTCTAGTATTTGTTTTGGCCAAATATTGCACCTGTTGTTTAACGAATAGGTATCCCAGTTTTACTGTTCACGTGGACCGCAGAGCGCAGCCTAGTCTCTACCCGTCGCTCACATGGCGACGCAAAGAAGAATCGCTTAGCAGCCTTGACCCATTTCGGCCAAATTTCACACCCCGCAGGACTCTCCTTCGCTTTTTTTCTTCCTCGCTTGCCGACGCTTTGGGTCCCACTGGCCGTCTTCATCCTGGACAGAACTCCTGCAGACGGAACGAAGTTCTTCATCATCTCCGATCCAAATCTCCTCGAATTAGCTGATACGTTGCCCCTCGCGCACTCCCACCTCCATATATGTACTCCCCACGTCCTGCTTGTCCGATTTTTTTTGCCAAAATCACAATCTCCCGTGCCCTAGAATGGCGCTCCGATCTCGCCGGAGTTGCGCTTATCGCAAAGACGCTCCGCCGGGTCGATTTTCGTCTCTCTGAAGGTTTCAGTGCCTCCTTTCCCCTTTGTACTCTTATCCTTGCCTCCCTATCTTCCTCATAGGTTATCTCGCCGAGAGGCGCTCGGTCGAGCAAACAGAGCTCGCCATGAAATACACCGCCGCCACGAAGCTCCAACCACTCGCCATCGCCACCGAGGGTCTTCGATTAAATGCGTGGGCGTTGCCAAACTTCGCCGCCGCCGTCGCCTCTTCCTATGGTTGGTCCGCTGCCACCAAAGATTCCCAGAAGCCGTCGCCGTCGAGGTCCGAGCCGCCAAGTCTTCTTCCCCAAGTCCGGCGCCCACTTCCCTGTTTCTCCGATGAGTTACCCAGTCTTGCTCGATGCTTTTAAACGGTCCAAATTAGATCATACATTTTTTTCTCTGCCGAACTGTTATTCCTTAAGTTGTGGTCAGTCCGCTTAAGCCCAAGAATGACGGTTTCGGCCAAAGGACAACGCGACATGTGGCACATCCACAGCTGCCGCAGCAGTTCTTCCGGAAATCAGTTTTGGCACAATTTATTTTGGGTAGAGTTCATACCAAATTTTCATTTAGGTATATCTTTTAGCCTATAACTCCAATTTATATGATTCTTTTTCATGTGTACTTATATTGACCAGGCGCATCTAGTAGAACTAAAGTTTCAAACTTTTGCACTGTTCAAATTTGAATTCAAACTTCCGGAGGCCATATCTTTTAAACTGTTGATCCAATTTAGTTGATTCTTTTTGCATTGTGATCCTACTAGCATGTAGATAATATATACCTACTGATATGTTTCTTTTATTGGAGTTTTACTTGAATTTCTTGCTGTCGACTTTAATGTAGTGTTATGTGAGTACAATTTATTTATCGGTGCCTTCCGGAAATTGTGATCCTATTTATTCACGAGTCTTCACTCAGCATTTTCGCCAGTGGGCATTGATGGGATCCACCGTTTGCTTATGCTACATTTCCGCTGTTATTATTGAATAAAGATAGCTATGTGCTATGAGATTGTAATACTTTATGAATTCTGGATCACACGTTACAGTAAATGATGCACTTTTTATTTGGTATTCATATGTACTATGTGTAACATCCCAAAATTCTAAATTTTGGAATGTTATATTAAATAGATAGTTTTGATTGTTTGTTTGATTGTTGTGTGATTGATTGACTGAAAGTGAGCGAAATTCGAAACTTTTTTAAAGTTAAATGTGAGGGAATAAAAGGACTTTCCTAAACTCTCATTTTGCATTTTGATCTCCATGAATTCAAATTCTTTTCAAATACAAAACCCTAGAGAGAAGATGACATGACTTCTTCCATTTAATTAAGTGAAAAGGGTTTTGAAAATATTTGAATTTTATTCGGAAATATTTTTTCCAATTCAGAAACTTTAAGCAACTCAATGATTTTCATGAGAGAAGATAAAATGACTTCTTCAAATTATATGAAATATGAGTTGGAAGTTTCAAAGAAACCAAATTTAACGCCCCTTTGAAATCATTTTCAATTTGGAGTTATTTTGGTTTTGATGTTTTCCGAATTGTTTTCTTCGTTCTTTCCGATCTTTTGAGTGATTGCTTATGTGTCATTACTATTGTTTGCTTACGATAGATTTACTGGAGTGTGACGAGTAGAACTATCAAGAGTTATGAGTGCGAATCAACTTCATCATCAGTACAGGCAAGTAACACTTTGATCATATCCCAATATTACCCAGTTTTTATGCATTAGTTTCAACCCTCGAACATTGCATGAGTAGGATCTGATTAACATGTGAGTATTGGGAAGTAGATGATGAGGTAGAACCTATTATCTGTTTTATTATCAAACCCTTGGGGTGTTACTTCTACATTATGCTTATATTGCTATGCTATGCTCGTAGACGTGTATTGGGTTTGAGTGTATCCATGAGAGATGTGAGTTTGTTAATTAATGGTTCAATTTAAGGTGGCAACTTTAATACACATCTGGGTCGATTGTTGGTTTTGGGCACCTGGGGTTATACCAGTGTTGTCCTAGGAGATCCCGGGGTTATACCGTGTGATCCTCCTATGGTCCGCCACCCAGGCTCAAATGGATCATAAGATTATTCATGCTAGAAACTTCCGTGTGCAGCCACAAGCTATTATGGGCTCTAACATAGTTGAGTATGTTGCATGACCTCTTCCAGTGGTAGGCTAGCAGATGTAGAGGATGTAGGTTGGTACGGTCTACCCGGGGTTAGAGTTAATGCTTCGGAAAGACTGTGTCTCGGTCATCCATTTCTCAAACACCATGTAGTGCGAGAAATCCAACGGAGGAGATTGAGTCTTGTGGGGAAAAGTGCGCAAACCTCTGCAGAGTGTACAAACTAATCATGATTAGCCGTGTTCCTGCTATGGACATCTTGAGTATCTGGTTCTTGGATTATCATGTTGATCTCAACACTCTAAATTAATTTTGTAGGATTATTAATTAAAATTTAATTGGGATAGAGATGGGGATAAACAATACTCAATGTTTAAAACAAACTTTGTAGTTAAATAAAATTTATTCCTTTGAGGTAGGGAAAAATTGGCTTTATCCAAAAATAAACTTAGAGCTTTTCCACCAGCCATATATGCATGTAGTGATAGCTATTATTCATCATTATCCTATGGTGTGAATTTGCCAGTACATTCAATGTACTAACCCTTTGTGGCTGCAACGTCTCATGTTGCAGGATTCTTACGACGAGTAAGTGATAGGTTAGGGTTATGATTTCTACACTCAACTTTGCCGTTGGTGTTGATGGTAATCCACAGCCTTGTTGTTACTTCCGCTATTTGGATTGAGGTAATAGTATTTATGTTACTTTATACATGTGATTTACCTCTGTCATAAATCCTTGAGTACTGTGTGTGTCAGCATACCGATCCAGGGATAACACTTAAGCACAGAGACTTGACCGTCTGAGGTCGGGTCGCTACAAAATGGTATCATAGCACATGTTGACTGTAGGACGTGACCCCTAGAAACTGGCAAGCCCATAGGAAAGATTTTCTCTACAAACTTCTTTTTCAAAATATCTGTTACCTCTCTTCTTTTCTGAGCTTTATCAAATATTCCCTTTTAGTGAGACTATACCCCTTTCCCCTTTTGACCACATGAGGAATCGACTGACGAGACCACTCTAAGAAGTACAAGATATCGGACAACTAAGATCACTTCGAAATGAAGATGATTTTACTGTGCCTTAGAATAATGGAAACCTCAACGGTTGAAGACTCCGAAGACTAGGAGAATTTGAAGGCTCTGAAGAATTTCCAGATTGGTATGACCAAGGAGGGTTACCCTTATGGAACTTGTGAGACAATTGAAGCTGTCAATACCCGAGATCAAGGTGTATCAGAGAAAGACCGGAACATGGAGCATTAGAACTCAAAGTTTTTGTCAAGAAAACCCTAATGGAGGAGATATCAACTATGGAATGATAGCTCATGGTAATGACAAGACCAGAAACACGGATATCCATGATGTTATCGCCCGCTTATGCTATTGTCACCGTGCTTAGATAAGCATGCATTTCTTTAGAAGGATTGGATGGTAGAAGGCTGATGGAGGACCTAATCAGCAAAAGATGGAGTTTTAACCCTAGCTGGTGTATCACCAGGATCTGGAGAATTACATCAGGAGTTCTAGGGTGGACCTCTAGGAAGTCATATTTGACAAGGAGGCATTTCATGAAAAACTCGGGACCCAGAAGCTGAAAATTGCTAAGCTGGAGGAGCAAAACCTATCGAACCCCGGAGATTCGATATAAACTGAAGGATAGTAGGACCATGGTTCATGCCAAGGATGTTGAAACCCATAAGTTGGAACGCAACTACAGAATATTAAAGGATGTCATGAGAGACTTCGTGTCAACAGAGATGATCTGGCCAAAGAACTTGAGAGGACAAGCACGATCGGAAGAAGCCATTGGAGGCATGAACAAGACTTGAAGAATTTGGTGACTTTGAAGATTTATTGACCATTAGAAGACCAAACCCCTGTTATATACCTACATTAGATGCGACGATTGTGAGCTGTCATTTTGTTTGATGTTTTTCCGACAGCCACAATAAAATCTGTCTTTTCAAAACTATTGTTTGTATTGTGTGTATCCCTCTCTATCTCTCTTATCCCACCCCAAAATTCTTGGACCCAATAGAGGATGAATGGAGATGAACTCACATTTCCGAGACCGAAAGTCAATTGGAGACGGACCGATGGATTCAAAACATGTAGGATCGCATGGAGAATAACTCTGTAGCCGGAAAGGATATGGCCCAGCATGCTCTGCAGTATTTTGAAAAGGTGCTGCTACTTGGTGGATGATGTACCAAACCACTAATGGGTGGCAAAGAGTAACCACTTGGAAAGAATTTAAGTCGACTTTGCCAAAGTCTCGGTTTGTGTCCCATAAATTGAAGCCTTATGGAAATGATATGAAGAAGCCTTGTGCATGCAAGCACCTTTGGAGAAATATGACACAACCATAAAGAACACAAGGATGAATGCCCTCATTGTGAAGAAAGTCACTCAGCTGAACAATGCCCAACTAGGCAGATTACTTGTTTCTTATGTGAAGGGACTACCCACTACCCTGCTCAGTGTCACATTTACCCCATGGAACAACGAACCATCCAGCAGAGGAAAGAAGCAATGAAAGGAGCCCTCATGGAAATTTTAGAAGAACCTGTGATGAAGGAAGAGGTGGAGGACACACCCGAAGAAGACCCAATTAAACTCTGCACCAAGTCGTGCTATTCATGTGGAGAAGAAGGACACATCTCCGTAATTGTTTGAGCAGGGATCTAGTAGAATTCCCGACAAAGGAAGTAGAGTATGACCCACATGAAATAGAAGCCCCGATTGGAGCGGAAAAGTCCAGAAGAGAAATAGATTGGATTCCGTGAAGGACCTAAGTCATATCACTTGGTCTTCAAAGTAGGAGTCAGGTACTACTTCAAAGAATTGCCCAAACGGGAAGCCGAGGACCCAAGGAGGCTATGTAGTCATAAGGAAACCACGAGACTTGTCGGAGTAATATGTTTTCATTGTAATGAAGCGAGGCACCTTGCCGCAGATTTTCCCAAGGAGAAGGAGACTTGTGATAAATAGTTGTGTCTATGAGAAATATAGTAGTAGTAGTGAGAACATTTCCTTTATATTGAGGTGATGAGTTGAGGCATGTAATGGAAATGCAGGAGATTGTAGTAATTTGAGAATCAATAAAGTTAGTATCATGGGTACTGATTGGAATTAATGAGTTGTTACTCTATGAAGAAAGATTTTGACCATTTTCGAGGATATGAGAAATATGGTCTATGGAAGATTGGAGCATTTTAAGGGTGGTAGTACCCTGTGAGGAGATTTGACCCATGGAAAGGATAATGATATTCCACGAAGTGGACTACGGACAAAATAAGTATAAGTTTTATCTCGATATGTGGGATATCCCAAGATTATGAAGGGATGAAGTACTATGGGATATAAAGGAGGTATAATGTTGGTAATATGGAACAATTCTAACTCCATGATGGATTTAAGAATGCTAGGAAGCTGGAAGTTGGAATAACGAGCAGTTGCCTCGATGATGAGTTCAAGGTTTACAAGTGACGAGATGGGCCATAACCACGGGCCCCAGGACCTGCCAAGAAGCAATTACACTCTTGCTGAAGGAAAAACCCTGGAAGAAGTTACGACTTTATCAATGTATCGATCTTATAGGAGTAACGCAAAAACCTGAGAGTTGTGAAGAAACGATAGATGTTTGTTTGGCTTGCAGAATCAATGGATTTATTCGAACCTAGTTCGTCGACAAGAGAAATTCTGCAATGCTTGTGAGGAAGACCGAGTGTTAGAATGAGAGATTCGCTAAACCATATACAAGGTAATGATTTGGGTGTGGGATGGATTGATCACCATACCGACTTACTCTTATTATTCGCCTTGCTATATGGGATTGTAAATCTGAGTGACTTGCCTATAGTAGAGAGACGACGGTATTAAACCTTGTTTGGACCTTAGAATAGTATAGCAATTTCCCCTTGTACAAGGCATCTTTTGCCAACCGTAGGTTATACGGTGAGGATCAACCAGATCCATTTCCTGCAGGAGAAACCATAAATTCTTGACCACCATGAGATATCGATAGTTGATTAGTATTGGCGCCAGACCCGTCAGCTAAGAAGATCCAGTAATGGAAGAACCTTACCAAGATGAAAGGACAGAAGTATTGAGGAAAAGGTTATGCCACTATCGGAAGAGCCCAGAGAAGGAATTTTCCAGGAATCGAGAAAGGCCAAACCTTTGTCGGCCAATAAGGATGGAGTATATGAGTTTATGAAGGAACCGTAACCATGCTTCTAAGGGTGGTAGCACCCCAGATCCCCGGAGAAGATTGATGGATTTTGAGAAGACCCCAACCCTAACCTATTTCTTTCTAGCCTCTCCGAATCTCGAGGACGAGATTCATTTTAAGGGTGGTAGGTTTTTAACATCCCAAAATTCTAAATTTTGGAATGTTATATTAAATAGATAGTTTTGATTGTTGTGTGATTGATTGACTCAAAGTGAGTGAAATTCGAAACTTTTTGAAAGTTAAATGAGAGGAAATAAAAGGACTTTCCCAAACTTTCATTTTGCATTTTGATCCCCGTGAATTCAAATTATTCTCAAATACAAAACCCTAGAGAGAAAATGACATGACTTCTTCCATTTAATTAAATGAAAAGGGTTTTGAAAAGATTTGAATTTTATTTGGAAATCTGTTTTCCAATTCAGAAACTTTAAGTAACTCAATGATTTTCATGAGAGAAGATAAAATGACTTCTTCAAATTATATGAAATATGAGTTGGAAGTTTCAAAGAAACCAAATTTAACGCCCCTTTGAAATCATTTTCAATTTGGAGTTATTTTGGTTTTTATTCAAATTATTCTTTTTCTAAAAATAAAATATATGGAAAATAGGGTAAAATGATTCCCTACATCAGAAAATTGGAGAGAAATAAATTTGAAATCATTTTGTTATTTTTAAAATGATTTTTATGAGGTTTTATTGCAACAGTAGCACTCTTTGCTTTATTTCAATTTTTGAAGATTTTAATTGATGTTAGAAAAATGTTCATGTCATAGAAAATCTCTTTCTGAAAATTTTGATATATTATATACCTATATAATATTTTTATTTATTTTGTTTGTCTGGAAATTGTTTAAAAAAAACCTTCCCTCAAACTGGGCCGGCCCACTCAAAGCCAAGCCCACCACCAACCGCCATCGCCTCGACCGTGCCAAGACCAACTCCGGCGAAGTCCGAAAGCCATCGCCGTGGCCACCTCTGCCTAAGTCGGGACCCGACCCGGGTTTTATAAGCCGCCGCCGCTTGTTCCCACCACTGACCGCCGCCGCATCTAGCGTCGCCGCCCAAACCCTCGCCCAGCCGTCTTGCCGCTTCGCCGCTGGCCGCTTTCGCCAAGATCCGCCATGCTGCCATTGTCATTCTTGCACCTCGAGCTGCAGCCATTATCATCCCACTCGCCTTCTGGAGCTTCGCCATTGCCGCCATTCGACGCCGTCGGTTTTTCTCACCGAGCCGAATCCTAGTATAACCCGATCCGGTTTATTTCAGATTCGATTTTTCTTTTAAAACCGGTTTTCTTATTTAATCGTTAGCAAATTCTCACTGTTTAACTCTTCGCAGTGAACGTATTCGTTCGTTAGAGTTCCGTAACGAACGTTCATTATTTAGTTTTTTCCTTTTTTCTGTTTATTTTCGTTAGGGACCTATTCATAATAATCTTTCTTACAGATTAGTCCCTCTGTTTCAAACTAGCACCACTTCTTGCTTGTTATTCCAAATCCAGCGAAACCAACGCCCACTTCTTCGTTATGATCCCCTCTATCCAGTAAAACAACTTAAACATGTTTTTGAAAGTTTTAAAATTTGAATTCAAACAGATTTGTATTTGAACTTCGTTTGATCATAACTCGAGTTTTGCAACTCCGATTTGGTTGATTCTTTTTGCAAATCGAAGCTCTTGACCTAAACTTTCTGATATGGCCAAATTCACATAATTTTGATACTATTAGAAATTATTTTATGTTGCAAGAGTTATTTGCTTGGTTTTGATGTTTTCCGAATTGTCTTCTTCGTTCTTTCCGATCTTTTGAGTGATTGCTTATGTGTGGTTACTATTGTTTGCTTACGATAGATTGACCGGAGTGTGACGAGTAGAACTATCAGGAGTTATGAGTGCGAATCATCTTCATCATCAGTACAGGCAAGTAACACTTTGATCATATCCCTACATTACCCAGTTTTTATGCATTAGTTTCAACCCTCAAACATTGCATGAGTAGGATCTCATTAACATGTGGGTATTGGGAAGTAGATGATGAGGTAGTGTCGGTGTCAAAACCGGCGGATCTCGGGTAGGGGGTCCCGAACTGTGCGTCTAGGCGGATGGTAACAGGAGACGCGGGACACGATGTTTTTACCCAGGTTCGGGCCCTCTCGATGGAGGTAAAACCCTACTCTGCTTGATTAATATTGATGATATGGGTAGTACAAGAGTAGATCTACCACGAGATCAAAGAGGCTAAACCCTAGAAGCTAGCCTATGGTATGGTTGTTGTTAGATCCCACGGACTAAAACCCTCCGGTTTATAGAGACACCGGAGAGGTTAGGGTTACACGTAGTCGGTTACAACGGAAGGATATCTACATATCCAGATCGCCAAGCTTGCCGCCCACGCCAAGGAAAGTCCCATCCAGGACACGGGACGAAGTCTTCAATCTTGTATCTTCATAGTCCATGAGTCCGCCAAAGGTCATAGTCCGCCATCCCGGACACCCCTAATCCAGACTCCTCAAGAGTCTCTCTAACCGGGCTTCAATGACGACGAGTCCGGGCGCCTTGATTTGTCTTCGCATCGCAAGCCGGGTTCCTCCTCCGAATACTTCATAGAAGATTTTGAACACAAGGATAGTGTCCGGCTCTGCAAAATAATTTCCACATAACACCGTAAAGAGAATAATATTTACACAAATCCAATCTGCTGACGTATTCGCAGCGTGTCATCACACCACGGCCAAGCCTTTATTCGAATCATTTTCTTGTCCCACCTCGGTAGCGTTTAGCGAGGTGGTTTCCTTGGCACGTCTTGTTGAAGCGGAGATCGTATCCCTTATTCCGGGATTCTCATCAATACGGACGTGGGTAACCCAACCGTGCCATTAGTTTACGGCACTTGGGAGATAAGCGAGTTTTACCAGGATGGTGGGGGCGCTTAGTTTTGTCCGCCCATATAAGGGGATAAGGATCCACCTTTTCCATCTACGCCTTCTTCCTCCTTTGCTTATCCATTTCCGCGCACTCGAGCTCCAGCGCCCAAGTCCGCACATCTCACCTCGACCTTCTCCAGCCATGTCTGGAGCGGGGGACAAGTGGATGGCTTCCTCCGTCACGGAGGGACACATCAGGAAGCCGAGGAAGGCCGGATACTTGTCTAATGACATCACGTACCGGCTTCCCGACAAGGAGCAGCTCATCCCCACCCCCAGGCCGCATGAGAGGGTGGTGTTTCTCACCCAGTTCCTCCGCGGACTAGGTTTCCCACTTCACCCATTCGTCCAGGGACTCATGTTCTACTACGGCCTGGATTTCCACGATCTGGCCCCAAACATCATCCTCAATATCTCGACGTTTATCGTCATGTAAAGAGGCTTTCCTCCGCATCAAGCCCCACTTCGCTTATGGTCAAGACCTTCTCGTCAAGCCAAAGGTTGTGGGCGGCCAACAAGCGGAGTCTTGGAGGCGCCATGGTGGGCAAGATGCCCAACGTTACATGGCTCGAGGGCTCCTTCGTGGAGACCATAAAGGGGTGGCAATCGGGGTGGTTCTACATCACCGAGCCGCGCGACCCCAAATGGGCAACGGCCCCCGAATTCCGATCTGGCTTCCCTACACGGCTCACCTCCTGGGAAGGGATGGGCTTGTCGTGGGGTAATTCGGAGGAGCAGACCGAACTCCAATCCTGCGTCCAAGACCTGGTGAACAAAGAGGTTAAACTCGTTAACGTAGTCCGTGTCATGCTCATCCGCCGGATCCTCCCGTGCCAACAACGAAGCTTTCGGCTTGTGGGAGTTTGATCCGCATGACCGGAACTCGAAAGCGTGCTCTTCGACACTACGCACGAAGATGCATAAGGTGTTGTTCAAGGCGCCGAGGCTCCCACATCCGCTACCGAGGATCGCGGATTCAGCACGCAGCATCAAGCCAACGCGGTAAGTTATTTTGCCCTTTACAGGACACTTGTTTCCATTGTTTGACTCTATGCGGGATCTAAACTCCCTTACCTTTAACAGGATTGGCAGAAGACGTCCGGGCAGATCGACTGTCCCGCTCCCTTGCCAGAAGACCCAGCGGATGCCCACTTGATGGGGCTGCTGGCCCCGGCACCTCACGTGGTGCCGGAGAAGAAGGCCAAGAAACGGGCCATGGGAACTCGAAAGAGTTCCCGGCGCCAGGTGGTGTCGGACTCACCGTCCGATGACTCCGAGGCGGACTCCTCCCGTGAAGACGAGGAGGAGGAAAAAGAGGTCTCTCTCACGGGGAGAGAAGAAAAGGAAGGCCGACCAATCGGGAGGCCGGAGGGTCCAAGAAGGAAGGACCTCCTCCCGGACCATTTCCACCAACGCCGATTTATCGGCGAAGAAGAGGGCCACCAGGCCAAGCCTCGGCGAAATCGTAAGTCTCCGGATACCAGAATAACTCATGGCGTTCCTTTGTTGCATAGTACCTTCCGACGCCGGATATAATCATGCGATCCACCTGAAAGCCGGGCTCGGCGCCGTCAGCGGCTCCTTGGGTTCGTCCGGATGTGAACAGCACTTCACTTCCGACCGCCTCATCCTCGCCGCCATGGATGACGCCGAGGTGGCATCCCAACAGGCCAAGCCAGAGGAGATGGTCTCGAGGCGCCGCAAGGCGACCTCCGGACTCAAAGTGAAGGGATAAAACCCTAAGGGCTCTAAGTCCGGCCCTAGGCGGACACCGCACCGAACCTTCAAGGTCCCGCATCCGGCAGGCCCCCTACTAAGAAGGGCAAGTTTACGACGCCGGTGTGACCTCCGCCTAACCGGAGGCACCGGATAATCTGTCAGAGGTGCTTGACGGCTCCTCCTTCAACGAGTAGCACCGGACTATGATGAGTGCGGTGATCCAGAAGCTTCATCCGCCAAGAGCGGGCTGGCCGAAGCTCGTGCCAGCCTCCTAACGAGCTTTGAGGTATGTATTTAAGATATGTAAAAATATTACCGCATGACAGACGGTAGCCCTCGATGCTCGGTGTGGTGTTCGGAAAGAAAAGCCGAACTGAGGATCAAAAAGATATACGCAGGAGTCTAACATAAGTGTGTCAATATGGGAATGCAGGCTGTGCTGCTGACCTCTGCCGCACTGACTGCGGAGGTCAATGTATTGAAGCAGAGCCTCGAGCGGTCCGAGGACGAGCTCGGCCTTGCCAAGAAGCAGCTCGAGGACAAGGAAGGTAAGTAATACCTTATGTAAGTATATATAAAGAAAAAATGTGGTTGCAAAAAAGATGACAGGATCAACGTGGTGCAGGGGCCACGAACGAGGTGGCGACCACTGGAAGGAAGCGCCGCCCAAGGCCGAAAACAGCGCGGCCGTGAGGGCACCGAGCGAGAGAAGCAGGAGGCGCGGTGGCGGCGGTCTGACAAGAGCTCCAGTGCTCTCGTGGAAAAACACGAGAGTTTGGAGCGTGACTCGAGACTCGAGAGTCCGAAGCTGCCGGCGCTTGAGAGCGCCAAATCTGCCAAGGCCGAAGCCCAAAAAGCCCTCCAGAAATTGAGGCGATGAAGAAGATAGCGGCGGTAAGGCATTCTTTATGCAAAGCAAGCACGCCGAAAGTGAGTTACTTGTTACTTACCCGAGTCCGGAGCTCTCCAAGAGCATTCGCAGATCTTCCCGAGTGTGTCCGACGGCCATTCTACCGAGCCGAGGAGGGAAGCTCGACGGAGAAGGTGTTCTGGTCTCAGTATGATGAGGCCGGACACCCGGTGCCCTTGAGTGATTAGCTGAAGCAGCTGGTCGAGCTCCATAAGGTGGTCGAACAAACCATGAAGCGTCTCGAAGTCCGGCCGTGGCCTAGGGAAGCCATGCACAGAAGCTACTTGGGTGGTAAAATTTGGTGGATGCCTGTCCAAGGCTTGAAGTCATCAAGCGCCTCAAGTATGCATCAAAGGTGCTCAGGGCCCTTGCCCGTGCTAAAGTGCACTTTGGGGCAAGATGGACGCCGAGAAGCTTGTGACGGACGGACCACCGCCGGGGAAGGAGCATCGCAAGCCCGAGATGTATTATGAGGGCGTCTCAAGGGTGCCCGCCAGACGCGGATGAGTGCTCCAAAGATGTAATTTTGAGTAAACTCAAGATTTGCGATCCTGTCGCTGAAAACTTGTTTCATATGCGCTAAGCAACGCTTTTGAATTTAAAATATTACCTTGATGCGGCCTTTTATCAAAATTGAGAGATGGCGAGTCGTCAAACCCACGCCCCCATGCCGCGAGGGTCGGGTGTTCGGATAAACTTGAGCTCTTTTTTCCCATTATTGGGTCCTTCTGGGAGGCGCTCAACACAACGTAACAAGGCAACCGGACTATAATGCTTGAACACTCTCGATTAGCCATAGAATTCTATAATTTGAAATTTCGTGAAGCCCCTAGTATTCGAAGACCGAGTTCGGGGCGCTTATCCACGCCTAGGCGGACAAAGCCGACTCCTCGCTCTAAGCGGCATAAGTCTTTAGGGACTCAAAACCTCTCGAGCAATGACCAGCTCTCGCCCTATCATGACGGTCGGCTTAGCTTTCTCCAGCGAGGTGCTCGGTAAGGCTCAACCGGGCACAATCGCGTTGATTCTCCCAAAGGCTACCTTAGCCGATATAATGGAACGTAAGGTACCAAAACATGGGAGCAGGGCAAACCCAACTATTGACCCAAGACATGATTCGGAGCCGACGCATATAATGCTATAAGTTCGGGGTGCCGCACTCATGAGAGTGTTCGGACTTCTCACACCATATTCTAGGGTGCGTAAGCCCTCGGTGTATTGGCCGTACCAAGGTGTACGGTTGCATAATGTCATAACTGAACATATTTTTATGTATATATAAAAAAAAGATAATGCAAGACAAAAGCTATGCATTGTTTATTCAAGAAGCCTGCGGTAAAAGCAGAACGATACAAATAGTGCGATAAGCAAGAGGTGGGACTATTTAACATGTCCCCTCCAAGGGCGAGTCATGGATTATATGTGAAACAAGTATACCGCTCATTATAGAGACCACCTGGACACTCGGCGTAACTTTACGCCTCCACAGGTGTTGCATCGTGTGTTAGAAGCAATTATCTCACGGACAGGCCTTCCGGAGAGTGGAGTCCTGAAAGTAAGAAAGAAAGGAAAAAAATAATGACAAAATCGGGAGCCCCTTGTGCGGTTGAGCCGTATTTTGGGCGTGCCGTGGTCATGCCCCTCCCCCTATGCCCATGGTATTTCCAGAGCGTAGTTATGTACGCGTAGTACTGGTTTCGCAATTTCGTGAGGGCTGGGGTTAGGTCCGCATTGCTACGCGTGCTCGAAACGTGCCAGGCTGTCTGGTTGTGGGTTACTCCGGGCGCGCTTGACGGAGTCCGGAAGTTTAATGTCCGGATCGAGAATTGCCTTGACAGTTGCTTTGTACTTCCGCGCTGACGGCCGCCAGTATGCTCCTCCGTCCGGAGAGAGCGTTGATGTTTCCATTGACCGTAATGACTCCTCGAGGGCCCGGCATCTTGAGCTTGAGGTATGCGTGGTCTTGGCACCGCATTGAACTTTGCGAATGCGGTTTGTCCGAGTAGGGCGTGATAGCCATCGCGGAACGGGACTATGTCAAGATTAACTCCTCGCTTCGTAAATTATCCGGGATCCAAGACCACCTCAAGTGTAACTAAGCCTGCATACTTGGCCTCTACACTGTATGACGCCTTTAAAGGTCGCTCTTTGTGGGTTTAATCCTTGAGGATCTATGCCCATTTTTGGCGACCGTATCACCTGGTAAAGCAGTTCAAGTTTGCCGCCATTCATCGTGACTCTAGTGAGGTGAAATCCACAATGATTGGGTTAAGAACCAATGCGCGAATCCGCCATGGCGGATGCTAGTGGGTGGTCCTTCGATCAAAAGTGATCGGACAGAGGACCATGGGTTGAACTTTGGGGCGATCGCTCCAACGCATATACGCCCCACGAGTGCACGCTTCGCTCCCTTTTGGGTATGTGGGTTGCGTATATCATGTTCACCATCCGCACTTGGGGAAACCCTTCATCCCCTATTGTTCGCGTGCCGGGCTCCTCCTCGTCATCGCTATGCAGCCCTTGTCATTGTTTTCGGCGCTTAACTTGCTCCACTGTGAACACCCAACAATCCCTGTTGGTGTGGTTGGCTGGTTTTCGGGGTGCCGTGTATCCGACCTGAGCTATCGAGTATTCGGTCCAAATTAGACAGCCCGGAGTATTTCTTTTGAATGGCTTTTTCCACGACCGGGTTTAGAGCCTCTGAATCCGGCATTAATCGTCAGATCCTCAAGACTGCCGCCATTAATGCGGCGCTTTTGCTTGTTGACGCTGACCGCCCATTTTGTCCTTGGTATCCGAATTACCGTGGACCTTGGTCATGTTGTTACTACGAAGCTAGCCGGCTGTCTTCTCCGCGCAAAAGCGGGTCATGAGTGTCGTGAGGGCTGCCATAGATTTCGCTTTGTCTTTGTCCTAGGTGCCGGGCCAGCCACACTCGTCACGGATGTTATGCTTGAAGGCTGCAAGGGCCTCTGCGTCCGGACAATCGACTATTTGATTTTTCTTCGTTAGGAACCGTGTCCGTAATTCCCTGGCCGATTCCTCCGTCAGCCGGATTATGTGGCTTAGGTCATCGACGTCACGGTGGTCGCACATACGTGCCCTGGAAGTTGTTGAGGAATGCGGCTTCCAGGTCCTCCCAATAACCAATTGATTCTGCTGGCAAGCTGTTAAGCCAATGCCGAAATGGTCCTTTAAGCTTGAGTGGGAGGTATTTGATGGCGTGTAGATCATCCCCGCGGGCCATGTGGATATGAAGGAGATAGTCCTCGATCCATACCGTAGGGTCTGTTGTGCCATCATATGATTCGATGTTTACGGATTTGAAACCCTCGGGGATTTGATGATCCATTACTTCATCTATGAAGCATAGTGGGTGTCTTGGCGCCTACAGATTGGGCTATATCACGGCGTAGCTCAAATGAGCTTTGTCTCGTGTTCGCCCGGCCGGATTTACCATATCCGGCATGACGGTTATCGCCACGTGTCGTGGGTCGCCACGCGATCCATAGATCGATCTTGTTTGCCTTGCCCTGTCCTCCAATATATCTCGCAGTCCGGCGATGCCTTGGTATTCTTTGAGCGGCTGAAGTGCGGCTTGAGTGGAGGGCCGAGAGGCTCTCTATCGCTTGACCACGAGGTGGCGGTCGGCCGTATCATGCGCTGGTGATGTAGGTCTAGGTGCTTCCTCCTCTAATCGAGGTAGCGGCCTACGTTTTGGGTAGCTCCTGGAGGGGTGCTCGAGTTCGTACTCTTCGGCTGCAAGGACATCAGTCTATCTGTCGGCTAGCAAATCTTGGTCAGCTCTAAGCTATTGCTGTTTTTTCTTGAGGCTGCTCGCCGTGGCCATGAGCCCGCTTGAAAGCAGCTCTTGTTCGACGGGATCCTCAGGCACGACAAATTCGTCGTCGTCGAGGCTTGCCTCGTCTTCGGAGGGAGGCATGTAATTGTCGTCCTCTACCTCTCTGTCTGCCGCTCTCTCATGAGGGCTGGCTTCTCCATCCTCCTGTGCTGAATCCTGCTGGAGGGGGTTGTCTTGACCTTTGTCCCGGTGTTGTTGTCTCCGGTCTTTGGAATCGCCGCGTTTTTTGTGGCGGGATTTAGAGCGGCGCTTGGCCGGCGCTTAGGCTGTTTCTTGGAGGGTCATCCTCCGTTGTTCCGTCGCCGTTCCTTCTTTTGGGGTGTCCACCATGTATATGTCACATGACGAGGTGGCCTTCCAGTGCCACATAAGCGCCGGTTCTTGTTCGTCTCTGCATCGTCAGTCCATACCGCCGATGTCTTCGTAGTCGAAGTCGAGCATGTCGGTTAGATCATCGGCGAGTAGCTCTGAAAGTGGGTGGTGGGTGGGCTTTGAATTTCTTCGTCAGTTCTGTGTCCCAACCTTGCCGACCATAGTCCGCCAGGCTCTCTGATAAAGAGAGAGACTTTAGTGAATTGTAATGTCGCCGAAGGGCGAGTCTTTGAAAAATGTCCGCGGCGGTGAACTCCATTATCGGCGCCCAATCAGATTCGATTAGCGGTGGGCGGGGAAGGTTGAGTCCGGAAAGGAGTCCGCCTACGAGTCACGAAGCTTCGCCAAAGGACAGGTATGGTGCTCGGCTCGATCGCCGTAGAGATTGCAGCCCCGAGGCGGTGTCCAGCCACCCGTCCTCGATAGGGCGATGCGCACCGAGCTAGGGGTCGGGCGAACACTCAGGCGGCCTCCGGACACCTTTGTTCGCGACAGAGCTAGATCGTGCCCATCATAACAGTCAAGGGCACGCTTTGGCGGCTCGAACCCATCGAAGATCAAGTCTCCGCGACGCCGGCCGTGTAGTTCAAACTTCCAAATCTGACCTAATGGCTGGGGTGTAGCTTTCAATCTGCTCCGGATGGCTGCGAATTGGCCCGCAAAGGCAAAGCCGCCGAATCTGAAGATCTGCCCGGGAGAAAAGTCTCACCACCGGACCGCGTCGTTGTTGATGATCGAAGGAGCCATCGGGCCTAAAGGTGGCGACAGCAGGAACTCTCAATGAAAGCACCAATGTCGGTGTCAAAACCGCGGATCTCGGGTAGGGGTCCCGGCTGTGCGTCTAGGCGGATGGTAACAGGAGATGAGGGACATGATGTTTTTACCCGTGTTCGGGCCCTCTCGATGGAGGTAAAACCCTACTTCGCTTGATTAATATTGATGATATGGGTAGTACAAGAGTAGATCTACCACGAGATCGTAGAGGCTAAACCCTAGAAGCTAGCCTATGGTATGGTTGTTGTTCGTCCTACGGACTAAAACTCTCCGATTTATATAGACACCGGAGAGGGTTAGGGTTACACAAAGTCGGTTACAACGGAAGGAGATCTACATATCCGTATCGCCAAGCTTGCCGTCCACGCCAAGGAAAGTCCCATCCGGACACGGGACGAAGTCTTCAATCTTGTATCTTCATAGTCCAGGAGTCCGGCCAAAGGTCATAGTCCGGCCATCCGGACACCCCCTAATCCAGGACTCCTTCACGTAGAACCTATTATCTGTTTTATTATCAAACCCTTGGGGTGTTAATTCTATGTTATGCTTATATTGCTATGCTATGCTCGTAGACGTGGATTGAGTTTGAGTGTATCCATGACAGATGTGAGTTTGTTAATTAATGGTTCAATTTAAGGTGGCAACTTTAATACACATCTGGGTGGATTGTTGGTTTTGGGCACTGAGGTTATACCAAAGTTGTTGTCCTAGGAGATCTCGGGTTATACTGTGATCCTCCTATGGTCCACCACCCAGTGCTCAAAGGGATCATAAGATTATTCATGCTAGAAACTTCCGTGTGCAGCCACAAGCTATTATGGGATCTAGCATAGTTGAGTATGTTGCATGACCTCTTCCAAAGGGTAGGCTAGCGAGATGTAGGGATGTGGGTTGGTACTGTCTACCCGGGGTTAGAGTTAATGCTTCAAAGATCGAAGTCTCGGTCATCTGCTTCTCAAACACCATGTAGAAAAGAGAAATCCAACGGAGGAGATCGAGTCTTGTGGGGAAAAGTGCGCAAACCTCTGCAGAGTGTACAAACTAATCATGATTAGCCGTGTCCCCGATTATGGACATCTTGAGTATCTGGTTCTTGGATTATCATGTTGATCTCAACACTCTAAATTAATTTTGTTGGGTTATTAATTACCTTTTAATTGGGATTGAGATGGGGGTACCATTCTCAATGTTTTTCAACAAACTTTGTAGTTAAATAAAATTTATTCCTTTGAGGTAGGGAAAAATTGGCTTTATGCAAAAATAAACTTAGAGCTTTTCCACCAGCCGTATATGCATGTAGTGATAGCTATTATTCATCATTATCCTATGGTGTGAATTTGCCAGTACATTCAATGTACTAACCCTTTGTGGCTACAATGTCTCATGTTGCAGGATTCTTACAACGAGTAAGTGATACGTTAGGGTTACGATTTCTACACTCAACTTTGCCGTTGGTGTTGATGGGAATCCACAACCTTGTTGTTACTTCCGCTATTTGGATTGAGGTAATAGTATTTACGTTACTTTATACATGTGATTTACCTCTGTTATAAATCCTCGAGTACTGTGTGTGTCAGCATACCGATCCAGGGATGACACTTAAGCACAGAGACTTGACCGTCTGAGGTCGGGTCGCTACACTATGTGTGCTAGCGAGTCGATCCAGGCACTAGCACAATTAGCACAGAGACATCGAATCTTATCAGGTTCGGGTCGTTACAATCCCTAATACCTTTGCCATACTCTCGTGCAATGAGAAGTGAATAAACACTCATCTTGAGAATAACACATCTAGCATGGAAATATATCAGCCACCCCTTACCATTTCATGAGCGGTACGAGCACACAAAATGAGAAATTTATTTTGAAAATTACAGATGGCACATACAAATTTGCTTAGAATGGCAAAATAATACCAATATAGGTAGGTATAGTGGACTCATATGGCAAAACTGGTTTATGGATTTTGGATGCACAAGTAGTGATCATACTTAGTGCAAAATGAAGGCTAGCAAAAGATTGAGAAGCATCCAACCAAGAAACGAAAAATCTCATAAGCAAGCATTAAGCATAACTAACAATCTAATAATGCACCACAAGTAGGATGTAATTTCATTGCATACTTTCGCGCTTGCATAGGTAATCACAAACCTTAACACCAATATTCTTACTAAAGCATAATTACTCATCAACATGACTCACATAATATATCATCATATCACAAAACTATTCCAAGGAATCAAGTTTATTTTGTCCAATGATCTTCATGAAAGTTTTTATTACATCCCTCTTGAATATCTATCACTTTGGGACTAATTTCACATGTTGCTTTTGATAGTTGAGATAAATTTAAGTGAAGGACACGAGCATAAATTTTTTCTTCTCTCAAAATAATTTAAGTGAAGCAAGAGAGAATTTCTTAAAAAATTTACTAACTCTCAAATAAATTAAATTGAAGCATGAGAGCATTTCTTCAAAAATACTAAAGCACACCGTGCTAAAAAAGATATAAGTGAAGAACTAGAGCAATTCCATAGCTCATAAAGATTTAAGTGAAGCATAGAGAGCAATTCTAACAAGTCATAGCATAATTTTGGCTCTCTCAAATAGGTGTGTCCAGCAAGGATTCATGACACAAAATAAAAAGAAAAACAAGCAAAGACTCAAATCATACAAGACGCTCCAAGCAAAACTCATGATATGTGATGAATAAAAATATAGCTCCAAGTAAAATACCGATGGTCGTTAGAAGAAAGAGGGATGCCACTCAGGCATCCCCAAGATTAGTTGCTTGCTTCTCTTTTATATAACTAGTTGACCCGTTGCGCCAAATGGCGCAGAGACCCGCTAAACCCATGTTCACGATGAAAATAGTTTCCTTTAGTAATGACAGACGATGTATATACTCATTGTAGTTTGATAGTAGAAAGTCATATATGAAATTAAACCTATGTTTAGTCGGTTTAGCTGTGGCCCACTAAATCCATATGCGCCTTGAAAAAAAGTGGTCTAGTTAATTTCGTTGTGGGCAAGCACATATGATAGCAAATCTAATCCCCTTTAATGAAAAGGAATGGTGTCTTGCTGTCTATAATGAGATGTACATAAACATTTCAATTCGGTACTATAGACTCACTCAAAAACATGCACGTTGAAAATATATGTATTTTTCAGGCAATCTTTTGGTTGAGCAAGCACGTACGGTAGGAATTTAGATCGCTATGTAAAAACAATATATTTTTTCTTAATAAGAATATAAGTATACCTAACACCATGTATAAAACCATTTAAGAAGCCTCCTGTTTAAAAAAGTAGTGTTTCTATAAAAAAAATGTGTGTTTGAAAGAAAAAGACTATGCCTGTGCCATATAGACGCATATCTACTCGAAAGTAGTCGTATGGTATTCAATCTGGCCCACGAAGCATTTTCTTTGGCCGGCCTGCTTGAAGTAGAATATGAAGCGGTTGGGCATCAAATGGCGCCAAATGGTAGTGTCCCATTTCAAACCAAGAGTAATTGAAAACAAATGCTTGGCAATTTGGCAATACCAATGATCTTTTTAGTAATGAAAATTGAAGGTTCAAACTATGGAACAGAGTTTTCAAAATGTGACCATAAATTCTCTCTATACAATTTTCTCAGATTAGCTCAAAGTTAAAAAGGCCTATACCAGTTTGATAAATATATGCAATGGGCGCATTTTGACCAACATGTTAATTTTTTTTCCACACTGAACCCATGTTCACATTGAATAAAAATCCATGTATTAGTTGGTTTAGCTGTGACCAAGCAATATGGCAATAATTTTAACCCCCTTTAATAAAAAAAAATCTAAGCTTGTTCTCTACAGTAAGATGTAGATGCACATTTTAATTTGGTACCTCACGTTGAAAATATATTTATTTTTCACTAAGCTTTTGGTTGATATCTTATTCAGGTAACATATAACCAAATGGCACAAGGCCCAAATTCAACCATGGAGTGTTCTCAAATTTTGTGTTTCTTTAATATCTTTTTAGTTTTAGAAATTTAGGTGCTTGGTAAGACTTAGCTAAAAATGCACCATTCGGGCAACATTTGAACCATTTATGACCGTGTGTGCTTTTCAAATATTTGCATTTGTTAGGAGCTTTATGTTTCAGTAAACATGTATGTCTAGAAGTTTAGCTCCTCGGTATAGATAAAAAATGGAGTCTTCTATCCACTGGTTCTGTGTTATTTAGATCCATTCATATTTTAGACCAGGCTTTAATATTTCACCAAGATCACTATCCAGCTATTTGTACCAATAGAACCAATACTGAATTCAGAAAGCAAATGTTGTTTCCCCCTATAGTATCCGAATGAGCTAGTCCATATATTTGGTTTGAATTTCACATCAGAATGCTTCTATTAAATTTGATGTGGGTCATATTTCACCAAACCTTTATATTGTTTGATTATCTACTTGTCAAACATTAGAAAATATCTCAAATTTCACCGCGCCATGTACAAATCAACATAAGGAATAATATGGTAACATTTTGCATGTGCTTTGAGAGGAGCTGCGATTTCTACGCCCACATCATTCCTCCCTTGGACATTCTACAAAAATGACGGGAAATCAGTATCTGAGAACAATAATAAAGTGTTGAAGCACATTATCGTGAAAGCAAGAACATCACAATTCACTTAGAAATTGCATCTTTATAAATTAAAGCAACTAAATAATATGTTTTGAGGACTCAGGCAGTAATATCATTGCTGCACCAGAAAAGAACATTTCTGCCACTATTTTTTCCTGAAGATGGCACTACCCATTATGAACTCTAAAATCAATGGACCAATACTTGTTTCAAACTGATAGACGATTTTGCCGGTAGCTTTTTAGACAAGGAAGTGGTAACTGAACTTCAACACCCTTTCCTCTGGAAGGAAATGCCCAGTATAGTGTAGCAGGCAGCAATTGTTTATAGAAAAGGTTAACAAAATAGAATTTTAGACAAAAAGCTAAATATTTTTAGGCCGGAAACTTGGTTGTGCAATGTAGAAAGATCCTAACTTTAGATACACTACCTGTACATTAAAATTGTTTTGAGAAGATGAACTAATAGTTTAAAAATGTATTGACTAATTACATACCTCTACCTACGGAGCTGCTTTGCATCTCCACAAAATTAAAATATCTATGTCTTTAGCTAAACTTTAATAGACATAAAGGGCATAAACTTCCTAGCCAAGCCTCCGCGACGCGAACAATGGCGTAAATATACGACCAAATGCCTGTTGCTGACATAACTTCCAGCGAAGATACTATCAATCAGTTGTTCCAACAAAGCAAACAAATTGGCTTGGTGCCCAAATGCCACAGCAAAAACATTTTGGTACCCGTTTGGCTGGGCTCCAAATATTTGGCTTGCCAACGCCCATTGGCTCTTTCCAGTTCATTCCGTAGCCAATTCCTGGGCGAGATGCTGGTGGCCGAATCTGTCACCAATCTTTTGGTGCGCCAATGGATTGGTAGAGCTGCTGTTGGCAGCAACCAAACATCAACTTAAAACTGATATTAAACAGTTTCCTGTCTAAGACACAAACTTCCCAAAACTTCCAGTTCTATGCACGCACGTCAACCAAATGCTAGGCAGTACTAAGAAAGACCTCGGGGTTACATGCAACAGTAGGAAACTGCACAGTAATGAACTTAAACATACTGGAGCTTTATCCAACTCAACTGCACACACTAAAGGGCATGGAAAAGCGATGTAGACATCCTTTTAGGCATTGATCTTGTACAGAGCTTACAGAGCATATACCAAACGGCATACAGAATTAGTAAGTATTTATGTGACTATTACCAAACGGCGTTGATCTTGTACAGAGCTTACAGAGCATATACATCACACATTCCTTAACAAACATAAATGGATGGCAAAGATGATTGCACTGGTTACTTTATAAATCGAGCAGCCCTATCCTGGAAGGATGAATCCCTCTTCGATGGCAAGGATGTCATAGACGGACACGCAGTGCCCGAGATTCACGACCACCGCAGCAAGTCCAAACACATATATGATGATTATGGTGATATTTCATGATTTTTAGATTATTAACAAATGAATGGAGAAGATGAACTATAAAATGATTTATCGGTTGAAATATGAGGAACAACAATACCGAGACAAAGGCAAAGTCAATTACTTTTGAAGAAAAAATAAAGGAAAATCCACAATTCGTTGTACTCTCGTCCAACAATTTCCTATGCATGGATGGTCCTCCCAAGTTACAGATGTGTGGGTATCCCACAAAAAACGGAGACCACTCAACAATAAGTCTATTCCAGATTATAACCTCATCGTGAAATAGAACTGCATAACAACTTGAAGACATAAGATGGAATGTGCATGCATACAATGGTAAATGAGATTTTTTTTCTAAAACCATGTACCCTATGTTAAACATTGTCTAAAAAGAGCATACGTCACTTGACTCTTATCAATCAACTAACCAGAAAATGGAGAAGGCAGAAAGCCGAAGGTTATCAAATATAACAAAGGAGAAAAGCTGTAAGGGATGTAATTTTAGATAATAATAGACATGTATCCAACTATTCCAGCCCAAACCTTCAAACAAAAAACAAGGTACAAGAGAAACCTTTGAATAGGGTAAACAAATCCTGATTATCTGGATGGTTTACTTAAACTGAAAAGGGATCAAGAAATTATTGACTTTACACAAGTCTGAAAACAAATCTAATGTAACCAACATGGTGCTTTACCATTCATTTCAAAAAGCAAAAAATCTAAATACAGCCTAAACAAAAAATCTTTTGGAGTTCAGGAGTGATGCAAGCAAACATTCCTTCCATAGAAAAGCTCCAGAATAAAATAATTGGGCCATTTGCATTTCTGTCCCTAACTCGAACCACCTACTCAGATTTGCCCCTAACTTCGAAGCCTGCTCAAATTTGCCCCTCCGCCGTTAAGTGACCTTACAAAAATGCCCTTCTGTTCGCTTCCGTCCAAATAAAGGGTTTGACCGTCTATGAGACGTTTGTTTGACATTTTACCCATGAAAAAAATAATACATAAATTAAAGAGAAGAAAGAGAGTGCTTTCCTTTTGGCCCTAGTTCATTGTGCACTTTGGCCCATGTGCTTAGCGCCAGGCCCACCCATCTCCCACAGTCATCGTCTTCCTCTACTCATCGACCGTGACGCTGCCGTCGCACCACTGTCATTGTTCGACAGCTTTCCGTCGTAGTAGCTCGGGTAGGGCTACTTAACGACGCCTGCAGGCCCCTAAAAACCCTAGCTAACTTTCCCTCCCTTCCCCCGCTTCTCCTCCCTCGCGTCGGATCGACTGCCTTCCTCATCTATGGATCGCCGAGCGCCATCGTCGATTCGCCGACCACTGTCGCTAAACCACAAATTAATGTCTCAGTCATGTTCGTGGTGCCCCTAAGATGTCGCCCAGTCCCCTAAACCACTGGATCCATGGCCGCCTTCTCGAGTCCGTCGAGCACCGCTGTCGGCCGCCGCCTAGCTCGTCGCTGCGGCCGATTCCGACCACCCCTGCACGCTCTGTTGGTACCACTGGACGCGCCTCAGCGCACTCGTCCGAACTATACTCTCCGCCAACAAATTGGTCGCCGGAGTTGCAACTTCGGCCCATCGCCACCATGGCTTTGGTCACTGGGAGCCTCGCCAGCCCAGTATGCGATCTAGGGAGAGGGAGGAGGAAGGAGAGGAGGATAGAATGGAGGGAGGTCATGCATGTGGGGAGGTCAGTGCCACGACGCACATCCGGGGCTGTCGGCCACGGAGGTGAGACAGAGAAGTCGTGAGGTAGGGGAGAGAGGTGGAGGGATTTTTTTATTTCTATTTTATTTGGGGCCCACAAGTAAGTGTGTGTCGAGAGAGAGGGTGAGAGAAAGAGTTTTTCCTTTTTATTTATGTTTTTAGTGGGTCCCACATGTAAGTGGCACATGGAGGCAGGGGCAAATGTCCAATAAACGCCTCAAGAGATTTGGCCAAACCCCTTTGACCAGACGGAAACGGACTCAAGGGCATTGTAAGGGCACCTAACGGCGGAGGGGCATTTTTGAGCAGGCTTTCGAATTAGGGGCAAATGTGAGTAGTGGGTTCGAGTTAGGGACACAGATGTAAAAGACCCAAAATAATTTGCATGTATGGAGAAATAAAATGAAAGGCCGGACAAGGAAGCAATCCCTTTTCTCTCCGCTTTGTGTTCATAATAGATGCTACCGCTCTTGCCATTCTGCCTAATGTCATCATACCCTGACCACAAACGGGAAAGTGATATACTGCATCAGGGCATAAACCAGAACATAGTTGACCAGTTGGCAACAGAGATTACATAACAGTTACTCCAAGACCATTGCTTCATTCTATTAGGAAAAGAGATGAAATATGCATGACTACATAGTTAGATAAATATGGACATCTCAAATACTCCTTTTGTGAATATCTTAAAATATCACAGACCTATGGAAATGTACGCACCAACTACTATTCTTGGGGTGTCACCAGTAGCAAAACCCACACCCAAATTGTAAGATCGGATGTCACCAGCAAGATTGCTACACAAAAAAACTTCTTGAATCTAATGAATAACCAACGGTTCTCGCCATCTTCTAAAGTTAATCATAGGAAATGGTTGCGTAGAGCAAAAGTCCAAATCACATCACAAATAAAAGCTATTTCCATGAAGTGCAGTAGAAGCAGTTAGGGGAGGATGCTGCAATTTCCAAACTAAGTATAAATAGATATGTGATACACGTGAAATAAATATCATTATATCTCAGACCACACTAAAGTAGAAAGAATCAAAGATCTGGACATAATAAAACTAAACTTCAATTAAATAAATATGCATCAACGAAGTAGCCATTCAGTTCATAGTTTACAGGGTTAAGGAACAAACAACTGCATCGCTTGCCGGTCCTCTAGTGTTGTACAACGACAAATGCCAATACCTTGTTCTCCAGGACCAGCAGCATGGTGTCATTGAATGCACTCGCCATCGCTTGATGTGTGCGGAGCTCCCCAAGCCACACATCACTGCTGTAGCTACCCAGGGTACTATAAATACATGGATGGAAGCAAAACTAAAAATAAAAATAACAGAGCAGATAGTTTATTTAGTATATCACTTTTTTTCTTTTTGAAGGATTTAGAACAGCAGTTAGGACCAATAGAACTCCATTTTCCGATCAGGTGTTTGAGCTGATATACCAAGTTTAACTATGCATGTTTAGGGTCATCCCATCAGGACATTTGAAAAACTTCTATGAAGAAGAGTTAACTTCTTTCATATCAAGGAACGGAACACCATTCAGAGCCGTATGAATATGCAGAAAATTACACAAATACACAGGCAATCAAGTTGTTGTAAAGAAAAACTCGGGTTAGGAAAGACAACATTGATGATTCGGTAAAGTTACAGGAGTTTATTTACCTACCCAATAGAATGAATTAATGTGCAGTATAAAGGCAAACTTATGAATAGGAAGACCGAAGGCCCATCCTAAAAATCCTACAATTCAAAGGAGGGAAACACATCAAACAAAGGAGCAAAAATTTCCTTTATAGAAGGAAGGAGCTCCAGGAAAAATCAATCCCCTTCTTGACGAGGAAAGAGAAAGGTACCAAACAAACTAAGAAAAGAAAGGCAACAAAAAACTTTCTATGACTCTAGTCAGGTCAGGGAGCATCTCCTAAGCAGGAACAAAAATCCATTTGCAGAAACTCATTCGAAGCACCCAACAAACATAAAAGGTTAAAACAATCCTACATGGAAGCCTAGCTAGATCTGAGCATCTGGTCGACTGAAATAAACAAAAAAATTACCGGAACCTCCCTAAACATGAACAACTCGTTGACAAGAAGGGTGAAGAAACTCACCCAACAGCACAACCGGAGCATAGACTGGGCCCTATCACCTTGCATCTCTGGAGCCTCCGTTAGCACGCTCGTTTTCGCCGCGCTCTCCTTGTCTCCCTCCAAATCTCAATCGGTGGTTGAGCACCACGGTAGGATGAGCCCCCTGCAAAAAGAGATAAGATGGAGATGAGCAATGGAGGGAGGCGATGGCGGAGCTGCACACGGGTGGCCTTGTCAGGCCTGGTAACTGTTGGAGATGACCTGATGAAGCACAGTGACATTGAGTTTTGCCTGGATGCGTGTCAGCCGTCAATCTGCAATCCAACGAAGCTTAGAAGAACTTACTGCTTCGCTGCAGAGCTGCGTTTACAGCCATAGATCTTCATCTGGACGATTTAGATCATTGTCAACTTACTTTTAAAAGTTACCGCGTTGCTTTTACCTGTTGAACCTGTCGCTTTCTACTTTTAGCTCTGAATTCTCTTTATAAACCCTCCTCCGGCTTGTGGAGAGGGCATTGGAGATTAATCTGGGCTTGGCCCTTGTAGCCGCCGTGTCCCTACCGGGCAAGAACCCTAGCTACTCTGCCTCGATCTGGGTGAATCGACCTCAAAATTCCCACCAAATTTGCTTGTTTTCTCTCTGCTTGAGTCTGACCATTGATGACCACCACTAGGGCCTGTCAAGTGGTATACACAACGTAGGTTGTAGTCCTTGGAGGCGAGATCTGAGCCGAGCTCCAATCTGGGCTCCTATCTGGTGCGGCGGCGGTGTTTGGAGGCGATCGGCGGCGGAGATCGTCGGCAGCAGAAGGTAGAGAAGTGGTTTCTGAAGAAAACTTCTTCGGTATAAAATCCCACCCAACCCTCCCTTTCAGTGCCGTCGTTCCGGCGACGCGGTTCTACGCCGAGCTGATGGAGAAATTCGAGATGGTGTGGTTGGTTCTTTGAAGCGACGGCGTAAAATCCCTCCCCGCCATCCTCGGACCGGATCTTCGTGAATGACCAACAAAACACCAAGACATGGCAGGTGAGACGCAAGATACGATTGTTTGGAGCTTGAATCGCTGCAACTTGACATAAAAACACTCTCGTGCAAGAACGCGAAGATGATGTAAAGGAGTTCTACCATTTCACGTACTCATCAACAAGAACTTCGCTAGCATACGTAAGAATTTAAGAAAATTCAGATTTCCTTCTTTGAAGTTAACAAATGAAAGCGATCGATTAACGAGGAAGAGGAGGAGGAAGAAAGACCAGATCAGTTGTCAGGGCAAGGAAGCACGGCTGGTCCTCCAGAAAGGCCAAAGCAACTGCCAAACAACCACCTTGGCACCGAGAAACATGAACTCAAAACTAGGGATCTCTTTGTTCTTGTTGACAAAGCAACAGGCAGAGAGCTAAACATGGATTGCACGCCAAAGGGCCCTTATAGGCACCCTAATCATACAGCAAACAAGCAAGACCTCCACACCCCTCGGCAACAACAAGGTCAGGTCACAAAACATATCATGATACTGGACGAATTACCTGAAGCAGAGGTCAGAAGAGAAAGGAATGTAACTTATACACTGAAGTTAGAAGAAATCTCCTTTGTGTTAAACCTGCAAAGTTAAACATTGCTGAATTCGATGGAGTGGATGCAGACTCTTGGATACAGAATATTGAACAATATTTTTCAGCTGCAAGAACCCTAATTGAGCAAAGAACTGAGATAGCAGTTTCATACTTAAAAGGAGAATCGATCCAATGGTGGAGAGGCACAGGGTTTATTGTTCATCATACTCCGTGGCACAAGTTCTGCTCTGCGATCACACAAAGATTTGCAGTCACATTTGTGTGTGAGAATGTGAAAGCCTTTCACAAGTTAACACAACAAACTTCAGTTGCTCAGTATATTACAGAGTTTGAACAACACATGAACTTGATGAGGAGGGACAACCCTGCAGTACCAGATGACTATTATATGCATAGTTTCATTGTTGGGCTAAACCCTTACATCCAAAGTCACCTGGAATGTTTAGAACCTACTGACATGAACAAAGCTATGTGGTTAGCCAGAAGAATTGAAAAGTCTTGTCCTCCTGCCATCACTCAGAAGCCTTATGTGCCCAACTACAGAAGAGGAAGTACAGGAGATATATCTAAACCTGTACTTCCTGCAAGCACATCTCATGCTGCTGTTATACAACAAGCTAGAGAAAAGGGCATTTGCTATAAATGCGGAGAACCATGGTTCCTGTGGCACAAGCAAGTGTGCAAGATGTCACCAAAAGCACAAGTTCAGGCACTGCAAGAACAAGGAGAAAACCCTGACATTATCTACATAGTAGATGCAGAGGAGCTACATTCAGATGGGGATGAAGAACCTCATGATAACCAAGAACTAAACATTTCCATGCATGCAGCCTACAGAGTACCAAGATAAAAAGAAACACACTTTTACTCTCTAGGTCCAAATTGGAAAAACAGTGGGTCTAGCCTTGGTGGATAGTGGAAGCACTACTACTTTCATCTCCCCTGATCTTGCTTTACAATCTGGTTGCCCTGCCACACCAGTAAAACAAGTCCAAGTGACAGTAGCTAATGGGGGCAAACTATACAGTGATTGTTCTCTACACATAATCAAGTACAACATCCAAGGAGTAGAATTCATGTCTGATTTCAAGCTGTTGAAACTCACTGGATATGATATCATACTGGGAGTTGACTGGATGTATCAGCACAACCCTGTCATTTTTTATCTGCCTAACATGAGGTTGGGGATCAGACAGCCCAATGGGCAACAAACCACTTTCCTGGATGAGAGTTTACCCACTAGCCCTTGCACTCCTACACTGCAAGACATGGAAAACATACTTGATGACATGCTCACTGGAGCTTTGATGTGGACGCAACCAAAGGCAGTTGGAAACCATACATGACTCGCCCAAAACACGGAATAACTACATTATTGGAAAACTTCAAAGATGTTTTTGCAGAGCCCACTGGGTTACCCCCACAAAGAGAATGTGACCATGCAATCAACCTTGAACCTAGAGCCCCAGTTATAAATCAGAGAGGATACATATTGCCACATCATCAGAAAAATGCATTGGAAGAAATCATTAAAGATCTTCTCCAAAAAGGGATTATCAGATTAAGTCACAGTCCATATTCCTCCCCTGCTATTTTGGTCAAGAAAAAGGACATGACTTGGAGGTTATGCATTGATTACAGAAAACTAAATGCACACACAATCAAAAACAAATATCCCATACCCACGATAGAAGACCTCTTGGATGAATTGAATGCAGCAAAAATCTTCACCAAACTAGATCTGAGAAGTGGGTATCATCAAATCAGAATGAAAGGAGACATAGAGAAAACTGCTTTTAGCACACACATTGGTCTGTTTGAGTTCTTGGTCATGCCCTTTGGAGTGACAAATGGGCCTCCCTCCTTTACAGAACTCATGCACACTGTATTGGGGCCATTACTGAGACACTGTGTGCTAGTTTTCTTTGATGATATCCTCATCTTTAGCAAGACCTACAAGGAACACTTGGAACATGTAGCCCTGGTATTGGAAGCACTCAGGAAACATCAACTCTATGCAAAGCTCTCTAAGTGCACCTTTGCACAAAACAAAGAGGAGTACTTGGCTATGTGGTGACTGACAAGGGAGTATCCACAGATCCTGCAAAAATAGAAGCCATAGTAAACTGGCCCACACCTCAGAATGTGACACACCTGAGGAGTTTCTTGGGACTAGCATGATACTACAGGAGGTTTATTCAGAATTATGGACTGATTTGCAAGCCACTGTTTGATGCATTGAAAAGGGAAGGATTTCAATGGACTGAAAGGCAAATGACTACTTTCCAACAACTAAAGACCAGGATGACTTCTGCACCTACCTTGCCTTGCCTAATTTCTCCCTACCTTTTGTCCTAGAAGCTGATGCTTCTGGATATGGATTTGGAGCAGTGTTAATGCAGAAGGGACAACCCATTGCTTATATGAGCAAAGCTCTAGGCCCTAAAGCTGATGCCTGGTCCACATATGACAAAGAGTCATTGGCCATCATTTAAGCACTTAAGAAGTGGAAGCATTACTTTGCTTCATCCTCTCTAATTATCAGAATTGACCAGCAGAGTTTGAAATACATATAGAAGCAAAAAATAACTGAAGGGGTGCAGCACAAACTCCTCATTAAACTCATGGGGTACAAATTCACAGTGGAGTACAAGAAAGGCAAGAAAAATAGAGTAGTTGATGCTCTCTCCAGAGTTAAATATGCCGTGAATGCCTTGGGCTCTAGCACTGCAATTCCCTCTTGGATTTTTGAAGTGGTGAACAGTTACAAAGGAGACACTAAATGTTTTGACTTAATTGCTAAGCTAGCAATAGACCCAACTGGCCAACCTCCTTATACTCTCACTAGTGGAGTGCTCAGATACAAGGGAAAAATCATGATTGGCAACAACAGTGAACTGAAAAATTCCTTGCTCACTTCTTTTCACAAGTCTGAATTAGGAGGACACTCTGGGGAAAGAGCAACTTATCACAGATTGAAAATCCTTTTTACTTGGCCTGGCATGAGGAAGGCAGTGCAAACCTTTGTTCAGCAGTGCCCTGTCTGTCAATTGAACAAGGCCCAACATGTGCACCCCCTTGGCCTGTTGCAACCTCTCCCAGTTCCAGATTTTGCTTGGACCCACATTAGCATGGACTTTGTGGAAGGGCTGCCCAAATCTGAACACAAGGACATGATACTGGTTGTAGTTGATCGTTTCATTAAATATGCTCACTTTATGGCCATGAGACACCCCATCACTATAAAGACAGTAGCCCAAGCTTTCACTGACAACATATTCAGATTACATGGACTGCCTACAGTGATAGTAACTGACAGAGATAGAATATTCACTAGTCATCTCTGGCAGCACTTGTTCAACAAAATGGGACTTAAATTACACATGAGTACTTCTTACCACCCCCAATCAGATGGGCAAACAGAAAGAGTAAATCAATGCCTGGAGAATTATTTAAGATGCATGGCTTTTGCTCATCCCAAGAAATGGTATACTTGGCTTTCAATGGCTGAATGGTGGTACAACACCATTTTCCATACATCACTGAAAATGACTCCTTTTCAAGCTCTGTATGCCAGACCTCCTCCCCTGATTGCTGAATTGATGTTACCACCAGTGGAAGGTGAGGATCACTAAGCTGAACTGGACCGGGACACAATAGCCCAACAGATCAAGGACAATTTACTCAAAGCACAAGAGAGAATGAAGTTTTTTGCTGACAAGAAAAGATCTGAGAGACAACTTGCTATTGGAGATATGGTCTATGTCAAATTGCAATCATACAGACACACCAGCTTGAGCATACACACACACCTGAAACTTCACTCCAAATATTATGGGCCCTTCAGAGTCATGGAGAGAATTGGAGTTGTGGCTTATAGGCTCCTCCTGCCCGAGGGCTGTCAGCTTCACCCCACTTTTCATGTAAGCCAACTCAAGAAGCACATTGGTCCTGAAGCTGTACCTAACCCCAAATTGCCCCTACTAGATGAACATGGTAACATCCTCATTCAGCCTGAAGCACTGCTTGAAGAACGACTAATCCCACTAGTCCAGGGAGACATTAGCATTCCAGTAGTGCAGTGGCGTATCAAGTGGCTCAACCTACTAGTGGAAAATGCCACCTGGGAAGATGCGGCTTTCATTCAGAAAATCTTCCCTGCTTTTCATCCTTGAGGGCAAGTCTGTTCTTCGTCGGGGGGAATTGTCAGGCTTGGTAACTGTTGGAGATCACCTAATGAAGCACAATGACATTGAGTTTTGCCTGGATGCATGTCAGCCGTCGATTTGCAATCCAACAAAGCTTAGAAGAACTTATCGCTTCGTTGCCGAGCTGTGTTTACAGCCGTAGATCTTCATCTGGACGGTTCAGATTGTTGTCAACTTACTTTTAAAAGTTACCGCGTTGCTTTTACCTGTTGAACCTGACGCTTTCTACTTTTAGCTCTGGATTCTCTTTATAAACCCTCCTCCGGCTTGTGGAGAGGGCATTGAGATTAACTGGCTTGGCCCTTGTAGCCGCCGTGTCCCTACCTGCAAGAACCCTAGCTTCTCTGCCCTAGATCTGGGTGAATCGACCTCAAAATTCCCACCAAATTTGCTTGTTTTTCTCTGTTCGAGTGTGAATTCAGTGACAGCCACCACTAGGGCCTGTCAAGTCTTCTGTACCTTGCACTGTCGCCCGCTTCCTTGGCGAGGACAACCTCGGCCAGCTCCTGGAGTCCAGTCGTCGCCGTCGCCCAGGATGCCGGTCCCGTCGCCTTTCCCTGCAGCCAGGTGAGCTATCTCAAAGTCGTAGTCGTGTGCATCTTCCTCCTTCTCGTGAGAGTAGAGAAGCAGGGGAGGGAGGATGAGAAGCTTGGGGCGGAACAAAGATCGAGGAGGGAGAAAGATCAGGGTCACGGGCTAGGGTAAAGGGGGCTAGGGTTCGTGGCTTCGGGTTGCGGCGGCTGACCAGGGAGAACGATCGAGGAGGCAGGGAGGGGTGCAGGCGAGGGCCTGCCCCACGCTCCTGCAGACGGCACGACGCGCACGCGGCGGGCGGGGAGAGGGTGAACCTGCACCTCGGATCTGTTCACCCAATCAACACGCACCCTGCGAGAGCCCACCGGTCATTGGCTGTCCAAGGTCATCAGGCGGTAAAAATGAGCAGCGAAACAACCAGTGAACATCCAACGCCTCAAACGAAGTCAAACAGCGGACTTACCAGGATTGGACGACGGGGAATGCATGACATCGAGGGAGCTTCGTGGGCACGAGTTCTCCCAGAACCTTATAGGTTTAAATAGCTTGGGATTCCATGGGCATCCACAAGCTTAGGCTCTTCTTACTCCTTAATCCTTCATCCATTATGATCTCACCCAAAACTTGAAAACTTCAATCACACAAAACTCAACAAAACCTTCATGAGATCCGTTAGTATAAGAAAGCAAATCACTACTATAAGTATTGCTGAACACCCATTCATATTTTATTTTTGCATTATATCTACTATATTACAACTTTTCTATAGCTTATACCCTCCAATACAAACCATTAAAAAACAGTATAACTCAGCTAGCTAGGGGCCCCCACAGCGTTTTGACACTCTCAGCCGTTGGATCACTCTTAGGTACGCTCAGGATTAGGTTGGTCGTCTCACACGTCATTTCAGCTAGTTTTATACCGCTCTGCCCGCTTGGGCCATTCAGAACACCTTGTCTGGGCCGCTGCTCCTCAGAACGAGTTAGAAGTGCGGTGCGTGATCGGGCCGAACAGGTCGAAGGCCCAAAAGGCCTGTCAAACGTGCTTAGCTTGCCCAGTCCATGAATTTGTGCCTTCACGATCCGTCGTCATACCCATTCAACATCCGTATCCCCAAGCACCTCGCGTGTTCCTCACGTTAACAGCTGGCCGTCCGAGTCCCGACAATGAGCTTCTCATCAGACGTAGGTGTGAGTGTTTGCCCTCTACTCTTCCTCCGCTATAACGCATAGTGAGTCCCTTCTCTCCTACTATGTCTTACCTGTTGTGTTCCTCCATTACAGGTCGCGACGGTCATGTCTTCGTCGACCGATACATCTCCAACGTATCTATAATTTTTGATTGCTCCATGCTATATTATCTACTGCTTTTAGGCAATATTGGGCTTTATTATCCACTTCTATATTATTTTTGGGACTAACCTATTAACCGGAGGCCCAGCCCAGATTTGCTGCTTTATGCCTATTTCAAGTGTTTCAAGAAAAGGAATATCAAACGAAGTCGAACAGAATCTAAATCAACTGGAGAAGTTATTTTTGGAAGGAAAACTACGGATGGGCTTGGAGTGCACGTCGTGGAAGAAGGGAGGTGCCCACGAGGGTGGGGGCGCGCCGCCTCGTGGCCCCCTTCGTCCAACCGACGCATCTTCTGCACTCCATATATACCTACGTATCGTGAAACTTCCGCAGTAAGATAGATCAGAGTTCCGCCGCCAAGCCTCTATAGCCACCAAAACCTCTCGAGCCCGCCCAAGACCACGGAGGGGGATCCTCACCGTGGCCATCTTCATCATCCCGGCGCTATCCATGACGAGGAGGGAGTAGTTCACCCCTGGCTAAGGGTATGTACCAAAGAGCTATGTGTTTGATCTCTCTCTCGTGTTCTCGACTTCACACGATCTTGATGTATCGCGAGCTTTGCTATTATAGTAGGATCTTATGTTTCTTCTCCCCCTCTTCTCTCTTGTAATGGATTGAGTTTCCCCTTTGAAGTTATGTTATCGGATCGAGTCTTTTATGAGAACACTTGATGTATGTCTTGCCGTGATTATCTGTGGTGACAATGGGATATCACGTGCCACTTGATGTATATTTTGGTGATCAACTTGTGGGTTTCGTGACATTGGGAACCTATGCATAGGGGTTGGCACACGCTTTCTTGATTCTCCCAGAGAAACTTTGGGGCACTCTTTGAAGTACTTTTATGTTGGTTGGATGAATCTGAGATTGTGTGATGCATATCGTATAATCATGCCCACGAATCACTTGAGGTGACAATGGAGTATCTAGGTGACATTAGGGTTTTGGTTGATTTGTATCTTAAGGTGTTATTCTAGTACGAACTCTAGGGCTGTTTGTGACACTTATAGGAATAGCCCAACGGATTGATTGGAAAGAATAACTTTGAGGTGGTTTCGTACCCTACCATAATCTCTATGTTTGTTCTCCGCTATTAGTGGCTTCAGAGTGACTCTTTGTTGCATGTTGAGGGATAGTTATTTGTTATTATTGTTGAGAGAACTTGCACTAGTGAAAGTATGAACCCTAGGCCTTGTTTCCTACCATTGCAATACCGTTTACGCTCACTTTTACCATTAGTTACCTTGCTGTTTTCATATTTTCAGATTACAAAAACCTTTATCTACCATCCATATTGCACTTGTATCACCATCTCTTCGCCGAACTAGTGCACCTATACAATTTACCATTGTATTGGGTGTGTTGGGGACACAAGAGACTTTTGTTATTTGGTTGCAGGGTTGCTTGAGAGAGACCATCTTCATCCCACGCCTCCCACGGATTGATAAACCTTAGGTCATCCACTTGAGGGAAATTTGCACGTCCTACAAACTTGTGCACTTGCAGGCCCAACAACGCTTCACAAGAAGAAGGTTGTGTAGTAGACATCAAGCTCTTTTCCGGCGCCGCTGCTGTGGGAGGTGAGTGCTTGAAGGTATATCTTTAGATCTTGCAATTGAATCTTTTTGTTTCTTGTTTTATCACTACTTTAGTTTATAAAAGAAAACTACAAAAAAATGGAATTGAGTTTGTCTCATACGCTTCATCTTTTTAATATCTTCCGTGAGAATGATAGAAAGGAAAATTGTGCTCAAGTGCTAGAAGAAGAAATCTATAAAATGTTTGGCACTAAATCTTTGAATGATGAGCATGATTGCAATGTTGTTAGTATGAATTCCTTGAATATCCATGATGCTAATGATATGCAAAGCCACAAGCTTGGGGTAGCTATGTTTGATGAAGATGATATTTTTGTCCCCAAGCTTTGATGAGCAAATTTACTATGATGAAAGCATGCCTCCTATCTATGATGATTATTGTGATGACACGTATGCTTTAAAGAATAATGATAACCATGAAACTTGTCATCTTGATCTTAATTTTCAATCACATGATAGTTATTTTGTTGAGTTTGCTCCCACTATTGTTGATGAGAATAAATTTGCTTATGTGGAGAGTAGTAAAATTTCTATGCAAGTAGATCATGAAAAGAATGATTTAGGTGCTGGTTATATTGTTGAATTCATTCATGATGCTACTGAAAGTTATTATGAGGGAGGAATATATGCTTGTAGGAATTGCAATAATGTCAAGCTTCCTCTCTATGTGTTGAAAATCTTGAAGCTATGCTTGTTTTACCTTCCTATGCTAATTGATTATTGGTCCCATAAGTCGTTTGCTCACAAAATCCCTATGCATAGGAAGTGGGTTAGACTTAAATGTGCTAGTCATATTCTTCATGATGTTCTCTTTATGTTTCAATTCTTATCTTTTTGCGAACATCATTGAAATCGTCATGCCTAGCTAGGGGCGTTAAACGATAGCGCTTGTTGGGAGGCAACCCAATTTTGTTTTAGTTTCTTGCTTTTTGGTTATGTTAGTAATAAATAATCTATCTAACTTCTGTTTAGATGTGGTTTTATGTCTTAATTAGTGTTTGTGCCAAGTAGAACCTTTGGGAAGACTTGGGTGAAGTCTTTATGATCATGCTGTAAAAAAACAGAAACTTTAGCGCTCACGAGATTAGCTAGAACTTTTTACTGGAGAATGCTATTTAGTTGATTCTTTTTGCAGATTATTACTAGACAAATTCCTCAGGTCCACAAATTTATTTTAGAATTTTTGGAGTCCCAGAAGTTTGTGTTAGTTACAGATTACTACAGACTGTTCTGTTTTTGACAGATTCTATTTTTCGTGTGTTGTTTGCTTATTTTGATGAATCTATGGCTAGTAAAATAGCTTATAAACCATAGAGAAGTTGGAATACATTAGGTTTAACACCAATATAAATAAATAATGAGTTTATTACAGAACCTTGAAGTGGTGTTTTGTTTTCTTTCCCTAACGGAGCTTACGAGTTTTCTGTTAAGTTTTGTGTTGTGAAGTTTTCAAGTTTTGGGTAAAGATGAGATGGATTATGGAATAAGGAGTGGCAAGAGCCTAAGCTTGGGGATGCCCAAGGCACCCGAAGGTAATATTCAAGGACAACCAAGAGCCTAAGCTTGGTGATGCCCCGGAAGGCATCCCATCTTTCGTCTTCGTTCATCGGTAACTTTACTTGGAGCTATATTTTTATTCACCACATGATATGTGTTTTGCTTGGAGCGTCATTTTATTTGTTAGTATTTGCTTGCTGTTAATTATATTAATGTTTTGCATCTTTAGTTTCAATAAAAAAAAGTCAAGGATAGCCTTTGCCATGCTTATTTTGCTACTATACATGTTGCTGTTTGAAAGCAGAAAGTTTACCGCTGTTGAAAAAATTCCCTAGAAAAGTCAGAGAGTGGTATAATGTTGAATCTTTTTGCATATTGAGCTCTGATAAATTTATTACAGTGCGAATTTTAGTTCATAATTTTTGGAGTTAGGTAAGTATGATGAATCTTGCATTCTTTACAGACTGTACTGTTTTGGCAGATTGCTGTTATGTTTGCGTTGTTTGCACATGTTTGCTTGTTTAATAATCCTATTTGAGGATAGGAGTATTAAATATGCAGAGGCATTTAGTATGCAATGTTGAATAATAATGTTAGTGATTTGTTACAGTAGAAAATGATAAGGTTTTGCATTGGTTTATACTAACCTATCTCACGAGTTCTTGTTGAGTTTGGTGTGAATGAAGCTTTTGATAAAAAGAGAAACCATGATATGAGAGGAATTAAGGAGACACAAAAGTTCAAGTTTGGGGATTCCCAAGGCACCCCAAGATAATATTTCAAGAAGTCTCAAGCATCTAAGCTTGGGGATGCCCCCTAGGCATCCCACCTTTCTTCTTCAACAACTATCGCTTAGTATCGGTTGAGCCTAAGTTTTTGCTTCTTCACATGAGTTGTGCTATCCTTGCAATGTAGTTTTATTTAGATTTGCTTGCTGTTTGAATACAATACCAAGATCTGAAATTATTAAATGGGAGAGTCTTCACATAGTTACATAATTATTCGACTACTCATTGATCTTCACTTATATCTTTCGGAGTAGTTTGTCATTTGCTCTAGTGCTTCACTTATATCTTTTAGAGCACAATGGTGGTTTTATTTTGAAGAAATATATGACCTCTCATGCTTCACTTATACTATTTTTAGAGTCTTAAATAGCATGGTAATTTGCTTAAATAATCATAACGTGCTACGCATACAAGATTTGTAAGAATTCTTATGAGTGTGTCGAATACTATGAAAAGTTTGATGCTTGATAATTGTTTTGAGATATGAAGATGGTGATATTAGAGTCATGCTAGTTGAGTAGTTGTGAATTTGAGAAATACTTGTGTTAAAGTTTGTGATTCCTGTAGCATGCACGTATGGTGAACCGTTATGTGATGAAGTCGGAGCATGATTTATTTATTGATTGTCTTCCTTATGAGTGGCGGTCGGGGACGAGCGATGGTCTTTTCCTACCAATCTATCCCCCTAGGAGCATGCGAGTAATACTTTGTTTTGATAACTTCTAGATTTTTGCAATAAGTATATGAGTTCTTTATGACTAATGTTGAGTCCAAGGATTATACACACTCTCACCCTTCCACCATTGCTAGCCTCTCTAATACCGTGCACTTTTCGCAAGTATCATACACCCACCATATACCTTCCTCAAAAACAGCCACCATACCTACCTATCATGGCATTTCCATAGTCATTCCGAGATATATTGCCATGCAACTTTCCACCATTCCGTTTATTATGACACGCTCCATCATTGTCATATTGCTAGCATGATCATGTAGATGACATTGTATTTGTGGCGAAGCCACCGTTCATAATTCTTTCATACATGTCACTCTTGATTCATTGCACATCCTTGCATACATCACGCCGAGGCATTCATATAGAGTCATATTTTGTTCTAAGAATCGAGTTGTAATTCTTGAGTTGTAAGTAAATAAAAGTGTGATGATCATCATTATTAGAGCGTTGTCCCAGTGAGGAAAGGATGATGGAGACTATGATTACCCCACAAGTCGGGATGAGACTCCGAACGAAAAAAATTAAAAAAAATTAAAAAAGAGAAAAAAAAGAGGCCATAAAAAAGAAGAGAAAAGGCCCAAATAAAGAAAAAAATGAGAGAAAAAGAGAGAAGGGACAATGCTACTATCCTTTTACCACACTTGTGCTTCAAAGTAGCACCAAGATCTTCATGATAGAGAGTCTCTCATTTTGTCACTTTCATATACTAGTGGGAATTTTTCATTATAGAACTTGGCTTGTATATTCCAATGATGGGCTTCCTCAAAATGCCCTAGGTCTTCATGAGCAAGCAAGTTGGATGCACACCCACTTAGTTTCTTTTGTTGAGCTTTCATATACTTATAGCTCTAGTGCATCCGCTGCATGGCAATCCCTACTCACTCACATTGATATCTATTGATGGGCATCTCCATAGCCCGTTGATACGCCTAGTTGATGTCGACTATCTTCCCTCTTTTGTATTCTCCACAACCACCATTCTATTCCACATATAGTGCTATATCCATGGCTCAAGCGCTCATGTAATCATGTGAAGATTGAAAAAGTTTTGAAAATGTCAAAAGTATGAAACAATTGCTTGGCTTATCATCGGGTTTGTGCATGATTTAAATACTTTGTGTGGTGAAGATAGAGCATAGCCAGACTATATGATTTTGTAGGGATAACTTTCTTTGGCCATGTTATTTTGAGAAAACATAATTGCTTTGTTAGTATGCTTGAAGTATTATTGTTTTTATGTCAATATGGACTTTTGTCTTGAATCTTTCGGATTTGAATATTCATATCACAAGTAAGAAGAATTACATTGAAATTATGCCAACTAGCACTCCGCATCAAAAATTCTTTTTTATCATTTACCTACTCGAGGACGAAAGGTGAATTAAGCTTAGATGCTTGATACGCCTCCAACGTATCTATAATTTTTATTACTCCATGCTATATTATCTACTGTTTTAGGCAATATTGGGCTTTATTATCCACTTTTATATTATTTTTGGGACTAACCTATTAACCGGAGGCCCAGCCTGCATTTGTCGCTTTATGCCTATTTTAGTGTTTCAAGAAAAGGAATATCAAACGAAGTTTAAACGGAACGAAATCAACTGGAGAAGTTATTTTTGGAAGGAAACCCACCGGATGGGCTTGGAGTGCGCGTCGGGGAAGAAGGAGGTGCCCACGAGGGTGGGGCGCGCCCACCCCCGGGCGCGCCGCCTCGTGGGCCCCCTTCGTCCACCGACGCATTCTCCGCACTCCATATATACCTACGTATCGTAAAACTTCCAGCAGAAGATAGATCGGGAGTTCCGCCGCCGCAAGCCTCTATAGCCACCAAAACCTTCGGAGCCCGCTCCAAGACCTCACGGAGTGGGGATCCCTCACCGGTGGCCATCTTCATCATCCCAAGCTATCCATGACGAGGAGGGAGTAGTTCACCCTCGGGGCTAAGGGTATGTACCAGGAGCTATGTGTTTGATCTCTCTCTCTCGTGTTCTCGACTTCACACGATCTTGATGTATCGCGAGCTTTGCTATTATAGTTGGATCTTATGTTTCTTCCTCCCCTCTACTCTCTTGTAATGAATTGAGTTTTCCCCTTGAAGTTATGTTATCGGATTGAGTCTTTTATGAGAACACTTGATGTATGTCTTGCCGTGATTATCTGTGGTGACAATGGGATATCACGTGCCACTTGATGTATATTTTGGTGATCAACTTGTGGGTTTCGTGACATTGGGAACCTATGCATAGGGGTTGGCACACGTTTTCTTGATTCTCCGGTAGAAACTTTGGGGCACTCTTTGAAGTACTTTTATGTTGGTTGGATGAATCTGAGATTGTGTGATGCATATCGTATAATCATGCCCACGGATACTTGAGGTGACAATGGTGTATCTAGGTGACATTAGGGTTTTGGTTGATTTGTATCTTAAGGTGTTATTCTAGTACGAACTCTAGGGCTGTTTGTGACACTTATAGGAATAGCCCAACGGATTGATTGGAAAGAATAAATTTGAGGTGGTTTCGTACCCTACCATTATCTCTACGTTTGTTCTCCGCTATTAGTGGCTTCGGAGTGACTCTTTGTTGCATGTTGAGGGATAGTTATATGATCCAATTATGTTATTATTGTTGAGAGAACTTGCACTAGTGAAAGTATGAACCCTAGGCCTTGTTTCCTACCATTGCAATACTGCTTACGCTCACTTTTACCATTACTTACCTTGCTGTTTTTATATTTTCAGATTACAAAAACCTTTATCTACCATCCATATTGCACTTGTATCACCATCTCTTCGCCGAACTAGTGCACCTATACAATTTACCATTGTATTGGGTGTGTTGGGGACACAAGAGACTTTTTGTTATTTGGTTGCACGGTTGCTTGAGAGAGACCATCTTCATCCTACGCCTCCCACGGATTGATAAACCTTAGGTCATCCACTTGAGGGAAATTTGCTACTGTCCTACAAACTTGTGCACTTGCAGGCCCAACAATGTCTACAAGAAGAAGGTTGTGTAGTAGACATCATCAACGTCCGTTCCCGGCTGTCCTCGGCGTGTATCGGCCGCCATGCCATTGCGGCTGTACCGCCACATCATGACCGCATCTTTTCCCATTCCGTGAATCAAACGCTTTAACGTGGAAGTCAAACCGTCAGCCGGCACATAAGATCCGAGTGTTTCCTCGTGTAATGATGGTAATTGATTTCTTTTATCGCTGCGTTATCACAATCTCCCGTTCTCCTTCATATATTATTCTTGGCAACCTCTACTCCTTCCTCTCTTCCGTGTTGTTTCTCACCGTTCGTCAGGCATGCCCATTGCTTAGTTTCTCTATTGCAGACCATCCATCTACCTCCCCGTAATTCTTCCCCGTGTCTTCAAATCTATGGAAATGACTTACTATTCCTCCTTATAGGGTTGCAAAGGTCTTTGACTCGATGGAGTTTCTGTGTTGGAATTGCTCAGAGGGTGTGTCGCGCATCCAATTGCGTAACCATGGTCAGCTGGACAAGGCAACTACTAACAAATTCTCCTCCTGCTCATATTTGTTTTCTTTATTATCGCAAGTTTAGTTCCGCATTATATGCAATTTGTTCAACTTTTATTCCAACCGGACGCTCCCTTTCCTCAAATTGTTTCAGATTTGATATAATCTGGCCGTGGCATGAGTCGGACCTATGCATATTGGCTTATTTGGTATGGCCTCGCTTCGGGTATGTAAGACCTAATAACGCTTCTTGGTTTTCTTCTTTTCCCCGTATAACGCCATCAACACTTTAAAATTGTTCTAGCTAAAAACACTCTGGGCCTCAAATGAGTGGGAATGGGTAGAATACCCCCGATGCATGAATCATGATAAACATCATTTGTTGACCATGCATTATGTTATTCTGGATCATCTGGAAATAAAGTGTTGTATCCAAATGCTGATAATTACAAGTCTATCCATTAGGATGTAAGGTGTGTAATCTTGATGCCGGATATTGTTGAATGACACATTCCTTATCCTATCCATGCTCTTATCTTCACTCATATTTTCACTTTATTTGGTCCCTATTCCGTTGCAACATACATATGTTTCCTATTGGTTGCTTTCCGAATCTATTCAGGAGTACTTTCTTGGGAGTCTCTATTATTAGTACTTTGCTGAAGTTTGACGTCTTTGCTGAATGCCTTTGTGATAACACACTCATAGGTACTTGCTTCTAATAGTAGCCAAATATGATGTCTTACTTTTTCCAGTGTTAAGATGATATACTGACCAACTTGACATTTGACAGAAGGGAGTGTTATCCTAGATTGTTACAGATAAACTGTGTTAACATATGTGTTTTCTAACCCATCATAATGCATATATCTATACTTTCTCAATATGGGCGGGCACGGCAACGCACGTCTTCATGATATAGTAGATTCATCGAAATAAGCACACAACGGAGAGAAAACAGAATCATTAAAAATGTAATAGTCTCAGAGCCATTTGAATATTTCAATACTTCAGAATCTCCAAAATTCTGAAAAATAGGAAAATGTGGGCAATTTTTATATCAATCTTCTGAAAAAGAATCAATATTTTATCGCTACTTTTGTTAAAAAATGAGAATTATTTTCGTAAGCGCAAAAGTTTCGCTTTTCAAAGAAGATCAAATCAACTATCACCCAACATGATCCCAAAGCCTTTGCTTGGTAAAAACACTAATTAAAACACAAAAAACACAATCATAACAGTAGAACAATTGTGCAAACAGTCAAGAACAGAAAGAAAATGACAAAAATAAATTTTATTCATTGGTTTGCCTCCCAACAAGCGCTATCGTTTTACGCCCCTAGCTAGGCATAACACAAAGATCTAAGCATTGTCATCTTTATTTCTAGATCCATAAGATGCCCTCATGATTGATTCATATGGTGGCCTAGTTCTTGTTCTAGGGAAGTGTTCCATACCCTTCCTTAGTGGAAATTGAAATTTAATATTGCCTTCATTCATATCAATCACGGCGCCAATAGTGCGTAGAAACGGTCTACCAAGAATAATTGGACAAGATGGATTGCAATCAATATCAAGAACAATAAAATATCTGGGCACATAATTCCTATTTGCAAGAATAAGAACATCATTAATTCTTCCCATAGGCTTTTTAATAGTAGAATCCGTCAAGTGCAAATTTAAAGAACATTCTTCAATATCGGTAAGACCAAGTACATCACATAAAGATTTTGGAATTGTAGAAACACTAGCACCCAAGTCACATAAAGCAAAACACTCATAATTTTTAATCTTGACTTTGATAGTAGGTTAGGTTCCCATTAATCATGTAACTTTCTAGGATTTGAAATCTCTAATTCCAACTTTTCTTCCAAAGCTTTCATCATAGCATCAACAATATGTTTAGTAAAGTCTTTATTTTGTTCATAAGCATGGGGTGAATCTATCATGGATTGCGACAAAGAAATACAATCATTCAAAGAGGAATTATCATAATTAAAGTCTTTGTAATCCAAAAGAGTGGGCACATCACTAGTTAAAGTTTTGACCTCTTCAAACCCACTTTTATCAATTTTCTCAATAAGATTTTCACCCTCAGAATTATCGGGATGCTTTCTAACTAAAGTTAACTCTTCTTCAGTCCCTTTTTCATCAATCTTAATTTTACTAAACAAAGAATCAATAGAAGAAACACCAATCATTTTAAGATCTTCATCATTTTTATGAAAGCAATCACTAGAAAACGCCTTTTCTAAAAATTCTCTTCTAGCTCTATGCATAGCGGTTCTTTTCTTACTTTCATCCATAGAAACATATAAAGCTTTAATTGATTCTTCTACCTTAGGCACAAAAAATTTCATCTTGAGATTTTCTACATCATAAGAAATTTTAACAATGCTTCTAGACATATCATCAATCTTACTCAACTTTTCTTCTATTGTAGAATTAAAATTCTTTTGAGTATTGATAAATTCTTTAATATTATTCTCAAGATCAAAGGTGTTCCTCTTATTATTATAAGAAGGATTACCATAGGAATTACCATAATTATTAGAGGAATTTCCTGGAAAAGGTCTAGGATTAAAATTACCTCTATAAGCATTATTATTAAAATTGTTTCGCGAAACAAAATTCACATCTATGGCATCACTATTTTGCTCAATCAAAGTAGACAAAGGCACATCATTAAGATCAATAGGAGCATTTTTATTAGCGACCAACTTCATAAGAGCATCAACTTTTTCACTCAAAGAATTTATTTCTTCTACCGAATTGACTTTTTTTACTAGTAGGAGCTCTTTCAGTATGCCATTGTGAATAATTTGCCATAATATTATCAAGCAATTTAGTAGCTTCACCCAAAGTAATTTCCATAAAAGTAGCACCCGCAGCGGAATCTAAAAGATTTCTAGAAAGGGAATTCAATCCCGCATAAATTTTTTGTATGATCATCCAAAGATTTAAACCATGAGTAGGACAATTTCTAAGCATCAATTTCATTCTTTCCCAAGATTGCGCAACATGTTCATGCTCAAGTTGTTTAAAATTCATGATTTGTGTCCTAAGAGAAATAATTTTCGCGGGCGGAAATACTTAGTAATGAAATCATCCTTGCACTTATCCCAAGAATCGATACTATTGCGAGGCAAAGAAAAAACCAAATTTTTGCACGATCTCGCAAAGAAAACGGGAATAATTTCAACTTCACAATATCATTGTCCACATCTTTTTTCTTTTGCATATCGCATAATTCCACGAATGTGTTAAGATGGGACGTGACATCCTCATTAGGAGTACCGAAAAATTGATCTTTCATAACAAGATTCAACAAAGCAACATTAATATCACAAGATTCCGCACTAGTGGCGGGAGGAGAAATCAGAGTGCTAATAAAACCATTGTTTTTGGTATTGGAGAAATCACACAACTTGGTGTTCTCTTGAGTCATTATGACTACTCAACAAGATTGTACTCAAAAAACAGATCTAACAAGAAAAAACGAAGAATGAAAAAGAGGGCGAATAAAACGGCAAATTTTTGTGAAGTGGGCGAGAGGAAAACGAGAGGCAAATGGAAAATATTGCAAATTGCAAGGAGATGAGATGTGTGATTAGGAACCTGGTAGATGTTTATGATGTCTCCCCGGCAACGACGCCAAAAATTTCTTTTGATGCGGCTTGAACTACGTCGGTATTTCCCCAAAGAGGAAGGGATGATGCAGCACAACTTCGGTAGGTATTTCCTTCAATGATGAGATCAGGGTTATCGAACCAGTAGGAGAACCACACAACACCACATAAACAGCTCATGCACACAAAGAACAAGTACTTGCAACCCGACGTAAGAGAGGGGTTGTCAATCCCTCATGAGTAAAAAGATAGGTAAAATTGTAGTAGACTGGATAAATAAATCTCGCGGGAACGCAAGATAAAATAAAAAATAAAAAATTGCAGCACGGTGTTTTTGTATTTTTGGATTAATAGATCTGAAAATAAATGCAAATAAAAATAGATCGCGAAGGCAAATATAATAAAGAAGAGACCGAGGGCCGTAGATTTCACTAGTGGCTTCTCTCGAGAAAAATAGCATACGGCGGGTAAACAAATTGATGTTGGGCAATTAATAGAACTTCAAATAATCATGATGATATCCAGGCAATGATCATTATGTAGGCATCACGTCCAAGATTAGTAGACCGACTCCTGCCTGCATCTACTACTATTACTCCACACATCGACCGCTATCCAGCATGCATCTAGTGTATTAAGTTCATGGAGAAACAGAGTAATGCAATAAGAACGATGACATGATGTAGACAAGATCTATTTATGTAGAAATAGACCCCATCTTGTTATCCTTAATAGCAACGATATATACATGTCGGTTCTCCTTCTGTCTCTGGGATCAAGCACCATAAGATCGAACCCATCACAAAGCACCTCTTCCCATGGCAAGAAAAATCGATCTATTTGGCCTACCTAAACCAAAGATTCAAAGAAGAAATACGAGGCTATAAGTAATCATGCATATAAGAGATCAAAAGACTCAAAACACTTTCGTGGATAAAAACATAGATCTGATCATAAACTCAAAGTTCATCGGATCCCAACAAGCGCACCGCAAAAAGAGTTATATCAAATAGATCTCCAAGAGACCATTGTATTGAGAATCAAAAGAGAGAGAGGAAGCCATCTAGCTACTAACTACGGACCCGTAGGTCTACAAGGAACTACTCACGCATCATTAGAGAGGCACCAATGAGGATGATGAACCCCTCCGTGATGGTGTCTAGATTGGATATGGTGGTTCTAGAACTTGCGGCGGCTGGAATTGACTTTCGTCGACCCCCTAGGGTTTCTGGAATATTGGGGTATTTATAGAGCAAAGAGGCGGTGCGCGAGGCCACCGAGGTGGGCACAACCCACCTGGGCGCGCCTGGGCCCCCAGGCACGCCCTGGTGGGTTGTGCTCCGCTCAGAGCCGCCCTCTAGTACTTCTTTGGCCCAACAGGTGTCTTCTGGTCCAGAAAAAATCTCCAAAATGTTTCGCTGCGTTTGGACTCCGTTTGGTATTGATTTTCTGTTATGTAAAAAACTAGCAAAAAACAGCAACTGGCATTGTGCACTATGTCAATAGGTTAGCCCCAAAAAATGATATGAAGTTGCTATAAAATGATTGTAAAACATCCAAGAATGATATATAACAACATGGAACAATAAAAAATTATAGATACGTCGGAGACGTATCAACACTGCATGTCACCGTTTGGGATGCAGACGGCGACAAGCTTGAGGTGCTTCAGTTGTGGTAGAATAAGAGCAGGCGCATCATTAGAGGGGGGATGGCAGTTCCTGAACTTGGCGACGCGCAACATGGGCGCGAGGAGCGCAGACGTTGGTAGTGAGCGCATATGCCCATCATCAAAAGTGAGCTCCTCGAGCTGATCTAGGGTGGGGGATCGGAACCAGTCGTCAAGCTTGGCTCGGCCCTTGCCGTTGAAATGGAACTTGCCCATTCTAAGGCCTTGGTTGGGCCAAGGTGACTGTCGAGGATCTTGGAGAACGCATCCAAGCTTTTGCGATCGCCATGGTAGAGCTCGTGGGTGTCGACGAGGTCGAGAGGGGTGGAGTTCCATAGGGGGCGCCACCGCTGGGAAAGGACAGTTGTCCGCGCCCCATATTTGATTTGGAGGAGGGACATGATGACTGTCAACATATCATCGAGTAGGCTGTTGATGAAGTCTAGGCTTGCTGGAGTCGCTTGCGGTTCTTGCTCGCCCCGCCTCCGCTTGTTGGCAGCCCCGTTTTGCACCTCTTGAGTCTCCTTGTAAGTGGGGCGTTCTTATACAAGTGGGAGTACAGGGAATATTTAGTTAAAACAGGGCAATAGGAATATAATAAGAAAATGGAATAACAATTGGTTGCTTAAATAGTACACAATTCATTTGATATTGCCGGGTAAGTCAACATGCGATTACTTGAAAAGAAAACTTACTTCGAACAAAGTCTGGACGGATGATATCGTCGGGGAAGTTAGCATATATCTCATGACTAGGCTCTTTTATGTGCAAAGGCAATTTTAGTGCCGACTTTCAAGACACAAAACTTAGAGATTTCTTTCCAAAGGCCAAGCCAAAATAGGAGTCACCACGCTCATCAAGTCTTACAAGAGCAACGATTGTAAATCCATGGTTTGTGTTCAGATGACATCCCTGCGGCCTTGATTTATGTAAAGGAAAAGATTGTGCACTACATATTCTCATTGCATAGCAAGGGACGCTACTGCAAAAATGGTAGGATTGTTAATGAAATTATGATAACATGCAAATATGGGCCCAAATTGAAAGAATCTGTATGCAGCTTGAAATCAAGGAAAAATCTATAATTATACGTATAGGGTAAACATGATGTCATGGAAATATGAGAGTAATCGAAAGAACAATACATCATTAATTTTCCTAATATAGAAAGAAGAGGGAAAAAGATCCCCCTTGATGTATATGGTGCATGTGGCACCTTTTATCCAAATGTAGCAATATTTAGTATATGTTCAGGAAAGTAGACCATGCCAACCGATTTAGAGTGAGATTGAACATACCGCGCACATCCTCAAGTCATCTGGTATGGTGAGATGGAACTCCATGGATGTCTGGCGGAGGCCGCAAAGTCCTGATGTGTCCACGGACTCTACACTCTATGAATGACATAAAACCCTCAAATCAGCTTGAATAAAAATGAATTCACAGCGAATTCGGCCTGGTGATTGAAGGAGGTAGATGAACTGGGATAAGAGATGAGATAATATCTCATTAAATTAGTTACCTTGTTGTCCATGAGAAAGAACCTCAAGACGATTTGATTCCCCAACCGAAAGGAGCTTGGTCCATCATGTAGCGTCAAGAAAGTCGATGGTGATAGGCAGCCGCAAGCGGAAGTGGCAAAATGCGGTGGGGTTTGCCGGCAACCTGGCAGCGGCGGCGGGTGTCGAGCTAAGTGGTTGCTGCCGCGATAGGCGGTGCCATGCATAGACGTGGAGGAGCTTGTGCAGGTGTGAATGGGGACCGGAGGGGGAGGCGGGCGGGTGAGGGTTTTGTGGCGTGGGGATGGTGAAGGTTTTCTTTTTTCTTTTTGAATTGGGTGGTGAGGGTTTTCTGTCCCACAAAGAATTTCGGAGGCAATGGTTTGCTAGAGCCAACCATGTGTGATTGACGCAACAGGCAAAATGAAAGTCATTGCATACGGTTCCAATTTTGGGAACCATGTGTGATTGACGTACTACCTCCGTCCTGGTTTATTGGCCCCCTTTGTAATTCTACCAAAATTTGACCAAATATTAACTAACAAATGTTTATGCATGTCACAAAAAATTATATCATTGAACACTATGTTCAAATACGCATCCAACGACATAATTTTTGCTGACCTGCACTAACATTTTGTCAGTTAAATCTTTGGCCAAAATTTAACACAAATTACAAAGGGGACCAATAAACCAGGACGGAGGTAGATTCCATCAACCGAACTGAGTGCATCCATATCCCACATTTAGACATAAGTAAACATAGATTAAACATACTCAGACATAGATAATAAGCGTACACAAGCATAGGTCTACCACAAGTACATAGTTCAACCATCATTAAGCATACTCAAGCGTACATAGTTCGATCCCACATCTCATCTCATCTGCCGGCACGATCCTGAAGCTTCTCTAGGTACTTCAACAGACGCCAACATGCGCCACCCCACGAGAATACTTCGCTTGAAGGAGCCAACAGGCCGTCCTCTTGCATGCGCCAGAACACTTTGATACACATCATGAAGCTTGTGGTTGCAAAATGGGCATCGCTAGCCGCCGTCCTAGGTCCTAATATGCCTGTTATGCATTCCTGCATAAAGCTTCCTTGGGATTTGCCTCTTGTACCTCCTCTGGCTATCTTCGTCCTCGTTGTCTACATCGTCAGACAACACCTATACAAATAGTAAAAGAAATTTGGCATCAAATCAACGTTTACATGCTGTGAAGTAGGATTAGGAATTTATGGCTATTTTTTATTCATATCCAGAGATTATGGTTCGATTTTCAAGCACAAATGCCTATGTACGTAATTCAATCTTGAAGAAAATAATGGCACAAACATATATGTAGATGATGATCCACAAGTATAGGGGATCTATCATAGTTGTTTCGATAAGTAAGAGTGTCGAACCCAACGAGGAGTAGAAGGAAATGACAAGCGGTTTTCAGAAAGGTATTCTCTGCAAGCACTGAAATTATCGGTAACAGATAGTTATGTGATAAGATAATTCATAACGGGTAACAAGTAACAAAAGTAAATAAGGTGCAGCAAGGTGGCCCAATCCTTTTTGTAGCAAAGGACAAGCCTGTACAAACTCTTATATAAAGCAAAGCGCTCTCGAGGACGCATGGGAATTTTTGTCAAGTTAGTTTTCATCATACTCATATGATTCACGTTGGTTACTTTGATAATTTGATATGTGGGTGGACCTGTGCTTGGGTGTTGCCCTTCCTTGGACAAGCCTCCCACTTATGATTAACCCCTCTCGCAAGCATCCGCAACTATGAAAGAAGAATTAAGATAAATCTAACCATAGCATGAAACATATGGAGCCAAATCAGCCCTTACGAAGCAACGCATAAACTAGGGTTTAAGCTTCACACTCTAGCAACCCATCATCTATTTATTACTTCCCAATGCCTTCCCCTAGGCCCAAATCATGGTGAAGTGTCATGTAGTCAACGTTCACATAACACCACTAGAGGAGAGACATACATCTCATCAAAATTTCGAACAAATACCAAATTCATATGATTACTTATAACAAGACTTCTCCCATGTCCTCAGGCACAAACGTAACTACTCACAAAGCATGTTCATGTTCATACTCAGAGGAGTATTAATTACCATTAAGGATCTGAACATATGATCTTCCATCGAATAAACCAACTAGCATCAACTACAAGGAGTAATCAACACTACTAGCAACCCACAGGTACCAATCTGAGGTTTTGAGATAGAGATCGGATACAAGAAATGAACTAGGATTTGAGAGGAGATGGTGCTGGCGAAGATGTTGATGGGCATTGATCCCCTCTCGATGAGAGGATCGTTGGTGATGACGATGGCTTCGATTCCCCCCCCCCCCTCCCGGAGGGAAGTTTCCCCGGCAGAACAATTCCACCGGAGCCCTAGATTGGTTCTTCCCAGGTTCCGCCTTGAGATGGCGGCGCTTCATCCCGAAAGATTCCTCTTTATTTTTTCCAGGTCAAAACACAGCATATAGCAGAAGATGGGCACCGAAGGCCTGACAGGGGGCCCACAAGGCAGGGGGCGTGCCCATGGGGGTAGGGCGCGCCCCCAAACCCTTGTGGATGGCTGGTGGCCCCCCTCTGGTGCTTTCTTTGCCCAATATTTGGTATATATTCCAAAATAATTCTCCGTGAAGTGTCAGGACTTTTGGAGTTGTGCAGAATAGGTCTCTATTATTTGCTCCTTTTCCAAATTCCGTAATTCCACCACCTAAGCATTCTCCCTCTTCATGTAAACCTTATAAATAAGAGAGAAAAGACATAAGTATTGTGATATAATGTGTAATAACAACCCATAATGCAATAAATATCAATATAAAAGCATGATGCAAAATGGACGTATCAACTCCCCCAAGCTTAGACCTCGCTTGTGCTCAAGCGAAAGCAAATATCGAAAAATATGTCCACATGTTTAGAGATATAGGTGTCGATAAAATAAAATATGGGCATGAGGGCATCATGATCATCTTTAGAACAACAACATACATTGTCATATAATTTCTTATGCTAAAGTAACAATTCATTCACAAGGTAAAGTATGAATCGAAACTTCATTGAAAACTAACAAACTATGATCTCACCATTGAAGCAATTGCAATTTATCATAACATCGGAAAGAGTCAATATAAGAGCTTTTCAAAGCAAGTCCACATACTCAACTATCATTTAGTCTTTCACAATTGCTAACACTCATGCGATACTTATGGGTACAAAGTTTCAAATGCATACGTAGAAAGATAGGGGCTTATAGTTTCGCCTCCCAACCTTTTACCTCAAGGTTAATGTCAACAATAATACTTTATGATAACCTACATCTGAGTGCATATATATAGATCTCCAACACATAGTGCTTGCCAAAACAAAAAGTGTAAAAAAGGAAAGGTGAAGATCACCATGACTCTTGTATAAGGGTAGAAGATAAAAGTAAAAGATAGGCCATTCGCAAAGGGAAGCAGAGGTTGTCATGCGCTTTTATGGTTGGATGCACAAAATCTTAATGTGAAAGAACATCACTTTATATTGCCGCTTGTGATAAAGAACTTTATTGTGTAGTCTGTCAATTTTATTTCTTCCATATCACAAGTTCGTATAAAGCTTATTTTCTTCACACTAACAGATCATACATATTTAGAGAGCAATTTTTATTGCTTGCGCCGATGACAACTTACTTGAAGGATCTTACTCGATCCATAGGTAGGTATGGTGGACTCTCATGGCAAAACTAGTTTAAGGGAAGTTTGGAAGCACAAGTAGTATCTCTACTTGGTGCAAAGAATTTGGCTAGCATGAGAGGGAAAAGCAAGTCAACATGTTGGAGGATCCATGACAATATAACTTCTATTCAGATATAAGCAAACATAACTCATTATGTTGTCTTCCTTGTCCAACATCAACTTTTTAGCATGTCATATTTTAATGAGTGCTCACAATTACAAAATAAGTCCAACATAGCATATTTATATGTGAAGCCTCTCTTTCTTTATTACTTCTTATTAATTCCAACAATGACCAAAACTATGTTTGTATACTCTCAACAAATTTTATTCATCATACTCTTTATATGTGAAGTCATTACTCTCCATAAGATCATTATATGATATTTTTATTTCTTTCTTTCTTTTATTCCCTCGAGATCATAGCAAGATAGCAAAGCCCTCAACTCAAAACTACTCTTTATTATATGTAACTCACGGACTTGGTTACATAGATAGATCTCGAAACAAAACTCAAAGCTAGATCATACTGAAACTTTATTCTACTAGATCAAGATATAACCAAAAGGATTGAACTAAGAAAAATGATAAAGGTAAAGGTGTGATGATGATACGATACCGGGGCACCTCCCCCAAGCTTGGCAGTTGCCAAGGGGAGTGCCCATACCCATGTATTTATGCCTCTTTCTTCGGTGGTGGTGATGATGGAGTTTTGATGAAGTAGTGCCACACTTCGAGCATAGGAGATACTCCAATCTACGAATAATGCTCTGGAGGGCGGTGATATGCTCTTGCAATAGAATATTTTCACGCGTGAGATATTTATTTTGCACATGAACTATTTCAATGATCTTGAAAGTTTCAATTTCAGTAGGGGTAAGATGATTGTAGTATGGTTGAAGGATGTCTTCTTCTTCTGCTACCGGAGCTTGATCTCCCGCGGCCTTCTTGATCTTATCATCCTCGTTGGGTTCCCCAAGTTCTTCTCTCTTCATCTCTATCTTCATCAACCAAGCATCATCGTCCCCATTGTTGGAGGAGGGGGAAGACATGATGCCTGGCCTTGAAAACTCCGGCCGAAAACAGCTCCAAACGAAAATAGCTCAAAACGAAAACAGGAGATTTGTCATGGTACGGTGGTCAAAACCTTCGGGAGAATATATAATGAATTTTTACCGACCAAAAGAAGTATTGTGCAAGAAAACGGAGTCCGGAAGGTACACGAGGTGGCCAAAAGAAGTATCCCTTATGTACTCCTCCGGTGTTATGGTATTAATAATATTGGTCTCATCTTTTATGGGATTACCTGAGATATAATGTTTGATTCTTTGACCATTTACCACCTTCGGATTTGTGCCTTCGGTGTTGTTGATCTTGATGGCACTGGAACGATAGACCTCCTCGATAATGTAAGGACCTTCCCATTTATAGAGAAGTTTTCCTGCAAAAAATCTTAAATGAGAGTTGTATAGCAAAACATGATCACCTACGTTAAACTCACGCTTTTGTATCTTGTCGTCATGCCATCTTTTAACCTTTTCGTTAAACAGCTTGGCATTCTCATAGGCTTGGGTTCTACATTCATCAAGTTTAGCTAATGTCAAATAACCTCTTCTCACCGACAAGTTTGAAATCATAATTGAGCTCTTTGATTGCCCAATAAGCTTTATGTTCTAGTTCGAGAGGTAAGTGACATGCTTTTCCATAAACCATTTTATATGGAGACATACCCATAGGGTTATTATAAGCAGTTCTATAAACCCATAATGCATCATCAAGTTTCTTAGACCAATTCTTTCTAGATCTATTACCAGTCTTTTGCAAAATCAATTTAATCTCCCTATTGCTCAATTCTACTTGACCACTAGACTGAGGGTGATATGGATATGCAATTCTATGGTTAACATCATATTTAGCAAGCATTTTACGGAAAGAACCATGAATAAAATGTGAACCACCATCACCATCAAATATCTAGGAGTCCAAACCTCAAAAATAACTTCTTTAAGCATATTAATAGAAGTGTTATGATCAACACTACTAGTTGGAATAGCTTCTACCCACTTAGTACGTAATCAATAGCAACTAAAATATGTATATACCCATTAGAGGAAGGAAAAGGTCCCATATAATCAAAGCCCCAAACAGCAAATGGTTCAATAACAGGTGAATAATTCATGGGCAATTCCTAACGTCCACTAATATTGCCAATTCTCTGGCATTCATCACAAGACAAGACAAACTTACAAGCATCCTTGAAGAGAGTAGGCCAATAAAAACCAGATTGCAATACCTTATGTGCAGTTCTATCTGCAGCATGGTGTCCTCCGTAAGCCTTGGAGTGGCACTTGCGTAGGATTTGTTCCTATTCATGCTCAAATACACAACGTCTAATAACACCATCTACTCCTTTATAAAGGTGTGGGTCATCCCAAAAGTATTGTCTTAAATCATAGAAAAACTTTTTCTTTTGCTGGTATGTGAAACTAGGTGGTATAAATTTAGCAACAATGTAACTAGCATAATCAGCATACCATGGAGTATTACGAGAAGCATTTATGACAGCTAATTGCTCATCAGGAAAGCTATCATCAATAGGCAGTGGGTCACCAAGAACATTTTCTAACCTAGACAAGTTGTCTCCAACGGGTTCTCAAATCCTTTCTATCAATAATATGCAAATCAAATTCTTGTAACAACAGAACCCGTCTAATAAGTCTAGGTTTAGCATCTTTCTTTTCCATGAGATATTTAATAGCGGCATGATTAGTGTGAACAATTACTTTGGAATCAACAATATAAGATCTGAACTTATCACAAGCAAAAACAACTGCTAAAAATTCTTTTTCAGTAGTAGCATAATTTCTCTGGGCACTGTCTAGAGTTTTGCTAGTATAATGAATAGCATTCGATTTCTTATCAACTGTTTGCCCTAGAATAGCACCAACAACATAATCACTAGCATCACACATAATTTCAAAGGGTAAATTCCAATCAGGTGGTTGAACAATAGTTGCAGAAATCAAGGCTTTCTTAAGTATTTCAAATGCTTCTACACAATCATCATCAAAAACAAAAGGAACATCTTTTTGCAAGAGATTAGTGAGAGGCTTAGAAATTTTAGAGAAGTCTTTAATAAACCTCCTATAGAAACCAACATGAACAACGAAACTTTTTATACCTTTGACATCTTTAGGACACGTCATCTTTTCAATAGCGTCGACTTTAGCTTTATCAACTTCAATACCTCTTTCAGAAATTTTATGCCCCAAGATAATACCTTCATTAACCATAATGTGGCACTTCTCCCAATTCAAAACAAGATTAGTTTCTTCACATCTCTGCAAAACTCGATCAACGTTGCTGAAACAGTCATCAAAAGAAGTTCCGTAAAACAGAGAAATCATCCATGAAAACCTCAACAATATTTTCACAAAAGTCAAAGAATATAGTAGTCATACATCTTTGAAAGGTAGCAGGTGCATTGTATAAAACAAAAGGCATACGTCTGTAGAAACCCCCACCTCAGACGGTCAAGTCTCTGTGCTTAAGTGTCATCCCTGGATCGTTATTGCATAATAACACGCAAGACTCGAGGATTTATTGCAGAGTTCAATCACACACTTATTACATTGAGTGTCTCAAAAGGACTACTTATTACAATAATATGGTCAAGGCCATCTAAATAAGATAATCATGCTAAGCTTCAAGATAAATGAGTCCATCCAACTCCACGGCAAACCGAGTGCATGACAACGACCTAGCGCACCTTACTCCTTGTTTGAAAATTCGCAACATGATACGCTGTACCTGTAGGTCAAAGACATGGAATATGTCGCAAAATAACACCGTGGAGCAATGAATAGAATAATGCCTATCACTACATGCATATATGGTCGGTGGAGGCTCTATGGTTATCATTTTTTTGCATAAAGCTAGTTTTTCCCTACAACAAAGGAATATATTTTATTTAACTACAAAGTTTGTTGAAAAATATTGAGAAGGTAACCCCAACTCAATCCCAAGTTAAAAGTTAATAACCCGACAAATTAATTAAGTATAGTGATGAGATCAACATAATAATTCAAGCACCAGATACTCAAAATGTCCATAACTGGGGACACGGCTAACCATGATTAGTTTATACACTCTGCAGAGGTTTGCGCACTTTTCCTCACAAGACTCGATCTCCTCCGTTGAATTTCTCGCACTACATGATGTTTGAGAAACGGATGACCAAGACACGGTCTTTCAGAAGCATTAACTCTTTACGATGGGTAGATAGTACCACCTACATCCCCTACATCTGCTAGTCTACCACTTAAAGAGGTCACACAACATACTCAACTATGCCAGAGCGCATAATGTCTTGTGGCTGCACCCGGAAGTTTCCAGCATGAATAACATTATGATCCCTTTGAGCCTGGGTGGCAAACCATAGGATGATCACATGGGTTCCCTGGGATCTCCTTGGACAACACTGGTATATCCCCAGGTGCCCGCAACCAATCCACCCAGATGTGTATTAAAGTAGCCACCTTAAGTTAAAACTTAGTTAACAACAACTCTCACATCTTTCATGAACTCTCTCAAAACCAATCCACGCTTCACGAGCATAGCATGGCAATATAAGCATAACGTAGTAACACCCAAGGTTTGAATATAAGACAATAGGTTCCTGCCTCATCAACTACTTCCCAATACCCACATGTTATCAAATCCTACTCATGCAATATTTGAGGGTTGAATCTAATGCATAAAAACTGGGTAATAATGGGATATGATCAAAGTGTTACTTGCCTTGCTGACGATCGGAAAACCCTAGAGATTCCTAGTAGCAAGCCTCGCACTCCGGAAACTCTATCATGAACAAACAATAGCATACATAAGCACTCAAGCATAAGATGCAAAGGTAAAACCAAAATAAAAGATCTAAACTGAAAGTTCAAGTGAAGAGCTTCATTTGCAGAAAGAATCAATCAAATCGGAGTTATGAAACTCAAACTACGATTAAAAGAAGTTCAGACTCAAATCTGCTTGAAACCAAATTTTAAATTTTCAGAATCATGTTCAAGTTGTTTATCTGGATAGGGGGGAAACAAGACGAAGATTTTGGCGTTGGTTTCACTGGATTTGGACAAACGAGCAAAAAATAGCGAAGGGTTGAAGATCAGGGACTAATCTGTGATAATAGTAATTACGGATAGGTCCCTAGCCGAAAATAAAACTAAGAAGAAAAATCTATCGAACGAACGTCCGCTAACAGAGACTAACGAACGAAATCATTCGCTAACAGAGAAGATCAGGTGAACATTCGCTAATTAGCGAACCCTAAAAATAAAACCGATCTAAACGAAAAAACCGAAAAAAATGGGGTAATTGGTTCGGTTTTATACCTGCTCGAGGTGGTTCTGGCGGAAAAACCAGCGGGCGGCGAACTCCCATGAAGGGCGAGGCGGCGAGGCAGCGGGCATGGCTACGAGGCGCGGTAGGCGGCTGGGGAGTGAGTGGCGCAGGCGGCATGCGCTTGCAGCTTGCCAAGCAAGTGGCGGCGGCTACGGCGGTGGCAGGTGACGGCGGGAGGCGGGTGCAAGGACTGAGGAGAGAGAGGTCCCATTGGGCTTTTAAAGGGGAAGGGTGGCGGCTTGGGGAGGCAGCGGTGGCGTCGGGAGTCCGAGCAGGACTCTCGGCCATGGCAAGACGTCTTGAGGCGGACTCGGGGAGGCGGCGGCGTGGGCAGCTGAGCTTCGGCCAAGTCGGTCCGAAAAGTTTTTTTTAAATAATTTCGCCCGAACGGAAAAAATCCGAAATAAAATACAGAAAAATCCTAAAATTCCAAAAAAAAATCACGTTCCTCTACTAATATATAGGACAACATGAACATTTTTCTGGGCTAAAATGCAATTTTTCCCTAATTTACTCGAAAAAAACTCAAATAAAAATCAAATAAAATATATTTTTATTTAAAATTAAATTTTCATTATTTCCTCTGTTTTGAAGAAGTCATATTATCTTCTCTCATTATTTTATTTATTTTTGAAATAGTCGGAAAGTAATTTCAAATAAAAATCACTTGATCCAGTTTACGAATTTTGAAAAATTCAAAAATGGATTTTATGAAAACCTCCAACTCTCTCAGATGGTCCTTGAGTTGCTGAAGGTCTCTAGGATAAAAAATTGCCAAATAATCCAAACAAAAATGCAAAGAGCATGGATGCATATGATGACCTAATGATTAACATCCAAATTGAAAATTGGGATGTTACAAACCTACCCCCCTTAAGATGAATCTAGCCCTCGAGATTCGGGTTGGCTAGCAAATAGGTGTGGGTGGTCTTTCCGTAGGTCTTCTTCTCGCTCCCAGGTGGCTTCCTCCTCGGTGTGGTGGCTCCACTGAACTTTGCAAAACTTGATGACCTTGTTGCGTAACTTTACCGGCAAACTCGAGAATCTTGACGGCTTTCTCCTTGTAGGTTAGGTCACTCTCCAATTGAATTGCTTCCAGGGGCACTGTATCTCTCAGAGGAATACCGGCCATCTCTGCATGGCACTTCTTCAACTGGGAAACGTGAAACACATCATGAACTCCTGACAAACCTTCGGGTAACTCCAACTTGTAGGCCACTTCTCCCATACGTTTCAAAACTCGGTATGGTCCTACAAATCTTGGGGCTAACTTTCCTTTGACTCCAAATCGTTTAACACCTCGAAGTGGTGACACACGAAGATATGCTCTGTCTCCAATTTCGTAGGCTACCTCCTTGCGTTTGGTGTCAGCATAACTCTTATGCCTGGACTGAGCTACCTTCAGTCTATCACGAATTAACTTAACCTTCTCTTCAGACTGTTTGATTAAATCTGGTCCGAACAACTGACGGTCTCCAACTTCATCCCACATGAATGGTGTCCTGCACCTCCTTCCATACAAGGCTTCAAAAGGAGCCATCTTCAAACTAGCCTGGTAGCTGTTGTTGTATGAGAAATCTGCGTAGGGCAAATTATCATCCCAACTAGATCCATAATCCAACGCACAAGCTCTCAACATGTCCTCCGTAATCTGATTGACTCTCTCTGGCCCCGCCCATCCGTCTGTGGATGAAAGGTTGTACCGAACTCTAGCCTCGTCATCAAAGTCCGTGTAAGCGATTCCAAAACTTCGAGGTAAACCGTGTTCCTCTATCCGATATGATGGTCCTCGAACTCCATGTAGACATACGATCCTGGTCATGTATATCTTGGCCAACTTCGCACTCAGATAAGTGGTTTTCACGGGATAAAGTGAGCCACTTTGGTCAAGCGATCTACTACTACCCAGATGGAATCGTAACCTGATCTTGTCCTGGGTAATCCGGTGATGAAATCCATGCCAAGTTTATCCCACTTCCATTCAGGTATCGGCATAGGTTGTAGTAACCCTGCTGGCTTCTGGTGTTCTGCCTTAACTCTCTAACATACATCACATACTGCTACATACTCGGCAATATCCTTCTTCATACCTGTCCACCAGAAACATTCCTTCAAATCCAAATACATCTTGGTGTTTCCGGGGTGAATCGAGTATGGCGAGTCATGAGCTTCCTGAAGTATTAACTTCTTGATCTCTGGGTCATTAGGCACATAAACACGATCCTTAAACCATAGAGTTTCGTGTTCGTCCTCACGAAAACCTTTGGCATTTCCTTTACTCATATTCTCCTTGATCTCAGTAATCTCCTTATCAATCTTCTGGGCTTCTCAAATCTTTCCCAGTAACGTGGACTGAACTTCCAAAGCTGCAACAAAACCTCTTGGAACTATCTCCAAACGAAGTTCCTTGAGATCGTCGGCCAACTCCTGCGGTAATCCTCCGGTTACGAGAGTATTTACATAACTCTTGCGGCTCAAAGCGTCTGCTACGACATTGGCCTTTCCTGGGTGATAGTGCAACTTCATATCATAATCCTTTATGAGCTCCAACCATCTCCTTTGCCTGAGATTCAACTCCTTCTGCGTGAAAATGTACTCTTTTTACTGTTTACTTGATCAGTTGAACTGTCAACATCTTCCAAAAGTTGTTTCGACACTTCCAAATCTACATCTTTCTGGTTCTGCATCTCATAACTTGCAAGTATGTTCACTTATGTGTCAGAACTAGTTAGATTCCTCACTTGTACTTACTCATGGATTCGTACAAATATGGAACCAACTCACATCGATAAGTGAATGTCTTCGCACTATGAGGTCAATGTCTTCAAACTGATTTATCTTCAAAAATCTTTTGAGAATGCATATGACCTGTTCCCCTTCCCTCGCATCTCTAATGTTGTCACAGGTACATGTCTGTGCGAGAATCCCATGGTTCTCATAGCCTACATTCATTTGCAGAGTTCTTACAACATCACATTGAATCTCCAGAAGGCAGCTCTTGTTTGACCAGCAAATTGAAGCCAAACACAGTTGTGAAGCCTTTCATTCTGAATCCAATGGCTGGTGTAAAATCTGCAAAGAAGGGTGGCAGGCGGCGCCGGGACAACACTGCATGGACCTGCCACCTGATCTCTATGAACACTACAAGTCTGGCCCGGAGGAAACCTATGGTGAACGCAAGACTCGAGTCCAATGGATTCGAAGATATTGGGCAGAGGAATGGTTTTAGTACCATTTTGTTACACCTGAGTACGCGGAGAAGAATGTTGTGAGGCCACCATAGGCCGATATTGTGTACATGAAGTTGCACCCCAAGACGAAGGCTGAAACCATTGCAAAGGGCTTATATCCTTGCATGGTCAAAGGACCTCGGCCTGAAGATGCTGACCCATCAGTCTCTGATGGTGTCGCGAAGATGAATTGTTTGAGCAAAATCTTCGGTTTGCAAGGGCGTCATGATGCAGAACAAGAAGGACGTGGGGATTGATTTCAACCACAGTCCAGCGGCTCCAAGGCCGATAAGCGTTCGTGAAGCCAATCGTAATATCATTGGCCCCTTCAATAGCTTTGATGAGATTCTCTCCACATTGCCGCCCAAAGGGCCACTGTCGAAGAAATTTCTTGGGCGAGAGAGGAACATGAGGATGATCCCGAGCTCAAGCCAAAGAAGAAGTCTAAGGCTTCAAAACCCTCTATAGCTCCAAAAGCTTCAAGAGTGAAGCCACCTAATCTGCACCTCCGAATCCAAAGCAGTGCCCTCGAGGACCTATCTGCATCTCCAAGAAGTCCAAGAAGCCCAAGAAGATTTCTCGGACATGACCTCACCTCGCTAGCATTCTGCGAAATGAAGAGAATGTTATAGATCTGTCAGCGATGAAGATCTTGGCCGATGATGCTCTGGAAATGCTCATCAAGAGCAAGCAGGAGGCTAAATTTTCAAGGATCTGCCTCTCTTTGATGCAGATATTCTCAACAATTTCATTGATGAATGGTTTGAAGATCCTACTGTCACCATTGACGACGATCTGAATCGCCCATTGACATCGATGTCACATTTCGTGGCAGCATAGCCAAGGAACTTACTATAGCTCAGAAAATTGTTGAGCCGAAAAACAAAATTGACTATGAGAAGGCCTAGTTCAAGAAGCATATGGCAAAGCTAAGTGTTGTCGATGTTCAAAACTTCATGCAAATGATGATTGACCTCAAGGCTCAGTTCAAAAAGAAACGTGAGGAAGCCAAAGGCTCTCGCAACTATGCTGAGAAATGCGTCCAGGCTCACAATGAGGTTGTAAAGAGAAAGGCTCTTGGGTGTCCAGGCATTGACCCCAAGTTGGCTGCCAAGAAGAAGAAGAAGCCTGCTGAAGCTGAACCCGAAGCCCCAAGGCAGGAAAGACCAAGCATTATTGATGAGTACATCAATACCATTGTTACACCCACAGCCCCTACTACTACATATACTGGACCAATTACTAGAGCTCACATGACGCCAATTAAATTATCGTACTTTCGTTTCTTGGTAATTATTCTAATGTTCATGAGAATATGATGCTGCCTAAATTGGATACATTTGTTTTGCTTACAAACGAAGGGCCTGGCATGGATAAGAGGGCTGAACACTGGAGCAAGACCAAGCATGGAGATGATGGCATGCTAAGGGGAACAAGAACGGAGTTACAAGTGATGATTTCAGGACTTTGAAGCCACCATAATGAGTGCATGAAGCCTTGGACGAAATATACAAGATGCCACTTCATAAATTTCGTCCAGAGGCTATTATAGGTGATGCGTCATCTTATTATTGGGCCAGCCCCATGTAATTTTGAAATACTTGAGTATAGGCTGTTTTTAGAGTCCGTATGTGTGGGGAAACAAGCGATAGGGTTGGTTTCGGACCCCTCCCCCAGGGGCCACGAAATTCCCCTCTTCTTCCTCCATATATACAGCCCTTAGGGCACCGTCTAGACTTTGTTTTTTTTTTAGATTAAAGTTCGCCATAGCTGCAACTTCGTGCATTTCGTTTGTGTTCAACAACCGCATAAAGGCGCCCCAACCCCACCTTTGATCAATAAAGCTTTCCTCTTATATTCGCAATATCCAGATTGCAATATTAGTTTCTTGCTTGTTCTTCGTTTGCTGCAGGAAATGCACCTTCGTGGTGAGGTTGATCGTGCTCCAAAGATGGTCAATAACCTCTGAGTTGGTTTAGCGATTGCTAAGGCGCCGACGCCCTCAAGACGTTCGTTGTCGGATCGTCAAAGTCGACTTCCTCCAAAACGATAGCCACCATCTCATTGAAAGACAGGACACCTTTGCCTCTATCAAGTGGTATCAGATTTCCGTGTTGCTCGGTGAGATTTTACGCTTTTCAGAGTTTAGATCGAGTCATTCTTCATACCTACAGTCCACAGAAAAGCCAAAAAAATTAGGGTTAGTTCATCATATCCGAACCAATCTGAGCCTTTGCATAATATTTTCTGTATTTGCTTTGTTGAATTTGCGGTTGCATCATCGTGTCAAGTTGCCTTGAGAAGACGTTCGAAACAAAGCTTGATAACAGATTTAATGAACTGCTTGCGCGTCTTCCACCAACAACAACGATGACTACCTCCACGCCGCGAAACAACCCTCCGCCAAGCGAGCCGTGTCCTTCTTCAGCCTGGCCAAACTGTTGGTGTCATTGTTGATACTTTTGTGGCTCCTGCGGTGATGCGAGGATGATTATGCGGGAGATTATGAGGATAAGGTTGATCAAAACCGTAACTACGATGCAACCACCAAAGACCACAACCACCGTGTCGTCCACATGCAAATAATGGCAATGGTAGGGCTCCCCTCAGTACGAGATCATGACCATCTCCCTAAATTGAAATTGAATATTCCACCATTTGAGGGTAGATATGTTCCTGATATATATCTTACTTGGGAGTTAGAAACCGAACAACGATTTACATGTTTACAATATCCTGAGGAGAGACGTGTTCCTGCTGCTGTTTGTGCTTTCACTAGTTTTGCATGTGTTTCATTGTAGATTATATCCTATTCCAGCTACTTGGGCTGCTTTGAAAACTGCTATGCGTACTCGTTGGGTTCCACCATATTATCAATGTGAATTAATTCAAAAATTGCAGCGTTTAAGACAAGGAAAAATTTCAGAGAAGAATATTATCGTGAATTACAAACCGGCATGATTAGATGTGGTATTGTTGAGGAGAATGAAGCTATGCTTGCACGCTTTATGGGTGGATTAAATAGAGAGATTCAGACCATTCTAGAGTATAAGGAGTATAATAATATCACTCGTTTATTCCATCTTGCTTGTAAAAAATTTGAAGCAGCAGTCTTGACATCGGAGACATTGGCGGCGAAATAACTTTTCTGCAGTCGACCTTCATCACGGACACCACGTGCATCCTCTACTTCCACCGCACCATCACCTCCATCAGGTGCCACCTCCGGTGATACAAGAAAGCGTGCACAACCACCACTCTCGCCAAGAGCACACCTGCCGGGCTCAAGTGAGCTCTTCTTCTTCCATGGCGTCAACAAGGCACACAAGTGATATTATTTGTCGTCGTTGTAAGGGAAGTGGACATTTTGCGAGAGAATGCAAATCTCAGCGTGTGATGATTTCTACTGAGGATGGTGGGTATGAGTTAGCTAGTGACTATGATGAGGAGACTTTGGCTCTTACTACACATGAAGAACACGGTGGAGATGATTCTGATCATGAGACGCAATACATGGTCAGTCAAGATGCTTGTGCGGTATGAATGTTTAGTTGCTCAACGTGTTTTGAGTGTGCAGGTTACACATGCCGAGCAAAATCAGAGGCATAATTTGTTCCATACAAAGGGAGTTGTGAAGGAACGTTCTATTCGCGTCATCATAGATGGAGGGAGCTGCAACAACTTGGCTAGCATGGAGATGGTGGAGAAGCTATCTCTCACCACAAGACCACATCCACATCCTTACTACATCCAATGGTTCAACAACAGCGGCAAGGTTAAGGTAACACGTACTGTTCGTGTGAATTTTTTTATCTCTACATATTCTGATTATGTTGATTGTGATGTGGTACATATGCAAGCGTGTTCCTCATTACTTGGTAGACCATGGCAATTTGATAAAAAATCTGTACACCATGGTAGAAACAATCAGTATGCTCATGTTCATAAGGGTAAAAATATTACTTTGCTTCCTATGACTCCTGATTCCATTTTGAAAGATGATATTAATAGAGCTAATAAAGCAAAACAGGAGAAAAATAAGAGTGAAAATCAGATTGTGGCAAACGAATTTGAGCAACAAATGAAGCCTAATAATAAACCATCTAGTGTTGCTTCTGAAATTAAATTGAAAAGTGCATGTTTACTTGCCACCAAATCTGATATTGATGAGCTAGATTTTAGCAAATCTGTTTGCTATGCTTTTGTGTGCAAAGAGGCATTATTTTCATTCGAGGACGTGCCTTCGCCTTTGCCCCTCCGTCACTAAAATTTTGCAGAGTATCGACGTCTTCCCACAAGACGTGCCACGGATTACCACCTATTCGAGGGATTGAGCATCAAATTGACTTAATTCTGCATCGCTACCCAACCGTGCACCATACCGCACCAATCAAGAGGAGACGAAGGAGATTATGCGTCAAGTATAGGAGCTGCTCGACAAAGGTTATATACGCGAATCTCTTAGTCCTTGTGTTGTTCCTATTATACTAGTGCCTAAAAAGGATGGTACATCGCGTACGTGTGTTGACTGTAGAGGCATTAATAATATTACTATTCGTTATCGTCATCCTATTCCTAGGCTAGATGATATGCTTGATGAATTGAGTGTCTCTACAATATTCTCGAAAGTTGATTTGCGTAGTGGATACCATCAAATTCTTATGAAATTGGGAGATGAATCGAAAACAACATTTAAAACTAAGTTTGGTTTATATGAGTGGTTAGTCATGCCTTTTGGGTTAACTAATGCACCTAGTACTTTCATGAGACTAATGAACGAAGTTTTACGTGCTTTCATTGGACGATTTGTGGTAGTCTATTTTGATGATATACTGATTTATAGCAAATCTTTGGAAGAACATTTGGAACATTTACGTGTTGTTTTTATTGCTCTCACGTGATGCACGTTTGTTTGGTAACCTTGGGAAGTGCACCTTTTGCATCGACCGAGTAACTTTTCTTGGCTATGTTGTTACTCCACAGGGAATTGAAGTTGATAAAGCCAAGATTGAAGCTATTGAGAGTTGGCCGCAGCCCAAAACGGTCAAACAAGTGAGGAGTTTTCTTGGACTCGCTGGTTTCTATAGGCGTTTGTGAGAGATTTTAGCACCATTGCTGCACCTCTCAATGAGCTTACAAAGAAGGATGTGCCTTTTGTTTGGGGTACCGCACAGGAAGAAGCCTTCACAGTATTGAAAGATAAGTTGACACATGCTCCTTTACTCCAACTTCCTGATTTTAATAAGACTTTTGAGCTTGAATGTGATGCTAGTGGAATTGGATTAGGAGGTGTGTTATTACAAGATGGCAAACCTGTTGCATACTATTTTGAAAAATTGAGTGGGCCTAGTCTGAACTATTCTACGTATGATAAAGAATTATATGCTCTTGTTCGGACCTTAGAAACATGGCAACATTATTTATGGCCCAAAGAATTTGTTATACATTCTGATCATGAATCTTTGAAACACATTAAAAGTCAAGCAAAACTGAACCGTAGACATTCTAAATGGGTTGGATTCATTGAGACTTTCCCTTATGTCATTAAACGCAAGAAGGGTAAAGAAAATGTTATTGCTGATGCATTGTCTCGTCATTATACTATGCTTTCACAACTTGACTTTAAAATATTTGGTTTGGAGACCATCAAAGATCAATATGTGTATGATGCTGAATTTAAAGATGTATTGCAGAATTGTAAAGAAGGTAGAACATGGAACAAGTTAAATCGTTAACGATGGATTTGTGTTTCGTGCTAACAAGCTATGCATTCCAAATAGCTCCGTTCGTCTTTTGTTGTTGCAGGAGGCGCATGGAGGAGGACTAATGGGACACTTTGGCATGAAGAAGACGGAGGATATACTTGCTACACATTTCTTTTGGCCAAAGATGAGACGGGATGTTGATCGTTTTGTTGCTCGCTGCACTACATGTCAAAAAGCTAAGTCACGACTCAATCCTCATGGTTTATATATGCCTTTGCCTGTACCTAGTGTTCCTTGGGAGGATATATCTATGGACTTCGTTTTAGATTAACCTCGAACAAAGAAGGGGAGGGATAGCATATTTGTTGTCGTGGATAGGTTCTCGAAAATGGCACACTTTATACCATGTCATAAAAGCGATGATGCTGTTAATGTTGCTGATTTGTTCTTTCATGAAATTATTCGCTTGCATGGTGTGCCAAATACTATTGTTTCAGATCATGATACTAAATTTCTTAGCCACTTTTGGAGATGTTTATGGGCTAAGTTGGGGACTAAACTGCTTTTTAGTACTACTTGTCACCCCCAAACCGATGGTCAAACTGAAGTAGTTAATAGAACTTTGTCTACTATGCTTAGGGCTATTTAGAAGAATAATAAGAAAATGTGGGAAGAATGCTTGCCTCATATTGAATTTGCTTATAATCGTTCGTTGCATTCTACTTCTAAGATGTGCCCTTTTGAAATTGTGTATGGTTTCCTACCTCGTGCACCCATTGATTTGTTGCCTCTTCCATCTTCGGAGAAGGTTAATTTTGATGCTAAACAACGTCTTTGAATTGATCTTAAAAATGCATGAGTTAACTAAGGAAAACATTGAGCGTATGAATGCTAAATATAAACTTGCTGGAGATAAGGGTAGAAAACATGTTGTCTTTTGCACGGAGATCTTGCTTGGTTACATTTGCGTAAGGATCGGTTTCCTAATTTGCTAAATCAAAGCTAATGCCACGTGCTGATGGTCCTTTTAAGGTGTTAGAGAAAATAAATGATAATGCATATAAACTTGAGTTGCCTGCAGATTTTGGGGTTAGTCCCACTTTTAACATTGAAGAGAGCCTTATTTGGGTGAGGAAGATGAGCTCACGAGGACTTACTTCATTTCAAGAAGGGAGGATGATGAGGACATCAATACCATTGTTACTGCCACAGCACCTACTACTACATATAATTGACCTATTAATAGAGCTCTATCAAGCCAATTAAATTATCAGTTACTTCCGTTTCTTGGTAATGATTCTAATGTTCATGAGAATATGATGCTGCCTAAATTGGATACATTTGTTTTGCTTACAAACGAAGGGCCTGGCATGGATAAGAGGGATGAACACTGGAGCAAGACCAAGCATGGAGATGATGGCATGCGCAAGGGGAACAAGAACGGAGTTACAAGTGATGATTTTAGGACTTTGAAGCCACCATAATGAGTGCATGAAGCCTTGGACGAAATATACAAGATGCCACTTCATAAAATTCGTCCAAAGGCTATTATAGGTGCTCAATCACCTTATTATTGGGCCAGCCCATGTAATTTCGAAATACTTGAGTATAGGCTGTTTTAGAGTCCGTATGTGGGGAAACAAGAGATAGGGTTGGTTTCGGACCCTCCCCTGTGGGCCATGAAATTCCCCTCCTCTTCCTCCATATATACAGCCCTTAGGGCACCGTTTAGACTTTGGGTTTTGTTTAGATTAAAGTTCGCCATAGCTGCAACTTCGCGTACTTCGTTTGTGTTCAACGACCACACAAAGGCGTCACAGAACCCCATCTTTGATCAATAAAGCTTTCCTCTTATATTCGCAATATCCAGATTGCAATCTTAGTTTCTTGCTTGTTCTTCGTTTGCGGCAGAAATGCAGACCTTCGTGGTCGTTGATCGCGCTCGCCGTGGTTAATTACCTTTCGGGTTGGTTTAGCGATTGCTAAAGCGCGGCGACGCTCGCCGCGTTAAGTAGTCGGATCGTCAAAGTCGACTTCCTCCAAAACGATAGCCACCATCTCATCGAAAGACGGGACACCTTTGCCTCTATCAATTATCTTCCCCGCCAGTATGACTGGCTCGAAGCCAAAGATCCCTTCAGCAGCTTCTGAGCAGAAAAATACTAAGCTGGCTGAGGCCAAAGCCAACAAGAGGAAGCACAATGATACTTCTAATGCTGCTTCCTCCAAGAAGAAGCTGGAGACAAAGTCTTCAAAGTCTTCACGCAAAGAATGTGCTGCTCCCCAAGAACCATTGCTCGTTGGGCCTATCTCTATTGCACTGCCAGCTTCCACCAATCGCGAGTGTCGTCTCGTTGTGCATGAGCCTGCTTCCACAGAGGCTCATGAGTCTGAAGATATTCCAGTTGCTGACTCCACCGCAGCTGAAGACATTGGTCATGATGACAATGTTGAAGATGATGAAGTCCTTCCTCAAATCATGCCCAACCCAGATCATCGCCTCGCCTACGAAAGCAAGTGAATCGATAAGCATTGGCGGTCCCATGACGCCAATCACACAAGATGTATTCTAGGAACAACAACACCCCAACTTGCATGAAGTCATTCCTCGCACTCCACCCACTCATGTCACCACTCCGGTGCTTGAGACCCCGCAAGATACACTAGAAGACATGGAGAAGACCACTCCTTCACCACAGGTGTCGCCATCTTTCCGAAGGTTTCACAGAGGCCCTAGGCCCACGGTCTCCATGTCCAGCATTCCTGAAGAGGATGTGCGAAACACAAGCTCAGTAGCACATCAAGTGTTTCCTGAAGCCATCCCTTCAGTGACTGATCAAGAATCTGAAGCCAAAGCGGCTGAAGATATTCCGGCTGCATCAGCCGATGAAGAAAAAGAAGAAGACTATGAAGTTATTCCCCCTACCATTGATCCCGTTGTTCAAGAAGAAGAAGTGATTGTGCCAGACCCCCCGGTCCATGAAGCCACTGAAGTTGAGGCAAATGCGGCTGCCACCACCACCACTAATAACGCCACTGACGTTATCATGGCTGAAGATAATGTGCAGCCCGAAGTCATTGCTGCCACGGAAGAATTCACAGCCACCCACCTCGGATGTGGCCGTTCCTCCCCCTGTGCCTCACGCCATGGAACATGTGTTCAATTGTGGTGAGCTCTTTACTGTCCGGTGGCCTATCTTGATACCACCCACTGCTCCTGGTCCCCAATGTGACTATCACGTGGAGCAAAGGCCTCAAACGCAGAAGCCAAAGCCCAGGCTTCCAAGTATTGACACTACACAAGGCTCCTTTAGTGTGCTAAGCTTCAGAGAGCACAACACATTCTTCGACAAGGCCAAGAACCCCTTCAGGAAGCCAAAGATTTCATCTAATAGGTTCTGGAGCCACCAGCAAAGGAGCTACTATTCTTGCATTCTCTATAATCAAGACATGATTTTCCCCCACAAGCGTCTTGACGGTGATGCCATTGCTGGGTTGCCATGCCTTGAAGAAGCCCTAGACTACTTCTGTGAAGTTGGGCTACTCCCATTTGTCACTGACAAGGAGCACTGGAATGAAGAGCTTCTTCTGCAATTCTATGCCACTCTACACATATCAGGCTACAACAGGGATCCGAAGACATGGGTCCTTGAGTGGATGACAGGGGATGTCCATCACGAAGCCAAAGCTCAAGATATCATCGAGCTAACTTCCCTGCCCACTCCTGGTGATCTGTATGAGCCAGGTTGTCAGCTTCATGTGCAAGAATTGCAGAGTGTATTCCAAAGGCCTGAGCCCAATATGAGTCAAATGCTCAGTATGATGAAGCCATTGCCCATTGGTGCTGAATATCCCAAGGAGTTCTATGTCAAGGACCTCGAGTACCTGCCCCGCACCATTTATCACATTCTGAGGCGTACTTTGTGGCCTATCAAGGGACATTCTCCTAACGCCAAGCTTGAAGCCACCATGAAGACATTGGTCTTCTACATTATTAATGGCATTAGGTTCAACACTCAAGATTTCTTCATTTGGCAGTTGGCAGCTTCTGGCATTGATCTGTTTGGCCTCAAGTTTTATGCTCCATGGGTCATGCGGCTGATAAAGCTTCACTCAACCATCAACTATCAAGCTTCAGCATGCAACCATGTTGTATTCTTGCCTGAAGTAAACATGTCTCGTGAAGCTATTTATCATGTGCCTGCCAAGGAGCCAATACGCGAAGACAATGCTACCTTCCAAAGCTTCACTCGGCCTATTGAAGGTGTTCATGTGCCAAATCCTCCTGCTCCTGCCGGTCCACTTGTTGGTCAACTTCGTCTGCCGCATCGTGCAAACATTGATGCAACAGCCAGCACGATAGCTCAAAGGCCTCAGAAGCGTGCTCATGTCCCGAATGATAGAGAGCTTCTTGTATCACTTCACCAGAAGCAGGATAGGCACCATGACTGGCTGAAGCGCTAGATGCAGAGTCTGCTCATTGACGCCACAATCGAATTCGCAACCTTGCAACCAAGAATTCTTTTGTTGCGCATGAAGCCTGTCGACGATCCTGGAAGAGCCTCACAATGCTCTGTTCTGAAGACGATCTTCGAGCAGATGGCTTCACTGAACGTTTCAAGTTTGACTCCAGGCCTCCCCAATCAGCAAGCTGGCGTACAACTCCTTCCCTTGAAGATTCTGACTTTTCATCTTCGGCTCCCACGGTTGTTGCATGAGTCATAGATGAAGAGGATGATGCCACTTCACCAGCGATGGCTCCATTGCATCACGATTCTGCATCAGGCCCCTCTGCACCGCCCAACTCCAACATTGACCCTGCTGCCCCAACATCTTCATCGACTAGGAACGAGTAGACACTCTATGTCTTCAAACCTTTTGGTCCCATCGATGTAAGGGGAGAAGCATTTGAGTTGATAGTCTTCAAGCGGGTCCATATGGGTCAGGTGCTTATTTTTTGCTAAGTTCTTACAACTCTCATTCTTGAAACTGTTGACTTTTGAGTTGTAACACTTAAACTTGACGGTCGTCTGCCACTTTTGCTGCTACGTTATGATGCGATGATAAATCCCGCATGGAGTCATTCTGTAGACGCCCATTTCTCATTATGCATTTCATTATCTTCACTACTTTTATGTATGCATGATGAATTTTCTTCATGTGTTGAAGAAGATCTCCACAAAGCAAAACCTGCCATGTGCATTTGCATTCGAAGGCAAACTACTTATATGCACATCTTCAAGGGGATCCTCTTCCAACCTATGAAGACAATGCCCATGTACTTTAACTTTCACATACTTTTATCCCCGTTGAAAACTTCAACCAGTTTGTTATCAATCATCAAAAAGGGGGAGATTGTAAGTGCATCTAGTGCCACCCCTAGTTGATTTTGGAGTATTTATGACAAACATGGTTGAGGGACTAATGTGTTTGTGAGAATTGCAGGATAACACAGGTAGTAGTCCCTCATTGATTTGGTTTACCTACCAGAGAGATGACCCCTAAAAATGTATGAAGACATTGAATACAATGGTGGTTTGTGAAGACATTCACGTTGAAGATAATGACGATGAAGACATTCACTTGAAGACTATAGAGTGCGAAGACATAGTTTCTTTCATAGTTCCCTTTTCTTCTTTATTGAGTCATAGGAACCACCGAACTATTAAGTGGGGTCCAAGTGAACAAAGTCAGATGCCTAAAGTGATGCTCAACCAAAGTCCCATGTCTTCGAGCAAAGACAATGGGAGCAAATCTTATCCAGAGTTGGATGAGTCAGCTTTGCTTGTAGCCCAAGCCAAGCTGCCACATGTGTTTGCAATCCGACCGTTGGACACATGTTGGTTCCTTAGTGACCCAGGGTCATTTTGGACATATCATGCCAGGTTGCCTCTTGGCTATAAATAGCCCACCCCCTACACCATAAATTGGTGGCTGATCAGAGTTAGTGCATGACTTTTGTCGTTTGAGAGCAACCCACCTCCGAAGCCTTTGAGAGAGAGATCCTTGCGAGGACAAAGCCCAAAACACCTAGATCCAAAGAGTGTAAGGCATCACTGAAGTCTTTCTGTCCGCGTGACCTGAAGACTTGTTACACTTGAGGACTGTGCATCCTCCATCCGGTATAGGCGTCACGTTCTGAGGATCCAAAAGCATTATGGATCGCCAGTGAACGGAGTCTGTGAAGGTTTGGAAGTCTACCTTGAAGACTTACCAGAGTGATTGCGCGAGGACTGGGCGTCCTTAGCTCAAGGGGAATGAGGTGAAGACACAGTCTTCTGAGTTCAATCTCAGCCTCCCTAACCAGACGTACAGTTTTGACAGCAACTAGAACTGGTCTACCAAATCTTTGCCTTCACCAAGCCACTAGTTCCATCCTCTACCTTCTTTACATTTCAGTTGTCTTCGTGAAGTCATTGCTTGTTTGTCTGATCTGTTTGACTTCACTGTGTGAAGACTATTACTTGTTTGGCTTCATACCGTCTTCCATTCCGATCCGCACTCCTAGCTGCTATTAGTCTTCGTGCTTTCTCTATATTGCTTACTTGACTATGTCCTGTCTAGTGTAGTTCACTTTCTGCGGCATATCATATAGGTTCAATTACTTGTTTGTCTTCAAAGACCTCGTGTTTTGAAGACGTTCATAAAAATCACCTATTCACCCCCCTCTAGTTGATAACTAGCACTTTCAATCTGTATTTGCTTGTTAGGTTGGTTGCAGTGAGCATTTGTCCAGTTTTCAAGCATATGCCATGTTTATCTGTATTTGCTTGTTAGGTTGGTTGCGGTGAGACTACATCCGCTTTCAATGGCTATATTTGGTTGTTATCTTGATCATTTATGCCTTGTTTATTTCAATCATTCACAATTTGATGTTCATTATGTGCATGTCGGAATCAGCCGCTCATTGCATCAATACCAGCTTTGAACGGCTATATTTGGTTCCAGATTATGCTGGTGTAGTTAACACATGCCCTTTATTTTAGTTTTACACATTTATCCAAAGGCGATGTTTAAGCATTACCTATGTTATATTCATTTTCAACAATACCGGTTTGAATTGCAATATTTGATGGTCATTAAGCATGTTGTCGATGGCGTTGCCTTCCATTTTATATCTCGCTTTAACAAGATGTCGAAACCAACACATTCAAGCTATCATTTGGAGATGATGTTGTTTAGCTTTGCTATATTTGTTTGATGTTAAGGTTGTTGTACTTATCATGCCTTTCCACTACTTATGCATGACAACAACGAGAGTAGCCACCATTTTTCGCCAAGGTTAGTTTCATCCCTTGGCTTGTACTCCCCTCGTCGTTCCATAATGTAGTGCATATAGATCCAGGCCTAGACACTTGTTAGCTTCTAATATTGACTTGTTGCTTGTAGGCACATATGCCCTCGGCAAGGATCCACGCATCGACCCTTTTTGCGTATGGGGCAATGAGATATTCATGAACAAGCACCAAGTGAGAAAACTGATAAGGATTATTAGCAAAAAGATGCGAATGGTGGCAAGCAAATTATTTGTTTATACTCTATCTAACACAACAATGAGCTGTATGATGGTAACTACAAACTCTGCAACCTTCTCTTTTTACTGCCCATAATGAGTTGTTAGACAACAATGTCTGAATCTTTTTCATTCGCAGTGGTTCCCGAAGCAGTTCACTCAAGATTACCTCGCAAAGTACATAATTGGTGGACACACAATAAAGATTAAAGTATTTCATCCAAACTACAATAAGCATCGAGAAGTCCTAATGAAGACAATGAAGGATGGACGGGCAGCCATCACAAGGGGGTGGCCCAGAGTCGTGCGCGCATTACGCATGGAGGAGGGCACAATATGGGCATTCCGGTTCACCTTCTCCAGCAACCAAAATGTCTTTCGCCTCTATCTTTACAGTTTTTAGTACAACTGTGGTCCATCATTCTTTACTTGGTGCTTCTGTAGTTCTTGAGTATATATACCTGTGCATCGAATTATGCATTCGTGGTTGAACCTATATTTGTAATAAACATGGTTGGATATGAGATAAGTGATTGCCTACTTTCAAATTCAAAACATGTGATTTTTAAATTAGGGATTACACTTCACACGATTTACGAAAGCGAAACATCTGCGACATACGTGGAGATCAGACACGTTTCTAGGATCCACTACATGTACGATCAATCTCTACTGCACACACGATCAGCCAAGAAAAAACTGTGCGATTAGCAACAACATCGCACACAGTTCTTTCTTATTAAATGCTTGCGATAATCACCTTATCACACACACTTCGCAATTATGGAATGTTTGTGATGTTGTGCGCATCGCAAATGTTTGGTCATAGAAGAACGAGTGCGATAGGTCGATCATCTGACGCGGGTACGACGGATGAATCGTGTGGGATGTATTCAAGCTTCGCATACAGTTTTATAACCGACAACTGTGTGCGCTCTTACATCGAATCGCATATAGTCGAGGAAAAGTAAATGTGTGTGATTGTCTGCCTGTATAATCGTGAACCGTTTGTGATGGGTCACGCATCGTAAACGTAGCACCACAGAATACCGACTGCAATGGCAATCCGAGCACAAACGAGTTGCAGGGTTGGAGCGTTTCGGATATTCGAGATATCGAAAATAGTTTAGTAGGGACAACTGTATGCATCAAGGCTGCCTATCCCCGACGGTTTCTGGGTCATGTGGGAAGGACCCATCATATCGCAGTCACTAACTTGGTGATGGTTCGAAACGCCGTCGCGGAAAGGGGTTAAAAACCGTTTGTATAACACCTCGATGTACCAGTGCATCCCTGAAGCTCCGACAATACCTGTGTATGCACATTGGTGGAGTGTCAAGTAGCATACCTTCCACAAAGGGGTCAAGTAAATACGTGTAAAGGAGATGATCCACCTTTAAGTATGTGAAGTAGATGCCACACATGTTATGTGCCGCGGATTCTTGACATGGTGATGTCTGTAGGATGCTCCACATCAGTGAACCATAGAAAAACCAAAGACACATGTCAATTAAACAGATCACTTACACTCAACACTTGAAACGCTTGAGATTGAGGCTAACTTAGCCAATTTAATATTTGTGTGTCTATATATATGGAGATTGACTATTAGTCATCCTGAATGAGGAATGGTTATTTTTCACCCTCTCTATTTCAACATCAATGCACCGTAATTTTACGTTTCGTAAATTTTGTCTTATTTTAGATGTAAAAAAAGAATGTAAGAAAAATATAATTGTCGTAAAAAATATTTTATGTTATGTAAAATTACAAACGTAAAAACATAATGTAAATATACATAAAATGCAAATTTTCTAGTTTTATGACCTACAATTTTTGTTCTTATGCCAAATTTTATGCAGTAAATTGATATGAATGTAATTATTTGTATTTAAGATTACCTCGAGTGAAAAATAACTTATTCTACACCCTAGTGATGAATATACTTTCTATTCCTGCACGTAATGCAGTCCTAAACAAAATCCACATGTCTTGTAGCCCTGTAATTTTAAGTACTTGACGGGGCAAATATGTAATCTGGCACCATTCTCAACCTACAACCGATCAAGCTTCCCTTTATTTTTCTCTTAATAAAACAAAAGAAACCATCGTCGCTCTTGTGGAAAACCAAAAGGGAAAAGAAAAAGGAAACCCACTTCTTCTCCAGTCCACCTCCTGCTGCGAGAGCACGACGGAGACACAACCGAAGCAAAGCTTGCTTCTCCCCGCAGCAATACAGCGCAAGACAACGAATCCAAAAGGGAAGGGTATAACCGAGACGGAGAGAGGAACAGCGAGAGGAGCGCGGGGTGGTAGGACGGAGGCGGAGGAGAAAGTGGCGAAACCCTAGAATTCCCACCCATCCCCACGGTGAGGGTCCACTGGGGCTGCGCTCGGATCTGCCTCGACGCTCGCGCTTGCGGCGGGGGAGATCGGAGGACGACGACGCTGGTGAGTTGGGCTCAGGGCGGCCGATTCTTGCTGCAGGTGTTGGAATGTGGCTGGGGTGGAGTGGCGATTCGAACTGCTGCTGTCTTTTTTTTCTTTTGGAAGCGTCGTACCGCGCTGGTGTCGTTGATTTGGTTCTTTATTTGGTTTTGTGTGCGTGAATGGGGATAGTTGAGTGCAGTGGGTGAGAGGTGGAATGCGGGGACGTGGGGGTAAGATTTATCCCTAATTGGTGGATTTTTGATGATTCTTGGTCTTTTTGTTCATACTACTAGCTTGTTAGATCCAGTTTGGTGGTTTTAGGTGTGGAATGTGGCAAATTTCAGCCAATTATTGTCCATAATTTGTTCCTGCTGGCGTTCTTGTGCCCAGTTCCACGGAATTTGCGGTTATTGAATGGGACAACTACTCTGGCAACCACTCTTATTGTGTATTGAGCATGCTTGCTGTGTCCTTTTTTAGTTGAACTTTATTTTGTGTGTTTTATCGGTTGTTAGATTCTTTTTTAGTTGATGAAATTTATGTTTGCTCTGTTTGGCATTGATCTCTTGTTTTCTACTCCTTGTTGATTTCGGGCTGGTCGTCCTGGATCTATATGTGCATGGCTGATGCAATTTCATGTTTTGGGTGATGGAGTGGTGCTAAATTGTTGAATTTCTGTTTAACTTTTGCTTTTTGATCACTGTTTTGTTTTCTTTTGAATTTTACTAAATACTGTACTTTTTAGGTCTTATGTCTTGACTAATTGTTGATACCGTGTTGCAGAGCTGGGTGTAATTGGTATCTTCTCGATATTAATATTATTACCCTTCATAAAAAAAGAAGTCTTGTTGTTTGTTCACTCGTTGCATACAATAGGTGTGTTTTAGATTGAAGAATAGCAACGTTAGTTTTTGCCCCTCTTTTGGTTCTTTGCTTTCCCATACATTTTATTTTGAAGGAATCCCTCTCTGTGTTGCTGATGCTTTCATCCAGAGATGTGCGATTAAGCAGACTGGGTTCTTGTGTGGGCGAAACTGCAGGTCCAACTTTTGGTTACCTTTTTAGTTGGCTCGTTCTTTTTGAAGTATGATAGCTTTGTTGTTTTAATTGGTTGATAGTTTCATTTGACAATACAATGGATTGTTTATTTTTGACAATTCATGATGAAATCAGCATGCCTTTTTTCTTCTTTGCTGGTTACATGTCTTGTGCTACCATAGCTACCATTTTCCCTTCTCTTTTGGTGCAAATTTGGTTTATTTAGTTATTGAATAACACTGCTCTATATTGCAGCCTGGGCTATGGTTTGGACCTGATGTCTGAGAAGGAGCATAGAAGCACTTGCAGAGATTAAGAAGCCATAAAAGATGCCACATTCACCCTCAAGGAGGAGATCTCCTTCAAGGGAATCTGCTCACAGGAGGGTCAACGATTTCGGGAATGCACTGCCTGCTAAACCAAAGGATGATGAGCTCACATTATTCGCTGATATGCAGAAAACTGAGATTGAGAACTTCTTACTGGAACCATCCGAGGATTTTGATGAATCCATCTGTAATGCTCATAGACACCCTCCTCCTTTATACAATAATATGGTTATATTTTTATTTTCGCTATACCTCTTTGTTTATTTTTATTTTTGTAATGAGGCACTATTAATACTTACTTATTTTATTCATGTCTACCAGCAAAATTGAGCTTTTTCCCAGATGTTAAGCTTGGTATCAATGTCCCAGCACGAGGGGAAAGCCATGATTTGCTTAAGGTGGATGGTGATAAAAACGATTATGAGTGGTATGGACACTTAATAGCGCATGTTGCTTTGCTTTCTTTTAATTAATATATGGTTGATGTAGCCTTGTGCTGGTCATGAACATCTGCTTGATATATTTGGGAGATTAGCTGTTCTATTGCTTATTTTGCCATCTGCTCTGCCCAATACATTTATTGGAAGCTAGCCCTAACTAATCTGGCTAGCCATCTAACTTCGAGAAGATCGACTAAAACAACTCGGTGTGCATGTGACAAGGAAACTAATATCAATCAAGTTGCAGTTATGGTTTCACAATATCCACACTTTGTGTCTAGTGTCTTGATAATTAGCTAGCGGACTTAATGAAGAGAAAATTACATAAAATAGCAATCAACGATCATGTGCGCAGTAGGTGGTAGCTCAAAGTCGATGATCAGTGGGCATTTCAGCCATGGTTCTGTAGTTGTAGCCATGCAATACTTGTGAGAATTAGTTGTTTTGTATACTCCCTCCGTCCCACAATATAAGACGTTTTTGCAAGTTATGTTAGCTTGCAAAAACGTCTTATATTATGGGACGGAGGGAGTAGATGAAATGTGTCACATCATGAGGAACTCTTTAGCCTCATTTTTGTCGAGTGTAATTTGTCCTTTATGCCATCTCTTGGTTCAATTTAAGGTTGATATGATTGCACACATTATAATGCTTCAATGGGCTACAAGTTTTGTAATAACGAGGTATTTTTTTCATCTTTGTTTTGTTGTGAGTTTGTGTCCTCTACTTGTGGTATTGCTTCAAGATAACATGGTATTCTAATTCATTAGTCAATTGAAAAAAATGCTGAAAATATTTTGATAACCTCTTCTTCAGTTGTGTCAACATCATATATCTGCATAAAGGCATTTTCAGTGATAAATGCCTGTATATTTCAATGAATGAAATATTTTTTACTATTATCATGGCCATATTTTATTTATCCTTTTTTAAGCTACATTGGACCCTGATTTGTTGTTTAAATTCCATGCACCATGGTATTATTCCTCATCTCCATTCGACATTTCATTTTGACCTCTAAACAATCCGTTGTCATAACAATTGAGTCAACCTAAACTCTTCACTTATTTGTAAGGTATGCAGATTTTCCTTAATTTTAAGTAAAAAAAGAATCTGTACTGTTGTGGACATTAGTATGTTGCTTTAAACCAGCATCAGATAAATAATCTTTCCCACTTGAAGTTATCTCCTTTCTGAACTCATCTTTATAGATGATGCCAGATAAATAAACTTTTGGGGCATTTGGCTCCGGTGCCATGCACTGCCCAGACGATGCCAGATAAAAAATAACCAGATAAAAAAAACCCAGGGAACCGGAGCACCTAGTTGTCCATGCAATAAAGTATTTGGAGTGCTAGGCTGCTCTGATGTGAGGTGGAAAATTGGCTGGGTCAAGTCCCTTTATGCATGTGCTGGTCCGGCATTTTTACAAGCTCCAAACACACACTGGCTCAGATACTATTATCATGGCCATAAATCAACTTTTGGGGCATTTGGCTCCTTTGCCATGCACTGCCCAGACGATGCCAGATAAAAAATAACCAGATAAAAAAAACCAGGGAACCGGAGCACCTAGTTGTCCATGCAATAAAGTATTTGGAGTGCTAGGCTGCTCTGATGTGAGGTGGAAAATTGGCTGGGTCAAGTCCCTTTATGCATGTGCTGGTCCGGCATTTTTACAAGCTGCAAACACACTGCTAGAGCGGTGCTAAAATAATTTCTCAGGGCTTCACAGATGAGGTGGCAACATTTTGACGTATGGGGGCACCGATTACATTGTGGTCAGCCTAAGGTTCAATAATGAAACTAAGCAGACTAGCACCTCCGGCATATTATTAAGAGGAAAGCGAGATACACTATTTTATTATTTGCCCAGCAGTATAAATCAACGAGATTTAATCTGCTCCATGGGTCATACGCAGGTAGGCACGGAGATGCGACTCCGCTCCCACCCTACATAGGGCTATGACCCACTCATTGTGGCTCATGAGGTTTTCGACGATGAACATGTGGAAAAAAACGCTCGCTTAATCATCCTGTAGTTTGTATTCGAGTCATATGTACATAAGAAAACTGCATACAGAAGGTATAATTAATGATTAGCCATTCTTGATGAATGTTGCAATTTAAAACTGCTATAACTAATACAGTTCTTTGGTGTGCTTCAGAGCATTGTGCTTTTCCAAGCCTGGCCTGAAATCCGGCCCAGTCTGTGGTATGCCCAGGTTTAGTGTGCAGTGACTTCATATTAGTTATTCAGGCATCCATGTCTGTGGAATAACTAAATATTCCATTCAATGTTTCTCGTAAGTACAAAGTTGTTGGCTAAAGGCTTGAACGAAGGTCTCTGTTTGCTACAGTAGTAAGATGGAACATTCCAGAATGATAATCTAAGAACATAATAATACCTTTCGTGTTTAAAGTAGGGCAGAGCTGGTAGAAGCGTTCAGTTCAGGTGAACCCAATGAAATTCATCAAACACTCATAAAATTAGTCTTTAACACTGCTCATTAGTTAAACCCAATGATTTTCTCCTCCAGCTTCGCCCCTGGTTTAAAGCAGGTTAACAAATGCCCTATTTATATATTGCTTTAGATGGGTAACTACAATACGAATTACTCATGTTTTTGGATTATCGTTTCTCAGAATTTTAGCATAGACTTGAGCATAATATGGTGCTGTGATGTTTCTTACAATTATTTTAATTACTTTAAACATCTTTGGCTCAGATTATACTTCTTACACTTACCATTTGCAAATCTTGCATGTTTAAACGATTTGATCGCGTTCTACCTTCTCAATTAATAGGCTGTTGACTCCTCCAGAGACTCCACTTTTCCGTTCGTTAGATGACGAAGAAGAACGATCTGTTGGCCAGGCTTCCAGGGGTAGAGCTCAGAGTAAGGCCATGCAAATCTCGAGGCCATCCACGGTATGTTTGCTATAGTTTTTGCTCTTGAATTCTTAATGCGGGCTTGCAAGAAATACCCACCCTTTTTGTTATCTATTGTCCATACACAGATGGATAATGCTCAAAGGTCTAGCAGAAGCAGTGCAAGCCCAAATAGGCTTAGCCTGTCACCACGCTCTATGGGAAGGACAAAATCGCCTATTTCAGCTTCTCGTGCTAGCCCACCACTTTCTGTTCAACCACCAACGCCATCCCGAAGACCTTCAACTCCTCCAGCTGCTAAGATATTGACACTTCCACAAAGGTCTGCAAGTCCAGTCTCTAGAAGGATGAGTACTGGTTCAAGTGGCTCAGCATTAAATGGAACAAGGGGAGCCTCTCCAGTTAAAGCTAATCACAGATCTTCTTCCCAAAACCTCAAGGATGGCAGTCCAATGATCCTGCTTTCTCTTATAATGCACCTCCAAACCTTCGTACATCTCTACCAGATCGCTCGGTATCCCGTTCAAGGGTGGATCCCCTACATCTTTCAGTGGACTAGATACAGGTTCAAGAGGTCAAGGCAATCAATGTCTCCTACTCCAACTAGAAGAGCCAGTTCATCACATAGCATTGAACGAGATCGATTGAGCACACACAGCAAAGCTTCTGCAACATCGTCTGGTGATGATGATCTGGACTCAATGCAGTCTATATCTATTGGCTATTCCAGCAGCCCAGCTGTAAAAAAGAGCTTGGCAGTGATGAAGACGAGAAGTATTGCATCATCAAAGAAGCTGTCCAAGAATTTTTCCCCTATCTCAGCCCCAAAATGGTCATTTGATTCTGCTGTTTGGTTGATGGTAAGTGTTGTCCTGTTTTCCCCTAAAAAAGTGTTGTCCTGTTTTTTAGTAGGATGATGGATTGTAAATTTGAATAGCATATTTAACAATTTATTCATTCAGTTACTCAGTTACATGGTTTAGTCCCTTTTTAATTTCTTAGCGGTTGCGGCTTCCCATTTGGAGGAATCCAGGGCTTCTGTAAATTTCTTTTGTTATACTTTGACAAGGAAACAACGGTTACACCAACTGTATTGAGTGGTCAAGTGCTTTGGACGGATGCCTTTATGAATTAACAGTCACATAATAGCTTAAAAGAAATCGTTGGTTGAAACAAAAACATTTGTTTATCCTGAATATTTGGTTGGCAAATGCTCCTGCTCCATTGACTAGGTTCTTTTACCTTTTGTGGCTAAGTTGCTTAACTCATGGAATGTGTTCATTCAATCAGATATTGTATGATACAGTAACTTGCACTCTTATCCTTTCTTCGACAAATTAGTATAGCTTATTCTGCCAAAAATAATTACTCCTTGCCTGTTGTTTATTTGCGTGATGCGTCCAATGTGCTTTTACTGCAAGTTGAGACCTTACTATTCTTTAGTGTGTTCTAGATTTTCTCAAATTGCGACTAAGATGAGAAATGTGTTCTTACTTTTCTAGGATCATCGGAAAGGTCCTCAAGATAGGTTCCGGCCACTTCTATCAAGTGTCCCTGCCACCACATTTGGTGCTGGCAAAATAAATAATGTGCACAAGCCTATGTTCTCACACAATTCCTCTATGACAACTAGCAGTAATGCAAGCTCTGAGCACGGTGCCACTTTTGGCCCTTATGTGGAAAGCGACCAAGAGCAACAGGATCATATTGGTGAATGGGAAGCAGATGATGGCCTTCGAGTTCATGAGGACATATTTATGTTTGATAAGCTGGATGAGTTGAATGAAGAAACCAGTTTCAATAAGAACACAAAATATGTAGAAGATTCGCCCATCCAAGTAAAAATACGTGAAGAGTGATAAACATGACTTTGATATGGAAAGATGGGCAGCTAATCAAACGGCATATGATGGTGCAAATAGTTCTCAGGTTGGACATGGTGAAATGGCTACTTGCAGTAGATGTGGGATGTCTTTCAATGTGATGGATTTGGATGGAAAAGGTGACTCTTATGAAGAATGCTCTTCAAAGGTTGGAGGATTTTCTGCAGACCGTATGTTATGGACTTCAGAAGCACATCAACATGATAATAAAATTGTAAATTCTGGGCCTTATGCTGAATCTGAACCTTCTATGGCCCCAGATAGTGTAGACTACAGCAAACATGCATCTCTTGGAAATCAAACGGTGAACAATGAACCTTCAGCGGATTGTACAGAAAAATGTCCTCCAGGCCAGTTGATGGTGGATACAGATTTGAGGACATGCTGCTGGGGCAGGAAGTAGTGAATCATGAGGAGAATATGAGGCCCTATCATGTATCTGACTCCTTGCTGGAAAATGAAGATGATATTTCATTTAGTCAATCTAGCGTGAGTAATCATCAACAAACAGAACCAACATCAGCGGAGCATGGCCCTTATGGAGGCCAAATGGATAGTTGCAATCATGGATTACCCCCATGCCTTAGCGGGTCAAACTGCCAACATAATGAAGCTGTATCTGAAACTGCATTTGGTGATAATTCTCATCAACTGGGATCAAATATACATCCGCTTTCCAAAGGTTGAAAGTGCTGGGATATCGGTACTCTTACACCAGAAATCAAGCAGCAACAAATGGCCGGTCATGGAAGGAGGGCTCTAGCTGCTACTAATATTGTTTGTTCTGAACCATATTATACAAGAGATGGTATAAATATGATGAAACGTAGCTTTGGACGTGACAGCTCTTCAGCTTCTTCCATTGATTTAGGATCTTCAAGGCAATCAGATGCACGCTTTGAGCGCCATAGTAGCAGTAAGAAGGGTGACTTCGAGAAAGCTCAACTAAGTAGTACTATGAGTCATCAAAGCATAGCTTCGGTGTCAGATATGTCAGTTAGTGGTTCTTCAGCTTCACTTTGCCATCAGAGTGATGCGGTTGAAGACACTTGTTCCCGAATTGACACTTTGGAAAGCAGTGCTTCAAGAACTGTGGTTTCTACCGGAGAAGATGGCTCTAGTAAGGATGCTTTGTCAAATGCTCTTGAGTGTTTGTCTACTGCACGGCCTATTGTCAATGATGACATCCCTGTTGACTTGAACTCCTCGAGCTTTGATAGGTCGAGTGAGACAGAAGATGTAATTAGTATGGGTAGGATGGCTGACAACGATCACTCCAGCACTAATATGTGTTTGTCAGAGATGGAAGAGCCAATTAATGTTCAAGAATCTTCAGCTGCCGAGGGAAGTTGCATGCTAAAAACAGATGAAGATACTTCTGATACCGTTCAGTGCTGTTTAGCTGGCACTCCAGAATATCCAAGTGAGGAGAACTTAGATAACCTTATAATGCAGTCTCAATCTGAAGCAGTTCAGGATTCAATTGAGGAACACATATTGGATGATTGTTGTGTTTCTGCCATCTCAGAGGAAGATGTGTTGGTTTCTAGGACAGGAACTAGCATAATAGAACTTCCCAATGATGGTATGTATTTGGGCTGTTCTAATTTTCATTTAACTTAATCAAGTTTCTGAAATTCTTTTTTCTCTCAGAACTCATGTTTATCCTTTATTCATCGATTGTGTGCTGTGTCCTTCTCATCTTTCTGAGAATCATTTTTAGTTGGTCTTTCTGAGAATCGCCTTTAGTTGTCCTGAAGACGAGAGCATGGTCTCTGGCATGCATGTTTGATTATTACTTTATGCATATGTCAGGAAAACATAGAAAATGTGTAGTATAAGGAAAAGAAAGTCCTGAATGATAGTTCTAATAGTAGTTTTAATGATAGAAAAATCAGTATGTTTTGGTGCATGCATTTTGGTCTGGAGAAGAAACATAATGGATAAATGAGCGACTGGAAATATTAGTGAGATGAGGTTTATACATTCTTCACATCTAATATGCTGTTGCATTTATGATACCAGTCTCTAGGTACAGTTGACGTTTTCTTTTAGACATAACGTATGACTCTTGTTGTGTTCTTCACTGAATATTTGTTCCGTGTGAGTGAATATATGTATTTAACCTAACCATTCTCTCTACCTTGCAGAAAAATCATCTCAGGCAGTAGAAGGGTCGAGGAAACAGATTCAGAGGTGCTTCACTTTAGAAGAAGCTACTGATACAATTCTCCTGTGTAGTTCTATCGTTCATGATCTGGCATACAAGGCAGCAACAATTGCACTGGAGCACGAGCAAGAATCAGAACGCCCTCGACCAACTGTTTCCATCATAGGGAAATCCATTCGAGACGAGGATGGTTTCCTTGCTGCCCCACAGAAGAACCCCAAATCGTAAGGTTAAAAGGAAAAGATTGGAAGGTGAAACAACAACCATCACAGAAACCGCTGAAAAAGAATCCGTCGTCGAAGATCCTTCACCTGTACGTTCTGCTTCAGGAATCACAAGGGCATCTGATAATATGAAGCCTCCAAAGTTGGAATCCAAGTGCAACTGTGTAATTATGTAAGTTACTTCAGGTAACCATCCAGTATGCCAAAGAGACATGGGATATACACGCACGCAAAACCACTACTTTGCGCCAGCTTGCTTCAAATCGCTATCAGCAACGGATAGAGTTCCACACGTGTCTCTAGATTATTTTTCGATGATAGTGCATTTTCTGTTTTTTAGGCAACAGAATTGCACTGCGAGCTATTCTTTCTGTAAATTCTTTTCCCCCCTGTGTGAAATTTCATGTGATCCACTGCGGTTTGTCCAGATACTAGATTAAATGTCTCTATTTTTAGCATATTTTTCTGCAGCGCACGTGGCTTGTATGCATGCGATCTTAAGTGTCACGATTCTCAAGACTGACCCAAAAGGGAAAAGTGTTCAAAATTGTCTAAAAGTGATCAGCATAAAGTTGTCTATTTCTTTGAGATGAACTATTTCTTTGAGTGATTAGCATAAAGTGATCATCTCAAATCCGAGGTCATATGCGATCTCTAAAGCCAAAACATAGTTGATGCCGAGCCTCACAATTGTATCTGTCGCTACTGCTGTTTTGTCAGTCTGTCCCCAATAATTAACTCTTTGCTGTTTTGCTAGTTTGTCTGTCCCAATAATTAACTCTTGCTGATCGCGCCCTATAGGGATCATCGAATCGATAGCAATAAGCCTTGTTTGAAGAGGTTCGTATACGGAACGCCTGGAAATTATACTTGGAGCAGGAGATTCAATCAAGCGAGATATGGAAGCTATAGTTTCACCGTTCCAATCAATAGGTTTAGCCAAAGCATTTACAACACGACCTAAGTAAGCCTCAATCATGGGTATCTGAGCGGGGTATCTGAGCAATTCTTCCTGTTGCCACCATAAAACTTTTAGCTTCGTGATTTTATGCATGTACCATCGAAACGGAGGTGACTTTGTTACTCTTCGATCTCCATATGCATTCAGATGTGACATGCCTGTTACCTCAACCCAAGATTGATACAGAGTACCCCATAGCCATCATCATGCCAAGTGCTCCATCATCGAAAGATACACAGGTCATTCACATCTTATATGCAAAGGTGAATCTTCTCCTTTACTAAAAAAAGATGAATCTTCTCCTTTACGCGTCTACTTGACCCTTTCGAGGATGGTATACTCCTTAACCCCTCTCATGTGTGCATATATAGGCTGATCATCACGTGTGTTGAGGAGTCCAAGCACAAGAGTGCATGCAAATGTGCCAGCAGGTTCCCTAGCGCCTCCCCTTCCCTAGCGTAGGTTGCCACTTCGACGCCGGCCGCCACCAGATCCGCCCGGCGTCACTCCGACACCGGCGACCACCCACTCCACCTCCTCCCTCTGGTCCACCATGGCGAGCTACCTACAACTCTCGGACTCAGACTCCTCTCCGCCCGCCTCCTCGGATCTCCCCCCTTCGCCTCCGCCGCCCCTAGCTCCCGTCGACCCCTGGTGGTTCCTAAGTCAAGCCGCCTCGGCCCCTTGGTCGGCCACCGACCCCATGCCTCCTACTCGGGGTGAGCGACGGTAGTGGTTGGCAAACTGTTTTAACAGACGCTCCGCTTCTAGCGATGTCCCCAACAAGATCGGTGATGTGCCCCTCCGTACCCCCTCCCCATGCTTCACCCTCCCAAGAAACGCATCCCCTTCGTTCTCCATGGTTGCTACTACAACTGTGGTGAGGAGGGCTGATACGTCTCCAACGTATCTATAATTTTTGATTGCTCCATGCTATATTATCTACTGTTTTGGGCAATATTGGGCTTTATTATTCACTTTTATATTACTTTTGGGACTAACCTATTAACCGGAGGCCAGCCCATAGTGCTGCTTTTATTGCCTCGTTTCAGATTTCGAGAAAAGGAATATCAAACGGAGTCCAAACGGAATGAAACCTTCGGCATCGTGATTTTTTGGAAGAATATCATCGTGGCGGCTTGGAGATCAAGTCAGAAGACCCTCGAGGAGCCCAGGAGATAGCCCCCCCCCACAGGGCACGGCCCCCTGTCTCGTGGACCCCTCGAGCACCTCCCGACCGACTTCTTTCGCCTATATATTCCCTCGTACCCTAAAACCATCGAATACGAAGATAGATCGGGAGTTCCGCCGCCGCAAGCCTATGTAGCCACCAAAAACCTCTCGGGAGCCCGTTAAGACTCTCGCCGAGGGGGGAATCCATCACCGGTGGCCATCTTCATCATCCGGCGCTCTCTATGACGAGGAGGAGTAGTTCACCCTCGTGGTCGAGGGTATGTACCAAGAGCTATGTGTTTGATCTCTCTCTCTCTCTCGTGTTCTCTCTATGGCACGATCTTGATGTATCGCGAGCTTTGCTATTATAGTTGAATCTTATGATATTTCTCCCCCTCTACTCTCTTGTGATGAATTGAGTTTCCCTCTTGAAGTTATCTTATCGGATTGAGTCTTTATTTGAGAACACTTGATGTATGTCTCGCCGTGTTTATCTGTGGTGACAATGGGATATCACGTGCCACTTGATGTATGTTTGGTGACCAACTTATGGGTTCCGCCCATGAACTTATGCATAGGGGTTGGCACACGTTTTCTTGACTCTCGGTAGAAACTTTGGGGCACTCTTTGAAGTACTTTTATGTTGGTTGGATGAATCTGAGATTGTGTGATGCATATCGTATAATCATGCCCACGGATACTTGAGGTGACAATGGAGTATCTAGGTGACATTAGGGTTTTGGTTGATTTGTGTCTTAAGGTGTTATTCTAGTACGAACTCTTTAATATATCGATCCCGAAAGAATAACTTTGAGGTGGTTTCGCACCCTACCATAATCTCTACGTTTGTTCTCCGCTATTAGTGACTTTTGGAGTGACTCTTTGTTGCATGTTGAGGGATTGTTATATGATCTATCTATGTTATTATTGTTGAGAGAACTTGCACTAGTGAAAGTATGAACCCTAGGCCTTGTTTCCTATCATTGCAATACCGTTTGTGCTCACTTTTACCATTAGTTACCTTGCTGTTTTTATATTTTCAGATTACAAATACCTATTTCTACCATCCATATTGCACTTGTATCACCATCTCTTCGCCGAACTAGTGCACCTATACAATTTACTATTGTATTGGGTGTGTTGGGGACACAAGAGACTCTTTGTTATTTGGTTGCAGGGTTGCTTGAGAGAGACCATCTTCATCCTATGCCTCCCACGGATTGATAAACCTTAGGTCATCCACTTGTGGGAAATTTGCTACTGTCCTACAAACCTGTGCACTTGCAGGCCCAACAACGTCTACAAGAAGAAGGTTGCGTAGTAGACATCAAGGGCCACATCTCGGCTCTATGCACGAATGACACGCTCCGCGTGCGCTGTGGCGGGGTGGGTGCGTGCCTGCAAGCGGCCGCGCAACCCAATGCCGCAATCTCCGCCTGCGCGCTCAGATTCAGGCCTCCGCTCCTCTCAGCTTGGCCACCCATCGAAGGCGGCCCTCCATGCCGAGGCTGAGGCCCACCGTCTAGCGTCTCCCTGTCGTCTCAACTCTCTGGTATCACCGCTGGCGCGACATGCTTTTGCGGATGGTAGATCCTGGAGCGACCTCGCGCACCCTACACCGCCTTCTCTATCGTGGCTCGTAGTCTCGTGTCACAACCCTAGTTAGTATTTGCACTTGGACAAGGTAGAGTGATGCACCATGTTTAAATTTTCATTAAACTTGAAATGGGGATTAACAAACCCTAGCAACCCCCTGAAAATACCAAGGTCAACTGAAAATGATTTCAATGAACCCAAAATAGCCTTCATAAAAGTCCATCATTTTTGAATTGGTCTAGAACCTTTGGCAAAAATGGTGCACATTTTTCTAGGACACTTTGGATTTTTGAATTAACCCATAAAGTACTTGCATTTGGACATTTCAATCCTATAAATATTTTTAAATGTCCAAATAATTCTGGAAATGTTTGAGGGCTATTGGAAATAACTTCAGAAGTGCCCATGAATATTTTCAGCATTTTATAAAGTGGTTTGACATTTTTGTTAAATCAAAAACCCACAGGAGAAAAAGAATAACAGAAAACTAAAAGAGAGAGAGAGAGAGAAAGGCCAGTGGCCACTTACCTGGCTGAGCCGGCCCACCTGGCCCGTGCCAGTCATCACCTACCTCTGCCAGTAGGCAGAGGAGGGAGACAGTGCACGCGCGCCCGAGAGGGCCACGCCACCTCCCTGCCTCGTCAAGGCCGCCACGCCACCGCGACGCCTCGAAGGAACTCCTCGGCGCCGCCCCGAGTCCCCCGACACCTCACTTCCCCCTGGCTCTCTCTCTCTCTCGCCCTCTCCTAGCCATGGCCGACATGCCTGTGAGCACGCCGCCGCCGTAGACATCGCCATCGCCTAGCCCTCGCCTCCCCGCCTTGTCTACAAGCTCCGCCGTCGTCCGTCGCTTCGCCCTGACCGAGCCCCGAGTGCTCGTACGCCCTGCACTGCCAGCGCCGAGCTCCGACCTCCTCCGAGCTTGCTGACCCGCTCGTCACTTTCGCCGTGAGCCACTGACCCTTCTCCCCCTCTCCGTTCTCGCCAAGCAGTCGAGGGCGCCGCGACGCCTCACCGCAGCGCTGCTGCCACTGCGCCGCCACCGACGCGCCCCCGACCACCAAATGGCCCGACTGTCGTGCCTAAGGGTGTGTTTGGTAGGGTGTATGAAGGGTGCATGAGCCCAAGAGTTCCCTTCTCGACCCACTTTTGGGTGTTTGGTAGAGTGTATGAAGGGTGCATGAGTCCACACTAGTTTAGCACAAATACACTAGAAGCATGCATGAAGAGGGGTGTTGAGTTGAACATGCATGAAGAGGGAACAACTATGCTGAGACGAGAACGCAACCAAACACACCCTAACACGCCACCGTCAAGGCCGAGCAGCCCCTAACGCGCTTAGCTCGCCTTGTGCCCACAAGGCCGCCCCATACCCGAGCTCCGCCACAGTAGAAGCTCCTTGCCATCGCCCGGCCACTGTGCTCGGTGACGCCCATCGCCCGACGCTGGTGCAGGCTCTCGAACGAGCCCAAATGACGCAACAAACGGGGCACGTTCCGCTCTCAAGTAGCGCCCGCCACGCTGCTGCCGCCTTAACGCTGGGTTAGCCTCGATTGACTGTGGGTTTGACCTCCCTGTCAATGACAAAGGGGCTCACTGCTAATTAAACTAGATTAGGTTTAATTAAAATTAGTCTAGTTCTGTTAGGCTGACACACGGGGCCCACTAGTCAGTTTGACCTGGGCTGCCCCGTTGACCCGCTGATATCATGATGACGTAGTGCTGACGCAATATTCCTTTTCTGGAATTAGTTTAATTTCTAAATAACCAGAAATTCCAGAAAAAAGGGGTTGAACTTCTAAAAATCATATAAAATAATCTATAGCTCAGATGGAAAAGATTTATATATGAAAAATTATCAAAAAAATCCAATCTATCCATTGGTACTGGTTTCATGCATGACAAAGCAACTTAACCTTGCTGTATAGATCAAAACAAGTTAATGCACTTTGTAAATTCATAACTTAGGTTTGAATTTGAACCTTTGGTTCAAACAGTCTCAAACCCTCCTGGTTTTAGTTGCATTAGCTCAAGAAATTCATTTTTCCATGACAAGAGAACGCATCATATTGTTGCATATTGCCTTGTATTGATTGTGTTACCGATGTGATATCCGCGGTAGGTTCTGCTCCCGAGGATATCCACGAGTATCCAGTTGAAGGGCAGTACCCCTCGACCACTCATGTCGTGCGAGCCAACCCCCATTGATCAATTTGATACAATCCCATCTTCTCGCTCCTGCTCTCATTTACTACATTAAGACCACGACGTTTCAAACTGCTGTTTGCTGCGGTAGTTGAACCCCTTTCCTCTGCATGACCCGTCTTTGCCACAGTAACTAGATGAAACCCACTAGCATGTGTAGGAGTTGTTTGAGCCATGTTGTGTTCCTACCATGCTATGCCTCGCTATGCTTAGAGTTGTGCCAGTCCGTTCATCCGGTGATGGATTAGAGTGAAATGGTTGTGTCGGTAATGGGAGTGAAGTGTTGAACATGTTTTGGTAAAGGTATCGATGAGAGGCCATGTAGGAGTACATGGTGGGTTGTTTCATTGGAACCGCCCTTAAAACCGAAGTTTTGTGTGTGTGATCCAAGATCGCCCACTACCACACGTTGGGCCCGAAACCAATGGACCCTCTCAACTTATTAATCGCCTCGCCCTCTGGCTCCGTGAGTTGCAAGTAGTTTATGGTGTTTGTAGTATGTCGAGGCCGTCATGCAGGCTGACCCTAGGGGTGGGCCGTGATGCGGCGTGCAAGTGGTTTGATGTACCGAGTCGCCTGCTTGGTGACTCGGGAACCCTGCACACATCGTTTGGGGCCGTAGTGGAAACCTCGACCGGACTTCCTTGCGGATGGAACCCGAATAGGCGATAAACCTGGACTAGAGACTTGTGTGGTTAGTCAGGTCGTGGCCGGCACCGTCACTGGGCTTCCGCTTGAAGGTTGCCAAGAACATGTCGTGTAAACGGTGATAAGTGGCGGAAGCATGTGTGAAAAAGTACACCCATGTAGAGTTATGAAACTAATCGAATAGCCGCGTCCGCGGTAATGGACTACTTGGGTGCTTATGCAGTTCATAGACAAGTTAATGGTTACTCATAAAAGTCTCAAGACAAGTGTGAGTGCCGTGGATGGCCCTCTTGTAGGAAGACGGGAGAGGATCCACGGTAGAGTATCGTCGTGGTGATTAGTGGACTCGTGTGCGCTATCTCATCTTAATCAAACTACTGATAGATGTAGTATAAGATAGCCAAGAGTCAGAGCTCGCTTGCTGCAATAAACACCACTACCCTTGTTGATAATGATGCATGTATGATAGGATCTGATGTAAGACTTGCTGAGTACCTTTGTACTCATGTTTTCTTAATAAACTGGTGCAGAGGAGAACACCACCCCTCCGATGGGTTCTATGTAGACCTCAATGTTGACGAGTAGCTTGCTACCCAGGTGGCAACCTCGAGCCTGTGAAGGGCCTTGTAGATAGTCAGGCTACACCAAGCCTTCTTTCTTTCGAGTTGTCTGTATTCAGACAAGTTTAGCTTCCACATGTGCTTGTATGTTTGTATGATTTGAGTGTTGGGTCGTGTGACCCCTACCTATAAGGATATGTTATGTATGGCTCTCCGGAGACTTTTAAATAAATACTTTGTGATGCGGAGCATCCCACGTTCATCCCCATGTACACTCCCACTACTCTCCAAGCCCCAAGTGGACATATGATGAGACCTCGAACAAACGCCATTGGACACAAGGTGAACTCGCTCCTCTTCGAATCGTCACTTTCCACATGTGAGACATGGCTACTACCTCAAATGTGTGTGCTATGCATGTCCAGAACCAAGAGAAGAAGCTGCCAAGAAGCTCAATGAAGCGGACGTCCGGACGACACCGGACGACCGCCTCTCATATGAAGCGGACGTCTGCCCTTGGCGACGATCGCGCTGATGACCCAGCCAACGCAGGTTCTGAGCAGCGGACGTCCGCCCGCACCGACGACCGCCCCACTCTCCAAATGAAGCGGACGATCAAGACACCGGATGTCCGCACTGTCAACAGAGCGAATATTAACGGAAGTATGAAACTTCCGGACGTCCGGCGCCCCTTCACAGAGAGCTTCCAGCGGACGTCCTTTGACACCGGACGACCGGTCCCTCATGAGCCACCGGACGACCGGCCCCCAGCGGACGTCCGGTACCTGTCTGCGCACAGTTTCGGGCCGAAGCCCATGTACCCATTCACTTCGCCCCTTTTGCACTAAGACTATAAATACTCCTCCACCTCCTCCTAGTTAGGTTTAGCGTTGATTTAGCTCAAGTTAGAGATAGAGCTTCGCTCATCCATATCAGACCTCCTCCTCGTGAGAGACCGCGGCCTCTTCGGAGAAGATCCACCATGGATTCAAGACCCCTTTGTGGGAAGATCCCTTGTGGATTCAAGACCTCCTCTCGGAGATGAGCTACCGCCACTTGTATCGTCCGTTGTTGACTTTGGATCATGTATTTCCTTTGTGTTCATCGTTCTAGCACATGTGTGATCGATTACTTGTTGGTTTGAGTGATTCTCTTGTGTTTTCCCCGTGATTTCCCTCGTGTTCTTCCGCTCGTTCTTCGTGTTCCTCGTAGGGATCCTCTCCAAACGTGAAAGATCGTCCACATAGGGTTCCGCCCTACATCATCTATGGTATCATGAGCCACGTTTATCACGTTTTTGGAGCCCCTACCCCTCTTTTTCTAGCTTGATTTTGTTGTGTTCTTCCCCAATTTCGAAAATCCCCACCAAAAATAGCCCCAATTTTTTTTGTGATTTGTTAGTTTGATGATGTTTTGTTGATTTTGATCCATGGATTTGCTTGGTTTCGAGTGGATCTAGCATCTCCCCAAGTTTCCCCATCTTCCATCCACGAAATCTCGTCAATTTTGATCCCGAATCTCCATTTTCCGCTCAAAATCACGCCCGGATCTCGTGATCTCGCTGACCCCAATTCCACCGGACGACCGTCACTTTTCCGGACGTCCGGAGCTCCCTGAATGACCGTATTCACATTCAATGGACGACCGGAAACCCTAACCCGATCTGAAATAGCGGATTTCCGACCCGACCGGACGTCCGCCACCGACATCCGTCCATTAGCGGACGTCCGCTACCTGTGAGATATCAACTTTCGCTGATTTTTGTTTTGTCCATAACTAATTCATCCGAACTCCGATTTTGATGTTGTTTAGCTCGTTTTGAAGCTATTAACATCCCCCTTCCAACAAAAATATGACCAACACAATTTGACTCCATCAAATTTTTGAAAATTTGGCAAGTTTGCCTAGGCCCTCCACCATATCATCCCGTGATAGCCACCACCGACTTCCGCAACCTAACCCATTTTGTTCACCATAGCATTAGTGGTTGCTTGAGCAAAGTGATTCGAGTCTCCTAAGGTGTTTCGCTACTTAGGGACGATTGCTTCTTCTACAACCACCACCACCACTTCCGCATTGGCTTACCCATCATACACTACCACCCCAACTTAACCCAATTTTGCTTGAGTTGTGGCTTGTGTCTCCTAAGGTGTTTCGGCTACTTAGGGACGACAACTTCAACTTCGACGCGTGTATAGCCCATCATTCCACTTCCACATTGCCAAGTGCAAACCGCCACCACTTTCCGCTACCACCATTTGACATTCATTTGAGATTTTGAGTTCGCGGTTTTTCCGTTTCCTAAGGTGTTTCGGCTACTTAGGGACGAGTCTCCATCATCTTGGTATCTACATCAAGAACACCACCACTCATCATCGCAAAGGACGGTAACCTCGACGACACCATTGTATATTTCCCTTGCCATTGCATTGTTAACCCCTAGCCCATTTTGCGTCACTTGCCTATCGAGACTAGCCATTTGAGTATTGCCGGGCCACGCTACTTGTGCACATTAGTGATCATCGATACACCATCCATTGCATACATACCATATCATATTGGTATCATATCATCTCGTGTGCCTCAAGTTTGTTCCCGCATATACACAATTGCTATCTTGGTTTGTGCATTGTGCAAAAGTGGGCATAGAAAAAAAAAAGAAGAAGAATAAGCTTTTAAGCAAAAGAGAAAGAGCAAAGAAGCTTGTAAGCAAGTGCCATAGCATCATACCACATCGCATATAAGATTGTCATATCTAATCATCTTGGATCATCTTGAGAAACACCGGGAACCATACATACATAGCATACTTGGGATAGAAGTTTATCCATTTTGCATCTTATAGGTTGTGCACAAGTGTCGTATCCGCCTATTGAGCAATCGTGCTAGCGTCTCTCTTGAGTTGTGCAACACGAGCGTTTTGGTGGATTCCACATTTTGAGCTCATTCCTTGGTTGCACGACCCCATTTATCTATCCGTGTGTGCGCTTCCGCAGCCATTCATTGCTATTGGTCTACTTGTTTCTCTTGCGAATTTGTGAATCTCTTTCAACATTATTGACTCTTGCTAACATTTTGCATCAAATTTTGTGCCACTATCCTCACCAAGCTCTACCATAAGCCTTACTTGTGTAGGTGTGAGAACCGACAAGAATTGGTACCAATTGTGCTATTTCCTTGTTACATCATTGTGTGATCATTGATCCATTTTCAACATCGGTCAAGGTACATTTGGTCTAGTTCTTCTCTTTCTCCCACTCATATTTGCTCGAGTTTTTTTGATGGATAGGCAAGGCATTTCCTCTCTGGTCTTCGACAACAACGACGGCGTGAACAACTACATCACCAAAGCGCCTATCTTCGATCTACAACGACAAGTGCAAGGCGCACAATCAAGATTGCGAGCGCGATCGAGAACATCTCCATCGACATTCGTCACTCCGAAGCAAGGAGAAGGGACTACATCGACAAGAAGCTTGCCGCATAAAGAGGAGCAAGATGCGAGGATGGAGGAGATTCGGACCTTGCTCAAGTCTACTTCCCTTCATCATCTTCAAGACGGCGACGTTCTAGCTACAAGTCTTCGGAGCGCCCAAGCGATGCAAGCGCAAGTCGTCCACATCTCCATGGCGACCATCATCACGTTCGTGATCCACATCGTCATGAAGGGCAAGTCACCTCCAAGCATCATGTGCACGACGACGACGAATGCCTACGAGCTCAAGCACGGCAACGACATCATCATCATGAAGATGCTCCACAAGCGCAAATGCACAAGTCCCAACAAGCCCTACTTCACGCCAAGTCGACGCTTCATGAGCACAAAAGAAGACCGCGAGACGACCACCACCAAGAAGGTGCTATGACTACAACAACCACTTCGGCATCTTCACCAAGTGCTATCAAGGCATCTTCGCCTTTGGACGTACGGCATCTTCGCCTACTTCCCACGAGTACGCCTACTACGACTTCATCAAGTCCAAGGCGACCACCTACGAGCGAGGGCGACACTTCCATCTTCGGAAGCCCCTCAAGGAAGATGGCCGAAAGCATGGGAAATTCCCTTCGGTCATGGAGACGAGCCACGAGGTGCCACATCATATGGGCCTCCCACACCAAGAAGGTGACAAGACGGTCGAAAGCAAGGGCCATCCCCTTCGACTACGGGCGACGAGAGCGAACCTCTTCAACAACATGAAGACGGCGCCATATTGGACTCATACTCCGAGTCAAGCCACGCGACCGCCAAGATGGAGACATTTGCACCTACATCTCTCCGACACCCACATATCATGAGATGACCCCATTGCCATGTGAGGAGAGCCACCACCACATGAGTGACATGAGTGACTCCACCCTATATGACATTGAGTGCATTTCCTATGAGAGGATGAGTGTGACCACCACTAGCCCCACACATGAGAGCATGCCACACATCCTATGTGAGGTTGAGCGCCATTTGAGTGACTCCACCAACCATATGAGTGCGAGCATCCTTGTGGGAGTGAGTGAGCCACAACACTTAGTGAGTGAGGTAGTTGACACGGCATGTGAGGCCACTATGATTCCTAAAGAATTAACCTCTACTCCTAGTGTGTTTTCTTCTTTGGTGCTAGGTCTCCTACATGACGACATGCCTATCCTTGATGAGTCTATTCCTCCATTGGAGACGACGATGGCCATGGTGGACGATGATGCACCCCCCACATGGTTCCATCAAGATGAAGACGACAATGAGACGATCTTCAACACCTCACCTACAACACATGAGCGACGCTCCAACGGTCACATAGGTGATGGTGCTTCTCTTGTCCCACTAGTGGACTCTCTTGACAATGATTGCTTGCATGATGTTGATCCACCTATTTCCATGCTTCATGCTAGTACGACTTCTTCATGCCTTGACTTACCTATTTATGATGAATATGATGATGAGCATGTTGAGTTGCCTAGTTGTGATGCTATGCTCCATAGGATATCATGTGAAAATTCTATTGGTCACTTCATGTTGGACAATCCATTGAACTTGTCATATGCTATGAGTGAGATCTCCCATATAGCCTCATTTCAATCTCAACATAGTAACTATGCATGCCCCATTAAAATAAATCCCATTTGCACTTATGGCATAGATGACGAGATGATGGTCATTGGCTTTTGCTTCTCTTGTGATGATATTGCCATGCTTCCTTTACATGATTTATGCATTCATCTACTATGCCATGCCATGATCACATTGTTCCAAATATGCATTGTTTTGGATGTTGTCAATATTCTCCATGTGATGTTGCTACTCATGCTCATGAGGAGACCCCATAGTTTCCCCATATATATTAGGAGATTTTGATACATTCCATACTTTGCATGATTCCCATAATTGCGTGCACCGTATGCATTCCATGAATAACAATGCTCTAGATATTTCCCATGATGCATTACACAATTTGAGTCTCCATTATGCTATACATAACAACAAACCTATCATGATGGATGACATGTTTCTATATCACGCATCTCATTTATTTGAGCATTGGCTATTTTGTGCTAACCAACACATGCACTTGCGCATCATGATGGATGATGTTTACATCTACCACGCACACACAATTTTCTCTTTGTCTTTGTTTTGTGTAGTTACCCACATACACTTGTCAACATCTCAATCCCATGAGTTGATTTAAACGAGCTCTTGAGAGCAATGATGACTTGGGATCCCGTGGACTATCCTTACCACCATTCCCTTCAAGCAAGGACTACGCCAAGACCTCTTCTACTTGGGTCTCACACGACTATGGGCTATTTACCACTTGCCACCTTATGCTCATTTTACCGTGTTCACTTTGCATGTTATGCTTGTCGCTATGCCTTTGCCATGCACTTGTGACCCTTGCTTGCATCTACCCATGTTTCATCATTATGCTACTTCTATGTGTATTTGCATGCTTGGTGGAGATCCTTGTTGCTATTGCCATGTTTATCATGTGCCCCATGCTATTGATGCTATTTTGCTCATATCTTGCTTTCATGCTTGTGCTATGACATGTGAATTATTCATGCCCACTATTTGCACACATGACATGCTTACCATGATCCCTTCTAGTACGTTGCATCTTCGCACTACTAGCTTGCTTGACTTGATCGCTATGATTGCTTACTATGTTGCATCACCCATGTTCCTCTATCACTTGCTTTCTTGGGTTGATGACACATATGTTCATGCCTCTCACATGATATATCTTGTTTATTGTCGCTTGCCTCCTATAGTTGCCTCTATGCTTAATGATCTTGGAGACTTGGACATATTACTTGTGATGCATGCTTGTTTACTTGAGCCTATTGCATTTGGTTGTTACCGCATCATATGCCTCGATACTATGAAATGCTCCCTTGTCCTTTCTTATGATGAGCATGATGCATACACTTGTTGGGTATCTTACCACTCGAATGATAGGTCTTGCATTTGCACTAACCTCATTTGTTTTTCCGAGTGTTTGTCATGTTCTTTCATTTTGAAGGATTCACAAGGCGGTAACATCACGAGACAACTTGGTTATGTGAAGGCATACAAGATGCGCAACTCCCTCATCCTTGAGAACCTCCTAAAGGTGACCTCCTTCCCTTTGAGCCATCTTCAAATATGCATATTGGATGGGCCGTACTTTCATTGTTGTTTCCTTCTTCTTGTCTACATGATACATATATTGGATGGAGGACCGACATTGGAGATGGACCCTATGGACCTTCAAGTTGAAGAGTGCCACGACATCGAACTATGGTACAACACCACCCATGACAAATTTGCACCCCATGCATGGATTGACTCACATTATGCTTGTCTTGTTGCATCTATTTCCATGTCATCCATGATATATGAGCTTGTGCACTTCCTTAGCAAATTTGTTGTGATATACCTTGATGGCATATTCATACATCATGATCATATTGTCCACCATCAATTGCATGATAGCATACACATGTTGAGCATACATTGCCATATTCATGCTATTGATAAACCGTCTCACTATGACATCATTTTGCACCGTGGTTGCATTCATCATATTCACAACACATTTATGCATGCACAATGATTGCAATTCCTCCCATGAATGCTTTGCACCTCATTCTAGATCATCTTGATAAGCTTCATGCATTTTGTCACGACCAATCTTGCCGCACGGACTCATTCTTACATGATGGACACTTTGTGTGCGCTAACCATGTAGCGACCCGACCTCAGACGGTCAAGTCTCTGTGTGTCTATGCCATCCTCGGATCAAGATGTCGGGCACACACAAGACATCAATGTATATATCAAAGTGCAATCACATGTATAAATAACGTAAAACTGATATATACCTCATAAGTCTCAGCGGAAACAAGTAATCGGGTGTGGAGTCCCATCAACGCCATCGGCAGGTTGAGTGTAGACCGTAACCCTATACCGTACTCTTACTGCCGAAGAAAGTATACGCAACATGATACGTTGCAGCCGTAGGTCAAGACATTGAATGTACCGCAAGATCACAACATGAGAAAACAGATGATAAAACTATACTATATGCAATATGGCTTTGTGGCTCAGGTTCCGAGTTTTGTTTTGCATAAAAGCTGGTTTTATTTTCCCTACATCAAAGGAATAACTGAGTCTGTACTATGGAGTTTTCTATCATGACATGGTTCCGCCAACCGATGTCTCATAGCCCAAATCATCATAAGTTGCCCACAATTAAGTTATCATCCGGTGTTGAGAGTTCCAGATAGATCCAAGTCCAGATGCTCAAATTGTCCGTGAATCGGGGACACGGCTAATCGATTAGGTTTTAACCTCCGCAGAGGTTTGTACACTTTACCCGCAAGATTCATCCTCTCTTTACATTCTCGCACTTCGTGGTGTTTGAGAACAAGACGATCAAACATGGTCTTCAAGAGTTCCTCCGACCACCGTCCGGTGCTCATCCAATCCTACCGTAGTTCTACATCTGCTAGCACCGTCCCACCAGAGTCACAACTAAGGTCAACCAAGCCAGAGCCCATAGTGACTTGCGGTTGCAGGTAAGCTTCCGGCATGAAGTATTCTTCCGCCTTTGAGTCCTGGGTGAAGCTTTCCGCAAGATGTCATGGCGCTTCCCCATGCATCCCGGCCAACCATCGGGTTTCTCCAGGTGCCCGTCAACCATCCTTCACCCAAAGAGTGTGTATTGAATTCTTGTCTCGAGTCTTGAAGTCTTAAGGCCTTGAAGATGCAGTCCTGCAGATGCCATCATGGAGTTGTCGCCATTGACGAGAGTCCTCCTTCTTCACGCCACTCTCGTGCACTCATACCAAACCTCGCCTACTATAGCGTAGCATTAAAACAAATAACGCCCCGTGAACAGGGTGATGTGTTCCTACCTCATGCATACCATCGAACTACAAGAATTCAATATCACTACTTGAGGGTTGTTGCAAAGATGCCACTAAATGCAATAAAACATAGGTATGAAAGCATGGTCAAAGTGAACTTGCCCGGTATTACTTGATGAAGATAACAACACTCGTAATAATGACTTGGTAGAACTATTCGTCACCCGCTGAAAATCTATATTAAGCGCATATAGCATTCATAAGCAAACTTCATAGCAAACAATTCTAGCACTCAAAATAACAATCCAAACACAAAGAAACTCAATAATAAAACTCAAACAAATTCCTAAGAACCCTCGAATAAAACTACAAAGAAAATTACTAGGGAAAGTCTAAGACTTTACTACAAACAACTAATATAGTTTTGTCCTAAGTAAAACTTAATACCAATTAAAACACTAATCTAATTAACAGAAAAGAAATATAGTTTTATTAAAATAACAAAGGTATTTTTCATAAACTTTTACTAGCAAAAAGAAACACATAAAAAGACTATTTTAAAACTCTAGTTATGATTAAAACAAAACTAGTAAGAAAAGGAAATAAACACTATATTTTCCATAAAAAGTTCAACCTCTATAAATACAGAAACTAAACAAAAATAAAATAAAACAGAGGTGGAAATAATTTTTAAAGTAATTAAAACAACAGCTAGTTAAAATAAACTTAAACATGATTGTTTTCATGATAAACAAATTTTAATAAAATCTATAAATGCCCAAATTAATCCTACTGATAGGTAAGGTCAAAACAAAGCAGTAGCAAAAAGAATCACTAAAAAAAATTAAACCTAGCTCTCTTTATAGCAGAAATACTAATCTGACTAAAACTTAAATAACAAAATTTTTAAAACTACAAACATGGCCGAAATTATTTTATACAGAAAATTTAGGAAATTTTAAGACTACAGCAAAAAGAATCAATCAAAAACTCTAAATAACCTAAGAGATATGAATTTTTCAAGATTGGAACTTTCTGTTTTAAAAACAGAAAAGAAAATAACAGAAAAAAAAAACTAACGTGCGCTACTGAAAAGCGATCTGAAACTAAACAGCTTCGGCGGAAACTAACCGAACGCCAGACGGGCTAAAAGAGAAAGACCGATCGGCTAAACCGACTAGACCTGAACCAATATAAACCGAATAAAAACCGTAATAAACCGTAATCGAACCGATCTATAAACAAAAAAACTAACTGCTCGTTAGATCTAATCTAAGCGCACAATAACAGATCGGACAGTGAAGGGAAAGTGGAGAGCTCACCGCTGGGAAGGTCGGACGGCGAGCGGCTCGACAAGCCGGGCCGGGCGGCGCCTCCTGCTGGTTTGCGGCCTCCCGAGAGAGGCATGGGTGGACGCGCGTTCGATGGCGCGAAGTCCAGAGGTGGTCGAGATGGTGGCGAGGTGGACTGGAGGAGGTCGGCGGGCGAGGTCGAGGCGGCGTTGGGCAAGGCCGGGCGGTGGCGGCGCCCAGTAGTTCTAGATCTCGGGAGTGCACCAGAGATGCGGCAAGAGTAGGCGTATGCGTTCGGTGGTGGTAGGAGAGTTCTAGGAGGTCGACACGAGCGGGACAAGGTAATGGCGCTGGGCGGCGCGCCAGCCCCATGAGCAATTGAGAAGGAGGCGGGGGTTCTGGGAGGGGGTTTTGGGGCGGAATCGGTCGAGGGGAAGGATTTTATATAGGGGGAAGAGACTTGGAGCAGGGGGTGAGTCGGGGAGAGGATCCCGCGATCTCCGGGATACGGCCATGGTGCAGGTAATCATGGAGAGGAAGAAGCAATGAGGGAGATCGGGCGACCGAGGGGAGAGGGATTCGGCCGGGGCGCCATTTGTGGGCTGTGGCGGGCGCTGGGCAGCCTGGCCCGGCTCGGGCCGCCTGGTGTTAGGGGCTCATTGGCCCGCCGGGTGAGTGGCGCTGGCCGGCTGGGTCATGGTTCGGCCGGGCGCTCGAGTTTGTTTTTTGAAAATAGACAGAGAGAAGAAAAATTACATAGAGAAGAAACATAATATTTTTATATAGGACATATATATATATCAATAAAATCAGAAAAATAAATCCTACAACGTGAACATATTTTCGTGAGGCAAATGAAATATACAAAAATTCTAATAAAGCAAGTAGTGATATCAAGGCATTAAAACCCAACAAAAATCATTTTAAAATACCAAAATGATTTCAAATTTATTTTCTCCTAATTTTCCATTGAAGGAATCATTTTACCCATATTTCCATTTATTTATTTTTTAGGAGAAAAATAATTTGAATAAAATCCAAATAATTCCAAATTTGAAAGGAGTTTCAAAATACTTTCAAATGACTTTCAATTTGATTCTTTTAACTTCCAACTCATATTTCATATAATTGAAGAAGTCATTTTATCTTCTCTCATGAAAATCATTGAGTTGCATAAAGTTTCTAAAATTTGAAATATTTCCAAACATAATTCAAATCTTTTCAAAACCCTTTTCATTTATTTAAATGGAAGAAGTCATATCATATTCTCTCTAGGGTTTTGTGTTTGAATTGAATTTGAATTCATGGAGATCATAAATGCAAGGTGAAAGTTTGGGAATGTCATTTCATTCCTCTCTCAAGAAACTTTCAAAAAGTTTCAAATTTCACTCAATTTCACACAATCGCCAGTTACACAATAATCAAACAAACAAGCATAATTATTTATTTAATATAACATTCCAAAATTTAGAATTTTGGGATGTTACAAACCTACCATTACTTAAAATGAATCTCGTCCTCTAGATTCAAGAGGCTAGCAAGAAAGGGTTAGGGGTTGGGGTCTTCTAGCAAATGTTTTTGGTCGGAAAGGTCAGGTGCTACCACACTTAAAAACAAGGTTACGGTTCCAATAAACTCAGATACTTCCTCCGGAGTGCCGACAATATATGTCTCTTCACATATCTTACAATAGCTCCTTCATTAACGCTCCTCCGTCAAGCATAGCGCTTTTCCTCAAAATCTTGGGTCGGTTCATCAAAGTTGAAGTTCGTCCGAGACCGGATCTTCTTAGTCGATAGGTTCCGTGTCCATTCTAGACAACTATCGAAATACTCATGGTGGTCTACCATTAATGGTTTCTGCAGAAAAAAGGGCCTTGGCTTCATTCTCACCGTATAATCTACGATTGGCAACAACTGCCATGTACATGGGTTTATCATCATACCATTCTAAGGCTTAAGCAAGGCTTCAACGAAGCGTCGTCACTTTACTATGGGTAAGTCTCTCGATTTACCATTCCAAATAGCAAGAGCGAATGATACGAGTAAGTCGGTATGGTGATCAATCCATTCCGCACTCCAGATAATTACCCTCAGATAAGGTTTAGCGAATCTCGTATTTCTAAAACTCGCATTCTCACAAGCATTGCAAAATTTCTCTCGCCCTCGAACCGGGTTCGAGTAAATCCATTGATTCTGCAAGTGAACAAAACATCTATCGCTCTTCACAACTCTTAGGTTTTTACGTAATCTCCTATGAAACGCTTATTTGTGAAATCACAGCTTCTTCCAAAATTTCTTCCTCCAGGGAGTACTTGATCCTTATTAATTCTTGGGCCTGTGGGTTGTGGGCCCACTTCAATACTTGCATAGCTTTAACTCATCATTGGGGCTACAATTGTTCCATATTTCAAAATTACATCTCATTTAAATCCAATATTACTTCATTCCTTCATACTCCTGAGGTAACCAAAATATTAGAATACAACTCATACTTATTTTGTCCAAACTACAATCTTTGGGACACATTTCCCTTTCCATAAATTAGGTGTTCTCACAGGTAATCGCCACCCTTAAAGTGAAATGCACAATTTTATCCATAGACCATATTTCTCATATCCTCGAAAATGGTCAACATCTGTGTTCATAGCGTAACAACTCATACAATTCAACATATGGAAATAATGACACTTTAACTTTATTGATTTCATGAACTTGTTACAATCTCTGAGACTCTCATTACATAAATTCAACTCCATATCCTCATGAAAAATAAATGTGCTTCCTACTATACTTTTTATCAATACCAAAATCTCAACTACTCAACTCCAGCTTTCATCTTGTCGGGGCATTTACTAGCATAATGTCCTGCTTCCTTGCAACGAAAACAAATAATTTCTGATAAGTCTTTGGGCTTCTCGGGGTTGGTGTCTGCTCTTTGGGTTCTTGGCTTCTTCTCTGGACATTCATTAGTGTAATGACCTAAATCCTTGCACCTGTAACAAGTGATATGACTCAGGTCCTTCTTCTCCACATGAATAGTAGGCTTGGGCGAAAAATCTGTTTAGGCCTTCACCATCAGGGTCTTCAATAACTTCCTTCATCACAGTGTTCTTCTAAATTTTTCCTGCGGGCTTCTTTCTCGCTGCTTCATAACTTCTTGTACCTTGGGGTAACCGACATTGAGCAGGGTAGTGCGTAGTTCCTTCACACAGGAAACAAGTAACCTGCCCAATCGGGCATTCTTTGGCTGAGTGATTTTCCTCACAATGAGGGCATCCATCCTTGGGTTCTTCATTGGTGTGTCCTATTTCTCCGCAAATCTTGCAGACACAAGGTTTCTCCTTCGGGTTATCATAGTGCTTCCGGATGAGACGTGATCTCAACAGGGTCTTCTTGAATTCCTCCCAAGTTCTTGCTCCATTAAATCCTTGTATGGCTTGATGCATTTTCCACCACGTTGCAGCACTTTCTGTAAAGCACTGAAGAGCGTATTGAACCTCATACTTCCTTGAAATCAATTTTTTCCTAAATTGATCCTCCATGTTTTGTATCCATAGCTCTGCCTCCGGCTGGGTCTTCACCCGTAGAATACCAAATTCAACTTCATTCATCATCTATGGGGTCCAAAAGTTTTGGGATGAGATATGAGAGAGGTGGGGAGGATACACACAATACAAACAATAGTTTTTGAAGAAACGGTTTTACTTGGTGGCTGTCGGAAAACATCAAACAAATGACAGCTCACAAATTGTCGATCTAACGTAAGTGCATAACAAAGTGCGCTTGGTCCTCTAACGGTCAAATAATTCTTCCGATTCTTCAAGTCGTCGAGTCTTCAACCGTGTAGCTTCAACTCTTCTAATGCATGGTCAAATCCTCTTTACTGGAGAGGCCATCAATTATCCGATATCTTGTCCTTCTTGGAGCGGCCTGCTGATTCATCATGTGGTCAAAGGGAAAGGGCATATTCTAACTATTTGAGGTAAGAGGGACTATTTGATAACATCAGAAAAGATGAGAAGTAAGGGTCTTTTTGAAAACAAAGTTTCAGAGATATCCTATCCTAAGGGCTTTTCGATTTCTAGGGTCACGCCCCATACCAACATGTGCTCGATACCATATTCAGAGCGACCCGACCTCGCACGGTCAAGTCTCTCAGGTGTCTGCGGCCATCCTCGGATCAAGATATCTTTGGCACACAAAGACATCGATGTATATATCAAAGTGCAATCACATGTATAAATAACGTAAAACTGATATATACCTCATAAGTCTCAGCGGAAACAAGTAATCGGGTGTGGAGTCCCATCAACGCCATCGGCAGGTTGAGTGTAGACCGTAACCCTATACCGTACTCTTACTCGTTGAAGAAAGTATCTCGCAACATGATACGTTGCAGCCGTGTAGGTCGAAGACATTGAATGTACCGCAAGATCACAACATGAGAAAACAGATGATAAAACTATACTATATGCAATATGGCTTTGTGGCTCATTCTCGAAGTTTTGTTTTGCATAAAAGCTGGTTTTATTTTCCCTACATCAAAGGAATAACCGGAGTCTGTACTATGGAGTTTTCTATCATGACATGGTTCCGCCAACCAATGTCTCATAGCCCAAATCATCATAAGTTGCCCACAATTAAGTTATCAGTCCGGTGTTAAGAGTTCTGAGATAGATCCAAGTCCAGATGCTCAAATTGTCCGTAATCGGGGACACGCTAATCGATTAGGTTTTAACCCTCCGCAGAGGTTTGTACACTTTACCCGCAAGATTCGATCCCTCTTTTACATTCTCGCACTTCGTGGTGTTTGAGAACAAGACGACCAAACATGGTCTTCCTCAAGAGTTCCTCCGACCACCGTCCTGCTCATCCAATCCTACCGTAGTTCTACATCTCGCTAGCACCGCCCCAGCCAGAGTCACAACTAAGGTCAACCAAGCCAGAGCCCATAGTGACTTGCGGTTGCACAGTAAGCTTCCGGCATGAAGTATTCTTCCGCCTCTTTGAGTCCTGGGTGAGGCTTTCCACAAGATGTCATGGCGCTTCCCCATGCATCCCTACCAACCACCGGGTTTCTCCAGGTGCCCGTCAACCATCCTTCACCCAAAGTAGTGTGTATTGAATTCTTGTCTCGAGTCTTGAAGTCTTGAGGCCTTGAAGATGCAGTCCTTGCGAGATGCCATCATGGAGTTTGTCGCCATTGGACGTAGAGTCCTCCTTCTTCACGCCACTCTCGTGCACTCATACCAAACCTCGTCTACTATAGCGTAGCATTAAAATAAATAACGTCCCAGGAACAGGGTGATGTGTTCCTACCTCATGCATACTACTGAACTACAAGAATTCAATATCACTACTTGAGGGTTGTTGCAAAGATGCCACTAAATGCAATAAAACATAGGTATGAAAGCATGGTCAAAGTGAACTTGCCTGGTATTACTTGATGAAGATAACAACACTCTCAGAATAATGACTTGGTAGAACTATTCGTCACTCCGTTGAAAAATCTATATTAAGCGTATATAGCATTCATAAGCAAACTTCATAGCAAACAATTCTAGCACTCAAAATAACAATCCAAACACAAAGAAACTCAATAATAAAACTCAAACAAATTCCTAAGAACCCTCGAATAAAACTACAAAGAAAATTACTAGGAAAGTCTAAGACTTTACTACAAACAACTAATATAGTTTTGTCCTAAGTAAAACTTAATACCAATTAAAACACTAATCTAATTAACAGAAAAGAAATATAGTTTTTATTAAAATAACAAAGGTATTTTTCATAAACTTTTACTAGCAAAAAGAAACACATAAAAAGACTATTTTAAAACTCTAGTTATGATTAAAACAAAACTAGTAAGAAAAGGAAATAAACACTATATTTTTCCATAAAAAGTTCAACCTCTATAAATACAGAAACTAAACAAAAATAAAATAAAACAGAGGTGGAAATAATTTTAAAGTAATTAAAACAACAGCTAGTTAAAATAAACTAAAACATGATTGTTTTCATGATAAACAAATTTTAATAAAATCTATAAGTGCCCAAATTAATCCTTCTGATAGGCAAGGTCAAAACAAAGCAGTAGCAAAAAGAATCACTAAAAAAAATTAAACCTAGCTCACTTTATAGCAGAAATACTAATCTGACTAAAACTTAAATAACAAAATTTTTAAAACTACAAACATGGCCGAAATTATTTTATACAGAAACTTTAGGAAATTTGAAGACTACAGCAAAAAGAATCAATCAAAAACTCTAAATAACCTAAGAGATATGAATTTTTCAAGATTGGAACTTTCTGCTTTAAAACAGAAAAGAAAATAACAGAAAAAAAAACTAACGTCTTATTTGGGGGTGTGCGATCTGAAACTAAACAGTAGCCAAGGAAACTAACCAAACGCTGCACGGGCTAAAAGAGAAAGACCGATCGGCTAAACCGACTAGACCTGAACCGATATAAACCGAATAAAAACCGTAACAAACCAGAATCGAACCGATCTATAAACAAAAAAAAACTAACCGCTCGTTAGATCTAATCTAGCGCCAATAACAGATCGGACGGTGAAGGGAAAGTGGAGAGCTCACCGCTGAGGAAGGTCGACGGCGAGCGGCTCGGACGTTGCCGGGCGGCGGCGCCTCTGTCGTCGCGGCCCGGAGAGGGCTTGGGTGGACGCGGCGATGGCGAAAGTCCAGAGGTGGTCGAGATGGTGGCGAGGTGGACCTGAGAGGAGGTCGGCGGCGAGGTCGAGGCGGCGTTGGCGGGCGTCAAGGCCGGGCGTGGCGGCCTCCCAGAGTTCTAGAGCTCCGGGAGTGCACCAGAGATGCGGCAGTAGTAGGCGTGGCGTTCGGTGGTGGTAGGAGAGTTCTAGGAGGTCGACACGAGCGGGCAAGGTAAGGGCGCGCGGCGCGCCAGCTCCCATGAAAGCAATTGAGAAGGAGGCGGGTGTTCTCGGAGGGCTTTGGGCGGAATCGGTCGAGGGAAGGAGTATATAGGGGAAGAGACTTGGAGCAGGGGTGAGTCGGGAGAGGATCCCGCTATCTCCTGGATACGGCAAGGCGGCAGGCGATTCAAGCGTGGAGAGGAAGAAGCAATGCGAGGGAGATCGGGCGACCGAGGGGAGAGAGGATTCGGTCAGGGCGCCCGGGTCAGGCGCTGGGCAGCTGGCCTTTCTGCCGTCTCGGGCCGGCTCAGTGTTGCGGCTGCGCCGCCCGCTGGGTGAGTGGCGCCAAGGCTGGTTGGGCCGGTGGCCAAGGTGAGTTTGTTTTTTGAAAATAGACAGAGAGAAGAAAAATTACATAGAGAAGAAACATAATATTTTTATATAGGACATATATATATATATATCAATAAAATCAGAAAAATAAATCCTACAACGTGAACATATTTTCAGAGGCAAATGAAATATACAAAAATTCTAATAAAGCAAGTAGTGATATCTTTGTTGCATTAAAACCCAACAAAAATCATTTTTAAAATACCAAAATGATTTCAAATTTATTTTCTCCTAATTTTCCATTGAAGGGAATCATTTTACCCATATTTCCATTTATTTATTTTTAGGAGAAAAATAATTTGAATAAAATCCAAATAATTCCAAATTTGAAAGGGAGTTTCAAAATACTTTCAAATGACTTTCAATTTGATTCTTTTTAACTTCCAACTCATATTTCATATAATTGAAGAAGTCATTTTATCTTCTCTCATGAAAATCATTGAGTTGCATAAAGTTTCTAAAATTTGAAATATTTCCAAACAGAATTCAAATCTTTTCAAAACCCTTTTCATTTATTTAAATGGAAGAAGTCATATCATCTTCTCTCTAGGGTTTTGTGTTTGAATTGAATTTGAATTCATGGAGATCGTAAATGCAAGGTGAAAGTTTGGGAATGTCATTTCATTCCTCTCAAGAACTTTCAAAAAGTTTCAAATTTCACTCAATTTCACACAATCGCCATACAACAATCAAACAAACAAGCATAATTATTTATTTAATATAACATTCCAAAATTTAGAATTTTGGGATGTTACAAACCATTGTATTTCAGAGTGTTGCTTGTGTTTGCTCTTTTTGCATGTCTATCACTCCGGCGACACCTTGGACTACTTGGATTGCGCCATGTCTTCAACTTCGTCCAACTACAAGTCCGTCTACGACAACCGTTTCCATGGTGATGAGGATCACGATCCGAGGTCAGATCTTTCCCAAGGGGAGATGATGCGGAGCATCCCACGCTCATCCCCATGTACACTCCCACTACTCTCCAAGCCCCAAGTGGACATATGACGAGACCTCGAACAAACGCCATTGGACACAAGGTGAACTCGCTCCTCTCCGAATCGTCACTTTCCACATGTGAGACATGGCTACTACCTCAAACGTGTGTGCTATGCATGTCCAGGAACCAAGAGAAGAAGCTGCCGAAGAAGCTCCAGCGAGCGGACCTCCGGACGACACTGGACGACCGGCCTCTCACAACGAGCGGACGTCCGGCCCTTGGCGGACGACCGGCGCCTGATGACCCAGCCAACACAGGCCCAATGAAAGCAGACGTCCGCCCGCACTTGACGACCGCCCCACTTCTCCAGCCGGAAAGCGGACGATCAAGACACCGGACGTCCGGCACCTGTCAACAGAGCGAATATTAACGGAAGTATGAAACTTCCGGACGTCCGCGCCTTCACAGAGAGCTTCCAGCGGACGTCCTTTGACACCGGACGACCGGTCCCTCATGAGCCACGGACGACCGCCCCTCACGGGACGTCCGTACCTGCTAACGCCGATTTGGGCCGAAGCCCATGTACCCATTCACTTCGCCCCTTTTGCACTAAGACTATAAATACTCCTCCACCTCCTCCGCGGTAGGTTTAGCGTGGATTTAGCTCAAGTTAGAGATAGAAACCGGCTCATCCATATCGGACCTCCTCCTGCGTGAGAGACCGCGCCTCTTCGGAGAAGATCCACCATGGATTCAAGACCCTTTATGGGAAGATCCCTTGTGGATTCAAGACCTCCTCTCGGAGATGAGCTACCGCCACTTGTATCGTCCGTTGTTGACTTTGGATCATGTATTTCCCTTTGTGTTCATCGTTCTAGCACATGTGTGACCGATTACTTGTTGGTTTGAGTGATTCTCTTGTGTTTTCCCCGTGATTTCCCTCGTGTTCTTCCGCTCGTTCTTCGTGTTCCTCGTAGGGATCCTCTCCAAACGTGAAAGATCGTCCACATAGGGTTCCGCCCTACATCACTTTGAGTCGTAGAGTTTTGTTGTGATGCCATGGTGTATTTGCACATATCGAGCATATTGTGTGTATGATTTTGAAATGCTTGGTATGTGTGGGATTCGACACCTAGTTGTTTATTCTTGGTAGCCTCTCTTATGGGGAAATGTCTCCTAGTGCTTCACCGAGCCATGGTAGCTTGCTACTGCTCCTTAACACATGGATTGATCGGCATGTGTCGTTCTTTGCTCTCGTGGTTCCGCCCCTTCGGGGAAATGTCACGCGGTGTTTTACTGGAGTCCTTGTATCTTGCTAGGACTCGGTTGCACACGTTGTTGACTGACACATGCATTGCTGGGTCATGTATGCTTGTCCCTGTAAGTTTGTGCCACCTTGGGTTTACGACTAGTCATGTCGGCCCAGGTTCTCTGTCATATGGATGCTAGCGACACAGTCATATACGTGAACCAAAAGGCGCAATATGATATGACGTGTTACGGGTTAGATTGGTGTGACTTAGGATCGGGGTCCTGACAGCGTTGGCATCAGAACTGGACTGCCTGTAGGATCTTCAAGCAAAACGAGTCGATGTCGAGTCTAGAAATGATTTAGTTATATGTAGGGGAATTGATTGTGGAAGGGAACGTTAGGCTCTTTTACTTCTCTTCTCGTGTCATCCTCTCTAAGTCGGCCTCTTCTTTTCTACAGGGGTTAAGAGCTAGGCTTCTCTTCTTTCTATCAGGTTCACGTGTTACTAATCCGTAGACTTAGAGGATTGATGGTTTCAAGCCCCAGTTCAGTTCCTACTACTTCCGTGTATTGTTAGTTGGTCTCGGAACCTTGATACGATGTTGTTGAGTGGCTATGCTACCTTTTTGCAGGATATCTCAAAATCTTTTTTGAGCATTTACAGCCGTTATGCTGTCCTATTTCTCCTAGAAATTGTAATGCCTTTGCATTATCTTATGTTGTACGGATGTACATCTCTGCATTTCATGTCGTCCATTATATTCTGCACTCCTATGCTAGAGTTTTGTCATCCTTGTCTAAACTGTGCTTTTGTTTTCCTGCAATGGTTAACAGTTGAAGCACCCCTGCTGCCCAGGAGCAGGGCGAAGCAAGTGGGGCCAGGAATGACAACCTACCCCATCCACCTTCCCTAGCCGAGGTCATGCTAGAAGTGGAGAGGAACAAACATGAGACTAACCGTCTGCTTGAGCGTATCGAGCAGAACACCGCACACCAGTAGAGAAATGACTTGGTGTCCATTAATGACTTTATCAAGTCGTATCCACCAACTTTCCACCACTCCGTTGAACCTCTTGACGCGGATGACTAGCTTTGTAGCATCACCCACAAGTTACGTTCTGCCAAAGTAGATGGGGCTAACAAGGTCACCTATGTCGTGTACCACCTTGAGGGTCCCGCCAGTCTCTGGTGGGAGAATTATGAAGCTATGCGTCCAGCCGGTCAGGTTACTACCTGGGCGGACTTCAGTGAAGCTTTCCATGAGCACCACATCCCAGAGGGCCTAATGGATCGCAAAAGGGAGGAGTTCTGTAACTTCACCCAGGGCAAGCTAACTGTGGATGTCTACAACCGAGAGTTCGGGAATCTTGCACGCTACGCTCCTGAGGAAGTGTCCACTAATGCTAAGAAGCAGGCAAGGTTCCGCAAGGGACTTAGCCCACAACTTCACCGCGACCTTCGGCTGCAGGAGTGTTCTTCCTTCCAGAAACTTGTGAACAAGGCCATTAGTGCTAAAATTGGCCAGTCTGACTAAGAGGCTACATGTAAGCACCCCCGTTATTTTGGTTCATCATCCGGTTCTGGCTCCCAGAAGCGCCGGGTGTAGGTTCCAAATACTGCACTGCCACCTAGATTCACCCCGGGGCCATCCTATGACGCGCCTCGCCCAAATCAGCAGTTTGCACCACCCAAGGCCTATGGTGGACCAACTGCCAATGCTTTTCCGTGCACTAACACTTTGACATGCTTCAAGTGCGGAGAGCTGATACGTCTCCGACGTATCTATAATTTTTGATTGTTCCATGCTATTATATTATCTGTTTTGGATGTTTTATATGCATTAATATGCTATTTTATATTATTTTTGGGACTAACCTATTAACCTAGAGCCCAGTGCCAGTTTCTGTTTTTTCCTTGTTTTTGAGTTTTACAGAAAAGGAATATCAAACGGAGTCCAAACGAGCTAAAAATTTACGGTGATTTTTTATGGACCAGAAGAGACCCATGGAGCATCGGAGTTGCGCCAGAAGAGCCCCGAGGCGACCACAAGCCTAGGGAGTGCGCCCCTGGCTTGTGGGCTCCTTGGGAACCCCCCTGATTTGTTTCTGACGCCAAAAAATCCTATAAATATAGAAACCTCCGAAGAGAACCCTAGATCGGAAGTTCCGCCGCCATAAGCCTCTGTAGCCACGAAAAACCAATCGGGAGCCCGTTTCGGCACCCTGCCGGAGGGGGAAACCATCACTGGAGGCCATCTTCATCTTCTCGGCGGTCTCCATGATGAGGAGGGAGTAGTTCACCCTCGGGGCTGAGGGTATGTACAAGTAGCTATGTGTATGATCTCTCTCTCTCTCTCGTGTTCTTGATTTGGCACGATCTTGATGTACCGCGAGCTTTGTTATTATAATTGGATCGTATGGTGTTTCTACCCCTCTACCTTCTTCTGATGGATTGATTCTTGCTCTTTGAGGTTTCGTTATGTTGGATTGAGTATTGGATTTGAGAACACTTGATGTATGTCTTGGATGGGATATCTGTGGTGACAATGGGATGTTCTATTGATTCACTTGATGTATGTTCTGGCACTCAACTCATGGATTCCCGAGGTGACATTGGGGTAATCTATGCATAGGGGTTGATGCACATTTTGTCTTACATTCTCTGATAGAAACTTTGGAGTGATTCTTTGTTGCACGTTGTGGGACTGTTATATGATTCAATTATGTTATCATTGTTGAGAGAATTTGCACTAGTGAAAGTATGAACCCCAGGCCTTGTTTTCAAGCATTGCAATTCCATTTTGCTCACTTTTGTTACTAGTCACCTTGCTGTTTTTATATTTTAAGATTACAAAAACCTATATCTACTATCCATATTACACTTGTATCACCATCTCTTCGCCGAACTAGTGCACCTATGCAATTTACCATTGTATTTGGTGTGTTGGGGACACAAGAGACTCTTTGTTATTTGGTTGCAGGGTTGTTTGAGAGAGACCATCTTCATCCTACCCTCCCACAGATTGATAAACTTTAGGTCATCCACTTGAGGGAAAATTGCTACTGTCCTACAAAACTCTACGCTTGGAGGCCCAACACAAGTCTACAAGAAGAAGGTTGCGTAGTAGACATCAAGCTCTTTTTCCGCCCCGCTGCCGTGGGAGGTGAGTGCTTGAAGGTATATCGTTAGATCTTGCAATTGAATCTTTTAGTTTCTTGTTTTATCACTAGTTTAGTCCATAAAAGAAAACTACAAAAAAAGGAATTGAGGTTGCCTCATATGCTTCATCTTTTTAATGTCTTTCATGAAAATGATGGAAAGGAAAATTGTGCTCAAGTGTTAGAAGAAAAATTAAATAAAATGCTTGGCATAAAATCTTTGAATGTTGAGCATGATTGCAATGTTGTTAGTATGAATTTATTGAATATCCATGATGCTAATGATGTGGAAAGCTACAAGCCTGGGTGTGACGCCCTCGATTCAATTATACACTAATCATACACGCAATGTGTACGATCAAGATCAAGGACTCACGGGAAGATATCACGACACAACTCTAGACACAAATTAAAATAATACAAGCTTTATGTTACAAGCCAGGGGCCTCGAGGGCTCGAATACATAAGCTCGAACACACAAGAGTCTGCGGAAGCAACAATATCTGAGTACAGACATAGGTTAGACAAGTTTGCCTTAAGAAGGCTGGCACAAAACAGCAACGATCGAAAAGGCAAGGCCTCCTGCCTTGGAGCCTCCTAACTACTCCTGACCGTCGGCGGTCTCCACGTAGTAGTAAGCACCCTCGGGGTAGTAGTAGTTATCGGTGGTGTCGTCTGGATCCCGGGCTCCACCATCTGGTTGCATCAACCGGAAAGAAGAAGAAAGGGGGAAAAGGGGAAGCAAAGCAACCGTGAGTACTCATCCAAAGTACTCGCAAGCAAGGATCTACACTACATATGCATCGGTATCAATGAAAAGGGTTGTATTCAGGACTAGACCGCGTAATGCCGTAAGAGAAGGGGAAAGCCTAGCCTATCAAAGACTAGCATCTTCCTGAAACCACCATCTTGCAGCCTGAGAGGAGTAGAGTAGCATAAAGTAAAAGTAGTAGAGGTGTTATCAACCTCGGCCGAGATCCTTTCTCGACTCCTGCGAAAAGGCATCCCAGAGCCATACTACCCAGCTTATCATCACAATCCAGTTCTCATCACAAGTATCCAGTTCTAGTTGTATCAATCGGGATACAACTCCAAGTGTCCATATCAGAGGACAAAGCTATCGATAGTTGTTTTCTTCCTGCAGGGTGCACCAACTTACCCACCACGCCGATTGACTCCTACGGACACACTTTCCTGGGTCATGCCCGGCCTCGCCAAACAATACCGCAACCCGACCTAGGCTTAATAGAGAGGCCAACACGCCGACTAACCCTATGCCCCTGTGGGGTCATGGGCCATATCCCCTGAACTCCTGCATGATGTTGCGACGCGGCGGTGAGCGTAGACCTAGCTACCTCCTTCAACAAAGGCGGCAAAGCTTAGCCCAACCCGGACGCTACAACGCCGTCCGACGCCTATTAAGCTTCCCGATGTATACAACGCAAAACGCCCATACTATGCCCACGTGATGGTTAGTGCTATCGTGCCGTAGGCCCCTGATCAAATATCCAAATCGTAGTGGATTAGGAACGCGGTAACAAGCGAAGACTCACGAAAGATGTGACCTCATGTCTCATCTCGAGGACTTGCGGCAAGGGCTAGGAATGCCCGCCACGCCTCGTAATTATCTCATGGGCACCCTCCGGATCAACCTGCCTCCGAGATCACTCGCAATTAAGCTCAGCGGGTACCCCTCGGGGCCGACCGTCTTTAGTAACATGGTTCAAAGGTAAAGTCATAGTAACCATAGTAATCAGGTGTCCAAACATCAAGGGAAAACCCGAGGAATCACCCCCGTGAATTCCACTCGATGTAATCATCAAGGTGAACGTAAGAGGAACCACCCCGAGGTTCACACTTGAGGGGTTGCACGTAGTCGTGATCGTAAGTGGTTAAGGCGGAATCACCCTCGATGACCATGACCGAATAGTTGCACTACAGGGTTAACATCGGCGTCAGAGGTCTCACCCTCGGCACTCGATAGTAACCCAGTAGTGTCGAGCAACTAAGGGGAAAGTGATGTGCGGTGCCGGGGCCTGGTCTTCGATCCCGTTGATCGGGTCTTCGATGATGAAGCAGGGGCAACAAGGACAAGGTGGGGGTCACTGATGGATCACTAACCAACCTATACTAAGCAGTTTAGGATAAGGTGTAAGGTACAATAGCAGATACAAAAGCGGTGCTATGCATCGAATAGGAGCAAACAATAATAGTAGCAAAATCTAGTGCAAGCATGAGAGAATGGAATGGGCGATATCGGGATGATCAAAGGGGGGGCTTGCCTGGTTGCTCTAGCAAGGAGGGGTCGTCGTTGACGTAGTCGATCACGGGGGCATCATCGGTCTCGGGGTCTACCGGAGAGAAGAGGGGGAAGAAATAGTAAATACAGAGCAAACAAGTGCAACACTAAGCATGACAAGGCAACAAGCAGCGCTAGGGGTGACCTATCATAGTGCTACACGATACTGGTGCAGAAGGATAACATCCGGGAAAGTATTCCCGATTCCAGACCTGTGTCAGACAAATGATCGGAGGGGGAAAGTTACAAGTTCAGATAGCTAGAGGCATCTGATAGGTAAACAGATCGCGTATTCAGATTCGTCTCGTCGTTCTGAGCAACTTTCATGTAGAAAACATTTTCATCCGAGTTACGGATTATTTCCTACGAATTTCCGAAGTTTAAACAATATTCTGAAATTATTATTAAATCTAAAATGGGGGTTATTGCATCAGCATGACGTCATCATGATGTCAGCAGTCAACAAAGTTGACCAAAGTCAACCCTGACGTGTGGGGCTGTTCTGTCATAGTCTAACAACTAATTAACAGTTTTAATTAACTAATCAAGTTAATTAGGTACTAAATAGAGTTAATTAATTACCTAATTAATTAATTAATTAACTAATTACTTAATTAATTAATTAATTAATTTTTATTCTTTCTCTCTTTTTTTAAACATTCCAGGGGCTGGGCCTGTTGTCATAGGCCCAGGCCTCAAGCGGGCACTGGGCGCCTGGGGCACGTGGGCTGGCGCCGACCCGACTTGGCCGGGCCCAGCAACCAGACCTGGGCACGAGCAACTTGGCAAGAACGCCCGGACGCGCTGGGTGAAGTGGAGCACGAGCGCCAGAGGCGGGCAGCGTGGTGTCGAGGTGAGCCGGGCCGCTGGTGGAGTGGAGGGAGCAAAGGGGGGCGGAGCTTGAGCAGCGCCGAGCGAGGAGGCAGCTTGGCGTGGCGGGCGAAGGCGGCCGGACGCCAAGGGAGGGGGGGGTCGAGGGCTGCAGCAGCAAAGCGGCTAAGCAAGCTGAGGCGGCGACCATCGCGTCGTGGGGCTGCGACACGGGCGACAAAGGGATTTGCTGGGGTGCAGTCACAAAGAAACGGGCAAAGAAGAGCGCAGCAGGAGGGCATCCGAGTAGCAGGCAGAGCCACGAGCGCGAGGGGTGGGCGCGGTGACCACGGGCGACGAGCTTACGGGTGGTGGTGGTGGTGCCGGTGCTAAACACGAACAGAGGGAGAGGGGAAGGATGCATCTCGCATGGTGGCTCACATCAAGGTGCGAGGGGCTTAGGGAGCCGGAGGGACCTTGCCGGCGAGGTCCCGCGACCGGACGGACCGGCAGGCGCGAGGGCGAAGCAGAGGTGCGGGTTGAGGGAGCTCGAGGTAGACGGGCGCGGTGCAGCATGGAGAGGAAGGATACCTGGGGCGGCGCCGAGGGGTTCAAGGGAAGAGGCGGTGACGAAGGCGGGCAAGCGCCAGAATGGAGCCGGCCAAGTGGCTCATGGATCAAGGCCCCCACTCGATCCAGATGCGGGAGGGAGAGGAGCAAGTGGTGGATGGGGGATCGTGGGGGTGTGGGTGATTAGGTCACAGAGTGGGGGTATGGGGAGAGGTGGGCTGCCTGTGGTTGGCCAGGTGGGCCGGTTGGCCCTAGTGGGGAGGCCTTTTCTCTTTTCTGATTTTCCGCTTTTCTCTTTTTATTTAAAACAGAGACGGCTAGGTAAAGGTTTGGGCTACCAAAAGACTTTGAAAAAAAATGTGGGACTAGGCCACCTAAATTCCTTGTAGTATTTGGCACTGCCACAAAGAGTTTGAGGGGCAACTGAACCCATTTGGATTTTGCCCCAATAAAATAGCATTTTAAAATGCTGAAATGACACTGTTTTAATTGCTATAGTCCATCTTGGCTTGGAGGTGATGTTGTTTTCCTTAACAATCATTTATTATGGAATTTTGGCCAAATGATGAACTATTTTGTAGCAACTTTTGTGCAACTTCAAATATTCACTTGCAAATTGAATTTGATTTCAAAGTGGAATCTCAACTGATATTTGAATCGAAGTTGATCAAGCACCGTTTAGCAAAATGATTAGCTTTAATCATGGAGGGTTAGTGTAGCATGACACCGGGGTGTTACACTGGGGATGCTATGTTTGATAAAGATGAGTCCCCCAAGTTTTGATGAACAAATTTATTATGATGATAGCATGCCTCCTATTTATGATGATTATATTGATGAAAGTGGGTTTGGAAGGGTGTCAACTTTAGATACTAATTATCCCACTACTTTGGAGGGTGTTGAATCTTCTTTTAATGACGAAAGTGGACTCAGAGAGGTCATGACTTTATTTAAGGATGATTCCACTATTTTGGAAGAGGTTCCAATTGATTATGAGAACAAAGTTGCTATCTATGATGATTATTGTGATGACATGTATGCTATAAAGAATAATGATAACCATGAAACTCGTCATCATGATTTTAATTTTCAATTGGATTATGCCTCACATGATAGTTATTTTTTTGACTTTGCTCCCACTACTATTGATGAGAATAAATTTGCTTCTGTGGAGAGTAATAAATTTTTTATGCATGTGGATCATGGAAATAATGCTTTTATGTGATAGCTATATTGTTGAATTCCTTCATGATGCTACTGAAAATTACTATGATAGAGGAACATATGCTTTTACATATCTCAATAATATAAAGTTTCTTCTCTGTGTGTTGGAAATCTTGAAGTTTTGCTTGTTTGGCCTTCCTACGCCAGTTGATTCTTGCTCCCATAAATTATTTGCTCACAAAATCCCTATGCATAGGAATTGGGTTAGACTTAAATGTGCTATTCATATGCTTCATGATGCTCCCATTATGTTTCGACTCTTATCTTTTATGTGAGCATCATTGGCATCATCATGCCTAGCTAAAAAGGCATTAAAGAAAAGTGCTTGTTGGGAGACAACCCAATATTTACCCCTACTATTTTTGTGTGTTCACATGATTATGCTACCATAGTAATCATGTTTTATAGCTTTTTTTTTCAATAAAGTGCCAAGTAAGACCTTTGGGATGGTCTATAGTGATAGTTGATTTGATCTTGCTGAAAAACAAAAGCTTTTGCCCTCATTGCCAGAACTTTAGAAATTCACAGAAGCGTGCTTTTGATCTGAATTTTTTACACAAGATTGATGTACAGTTTTGCTAGATTGTCCTAATTTTTCAGATTTTTTGGAGTTACAGAAGTATACAAAGTTTCCAGATTGCTACAGACTGTTCTGTTTTTGACAGATTCTGTTTTCTTTGTGTTGTTTGCTTATTATGATGAATCTATGGGTAGTATCAGAGGGTATTACCATGGAGAAGTTGGAATGCAGTAGATATAACACCAATATAAATTTTGAATGAGTTCACAATAGTACCTAAGTGGTGATTTATTTTATTATACTAACGGATCTCATGAGTTTTCTGTTGAGTTTTGTGTTGTGAAATTTTCAATTTTGGGTAAAGATTTGATGGACTATGGACTAAGGAGTGGCAAGAGTGATGCGGAGCATCCCTCACTCATCCCCACGGACGTGCCTACATCTCCCTCAACACCACCGGGACCCATGACAAGAGCCCGAGCTAAGGCTATTGAAGATAAGGTGAACTCGCTCCTCTCCGAACTTCTTATTTCTACCCATGAGACATGGCTACTACCTCATTCGTAAACTCTATGTGTAATCAGTACATGGAGGCGAGCCAAGGATCTACTGCTTGCAAGAGCCAAGACGGCGAGGACCCCAAGTATGTCGAAGAGGAAGAAGAGTTGTCTTTGGCTTCTGAGACACGGACGTCCGACCCCATCCGGACGTCCGACGATTCCAAGCACACGGACGTCCGACGCCCTAAGGACGCCCGGAACTTCGTCACCCGAACCAAATCTACGCACGAACGGAGCTGGCGGGACGTTCGGACGACAATCCCCCGAGCAGAAACTACGGACGACCGACAGCTTACGGACGTCCGGACCCTCCTGAAGCCCCGGACGACCGACAGGCTACGGACGACCGACACTCCTTCAAGAGAAGAATCGACGGACGTCCGAACGCTGGCCCCGGACGACCGAATCCTTCCGAGCCTCCAGACGTTCGACGCCTTCCGGACGTCTGACGCTCGGCGCGGGTCAAGCCCATGTACCCCTTCGTTTTGACTTCCATTTGCACTAAGACTATAAATAGGACCCTCCCATCTCCTAGTTAGGGTTAGCATTGGATTAGCTCATATTTTGGTGTGAGAGCCTTTGCTCATCCACTTGGCTACTTCTCCTCGGAGATCGTGGACCTCTACGGAGAAGATTCCCAAGCGGATTCAAGACCCCTTCTAGGGTGGACCCCTCAAGACCTCCTCTTGGAGAAGAACGGCTACTCGTGTATCTTTACCTTTATTGTTCTTGAATCTTGTGCCCCTCTATGTGTTCATCGATCTAGCACTTGTGTGATTGATCTCTTGTCGGTTTAGTGATTTCTCTCTCGTTTCACTCAAGTGTTTACTCTCTTGTTCTTCCTCGTGTTCTTCGTGATTCCCCGTAGGATCCGCCTCCAACGTGAAAGATCGTCCACATAGGGTTCCGCTCTACATCATATGGTATCATGAGCCACGTTGATCACGCTCTTGGAGCCCCTACACCGTGTTTTCTAGCTTGATTTTGTTGTTTTCGTCCTAAAATTCAAAAAATCCCCACCAAAAATAGCCCCAAATTTTTTTGTGATTTGTTTGTGAGTTGAGATTTTGTTGGATTTGGTCCATGGATTTGTCTTGCTATCTCGTGGATCTAGCTTTCCCCTCCTCCCCACCCTTTTCCATCCACCAAACTCCTCGACTTGACCTCACAATCATCTTCGTCCCGAATTTTTGCAGTTCCTCTCCCGAGCCCGATTTTCGCCCGGGTTCGGACATCCTGACAAGGCCGGACGTCTGACGAAGTCCGGACGATCAGAATTTACTTGACGTCCGTAAAACCCTGACCAAACTGAATTCCTTGATTCGCACTACCGACCACCCCACATTTCTCCATATCTCCCAAACCCACATACACCAAAATCTTCCACGATTCCTCCGATGACGATTTTGGCACATTTTGGTCTTTGAGATTTTGAGTTGTGGCTTCCGTATCCTTTTGTGTTTCGGCTATCTAGGTGCGGTTCGACTTCATCATCACCACGACTCAACTTCGCAAGGGTCTCATCATCGCCAAGGACGGTAACTCTCGACGACATCTTTGTCATACCTTGCAATTGCATTGATAACCCACATTGCCTCATTTTATGTAACTTACCCATCGAGACTAGCCTTTGAGTATTGCCGCAACGTGACTTGTGCACATTTAGTGATCATACTCCATAGCATACATACCATACCATAGTGGTGCATATCTTGGGATCCACTTGTGTGTCACAAGGTTGTCATAGCATACACAATTGCTATCTTGGTTCGTGAAGTTTTGCATGAGAAAAGAGCTCAAAAGTGAAAGAGCCACCCAAGCTTTTAAGCAAAGAGAAAATATAAGCAAAGAACTTATGCACAAGAACCATAGCATCATACTACATTAAGATTGTCATATTGGATCATCTTGGATCATTGCACCGAAATACCATACATATAGCATATTTGGGATAGAGATAGTTGCATTTTTGCCTAGTAGGTTGTGCACAAGTTTATGATCCGCCTATTGTGCAATCGCATAGCGTCTCTCTAGTGTTGTGCAACAAGAGCATCTTGGTGATTCCACATTTTGGCTCATCCTTGGTTGCATAACCCCGTATTATCTATTTGCGTGTGTGGTTCCGCTGCATCATATCTTGCTTGGTCTACTTGTTGCATTTGCAAATTTGTGAATCATTTCCAACTTTATTGAGTCTCACTTACAATTGCATCAAATTTTGTGCCACCATCCTAACCGAGCTCCACCATAAGCTTTTATTTGTGTAGGTGTGAGAACCGACAAGAATCGGTACCAAGAGTGCTATTTCATTGTCCGCATTTGAGTGAACTTGATTCATTTTCAACATCGGTCAAAGGTACATTGGTATAAGTTCTTTTCCGGTCTACCACTCACATCTAGATAGGAATGATGGATAGGCCAAGTTCTTCTACCAACCCACTCTTCATCGAAAGCAAGACGACGACATGTCCTCACACGTCACCAAGAGCCACCTCTTTGGTGCACAACGAAGTTGCACCAAGAACAACAAGCAATGAGCGATCAGATCGACAACCTCGCCACCGACTTGCAACTCTCCGAGCAACGTACAAGAGACTACTTCGACAACAAGTTCGACGCTCACAAGCAAGAGAATGATGCAAGAATGGACGAGATCCGTGCCTTGATGAGGAACCGGCATTACTCCACTTCTTCATCCTCAAGACGGAGCCGCCGAAATTCGACACTCGACGACACCTTCTACGACTCAAGCACACCGTCATCGAACACTCTTCGACGAGCCGTGCGCCAAGACCGCTATGCATCTCGCAACCCGCTACATGACAAGCACTCACAAGAGCAAGTTGATGATCAAGTTCCTCGCCCTCAATCAAACCAAGAGGCTTTTTGCTCAAGCTCAAGAACGGCAACGCCTTCGTCAGCCAACAAGAGGAAGAACGAGCACGCCGTCACCAAGACGTAACAAGACGCCAAGGCACAACGTCTTCAACAACAACAACGTGAAGCGCAAGCTCTTGAGGCGCAACGTGCCCTTCAAGAATCAAGTAGAGCCGTCGCCAACCGCAATCGCGAACGGCGCAATCAAGAGGAAGCCCTTCGAGAAGAAATACAAGAGAGGAACTACCAACCTCATATACAACGTCAAGTTCCTCAAGCTCCTCCACAAGCTCGTCAAGCTCCACCTCAACCTCAAATTCCACAAGAGCAAGTTGAGCATGGTCGCCCTCCGCGCCAAGAGCAACATGAAGATTTAGTACAATCCACGCCAAGGACGTTATCATCAACATCGCCAACAACACAATGAAGAGCAATGATACGGCAAGCTAAAATTCACCATGCCCAAGTTCAATGGAAGCAATGACCCCGAAGACTACCTCTCATGGGCATTGAAGGTTGACAAAATCTTCCATTTGCACAACTACGATGAAGCGAAAAAATCGCTATGGCATCACTTGAGTTCCAAGATTACGTGCTCATATGGTGGGAACAAATCATTGAGCGATTTACAAGCAAGAGGTGAACCTCCAATCACCACTTGGGCTCAAATGAAGGATGTCATGCGAGCACGCTTTGTGCCAACCTACTACAACCGCTGACCTCTTCAAGAAACTCCAACTACTCAAGCAAGGAACAAAGAGTGTTGAAGAATACTACAAGGAGATGGAGATAGCCATGATTCGGAAAGCCAATGTCAAGGAAGACGATGAGCAAACTATGGCACGCTTCTTGAATGGACTCAATCATCCCATCAAGAAGATCGCCGACTTCCAACCATACTCAACCCTCATTGAGCTCGTGCATCAAGCTACAAAGGCGGAACGCCAAGTGCAAGATGACTTCAAGGCACGCCAAGTACTCATCCAAGACCCACGACTTCTCCAACAACCAAGCTTCAACAACTACTCCAACATCTACTTCACCAAGCTTTCTTCAAGAAACGACGACAAGTCAAGTTACAAGAAGACATCGACAAATTCAAGTCGCCCTCCTACTACTACAAGCAACCTCAAGCCAAGGCTTCATCCTCTATCTGACCGATGAGACCATCAAGACAAGCTCCTTCAAGTGTTTCACTTGCGGCCGAGGCCACAAGTCATACGTAATGCACCAACAAGCGCATTCATGATCCTCAACGACGATGGCACATATGACTCCATGAGTGATGAGGAGATGGAAGCCCTTGAGCAAGTGGCCATGCACCGCAAGTGAATGAAGATGAAGATGACCAAGTCTTTTGTGACGAGGATTCGAGCCCCGCACTCGTTGTCTCCAAGGTCTTTACTCTCCAACATCAACAAGAAGAAGACCAACGGTGCCACATCTTCCACACAAAAGCCGGCATCAATGGGAGGTCCGTCAAGGTCATCATCGATGGAGGTAGTTACCACAACTTGGCAAGTGAAGAACTATGCTCCAAACTCAAATTGGTAAAGAGGAAGCACCCGCACCCCTACAAGGTTCAATGGCTAAGTGACTCCCAAGACTATACGAAGTCGAAAGCATACGGTCCAAGTCTCCTTCAAAATTGGTGCTTACGAAGACACTTTGAATGTGATGTGGTCCCAATGACCGCTTGCCACCTCCTTCTCGGTCGACCATGGCAATTCGGACCGTGGTGTCATCCACAATGGGCTAACCAATCACTATAGCTTCAAGATAAAAGGGAAGGAATATGTGCTACGACCTATGTCTCCTAGTCATGTGATAGCCGACAAACAAGCCACCTATCATAGAGAAAAGAGTGAGAAAGTGATCCACCCAAAAGTGAGTGAGCGCCACAAGCCAAATTTGAGCGACTCTTTGCCTAGAGAGAAAATCCTCATTCTATTTGCCACCAAAGTGAGATGAGAGATGTGTGTGAGAACCCATCTACCGTGGATGCACTTTGTCCTTGTGTGCAAGGATGGAGAACCAAACACTAACACCATTCACGAGCTACCCTTGGTGTTTCAATCTCTTTGCAGAATTTCAAGATGTTTTCCCGATGAGCTACCTCCGGTCTACCTCCTCTTCGAGGCATTGGGCATCGAATCGACCTCATCCCCGTGAGCGCCTCTACCAAACAAAGCTCCATACCGAGTCAATCCTAAGAAACCAAGGAGATTCAACGGCAAGTACAACAACTCATCGACAACGGCTATGTACGTGAAAGCCTAAGCCCTTGTGCCGTCTCCTTGTTATTCTTGTGCCTAAACCCGATGGAAGTTTCCGCTTGTGTTCCGATTGCAGACCTATCAATGCTATTACCGTTCGATATAGGCATCCCATTCCTCGCTTAGATGACATGCTTGATGAACTTAGTGGAGCCAACGTTTTCTAAAAAATTGATCTTAAAAGTGGCTATTACCAAATCCGCATACAAGAGGGTGATGAATGGAAAACTGCTTTCAAAACCAAATTTGGTTTATAATGAGTGGTTAGTGATGCCTATGGGTCTATCTAAGCTCCCAGACTTTTGTGCGCCTTATGCATCATGTGCTTCATTCTTACATTGGAGTCTTTGTTGTGGTTTACTTTGACGATATTCTTGTGTTTAGCAAAACCATGAAAGAGCACATCAATCATGTAAAATCTGTGTTGCAAACCCTTCGCAAGGAAAGCCTTTATGCAAACTTGAAAAATGCACTTTTGGAGTTGACAAAGTGGTTTTCTTGGGTTTTGTTGTTTCCTCAAAGGGTGTCCATGTTGATGAATCTAAAATTGAAGCAATTAAAACTTGGCCCCAACTCCACCAATTTGCAACAAGTGCGTAAGTTTTCTTGGTCTTATGGGTTTCTATCGTCGCTTTGTGAAAGATTTTAGCACAATTGCCGCTCCTTTGCATGCTTTGAGCAAGAAGAATACTCCCTTTGTTTGGGGAACTTTGCAATCAACCGCTTTTGATGAGCTCAAGTCTTTGCTTACTCATGCTCCGATTCTTGCTTTGCCCAATTTTGACAAAACTTTTGAGGTTCATTGTGATGCAAGTGGTACCGAATTGGCGGAGTTTTGATGCAAGAAAAACGAGCCATTGCTTATTTTAGTGAAAAACTCTCCGGTGCTCAACTTAATTATCCCATCTATGACAAAGAATTGTATGCTTTAGTGCGTGTGCTACATGTTTGGGAACATTACCTTAGACCTCATGAGTTTGTCATCCATACCGATCATGAAACGCTTAAGTACCTCAAAGGTCAAACTAAATTAAACAAGCGCCATGCCAAATGGAGTGAATTCATTGAATCTTTTCCTTATGTGATCAAGTACATTAAGGGTAAAGAGAATGTAGTTGCCGACGCCGCTTTCACAAGCATATGCATGCTTGTCACTCAACTTGAGTTGAATGTCATTGGTTTTGAGCATATAAAAGACTTGTATGAGCATGATCCATCTTTTTTGCTTCTCCTTATGCTAAGTGTTTGACGATACGCCTTGGGAACAATATTACATCAAGGATGGTTATCTTATGAGAGCTAACAAACTTTGCATTCCCGAGTCTTCTCTTCGCTTGCTCCTTTTGCAAGAGGCTCATGGAGGCGGACTCATGGGACACTTTGGACGCGACAAGACATTCGCCACGCCTCCAACAACTACTTTTGGCCCAAGATGTTCCATGACGCATAACGCTTCACCAACCGATGCTTTATATGTCACAAAGCTAAGTCTAAAGCTCAATCTCATGGTCTTTACATGCCCCTTCCTATTCCATATCATCCTTGGGAAGACATTAGCATGGATTTTATACTTGGTTTGCTCTAGAACTCAAAAATGGAAAGGACTCGTGTTTGTTGTTGTGGATAGATTTTCTAAGATGGCACATTTCATTCCTTGCAACAAGATAGACGATGCTTCACATGTTGCAAATCTCTTTTGTAGGGAAATCTTGCGACTCCATGGAGTACCAAAGACAATCGCTCCGATCGTGACGCCAAGTTCTTGAGTTACTTTTGGAAGACCCTATGCGCCAAGCTCGAATCAAGCTTATTGTTCTCATCCGCATACCACCCTCAAACCGACGGCCAAACGGAGGTGACGAACCGCACACTATCCACTCTACTTCGTGGTCTTGATCAAAAGAACATCAAGGAGTGGGAAGCATGTCTACCCATCGCCGAGTACGCCTACAACCATGCAAGACACTCGACTACCGGCAAGTCCCCCTTCGAGGTCGCTTCACGGCTTCAACCCGCTGTCACCATTGGACATTCTACCTCTTCCTCTACAAGAGCGCACCAACATGGATGCGAGTGAACGGGCAAGCTACATCAAAAAGACACATGAGGATATAAGACATGCCATCGAACACCAAGCTCATCGACTAACGACCAAGCTCAACATCAACAAGCAACCCATGGTCTTCAACATTGGTGATCTAGTATGGCTGCACCTTCGCAAGGACCGCTTCCCAAAGAACGCAAGTCCAAGCTTCTCCTCGAAAGCAGACGGACCTTTCAAGGTGCTAGCACACTACAACGACAACACCTACAAGATCGACCTACCTCAACACAAGTACAACGTGAGCGACATCTTCAACGTCAAGGACCTTGCACCTTACCATGGAGATGATCCTCTTGATCCGAGGTCAGATCTCTCCCAAGGGGGGAGATGATGCGAGCATCCCTCACTCATCCCCACCTGACGTGCCTACATCTCCCTCAACACCACCGGGACCCATGACAAGAGCCCGAAGCTAAGGCTATTGAAGATAAGGTGAACTCGCCCTCTCCTAACTTCTTATTTCTACCCATGAGACATGGCTACTACCTCATTCGTAAACTCTATGTGTAATCAGTACATGGAGGCGAGCCAAGGATCTATCGCTTGCAAGAGCCAAGACGGCGAGGACCCCAAGTATGTCGAAGAGGAAGAAGAGTTGTCACCGAAGCTACAGGATTACCTAACGTCCGACCTCGTCCGGACGTCCGACGCCTCCCGGACGTCCGAACTTCACACCCGAACCAAACCTACGGACGACCGGAGCTGGCGGACGTCCGACGACATCCACCCGAAAGCAGAACTACGGACGATCGACAGCCACGGACGTCCGGACCTCCTCAAGCCCCGGACGACCGACAAAGCTACGGACGACCGACACTCCTTCAAAGAGAAGAATCGACGGACGTTCGAACGCTCCCCGGACGACCGGACTTCCTTCGAGCCTCCGGACGTCTGGACGCCTTCCCGGACGCCCCACGCTCGATGCGGGTCAAGCCCATGTACCCCTTCGTTTTGACTTCCATTTGCACTAAGACTATAAATAGGACCCTCCCATCTCCTAGTTAGGGTTAGCATTGGATTAGCTCATATTTTGGTGTGAGAGCCTTTGCTCATCCACTTGGCTACTTCTCCTGGAGATCAGACCTCTACGGAGAAGATTCCTGCCGGATTCAAGACCCCTTCTAGGGTGGACCCTCAAGACCTCCTCTTGGAGAAGAACGGCTACTCGTGTATCTTTACCTTTATTGTTCTTGAATCTTGTGCCCTCTATGTGTTCATCGATCTAGCACTTGTGTGATTGATCTCTTGTCGGTTTAGTGATTTCTCTCTCGCTTCACTCCGTGTTTACCTCTTGTTCTTCCTCGTGTTCTTCGTGATTCCCCGTAGGATCCGCTCCAACGTGAAAGATCGTCCACATAGGGTTCCGCTCTACATCAAAGAGCCTAAGCTTGGGGATGCCCAAGGCACCCCAAGGTAATATTCAAGGACAACCAAGCATCTAAGCTTGGGGATGCCCCGGATGGCATCCCCTCTTTCGTCTTCAATCCGTCGGTAAATTTACTTGAGGCTATATTTTTATTCACCACATGATATGTGTTTTGCTTGGAGCATCTTGTATTATACGAGTCTTTGCTTTCAGTTTGCCACAATCATCCTTGCTGTACACACCTTTTGAGAGGGAGACACATTAATCGTGAATTTATTAGAATACCCTATGTGCTTCACTTATATCTTTTGAGCTGGGTAGTTACTCTAGTGCTTCACTTATATATTTTTAGAGCACGGCGGTGGTTTTATTTTGAAGAAATTAATGAACTCTCATGCTTCACTTATATTATTTGGAGAGTCTTAAATAGTATGGAAATTTTCTTAGGTTATGAATTTAGTCCTAATATGATGGGCATCCAAGAGGGATATAATAAAAACTTTCATGAAGAGCATTGAATATATGAGAAGTTTGATTCCTTGCATTTGAGATATAAAGATGGTGATATTAGAGTCATGCTAGTGAGTAATTGTGGATTGGTAGAAATACTTGTGTTAAAGTTTGTGATTCCCTGTAGTACGTATGATGGCTAAACATTATGTGATGAAGTCAGAGCATGATTTATTTGTTGATTGCCTTCCTTATGAGTGGCGGCCGGGACGAGTGATGGTCTTTTACTACCAATCTATCCCCCTAGGAGCATGCGTGTAGTACTTTGTTTCGATGGCTAATAATTTTTTGCAATAAGTACGTGAGTTCTTTATGACTAATGTTGAGTCCATGGATTATACGCACTCTCACCCTTCCACTATTGCTAGCCTCTCTAGTACCGCGCAACTCTCGCCGGTGCATTACACCCACCATATACCTTCCTCAAAACAGCCATTCCGAGATATATACCCATGCAACTTCCACCGTTCTGTTTTATTATGACACGCACCATCATTGTCATATTGCTTTGCATGATCATGTAGTTGGCATAGTATTTGTGACAAGGCCACCGTTCATATTTTTTATACATGTCACTCTTTTTTTTTTGAAGTAAAACATCTTTATTTATTAGTAATAATGGTTACATCGTCTATAAGAAAATTTACAATATCGTTCAAAGGTTCCTCAAACCAATCCCTTGTCTCAGAAACTTTAGCTACTCTAGCAATTTCATGAGCTACTTTATTTGCCTTCCTATTACAATGTTCAAATCTAACTAAAGAAAAATCACAAGCCATAAAATAACAATCATCGTATTAATTTGCCGCCGCCTCCCGCTTGTATGTCCTCCATTCTTCATCGTGTCAATTACTTCCATATTGTCGAGTTAACAACAAGTCGGTTGCTTCCGCCTTTTGTGCAAGTAATAAGACAAAACGTAGTGCCATGGCTTCCGCCGCTAAGACATCTGCACACCAATCCATCTTCCAATTCCCTCCAACAATAAATCTTCCTTTATCATATCTAAGTACAACTCCCGTTGTGCCTCTAAGCATGTCTTGATCGAAAGGAGCATCGACATTTAATTTCACAAAACCTAGAGGGGGTCTCGTCCATCCCTCTATTCTATTTGTTGCCTTGGAGGATTTGGCAATAACATAGTTTGTTGTTATAGCACGGACTCCCATCAAAATTTGGTATGCATCTTGGGTCTTCCCCTGATGGACTAGCGAACGTCTTTACCACCATAAATACCAGGCTGTTATAGCGATCAGTTCGCGAACATTCTGTATGCCCACTGTAGATAACTTGTGCTCTGGCATAAGAAGTAGAAATTCAAGTACTGCCTCTCCCGCACGATCGACCGCGCAAGCTTTTTTAACGGCTTCGTGCAATCCCAGTTTCTCCCAAACCTCTTTTGCCTTTTGACACAAAAATAATAAGTGTTTAGTATCTTCATGCCCGTTTGAACATGATGGGCAGGTGGGCTAAACTTTCATATGTCTATTAGCAAGTGTAACACGACACGGAGGGTTCCATGTAAGGTACGCCAAATAAAGATCTTCGCTTTTGGACAATATAATTTCCAAATCTTGCTCCAAATAGTATTGACACTTGTTCCTCCCATGCCATCTCGAAAGTGTTGCAATTTCCTCCCATGTTACGCTTTTCCATTCCTCCGTATAAGGTAACTAACCGTGAACATTCCATTCTTTGTAAAAATCCAAGCTATGAAATCCGACATGTTATAATGGGGAGGGGATTGTAAGCACCCCTGGACATCAATTGGCCACAACGTTTGTCTTACCAAATCTTCATCCCAACAATTGTTGATTGGATCTATAAGATCAACAACTTTTGTTAGAAGCCGCCCTCTTCTAGGAGTGATAATTTTCCTATTGGCCCCATTCCGGATCCATGCATCTCTTCAAATATCAATATTGCGTCCATTACCAACTCTCCAAATATTACCTTTTTTCAGAGAATCCACTCTGGCCATAATGCTTTGCCAAGTGAAAGAAGATCCTTTTTTCAGACTCGCATTCATTAAATCTCCATCCGGAAAATATTTAGCTCTCAAAATGGGCCAATAGCTCCTGTGCGACGTTTTTCATGCGAATTGGAAGGAGTGCGATGTAGTTCGAATGAATGGCTGTGATGCGATCGCCTTCAAGCCAACAATAGCTCCAATGCGACATGGCTCATTAACCATGAAATTAAAAACACGAGGGGTTAGCGATTTGAGTTATGACACGGGGACCCACCAAGCATTTCGCATGCAGGTGGGACCCACAACTTATCCACACAAGCATGCCCGCGGCTCATCAACAAGTGCCCGACCCGAGCCACCCACGAGCCCGAGCCAGCCAGCCCCTCCATTGCTTGCCCTGCCCTTTCCTTTCCCACCTTCTTTCTTCCTCTCGCTCCCAAGAACGGTTGGCCACGCATGAAAGTGATGTCTAGCTCGACTTCGCCACCCACCAATCATGGACGCAGACGGTCCATCGCTGCTGACAAGATGCCCGATTGCCCGCCAAGCATGGAGCCTCCGGGCTGCTTGACTTGTGTGAGGGAAGAAAATGGCAATCGTGGGCGCGAAGTTTGTGAAATGTTTGAGCAAGCCACAGCCGGGCAGGTTAGATCTGTTCTTGACCAATCCTATGGTCTAATTTCTCCCGATTTCTTTCTTTTTTTCCTCGAATTAGGGCGGTGGATCTGGTGGTGGATCTAGGATTCATGCCGCCGCCCCTATTTTTCAGGTTCAAGAAATGTGGGCATTTTGAGTGGCTCGATGACTATGTTGAAAGGTTGAAATTGAGGGATCAACCCCAACCCAAGAGCTCAATTTTGGGGGGCGGCTTGTCAGGAACAAGCCCCCAATTTGGCGGATAGAGCCGATCCGATGATGCACAATGCATAACTCAAGTGTGAATTGAAGAAAATCGGCAAGCAACTAAAGCATCCGATCGATTTGAAGCAGCAAGCAAATATGATGGCCGGAGCATTTTATGGTTGTGTCATTGCTATGGGTTTATTTTACTTGATGTTCATCAATCGCTAGAATTTGTTAGAGTTTCATTAGTTAGTCACTAGTTTCAGGGGTGCCCAGAGTTTGAGTTAGCTGTGATCATTTGTTAGATGAATTTGAATTTGTGTGAAGCAAAACTTGCTTGAATTATTGTAATGATATTCTCGGGGGCCTATTCAAGGTTCATGCTCGCTTCCTCCTGCTTTTGTTCTTCGCCAATGTAGTACACACCCAAATTCAGTTTCTAGTAAAAAAAACAAACTGGCTGCCGAATAGATGTTGGACCGTGAGAAAATGGGCCTGAGAAAATAACCATGCCCAAATAGTGACCAGCCCACCAGCAAGAAGGGCACCCAGCCCACCTCTAACTTCGCAAATAAAATGTTACTTGTTTTTACTTTGGCCTTTTTTCTTGCACTAAATTTTGTGATGGATCATTTTTGATGCACTAAAACTAATGCATGTCTACGGTTCCATGAACTAAATGAGTTGCATGCTTGCATGAAGTGCCCGAAGTAAATTAGTTTGCATTTCCTAGTTGCACCCATGTCCATAGTGGGTTTGCATGGGGCTCCTAGTTGCATGTCCATGGTTTGGCTAATATTTTGAAGATGGTGTGTGTGGTGAGGGCGCCCGTGTGGTGATTGTGGTGTAGAAACCCGGGCCCGTGGCAACCCATAGCAATACACGAATAATAAGCAAAAACAACCCATAGCAATCCACAAATAATAGCACGAAACACACAATATATATAGTAGCATAACGATTATATAGAAGCATAAAGATTGCAACCCATAGTTCCATGATAGCCTTACAACTCCATGATAGCCTTACAACTTAAAGTACTAATAAAACTTAATAATAGTAGCATAACGATTACAACTTAAAAAAACTAATACGATAGATCTCGCTAGATAGATAGGGGGGCACCAAGCGCGGGTTCTTCGGGTTCTTCTTCTCCTCCTCCTCCGGGGCCACCTCGCTCCTCCGGGCACTGCCCTTCACTCCTCCCCCCGTTGTTGATGGGGTACGGGAGCGTGTGCATAACGCCATTGTTGGGGAAGATGCCATTGAAGTCGGTGTAGATATTGTAGGTTGTGAAAGCTATGAACTCACAACCAACCCAATAAGCTCGCCCGAGGAGATGGAAAGCATCGAAAGGGTTAGTGAACCTGGCGAGGAGCCCACCCACAATGTTGCTGTGGTTGACCTCCCTCAAGATGGTACATCCAAGGAGAGCAGCAGGGGCGGTGGCGGAAGCCGCCCCAAGGAAGAACTCCGTTAACATCCCTTTGCGCCCCTCCACCTCGAGATCGCCCAAACCCTAAGGGTTCTCTCTACATACACTCCGTCCGGGTAGAGCCTTTCCGGCACGGTTGGGGGGAAGCGGTAGGTGGGGCCGGTGTACTGCATGGTGGCGGGGTGGCTCGAGGGCTCGATCGGGTTTGATGGAGAAGAAGGAAGAAGGAGGGCAGAGGAGGCGGATGGGGTGTGGATGAGGAGGGAGAGGAAGACGATAGTGCCTGGCTTAAATAGCCCAAGTGCGACGTGGTTTCACCTCAGAGAATTAATGGGCGGTGGCATTTGGTGGCGCCCATGAAAGTGTGTACACGGCGTGGGAAGCGGGCTGCGATCCTTCTGCCGGCCAGATCATGGGTCATGGGGGACGGGCTCACGGACGCGTCTGTGCCGTCGTGGGTCAACGGGACACACCTGCCGCGGGTTCTCTGCGTGTGCCGCCCGTGCATTCATGCCCTAGCCCATTAATTTGCACATCTTGCTAGGGCCTGGCTAGAGGGCAACGTTCGGTCGATGGGAGACGTGACAATAATGGACGCCTTCATTTGCCCATCTTGTAACGGGCAGCACGCTGTTTGAACTGCATCGATACCCACATCGATACCCCATGCCAGTATTGCGTCCTCAAAGAGGAGCACACCATGTACAAAGACGCCATGCAACGTTGGCTTTTTGGTTGTCTTCATCGCTGCTGCATTGTGGCGGGTGCATGCTTTGATGCGACGATGCATTGGTTCTAATGGTAGGCATCACGACGACTTCTTTGCGTCGATAGGGGTGGCGGAGCGGGAGACTACGTCGAGGGCATGCATGCATGCAACACACGGTAGCGATTACGTGGGTGGGCATGCATGCATCTTTGCGAGTAAACTCGACACGCATGCAATGATGGAAAGGGCAACGCTGCGTGAAGCTTGGTCCATGCACCACGTCAACTCTTGCCATTGGATTCAAATGAGCGGTCTGATGCCCCAACGAGAGAGGCTGATCCAAACCCCACCGATTCAACCAATCAAGCGTCTCATGCGGATCGATGCACACCGATTCAACCAATCGGTAGCGTCTCATGCGGATCGATGCACACCGATTCAACCAATCAGCGGCGTCTCATGCGGATCGATGCACACTGTAGCTAACCCTAAGCGCCTGGTCTCAATAAATCCACGCTGTGATCGATGACCCGGTAGTGTGCGGGGTTTGAGGTTTTGAGGGTTTTGAGAGGGGTTTTGAGGGGTTTTGGCTGATTAGGGTTGAGCATAACTAATTCAAAAAATCAAAAAATATAAAACTTGCGCACATAGTCTTATTATGTCGTGTAGTAACGAGAAAAAATATAAATATGGTTTACATATATTTTTACGAAAAATCCTTCACAAAATTGTCATTCCTCGAACAATGTAGTATGGATTTCAATGGAGAGAGTAGTGGGCACCCGAGAGAGTAGGTGGGGTTTTGAAAATGAAAAGTGTGAAAACCTCACCAAAACTTCATTTTGGATTGACTAAGAAAGATCTTAACTTACTTTTCTCATTTTCATGTTTTAAACTTGTTATATATATAATTTTCTATTAAACCTTGTTTTCTCAAAAAAAAAGAGAAAATAATAGAAAATTAAATCAATAAATAGTGAGACTTTAGATTTACACTATATAGGTAGAATAGATGTGTAGAAAAATTATTTGGCTGGTTTAGACAAGGTGCCAAAAAAACTTGCTTAAATATGAGGCCATTTACCCTACCTTTGGAGGTCATTTGAGACACACTTTTCATGACTATGAGTTCAACTTACCAAAAGGGCTCAGAATGACCAGCAAGCAAACATAATTTCAGTTGAGGTACTTTAGATAGCATTAAAACATCAATACCCCATCCCTAATTCAAATTTGAGCCCAAATTTGAATTTTATTTGGCTGGTTTAGACAAGGTATCAACAAACAAGTTCGAATAGAAATATGGGGATACATAGTGACTACCAGTACGCATCAAGTTACAAATATTATTACATGCCCCAAATTTTCAAACTGTTCTCTGTTCTACCTCTTCCTACCACGTCGCGTGCCCTTCTTCGCCTTAGCACTTATTGTTTTTGGTTCTACTACACACACAAGTTCACTGATCATCTTGGTTTTCTTTCATCGTCTTTTTCAACACCTCGCCAACACCCTCATGATCGGTGTCTTCAGTCTCAATGTTGACAGCAGCTTTTAGTTTCTTCTGTGTACCTCAACATGGGTTTCTTGATCTGAACCTCGACACGCCTGTGTTTAGTTTCAACCTTGAGAGCAGTTTCTTGGTGTGTACCTCAACATGGGTTTCTTCAGCCCGAACCACGACACGCTCAGTTCAGTTTCAACCTCGAGAGCATTTTCTTCGATCTGAATGTTGGCTGCAGCAGGATTTTCTTCACCGCTTAGGCTCGTGCACACTTCTCTTCTTTCTACCGCCATTGACTCTTGCTTTTTTTGTTGGCCAACACTGTTCAACAACAAGGGGTTGACTTGCTCGCTTCCTCCGCCATTAGGAAAATGTTATACATATAGTAATTAGAAAAAGCACCAAATAAAAACACGGACAAATAAACAAGAACATACTTTGGCTTATCAGAGTGTAACGGCATTTGACAGATCCCACTGTGCCCAAGTTCCTGGCACAACTTGCATCTGTTTTGTTACCTTTTGGGCCCTTTTGGCTTTCCATCTTTCTTTCCCTTCTTACTACTCCCACCTTTCTCAAACCATGCCTTGAATCTACTGCATCCGCTTAGGCCTCGCCAAATTTTCTTTTAAATCAAGGGAGGACACATGGAAAATTCAATGTCCACTTGAGCCACCGAGACTGATCTCTGTAAGTGCTAGAATTGGAGTAGCATATGCAGCTTTGAATCTTGCTACCGAATAATATTCATGCAAATATGGGTGCATGTTTATCTTGATTTGGGATGCTAAGAAGAGAATGGCATGCTCACATGGTTTACCGGTGTGTTGCCACTCAAGGCAAGTGCAATCATGCAATTCAAAGTGTTAACAACATGTCTCCTTCCAGTTTGTTATCTCTAACTTTAGCACCCCAAGGTGAAGATTTTTCAACAAACAAATGTGAAAGATTTCTGCTCCTATTGACCACTGTTGTACCACTGCTTTGGAAGCTTATCACCTTGCACAATCACATATCCTTCTTCTCAATTCCCACAACCGCATGAGCATGATCCTGATTTGGTCAACCATGTCATGCACAGGCAAATCTTTTAACTCCTTCACCTTGTTGTTGAAACTCTCTGCCAAATTGTTGTTGATGTGGTCACACTTGATGGCTGTGTTGAATCTTGACTGCACCATAACAAAAGAATGGTAGGTGTTCAGCCATGGACCAAACTCATCACATGCTGCCATTATCTTATCAAGATGATATTTGTGTGTCTGTCTAGTGTAAGATCTTGCTGCCGCCACATGCGCCCAAATTCTTCTCCTCTAAATTTTTGATCAAATTCATCCACAAATGACCCGAAGCACTCCTTCTTTCTCAGCATGTGGGAAAACATTTTTCACTGAATTTTCAAGCCCCTTACATGCATCTGTGTGTATAGCCAAAGGTGACACCGCCCTAGGCATCTTTTTCAACTGGATCATGAACCATGTCCATGAAGCCTCTGTTTACATTTGAAACAAGCCAACAAAGAATAGGAAACATCCAGTTGTGTCCATCTAGAGCATTGCATGCCGCCAATCGACCATTCCACTTGCCTGTCAAAATGATGAGTCTATGCTCAAATATGGATTGACACCACAGCTTTGAACCCATCGATGTAAGGCTTCAAAGCCATAAAAAAACTTGGAGAACTTGACTTCACCTGAGGGTGATACCTCTGTATCTATCTCCACAACACTGCTAGGTGACCTCTTTTCCACCTCTGCTTTGAAGTTGTAAAGCATACTAAATGTATTTGCCCAATCACCATATAAAATTTTCATTGCCCTTTGTTTTGCCTTCCACACTGTGGTATATATCAGTTTAATGGGGTACATCTTTTCCAAGTCTACTTTGAGTTTCTTGGCAGTAGTGTTTGGTGTTTTGGCTAAAATTGGGGTGATCTTTTACGCAACCCAAAGTTGTGATGTCATGGTTGATCTTGTCTGTGAACTTGTAATACAATTATGTTGATTGGGGATTTGGTTAACCCCGACAGTACTTCCATCAAGTTGCAGTCTAAGCGTATATAGTACCACTTGCAAGGCTTCACACTACCATCAAATCCTCGCACCTTGCATAAAACTTCTTTCTATCGGTCCAAACAGTCTTGGCATCAAACTCATGTTTCCTGCATAAGTCTTGAAACACATCCTAAACTCCTTCATGCTTGGGAACAACTTGCCTACTTCAATGACAGGGTTTTCTTTGTCATACACATGCACCAAATTTCATCATCATGTGCATCATCTACTTCATCTGCGACTTGTTCCATCAACTGTCCATCTACTTCTTCATCGACATTAGCGAGCAAACTAGATTTGCCCCTCTCCTACTTATCTCTCACATCGACCGAATGCCAAAAAGTTTGGCCATCTCAATGTCGTGCATTGGTGCAATGACCAAATCAAGTAGGCTCATCTAATTCAACTACATTCCAATCAACGATTCTTTGTAGTTTGAGTTTTGATTCAGTCACCGTCCCTCTTGGCTATTCTTGTAAGTTCAAGCACATGGGAATCAATGGTCTCTGTGTAGCCCAATCATCGCTCACCATCTGCGCAGCCAATTGTGATGGCACATATCCAACCTTGAAAAATGTTCAGATCAACGAAGCTCGAAAAAAAAATTAGCCCGTTTGCTTGTCCAAATTGCTTTGCCGATCGATTTCTTCAACAATCTGCTCACCATCTTCTATTCTAACATACTCTCCTTTCCAATCATCAAACCGCAATAAAGTGATACTTCTTGCTCTGGACCCCAAACAATATTCTCCCCAATTTTTCCACCCATTTCTTCACTTTGCCGCTCTCCCATGTTCTCAGAGAACTTGTGGATCAACCTCTGTAAACTCAACATCCCATTTAACAATTGTGTCTCTCTCAATGTTCTCAGTATGCTACCATCAACTAATTTTTCCTTTGATGGAAAGAAATTATTTATCAATTCAAAAGGTCCGAGCGGCAGGATCCCCTCTGTCAGTGGCGGACAGTGTGAGCCCGTGAGAAAGAGCAGACGAGGCCACCCCCTAATTGCATGCAAAATTGTATCGGAGAGAGGCGCATTACCTATTCGAAGTTGAATCTGGCGGCTCCATCTCGGTATGCCCACGGGCTCCCTCACAACCTATCGATTCCGCAAGCAAAAACAGAGGAAACGAGCTGAGATCTACGGGTCTTAGAAAGGAACGGAAGGCGACTAGGGTTTGAATTCACTCACCATTTTCTCGAGGACGAAGGCTCACGCCATTGAGGACGAGAGGGCTCACCGCCACCACCGAGAACGCAAGATCCGCCGCCACCGGAGAAGAAGGGGGTAGAGTGGCGGCCCAGACGCTCGGGCGGCAGGCACGGCCAATCGCTTTGAGGAACAATTAAGTTGGACCCACATGTCCTGACATAAACGAGCGGGCTTGGTTGACGACCAATTTAACCACATTTAACAGCCATGTCGTGCGTGGGCTATTTACCTGCTCAAATGTGTCGCACCACAGCCATTCGCTCAACCAACGCCGCACACTTGCCAATTCACCTCAAAAATGTCGCACAGGAGCTATTGGCCCCTCTCAAAATGGTGGCACATAGGGAATACATGTCACTTTTGATCATTTCATATCCCGATACACCACCGGAGTCATTTATATAGAGTCATATCTTTGTTCTAGTATCAAGTTGTAATTCTTGAGTTGTAAGTAAGTAAAAGTGTGATGATCATCATTATTAGAGCACCTTTGTCCCATGTGAGGAAAAGGATGATGGAGGCTACCGCTACCTCTTGAGCATTGCGTTGGTTTTCCCTTGAAGAGGAAAGGGTGATGCAAGACCTGATGGCGTAAGTATTTCCCTCAGTTTTGAGAACCAAGGTATCAATCCGGTAGGAGGCTACGCCATGAGTCCCTCGCACCTGCAAAATACAAATAAATCCTCGCAACCAACGCGATAAGGGGTTGTCAATCCCTTCACGGTCACTTACGAGAGTGACATCTGATAGATATGATAGGATAATATTTTTGGTATTTTTGTGATAAAGATGAAAAGTAAAATAAAAGCAAAGTAAAAAGCAAAGGAAATAACTAAGTGTTGGAAGATTAATATGATGAAGATAGACCCGGGGACATAGGTTTCACTAGTGGCTACTCTCAAGAGCATAAGTATTTTACGGTGGGTGAACGAATTCTTGTTGAGCAATTGATGAGAATTGAGCATAGTTATGAGAATATCTAGGTATGATCATGTATATAGGCATCACGTCAAGAGACAAGTAGACCGACTCCTGCACTGCATCTACTACTATTACTCCACTCATCGACCGCTATCCAAAGATGCATCTAGAGTATTATGTTCATGAAAACAGAGTAACGCCTTAAGCAAGATGACAAGATGTAGAGGGATAAATTCATGCAATATGATAAAAACCCCATCTTGTTATCCTCGATGGCAACAATACAATACGTGCCTTGCTGCCCCTCATCACACCGGAAAGGACACGCAAGATTGAACCCAAAGCTAAGCACTTCTCCCATTGCAAGAAAGATCAATCTAGTAGGCCAAACCAAACTGATAATTCAAGAGACTTGCAAAGATAACCAATCATACATAAAAGAATTCAGAGAAGATTCAAATATTGTTCATAGATAATCTTGACCATAAACCCACAATTCATCGGTCTCAACAAACACACCGCAAAACAAGATTACATTGAATAGATCTCCACGAGAGAGGGGAGAACATTGTATTGAGATCCAAAAGAGAGAAGAAGCCATCTAGCTACTAACTATGGACCAAGGTCCGAGGTAAACTACTCACACTTCATCCGGAGAGGCTATGGTGTTGATGTAGAAGCCCTCCGTGATGGTTGCCCCCCCTCGTGACTCCTAACAGGCCCCAAGATGGGATCTCGTGGGTCTGAGGAAGGTTGCGGCGGTGGAATTAGGTTTTGGCACCGTGTCGATCGTTTGAAGTGCAATGGGGGTATATATAGGAGGAAGGAATGCGTCGGTGGAGCAACAGGGGCCCCCGAGGGTGGGCCAGCATACAGGGGGAGGGTGGGCGCGCCCCCTACCTCGTGGCTTCCTCTTTTGTTTCTTGACGTAGGGTCCAAGTCTCCCGGGTCATAATCTTCCCAAAAATCACATTCCCGAAGGTTTCAGTCCGTTTGGACTCCGTTTGATATTCCTTTTCTGCGAAACTCTGAAATAGGCAAAAAACAGCAATTCTGGGCTAGGCCTCCGGTTAATAGGTTAGTCCCAAAAATAATATAAAAGTGGATAATAAAGCCCAATAATGTCCAAAACAGTAGATAATATAGCATGGAGCAATAAAAATTATAGATATGTTGGAGACGATCAAGCATCCCCAAGCTTAATTCTGTTAAGTCCTCGAGTAGGTAAATGATAAAAAGATAATTTTTGATGCGAGTGCTACTTGGCATAATTTCAATGTAATTCTTCTTAATTGTGGTATGAATATTCAGATCCGAAAGATTCAAGGTAAAAGTTCATATTGACATAAAAATGATAATACTTCAAGCATACTAACTAAGCAATTATGTCTTCTCAAAATAACATGGCCAAAGAAAGTTCATCCCTACAAAATCATATAGTTTAGTCATGCTCCATTTTCGTCACACAAGAATGCTCTCATCATGCACAACCCCGATGACAAGCCAAGCAATTGTAATCATGCACAACTCGATACTAGAACAAAGTATGTATTTATATGAATGGCTCCGGCGGTGTACCGGGATATGCAATGAACCAAGAGTGACATGTATGAAAGAATTATGAACGGTGGCTTTGCCACAAATACTATGTCAACTACATGATCATGCTAGCAATATGACAATGATGAATGTGCCATGATAAACGAAATGGTGGAAAGTTGCATGACAATATATCTCGGAATGGCTATGGAAATGCCATAATAGGTAGGTATGGTGGATGTTTTGAGGAAGATATAAGGAGGTTTATGTGTGAAAGAGCTTATCATATCACGGGGTTTGGATGCACCGGCGAGTTTGCACCAACTCTCAATGTGAGAAAGGGCAATGCACGATACCAAGAGGCTAGCAATGATGGAAGGGTGAGTGCGTATAATCCATGGACTCAACATTAGTCATAAAGAACTCACATACTTATTGCAAAAATCTACAAGTCATCAAAAACCAAGCACTACGCGATGCTCCTAGGGGATAGATTGGTAGGAAAAAGACCATCGTCATTCACGCGACCGCCACTCATAAGGAGGACAATCAAAGAACACCTCATGTTTCAAATTTGTTACATAACGTTTACCATACGTGCATGCTACGGGACTTGCAAACTTCAACACAAGCATTTCTCAAATTCACAACTACTCAACTAGCACGACTTTGATATTATTACCTCCATATCTCAAAACAATCATCAAGCATCAAACTTCTCTTAGTATTCAAACACACTCATAAGAAAAGTTTTTACTATTCTTTAATAACTAGCATATTAAGATTATTTAAGAAAATTACCATGCTATTTAAGACTCTCAAAATAATCTAAGTGAAGCATGAGAGATCAATAGTTTCTATAAAAAATCCACCACCGTGCTCTCAAAGATATATGTGAAGCACTAGAGCAAAACTATATAACTCAAAAGATATAAGTGAAGCACAAAGAGTATTCTAATAATTTCCAAATCATGTATGGCTCTCTCAAAAGGTGTGTACAGCAAGGATGATTGTGGTAAACTAAAAAGTAAAGACTCAAATCATACAAGACGCTCCAAGCAAAACACATATCATGTGGTGAATAAAAATATAGCTCCAAGTAAAGTTACCGATGGAAGTAGACGAAAGAGGGGATGCCTTCCGGGGCATCCCAAAGCTTTGGCTTTTTGGTGTCCTGAGATTATCTTGGGGGTACCATGGGCATCCCCAAGCTTAGGCTCTTGCCACTCATTGTTCCATAATCCATAAAAAATCTTTCACCCAAAACTTGAAAACTTCACAACACAAAACTCAACAGAAATCTCGTGAGCTCCGTTAGCGAAAGAAAGCAAAAGACCACTTCAAGATACTGTAATGAACTCATTCTTTATTTATATTGGTGTTAAACCTACTGTATTCCAACTTCTCTATGGTTTATAAACTATTTTATTAGCCATAGATTCATCAAAATAAGCAAACAACACACGAAAAACAGAATCTGTCAAAAACAGAATAGTATGTAGTAATCTGTAACTAACGCAAACTTCTGGAACTCCAAAAAATCAGCCAAAATAGTAAGACCTAGGCAATTTGTTTATTGATCAGAAGCAATTGGAATCACTATTTTATCACGTTCGGATGGTTTTTAACAATTGTTTTCGTGAACAGAAAGTTTCTGGAAATTTCTGCAAGATCAGATAACTATCATCCAAGAAGATCCTATAGGTTTAACTTGTCACAAACACTAATTAAAACATAAAAACAGATCTAACCAGAGGCTAGATCAAAGATTTATTCCTAAACATAAGCAAAAAGCAAAAAACTAAAAATAAAACTGGGTTGCCTCCCAACAAGCGCTATCGTTTAACACCCCTAGCTAGGCATAAAAGCAAGGATAGATCTAGGTATTGCCATCTTTGGTAGGCAATCCATAAGTGGCTCTCACAATATATTCATAGGGTAATTTTATTTTCTTCCTAGGGAAGTGTTCCATGCCTTTCTTTAATGGAAATTGGAATCTAATATTCCCTTCCTTCATATCAATAATTGCACCAATCGTTCTAAGGAAAGGTCTACCGAGAATAATAGGAGATGAAGGATTGCAATCTATATCAAGAACGATAAAATCTACAGGCACATAATTCCTATTTGCAACAATAAGAACATCATTAATTCTTCCCATAGGTTTCTTAATAGTGGAATCCGCAAGGTGCAAGTTTAGAGAGCAATCATCAAAATCATGAAATCTAGCAAATCTCACAAAGTTTTGGGAATAGTGGAAACACTAGCACCCAAATCACATAAAGCATGGAACTCATGATCCTTAATCTTAATTTTAATAGTTGGTTCCCACTCATCATAAAGTTTTCTAGGATAGAAACTTCCAACTCAAGCTTTTCTTCATAAGATTGCATCAAGGCATCAACAATATGTTTAGTAAACGCTTTATTTTGACTATAAGCATGAGGAGAATTTAGCACGGATTGCAACAAGGAAATACAATCAATCAAATTCATAATTAAATTCCCTGAAATCCAAAATAGTGGGTTTAGCAACATCTAGGGTTTTGATTTCTTCAATCCCACTTTTATCAATTTTAGCATCAAGATCTAAAAACTCCGAATTTTTGGAACGCCTTCAAGGTAAAGGTGGATCATATTCAGTCCCATCATTATCAAGATTCATATTGCAAAACAAAGATTTAATAGGGGACACTTCAATAACTTTTAGATCTTCATCTTTGTTTTCATAAAAATTTGGAGAACACGCTTTTATAAAGCAATCTTTCTTAGCATGCATCCTAGCGGTTCTTTCTTTGCACTCATCAATGGAAATTCTTATGGCTTTGAGAGACTCATTGATATCATGCTTAGGAGGAATAGATCTAAGCTTTAAAGAATCAACATCAAGAGAAATTCTATCAACGTTCTAGCCAATTCATCAACTTTAAGCAATTTTCCTCAAGCAAAGCATTGAAATTCTTTTGCGAATTCATAAACTCTTTAACACTAGTCTCAAATTCAGAGGGCATCTTATTAAAATTTCCATAAGAGTTGTTGTAGGAATTTCCATAATTATTAGAGGAATTAATAGGATAAGGCCTAGGATTAAACTTTCCTCTATACGCGTTGTTACCAAAATTATTCCTAGCAACAAAATTTACATCCATAGATTCATTATTATTCTCAATCAAAGTAGACAAAGGCATATTAGTAGGATCGGAGGAAACACTCTTACTAGCAAATAATTTCATAAGTTCATCCATCTTTCCATTCAAAACATTAATTTCTTCTATCGCATGCACTTTTTTATTAGTAGATCTTTCAGTGTGCCATTGAGAATAATTAACCATAATATTATCTAGGAGTTTAGTAGCTTCTCCTAAAGTGATTTCCATAAAAGTGCCTCCTGCGGCGAATCTAAAAGATTTCTAGAAGCAAAATTCAATCCGCATAAATTTTTGGTATAATCATCCACAAATTCAAACCATGAGTAGGGCAATTATGTATCATTAATTTCATCCTCTCCCAAGCTTGTGCAACATGTTCATGATCAAGTTGCTTAAAATTCATAATATCATTTCTAAGAGAGATGATCTTAGCGGGAGGAAAATACTTAGAGATAAAAGCATCTTTGCACTTGTTCCAAGAATCAATACTATTTTTAGGCAAAGACGAAAACCAAGCTTTAGCATACGATCTCTAAGCGAAAAAGGAAATAGCTTCAATTTAACAATATCATTATCAACATCTTTCTTCTTTGCATATCACACAAATCAACGAAGCTATTTAGATGAGTAACGGCATCTTCACTAGGAAAGGTGGCGAATTGATCTTTCATGACAAGATTCAACAAAGCTGCATTGATTTCACAAGATTCAAGATGTCGGTAAGAGGAGCAATCGGAGTGATAAGGAAATCATTATTGTTGGTATTGGTAAAGTCACATAATTTGGTATTATCTTGAGCCATCGTGACAAACAAGCAATCCAACACACGAGCAAACGAAAAGCAAGTGAATAAGAGGCGAACGGAAAAGAGAGGGTGAAGTGGGGGAGAGAAAAACGAGAGGCAAATGGCAAATAATGTAATGCGGGAGATAAGGGTTGTGATGGGTACTTGGTATGTTGACCTTTGCGTAGACTCTTAATAACGGCGCCGTAAATCCTTCTTCCTACCTCTTGAGCATTGCGTTGGTTTTCCCTTGAAGAGGAAAGGGTGATGTAGCACAATAGCGTAAGTATTTCCCTCAGTTTTTGAGAACCAAGGTATCAATCCAGTAGGAGGCTACGCTCGAGTCCCTCGCACCTGCACAATACAAATAAATCCTCGCAACCAACACGATAAAGGGTTGTCAATCCCTTCACGGTCACTTACGAGAGTGAGATCTGATAGATATGATAGGATAATATTTTTGGTATTTTTGTGATAATGATGCAATGTAAAATAAAAGCAAAGTAAAAAGCAAAGGAAATAACTAAGTGTTGGAAGATTAATATGATGAAGATAGACCTGGGGGCCATAGGTTTCACTAGTGGCTTCTCTCAAGAGCATAAGTATTTTACGGTGGGTGAACGAATTACTGTTGAGCAATTGAAAGAATTGAGCATAGTTATGAGAATATCTAGGTATGATCATGTATATAGGCATCACGTCCGAGACAAGTAGACCGACTCACACTTTTGCATCTACTACTATTACTCCACTCATCGACCGCTATCCAAAGATGCATCTAGAGTATTAAGTTCATGAAAACAGAGTAACGCCTTAAGCAAGATGACATGATGTAGAGGGATAAATTCATGCAATATGATAAAAACCCCATCTTGTTATCCTCGATGGCAACAATACAATACGTGCCTTGCTGCCCCTCATCACACCGGGAAAGGACACCGCAAGATTGAACCCAAAGCTAAGCACTTCTCCCATTGCAAGAAAGATTAATCTAGTAGGCCAAACCAAACTGATAATTCGAAGAGACTTGCAAAGATAACCAATCATACATAAAAGAATACAGAGAAGATTCAAATATTGTTCATAGATAATCTTGATTATAAACCCACAATTCATCGATCTCAACAAACACACCGCAAAAAGAAGATTACATCGAATAGATCTCCACGAGAGAGGGGGAGAACATTGTATTGAGATCCAAAAAGAGAGAAGAAGCCATCTAGCTATTAACTATGGACCAAGGTCACGAGGTAAACTACTCACACTTCATCGAAGAGGCTATGGTGTTGATGTAGAAGCCCTCCGTGATGGGTGCCCCCTCATGAAGCTCCTAACGAGCCCCAAGATGGGATCTCGTGGAGTGCTGCAAGGTTGCGGCGGTGGAATTAGGTTTTTCGCTCCGTATTCGATCTTTTGAAGTGCGTAGGTATATATAGGAGGAAGGAATACGTCGGTGGAGCAACAGAGGCCCACGAGGGTGGAGGGCGCGCATACAGGGGTGGGCACGCCCCCTACCTCGTGGCTTCCTCTTTGTTTCTTGGACGTAGGGTCCAAGTCTCCAGATCATAATCTTCCCAAAAATCATGTTCCCGAAGGTTTCATTCCGTTTGGATTCCGTTTGATATTCCTTTTCTGCGAAACTCAAATAGGCAAAAACAACAATTCAAATTTGGGCCTCCGGTTAATAGGTTAGTCCCAAAATAATATAAAAGTGGATAATAAAGCCCAATAATGTCCAAAACAGTAGATAATATAGCATGGAGCAATAAAAAATTATAGATACGTTGGAGACGTACCAGCTACGATTCCCTCACAAGTTGGGATGAGACTCCGGACTTAAAAAATAATAAAAAGAGGCCAAAGAGCCCAAAATAAAGAAAGAGAGGCCAAAGAGCCCAAAAAAGGGGAGAAAATAAAAAAATGAGAGAAAAAGAGAGAAGGGACAATGTTACTATCCTTTTACCACACTTGTGCTTCAAAGTAGCACCATGTTCTTCATGATAGAGAGTCTCCTATTTTGTCACTTTCATATACTAGTGGTAATTTTTCATTATAGAACTTGGCTTGTATATTCCTATGATGGGCTTCCTCAAATTGCCCCAGGTCTTCATGAGCAAGCAAGTTGGATGCACACCACTTAGTTTATTTTTGAGCTCTCATACACTTATAGCTCTAGTGCATCCATTGCATGACAATCCCTACTCACTCACATTGATATCTATTGATGGGCGTCTCCATAGCCCGTTAATACGCCTAGTTGATGTGAGACTTTCTCCTTCTTTTGTCTTCTCCACAACCACCATATTCTATTCCACCTATAGTTCTATACCCACGGCTCACGCTCATGTATTGTGTGAAAGTTGAAAAAGTTTGAGAACATCAAAAGTATGAAACAATTGCTTCACTTGTCACCGGTGCTGTTCATGAAAAAATACTTTGTGTTATGAATGTTGAGCATATCCAGACTTTATGATTTTGTAGGGATAACTTTATTTGGCCATGGTATTTTGAGAATACATGATTGCTTTATTCGTATGCTTGAAGTATTATTGTTTTTATGTCAATATTAAACTTTTGTTTTGAATCTTATGGATCTGAATATTCTTGCCACAATAAAGAAGATTACATGGATAAATATGTTAGGTAGAATTCCACATCAAAAATTATGTTTTTAACATTTACCTACTCGAGGACGGCGAGGAATTAAGCTTGGGGATGCTTGATACGTCTCCAACGTATCTATAATTTTGATTGTTCCATGCTATTATATTATCTGTTTTGGATGTTTTATATGCATTAATATGCTAATTTATATTATTTTGGGACTAATCTATTAACCTAGAGCCCAGTGCAGTTCTGTTTTTCCTTGTTTTTGAGTTTTCTGAGAAAAGGAATATCAAGCGGAGTCCAAACGAGCTAAAAATTTACGGTGATTTTTGTGGACGGAAAGTGACCAATGGAGCATCGGAGTTGGGCTAGAAGAGTCCCGAGGCGACCACAAGCCTAGGCCCCCCTAGGGCGCGCCCCCTGGCATGTGGGCTCCTCGGGAACCCCCCTGACTTGTTTCCGACGCCGCTGTAAGCCTCTGTAGCCACGAAAAACCAATCGAGAGCCCGCGGCACCCGCCGGAGGAAACCATCACCGGAGGCCATCTTCATCATCCTGCGGTCGCCATGACGACGAGGGAGTAGTTCACCCTCGGGGCTGAGTGTATGTACCAGTAGCTATATGTTTGATCTCTCTCTCTCTCTCTCTCTCTCTCTCTCTCTCTCTTGTGTTCTTGATTTGGCACGATCTTGATGTACCACGAGCTTTGTTTTTATAGTTGGATCATATGGCGTTTCTCCCCTTCTACCCTCTCGTCATGAATTGAATCTTGCTCTTTGAGGTTTCGTTATGTTGGATTGAGTATTGGATTTGAGAACACTTGATGTATGTCTTGCGATGGGATATCTGTGGTGACAATGGGATGTTCTATTGATTCACTTGATTTATGTTTTGGCACTCAACTCATGGATTCGAGGTGACACAGGGGTAATCTATGCATAGGGGTTGATGCACGTTTTCGTCCTACGTTCTCCGATAGAAACTTTGGAGTGATTCTTTGTTGCACATTGAGGGATTGTTATATGATTCATTTATGTTATCGTTGTTGAGAGAATTTGCACTAGTGAAAGTATGAACCCTAGGCGTTGTTTTCAAGCATTGCAGTACCGTTTTTTTCTCACTTTTTTTACTAGTTACCTTGCTATTTTTATATTCTCAGATTATAAAAACTTATATCTACTATCCATATTACACTTCTATCACCATCTCTTCGCCAAACTAGTGCACCTATACAATTTACCATTGTATTGGGTGTGTTGGGTGTTGGGGAACGTAGCAATTTCAAAATTTTCCTACGCACACGCAAGATCATGGTAATGCATAGCAACGAGAGGGGAGAGTGTTTTCCACGTACCCTTGTAGACCGAAAGCGGAAGCGTTAGCACAACGCGGTTGATGTAGTCGTACGTCTTCACGATCCGACCGATCAAGTACGAGCATACGGCACCTCCGAGTTCGACACGTTCAGCCCGATGGCGTCCCTCGAACTCCGATCCAGCGAGTGTTGAGGGAGAGTTTCACAAGACGATGGCGTGGTGACGATGTTGATGTTCTACTAACGCAGGGCTTCACCTAAGCACCGCTTCTGATGTGCTCGAGGTGGACTATGGTGGAGGGGGCATCAAGCACTGCGGCTAAAAGATCAAGCAGATCAATTGTTGTGTCTCTAGGGTGCCCCGTGCCCCGTATATAAAGGAGCAAGGGTGCGGCCGGCCAGGAGAGGCGGCCGGAGAAGTCCTACTCCCACGGGAGTAGGACTCCCCTTCCTAGTTGGATTAGGACTTGGGAGGGAAGGAGTGGAGGAGAAGAAGGAAGGGGCGCCGCCTCTCCTTGTCCTATTCGGATCGGGGGAGGGGCGCGCGTCCCAGCCCTAGCCGCCTCTCCTCTCTTCCACCTAGGCCCACTAAGGCCCATTAAGTTCCCGGGGGGTTCCGGTAACCTCCCGGTACTCCGGTAAAATCTCGATTTCACCCGGAACACTTCCGATATCCAAACATAGGCTTCCAATATATCAATCTTCATGTCTCGACCATTTTGAGACTCCTCGTCATGTCCGTGATCACATCCGGGACTCCGAACAACCTTGGTACATCAAAACATATAAACTCATAATATAAGCTGTCATCATAACGTTAGCGTGCGGACCCTACGGGTTCGAGAACTATATAGACATGACCGAGACACGTCTACGGTCAATAACCGATAAGCGGAACCTGGATGCTCATATTGGCTCCCACATATTCTAAGAAGATCTCATTATCGGTCGGACCGCATAACAACATACGTTGTTCCTTTGTCATCGATATGTTACTTGCGAGATTTGATCATCGGTATCTCAATACCTAGTTCAATCTCGTTACCGCAAGTCTCTTTACTAAATACCATAATACATCATCCAGCGACTAACTCATTAGTTGCAATGCTTGCAAGGCTTAAGTGATGTGCATTACCGAGAGGGCCGGAGATACCTCTCCAAGCAATCAAGTGATCGAATCCTAATCTCAAATCGCCAACCCAACATGTACCTTCGGAGACACCTGTAGAGCACCTTTATAATCACCCAGTTACGTTGTGCCGTTTGGTAGCACACAAAGTGTTCCTCCGGTAAACGGGAGTTGCATAATCTCATAGTCATAGGAACATGTATAAGTCATGAAGGGAGCAATAACAACATACTAAACGATCGTGTGCTAAGCTAACGGAATGGGTCATGTCAATCACATCATTCTTCTAATGATGTGATCCTGTTAATCAAATAACAACCCATGTCAATGGCTAGGAAACATAACCATCTTTGATCAACGAGCTAGTCAAGTAGAGGCATACTAGTGACTCTCTCTGCTTTTCTATGTATTCACACATGTATCATGTTTCGGTTAATACAATTCTAGCATGAATAATAAACATTTACCATGATATAAGGAAATAAATAATAACTTTATTATTGCCTCTAGGGCATATTTCCTTGAGTCTCCCACTTGCACTAGAGTCAATAATCTAGATTACATAGTAATGATTCTAACACCCATGGAGCCTTGGTGTTGATCATGTTTTGCTTTCATGGAAGAGGCTTAGTAAGCAGATTACGCAACATTCAGATCCGTATGTATCTTGCAAATTTCTATGTCTCCCACGGACTAGATCCGGATGGAATTGAGCGTCTCTTGATGTGCTTGGTTCTCTTGTGAAATCTAGATTCCTTCGCCAAGGCAATTGCACCAGTATTGTCACAAAAGATTTTCATTGGTCCCTGGCGTAATTAGGTATGACACCTAGATCGGATATGAACTCCTTCATCCAGACTCCTTCATTTGCTGCTTCCGAATCCACACGTAGATCCCGCCACGACGCTTTGTTTAGAACTGCACCAACTGACAGCTCCACCGTTTAATGTAAACACGCATCTGGTTTGCGATTTAGAATCGTCCGGATCAGTGTCAAAGCTTGCATCAACGTAACCATTTATGATGAGCTCTTTATCACCTCCATAAACGAGAAACATATCCTTAGTCCTTTTCAGGTATTTCAGGATGTTCTTGACCGCTGTCTAGTGATCCACTACTGGATTACTTTGGTACCTCCCTGCTAGACTTATAGCAAGGCACACATCAGGTCTTGTACACAACATTGCATACATGAAAGAGCCTATGGCTGAAGCATAGGGAACATCTTTCATCTTCTCTGTATCTTCTCTCTATCTTCTGCAGTGGTTGGGCATTGAGTCTTACTCAACTTCACACCTTCTAACACAGGCAAGAACCCTTTCTTTGCTTGATCCATTTTGAACTTCTCCAAAACTTTGTCAAGGTATGTGCTTTGTGAAATTCCAATTAAGCGTCTTGATCTACCTCTATAGATCTTGATGCCCAATATGTAAGCAGCTTCATCGAGGTCTTTCATTGAAAAACTCTTATTCAAGTATCCCTTTATGCTATCCAGAAATTCTATATCATTTCCAATCAGCAATATGTCATCCACATATAATATCGTAAATGCCACTGAGCTCCCACTCACTTTCTTGTAAATACAGGCTTCTCCAAAAGTCTGTACAAAACCTTTGATCACACTATCAAAGCGTTTATTCCAACTCCGAGAGGCTTGCACCAGTCCATAAATGGATCGCTGGAGCTTGCACACTTTGTTAGCTCCCTTTGGATCGACAAAACCTTCTCATTGCATCATATACAACTCTTCTTCCGTAAATCCATTCATGAATGCAGTTTCGACATCCATTTGCCAAATTTCATAATCATAAAATGCGGCAATTGCTAACATGATTCGCATGGACTTAAGCATCGCTATGGGTGAGAAGGTCTCATTGTAGTCAATCCCTTGAACTTGTCGAAAACCTTTCGCGACAAGTCGAGCTTTATGAAACGATAACATTACCGTCGGCGTCGGTCTTCTTCTTGAAGATCCATTTATTCTCAATTGCTTGCCGATCATTGGGCAAGTCAACCAAAGTCCACACTTTGTTCTCATACAGGGATCCCATCTCAGATTTCATGGCCTCAAGCCATTTTGCGGAATCTGGGCTCACCATCGCTTCTTCATAGTTCGTAGGTTCGTCATGGTCTAGTATTTTTAACATAACTTCCAGAACAGGATTACCGTACTAGTCTGGTGCGGATCTTACTCTGGTTGACCTACGAGGTTCAGTAACAACTTGATCTGAAGTTTCATGATCATCATCATTAACTTCCTCACTAATTGGTGTAGGTGCCGCAGAAACCGGTTTTTGCAATGAACTACTTTCCAATAAGGGAGTAGGTACAGTTACCTCATCAAGTTCTACTTTCCTCCCACTCACTTCTTTCGAGAAACTCCTTCTCTAGAAAAACTCCGAATTTAGCAACAAAAGTCTTGCCTTCGGATTTGTGATAGAAGGTGTACCCAACAGTCTCCTTAGGGTATCCTATGAAGACACATTTCTCCGATTTGGGTTCGAGCTTATCGGGTTGAAGCTTTTCACATAAGCATCGTAGCCCCAAACTTTAAGAAAGCGACAACTTTGGTTTCTTGCCAAACCATAGTTCATAAGGCGTTGTCTCAACGGATTTTGATGGTGTCCTATTTAACGTGAATGCAGCCGTCTCTAAAGCATAACCCCAAAAGCGATAGCGGTAAATCGGTAAGAGACATCATAGATCACACCATATCAAGTAAAAGTACGATTACGACGCCGTTCGAGACACACCATTACACTGTGGTGTTCCGGGTGGCGTGAGTTGCGAAACTATTCCGCATTGTTTCAAATGTAGACCAAAATCGTAACTCAAATATTCTCCTCCACGATCAGATCATAGAAACTTTATTTTCTTGTTACGATGATTTTCAACTTCACTCTGAAATTCTTTGAACTTTTCAAAAGTTTCAGACTTATGTTTCATTAAGTAGATATACCCATATCTCGCTTAAATCATCTGTGAAGGTGAGAAAATAACGATATCCGCCACGAGCCTCAACATTCATCGGACCACATACATCTCAGTATGTATGATTTCCAACAAATCTGTTGCTCTCTCCATAGTTCCGGAGAACGACGTTTTAGTCATCTTGCCCATGAGGCACGGTTCACAAGTACCAAGTGATTCATAATCAAGTGGTTCCAAAAGTCCATCAGTATGGAGTTTCTTCATGCGCTTTACACCGATATGACCTAAACGGCAGTGCCACAAATAAGTTGCACTATCATTATCAACTCTGCATCTTTTGGCTTCAACATTATGAATATGGGTATCACTACTATCGAGATTCAATAAAAATAGACCACTCTTCAAGGGTGCATGACCATAAAAGATATTACTCATATAAATAGAACAACCATTATTCTCCAATTTAAATGAATAACCGTCTCGCATCAAACAAGATGCAGATATAATGTTCATGCTCAACGCTGGCACCCAATAACAATTATTTAGGTCTAATACTACTCCCGAAGGTAGATGTAGAGGTAGCGTGCCGACCGCGATCACATCGACGTTGGACCCACTTCCCACGCGCCTCGTCACCTCGTTCTTAGCCAATCTTCGCTATCCGTAGCCCCTGCTTTGAAGGTTGCAAATATTAGCAACATAACCAGTATCAAATACCCAAAGCTCATGCGAGCATTAGTAAGGTACACATCAATAACATGTATATCACATATACCTTTGTTCACCTTGCCATCCTTCTTATCCGCCTAATACTTGGGGCAGTTTCGCTTCCAGTGACTAGTCTGCTTGCAGTAGAAGCACTCAGTCTCAGGCTTAGGTCCAGACTTGGGTTTCTTCTCCTGAGCAGCAACTTGTTTGCTGTTCTTCTTGAAGTTCCCTTCTTCTTCCCTTTGCCCTTTTTCTTGAAACTGGTGGTCTTATTGACCATCAACACTTGATGCTCCTTCTTGATTTCTACCTCCGCAGCCTTTAGCATTGCGAAGAGCTCGGGGATCGTCTTATCCATCCCTTGCACATTATAGTTCATCACGAAGCTCTTGTAGCTTGGTGGCAGTGATTAGAGAATTACATCAATGGCGCTATCATCCGGAAGATTAGCTCCCGGTTGAATCAAGTGATTATTATACCCGGACATTTTGAGTATATGCTCCTTGTGAACTATTCTCTTCCATCTTGCAACTGTAGAACTTATTGGAGACTTCATATCTCTCAATCCGGGCATTTGCTTGAAATATCTACTTCAACTCACGGAACATCTCATATGCTCCATGACGTTCAAAACGTCGTTTAAGTCCGGTTCTAAGCCGTAAAGCATGGCACACTTGAACTATCGAGTAGTCATCGACTTTGCTTTGCTGAGACGTTCATAACATCTGGTGTTGCTCTGCGGCAGGCACGGCACCTAAGCGGTGCTTCCGGGGCGTAATTCTTACGTGCAGCAATGAGGATAATTCTCAAATTCGGACCCGGTCCGTGTAATTGCTACCATCATATTTCAACTTTGCTTTCTCAAGGAACGCATTAAAATTCAACGGAACAACAAGACGGGCCATCTATCTACAATCAACATAGACAAGCAAGATACTATCGGTACTAAGTTCATGATAAATTTAAGTTCAATTAATCATATTACTTAAGAACTCCCACTTAGATAGACATCCCTCTAATCCTCTAAGTGATCACGTGATCCAAATCAACTAACCATGTCCGATCATCACGTGAGATGGAGTAGTTTCAATGGTTAACATCACTATGTTGATCATATCTACTATATGATTCACGCCGACCTTTCGGTCTCCGTGTTCCGAGACCATATCTCATTATATGCTAGGCTCGTCAAGTTTAACTGAGTATTCCACGTGTGCAAGCTGTTTTGCACCCGTTGTATTTGAACGTAGAGCCTATCACACCCGATCATCACGTGGTGTCTCGGCCACGAAGAACTTTGGCAACGGTGCATACTCAGGGAGAACACTTATACTTTGATAATTTAGTGAGGGATCATCTTATAATGCTACCGTCAATCAAAGCAAGATAAGATGCATAAAAAAAGATAAACATCACATGCAATCAATATAAGTGATATGATATGGCCATCATCATCTTGTGCTTGTGATCTCCATCTCCGAAGCACCGTCATGATCACCATCGTTACCGGCGCGACACCTTGATTTTCATCGTAGTATCGTTGTCGTCTCGCCAATCTTATGCTTCTACAACTATCGCTACCGCTTAGTGATAAAGTAAAGCATTACAGGGTGATTGCATTGCATACAATAAAGCGACAACCATATGGCTCCTGCCAGTTGCCGATAACTCGGTTACAAAACATGATCATCTCATATAATAAAATTTAGCACCATGTCTTGACCATTTCATATCACAACATGCCCTGCAAGAACAAGTTACACGTCCTCTACTTTGTTGTTGCAAGTTTTACGTGGCTGCTATGGGCTTAGCAAGAACCGTTCTTACCTACGCATCAAAACCACAACGATAGTTTGTCAAGTTGGTGCTGTTTTAACCTTCGCAAGGACTGGGCGTAGCCACACTCGGTTCAACTAAAGTGAGAGAGACAGACACCCGCCGGTCACCTTTAAGCAACGAGTGCTCGCAACGGTGAAACCAGTCTCGTGTAAGCGTACGCGTAATGTCGGTCCGGGCCGCTTCATCTCACAATACCGCCGAACCAAAGTATGACATGCTGGTAAGCAGTATGACTTATATCGCCCACAACTCACTTGTGCTCTACTCGTGCATATGGCATCTACGCATAAAACCAGGCTCGAATGCCACTGTTGGGGAACGTAGTAATTTCAAAATTTTCCTACGCACACGCAAGATCATGGTGATGCATAGCAACGAGAGGGGAGAGTGTTGTCCACGTACCCTCGTAGACCGAAAGCGGAGCGTTAGCGCAATGCGGTTGATGTAGTCGTACGTCTTCACGATCCGACCGATCAAGTGCCGAATGCACGACACCTCTGAGTTCAGCACACGTTCAGCCCGATGACGCCCCTCGAACTCCGATCCGGTAAGTGTTGAGGGAGAGTTTCGTCAAGACGCGACGGCGTGGTGGACGATGTTGATGTTCTACCAACGCAGGGCTTCGCCTAAGCACCGCTTCTGATATTGTCGAGGTGGACTATGGTGGAGGGGGCACCGTGACACGGCTAAAAGATCAAACAGATCAATTGTTGTGTCTCTAAGGTGCCCCTTGCCCCGTATATAAAGGAGCAGTAAAAGTGCCGGCCGTGGAGAGGCCGCCGGGAGAAGTCGTGCTCCCACGGGAGTAGGACTCCCCCCTTTCCTAGTTGGATTAGGACTTGGGAGGGAAGGAGTGGAGGAGAAGAAGGAAGGCGCGCCCCCTCTCCTTGTCCTATTCGAACTGGGGGGGGGGGAGGGGCGCGCGGCCCAGCCCTAGATGCCTCTCCTCTCTTCCACCTAGGCCCACTAAGGCCCATTAAGTTCCCAGGGGGTTCCGGTAACCTCCGGTACTCCGATAAAATCCGATTTCACCGGAACACTTCCGATATCCAAACATAGGCTTCCAATATATCGGTCTTCATGTCTCGACCATTTCGAGACTACTGCGTCATGTCCGTGATCACATCCGGGACTCAGAACAACCTTGGTACATCAAAACATATAAACTCATAATATAACCGCCATCGTAACGTTAAATTATGCGGACCCTACGAGTTCGAGAACTATGTAGACATGACCGAGACACGTCTCTGGTCAATAACCAATAGTGGAACCTGGATGCTCATATTGGCTCCCACATATTCTACGAAGATCTTTTATCGGTCAGACTGCATAATAACATACGTTGTTCCCTTTGTCATAGGTATGTTACTTGCCCGAGATTCGATCGTCGGTATCTCAATACCTTGTTCAATCTCGTTACCGGCAAGTCTCTTTACTTGTACCGTAATACATCATCCCGCAACTAACTCATTAGTTGCAATGCTTGCAAGGCTTAAGTGATGTGCATTACTGAGAGGGCCCAGAGATACCTCTCCGACAATCGGAGTGACAAATCCTAATCTCGAAATACGCCAACCCAACATGTACCTTCGGAGACACCTGTAGAGCACCTTTATAATCACCCGATTCGTTGTGGCGTTTGGTAGCACACAAAGTGTTCCTCCGTAAGCGGAAGTTGCATAATCTCATAGTCATAGGAACATGTATAAGTCATGAAGAAAGCAATAGCAACATACTAAACGCTCGTGTGCTAAGCTAACGGAATGGGTCATGTCAATCACATCATTCTTCTAATGATGTGATCCCGTTAATCAAATGACAGCCCATGTAAATGGCTAGGAAACATAACCATCTTTGATCAACGAGCTAGTCAAGTAGAGGCATACTAGTGACTACCTGTTTGTCTATGTATTCACACATGTATCATGTTTCTGGTTAATACAATTCTAGCATGAATAATAAACATTTACCATGATATAAGGAAATAAATAATAACTTTATTATTGCCTCTAGGGCATATTTCCTTCATTGGGGACACAAGAGACTCTTTGTTATTTGGTTGCAGGGTTGTTTGAGAGAGACCATATTCATCATATGCCTCCCACGGATTGATAAACCTTAGGTCATCCACTTGAGAGAAAATTTCTACTGTCCTACAAAACTCTGCGCTTGGAGCCCCAACACGAGTCTCCAAGAAGAAGGTTGCGTAGTAGACATCAAGAGCGAGGCCACTATATGTGCGAGTGTGCTCAGAACAACACTTCCAACCAGCCTGGAAAGTCTGTTGGCCATGGTAAGCCGGCAGGAAAGGTGTACTATGCCAAGCCATCAACCACTGCACGTGGCGATGTGAACTATGTCTCAGCCGAGAAGGCTCATGACCCCAACGTCGTTCTTGGTACGCCCCTTGTTAATTGTCATCCAACATCTGTTCCTTTCGATACTGGAGCATCTCATTCATTCATTTCTGAGAGTTATGCTGGAATGCACAACATGAGATTTTGTGACATGCCCACTTCCATGGAAATTCAAACTCCTGGTTCTAGATGTCAAACTTCTGGCAACTCGACACGATGATGCAACCGATAATTCAACAATGCAAGCAATCAAAAAAATTTACAAAGGCTCATACTGACTTGGACAAAGGATGAACAAATCTAACTTTTATTTATGGCTTTTTCTTGGATAATAGGCAAGAAAATAAATCTTATGTAGGGATAACTCGAAATTCTCACCGAGTAACCTAAAAACTGATACCACTTGATAGAGGCGAGGGTCCCGATCTTCGATGAGACGATAACTATTGATTTGGTGGAGCCGACTTTGACGATCCAACTATAAACGTGCACGATGTTGCGCCTTAGCAATCGCTAAACCAATATCCTGAGGTTACTGACGTAGCTGGAAGCACGATCAACCTGACCACGAAGGTCTATTCCTGCACGCAATCGAAGAACAAGCAAGAATATGATAATGCAATCTGAATATTATGAACATAGATGAAGTATTGATAAAGGTGGGGATCCGAAAGCGGTCTTGGTTTGGTCATTAGACACAAACGAAGTGCACGAAGTTGCAATGGCTAACTTTTAACTAAACAAATCCCAGGGAAAAAGATACTAGATTGATCTACTTATATAGGAGCAAGGCAGCCAAGGAGGTGGGAGGATGTCCCAAGGCATCCTAAAACCAGCCCTAAAAGGTGCATGGGCCCAAGTGGAGGTTATGCAACACCTTTGGACTTGTAGTTTGACTCGGATTCTACTGCAGCGTCAGATTGTTTCGTCAATATCTCAACGCTCCAGATGAATTTGAAGGTGAATCCAATTTGGTTGGAAAAGGAACGAAATGTACTTTCAAACAAAAAGAAGAATCACCCAATTTGGACTGCATATGAAAGATATCTTCGCGTTTTGAGTCAGGTATGTCTGTGCAGTCCAAATCTATCTTCTCTTGGCCCGAAAGTGACATGGGAGGACTTTTTGAACATCACCTAAACTTCTCTTTTTCCCTTATCTTCATATGTGGATTGTACAAATGTCCTATACACCTGCAATTAGACATGGCACAAAAGATTGTGAAGTATTTTTGTCCTGGATAACAAAAATAAATTATTGCATAATTTGCATTAGAAATCACCTCACACATATGCATGTATGCAATATTTTTGGTCGTATCCAAGGTAGTCATGTCCTCATCAACAAACCTCTTCAAAGGACTCGCCCAGCGAACGCATCAAGCACGTGTATGGTCGAGGTTGCATACAATCTGTATTAATCTTTGCCATCAATGAAGACTAGCTGGTCAATAGCATGGAGACGCATACGTGCGGCAGGAAGAGGCCCGGGCTCATAAACCCGATGAAAAGATTCGTCCTGTTTTTATATTCTCCTTCATTAGCTTTAATTGCATTGTATCTTTTGAGTTCCTCTCGTTACAGCTTGGCATGTAAAGCTTGACCTTATAAAAATAAAGAAATCGTACCCTTTAAGGTCCTTCATGCATTTCCATTACAAGCACTTTGCCCGGTGAGCTCTGAGGAACGCCATTAAGATACAACTGCTAAAGGGCCTTGTTTCTCTGCCCTGAAATACAAGTCTGAAGTACTCGACGTCTCGGATTTTGCATTATATGCATCAATTTCGAACCTAGATTTTTGTCTATGTTGGAGATATGCCCTAGAGGCAATCGTGTATGATGATATTTCTTATGAGTTTATGAATAAAGATAGTCCTTGGACATTATCAATGATGTGTATCATCGAGTACGTGACTTGTTTGTGGGACTATGCATTGTATGATGACTGTCCTAAAAGGTCCCTAGTCGAAAGGGTTGTGTAGACGCGCAACCTACTAGACTAGCAAATGACATGGTGGATGGCTCAGTCTAACTAGCCATGGAGCATTGGACGCGAACCGGATAGTATGGACTCGGAAGGATCTGGTCGGATTCGACTTAGTCGGATCCGAGTCAAGATAAGGTCTGAGTCGGACAGACCCAACCATGAGACGCAGCGATATGTCATTTCTGACTCTCTAGTACAACATACATTCTATTTCCTAAGACCTGATCTGACGCATGTACTCGGGATGGTGACAGACTTGCTTTGGTCCGACCAAACACTACTCCGTGACTGGATAGTTACAAAGGTAGGTTTCGGGCTTGTCCAGAATCATATTGCGACACATGGTCGAGCAAGATAGGATTTTCCCCTTCAATCAGAGAGATATACTCTGGACCCCTCGTGTCATTCGACCAAGATAAGCATGGCCATGGGATAAGGATTATGAGATAATCCATTTTGTGGTCGACATCACTGGAACGAGAAAGAGGGTGATGTAGGGCGGAACCCTAGGGGCCGATCTTTCACATTTGGAGTGGATCCTACGGAGGAACACGAAGAACGCACGGAAGAACACAAGGAAAACACGGGGAAAACAAGAGGGAATCACTCAACCAACAGGATCAATCACACAAGTGCTAGATCACCGAACACATAAGGTAACACAAGGTTCAAAATCAACAAAGGAAAGATACACGAGTAACCGTTCTTCTCCGGAAGGAGGTCTTGATGGGGTCCACCCTAGAGGGGGTCTTGAATCCCTTGGAAGGATCTTCTCTGAGGAGGCGCGATCTCCGAGGAAGAGGTAACCAAGTGGATGACCAAGGGCTCTCACACCAAAGATGAGCTAAACCAATGCTAACCCTAAAACGTACGGGAGGAGGGAGTATATATAGTCAAAGGCGGAGGAGTACATGGGTCACGGCCCAAAGGAACTGACGCAGTGCAGGAGGCACCGATGTCCCAAGGCCGGGTCAGATGTCCGGTGGCTCATGGCGCCGATGTCATGTCCGGGCTGGAGGCGGGATGTCCGGGCTGGCGGGGTCCTCCAGTTGCATTCTCAGAAAGGAGGGCGGATTTCGGTAGAGGGGCCGGATGTCCGGTGGCTCGCGAGGGGCCGGATGTCCGGGCCGGACGCCGGATGTCCGGTCGCTGTAGCCTTTTTTTCTGTAGGTTCTGGCTGTGTGGACCTCCAGGGGCCGGATGTCCGGGGCCTAGGCCGGATGTCCGGTGCCTGGAAGCTGTTTTTGCCTTCTTCCGTTGGTTCTCTTCGTCCGTGGACTTGGGGTCTTGTCCATCTTCATGTGCATCCTCGGGAGGGTCCTCTTGGTACCTAATCATGCACAACATTCCGGATTGAGGTAGTAGCCATGTCTCGAGAGGGTCATATGATATATCACTAAGGAGAGAAGTCACCTCGGTCTCGAGAGCTCGAGCTCGTGCTCTAGTCATGGGTCCTTTTGGTGCTTGGTGAGGCGTACGGAAGGTCCATGGGGATGACGAAGGATGCTCCGCATCATCCCCCCTTGCGGAAGATCCGACCTCGGATCGAAATCCTCATCACCATGGTATGGAGAGAGATCGGAGATGTTGAAGATGTCGCTCACGTTGTACTTGTCGCGTGGGAGATCAATCTTGTAAGCATTGTTGTTGTAGCGTGCTAGCACCTTGAATGGTCCGTCGGCTTGAGGGAGAAGCTTGGACTTGCGTTCTTTGGGAAAGCGGTCCTTGCGAAGGTGTAGCCACACTAGATCACCGATGTTGAAGACCATGGGTTGCTTGTTGACGTTGAGCTTGGTCGCTAGTCGTTGTACTTGGCGCTCGATGGTGTGCCTTGTATCCTCATGCATCTTCTTGATGTAGCTTGCCGTGCACTCGCATCCATGTTGGTGCGCTCTTGTAGAGGAAGAGGTAGAATGTCCAATGGTGACAATGGGTTGAAGCCCGTGACGACCTCGAAGGGGACTTCTTGCCGGTAGTCAGTGTCTTGCGATTGTAGGCGTACTTTCGGCGATGGGTAGACATGCCTCCCACTCCTTGATGTTCTTCTTGATCAATACGCGAAGTAGAGTGGAGAGAGTCCGGTTCGTCACCTCCGTTTGGCCATCTGTTTGAGGATGGTATGCGGATGAGGATAAGAGCTTGATTCCGAGCTTGGCGCATAGTGTCTTCCAAAAGTAACTCAAGAACTTGACGTCACGATCGGAGACGATTGTCTTTGGTACTCCATGGAGTCGCAAGATTTCCCTACAAAAGAGATTTGCAATGTGTGAAGCATCGTCTATCTTGTTGCAAGGAATGAAATGTGCCATCTTAGAAAATCTATCCACAACAACAAACACGGAATCCTTTCCATTTTGAGTTCTAGGCAAACCAAGTACCAAATCCATGCTAATGTCTTCCCAAGGTTGATAGGGAATAGGAAGAGGCATGTAAAGGCCATGAGATTGAGCTTTAGACTTAGCTTTGCGACATGTGGAGCATCGGTTGGTGAAGCGTGAGACGTCTCGAAACATCTTGGGCCAAAAGTAGTTCTTGGAGAGCGTGGCGAATGTCTTGTCGCGTCCAAAGTGTCCCATGAGTCCGCCTCCATGAGCCTCTTGCAAAAGGAGCAAACGAAGAGAAGACTCGGGAATGCAAAGTTTGTTAGCTCTCATAAGATAATCATCCTTTATCTAGTATCGTTCCCAAGGTGTGTGTGTCAAACACTTAGCATAAGGAGTAGCAGAAGAAGGATCATGCTCATACAAGTCTTTTATGTGCTCAAAGCCAATAACATTCAACTCAAGTTTAGTGACAAGCGTGCATATGCGTGAAAGTGCATCCGCAACTACATTTTCCTTACCCTTTATGTACTTGATGACATATGGGAAAGATTCAATAAATTCACTCCATTTGGCATGACGCTTGTTCAACTTAGTTTGACCTTTTAGGTACTTCAGCGTTTCATGATCGGTATGGATGACAAACTCATGAGGTCTAAGGTAATGTTCCCAAACATGTAGCACACGCACTAAAGCATACAATTCTTTGTCATAGATGGGATAGTTAAGTTGAGCGCCGGAGAGTTTTTCACTAAAATATGCAATGGCTCGTTTTTCTTGCTTCAAAACTCCGCCGATCCCGGTACCACTTGCATCACAATGAATCTCAAAAGTTTTGTCAAAATTGGGCAAAGCAAGAATCGGAGCATGAGTAAGCAAAGACTTGAGCTCATCAGAAGCGGTGGATTGCAAAGTTCCCCAAACAAAAGGAGTATTCTTCTTACTCAAAGCATGCAAAGGAGCGGCAATTGTGCTAAAATCTTTCACAAAGCGGCGATAAAAACCCACAAGACCAAGAAAGCTACGCACTTGTTGCAAGGTGGGTTGGGGCCAAGTTTTAATTGCTTCAATTTTAGATTCATCAACATGGACACCCTTTGAGGATACAACAAAACCCAAGAAAACCACTTTGTCAACACCAAATGTGCATTTCTTCATGTTTGCATAAAGACTTTCCTTGCGAAGGGTTTGCAAAACAGCCCTAACATGATTAAGATGTTCTTTCATGGTTTTGGTAAACACAAGAATATCGTCGAAGTAAACCACAACAAAGACTCCAATGTAAGGACTAAGCACATGATGCATAAGAAGCACGAAAGTAACGGGAGCCACCGATAGACCCATAGGCAACACTAACCACTCAAACAAACCAAATTTGGTTTTGAAAGCAGTTTTCCATTCATCACCCTCTTGTATGCGGATTTGATAATAGCCACTTTAAGATCAATTTTTGAGAAAAGGCTGGCTCCACTAAGTTCATCAAGCATATCATCTAAGCGAGGAATGGGATGCCTATAGCGAACGGTAATAGCATTTATAGGTCTACAATTGGAACACAAGCGGAAACTTCCATCGGGTTTAGGCACAAGTATAACTAGAACGGCACAAGGGCTTAGGCTTTCACGTACATGACCGTTGTCGATGAGTTGTTGTACTTGCCGTTGAATCTCCTTGGTTCCTTCGGGATTGATTCGGTAGGAGCTTTGTTTGGTAGAGGTGCTCCGGGGATGAGGTCGATTCGATGCTCAATGCCTCGAAGAGAAGGTAGACCCGGAGGTAGCTCATCGGGGAAAACATCTTGGAATTCCTGCAAAAGAGATTGAAACACTAAAGGTAGCTCGTGAGAGGTGTTAGTTTTTGTATCTCCATCCTTGCACACAAGGACAAAGTGCATCACACTCGATGGGTTCTCACACAATTCTCTCATCTCACTTTTGGTGGCAAATAGGATGAGGTTTTTCTCTCTAGGCGAAGAGGCGCTCAAGTTTGGCTTGTGGCTCTCACTCACTTTTTGGTGTATCAGTTTCTCACTCTTGTCTCATTGGTGGGTGGCTTGCTTGTCGGCTATCACTTGACTAGGAGACATAGGTCGTAGCACATATTCCTTCCCTTTCATCTTGAAACTATAGTGATTGGTACGCCCGTTGTGGAAACCACGGTCGAATTTCCATGGTCGACCAAGGAGGAGGTGGCAAACGGTCATTGGGACCACATCACACTCCAAAGTGTCCTCATATGCACCAATTTTGAAGGAGACTTGGACCGTATGCTCGACTCAGTATAGTGCCGGAGTCACTTAGCCATTGAACCTTGTATGGGTGCGGGTGCATCCCCTTGACCAATTGCAGCTTGGAGCATAGTTCTTCACTTGCCAAGTTGTGACAACTACCTCCATCGATGATGACCTTGACGGACCTCCCATTGATGCCGACCTTTGTGTGGAAGATGTGGCATCGTTGGTCTTCTTCTTGTTGATGTTGAAGAGTCCAGACCTTAGAGACAACGAGAGCGGGGCTCGAATCCTCATCACAAAAGACTTGATCATCTTCATCTTTGTTCACTCGCCGGTGCATGGCCACTTGCTCAAGAGCTTCCATTTCCTCTTCACTCATGGAGTCATAGGTGCCATCGTCATTGAGGATCATGGTGCGCTTGTTGGTGCATTCGTAGGACTTGTCGCCTCGGCCGCCGCAAGTGAAACACTTGAAGGAGCTTGTCTTGATGGTCTCATCGGTCGGAGTAGATGATGAAGCACGCGGCTTGAAGTTGCTTGTAGTAGGAGGAAGACGACTTGAACTTGCCGAAGTCTTTTTGTAACTTGACTTGTCGTCCTTGCTTGTAGAAGGTTTGGTTGATGGAGATGTTGGAGGAGGTGTCGAAGCTTGCTGTTGGAGAAGCCGGAGGTCTTGGACGAGTACTTGGCGTACTTGAAGTCATCTTGCACTTGACGTTCGGCCTTTGTAGCTTGATGTACGAGCTCAATGAGGGTGGAGTATGGTTGGAAGTCGGCTATTTTCTTGATGGGATGATTGAGTCCATTCAAGAAATGTGCCATTGTTTGCTCATCATCTTCCTTCACATTGGCTCGAATCATGGCTATCTCCATTTCCTTGTAGTATTCTTCAACACTCTTTGTTCCTTGCTTGAGTAGTTGGAGTTTCTTCAAGAGGTCGCGGTTGTAGTAGGTTGGCACAAAACGTGCTCGCATGACATCCTTCATTTGAGCCCAAGTGGTGATTGGAGGTTCACCTCTTGCTTGTAAATCGCTCAATGATTTGTTCCCACCATATGAGCACATAGTCTTGGAACTCAAGTGATGCCATAGCGATCTTCTTTTCTTCATCGTAGTTGTGCAACCGGAAGATTTTGTCGACCTTCAATGCCCATGAGAGGTACTCTTCGGGGTCATTGCTTCCATTGAACTTGGGCATGGTAAATTTGAGCTTTCCATATCGGTGCTCTTCATTTTGTTGTTGGCGATGTTGATGATGACGCCCTTGACGTGGATTGCAATCATCTTCATGTTGCTCTTGGCGTGGAGGAAGACCATGATCAACTTGCTCTTGTTGAACTTGGGGTCGAGGTGGAGCTTGACGAGTTTGTGTAGTAGCTTGAGGAACTTGATGTTGCACACGTGGTTGGTAGTTCCTCTCTTGGATTTCTTCTCGAAGGGCTTCCTCTTGATTGCGCCGTTCGCGATTACGGTTGGCGATGGCTCGACTTGATTCTTGAAGGGCACGTTGCGCCTCAAGAGCTTGCGCTTCTCGTTGTTGTTGTTGAAGACGTTGAGCCTCGGCGTCTTGTTCTTCTTGGTGTAGACGCGCTCGTTCTTCCTCTTGGCGTCGTAGTCGTTGTCGTTCTTGAGCTTGGGCAAAAGCAGCTTGGTTTGATTGATGACGAAGGTCTTGTTCATCGACTTGCTCTTGTGAATGCTTGTCATGTAGTGGGTTGTGAGATGCATAGCGGTCTTGGCCTTGGCTTCGTCGAAGAGTGTTCGATGACGGTGTACTTGAGTCGTAGAAGGTGTCGTCGGAGTGTCGACTCGAGCAGCTTCGTCTTGAAGATGAGGAAGTGGAATGGTGCCGGTTCCTCATTAAGGCGCGGATCTCGTCCATTCTTGCATCATTCTCTTGCTTGTGAGCGTCGAACTTGTTGTCGAAGTAGTCTCTTGTACGTTGCTCGGAGAGTCGCAAGTCGGTGGCGAGGTTGTCGATCTTGATGCGCTCATTGCTTGTTGCTCTTGATGCAACACTCGTGGTGCATCAAAGAGGTGGCTCTTGGTGACGTGTGAGGACATGTAAATGCGTCTTGCTTTCGATGAAGAGTGGGTTGGTAGAAGTACTTGGCCTATCCATCATTCCAAGGAAAATATGTGAGTGGTAGAAGGAGAAGAACTTATACCAATGTACCTTTGACCGATGTTGATGATGAATCAAGTTCACTCAAATGCGGACAATGAAATAGCACTATTGGTACCAATCCTTGTCGGTTCTCACACCTACACAAATAAAAGCTTATGGTGGAGCTTGGTGAGGATGGTGGCACAAATTTGATGCAATTGTAAGTGAGCTTCAATAATGTAGGAAAAGATTCACAAATTTGCAAATGCAACAAGTTGACCAAGCAAGTAGAATTTTACACGGAAACACACACGCAAATAGATAAGTGGGATTGTGCAAACCAAAAGTGAGCCAAAATGTGGAATCGACGAAAATGCTCTTGTTGCACAATACTAGAGAGACGCTAGCACGATTGCACCATAGGCGGATACGGAACTTGTGCACAACCTACTAGGCAAAAATGCAACTATCTCTATCCCACGTATGCTATATGAATGGTATTTCGGTGCTATGATCCAAGACGATCCAATATGACAATCTTAATGTAGTATGATGCTATGGTTCTTGCTCATAAGCTCTTTGCTTATCTTTCCTCTTTGCTTAAAAGCTTGGGTGGCTCTTTCACTTTTGAGCTCTTTTCTCATGCAATACTTCACAAACCAAGATAGCAATTGTGTATGCTATGACAATTTTGTGACACACAAATGGATCCCAAGATATGCACCACGGTGGTATGGTATGTATGCTATGGAGTATGATCACTTATGTGCACAAGTCACGTTGCCTGCAATACATAGCGGCTAGTCTCAATGGGTAAGCTACATGAAATGAGGCAATGTGGGTTATCAATGCAATTGCAAGGTATGACAAAGATGTCGACGATGTTACCGTCCTTGGCGATGATGACCAGTCGATGTAGATAGGCGGTGGTGATGATGAAGTCGAACCGTACCTAGATAGCCGAAACACAATAGGATACAGGAAACCACAACCCAAACTCTCAAAGACCAAAACGTGTCAAAATCGACGTAGGAGGGGTGATCGGTGGCGGTGTTTGTGGTAAGTGGAATGGGTATGCGGAAGTAGACGTGGGCTCCGGGCAAAATTGGGCGAAGGCATGGTGGATGGGGTTGCGGGGGTGGAGTTGCAGCTGCCAGGGGCCGGATGTCCCTTACGCCGGATGTCCGGGCTCCTGGATCGGGGACGAACTCGATGAACTCCACGGGAAAAATTGCAACTCCGGGGTAAAATTCGGAAGAATTTGTGGATGGAAAAGGGTGGGGAGGGTGGGGAAAGCTAGATCCACACGTAGCAACACAAATCCATGGACCAAATCCAACAAAATCTCAACAAACCAACAAATCGCAAAAAAAAATTGGGGCTATTTTTGGTGGGGATTTTCGGATTTAGGACGAAAACAACAAAATCAAGCTAGAAAACACGGGGTAGGGGCTCCAAAAACGTGACCAACGTGGCTCATGCTACCAAGATGATGTAGGGCGGAACCCTAGGGGCCGATCTTTCACGTTTGGAGTGGATCCTACGGAGAACACGAAGAACGCACGGAAGAACACAAGGAAAACACGGGGAAAACAAGAGGTAATCACTCAACCAACAGGATCAATCACACAAGTGCTAGATCACCGAACACATAAGGTAACACGAGGTTCAAAATCAACAAAGGAAAGATACACGAGTAACCATTCTTCTCCGGAAGGAGGTCTTGATGGGGTCCACCCTAGAGGGGGTCTTGAATCCCTTGGAAGGATCTTCTCCGAGGAGGCGCGATCTCCGAGGAGAAGGTAACCAAGTGGATGAGCAAGGGCTCTCACACCAAAGATGAGCTAAACCAATGCTAACCCTAAAACGTACGGGAGGAGGGAGTATATATAGTCAAAGGGGCGGAGGAGTACATGGGTCACGGCCCAAAGGGAACTGCACGCAGGCAGGAGGCACCGGATGTCCGGGCGTCGGGCCGGATGTCCGGTGGTTCGCGGGGCGCCGGATGTCCGGGCTGGAGGCCGGATGTCCGGGCTGGCGGGGGTCCTCCAGTTGCATTCTGTAAAGGAGGGGCCGGATTTCCGGTAGAGGGGCCGGATGTCCGGTGGCTCGCGAGGGGCCGGATGTCCGGGCGGGACGCCGGATGTCCGGTCGCTGTAGCTTTCTTCTGCAGGTTCTGGCTGTGTTGACCTCCAGGGACCGGATGTCCGGGGCCTAGGCCGGATGTCCGGTGCCTGGAAGCTGTTTTTGCCTTCTTCTGTTGGTTCTCTTCGTCCGTGGACTTGGGGTCTTGTCCATCTTCATGTGCATCCTCGGGAGGGTCCTCTTGGTACCTAATCATGCACGACATTCCGGATTGAGGTAGTAGCCATGTCTCGAGAGGGTCATATGATATATCACTAAGGAGAGAAGTCACCTCGGTCTCGAGAGCTCGAGCTCGTGCTCTAGTCATGGGTCCTTTTGGTTCTTGGTGAGGCGACGGAAGGTCCATGGGGATGACCGAAGGATGCTCCGCATCAGAGGGTCAGGCTAACACAAGGATGACAGACCCGCCTTGAGCCCAACAACATATATCGTGTGGCAAAGGGAACATCAGTGTGATGTACAGGTTCGCCAAACTAGCTTCATCGAACACTCAGAGTCGGCATGCTTTGCTAGAGGCCGCTACCGACTAACCAAGGCGGATGTTATCTGACTCGCGACCAAGTGAACAAGAACCTAAGGGGTCGCGCGCTTAAGGGAAGGAACCTGTGAGGCTCGATCTGACTCCACGAGTCAAATGTGATCCTACTTGGACTTGGATACCGGCCAAACAAACTTTGGGCTTTAGGATCCGTGTGACGCCCAAGTGTTGAGCCTGTGATGGATGCTTATATAAAGTGGAGGCATGGCACACTCATATGATTGATGGCTTCGGCACCATCACTACCAGAGCTTTGCATGTGTTGCAACTAGCCACCTCCACTTGCTGCCGACTATGTGATCGGACCTAGCAGTCCGCCGCACGGTGTTCCTCCTGCACGCGTGGATACCGTTAGAGGCGGTGCACTTGCGCCGCTCTGGCTAACCTGTTCGAGGGATCCAATCGGCTACGTGGGAGATGGACGAGGAGGAGATGACTCCAGAGATGCGCTGCCCCAACTCTTCTTCTGGTACACGGCACTGTGCGTTTAGTGGTAATGACCTATGATCCATCTCTCGTAGCATGTTCCTGGATGTTTTGCGGGTAGGAATTTTTAATTTGCAGTCGACGCACCCTACCGTAGATCCCAGCAATGGTATCAGAGTCTCTTCTATAGGATTTGGATTCAGATCGTATGCATATTAGATATGTGGAGGCCGCAGATGAGATATGTTGTCGTTTATGAGATCTGCTATGTGCACGGTTGATGAGATCAACTACATATGGGGATCGATGTGGCTATGTTTTTTGGTAGTCGGAATCAATGAGGTCGTGACACAACCTACCCCTACTGGTCAATATCTGCCATCGGGGTTAATAGTGAAACATAAATTCGAAACGGATTTGCAATGATCGATGAGATCGGTCAGATAGGAAAACTAGGCATGATCGGAGTACAGATTTGATGTCTGATTTCTGAAAACGTCTGGCGCTGCCCGCACCCATGAAGGGTGCCGCCCCTTCGAACCCCGCCCACTAACCGGCTAGCGGGACCGCCATGTGCATAGTGCCTTGTATTCCGTACACGATCACTCAAACCGGTAGAATGCGATAACTTTGTTTTGCAGGTTTGATGTGAATAGTATGGCTCATGTGTATGTGATGCATGTGTGTAAATTATACATGGCTTGCGCGTCAGGATTTGTCAGCCGGCGGGAGCCAAAGTGATGTCATTATAATGTATAATGACCTACGTGTTGACTTGTGACTCTATGTAAAATTCATTACTAGTTTAGTAGGTGGATAATAGAGATCAATTTGGTGGTTGGCATCCTGGCGTGACAAACAAGACGGGGTTCCCAGATGGTCATCGGAGTCGGAGCCGACCTGGAAGAACATCCATGAAGGAGCCATACTATTTCACAATATGATGAGGACATCAATACCATTGTTACACCCACAACCCCTGCTGCTATACATACTGGACCAATTACTAGAGCTCGCGCACGCCAATTAAATTACCAGGTACTTTCGTTTCTTGGTAATGATTCTAATGTTCATGAGAATATGATGCAGCCCAAATTGGATACATTTGTTTTGCTTACAAATGAAGGGCCTAGCTTGGAGAAGGATGAACATTGGAGCAAGAACAAGCATGGAGATGATGGCATGCAAGGGGAACAAGAACGAGTTACAAGTGATGATTTCAGGACTTTGAAGCCACCATAATGAGTTCATGAAGCCTTGGACGAAATATACAAGATGCCACTTCATAAATTTAGGTCCGGAGGGCTATTCTAGGTGCCGCGTCACCTTATTGTTGGGCCAGGCCCATGTAATTTCGAAATACATAAGTATAGGCTATTTTTAGAGTCTGTATGTGTGGGGAAACAAGAGATAGGGGTAGTTTCGGACCCCTCCACCAAGGGCCACGAAATTCACCCCCTCTTCCTCCATATATACATCCCTTAGGGCACCGTTTAGACTTTGGGTTTTGTTTAGATTAAAAGTTCACCATAGCTGCAACTTCGTGTACTTCGTTTGTGTTCAACGACCAGACAAAGGCGTCCACGTAACCCCACCTTGATCAATAAAGCTTTCCTCCGTTATTCGCAATATCCAGATTGCAATCTTAATTTCTTGCTTGTTCTTCGTTTGCTTGCGTGAAATAGACCTTCGTGGTCAGGTTGATCGTGCTCCGGCGTGGTCAATAACCTCTCGGAGTTGGTTTAGCGATTGCTAAGGCGCGACGTCTTCGCACGTTCGTAGTCGGATCGTCAAAGTCGACTTCCACCAAAGCGATATCCATCATCTCATCGAAAGACGGGACACCTTTGCCTCTATCAAGTGGTATCAGAATTCCAGGTTGCTCGCTGAGATTTTACAGTTTTTCGTAGTTTAGATCGAGTCGGTTCTTCATACCTACAATCCAACGTGCAAAAAGCCACAAAAAATGAGGTTAGTTCATCATATCCGAGCCAATCTGAGCCTTTGCATAATCTTTTTAGGGTTTTGCTTTGTTGAATTTGCGGTTGCATCGTCGTGTCTAGTTGCTGGTCTTAGCATCTAGTCCTATAGAGTTTCGAGTTCTGTCACAGTTTGTCACGCCGCCGCCGCACCATCTTCATCGTTGTTGCCATATACCACCACCGCTGCCATATCCCACCAACGCTGCCATATAGCACCACCGCTGCCATATCCCACCAACGCTGCCATATACCACCGATCCATATCCATATACCACCATCGCTATCATTCATATCCTACCACCATATATCCACCACCAATCCGAGTTCTTTTCAGTATTAGGTTTGTTTCGAGATCCATCTAATTTTCGATTCGTGTTTCCTTGCCCGAGTAGGTTTCGGAAAAAAAGTCCGAGACCCCGGGCAGTTTTAGGCCAAAATTTGACGACCGAAAATATTTTTCCCTATCCTATTTTTAGGTCCCAGAGTGTTTTGAGACATTACGCCATCATAGTGATTTTTTGTCGCACTTTTTAAGTAAATCGCTGCCTGATTTACGGAAAAAATTTTGTCAAAAAATTTCGTGCCCATCCTTTCAGTTTGACTTGAGAAGAGTTTTGAGACAATCGCCATTATAGTGATTTTTCGCAAAAAGAAAGCAGCGCAAAAAAAAAAAGAGCAGCGAAAGAAAAAACAGAGTGAAAAAAAAGTTCCAGAGTGTGCTTTTCCCTTGTTTACGTGCAGCGCCGTGATTTTGTTAGTGTTCTAGGCTCGCGTCTCTAGCACGGTCTAGCCTAGGACCAACCTGATCTGTCGTTGAGCGTTTATTCAACTTTGTATCTCTGAATTGATTATTGGTGACCCTTTTGCTACCATATTATAAGCCTTCCCAGCTCCACATACATCTCGTCAGGCGCTTGACTCTCCTGTAATCGCTTTATCCAAGCTTTGAGAGTTTTGACTACAACGGTTGCCAATCACCTCCTGCCGTTGGGTAAGAACTGGTAAGAATTTGAGATTTGCTTGACGGGTTTGTGATACACCACCACCTATTCCTAGTAGTCTATAGGATCATATTCTTGTTTGTTTCTATTTGCTGCTAACCATGGTAGGATCACAAGCCGATGAGACTGATTGGGAGAACTCGACAAACAAACAGCTACATGATAAATTTCAGCAAATGATGAGTGGACAGTGCAAGATGTGCTAAACAGATTTGAAGAGGCCATGGAGAAGATAGATGGCATTGAGAAGACGTTCGTAACAAAGCTTGATAACAAGTTTAATGAATTGCTCGCGCGTTTTCCACCACCACCGCCGGCTGCACCTATCGCACCTCTGCAACGACAACAACAACGCCCCCTTCCGAATCAGTATGGACGAGCGCAGCGTGTTCCTCTTGAGGATGGCCAAACTTACGGTCTTCTTGTACTGTTGTTGATGCTTCTTGACTCCCTGCTGCTTCTTTCTTGCTGGTACCGAGAGGATGATGAGTATGCGGGCGATTATGAGGATGAGGTTGATCAAAATCAGAACTACGTGCAGCCACCGGCACCACCACCACAGCAGTCGACCTCGGTATATAATCGCAATGGTAGGCCTGCACCACCACCTCGTGTACGAGATCATGACCATGTTCCTAAACTGAAATTGAATATTCCACCATTTGAGGGTAGATATGTTCACGATATATATCTTACTTGGGAGTTAGAAACTGAACAACGTTTTACATGTTTACAATATCCCGAGGAGAGACGGTTCTTTGCCGCTATTTGTGCTTTCACTAGTTTTGCATGTGTATGGTGGTCTGAACATTGTAGATTATATCCTATTCCAGCTACTTGGGCTGCTTTGAAAACTGGTATGCGTACTCGTTGGGTTCCACCATATTATCAACGTGAATTGCTTAAAAAATTATAGCGTTTAAGACAAGGAAAAAATTCTGTAGAAGAATATTATCAGGAATTACAAACTGGCATGATTAGATGTGGTATTGTTGAGGAGAATGAAGCTATGCTTGCATGTTTTACGGGTGGATTAAATAGAGAGATTCAGACCATTCTAGAGTATAAGGAGTATACTAATATCACTCGTTTATTTCATCTTGCTTGTAAAGCTGAACGTGAAGTGCAGGATCGACAAGCATTGGCGCGAACTAACTTTTCTGCAGGTCGACCTTCATCATGGACACCGCGTGCACCTTCTACTTCAATCGCACAAGACCTCCATCGTGCCATCTCCAACGTGATACAAGAAAGGTGCACAACCACCATTATTTGCCAAGAGCGCACTGCGGGCTGCACACAGAGCTCTTCTTCTTCCATGGCATCAGCAGGCACGTAAGTGATAATATTTGTAAATGCGTTGTAAGGGAAGAGGTCATTATGCATGAGAATGCAAATCTCAGTGTGATGATTGCTCGAGGATGGTGGGTATGAGTCCGCTAGTGACTATGCTTTGAGGAGACTTTGGCCCTTATTACACGTGAAGAACATGGTGGATATGATTACGATCATGAGACGCAATACATGGCTCCTCAAGACGCCGACAGTATGAATGTTTAGTTGCTCAACGTGTTTTGAGTGTGCAGGTCACACAAGCTGAGCAAAATCAGAGGCATAATTTGTTCCATACAAAGGGAGTTGTGAAGTAACGTTCTGTGCGCGTTATCATAGACGGAGGGAGCTGCAACAACTTGGCTAGCATGGAGATGGTGGAGAAGCTATCTCTCACCACAAGACCACATCCACATCCTTACTACATCCAATGGTTCAACAACAGCGGCAAGGTTAAGGTAACACGTACTATTCGTGTGCATTTTAGTATCTCTACATATGCTGATTATGTTGATTGTGATGTGGTACCTATGCAAGCATGTTCCTTATTACTTGGTGGAAGCCATGGCAATTTGATAAAAATTCTGTCCACCATGGTAGAAACAATCAAGTATACTCTTGTTCATAAGGATAAAAATATTACTTTGCTTCCTATGACTCCTGATTCCATTTAGAAAGATGATATTAATAGAGCTAATAAAGCAAAACAGTAGAAGAATAAGAGTGAAAATCAGATTATGGCAAAAGAATTTGAGCAACAAATGAAGCCTAATAATAAACCATCTAGTGTTGCTTCTGAAATTAAATTGAAAAGTGCATGTTTACTTGCCACTAAATCTGATATTGATGAGCTAGATTTTAGCAAATCTGTTTGCTATGCTTTTGTGTGCAAAGAGGCATTATTTTCATTCGAGAACATGCCTTCCTCTTTGCCCCCTTTGTCACTAACATTTTGCAGGAGTTCGTGGCGTCTTCCCACAAGACATGCCACCGGATTACCACCTATTCGAGGGATTGAGCATCGATTGACTTAATTCCGGTGCTTCACTACCAAATCGTGTGCCATACCGCATCAATCCGGAGGAGACGAAGGAGATTATGCGTCAAGTACAAGAGCTTCGACAAAGGTTATATACGAATCCCTTAGTCCTTGTGTTGTTCCTACTATTCTAGTGCCGAAAAAGGATGGTACATCGGCGTATGTGTGTTGATTGTAGAGGCATTAATAATATTACTATTCGTTATCGTCATCCTATTCCTAGGCTAGATGATATGCTTGATGAATTGAGTGGCTCTACAATATTCTCCAAAGTTGATTTACGTAGTGGATACCATCAAATTCGTATGAAATTGGGGGATGAATGGAAAACAACATTTAAAACTAAGTTTGGATTATATGAGTGGTTAGTCATGCCTTTTGGGTTAACTAATGCACCTAGTACTTTCATGAGATTAATGAACGAAGTTTTACGTGCTTTTATTGGACGATTTGTGGTAGTCTATTTTGATGATATACTGATTTATAGCAGATCTTTGGAGGAACATTTGGAACATTTACGTGTTGTTTTATTGCTTTACGTGATGCACGTTTGTTTGGTAACCTTGGGAAGTGCACCTTTTGCAATCGACCGAGTATCTTTTCTTGGCTATGTTGTTACTCCACGAGAATTGAAGTTTATAAATACAATATTGAAGCTATTGAGAGTTGGCCTCATCACAAAACGGTCACACAAGTGAGGAGTTTTCTTGGCCTCATTTTTGGATTCTATAGGCGTTTTGTGAGAGATTTCAGCACCATTGCTGCACCTCTCAATGAGCTTACAAAGAAGGATGTGCCTTTTGTTTGGGGTACCGCATGTAAGTAGCCTTCACGGTATTGAAAGATAAGTTGACACATGCTCCTTCACTCCAACTTCCCGATTTTAATAAGACTTTTGAGCTTGAATGTGATGCTAGTGGAATTGGATTAGGAGGTGTGTTATTACAAGATGGCAAACCTGTTGCATACTTTTACGAAAAATTGAGTGGGCCTAGTCTGAATTATTCTACTTATGATAAAGAATTTTATGCTCTTGTTAGGACTTTAGAGACATGGCAACATTATTTATGGCCCAAAGAATTTGTTATACATTCTCGATCATGAATCTTTGAAACATATTAAAAGTCAAGCTAAACTGAATCGTAGACATGCTAAATGGGTTGAATTCATTGAGACTTTCCCTTATGTTATTTAACACAAGAAGGGTAAAGAAAATGTTATTGCTGATGCATTGTCTCGTCGCTATACTATGCTTTCACAACTTGACTTCAAAATATTTGGTTTGGAGACCATCAAAGATCAATATGTGCATGGTGCTGATTTTAAAGATGTATTGCGGAATTGTAAAGAAGGGAGAACATGGAACAAGTTCGTCGTTAATGATGGATTTGTGTTTCGTGCTAACAAGCTATGCATTCCAGCTAGCTCTATTCGTCTTTTTTTGTTGCAGGAGGCGCATGGAGGGGGATTAATGGGACACTTTGGCGTGAAGAAGACGGAGGACGAACTTGCTACACATTTCTTTTGGCTAAAGATGAGACGGGATGTTGAGCGTTTTATTGCTCGCTGCACTACATGTCAAAAAGCTAAGTCACGACTCAATCCTCATGGTTTATATATGCCTTTGCCTGTACCTAGTGTTCCTTGGGAGGATATATCTATGGACTTTGTTTTAGGTTTACCTCGAACAAAGAAGGGGAGGATAGCATATTTGTTGTCGTGGATAGGTTCTCGAAAATGGCACACTTTATACCATGTCATAAAAGCGATGATGCTGTTAATATTGTTCATTTGTTCTTTCGTGAAATTATTCGCTTGCATGGTGTGCCCAATACTATTGTTTCAGATCGTGATACTAAATTTCTTAGCCACTTTTGGAGATGTTTATGGGCTAAGTTGGGGACTAAACTGCTTTTTAGTACTACTTGTCACCCCCAAACCGATGGATAAACCGAAGTAGTCAATAGAACATTGTCTACTATGCTTAGGGCTGTTTTGAAGAATAATAAGAAAATGTGGGAAGAATGCTTGCCTCATATTGACTTTGCTTATAATCGTTCATTGCATTCTACTACTAAGATGTGCCCTTTGAAATTGTGTATGGTTTCCTCCCTCGTGCACCTATTGATTTGTTGCCTCTTCCATCTTCGGAGAAGGTTAATTTTGATGCAAAAGAACGTGCTGAATTGATTTTAAAAATGCATGAGTTAACTAAGGAAAACATTGAGCGTATGAATGCTAAATATAAACTTCTTTGGAGATAAGGGTAGAAAACATGTTGTCTTTGCACTGGAGATCTTGTTTGGTTACATTTGCGTAAGGATAGATTTCTGATTTGCGCAAATCAAAGTTAATGCCACGTCTTTGATGGTCCTTTTAAGGTGTTGGGGAAAATAAATGATAATGCATATAAACTTGAGCTGCCTGTGATTTTGGGGTTAGTCCCACTTTTAACATTACAGATTTGAAGCCTTATTTGGGTGAGGAAGATGAGCTTCCGTCGAGGCGACTTCATTTCAAGAAGGGGAGGATGATGAGGACATCAATACCATTGTTACACCCACAACCCCTGCTATACATCTTGGACCAATTACTAGAGCTCGCTCACGCCAATTAAATTACTGTGTACTTTCGTTTCTTGGTAATGATTCTAATGTTCATGAGAATATGATGCTGCCTAAATTGGATACATTTGTTTTGCTTACAAATGAAGGGCCTAGCTTGGAGAAGGATGAACATTGGAGCAAGAACAAGCATGGAGATGATGGCATGCGCAAGGGGAACAAGAACAGAGTTACAAGTGATGATTTCAGGACTTTGAAGCCACCATAATGAGTGCATGAAGCCTTGGACGAAATATACAAGATGCCACTTCATAAATTTCGTCCAGAGGCTATTCTAGGTGCTACGTCACCTTATTGTTGGGCCAGGCCCATGTAATTTCGAAATACATAAGTATAGGCTATTTTTAGAGTCCGTATGTGTGGGGAAACAAGAGATAGGGGTAGTTTCGGACCCCTCCACCAAGGGCCACGAAATTCACCCCCTCTTCCTCCATATATACAGCCCTTAAGCCACCGTTTAGACTTTGGGTTTTGTTTAGATTAAAAGTTCGCCATAGCTGCAACTTCGCGTACTTCGTTTGTGTTTAACGACCAGACAAAGGCGTCACAGAACCCACCTTGATCAATAAAGCTTTCCTCTGTTATTCGCAATATCCAGATTGCAATCTTAGTTTCTTGCTTGTTCTTTGTTTGCTTGCAGGAAATAGACCTTCGTGGTCAGGTTGATCGTGCTCCGGCGTGGTTAGTAACCTCTCGGAGTTGGTTTAGCGATTGCTAAGGCGCGACATCTTCGCACGTTCGTAGTCGGATCGTCAAAGTCAACTTCCACCAAAGCGATATCCATCATCTCATCGAAAGACGAGACACCTTTGCCTCTATCACAATATATATATATATATGTATTTGTGATTGCTATGCTTCTTTATTTCTATGCATGTTAAAATGGTAGAAAGATCCCTCGTTAATATTAAGCGAATTACCATCCCTGATGTTGCACCTTCGCCCGTCAAGTATGTCTAGTGGTGGGCTCATAAAATTTGGGTGTTACTAGGTGCCCTTGAACTGAAGGGTTCGTGTCGGACACGGACATGCACCTTTGCATCAAAGTTAACTTGACAAGACTATCAAAATGGTTTTGGGCCTTGTGGCAAAGAAGGTTGGGAGTCGGGGTATGAGATACCTTCCCGACAGACAGGAATCGTATAGTGATACAATTAGCAAGGAGTTGTGATGCGGAGCGTCCCATGGTCATCCCCATGGACACTACCCCAACTTCCCAAGCACCAAGTGGACCCATGACAAGAGCTCGTGCACTGCTATTCAATCTGAGGTGACATCTCTCCTACTTGAGCTCCCCTTACATGTGAATGAGACATGGTTGCTACCTCAATCAGAGATACTGTGTATTATCAGGTACAGCGAGCATCCTGAGGATCCGAGAGGTAAAGGAGAAGAAAGGGACATGAGTGCAAACTCTCTGTCCAGCCCAGACCTTTCGTCCACCCCCTGAAACCTTCGACGCCCGGAACCTCTAGCCATCCCGGAACTTCTGTCCCCTGGCGGCCCAAACGAGCCTGGGCGTGCAAACTCTCTGTTCAACCCGAAACCAGCCTGGAACCTTGCCCGAACCTTCTGGCCCCCAGAACTTCCGGCCGACTCGGACCTTCCTGCCTCCGGACTCCAACCCAGCTCAAGCCATGCCAACTCTCTAGATAGCCCGTACCCTGCCCGGACCTTCGCCCGGAACCTTTAGCGCCTGGAACTCCGGCCCTGCTTGCGCGCAGTGACTTGGGCCAAGGCCCATGTACCCTTTCGCCCCTTAGACTAGATATACTCCTTCTTCTCCAACGTGTTAGGGTTAGCATTGGTTTAGCTCGTTTTAGAGATAGAGCTTTGCTCATTGATACGTCTCCAACGTATCTATAATATTTGATTGTTCCATGATATTATATTATCTGTTTTGGATGTTTTATATGCATTAATATGCTATTTTATATGATTTTTGGGACTAACGTATTAACCTAGAGCCCAGTGCCAGTTTCTGTTCTTTCCTTGTTTTAGAGTTTCGCAGAAAAGGAATACCAAACGGAATCCAAACGGAATAAAACTTTCACCATGATTTTTTTGGACCAGAAGACACACAGGAAACTTGGAGTACAAGTCAGGGAAGCTTCTAGGCGGCCACAACGATGGAATGCGCGCCTAGGGGGTGGGGCGCGCCCCCAACCTTGTGGGCCCCTCGTAGCTCTCCTGACCTAATTCTTCCTCCTATATATACTCTTATACCCCAAAAACATCCATGGGAGCAACGAAACCACTTTTCCACCGTAGCAACCTTTTGTACCCGTGAGATCCCATCCTGGGGCCTTTTCCGGCATCCTGCTGAAGGGGGAATTGATCATGGAGGGCTTCTAAATCAACACCATTGCCTCTCCGATGAAGCGTGAGTAGTTTACTTTAGACCTACGGGTCCATAGCTAGATGGCTTCTTCTCTCTCTTTGATTCTCAATACAAAGTTCTCCTCGATGTTCTTGGAGATCTATTCAATGTAATACTCTTTTGTGGTGTGTTTGCCAAGATCCGATGAATTTTGGATTTATGATAAGTTTATCTATGAATATTATTTGAAGCTCCACTGAACTATTATATGCATGATTTGATATCTTTGCAAGTCTCTTGGAACTATCGATTTGGTTTGGCCAACTAGATTGGTTTTTCTTGCAATGGGAGAAGTGCTTAGCTTTGTGTTCAATCTTGCGGTGTCCTTTCCCAGTGATAGTAGGGGGCAGCAAGGCACGTATTGTATTGTTGCCATCAAGGATAAAAAGATGGGGTTTTCATCGTATTGCTTGAGTTAATCCTGCTACATCATGTCATCTTGCTTAATGCGTTACTCCGTTCTTATGAACTTGATACTCTAGATGCAGGCAGGAGTCAGTCGATGTGTGGAGTAATAGTAGTAGATGCAGAATCGTTTCGGTCTACTTGACACGGACGTGATGCCTATATTCGTGATCATTTCCTTAGATATTGTTATAACCTTGCACTTTTCTATCAATTGCTCGGCAGTAATTTGTTCACCCACCATAATAATTCCTATCTTGAGAGAAGCCTCTAGTGAAACCTATGGCCCCCGGGTCTATTTAACATCATATAAGTTTCCGATCTATGTTTTCCGTTTCCTATTTCTTTTACTCTGCAATCTTTACTTTTCGTTCCATAAACCAAAATTATCACAAATATTACTTTACTGTTTATCCATCTCTATCAGATCTCACTTTGCGAATACCCGTGAAGGGATTGACAACCCCTTGTCGTGTTGGTTGCAAGTTGGTGTTTGTTTGTGCAGGTATTCGGTGGCTTGTTGCGTAGTCTCCTACTGGATTGATACCTTGGTTCTCAAAAATGAGGGAAATACTTACGCTCCTTTGCTGTATCACCCTTTCCTCTTCAAGGGAAAAAACAACACAAGATCAAGAGGTAGCAAGAAGGATTTCTGGCACCATGGCCGGGGAGATTTACGCCAAGTCAAGTCAAGATTTTACCTCCCGTCAACTTGTCGATTTGTGGCGCGGTTGCAGGGGAGATCTACACCAAGCCAAGACATACCAAGTACCCATCGTAAACTCTCATCTCTCGCATTACATTATTCGCCATTCGCCTCTCGTTTTCCTCTACCCCACTTCTAAAACGATTTTCGAAAAGATTGCCTTCTCTTCGACCCTCTTCCATTCGTCTTCTTCGCTTGCTTTTTGTGTGCTCGTGTGTTGGATTGCTTGCTTTGTCACGATGGCTCAAGATAATACTAAATTGTGTGACTTTTCCAACACCAATAATAATGATTTTATTAGTACTCCGATTGCTCCCGATGCTAATGCGGAATCTTGTGAGATTAATACTGCTTTGTTGAATCTTGTTATGAAAGATCAATTTTCCGGCCTTCCCAATGAAGATGTCGCATCCCATCTTAATAATTTCATTGATTTGTGCGATATGCAAAAGAAAAAAGATGTGGATAATGATATTGTTAAGTTGAAGCTATTTCCGTTCTCGCTTAGGGATCGTGCTAAAACTTGCTTTTCATCTTTGCCTAAAAATAGTATTGATTCATGGAATAAGTGTAAAGATGCTTTTATTTCCAAGTATTGTCCTCCCGCTAATATCATCTCACTTAGGAACTTTATTATGAATTTTAAGCAACTTGATCATGATCATGTTGCAAAATCTTGGGAGAGGATGAAATTGATGCTTAGAAATGGCCCTACTCATGGTTTGAATTTGTGGATGATTATACAAAAAATTTATGCAGGATTGAATTTTGCTTCTAGAAATCTTTTAGATTCGGCCGCGGGAGGCACTTTTATGGAAATTACTTTAGGAGAAGCTACTAAACTCCTAGATAATATTATGGTTAATTATTCTCAATGGCATACCAAAGATCTTCCACTAGTAAAAACGTGCATGCAATTGAAGAAATAAATGTTTTGAGTGGAAAGATGGATGAGCTTATGAAATTGTTTGCTAGTAAGAGTGCTCCTATTGATCCTAATGATATGCCTTTGTCTACTTTGATTGAAAACAATAATGAATCTATGGATGTGAAATTTGTTGGTAGGAACAATTTTGGTAACAACGCCAAGATAGAGGTAATTTTAATCCTAGACCGTTTCCTAGTAATTCCTCTAATAATTATGGTAATTCCTACAACAATTCTTATGGAAATTATAATAAGATGCCCTCTGACTTTGAGAATAGTGTTAAAGAATTTATTAGTTTGCAAAAGAATTTCAATGCTTTGATTGAAGAAAAATTGCTTAAGATTGATGATTTGGCTAGGAACATGGATAGAATTTCTCTTGATGTTGATTCTTTGAAACTTAGATCTATTCCACCCAAGCATGATATCAATGAATCTCTCAAATCCATGAGAATTTCCATTGGTGAGTGCATAGAAAGAACCGCTAAGATGCGTGCTAAGAAAGATTGGTTTATAAAAGTGTGTTCCTCTAGTTTCCGTGAAAATAATGATGAAGATCTGAAAGTTATTAATGTGAGTCCTATAGAATATTTATTTTCTAATGAAAATATTGATAAATATGGGACTGGAGATGAGTCAACTTTAGTTAGAAGGCGTCCCAGTGATTCAGAGTTTTTAGATCTTGATGCAAAAATTGATAAAAATGGGATTGAAGAGGTCCAAACTTTAGATAGCAATGAACCCACTATTTTGGATTTAAAGGACTTTAATTATGATAATTTGCTCTTTAATAGATTGTATTTCCTTGTTGCAATCCATGTTGAATTATCCTCATGCTTATAATCAAAACAAAGCTTTCACTAAACATATCGTTGATGCTATGATACAATCTTATGAAGAAAAGCTTAATTTGGAAGTTTCTATTCCTAGAAAACTTTATGATGAGTGGGAACCTACTATTAAGATTAATATTAAAGATTATGAATGCTATGCTTTGTGCGATTTGGGTGCTAGTGTTTCCACGATTCCGAAAACTTTATGTGATGTGCTAGGTTTTTATGAATTTGATGATTGTTCCTTAAATTTGCATCTTGCGGATTCCACTGTTAAGAAACCTATGGGAAGAATTAATGATGTTCTTATTGTTGCAAATAGGAATTATGTTCCTTAGATTTCATTGTTCTTGATATAGATTGTAATCCTACATGTCCTATTATTCTTGGTAGACCTTTCCTTAGAACGATTGGTGCAATTATTGATATGAAAGAAGGAAACATTAGATTTCGATTTCCATTAAGGAAAGGCATGGAACAGTTTCCAAGAAAGAAAATTAAATTGCCTTATGAATCTATGATGAGAGCCACTTATGGATTTCATACCAAAGATAACAACACTTAGATCTATTCGTGATTTTATGCCTAGCTAGGGGCGTTAAACAATAGCGCTTGTTGGGAGGCAACCCAATTTTATTTTTGTTCTTGCTTTTTTAGGTCCTGTTTTGCTTTGAATAAATCATATAGCCTCTGGTTAGATGTGGTTTTGTGTTTTAATTAGTGTTTGTGCCAAGTAAGACCTATGGGATAGCCTACGATGATAGATAATTTGACCTTGCTGAAAAACAGAAACTTTTGCGCTCACGAAAACAATTCTTATTTTTAGCTGGAGAGTGATTTTTAGTTGATTATTTCTGAATAAGATTAATAAACAAATTATCTAGGACTTCCTATTTTCTCAGAATTTTTTGAGTTACAGAGTATTCGAACTATCCAGTTTGCTACAGACTGTTCTGTTTTTGCCAGATTCTGTTTTTCGCGTGTGGTTTGCTTATTTTGATGAATCTATGGCTAGTATCGGGGGCTATGAACCATGGAAAAGTTGGAATACAGTAGATATTACACCAATATAAATAAAGAATGAGTTCACAACAGTACCCAAAGTGGCGATTTGTTTTCTTATACTAACGGAGCTTACGAGATTTTCTGTTGGAGTTTTGTGTTGTGAAGTTTTCAAGTTTTGGGTAAATATTTGATGGACTATGGAATAAGGAGTGGCAAGAGCCTAAGCTTTGGGATGCCCAAGTCACCCCAAGGTAATATTCAAGGATGTCAAAAATCCTAAGCTTGGGGATGCCCTGAAGGCATCCCTCTTTAAATCTTCGCTCTATCGGTAACTTTACTTTAGGCTATATTTCTATTCATCACATGATATGTATTTTGCTTGGAGCGTCTTGTATGATTTGAGTCTTTGCTTTTTAGTTTGCCACAATCATCCTTGCTATACACACCTTTTGAGAGAGACACGCATGAATCGTGATTTATTTGAATGCTCTATGTGCTTCACTTATATCTTTTGAGCTAGGCAAATTTGCTCTAGTGCTTCACTTATATCTTTTTAGAGCATGGCGGTGGTTTTATTTTATAGAAATTTATGAACTCTCCTACTTCACTTATATTATTTTGAGAGTCTCTAAACAGCATGGTAATTTGCTTTGGTTATAAAATTAGTCCTAATATGATAGGCATCCAAGAGGGATATAATAAAAACTTTCATATAAAGTGCATTGAATACTATGAGAAGTTTGATTCTTTATTATTGTTTTGAGATATGAGGATGGTGATATTAAAATCATGCTAGTAAGTAGTTGTGAATTTGAGAAATACTTGTGTTAAAGTTTGTGAGTCACGTAGCATGCACGTATGGTGAACCGTTATGTAATGAAGTCGGAGCATGATTTATTTTTTTATTGTCTTCCTTATGAGTGGCGGTCGGGGACGAGCGATGGTCTTTTCCTACCAATCTATCCCCCTAGGAGCATGCGCGTAGTACTTTGTTTCGATGACTAATAGATTTTTGCAATATGTATGTGAGTTCTTTATGACTAATGTTAAATCCATGGATTATACGCACTCTCACCTCTCCGCCATTGCTAACCTCTCTTGTACCGCGCAACTTTCGCCGGTACCATAAACCCACCACATATCCTTCCTCAAAACAGCCACCATACCTACCTATTATGGCATTTCCATAGCCATTCCGAGATATATTGCCATGCAACTTTCCACCATTCCCTTTATATGACACGCTCCATCATTGTCATATTGCTTTGCATGATCATGTAGTTGACATCGTATTTGTGGCAAAGCCACCGTTCATCATTTTTTATACATGTCACTCTTGATTCATTGCACATCCCGGTACACCGCCGGAGGCATACACATAGAGTCATATTATGTTCTAAATATCGACTTGTAATTCTTGAGTTGTAAGTAAATAAAAGTGTGATGATCTTCATTATTAGAGCATTGTCCCATGTGAGGAAAGGATGATGGAGACTATGATTCCCCCACAAGTCGGGGTGAGACTCCGGACGAAAAAAATAGGCCAAAAAAAAGAAAGAAGGACCAATAAAGAAATGAGAGAAAAGAGAGAAGGGACAATGTTACTATCCTTTTTACCACACTTGTGCTTCAAAGTAGCACCATGATCTTCATGATAGAGAGTCTCCTATGATATCACTTTCATATAATAGTGGGAATTTTTTATTATAGAACTTTGCTTGTATGTTCCAATGATGGGCTTCCTCAAAATGCCCTAGGTCTTCGTGAGCAAGCGAGTTGGATGCACACCCACTTAGTTTCTTTTTGAGCTTTCATAAACTTATAGCTCTAGTGCATCCGTTGCATGGCAGTACCTACTCACTCACATTGATATCTATTAATGGGCATCTCCATAGCCCATTGATACGCCTAGTTGATGTGAGACTATCTCCTTCTTTTTGTCTTCTCCCCAACCACCGTCTATTCCACCTATAGTGCTATGTCCATGGCTCACGCTCATGTATTGCATGAAAGTTGAAAAGTTTGAGAACATCAAAAGTATGAAACAATCGCTTGGATTATCATCGGGGTTGTGCATGATTTAAATATTTCGTGTGATTAAGATGGAGCATAGCCAGACTATATGATTTTGTAGGGATAATCTTTCTTTGGCCATGTTACTTTGAGAAGACATAATTATTTTGTTAGTATGCTTGAAATATTATTACTTTGATGTCAATATAAAACTTTTGTTTTGAATCTTACGGATCTGAACGTTCATGCCACAATAAAGAGAATTACATGGATAAATATGTTAGGTATCCACATCAAAAATTCTGTTTTATCATTTACCTACTCGAGGACGAGCAGGAATTAAGCTTGGGGATGCTTGATACATCTCCAATGTATCTATAATTTTTTATTGTTCCACGCTATTATATTATCTGTTTTGGATGTTTTATATGCCTTAATATGCTATTTTACATGATTTTTGGGACTAACCTATTAACCTAGAGCCCAATGCCAGTTTCTATTTTTTCCTTGTTTTAGAGTTTCACAGAAAAGGAATACCAAACGGAATAAAACTTGCGCCGTGATTTTTCTTGGACCAGAAGACACCCACAAGACTTGGAGTACAAGTCGGGAAGCTTCGAGGTAGCCACAAGGGTGGAGGGCGCACCCCTTGTGGGCCCCTCGTAGCTCTCCTGACCTAATTCTTCCTCCTATACATACTCTTATACCCGAAAAACATCTAGGGGAGCAAAGAAACCACTTTTCCACCGCTGCAATCTTCTGTACCCGTGAGATCCCATCTTGGGGCCTTTTCCGGCATCCTGCTGAAGGGGGAATTGATCATGGAGGGCTTCTACATCAACACCATTGCCTCTCCGATGAAGCGTGAGTAGTTTACTTTAGACCTACGGGTCCATAGCTAGTAGCTAGATGGCTTCTTCTCTCTCTTTGATTCTCAATACAAAGTTATCCTCGATGTTCTTGGAGATCTACTTGATGTAATACTCTTTAGCGGTGTGTTTGCCGAGATCCGATGAATTGTGGATTTATGATAAGTTTATCTATGAATATTATTTGAATCTCCTATGAATTCTTATATGCATGATTTGATATCTCTGCAAGTCTCTTTGAACTATCGATTTGGTTTGGCCAACTAGATTCGTTTTTCTTGCAATGGGAGAAGTGCTTAGCTTTGGGTTCAATATTGCGGTGTCCTTTCCCAGTGATAGTAGGGGCAGCAAGACACGTATTGTATTGTTGCCATCGAGGATAAAAAGATGGGTTTTCATCATATTGCTTGAGTTAATCCCGCTACATCATGACATCTTGCTTAATGCGTTACGCTGTTCTTATGAACTTAATACTCTAGATGCTGGCAGGAGTCGGTCGATGTGTGGAGTAATAGTAGTAGATGAGAATCGTTCCGGTCTACTTGACACGGACGTGATGCCTATATTCATGATCATTGCCTTAGATATCATCATAACCTTGCGCTTTTCTATCAATTACTCGGCAGTAATTTGTTCACCCACCGTAATAATTCCTATCTTGAGAGAAGCCTCTAGTGAAACCTATGGCCCCGGGTCTATTTTACATCATATAAGTTTCTAATCTATATTTTCAGTTTCCTATTTCTTTTACTTTGCAATCTTTACTTTCCATTCCATAAACCTAAAATACCAAAAATATTACTTTACCATTTATCCATCTCTATCAGATCTCACTTTGCGAATAACCGTGAAGGGATTGACAACCCCTTGTCGCGTTGGTTGCAAGTTGATGTTTGTTTGTGCAGGTATTCAGTGGCTTGTTGCGTAGTCTCCTACTGGATTGATACCTTGGTTCTCAAAACTGAGGGAAATACGTATGCTCCTTTGTTGTATCACCCTTTCCTCTTCAAGGAAAAAAATCAACACAAGCTCAAGAGGTACCACTCATCCACTTGATACATACTCCATTGGAGACCGAGGCCACCTAGGAGAAGATCCCCCAAGTGGATTCAACACCCCATCTAGGGAAGGTCCCCTTGTGGATTCAAGACCCCATCTCCTCATGGATTGGGATGGACTAGCTACCATTTGTATCGTCATTTGTTGTATTTGGATCGTGTATCTCTCGTTGTGTACTTGGATCTAGCACATGTGTAATCGAATCTCGTTGATTTGAGTGTTTCCTCTCGTTTACCCCCTCGTTTGTTCATCGTGTTCTTCGTGTTCTTTGGGAATCCCCCTCCAAATCATGAAAATTAGCCCCTACGGTTCCACGCTACATCAAGTTTCTTACCGGATAGGTATGTTGGCTAGCAGTGATGCTAAGGCTCACTAGTCGCATGCGCTGGTCGGATCCTGAATCACTGAGAGTTTGTGGAGGGATGCTGACTTTAGTGGGAGTATTTATGTTTAAGGCTTGAATTACTCTTCATAAACACATTGCTTAGTGATTGCATATTTTTCTATTGTAGATCAATGGCACCACCTGCTCAACCCAACTTTGCATTGAAATCAATTCTGGAAAAGGATAAACTGAATGGAACAAACTTTACCACCTGGTATAGAAATTTGAGAATTGTTCTCAAGCATGATAAAAAGGAACATGTTATAGAGGATCCACTTCCAGAGGAACCTACTGATAATGCTAATGTCACAACCAACAAGTGCTACCAGAAACGCGTTGATGAATCAACGGAGATCAGCTATATGATGCTAGCTTGTATGGAGCCCGATTTGCAACAACATTTTGAAAACATTGAGGCTTACGATATGATTGAGAGTCTCAAGAGCATGTTTTAAACACAGGCTAGGACCGAAAGTTTCAACGTCTGGCGATCCTTGATGGATTGCAAGCTGAAGGAGGGTGATCCACTGGCCCGCATGTGATCAAGATAATCGGATACATGCAAACTTTGGATCAGTTAGGCTTCCCGCTCTTGGATGAGATGGCTACCGATGCACTTTTGGGTTCTCTTTCGCCTAGCTATGGGACGTTCATCTCGAACTATCATTGCACGACATGGATAAGAAGCTCACTGAATTACATGGGATGCTCAGGGTAGCAGAGCGGGATATTAAGAAGGGTTAATTTGATAAATGCCACTCCAAATCTGGCGATTCCGAGAAATGCCACTGCAATTTCCAAACTTTGAAAAATGCCATTTCATTGCATTTGTATTGGCATTTTTGAAGTCTGGAGTGGCGTTTTCAAACTTTGCAAAACATGAAGTGGCATTTTCAAAGTTTCAAAATTGCGATGGCATTTTATGAATCACCATAGTTGGAGTGGCATGTATCTAATTAACCCTATTAAGAAAGGCACGTATCAAGTGTTGATGGTGCAGAAATTGGCTAAGTTCAAGAAGAGTTGGTCCAAGAAGAAGGCTAAGGCAAAGGGCACGGAGACGGTAACCTCCGCCGCTGAGTCAAAGTCGGGACCGGACTCAAAGACCATTTGCTATCATTGCAAGGAACCTAGTCACTGGAAGAGGAACTATAGCAAGTGGCTTGCTGAGCATGGCAAGAAGGACAGAAATGCTGTTTCAGATAAAGGTACACTTGTTACATATGTTATAGACATTTACCTTGTTGACATACCTAGTAGCTCTTGGGTATTTGATACCGGATCGGTTTTTCATATTTGCAACTCGATGTCGGGGCTGGTAAGAACTAGGCGTGTGGCCCAAGGGGAGATTAACATCAGGGTCGGCAACAAAGCAAGAGTTGCTGCATTGGAGGTCGGCATGATGCGGCTCCAGCTTCTATCTGGATTTATTTTGTAACCGAATAATTGTTATTACATTCCTGCACTTAGTTGGAACATTATTTATGCCTCATGTTTGATGAGTCGGGGTTATGAATTCAATTTAAAGGATAATGGTTGTTCATTTTATTTGAATGGAATGTCCACGACAATGCACCCATTGTTGATGGGCTTTTTATATTGAATCTGGAACATGAACCGGTCTATAACGTGAATGTCAAGAGCCATAAGCCTAATGAGATAAATCCAACGTACTTTTGGCATTGTCGGCTTCGACACATTAGTCTAAAACGCATGAAGAAGCTCCATGATGATGGACTCCTAACTTCATCTGACTTCGGGTAGTTTGAGACATGCGAATCATGCTTGGTCGACAAGATGACCAAGTCTCCTTTTGCAAAGAGTTGCGAGAGGGCGTCCGAGCTGTTGGAGCTTATACACAGTGATGTGTGTGGTCCAATGAGCCAAAGGTGGCTACCTGTACTTCATGATTTTTACTAAAGACTTGATTAGATATGGGTATATCTATTTGATGAGGCATAAGTCAGAAACTTTTGAAAAGTTCAAAGAGTTTCAGAACTAGGTTGAGAATCAGCTCGGCAAGTCTATAAAACTCCTACAATCATATTGTGGAGGTGAGTACATGAGCCAGGAGTTTGATGATCATCTGAAAAGCCGAGGTATAGTACCTCATCTCACACCTCCCGGTACACCACAGAGAAAGGGCATGTCATACCGGAGGAATAGGACCTTGTTGGACATGGTCTGGTCAATGATGAGCAAATCGGATTTACCCTTGTCATTATGGGAAATGCTCTAGAAACTGCAGCTTTCACACTTAACAGGGTACCATCAAAATCTGTAGACAAGACTGGTTTACACCCAAGTCGGATAAATGCATATTCGTGGGATATCCGAGGGAAACCTTGGGATATAGCTTCTACAACCGTGAAGAGAACAAATAGTTTGTTGCTTGGAACGGGGTTTTCCTTGAGAAAGAGTATCTGAGTCGGGAAGCCAGTGGGAGGACGGTCTGACTCGAAGAAATTCGAGGACCACTTGAGGATGGCTCGGCTGGTGATGAGATTATACTAGAGTCAGTCAGGGAACCCGTAGTGGAAGCGGCACCGGAACCACGGAGGTCTGAAAGATTGCGCAGAGTGCGTGATGTATTGTTGCGAAAAAGCGACAAGTCGGCCACGTATGTGGAAGCGATGGTGAACACAGATTCCGAGCCATGGCTAGAGGCCATGATATCGAGTTAAAGTCCATGGATAAGAATCAAGTCTGGGATTTGGTTGATCTGACGTGTGGCGTAATGTCCATTGGCTGCAAATGGGTCTTTAAGAAGAAAACCGATGTGGATGGAAATGTCCATATCCACAAAGCTCGGCTTGTCGCAAAAGGTTATGGACAAGTTCAAGGAATTGTCTACAATGAGACTTACTTGCTGGTAGCGATGCTGAAGTCAGTGAGGATCATACTAGCTATAGCTGCATATTTCAATTATGAGATATGGCAGATGGATGTCAAAATGGCTTTCCGTCACGGAAATTCAGTCGAGGACGTGTATATGATACAACCCAAGGGTTTTCTCGATCCGACTAGCACTAGTAAGGTATGCAAGCTCAAGAGATCCATTTATGGTTTGAGCCAAGCATCCTGGAGCTAGAATATTCATTTTGATGAAGTCGCCACTGGTCTCGGTTTCATCAAAAGCAAAGAGGATGCTTGTTTATACAAGAAGTTAAGTGGGAGCTCGATGTGTTTTTTATCTTGTATGTGGATGACATATTGTTGATCGGGGAGGCTACTCGGCTTAAGCTAGAGCACGTACATTGATAAAGTGTTGAAGCGGTTCAACATGAGTGAGGCTAAGAAAGAGTTCTTGCCAATCTCACATGGTATAAGGCTAAGCGAGACTCAGATTCCTTTGACATCTGATGAGAGAAGCGGGATGAGTAGGATTCCATATGCCTTGGCAATCGGATCCATCATGTATGCCATGATATGTACTCGGGCTGTTGTTGCATTTGGAATAAGCTTAACAAGCTGATAACAGGCCAGCACAGGTGAGAGGCACTGGGCAACAGTGAAGAATATTCTAAAGTACCTGAAAAGGACTAAGAAAATGTTTCTAGTTTATGGAGGTGAGGAAGCGCTTGTCGTAAAGGGATACACCGATGCTAGTTTCCAAACCGATGGAGATGATTGTCTATCACAGTTCAGATTCCTGTATGTCATGAACGGAGGAGCAGTGAGCTAGACGAGTTCCAAGAAATATACTGTGGCCGATTCTACTACAGAAGCCGAATACATTGCGGCTTGTGAAGCTACAAAGGAGGGTGTTTTGATCTGGAACTTTTAGGATGATCTTGGTATTTTCCCAGCCTCGCTAAAACCCTTGGACCTTTATTGTGATAATTCTGGTGCCATTGCACAAGCCAAGGAGCCGAGGAACCACCACAAGACCAGACAGATAGATCGGAAATATCACCTGATACGGAAGATCGTAAAGAGTGGTGATATAGAGTTATGCAAAATTCACACAGATGCAAATGTTGTAGATCCGCAGACTAAGCCACTTCCACAACCCAAGCATGAGGGGCACGTTAGAGCTATGGGCATACGATGTCTATTTGATTGACTCTAGTGCAAGTGGGAGACTGTTGGAGATATGCCCTAGAGGCAATCGCGTATGATGATATTTCCTATGTGTTTATCAATAAAGATAGTCCTTGGACATTATCAATGATTTGTATCAGCAAGTACGTGACTTGTTTGTGGAACTATGCATTGTATGATGACTATCCCAAAAGGTCCTTAGTCGAAAGGGCTGTGTGGACGCGCAGCCGAATAGACTATCATATGACACGGTGGATGGCTCAGTCTCACCAACCATGGAGCATTGGATGCTAACCGGATAATATGGACTCGGAAGGATCTGGTCGGATTTGACTTAGTCAGATCCAAGTCGATATAAGGTCTGAGTCGGATAGACCCAACCATGAGACGCAGCAATATGTCATATGTGAGTCTCTAGTACAACATACATTCTATGTCCTAAGACCTGAGCTGGCGCATGTACTCGGGATGGTGACAGATTGGGCCAACCAAACTCTACTTCGTGACTGGGTAGTTACAAACGTAGGTTTCGGGCTTGTCCAGACCCATGTAGCGATACTTGCATGGTCGAGCAAGATGGGATTTGCCCCTGCAATCAGGAGAGATATACTCTGGGCCCCTCGTGTGTTCCGACCAAGATAAGCATGGCCATGCGACAAGGATTATGACATAATCCATTTTGTGGTCAGCATCACTGGAACGAGAAAGAGGGTCAGGCTAACACAAGGATGACACACTCGCCTTGAGCCCGACAACATATATCGTGTGGAAAAGGGAACATAAGTGTTGTCGGATCACGGGTTCCGGCAAAACCCTTAAGGTTTGAACACTGGGGTGCGCGCAAAGATTTCCTCCCTACCGATCCACGTCCTACTAGCTAAGATCTCAAGAATGGACTCGACGAACTCACAACACAAGGGACGCAAGATTTATACTGGTTCGGGCCACCGTTGTGGTGTAATACCGTACTCTAGTGTGGGGGTGGTGGATTGCCTCTTGGGCTGATGATGAATAGTACATGGGGAAGAACAGCCTCCAGAGGTCGAGGTGTTCTTGTGCTCGGTGTGTGGCCAAGGATTGACTCAAGATCAGATGCATGAGGCTTAGTTGCCTCCTACTGTGGTGGCTAGTCCTATTTATAGAGGCCCTGGTCCTCTCCCCAAATATTGAGCGGGAAGGGAGCCAACAACGGCCAATTCGAAAGGGGACAGCCAGTGCAGCTTATCCTGACAAAAGTAGTCTTCGCCTGCAAAAGGCTGTGGTGGTGACGCCGCCTTGGGCTCCATGGTGACCTCTGTCTTGCCGTCCTGCTGGTCTTGGTCTCGTTGCACCGATATGGAAACCTTTGCTTGATGCCTCGGTACTCCGCGCCTGCACTTGCCTACTTTAGCACCAAAGAGGAAACGAGGACGCTACGCGCGCTGGCACCCGCCTGGTCACGATCGTCATGGCTCACGTCACGAGAACCTCGTGAGGTTTGCCTCGCCTTGATCTCTCCGCTCCTCGCGAGCCTACCTGCCGAGGCCGCTCCTGAGGAGGTCTTGCGTCGTCTGCCTCGCGAGGCTTGGCCCCTCGCGAGGGTCTTGAATGCCTTGTCGATGAAGATGGGCCGTACAGGCCTGCTAGCACTGACCACGCCGTGGGCTGCAGTGCGAGCAAGTCTGGGGACCCCTGCTCCTTAACGCCGACAAGAGAGCCCCGGGCCCAAGGCACGCTGGCTTGGCTTCGAGGCGGCCAAAAGGTAAATCTGAGCGCCATGAGCCCCAATAGCCTGTGGCCTTGGTTTACGCGTGGCGGTTTATTGGACGTGGGCGTCTCCGCTTCCCCACGCTGCCTCGGCAACTGCCCAACTTGACAAGTCCCTGCGACATGCAAGGGAAACCATCATTACCTGTGATCGCGGGGGGCGCTGGTTGGCCTTCTCCTGCTATAAATGAGGAGGGGGGCAGAGCCTCCGTCGCCCATTTCTTCCCATTCCGCTTGCTTCTTCCTCCTCTGCTCCACCACCGACTCCAATGGCGCCGTCGAAGAGGTTCTCCGCCGCAGAGAAGGGAAAGGCCCCTTGCGAGGGGCCCGGCTCCCCGGCGCCCAAGCGGGGACGCGGCCGTCCCCGTAAGCACACCGTGACCGCCATGCGACCCCCGATCCCTGTGGCGCCACCGCACGCCAGTGGCGGTCGCTTCAATCGTGGGAGCCCTGTTGATTGTGAGGAGACGCCATGGTCGCGCAGCCTCCCCGGTGGCGCTTCCATTCTACAGAGGTGTTGCTGGAGTTCGTTGACTGGTCGGGGGATCCGGCTAGCAACTGGCTTCAGCTTCCGCGCTTCTTTGCCGACGACCTGCCGGCCTCCGGTCCAGATGGGCTCTGGCTGCAGGCGGAAGGTTGCTGCAGCAGAGATTCTTGGGTTGTTGATAGAGGCGAGGGTCCCGATCTTTCGATGAGATGATAAACATCGATTTGGTGGAGACGACTTTGACGATCCGACTACAAACGTACACGACGTTGCGCCTTAGCAATCGCTAAACCAACTTCGAGAGGTTATTGACCACGCTGGAGCACGATCAACCTGACCACGAAGGTCTATTCCTGCAAGCAATCGAAGAACAAGCTAGAATATGATTAAGCAATCTGAATATTGCAAGTATGGATGAAGTATTGATAAAAGTGGGGTTTCATAAGCGGTCTTGGTCTGGTCGTTGGACACAAACGAAATACACGAAGTTGCATCGATGGCTAACTTTTAACTAAATAAAACCCAAGTCTAAACGATGCCTTAAGGGCTATATTTATAGGGAAAAGAGAGGGGATTTTGTCCACCCTTGGCAAGGTGGGACTAAAACACCTCCTAAGTCGTTCCTACAATATGGACTCTAAAAATAGATTACATGGGCCTGGCCCAAAATTAGGTGGCGAACACCAATAATAAGCTATGGACGAAATTCTACGAAAGGTCAGTCTTGTATATTTCGTCCATCTTCTTGTATGTCATCATGGTGGCTTCAAAGTCCGAAAATCTCCACTTGAACCTCCGTTCTTGTTCTCTTTGCACGCACCTTCATCTCCATGCTTGACCATGCTCCAATGCTCAACCTTCTTATCCATGCTAGGCCCTTCAATTGCAAGCAACATAAATGTATCTAAGTTAGGTAGCATCATATTCTCATGAACACTAGAAACATTACCAAGAAATGAAAGTACCTGATAATTTAATTGGCGTATCTGAGCTCTAGCAACTGTCCCAAGAGGTAAAGCAGCACGGGATATGGGTGTAACTATGGTAGCCATGTCCTCATCATCCTCCCCTTCTTGAAAACAAAGCCGTCCTCGGCGTTGCTTAATGTGAAATCTGGCTAACAATAGAGACAAGGTGTACACGTTGTATATGTATATGTCATCCATTTTAACTGATCTCAGTTGTGGCACATGTGACACAGTTATACAAGAGCACCCTTCAAAAGTCGTGAAATATAAAGCCAATATATTATCACAAGAAGTCAAAGGCATGAAAATATTGCAACTCAGTTTGCACATATAAGTGAAGCTCTTATTCATAACAAAAGATTGGCAATGCTCATCATTAAACCATCCCAACCTTGATGAACCATCACCAAGATTAGAGGTCATATCAAAATGATTAAACATTGGCACAACTATTTTCAAACGTATTTGATCCAAATCTGATTTATTCCCTGATTCACTTGATTCTTTTGCATCGATAGTTAATTCAATGGGTTCACTCAAAATTGTTTGATCACATGGCAAAGTCAAATCATCAACATAGTCCTCTAAAATAGCTGGTGTGATCAAAGTAGTGGGTAGCTCACCGCATGGTGCATTTAAATTGACAAGACATTCATCATACTCATGTGGAGTTGGAAGATTAGTACCTTTGTCATTACCTCTTATGATCAACTCAGATGATGTAGGCACTCTTGGTGATGATGTGTCGCATGATGGAGGTGATGTAGTCCTCACAACAACGGATGTGGTTGTCGTAGTATGCCTAGTAGTTGAAGGGACAACCGTATCAACTGTTGGAATGTGCATCTCGCGCTTGTTCTCCTTGTGAGCAACACGTCGTTTTATTTCCTGTTCAGCTTTGCAAGCAAGATGAAACAAATGATCCATAGGATAACACTCTTCATGAATTAGTATCTCCTGAATGTCACGATTTAATCCTCCCCAAAATCTATCCATAAAATCTTCTTCACTTTCTTCTAAAGAGGAATGCAACAAGGTAGTTTGTAAAGTATCATAATATTTCGTTACGGTTTCACTACCTTGCTTTAAATGTTGCAACTTTTTAATCATGTCACGAGTATAATAAGCGGGAACGAATGTATGTCGCATAGCATGATAGAGGCAAAGGTGTCCCGATGTTTCGATGAGATGGTGGCTATCGTTTCTGTGGGAGTCGACCTTGACGATCCGACTACGTCGCGGCGAGACGTCATACTTTTAGCAATCGCTAAACCAACTTCCGAGGGTTATTGACCACGCCGGAGCACGATCAACCTGACCACGAGGGCCTGTTTCCTGCGAGCAAACGAAGAACAAGCAAGAAACTAAGATTGCAATCTGGATATTGCGAATATAAGAGGAAAGCTTTATTAATGAAAGTGGGGTTCTGTGACGCCTTGGTCTGGTCGTTGAACACAAACGAAGTACGCGAAGTTGCTGCTATGGCGAACTTTTGATCTAAACAAAACCCACCGCCTAAACGACGCCCTAAGGGCTGTATATATGGAGGAAGAGGAGGGAATTTCGTGGCCCTTGAGGGAGGGGTCCGAAACCAACCCTAACTCTTGTTTCCCCACACATACGGACTCTAAAAACAGCCTATACTTAAGTATTTCGAAATTACATGGAGTCTGGCCCAATAATAAGGTGACGTGAAAGCACCTAGAATAGCCTATGGACGAATATTATGAAGTGGCATCTTGTATATTTCGTCCAAGGCCTCATGCACTCATTAGGGTGGCTTCAAAGTCCTGGAATCATCACTTGTAACTCCGTTCTTGTTCCCCCTTTGCGCATGCCAACATCTCCATGCTTGAACTTGCTCCAAGGTTCATCTTTCTTGTCCATGGTAGGCCCTTCATTTGTAAGCAAAACAAATGTATCCAATTTAGGCAGCATCATATTCTCATGAACATTGGAATCGTTACCAAGAAACGAAAAGTACCGATAATTCAATTGGCGTCTTGCGAGCTCTAGTAATTGGTCCGAGATGTATAGCGGCGGGGCTGTGGGTGTAACAATGGTATTGATGTCCTCATCATCCTCCCCTTCTTGAAATGAAGTCGCCCTCGACGGAAGCTCATCTTCCTCACCCAAATAAGGCTTCAAATCTGCAATGTTAAAAGTGGGACTAACCCCAAAATCTGCAGGCAGCTCAAGTTTATATGCATTATCATTTATTTTCTCTAACACCTTAAATGGACCATCAAGACGTGGCATTAGCTTTGATTTAGCAAATTAGGAAACCTATCCTTACGCCAAATGTAACCAAACAAGATCTCCAGTGCAAAGACAACATGTTTTCTACCCTTATCTCCAACAAGTTTATATCTAGCATTCATACGCTCAATGTTTTCCTTAGTTAACTCATGCATTTTTAAAATCAATTCAACACGTTCTTTAGCATCAAAATTAACCTTCTCCGAAGATGGAAGAGGCAACAAATCAATAGGTGCACGAGTAGGAAGCCATACACAATTTCAAAAGGGCACATCTTAGTAGTAGAATGCAATGAACGATTATAAGCAAATTCAATATGAGGCAAGCATTCTTCCCACATTTTCTTATTATTCTTCAAAACAGCCCTAAGCATAGTAGACAATGTTCTATTGACTACTTCAGCTTTGTCCATCGGTTTGGGGGTGACAAGTAGTACTAAAAAGCGCTTTAGTCCCCAACTTAGCCCATAAACATCTCCAAAAGTGGCTAAGAAATTTAGTATCACGATCTGAAACAATAGTATTTGGCACACCATGCAAGCGAATAATTTCAATGAAAGAACAAATCAGCAACATTAACAAAAGATCATCGCTTTTATGACATGGTATAAAATGTGCCATTTTCGAGAATCTATCCACGACAACAAATATGCTATCCCTCCCTTCTTTGTTCGAGGTAAACCTAAAACAAAGTCCATAGATATATCCTCCCAAGGAACACTAGGCACATGCAAAGGCATATATAAACCATGAGGATTGAGTCGTGACTTAGCTTTTTGACATGTAGTGCAATGAGCAACAAAAGCGCTCAACATCCCGTCTCATCTTTGGCCAAAAGAAATGTGTAGCAAGTATATCCTCCGTCTTCTTGACGCCAAAGTGTCCCATTAATCCTCCTCCATGCGCCTCCTGCAACAACAAAAGACGAACAGAGCTAGCAGGAATGCATCGCTTGTTAGCACGGAACACAAAACCATCATTAATAACGAACTTGTTCCATGTTCTTCCTTCTTTACAATTCTGCATTACATCTTTAAAATCAGCATCATGCACATATTGATCTTTGATGGTCTCCAAACCAAATATTTTGAAGTCAAGTTGTGAAAGCATAGTATAGCTGACGAGACAAAGCATCGCAATAACATTTTCTTTACCCTTCTTGTGTTTAATGACATAAGGGAAAGTCTCAATGAATTCAACCCATTTAGCATGTCTACGATTCAGTTTAGCTTGACTTTTAATATGTTTCAAAGATTCATGATCGTAATGTATAACAAATTCTTTGGGCCATAAATAATGTTGCCATGTCTCTAAAGTCCGAACAAGAGCATATAATTCTTTGTCATAAGTAGAATAGTTCAGACTAGGCCCACTCAATTTTTCGTAAAAGTATGCAATAGGTTTGCCATCTTGTAATAACACACCTCCTAATCCAATTCCACTAGCATCACATTCAAGCTCAAAAGTCTTATTAAAGTCGAGGAAGTTGGAGTAAAGGGCATGTGTCAACTTATCTTTCAATACGTGAAGGCTTCTTCACATGTGGTACCCCAAACAAAAGGCACATCCTTCTTTGTAAGCTCATTGAGAGGTGCAGCAATGGTGCTAAAGTCTCTCACAAACGCCTATAGAAACCAGCGAGTCCAAGAAAACTCCTCACTTGTGTGACCGTTTTGGGCTGCGGCCAACTCTCAATAGCTTCAATCTTGGCTTTATCAACTTCAATTCCTCGTGGAGTAACAACATAGCCAAGAAAAGATACTCGGTCGGTGCAAAAGGTGCACTTCCCAAGGTTACCAAACAAACGTGCATCACGTAGAGCATTAAAACAGCACGTAAATGTTCCAAATGTTCTTCCAAAGATTTGCTATAAATCAGTATATCATCAAAGTAAACTACCACAAATCGTCCAATGAAAGCACGTAAAACTTCGTTCATTAATCTCCATGAAAGTACTAGGTGCATTACTTAACCCAAAAGGCATGACTAACCACTCATATAATCCAAACTTAGTTTTAAATGCTGTTTTCCATTCATCTCCCAATTTCATACGAATTTGATGGTATCCACTACGCAAATCAACTTTGGAGAATATTGTAGAGCCACTCAATTCATCAAGCATATCATCTAGCCTAAGAATAGGATGACGATAACGAATAGTAATATTATTAATGCCTCTACAATCAACACACATACGCGACGTACCATCCTTTTTAGGCACTAGTATAATAGGAACAGCACAAGGACTAAGAGATTCACGGATATAACCTTTGTCGAGCAGCTCCTGTACCTTGGACGCGCATAATCTCCTTCGTCTCCTATGGATTGGTACGGTATGGTGCACGGTTGGGTAGCGATGCACTGGGAATTAAGTCAATTTGATGCTCAATCCCTCGAATAGGTGGTAATCCTGGTGGCACGTCTTGTGGGAAGACGTCAGCGAACTCCCGCAAAATATGTTAGTGACGGCGAGGGGGCAAAGAGGAAGGCACGTCCTCGAATGAAAATAATGCCTCTTTGCACACAAAAGCATAGCAAACAGATTTGCTAGAATCTAGCTCATCAATTCAGATTTGGTGGCAAATAAACATGCACTTTTCAGCTTTAATTTCAGAAGCAACATTAGATGGTTTATTATTAGGCTTCATTTGTTGCTCAAATTCTTTTGCCACAATCTGATTTTTCACTCTTATTTTTCTCCTGTTTTGCTTTATTAGCTCTATTAATATCATCTTTCAAAATGGAATCAGGAGTCATAGGAAGCAAAGTAATATTTTTATCCTTGTGAACCAGAGTATACTGATTGTTTCTACCATGGTGTACAGAATTTTTATCAAATTGCCATGGTCTACCAAGTAATAAGGAACATGCTTGCATAGGTACCACATCACAATCAACATAATCAGCATATGTAGAGATACTAAAATACACACGTAACAGACGTGTTACCTTAACCTTGCCATTGTTGTTGAACCATTGGATGTAGTAAGGATGTGGATGTGGCCTTGTGGTGAGAGAAAGCTTCTCCACCATATCCATGCTAGCCAAGTTGTTGCAGCTCCTCCATCTATGATGACGCCAGCGAATAGAACGCTCCTTCACAACTCCCTTTGTATGGAACAAGTTATGCCTCCGATTTTGCTCGACTTGTGTAACCTGCACACTCAAAACACGTTGAGCAACTAAACATTCATACCTGTCAAAGATCTTCAAAGAGCCATGTATTGCGTCTCATGATCGGAATCATCTCCACCGTGTTCTTCATGTGTAATAAGAGCCAAAGTCTCTTCATCATAGTCACTAGCGGACTCATACCCACCATCCTCAGTAGCAATCATCACACGCTGAGATTGGCATTCTCTCGCAAAATGTCCTCTTCCCTTACAACGACGACAAATAATATCACTTGTGTGCCCTGTTGACGCCATGGAAGAAGAAGAGCTATGTGTAGGCCCAGCAGGTGTGCTCTTGGCAGATAGTGGTGGTTGTGCCTGCTTCTTGTATCACAGTTGGAGGTGGCAGCCAACGGAGGTGCCGGTGTAGCAGAACGTGTGGAAGTAGATGATGCACGTGGTGTCCATGATGAAGGTCGACCTGCAGAAAAGTTAGTCCGCGCCAACGCATGTCGATCCTGCACTTCACGTTCAGCTTTACAAGCAAGATGGAATAATCGAGTGATATTATTAAAATCCTTGTAGTCTAGAATGGTCTGAATCTCTCTATTTAATCCACCCAGAAAACGTGCAAGCATAGCTTCATTCTCCTCAACAATACCACATCTAATCAAGCCATTTTGTAATTCCTGATAATATTCTTCTACCGAATTTTTCCTTGTCTTAAGCGCTGCAATTTTTGGAAGTAATTCACGCTGATAATATGGTGGAACCCAACGAGTACGCATAGCAGTTTTCAAAGCAGCCCAAGTAGCTGGAACAGGATATAATCTACAATGTTCGCACCACCAAACACATGCAAAGCTAGTGAAAGCACAAACAGCAGGAACACGCCTCTCCTCGGGATATTGTAAACATGTAAATCGTTGTTCAGTTTCTAACTCCCAAGTAAGATATATATCGAGAACATATCTACCCTCAAATGGTGGAATATTCAATTTCAATTTAGGGAGATGGTCATGATCTCGTACCTGAGGGGGAGCCCTAACATTACCATTATTTGCATGTGGACGACCTGGTGGTTGTGGTGTGCTGGTGGTTGCACGTGGTTCTGATGTTGATCAACCTCATCCTCGTAATCTCCCACATAATCATCCTCCCCACATCAAAGTAGGAGCCACAGAAGTATCAACAAAGCAGCACCAAAGCAGCTTGGCCGGTCAAGAGGGACACGGGAAGCTCAAGCGGAGGGCTGTTTCGCGATGTGGAGGTAGTCGTTGTTGTTGTTGTAGAGGTGCGTTAGGGTGCAGCCGGTGGTGGTGGTGGTGGTAGACGCATGAGCAATTCATTAAACTTGTTATCGAGCTTTGTTTCAACGCCTTCTCAATGCCATCTATCTTCTCCATGGCCTCTTCAAATCTATTTAGCACATCTTCCACCTGCCCACTCATCATTTGTTGAAACTTATCATGTAGCGCTTTGTTTGTCATGTTCTCCCGGTCGGTCTACCGTGGCTTGTGATCCTCGCCATGGTTAGCAGCAATAGAAACACACAAGAATATGATTCGACAGACTACTAGGAAGTGGTGGTGGTGGTGTGGTGGACGGTCACAAATCCGTCAAGCAAATCTCAAATTCTTACGGTTCTTACCCAAAGAAGCAGCGGTGATCGACAACCGATGTAGTCAAAACTCTCAAAGCTCGGATGGAGGCGATTACGAGGGAGAGTCAAGCATACGATGTAGATGTATGTGGAGCTGGGAAGGCTTATAATATGGTAGCAAAAAGGGTCAGCAATAATCAATTCAGAGATGCAAAAGTTGAATAAACGCTTCAACGACCCAGTCTGTGGCTGGTCCTAGGCTAGACCCGTGCTAGAGACGCGAGCCTAGAACACTAACAAAATCACGGCGCTGCACGGAAACAACGGAAAAGCACACTCTGGAATTTTTTTTCGCTCTGTTTTTTTTTGCGCTCTTTTTTTTTATGCTCTTTTTTTTTGCGAAAAATCACTATAATGGCGAGTGTCTCAAAACTCTTCCCAGGTCAAACTGACAGGATGGGCACGAAATTTTTTCGACCAAAATTTTTTTTTTCGACTGCCCGGACCCAAAAACTGGAAACGGGTCAAAAAAAACTTTCTATAACGGCGACTGTCTCAATACGCTTAGAAACACCTAAAAATAGGATAGCCAGAAAATTTTTTTGGCAAGTGCGTTTTCGGAAAATTTTGGGCCTAAACGGAGGGTGGTTGCCGGACTCTTTTTTTTCCCGAAACCTACTCCGGCAAGGAAACACGAATCGGAATTTAGATGGATCTCGAAAACAAACCTAATATGACAAGAACTCGGATTGGTGGTGGATATATGGTGGTGGTATATGGCAGCGGTGGTGGTATATGGTAGCGGTGGTGGTATATGGATACGGATTGGTGGTGGTATATGGAGACGGATTCAGAGCGGTGGCGGATAAGCAATGGTGTTAGACGGCAAGGCGATGATGATGGTGCGGCGGCGGCGTGAAAACTTATGACCAGAACTCGAAACTCTAAAAGACTAGACCAGCAACTTGACACGACGATGCAACCGCAAATACAACAAAGCAAAAACCCTAAAAAGATTATGCAAAGGCTCAGATTGGTTCGGATATGATGAACTAACCCTAATTTTTTTGTGGCCTGTTCGTGGACTGTGGGTATGTAGAACAGACTCGATCTAACTCTGTAAATCTGTAATATCTCACCGAGCAACCTGAAAATCTGATACCCGGTTGATAGAGGCAAAGGTGTCCCGATGTTTCGATGAGATGGTGGCTATCGTTTACGTGGGAGTCGACCTTGGCGATCCGACTATCGTCGTCTTGAGACGTCGGCGCCTTAGCAATCGCTAAACCAACTTCCGAGGGTTATTGACCACGCCGAGCACGATCAACCTGACCACGAGGGCCTGTTTCCTCGAGCAAAGCGAAGAACAAGCAAGAAACTAAGATTGCAATCTGGATATTGCGAATATAAGAGGAAAGCTTTATTAATGAAAGTGGGGTTACGTGGACGCCTTGGTCCGGTCGTTGAACACAAGCGAAAGTACTGTGAAGTTGCTTTGCTATGGCGAACTTTTGATCTAAACAAAACCCACCGCCTAAACGACGCCCTAAGGGCTGTATATCTGTGGAGGAAGAGGAGGGAATTTCGTGGCCCTTGAGGGAGGGGTCCGAAACCAACCCTAACTCTTGTTTCCCCACATACGGACTCTAAAACAGCCTATACTTAAGTATTTCGAAATTACATGGGTCTGGCCCAATAATAAGGTGACGTAAGCACCTAGAATAGCCTATGGACGAATATTATGAAGTGGCATCTTGTATATTTCGTCCAAGGCCTCATGCACTCATTAGGGTGGCTTCAAAGTCCTGAATCATCACTTGTAACTCTGTTCTTGTTCCCCTTGCGCATGCCAACATCTCCATGCTTGAACTTGCTCCAAGGTTCATCTTTCTTGTCCATGGTAGGCCCTTCATTTGTAAGCAAAACAAATGTATCCAATTTAGGCAGCATCATATTCTCATGAACATTGGAACCGTTACCAAGAAACGAAAGTACCTGATAATTCAATTGGCGTGCGCGAGCTCTAGTAATTGGTCCAGTATGTATAGCAGCAGGGGCTGTGGGTGTAACAATGGTATTGATGTCCTCATCATAGCAAGTTTCAAATCATCCCAAGTAGTAGGTATATCATTAGGGTGTAACCGACAATATTCACTCCACCAAACTATAGCATAACCAGTGAAAGAACCAACCGCAACCTTAACTTTTTTATGTTCATCAAAATTATTGGAAGCAAATATATTATTTATTTCAAACTCCCATTCAATATATAAAGCGAGGTCTAAACGGCCATTAAATGGTGGTATAGAAACATTAACCCGATCATGTGCATTTGGATGTTTGTGCACCTCTCGTGACAGTTGTGGTATTTGCATAGGTGATGGCACGTCTCCCACGATCGACAAACCCCATGAATTGACTCTAGATCCTGTCATGATTAGTAGAAACAAGAAAAAAATCCAAAAATAATGTTCCTATGAACTACTGGGAAGTGATGGGAAAACGCTCACAGTATAGCAAATCAAAATCTTACAAGTTCTTACCATGTAGCAGGTGGTGACCGGCAACCAGCGGTGTCAAATAACTACAAGAGTTGGATAAAGCGATTGCCAGGTGAATGTATGTATGCACGATGTAGAAATATGTGGAGCTGGGTTGGCTTTATATATATAGGAAAAAAAATGCTACGACCACGTTAATTAATGCAAGCTGAAAATTCGTTTAAAGTGGTCGAGTGCTGGTCCTAGGCTAGACTGTACTAGAGACGCGAGCCTAAGACACAAATGAAATTCACCCGACAACTGACCGGCCCCTTTTATTTCTTTGCAGTCAAATTTATGTGTACTGTGCAATGTAACAAACGAAAGCTCAACTGTCCAAGAGGTACTGCTCTCCTATTCTTCTTTTTTTTTGTACTGTTCTCACAGTTTGCAAGGCAATCAATCAAACCCACCAGCCGTAACCACTTCCTTTCTAAAATCCAACGTGCAACAATCCTCCTTATCCTCTTTTTTTTTCTCCCTCTCTCTTTTTTTGAAACTATCCACGTGCACACCAAAAACAGATCTACAGCAAGTTTTTTTTTGTCTAAACTAACAAGATCAGATTGATCCACAAAATCTGTCAACGCAATCTCTCTCTTTTTTTCTTTCCAAAGAAAACTGCTCAACGAAATTTACTACTACCAACAGAAACGATCAGTACTTGCCTTCTTCGATTTTTTTTTACTTCTTTCCAAACAAACAGCAAATCTTTCCTATTTCGTGATTGGCTTTTCTTATTTTCTTACTAGAACACTTCCAAAACGTGATTTCCAGCAGATCTCTTTCCGAATTTACTTGATGCCTTCCTATTCAAACTGGTCTGAAGCAAAAATTCTTGCCGAATCTAACTTTCCAAAAGGTCAGCGGTTTTTTTTTGCTGGCCACTTTCCAAAGGTAGGGCGAAGTCCTTTATCTTCTCCTCCTTTTCCTCTCTTTCCAAACAAACTACAAGTCCAAATGGAAATAGATCCGAACACAACTTTTCCTACTCTGTTTTTTTTAGGAAAAAAAAATAACGCCCAGCCTTAACCGAATATTTTTCTTTCCTTTTTAAATCTTTCCTATTTAAATCCTTCCAAAACAACTACCAAACAGATCTGCCGCAGCCTCTTTTTTTTTTACCAACGAAATCTCCCCAGCCAAAAACGGAAGCTCTTATTGTGGGAAACCAGGCCAATATTTTTCTTTCCTTACAAAACAGCACGACTTTTTATTTCCCTTAGGAAACGCAATGGAATCAGCCCCTTTTTTTTCGCTGAACACACTTTCCAAAGGACAACTCCTTCCACGTGAGCTCTGACACTCCAAGGCTGTCAAATCTTTTGTGAGGAAACAAACCCCAAAGGAATAAACGGATCAGTTTTTTAATTCTTTCCGCTATCCACGGCAGCACCTTCTCTTCCGAGAAAAAAGTAATTGATTCGAGTCCCAAGGCAAAACCGATGTGTCTTTTCTTTGGACACACAGGAACCTTCCAATAAAGAAAATCCTGTACAAAGCTCGATCCCCAACAACAGATGGGCACTTTCCTTTTTTTTTGTGCGATCACAACTGCCTGAATATGCATGCACAACGGACCAGCTTATTTTTTTCTCAAACCACCAATCGTGGCACACAAGGGTACGGCTCCAGCAGTATCGAACGTTGAACTGCTCACGGTTCCCAAGAGAATTAATTCCAACAACCGTACAAAAAAAATATTGGCTGCACCCTTTAAACGCTCCTCTTTTCTTGGAAGGATAATCCCAACTTTCCAAGTATTTGCGCACAACCGAATCCAGAACTTGTGTGTAATCCTTTCTATGTTCCTTCCAAACACGTGACTTCTTTTCTTTTTCAAGATGAATCAAGATCGTGACGAACGATCACAGCGGATTAATGGCGGTGATGGCGGCAGCGGCGACCAAGAAAATAAGTGGCAAAGAAAGATGACGGCAAAGTGGGTGATGGTGCGAGCAGACGCGACGTGAACAAAACGTGACTAGAACTCGAAACTCTAATAGTTTAGACACTAAAACCCAGCAACTCGACACACGATGCAACCGAGAATTCAACAATGCAAAAACTAAGTGATAATAGCGAAAAGCTCAGACTGTCTGGGATATGATGAACTAATCTAACTTTTTTTGTGGCTTTTTTTGGGACTATAGGTAGGACGAACAGACTCGATCTAAACTATGAAAAACTGTAAAATCTCACCGCGCAACCTGAAAACTGATACCACTTGATAGAGGTGAGAGTCCTGATCTTTCGATGAGATGGTAAATATCGATTTGGTGGAGATGACTTTGACGATCCGACTACATACATTACCTGACGCTATGCGCCTTAGCAATCGCTAAACCAACTACGAGAGGTTATTGACCACTTACCGGAGCCACGATCAACCTGACCACGAAGGTCTATTCCTGCAAGCAATCGAAGAAAAAGCTAGAATGTGATTACAGCGATGAATATTGCAGTATGGATGAAGTATTGATAAAAGTGGGGTTTCATAAGCGGTCTTGGTGCAGTCGTTGGACACAAACGAAATACACGAAGTTGCAGCGATGGCTAACTTTTAACTAAATAAAACCCAAGTCTAAACGATGCCTTAAGGGCTATATTTATAGGGAAAGAGAGGGGTTTGTCCACCCTTGGCAAGGTGGGACTAAAACACCTCCTAAGTCGCTTCCCTACAATATGGACTCTAAAAATAGATTACATGGGCCTGGCCCAAAATAAGGTGGCGAACACCAATAATAAGCTATGGATGAAATTCTGAAAAGGCCGTCTTGTATATTTCGTCCATCTTCTTCTTGTATGTCATTATGGTGGATTCAAAGTCCGGAAATCTCCACTTGAACCTCCGTTCTTGTTCTCTTTGCACGCACCTTCATCTCCGTGCTTGACCATGCTCCAATACTCAACCTTCTTATCCATGCTAGGCCCTTCAATTGCAAGCAACACAAATGTATCTAAGTTAGGTAGCATCATATTCTCATGAACACTAGAAACATTACCAAGAAACGAAAGTACCTGATAATTTAATTGGCGTATCTGAGCTCTAGCAACTGTCCCAAGAGGTAAAGCAGCACGGGATATGGGTGTAACTATGGTAGCCATGTCCTAATCAGTTGTGGTTGAGGTCTCCGCCGCGGGCAACATAGCTCTGGCCCGTGGTTGGCAGACGTTCGCCCGCGCGCGCGGCCTGCGCAGGTGGTGCACCCTCCATTTCAAGTACGACGATGATGCGACCCTCTACGTGAGGGTGTTTGGGGAAGAGGGTCACCGCGTCGGGTGCTGCCCCGAGGTGAACGATGGTGAGGAGGTGCTCGGCCTTGGCGATGGTCGAAACGAGGAGGAGGGCGAACCCGCCCTAGGTACCGGCCGCGCCTCGTCCAGCTATGGTGGCTCTTCTCTCGGCGACAGCTCCAGCAGTGGCGGCTACAACCAGCCGCCACGCCGCCGCGCTCGCTTCGAAGGTGGTAGCGGGTCGTCTCGTCGCCGCGCCTCCGTGAAGCGCGAGGAGGGATCCGGCTAAGCTCGGGACGTCGCCAAGGGCATGTCCCCGTGGACCGCCGAGGCGGCGCCGCTTTTGTTTTGTTCTTCTTTTCCTTCCCGCATCAAAATGAAGCGGTGATGGGCCCGGAGGGGTGTGTATCGAACTATGATTCCTCAATCATTATGCTATGCTTGTTGTTTCCGTGCTGTGTCGGTGTTTTGTGCAGAGATAACTTAGCTTGGCGCGTTCGGGGCAACCTCCTCTTCACGAGGCACTTGTTACCTCTTGCCCGTCTTGACTTAGTGGTCGCTCAGGAACTGCAAAAAATTCGTTAGGAAGCTCGCTAGGAGACTTGTCGTTCTCCCAAGCCCTGACCCAGCACTTCATATCGCGGTACCCGAGGGGCACAGATTAGGAGAGATGCGCCAGCTTGTGAGATCGAACGAGGGTACCTCGCGAGAAAGCAGACGGAAGGCAGAGAGAAGAAAAAACCCTCGCGAGAGCACCTGCCTAGCCCCCTCGCGAGGTAGGCGAGATAGAGAACATAGGTGAACAAGAGTCGGAAATAGCGGCAAAAGGCGACGGAACCAAATCAGCAAGGAACACCAGAAGCAATCTTCGATTAAAAGAAGACGAGCCAACTACGGAAAGCAAATGAAAAGCCGCGTCCGGCACCTAGTCTAGTCTTCAAGTCTTCTCACCAGCGCGGAGCAAGGTGCTGCCACTAGGACATGGGAGGGAGCCCCCGAGGCCCGAGGGCAGCACTCCTGAGACTCCGGGGCGTGTACAGCCCCACTCATTATTACGTGAGAGTGTCACGGGCGGCGATTCTTCACAGGCACCGGGCCTTCTTCACAGGCACTGGGCCTTTCTTCACAGGCACTGGGCCTTGCTTCATGGGTAGAACTTCCGGAGGTGCTGGATGTTCCAGGCGTTCTAGATGGGTACCCCGTCCTGCGTCTCCAGGCGCGCGGTGCCAGGCCTGGAGACATGGACGACCTTGAACAGGCCCTCCCACATAGGTGAGAGCTTGTGCAGCCCTTCCCTGGAGAGGACCCGCCTCAGGACGAGGTTGCCCGCTTGGCGTCCAGAGGCGGATGTTGCAGCAGGGTATCGCCAGCCGCTGGCGATACCTTGCCGCCAGTGGTCTTGGCTTCGGCGGTGGCGTTCCTCCCCCAGCACGAGGTCCATCCCCCGCGTGGTGTCCTGCTGCATTTCATCAAACGCCAGGACCCATACGGAGTGATGCCTGACCTCGTGAGGGAGGACCGCCTCTGCTCCGTAGACGAGGAAGAATGGGGTCTCGCCCGTTGGCTTGGTGGCGGTGGTGCGGATGGACCACAGCACGGACTGGAGCTCGTCGTACCAGCCCTTGCCGCAGGCTTTGAGCTTCTTCTTGAAAGTCCTGGTCTTGAGGCCCCTCAGGACCTCTGCGTTGCCGCGTTCGGCCTGACCATTGGTCCTGGGGTGTGCCACCGCCGGCGTGAGCAGATCTGGTGTTCCAAGGTTAGCACAGTATGTTTTGAAGAGGTTACTAGTGAACTGCGAGCCGTTATCTCAGGATGCGGTTGGGAACTCCCGGCGGCTCACGAGACCCTTGATGAACTTGATCAAGCGGAGCGGTAGGATAGTGCGAGATGGCTTCCACTTCCGCCCACTTGGTGAACTTGTCGATGGCGACGTAGAGGTAGCGGTAGCCCCCAGCGCCGAGGAACGGGCCTAAGATGTCAGCCCCTGCACCATGACGGCCATGTGAGCGGGATGGTCTGGAAGGCCCCGAGCCGGCCGATGGATCTGCTTGGCATGGGCTGGCAGGCTTCACGAGACTTCACCGGCTCGGCTGCGTCTTTGAGCGCCGTGGGCCAAGAGAATCATCAGGAATACCTTGCCGACGAGGGTCCGTGATGATGAGTGGTGCCCGGAGTCCCCACCGTGTATGTCAGATAGTAACTCCTTCCCCTGGTCTCTGGAAATGCAACGCAGTGAAACATCATTGGGCCGCTTCCTGTATAACTCACCGTCCCGGATGCAGTATGCCGTGGCCTGCCAGGCCACTCGCTCCATGTCCTCCTCCTTCTCCGGCAGCGTCCCTTGCATCAGGTATTCCTTGAATTCCTTGGTCCAGCATCCCTCCTAGGGCTCGAGCGCCAAGAGTAAGCGCTCGAAAGTCGAGCCAGTGGGGCTCTGTGGCGGCGGCTGCGGAGCTCCTCCCGTGGCTGAGCTGTCCTTAAAAGTGGTGACGTTGCTGACGGCTTGAAGAGCCGCTCCTCGAAGACGCCAGGCTCTTGGGGCTGCCGCTTGGACGCCCTCTTGGCGATGTCGTCAGCTTCCTTGTTGGTGCCACGAGGCACATGCTGCAACTCCAGGCCCAGGAACTGCTTCTCCATCTTACGCCCTTCCGCGAGGTATGCCTCCATGTGCTCATCCTTTGGCTCGTATACTTTATTGGAGAAGTTGACGAGAAGCTGCGAGTCGCCCCTGACGGTGAGGCGCTTCTCCCCCAGGGCTGCTGCAGCTTTCAGGACGGCCATTAGGCCTTCGTATTCTGCAATGTCGTTGGAGACCTTCTCGCCCTACTGGAAGCAGAGCTATACAGCGTAGTAGAGCTTGTCTTGGGTGCGTGAGACGAGTACTGCTCCAGCCCCTGCACCCTGGTGTGCGAAGGCCCCATCGAAATACATGACCCAGCCATCGGGCGCCTCACTTCCCGGCGAGGTGGACCGGTCCTCGCCTACTTCCAGCATCAGGGCATCCGTCCATTCTGCCACGAAATCAGCAAGTGCGGCTCCCTTGATGACCCTGGTAGTGCTGAACTCCAACTGGAATGCCTGCAGCTCGATGTTCCACTCAGCGACCCTTCCAGCAGAGTTGGGGCTCCTGAGCACTCTCTCCAATGGGTAGGCTGAGACGACCTTGATGGCCTGGCCCTGGAAGTAGTGCTGCAACTTGCGCGAGGCCACCAAGAGCATGAGCAGGAGCTTCTGAGGCATGGGATATCGTGCCCTCGCGTCCCGCAATACCGTGCTGACGAAATACACCGGGTGCTCAACGAGGGCTGGCACGTTGGTGAGGATCGTGTCTTGCGGAAGTTGGGGCATCTACTGAGGCGATGGAACCTCCAGCGCCTGATCGCTTGCCTGGGCCTTGACGGCGTCGTCCTGCTGAACTTGATCCCCTATTGAGGCCGCTACGGCTCTTGCTGCGCCTTCCTGATCTTGCGTCACCTCAGCTGTAGCTTGGCGCAGCGTGCCCTTGGCTTGGTGCTCTTCCCGAACTGCCACCGGCCTTGGCGGGAAGATGCGTACGGGTGGTGGCAAGATAGAGTACTAGAGAGCTCGAGAGGTCGTGGCGCCACCATCACCGGGAGCTGGTCAGGTATCTCTTGAGGTCTTGAAAAGCTCCGGTCGGACCTCCGGGGTCCACTCGAGCAGGCCCTTCTTCTTCATCGGCTTGAAGAAGGGCGGGCGTACTCCCGGCTTGGGAGATGAAGCGCTCCAATGCGGTCACCCGACCAGCCAGCTTCTGCATTTCCTTGAGGGTCTGAGGTGGGCTCATGTCTTCTATGGCCTTGATCTTTTCCGGGTTCGCCTCGATCCCTTTGTGGGACACGAGGAATCCCGGTAGCTTGCCGGAAGGGACACCGAACACACACTTCTCTAGGTTAAGTTGCAAGTTCACCTGGCGCAGGCTTGCGAAGGTCTCCTCCAGATCTTGGATCAAGGTTCTTGCCTCCCGAGATTTCACCACAATGTCGTCGACGTAGGCCTCCGTGTTTCTCCCGAGCTGCCGCCCTAAGGTGATGTGCATCAACCGGCTGAAAAGGTCGCGCCCAGCGTTGCGCAGTCAAGGGCATGCAGCTGTATGTGATACACCTACCCGGGTCAGGAAGGCTGTCTTCTCTACATCTTCTACCGCCATTTTGATTTGGTGATACCCTGAGAATGCATCCAGGAAGCACAGCAGGTCGCACTCGGCGGTGGAGTCAACGATCTAGTCGATGCTTGGGAGTGGGAACGGATCTTGGGGGTGGGCCTTGTTGAGGTTGGTGAAGTCGACGCACATTCGCTCCTTCCCGCCCTTCTTCGGCACTACGACGGGGTTCGCCAGCCATTCGGGGTACCGAACCTCGCGAATGGCACCCGCTGCCTCCAACTTGCGGGTCTCTTGGACGATGAAGGCCTGCTTCTCCATGGACTGCTGGCTGTTTGCGCTCCTTCTGTAGGCGCACATTGGGGCATACCCTTAAGTGATGCTGAATCACCTCTCTCGGGACCCCCACCAGCTGGTTGGGCTCCCATGCGAATATATCCTTGTTTGCGCGCAAGAACTTCACCAAAGCTTCCTCTTGGGTTGGGTCGAGGCTGGCACCTATGGTAAAGGTGGCTCCTGAGGACCCGTCCTCGTTGATCGGCACCTGCTTGGTTTCGGCCTTGTCTTGTGTGAACAGCTGCTTCTTCTTGGTTGGTGCGGCTCCCATGGCCTCGGGGTGCCCACTTTTGGAAGCAGCCGGTTTTGAGGGCGAGCTTAAGCGCCGTCAAGGCCTCCTTGGCGTCCCCCTTGACGGTGAGGACGCCTTTGCTTCCAGGCATCTTCATGAGGTTGTAGGTCGGATGAGTCGCTGCCATGAACCGGGCGTAGCTGGGTACCGAGGATGGCGTTGTCTGGGGAGGCCGATGCAAGCGATGTCGAAGTCGACCAGCTCGGTGCGGTAGTTGCTCAGCTGCGTCAGAAAGGTGGCGGGGGCGGATCTGCCCGGGGAGGCGGGCGTGCCGCCACCAACTCTGAGAAAGGCTTCTTTGAGGCTGAGCAGCTCGGCGGCACCCCGTGAAGAAATTTGTCAAGGCCTCCACGGAGAGCAAGTTGAGGCCGGCACCGCCGTCGATGAGGGTCTTGGTGATGGCCACGTTGCAGATGGTGGGCGTGCAGAGCATCGGACGCATGCCCGAGTCGGCGGTGGTGACGGGGTGGTCTTCTGAGTCGAAGGTGAGGTCGGCTTCGGGCGCAGCCTAGCCCGGCGGAGCCCCCGAGCGCTTGGAGGCGGCGCCGATCTGGCGAAGGAATGGCTTGATATGGCGATCTGAAGGCGGCGCTTGAGAGCCGCCCTATGGCCGCGACCGCGTGGTGCACCGGTGCCGCGTGGCGTCGCGATGATGGTCAGCGCAGCTCCTCCCAAAGATGCCACCATGGATCCGGGAGGTTGAGTAGCGATGCTGCCTTGTGGCCGGTGAGGACCATGGGAAACCAGTTGGCCATAACCTTCTCGTCGCCCCCGGTTTCGAGGATGGACTCCTCGTATGCCAGCAGGAAAGCCGACGGGTCCGCCGTGCCGTCATAGTGCGGCGGCATCTCCGGCTTGAACTTGGGTGTACTTGCACCTGCCGCCAAAGCGAGGCGAGCTCGAGCCCCCCGCCCGGTCGGTGCTTGCCATTTGTCGGCGTTTGAAGCAGGGTCCCCAGACTTGCCTGCACTGCGGCTGCGGGCGTGGCTCAAGGGGAGGCCCAGCCGCGGCCCATCTTCATCGGCCAAGCTCAAGACCCTCGCGAGGGCCAAGCCTCATGGTGACGGCAACGAGGGAGCTTCCCTCGAGCACAGCCTCGTCGAGCTGGCTCGCGAGGCGGAGAGATCAAGCGGGGTACCTCACGAGGTGCCCATGACGCCAAGCCATGGCGACCAAAGGCGCTAAGGCGGGCGCCCGGCCCGCGTTGTCCTCCTTTCCTCTTTGGTGCAAAGGAGCAAGCGCCAGCGAGAGCATCAAGCAAAGGCATCCGTTTGGTGCAACAAGACCAAGACCGACGCAAGAACGGGCAGAAGGAAGTCATTGTGGAGCCCAAGCCGGCGTCACCACGAGCCTTTGATGTACGAGGACCAACTTTAGTCAGGATAAGTGTACCAGATGTTCCCCTTCAAAATGGCCAATAGTTGGCGCCCATCCCGCTCAATATTTGGGGAGAGGCCCAGGGCCTTTGCCTATAAATAGGACTAGCCACCCACAGAGAAAGGAGAAGCTGATAGATCGGGAGATAAACCCCAAAGAGAGAGAAAGGCGACTGAACTCCCCTAGCAGTTCATCGCCCCAGCCAAGAACAGACCCTCGCGAGGCTGTTCTTCCTTGTATTGTTCATCACCATCAGCCCAAGAGGCAATCCACCACACCACAAACTAGAGTAGGGTATTACACCACAATGGTGGCCCGAACTAGTATAAACCCTGCGTCTCTTGCGTTGTTCTTTTCATAGCTTAGATCCTAGCGGTAGAGGTGCGAGGTGCAGGTAGAGGCGAAATCTCTGCTGCGCACCCGATTGTTCGAACCTAGAGGTCTGCGGAACCCGAAATCCGACATTTAGTAGCGCGCCGGTGAAGTGCGCGGAATTAATCTTCCGCCGCCTCTGTTCTCCGCCGACCGTCGCATCCATGTTCGGCGCTTGTCGGGCCAGCGCCGAGCGCCGAGCCGCTCTCGCCCGGCGTCGCCGAGACGTGCCCCGTCGGCGGCCGCCCTCGTCGAATTCCCGTCGCCGCCGTCAACACCGCCACCGGCCCGGCGAGGAACGAAAGCAACATTGTCCCAAAGCATCCGTCCGTGAGGCAAGGCGGCCGCGCCTTGCTACTCCCTCACTCGCCCATTTGGTTCTTCGTCCGCGCATTCCAGCGCCATGGATGGAGGCTCGAGCTGTGCTCATCGCGGCGAGCGAGCTCCTGCGCTACCGCCCAGTCGATGACGTCTACGAAGAGTGGCTCGACCGCGTCGCCGAGCTCGTCCAGCGCCCGCGAAGAGCTCCCCAGCGCCCGTCTGATCCCAGGCTGCACGCTCCCGCCTGCCTTGGCGGCGATGAAGCTCCGGGGGCGCCTCAACTGCCTCCCCCTCAAGAAGGCGCCCTGGCCCCAAGGCGTGTGGCCCCTGGGCGGAACCCACTCCGTCCAGCGCCAGCGCGACAAGAGCAGAGCTGCCAAGAGGCCCCCCACCCACAAGAAGCTGCCCGAGTGCTCCCTCGCCCGCTCGTCGCGACCATGCTCCTCGCTCCAAAGACGTCAAGACTTCTGGCTGTTCTCTACCGCAACAAGATAGGGGACCAAGGCAAGACCGAGCTCTTCGTCACCAAAGGCCTCCAGTAGCCACGGCAGCTGCAGCGCCTTCACCACCGAGGCGCTTGGCGTCACGTGGCCGCAAGTTCAAGCCAGACCTGCCTCCCTCGCTCACGAGGTAATGGCCGACCCTGAGTTCCTCCAATTTCTGAGCTGGGCATCGAAGCCGCCAACGGGGACGAGAAGGTCATGGCGAACTGGTTTCCCATGGCACTCAAGGATGGGGCCCGCACCTGGCTCCTGAACCTGGCTCCTGGCACGATCTCCTCCTGGGACGAGATGCGCACCCGCTTCATCGCCAACTTCCAAGGTACTCGCGACCGGCCACCTGCCGTGAGCGACATGCGCCGCATCAAGCAGCAGCCAGGGGAGACCCTGCAGAAGTACATCCGGCCTTCAACAACGCATGCGCCTCAAGATTCCCCAGGTGACCGATGAGGCCATGATCTAAGACTTCTCCGACGGTGTGCGCGACGTAAAGATGAAGGAGGAGCTGGCGATGCATGAAGACCTATGCTGTTCCTTGGAGCTGTTCAACTTGGCGACCAAGTGCGCCGAGTGAGGAAGGGCATCTCTCCCTCCTCAGGCTGCACTGCCATGAGACCCAGAGAAGAAAAACCCAAGGCCAAGGATGTGAAGCGCCAAGGGGCTGCCATGCTCACAGCGAACCAGACACCAAGCGGGGAGATCATCCAGGTCTTACATGGGCAGCCGTGCTGTGTGTACCACGACCTCCACACCCACAACACCAACGAATGTCAAGAGCTCCGAGCCGTGCGAGAAGGGAGGATCGGCCGACGCCCACCAGCAACGACCGGAGCTATGACCGAGGAGAGGTGGAAGGAACGCAGACGCCGGGAAGACCGCGGCCCTCGCCAAGGGTGGCGCGACCGACCTCGCGAGGGTCGCTACAGGATCGGCCTGCGCAAGGGGAGGCTGGAGAGGATCAGCCTCGAGGATCGTCCGCAGAAGCATGAGCCTCCCTCCTCTGCCGCCGCAGCCAAGGAGAAAGCGAGGACCATCATCGGGGCCGAGGGGCTGGGGGCTTCGAGGGCAGCGCGATCGCGCTGCATCCTGGGGCGGAGCTCAAGCCCCAGCCTCTCAGCGCATCTTCAAGCAGTTTCGCCCGAAGTGAATGCAGTCCTCCCCAAGCTCGAAGCCACACGCCCTCTCGGTGGTCGGCGTGCGCCATCCACGTTCAGCTCAGCGGATCGGCTCAAGTCTTGCAGCCACGGTGAGTCCTCCCGATGCTTTGTTCCCCAATCATCGACAGCGTGCTGGTCACGGAACCCTCATCGACGGCGGGGCAGGGCTCAACGTCCTATCCGTGGAGACGTTCAACAACCTCCAAGTGCCTTACAATCAGCTTCAGCCAACCAAGCCTTTCTCTGGAGTCACCGATGGCTCCACGGTTCCGATTGGGCAGGTCCGCCTCCCTGTCACCTTGAGGGCGCGACAACTTCACCGCACCGAGCTTATCGACTTGACGTCGCCCACATTCGCCTGCCATACAACACCATCCTCGGGTACCCAGCGCTGTTCATGGCCGTGACTCACCACGGCTACAACGTCCTCAAGATGCCGAGAAGCGGCGGAGTCATCACGGTGCCACAAAGAGAGAGCAGCAGTGTGCTCCACAGGCGAAGCTTTTCAGGCCGCATCAACTGGAAGACCCGGATCGCGGGGCGAGGAGGCTCCCGAGACCGCCCCAAGAAGAAGAAGACATCGCCGGCCGGCCCCTCGGAGGCAGGCCCCTCAGTCCGCACCTTCTCGGGGGAACCTCCTTCTATCGCATAGGAAGGCGCGCTGGCGCCCTCCTCGAAGCGAGGCTCGGGGCTCCCCTTGGAGGCCACCGACCTTGCTAAGGTCACGAGGGCGCTTGGGCACCACTTGGAGGCGTGTTTCAAAGCACGTTTCCCTCGGGGAAGGAGCAAGGCAAGGAGGGCCAAACCCTCGAGGAGTTCGTCGGTCGAGATCACGCAGGAGTTGCAAGAGTCAAGAGTCATGAGTGGCAGCCGCTTGGCCACCCGTTGTAGCTCCCCATCCGGGCGAGGATGGTGGGCTGCGCGTCTGCATCGACATCCCAGGGCTCAACCGAGCCGCCTCTCAGGAGCGCTTCTGGCCCTCACGCGTGGGGCGCTGCGAAGGCCCGCCCCACAGCTACGTTCGCATGCCCTACGGCTTGCCGAACGCGGCCGCCACGTACCAGCGCCTCATGGGGAGCATCCTGGAGGCTCAAGAGGCCAGGCGTTCCGCAGTCCTGGCGGAGATGGAGATGGTCCACGAGGAGCCACTAGCGCCTCCGGAGCCTCCCGAGGCTCCTAGGCCTAGGGGCTCGTGAGGATCGGCTTCCGCAGCCCACGAAGTCTGCTACTCCAACACCTCTTCGTCTTCAACGTTGCTCCCGGTGACATCATTCGAGTTTTCATTTCCGGTGGGAGCGCCCCAGGGCTGCATTATTCCCGAGCAGCGTGGAGTCCCGTCCCTGCGGCGTGTATCCCTTTTACTTCATGTTCCTAGCTTACTTTGTCGGGGGCGCCCCTCGGGCTGCATCGTCCCCATGCCGCTCGGGCGAGACCCAGCGGTGTCTGCCTACCTGCATCTATCTAAATGAACTAGCTTCTTCGTGATTAACATGCTTGACCTAGTTACCCGCTCAACTGACACCAACTGATGGAGCTGCTCATCAATGGCACGACGCTTGCGCATGGGTCCGTCCCTGCAACGCCGACAAACCTGAATGGCTGAGCTCGGCGCGGCAGCCCACCGCCTGGCGCCACCTCGTCAGGCCTTCAGTGCCTCGTCACCCCTCCAAAGCAACCAACGGCTGACCGCCGCTTGTCATAGCGGACTCTTGTTCTTTTTATGATGGGCCTGCTGGATCCCTTCAAGGAGCAGCGCCAGGCGAGGCCCTCACAACGCCTTCTTCACTCTCGTCCACGCGAACCGCTTGCACGTTAAAGGGGGGGGGTACCTGAGCATCGCGACTCATGGGCTCCTACTGGCTCTCCAGCCCTCACCCTCTGGCCTTGACCACGGCATCGCGACACGGCATACCAGCGACGGCCTGAGACTCGCTCGAGGCGGGACCGAGGGCGTAGAAAGCGAAAGGGAGCAAAGGCGAGAGGGGAGAGGCAGGGACCTCGCCAGGCAACCTCGCTTTGGCGATGCACGGACCAAAGGCGTCGCACGAGAAGCGATTTACGATTCTCGAGATAAGTCACCCTCCGGAAACACTAGCTACCACAAGCACCGACTCCCGCTTTTAATGCAATCCCGTGTTAGCGATGTCGCTCTCCTTTCTCACCGAGCGATGGCTCCTTGAGCGCTAAAGGGACCTCCCCGCCATCGCAACTCAGGGGCTCTTACGGACCCGGGCCGCTCACCTCCTGGCCTTGACCACGGCATTGCGACACAGCATACCGGACGGCAATTTGAAGCCTGCCTTGGGACTGGGACACAGTCGGTATGACGTCAAGCCCTCGCGAGGTTCGAAAGGGAGAACTAAGCTAAAATGGAATAAGCCTCTCGCACTACTCCATGGCAAGGATTATATTAACAAACAGGACCACAAGCACCTTACAAGCCCCCACGGGGCGCGCTTTTCATTCCTCGCAGGGAACAGATCTTAGAAAACGCTAACTACACATGCCTCCGCAAGAGATGCCATCATCAACAGTGGGCCGCCAAGTACCGGCGCCAACCCCATCCAGATCAGAGGCGGCGGCGGCCTGACGAGCCCGCCCTGCTCCAAGAACGGCAGGCTCGGGGGCTCGTAGCTGTCGTCGCTCGTCTCCGGGGCCGCGAGGAGCTCGGCGGAGTCGCTGGATCCTCCGACGCCTCCGCCGCCTGAGGAGCTGCCAGGGGAGCGGTCGGCGAGCCTAGTCCTCGCCGCAGCAGGGCCCCGACCACCTCTCCCAGGGCAGCACTCCAGCCGGCGTCCTTCCGCATCGAAGACCTTGAAGAACATCACGGAAGCGCCGTCGTACTCCAGATGGATCGCGAGGGCGCCCCTCGTCCTGCAGACCCGGGCGATCTCGCCCCAGCCTCGAGTCATGAAGACCTCGCCCGGGGCGACAACCGCGACCTCTGCCCGGTCGCATAAAGGTGCTGCGGCGTCTGCGGCAGAGCTCGAGGATCCTCCACGGAGAATCATGGGCGAAGGAGGGAGGAAGGCGAATCCAAGACCGAGGAGGCATGGCGGCGTGGAGCACGAACTCTGGGAGGAGCCCTCGGCGTGGACTCCGGGGAACAACGCACACCGCCGTGACCCGCCCGTGGCAAGCGTCATATGGCGCTTCAAGCGTCAACTCCTTCAGGGGCCCTCAATGTGGGCGTACAAGGGAAGCGGAACCTGGCGGTGGCCGCTCGTACCAGGCCTCGACACCTCTCCGGGCGCCCTCATCTCGATGGCGGAAGGGCTAGCCGTTTCTTGATTGGAAGCGGGTCGGGACCCTCTCGGGAGCCTTTCCCTTCTCTTCCGCAGAACCGGTGGATCGGAGCCATTGCAGCAAGATGGAGCAAGGGCAGGAGAAGAAGGAGAAGCAAGAAGAGACGGATTGGAAGGGCACGCGCTGCCGTGCCAAAGCCGTGGGGGAGGCCAACCGTCGACCTCCACGATCGCGGTAATCATGACCCACTTTGCATGCGAGGACTTGTCAATTCGCTTGATTCTTGCCGAGGCGTCGTGGGGAAGCACGGGCACCCACGCCCAATCAAGCGCCACAGGCGCCCAAGGTCAAGAAGCGTTGTTAGGGCTCAAGGGCGCTCGTCAGACTGCCCCTTCGCTTCTCTACTCAGCCAAGTCGAGCGCGCCTTGGGCCGGGGCTCTTGTCGGCGTTCATGGAGCAGGGGCCCCGGACTTGCCTGCCTGCGGCCTGCGGGCGTGGCTCAAGGGAGGCCCAAAGCCGACCCATCTTCATCGGCACAAGCTCAAGACCCTCGCGAGGGGCCAAGCCTCATGGGCCGAGCGATAGGGAGCTTCCTCGAGCACGCCTCGTCAGGCTGGCTCGCGAGGAGGCATGAGATCAAAGGCGGGTACCTCACGAGGTGCCCATGACGCAGTTTAACCATTACGACCAAAGGCGCCAGGTGAGCGCCACCAAGGCAGGTCCTCCTCCTTTCCTCTTTGGTGCAAAGGGAGCAAGCCTTGACGAAGCATCAAGCAAAGGCATCCGCTTCGGTGCAACAAGACCAAGACCGGCCTAGCGGCGGGAAGGAAGTCATTGTGGAGCCCAAGCCGTCACCACTCAGAGCCTTTGACAAAGCGAGGACCAACTTTAGCCAGGATAAGTGTACCAGATGTTCCCCTTCAAAATGGCCAATTGTTGGCGCCCTTCCCGCTCAATATTTGGGGAGAGGCCCAGGGCCTTTGCCTATAAATAGGACTAGCCACCCACAGAGAAAGAAAAGCAGAGAGATCGAGAGATAAACCCCAGAGAGAGAGAAAGGCGACTGAACTCCCCCTAGCAGTTCATCGCCCCAGCCAAGAACAGACCCTCGCGAGGCTGTTCTTCCTTGTATTGTTCATCATCATCAGCCCAAGAGGAAATCCACCACACCAGAAACTAGAGTAGGGTATTACACCACAATGGTGGCCTGAACTAGTATAAACCATGCGTCCCTTGCGTTGTTCTTTTCATAGCTTAGTTCCTAGCGAGGCGGCGAGGTGCAGGTAGGTAGAGGGCGAAATCTCCGCGCGCACCCCAGTGTTCGAACCTAGAGGGTCTGCCGGAACCCGAAATCCGACACCGGCCGTCTGAGTCGGTAGCGGGGCGCCTGCCATGAGGGCGGAGCACGGTGGCAGCGGAGCGTAGATTGGCGGAGGGAGGCTACGGCGCACCCCTACCTGGCGCGCCAAATGTTGGATCACGGGTTCAGCAAAACCCGAAGGATTGAACTTGAGGTCTTGTGCGAAGATTTCCTCCCCACCGATCCACGTCCTACTAGCTAAGATCTCAAGAATGGACTCGACAAACTCACAACACAAGGGACACAAGATTTATACTGGTTTGGGCCACCGTTGTGGTATAATACCCTACTCCAGTGTGGTGGTGGTGGATTACCTCTTGGGCTGATGATGAACAGTACATGGGGAAGAACAGCCTCCAGAGGTCGAGGTGTTCTTGTGCTCGGTGTGTGGCTAAGGATTGGCTCAAGATCAGATGCCTGAGGCTTAGTTGCCTCCTACTGTGGTGGCTAGTCCTATTTATAGAGGCCCTGGTCCTCTCCCCAAATATTGAGCGGGAAGGGAGCCAACAACGGCCAATTCGAAAGGGGACATCTAGTACAGCTTATCCTGACAAAAGTAGTCTTCGCCTGCAAAAGGCTCTGGTGGTGACGCCGCCTTTGGGCTCCATGGTGACCTCTGCCTTGCCGTCCCGCTGGTCTTGGTCTCGTTAATCGATATGGAAACCTTTGCTTGATGCCTCGGTACTCCGCTTTTCGCGCTTTGCCTCCTTTAGCACCAAAGAGGAAACGAGGACACTGCGCGCGCTGGCGCCCGCCTGGTCTCGATCGTCATGGCTCACGTCACGAGAACCTCGCGAGGTTTGCCTCGCCTTGATCTCTCCGCTCCTCATGAGCCTGCATGGCGAGGCCGCTCCTGTGGAGGTCTTGCTTCGTCCACCTCGCGAGGCTTGGCCCCTCGCGAGGGTCTTGAATGCCTTGTTGATGAAGATGGGCCGTACAGGCCTAGTAGCACAGCCACGCCGTGGGCCGTAGGCAGGCAAGTCTGGGGACCCCCGTTCTCAGAACGCCGACAAGTGTGATGTACAGGTTCGCCTAACCAGCTTCATCAGACACTTAAGAGTCGGCACGCTTTGGAAGAGGCCGCTACCGACTAGCCGAGCCAGATTTGATCTAACTCGCGATCAAGTGAGCAAGAACCTAAGAGGTCGCGCGCTTAAGGGAAGGAACCCGTGAGGCTGGATCTGGCTCCATGAGTCAGATGTGATCCTACTCGGACTCGGATCCAGGCCGAACAGACTTTGGGCTTTAGGATCCGTGTGAGGCCCAAGTGTTGAGCCCGCGACGGATGCCTATATGAAGTGGAGGCATGGCACACTCATTCGGTTGATCGCTTCCGCGCCATCACTAAGGCATTGCAGCTGTTGCAACTAGCCACCTCCACTCGTTGCCGACTATGTGATCGGATCTAGCAGTCCGCCGCACGGTGTTCCTCCTGCACTCGTGGATACCATTAGAGGCGGTGCACTTGCGCCACTTCGGCAAACATGTTCGAGGGATCCGATCGGCTTCGTGGGAAATCGACGAGGAGGAGATGACTCCAAAGACGAGTTGCCCCAACTCTTCTTCTACTGCACGGCACTACTCGTCTAGTGGTAACGACATGTGATCCATCTCTCGTAGCATGTTCCTGGATGTTCTGCGGGTAGGAATTTTTAATTTGCAGTCGACGCACCCTACCGTAGATCCCAAAAGTCAACAGTTGGGTTGTCCGGCTCCTATGTGTACCCCTTACGTTCCCGACAAATTCGGCTAAGGGTGTAATGGGAGAACCACTACGATAGTACCACTAGTTTAATTGGCAGAGCACCTTAGTGGAGAAAGCCGAAAACTGACTATCTAGGTAAGCGGAAATTGGTCGGCAATCCAAAGACCGCGTTAAGCGACGTGTCGTTAGCGATCACGTGTGTTAAACAAAGGGCTTCTTCATAAAGTTAGCCGAAGTGGGTGATGGCATAGACCTCGGCTACCTAAGCCGACCACTTCACACACAGGGGGGTTCGTCATCAGCCCCCACCATCAAACTCCTATGACTAAGTGAACGTTATAAAGCCATCATAGTCTGATTGCCCAGTTCATATTAGCACAGACCGCCTACGGGTACCGAGATGTCGGCTAAGGGTCGTCACCGCCTCAAGGAACACCCTCTTTATATTCTACATTGGGGTAGAAGCCGGCGACTGGCCACTCTTAGTTCAACACGGTCAAAGAGGAGGAATGTTAAGTAAAAAAAACACAGCCATATGAGGGAATTTAAAGCCATACTCATTCAAACAAAATATAGTTTTTATACATTCCCACATACTTCGGCATTCGGAGGTGCTATCTAAAAATACAAACTGTCCTTTGGGCACATGGCATCGGTAACCCGGGCGCCCTCTTCCACTTCGGTGAAGAACTGCTCCACAAGATCGCACCTTCCCTCGAAGAGGTGCGGGGTCCCAGAACGCACCATTGGATCGACCTTCAAGAAATGCGTCTTCACACAGCCATATGCCCACCTGCTCCCTCCAGGTACGCACATCACTTCCAGCAATCCGCTTGAGGGCCGACCACCCGCAGCCGAGCTAGGAGGCCGAAGAAGCTTGTGGGCAGTGCTTGTGCAAGCCACAGTTTGATGTAGAGGTCCTGGAGTGCCGGCCTTGCCATGCAGAACAGCTCCGCCAGCTACTTCATTCGATGATTCAGCAGCTGTGACTACGGCGACTCCTAGAACTGCTGCGAGAACACCATCTCTGCCTCATGACCCTCCAATTGGTTGAAAGTGACGGCCGACGTCTGCCGCAATCTTCAGAAAGGATCTGTGAAGAGCTCTACGGAGCACCATAGCTGGGTGAGCTCGACGAACCCTTTGCTTCCAAACACACATTGAAGTAAATATGCCTTACCCACGGCTATCTGCTCCACTTGTTGGAGCACCTTGCGGTCAGACCGGGCCTTGGTCTGGAGCTCGGAGTGTGCAAGATGGAGATTCTTGAGCTCCTCCTTTGCCTTCTTCTCCTTGGCCTGAAGGGTATCGCGTGCTTCGAATACGCCCTTCAGGGTCTCTTCGACCTCCGTGACCTGGCTACCGGGTCCTTTCCCCTAGCCACCTTTTCGGCGGCTAGGTCCTTCTCCGCCTTGGCGGCAGCAGCCTTCTGCTTCTCAACCTCCTGTCGAGCCTTCAAAAGCTCGGCCTTGAGCCCCTCAAGCTCGGCTGAAGCCTCTGCCATTCAAACAGTGCGGCATCAGCTTCTACTTAAAAACAATACACCTTCTGCTTTCAAAATAACATGCAAGGATATGAAGCGATGGTCGCTTACCTTGAGAGTGCTCGACCTGCCTGTTCATCAAGTCTAGATCCTTCTCGGACCTCTCGAGCTTCCGGTTCATCTCCACAATCTCCTCGGAGGCCGAGCTTGGAGACAAGGTAGAAACCTACACACAAGCACTTTACAATGAGCCCCATGATCAATCTATTGGTACTCTGGACAAACATCCCCTCACAACAAGCAGAGTCCTAGGGGCAACTCATTCTGATCTTCCTATACTTTGATCTCAATGCCAGTTTCTTAAAACTAGCCTTGGGCTCTGGGGCTACTCACTGACTATGCCGTCTAGAAGGCCATGAGAAGATGTCTTCGGACAGATACATGGATTTGTAAAGTAATCCTAAATAGATAAATTATTTTTTGCGCAAGGGCAAAAGAGTACCTCAAAGCTCATGATGAGGCCCTTGAAGACCTCACGCATTCCGGCCTCCGTGGATCGAAAGCCCTATAGCGCCGCGCCTATCAAGGCGCGATGCTCTTCCTTGAGGGAGGAGCACGGTAAGGCTACCTCCATTTCTTCAATCCACCCCACGCTAGCCTGCCCCTGGGTAGGAGGTGGGATTGGTAAAACCTCGGACCACGACACCAAAGTGATGGGAAGGAGGGTCTCCAGCTACGGCGGTGGAGCCGGTGCGGACTTCGGCTGGGCTGATGATTGGCCCAGCCCCTCTTTGACGACCTCGGGGATCCCGTCCCCTTGGCCTTGCGGGACCGAGGTCTCAACCTCAGCCACCACAACCGACTCTCCGGCCCCCGTCATGTCAACATGGGGGACTAGAGTAGATGTTGCTTGCCCCAGCTCATCTTGAGCTGGGGGAGGAATAGCTCGGGCGCACCTTTGGAGAACATTAGAAAGATGCACATGTAAGTTTTGTCCTACCGAAAAGACTTGGTGCAAAATAAAAAATAGTGGCATACCCCTGGGGTGCCGGTTTCTTCCTCCCCATAGCGACGGGATCATCCTCTAACTCGTTGGAGAGTATGACCTTCTCTGGTGACTTGCCGGTGGCCCTGGGTAAGGTTCTCGTCAACCTCTTTTGGCCCTCGGGCCGCGTTTCATCCTCGACGTCCTCCGACGCCGCTCTCTTCCCTTTAAGGGGAGGGTTTGCCTCTTCCTCATCCTCCCCCACGTCTTCCTCAGGGTGGGGGAGGCGTGGGTCTCCTGGACTGGGTGACCGAAGTCTCCCAAGTCCGAAGACCCGCCTTGCCTTCTAGGACTTCGGCCCCTTGGGGATCACCACATGCGGCTCCTTGATTAGGAGCGTAGTGAGCAGAGGGGATCTCTCCCCCTCTGGTAGTGGGGCCGGGCACAACATCTGTTGCGCCTTGGATGCCCACTTCATCAAAATCTGTCTCACTTAACGAGAAAGGAAAAATACTAATGTGTGTGTCAAACACTTACCGGTGGGGCATCGTAGCTGACCTCAAAACCGAGGTATTCCCCTTACTTGGGGACCTCGTCCTTGGACATCTTGAAGAGCCGCTTCCACATGCCGGCTAAGGTGGTGTGGAAGAATTTGAGGACGGGCCCCGCTTCCTTAGGCTTATGCTCCCACATCGGGGAGGCCCGGGGTTAGAACGGGAGGATGCTGTGGTGGAGCATGACGTTTACTACATCAGCTGGCTCGAGGTTCTTCTGGTTAGACCACCACTCGATCTTCTTGATCAACGCCTCCACCTCCTCTAGGTTCCCCTAGGCAATGCCCTTCTCCTTCCAGGACCTGAGCTTCTTTAGGGGACCTGCCGAAAAGGCTAGGACTTCGGCCTGACCGGCGGTGAGTGGCTCAATGATGAAAACCAATTGTGGTACCATTCTTTGATCGTCTCGATGAAGGTGCCTCGAACCAGTCGGCCTTCTGATTCTTACTAACCATGGCCCCTCCGCACTCCTCCAGATCGGAGCCGCTGGACTTCGGCTTGACGTTGAAGATCATCAGCCATAGGCCAAAGTACGGCTCGATGTGGAGGAAGGCCTCACAGACCGTGATGCAGGAGGTGAGGTGTAAGATGGAGTTTGGGGCCGTGTGGTGGAAGTCGAGCCCATAGTAGAACATTACCCCGCACACAAATGGGTGCAACGAGAACCCTAAATCTGTAAAGAGGTGATGACGAAGACTACCCGCTCCCCTGGGTTGGGAGCGGGCACTTGCTGAGCACGGGCGGGGATGTATCCCGCACTGCACAGCTCTGCGGTAGTGGCCTCCGTCACAATGGAGCCACCCCAGTGCCCTCTGGGGGTGTCGGCCATGGCTATATGGGGAAGCTTGGATGCGTTAAGGGGGAAGGAAGCGGGATTGTATCTAGGTGATAGAGCTTGAGAAGGCAGCAGACGGGGGAAATGTGAGCGCGCTTGGCCGCACTGTTGTTTTCTTACTCTTATAGGCTATTGAAAGGCCAAGAGTCCCCCTTGCTGCATCGGTAAAAGCGCCACCTCCCCCACAATAGATGTCGTTGTGTGTATGGGGGAAACAAAATCTTGATGATATCCCTAAAAAAACGGGCATGATCTCCACTTTGATGGGACGCACCAACAAAAGGGCTGCTTCAGCCCACGGTTAGGGGCAAGCAGTAACTGCCTGACCTGTCAAAGGTTGCGCCGCTTCGATAAAGTTGTTAGGCTAGGTGGCACTATTTAGACCTACGTGGTTGGCCTTCGAGGCTAGGTTACCCCGCCTCCTCGGACAAGGCGTGAGCTCCGCTAAGTCTTGTTTGTGAGGCACTACTTCTTTGAAGAGCAGTTCAAGGATATTAAAGTCACATAGGGGAACTTGGTTATCAAGCCAAGGACTTCGGATCCGAGGTATCGTCCTCAGCATGGAAGACCAGTTCGGGGGCTACTAACGGTGTCCTGAACTAGGGGGTATGTTGTATGGTGAAACACTAAGGGAGATCTTTTCACACATAGAGGGGGGAAGGGATGAACTCACAAGAACACAAGGGGAAAATCACTCAAACAAACCCAATCACACATCCACTAGAGTAGCACACATGAGATCCACAAGAATACAAGAACAATTCAAGGAAAATAGCACTAGGGTAAGGTTCTTCCCACTGCAAAGGAGGTGAGGTCTTAATGATAGTCTTCTTCAAAAGGAGGCCTTGAAATCCACAAGGGGATCTACTCCTTGGAGGTCTTGATCTCCAAGAGGAGGGGGAAGATGAGCAAAGCTCTCTCAATGTCTATCCAATACTTTGGTAACTGTCGTGAAAGTGTCACGGCAGATGTCCTCACGTAAGGACATAGTTGTGGAGCCATTGCGACGAGGTTAGCTTAAAGAGGTTAAACGGGACAAAGGACACAAGGAGTTTATACTGGTTCGGCCCTTGCGGTGAAGGTAAAGGCCTAGTCCAGTTTGAGGTGTATTGCTAGGGTTTCGATTACCAGGGAGCAAATACGCTTTGCCTGGCTCTCGATCTGATGTTTCTTGCCCTAAGCCGCTGCCGCGTCGTCCCCTTATATACATGGGTTGACGCCCTGCGGCCTACAAAGTCCCGGCTGGCTCATACAAACGTGTCCGGCTCGGTGACTTATCTTACATGCCTTACAATACAAGTTTACATATACATGGCGGTTTATACTCATGGGCCTTAAGCCACCTCTCGGTTTGGGCCTTGAGTCGCCTTTGGGCTCCGCGCCTTGTCCTCTGCATAATAGACCACCACCTTAAGTGTCTTTTTTTTTGCGAATCACCTTAAGTGTCTTCATGGGCTTTGTCTTGATAAACCGCCAAGGACTTAACCCGGCCCGTCCTGGGTAGGTTAATCCAATAGTTATATCCCTAACATTAGGCCCTAGGTTGATTAGAACTTGTTCATGTCAATCTTCATCACTTTGAAAAATCCCTCTTCATCTTTCTGTGAGAACATTGTAACCCGCCATGATGTCATCTCCGGAAATTGCGGTAACCCGCCGTGATGTCACTTGTAATTAATACCGCACATGGCCCAAATCTTAATAAATCTTTTTCTTTACTGACCCTCCGAAAATCGAGGCGCCCACACCGTCACACATCCACTTTTCTGTCTCCTTGATTCCCGCGCATGCCACTATCTGTCCAGCCTTATAAATAGGGCCACGGGTTCACTTCTCATTATCCCCCTTTGCCTTCTCTCCTTCTTCTTCCTCCTCACGACGCTCCAGTGCACCCAAGCTCCGTCGCCATCGACCTTCGTCAACTCCGGCCGTTGCATCACCCTGAATGGACCAGAAACGCCACGACACTCCTCCGCTATCGACTAGCGCCGGTAAATCTTCCCCTTTCCTCTTCATAGATCTGTGTTAGGGTTTCTCTGTTCGTCGGTGTTCATCACTGTTCTTCCCTTTCTCCATCCCAGATCGCATAGTTTTGATCTGAGAGTAGTACAAATCTCGCGCGGTAACAGTTTTAGCACTTATTTTTGATATCAGACCATATCTTTCTTGCAATAGATCTCATCTGAACACCCCCGCTCTTCTGCTGCCGCCACCTTAGGTTTAGATTTTATTCCATTTTTCTGAATAGCTGCAGATCCAATCTTATAGCCTCAATCTGTGAAACCTGTTTGTCCCAACACTTAGTAAAAATTTTCTCTTGTCAGATCTTGAATATCACTACGTGTCATGGCGGCTTACATGTCCGACTTACAATTAATCATATGTAATTAGTCCTCACTTAAGCCGCCACTCTAAATGTATACGGAAACTGTTAACTTGTGATTTCACCAACTGACTTGAACCGGCAAATCATTCCTTTCCTTTAGGTTTTCTCTCTTCACAATGCCACCAAAATCAACCTATACATGTAATTGGGTCCCCTCCATTGTCACTGAGGGCTCATTCAGAGATTTTGTCAAAATCGAGTATTTGCTCGCAAAGAGCGGTATGCATTATCGTGCTCCTGAACCGGGCGAGGAAAGACCTCAGCCAAAGGATGGCAAAGTCATTGTGTTGACTGATCGCATGAATCGGGGCTTCTCACCACCCAGCTCTAAGTTTTTCCGAGATGTTCTGCACTTCTTCCAACTCCATCCTCAAGACATCGGACCCAACTCCGTGTCAAATGTCTGCAACTTTCAAGTCTTCTGCGAAGTATACCTTCAAGAGGAGCCCAACATCGACCTCTTTAGGGATTTTTTTATTTGAACCGCCAGAATGAGTTCACGAATGGGCCTAGCTTGGAACTTGGTGGAATCTCGATTAAACGCAGAAGAGATGCCATCTTCCCTTATGCAATCCTACCGAGTCACCCAAAGGATTGGAACCAGACGTGGTTTTAGTGCAAAGATAACTCTCCGGTTGACGAGAATCCACTGCCGGGTTACCGTGTCGAGCACCTGGACTCAAAGCGCAATCTTCCTGAGAAACTTACCACCGCCGAACGGACAAAACTTGCTCTTACCATTGCAAAGGTTACAACTCTGCTAGAAAACGTCTTAACTGGCGTTGACCTGGTCAGGTGCTGGGTTTCCTGGTGGATCATACCGTTGAGTCGCCGCACCGGCTTAATGTGCACTTATACTGGTGGTGTAAAGGATCCACTGCGCCTGATAGAGGCAAAGGTGTCCCGTCTTTCGATGAGATGTTGGTTTTCGCTTTGGAGGAAGTCGACTTTGACGATCCGACTACGAACGTGCGAGGACGTCGCGCCTTAGCAATCGCTAAACCAACTCCGAGAGGTTATTGACCACGCCGAAAGCACGATCAACCTGACCACGAGAATCTGCATTTCGCGAGCAAACGAAGAACAAGCAAGAAACTGAGATTGCAATCTGGATATTGTGAATATAAGATGAAAGCTTTATTGATCAAGGTGGGGTTACTGTGGACGCCTTTGTCCAGTCGTTGAACACAAACGGCACGCGAAGTTGCAGCTATGGCAAACTTTTAATCTAAACAAAACCCAAAGTCTAAACGACGCCCTAAGGGCTGTATATATGGAGGAAGAGGAGGGAATTTCGTGGCCCTTGAGGGAGGGGTCCGAAACCAACCCTAACTCTTGTTTCCCCACACATACGGACTCTAAAAACAGCCTATACTTAAGTATTTCGAAATTACATGGGCCTGGCCAATAATAAGGTGACGCAGCACCTAGAATAGCCTATGGACGAATACTATGAAGTGGCATCTTGTATATTTCGTCCAAGGCCTCATGCACTCATTAAGGTGGCTTCAAAGTCCTGGAATCATCACTTGTAACTCCGTTCTTGTTCCCCTTTTGCATGGCATCATCTCCATGCTTGTTCTTGCTCCAATGTCCATCCTTCTCCAAGCTAGGCCCTTCATTTGTAAGCAAAACAAATATATCCAATTTAGGCAGCATCATATTCTCATGAACATTAGAATCATTACCAAGAAACGAAAGTACCTGATAATTTAATTGGCGTGCGCGAGCTCTAGTAATTGGTCCAGTATATGTAGCAAGAGGGGCTGCGGTGTAACAATGGTATTGATGTCCTCATCATCCTCCCTTCTTGAAATGAAGTCGTCCTCGACGGAAGCTCATCTTCCTCACCCAAATAAGGCTTCAAATCTGCAATGTTAAAAGTGGGACTAACCCCAAAATCTGCAGGCAGCTCAAGTTTATATGCATTATCATTTATTTTCTCCAACACCTTAAATGGACCATCAGCACGTGGCATTAACTTTGATTTGCGCAAATCAGGAAATCTATCCTTACGCAAATGTAACCAAACAAGATCTCCGTGAGCAAACACAACATGTTTTCTACCCTTATCTCCAAAGAAGTTTATATTTAGCATTCATACGCTCAATGTTTTCCTTAGTTAACTCATGCATTTTTAAAATCAATTCAGCACGTTGTTTAGCATCAAAATTAACCTTCTCCGAAGATGGAAGAGGCAACAAATCAATAGGTGCACGAGGTAGGAAACCATACACAACTTCAAAAGGGCACATCTTAGTAGTAGAATGCAATGAACGATTATAAGCAAATTCAATATGAGGCAAGCATTCCTCCCACATTTTCTTATTATTCTTCAAAACAGCCCTAAGCATAGTAGACAATGTTCTATTGACTACTTCAGTTTGTCCATCTGTTTAGGGGTGACAAGTAGTACTAAAAGCAGTTTAGTCCCCAACTTAGCCCATAAACATCTCCAAAAGTGGCTAAGAAATTTAGTATCACGATCTGAAACAATAGTATTTGGCACACCATGCGGCGAATAATTTCACGAAAGAACAAATCAGCAACATTAACGGCATCATCGCTTTTATGACATGGTATAAAGTGTGCCATTTTAGAATCTATCCACGACAACAAATATGCTATCCCTCCCTTCTTTGTTCTAGGTAAACCTAAAACAAAGTCCATAGATATATCCTCCCAAGGAACACTAGGTACAGGCAAAGGCATATATAAACCATGAGGATTGAGTCGTGACTTAGCTTTTTGACATGTAGTGCAGCGAGCAATAAAACGCTCAACATCCCGTCTCATCTTTGGCCAAAAGAAATGTGTAGCAAGTACATCCTCCGTCTTCTTCACGCCAAAGTGTCCCATTAGTCCTCCTCCATGCGCCTCCTGCAACAACAAAAGACGAACGGAGCTAGCTGGAATGCATAGCTTGTTAGCACGGAACACAAATCCATCATTAACGAACTTGTTCCACGTTCTTCCTTCTTTACAATTCTGCAATACATCTTTAAAATCAGCATCATGCACATATTGATCTTTGATGGTCTCCAAACCAAATATTTTGAAGTCAAGTTGTGAAAGCATAGTATAGCGACGAGACAATGCATCAAAGAATAACATTTTCTTTACCCTTCTTGTGTTTGATGACATAAGGAAAGTCTCAATGAATTCAACCCATTTAGCATGTCTACGATTCAATTTAGCTTGACTTTTAATATGTTTCAAAGATTCATGATCGTAATGTATAACAAATTCTTTGGGCCATAAATAATGTTGCCATGTTTCTAAAGTCCGAACAAGAGCATATAATTATTTATCATAAGTAGAATAATTCAGACTAGGCCCACTCAATTTTTCGTAAAAGTATGCAACAGGTTTGCCATCTTGTAATAACACACCTCCTAATCCAATTCCACTAGCATCACATTCAAGCTCAAAAGTCATATTAAAATCAGGAAGTTGGAGTAAAGGAGCATGTGTCAACTTATCTTTCAATACCGTGAAGGCTTCTTCCTACGTGGTACCCCAAACAAAAGGCACATCCTTCTTTGTAAGCTCATTGAGAGGTGCAGCAATGGTGCTAAAGTCTCTCACAAAACGCCTATAGAAACCAGCGAGTCCAAGAAAACTCCTCACTTGTGTGACCGTTTTGGGCTGCGGCCAACTCTCAATAGCTTCAATCTTGGCTTTATCAACTTCAATTCCCTGTGGAGTAACAACATAGCCAAGAAAAGATACTCGGTCGGTGCAAAAGGTGCACTTCCCAAGGTTACCAAACAAACGCGTGCATCACGTAGAGCATTAAAAAAACAGCACGTAAATGTTCCAAATGTTCTTCCAAAGATTTGCTATAAATCAAGATATCATCAAAATAGACTACCACAAATCGTCCAATGAAAGCACGTAAAACTTCGCTCATTAGTCTCATGAAAGTACTAGGTGCATTAGTTAACCCAAAAGGCATGACTAACCACTCATATAAACCAAACTTAGTTTTAAATGCTGTTTTCCATTCATCTCCCAATTTCATACGAATTTGATGGTATCCACTACGCAAATCAACTTTGGAGAATATTGTAGAGCCACTCAATTCATCAAGCATATCATCTAGCCTAGGAATAGGATGACGATAACAAATAGTAATATTATTAATGCCTCTACAATCAACACACATACGCCGACGTACCATCCTTTTTAGGCACTAGTATAATAGGAACATGAGAAGGACTAAGAGATTCGCGTATATAACCTTTGTCGAAAGGTGTCCTCCTGTAGTTGACGCATAATCTCCTTCGTCTCCTCCGGATTGGTACGGTATGGTGCACGGTTAGTAGCGATGCACCGGAATTAAGTCAATTCGATGCTCAATCCCTCGAATAGGTGGTAATCCGGTGCACGCCTCGTGGGAAGATCGTCAAATAACTCCTGCAAAACGATAGTGACAAATAGGGGCAAAAGAGGAAGGCACGCCCTCGAATGAAAATAATGCCTGTTTGCACACAAAAGCATAGCAAACAGATTTGCTAGAATCTAGCTCATCAATATCAGATTTGGTGGCAAGTAAACATGCACTTTTTCAGCTTTAATTTCGTAAGCAACATTAGATGGTTTATTATTAGGCTTCATTTGTTGCTCAAATTCTTTTGCCACAATCTGATTTTCACTCTTATTTTTCTCCCTGTTTTGCTTTATTAGCTCTATTAATATCATCTTTCAAAATGGAATCAGAGTCATAGGAAGCAAAGTAATATTTTTATCCTTGTGAACAAGAGTATACTGATTGTTTCTACCATGGTGTATAGAAATTTTATCAAATTGCCATGGTCTACCAAGTAATAAGGAACATGCTTGCATAGGTACCACATCACAATCAACATAATCAGCATATGTAGAGATACTAAAATACACACGAACAGTACGTGTTACCTTAACCTTGCCGCCGTTGTTGAACCATTGGATGTAGTAAGGATGTGGATGTGGTCTTGTGGTGAGAGAAAGCTTCTCCACCATATCCATGCTAGCCAAGTTGTTGCAGCTCCCTCCATCTATGATGACGCTGAATAGAACGTTCCTTCACAACTCCCTTTGTATGGAACAAGTTATGCCTCCGATTTTGCTCAGCTTGTGTAACCTGCACACTCAAAACACGTTGAGCAACTAAACATTCATACTCACCAGCCTTCAAAGCAGCCATGTATTGCGCCTCATGATCGTAATCATCTCCACCGTGTTCTTCATGTGTAATAAGAGCCAAAGTCTCTTCATCATAGTCACTAGCGGACTCCATACCCACCATCCTCGGTAGCAATCATCACACGCTGAGATTGGCATTCTCTCATAAAATGTCCTCTTCCCTTACAACGACGACAAATAATATCACTTGTGTGCCCTGTTGACGCCATGGAAGAAGAAGAGCTCTGTGTAGGCCCAAAGCAGTGTGCTCTTGGCGTATAGTGGTGGTTGTGCCTGCTTTTGTATCACGGTTGGAGGTGGCAGCCGGCGGAGGTGCCGTGTAGTAGAACGTGTGGAAGTAGATGATGCACGTGGTGTCCATGATGAAGGTCGACCTGCAGAAAAAGTTAGTCCGCGCCAACGCCTGCCGATCCTGCACTTCACGTTCAGCTTTACAAGCAAGATGGAATAATCGAGTGATATTAGTATAATCCTTGTAGTCTAGAATGGTCTGAATATCTCTATTTAATCCACCCGTAAAACGTGCAAGCATAGGTTCATTCTCCTCAACAATACCACATCTAATCAAGCCGCTTTGTAATTCACGATAATATTCTTCACCGAATTTTTCCTTGTCTTAAATGCTGCAATTTTTGAAGTAATTCACGTTGATAATATGGTGGAACCCAACGAGCACGCATAGCAGTTTTCAAAGCAGCCCAAGTAGTCGGAACAGGATATAATCTACAATGTTCATACCACCAAACACATGCAAAGCTAGTGAAAGCACAAACAAAGAAGTGGGGAACACGTCTCTCCTCGTGATATTGTAAACATGTAAATCGTTGTTCGCTTTCTAACTCCCAAGTAAGATATATATCGTGAACATATCTACCCTCAAATGGTGGAATATTCAACTTCAGCTTTAGGGAGATGGTCATGATCTCGCACTGAGGGGAGCCCTAACATTGCCATTATTTGCATGTGGACGACTGGTGGTTTTGGTGCCGGGTGGTTGCACGTGGATTCTGATGTTGATCAACCTCATCCTCGTAATCTCCCACATAATCATCCTCCCCACATCGCCAGCAGGAGCCACGTATATCAACAAAGAAGACCAAAGCAGCTTGGCCAGTGAAGAGGGACACGGCTCGCTTCGGCGGAGGGCTGTTTCATGATGTGGAGGTAGTCGTTGTTGTTGTTGTAGAGGTGCGTTAGGTGCAGCCGGTGGTGGTGGTGGTAGACGCATGAGCAATTCATTAAACTTGTTATCGAGCTTTGTTTCAACGCCTTCTCAATGCCATCTATCTTCTCCATGGCCTCTTCAAATCTATTTAGCACATCTTCCACCTGCCCACTCATCATTTGTTGAAACTTATCATGTAGCGCTTTGTTTGCCATGTTCTCCCAGTCAGTCTCGTCGGCTTGTGATCCTGCCATGGTTAGCAGCAATAGAAACACACAAGAGTATGATTCGACAGACTACTAGGAAGTGGTGGTGGTGGTGGTGGTGTGGTGGATACCAAATCCGTCAAGCAAATCTCAAATTCTTACCAGTTCTTACCAAAGAAGCGGCGGTGATCGACAACCGATGTAGTCAAAACTCTCAAAGCTTGGATAGAGCGATTACTGTGGAGAGTCAAACGCATACGATGTAGATGTATGTGGAGCTGGGAAGGCTTATAATATGGTAGCAAAAGGGTCAAGAATAATCAATTCAGAGATGCAAAGTTGAATAAACGCCAACGACGGTAGAGCCCGGGTCCTAGGCTAGACCGTGCTAGAGACGCGAGCCTAGAACACTAACAAAATCACGGCGCTGCACGTAAACAAGGGAAAAAGCACACTCTGGACTTTTTTTCGCTCTTTTTTTTTTTGCTGTTTATTTTTTTTTTTTTTTTTGCGAAAATCACTATAATGGCGAGTGTCTCAAAACTCTTCCTGTGTCAAACTGACAGGATGGGCAATGCAAATTTTTCGACCAAAATTATTTTTTTTTTCATTTGGGACCCAAAAAACTGGAAACGGGTCAAAAAAACTTTCTATAACGGCGATCGCTCAATACGCCTAGAAACACCTAAAATAGGATAGCCGGAAAATTTTTCGACAAGTGCGTTTTCGGAAAATTTTGGGCCTAAACGGAGGGTGGTTTTTTCCAAACCTACTCCGCAAGGAAACACGAATCGGAAACTAGATGGATCTCGAAAACAAACCTAATATGCAAGGAAACTCGGATTGGTGGTGGATATATAGTGGTGGTATATGGCAGCGATGGTGGTAGCGGTGGTAGTATATGGATATGGATCGGTAGGGGGCAGGGGCGATGATGATGGTGCGGTGGCGGCGTGACAACTTATGACCAGAACTCGAAACTCTACAAGACTAGACGCTAAGACCAGCAACTAGACACGACGATGCAACCGCAAATTCAACAAAGCAAAACCCTAAAAAGATTATGCAAAGGCTCAGATTGGTTCGGATATGATGAACTAACCCTAATTTTTTTTGTGGCTTTTTCGTGGACTATAGGTATGAAGAACAGACTCGATCTAAACTACGAAAAACGGTAAAATGTCCATCCTTCTCCAAGCTAGGACCTTCATGCTTGTTCTTGCTCCAATGTCCATCCTTCTCCAAGCTAGGACCTTCATTTGTAAGCAAAACAAATGTATCCAATTTAGGCAGCATCATATTCTCATGAACATTAGAATCATTACCAAGAAAGAAAGTACATGATAATTTAATTGGCGTGCGCGAGCTCTAGTAATTGGTCCAGTATATGTAGCAGTAGGGGCTACGGGTGTAACAATGGTATTGATGTCCTCATCAGCGCCACACCTCTGCACCATTAACTGACGAGGAAGTAAAGGAAATGGTTAAGTCCCTTCTGAATGAAGATCCGGAAGATTGCGTTAAAGTGGGTCTGGCTATTACCTTTACTTCATTATTCAAATACTTTATTAACTCAATATTGAATGATCTTTACAAGCTAAGTTTGACTTTTGGAAAAGGTAGTATGATCATGAAGCTGCCAAAAAGGCCAGGGCTGCCAAGTAAGCCGCCAAGAAGACCACCAAGAGAAAAAAGAAACCAAGCGCCTCTGACATGCTTAATCTGGATGACACCTCTGAGTCGGAGGTAGCCCTTGACTCTCTTGGCTCATTTTTCAACCATCTTATTGACACTGACTATTATCAAGATGACACGTGAGCCAGCCAAGCAGCTGAAGAAGAGGTAACTATTATTTCCTCTGTCTCAGACTCTTTGCCAAGACAGAAACTTCGACAAGTAACCCGGAAAGTAAGGTTTTCACACCCCTTGGCTTATTTAGATCCTCACTTTCTTTTGAAGCAATAGCAACACGAGAATCGACGTCTTCCCGGACCAGTGGAGATGAAGAATTGTCCACCGGCTTACCGAACACTCCCGCTCCTCGAAAACGTCGAAACGAGGTTCTTTTTAACTTTAAACTCTTTTCACCTACCGGCGGGTCTGATTTGCTTACCACTTAACTCTGTTGATTCAATTGACCAGGAAATTGCTCGTTCTTCCTCTGGCGATTCATCGCAAACTGAGTTGCCGGCTTTTAATACTGCCCCGGGTAACAATGATTACCTTATATTCTGTAACTCTTTATACTCTGATACTTATACTGACTCGTTACCACTTGTGCAGCGGTCAAGCAAAGCCTAGCAAGAAAACAAGGGTTTCCAAGCCAGCTGAGGATCCTAAAGTTATTGAGCCGGAGCAGTAAGTCTCTGTACCTGAAGCTTCTGACAAACAGCCAGAAGAACCTACCTCTGACGCTCCACCTGAAATTCCTGGACTCTCCCGTGATCACACGGATGTCAATCCTGTGCTCACTAAGTCATCCAACCCACTTAAACCGCCGGAATAACATGGTGAAGATGTTTTAATTACTGGCACTAGCTTCAGAGAACCGGGATGTCCAACCGTCTTGGCCAAACACTCCGTGAAAGAAGAGTTCATCGAGAGGCGGAAAATGAAATTTGATATTGCCGATTACTCTCAACTGAACGTCAATGAAGTATTCTCTAGTTATCTCAACCAAGTTCATTCCAGTCGCGACCTTGAAATTGATATGGTGAAACAGATGCACCAGAAATATGAGGTATGACTTCAGGCTTTGAATAATTTATGTATATCCCGCCAGCCCCCAAGTCTACTGGTTATGATAAGATTGAATAGGCTGTAGACTTAAAATAATCGATAAGCTTCTGTGGTAGAATCCCTCCAAGGCCGGTTGTCATAGTTAAAATTAAACCGGATGCTTAAACAATTTAGCCTTGCATCCGTAGTCCCCACGGGCCGGTTTAATCAGCATGAATGAGCCGGTCCTATTTACCATTGTTTAAGAAAGGAGAGCTTATCTGTGTAGCCCCAGAGTGCCAAGTAGTCTTGCTTGCAAAGTGCTTGGGACTTTATTCAGAAGAGCCGTTTTACTTAAAGAATTTTTTTGACAGACATTAGCCCCCAAGTGTCGAGTGTTTTTGCTTGCAAAAGACTTGGGACTTATACTCTTTTAACCCGGATATAAATGTATCTGTATTTATGCTTCATACAAAGCTACTCTTGAACTTGAGTCCACAGTTAAATGATGCAAAGACCATTTGGCGACTCGAGAATCCGAGACCAAGAAAGCTGAGTCAAAATTCCAGCTTTAGCATAGCTGAATTGGAAAAATTGAAGACCAATTTTGAGGTTGAGAGAAGCACTTAAGGAGGAAAGATCATGCTTTAACACAAATGAGCTGAAAAAGCAGAGGCAACTCTTCAAGAGGTAACCACTGAGCTCACCGGCTTAAAACACCGTGTATCTCACATGGTTTGTGCTATCTTCGGTGAGTAGCCTTGCTATTCATCAAAAGTGAATACTTGTCGTGATAATATATACCAGCATTAACCAATCTGTGATTTACCCAAGTCCTAGGAGCAGCAACCTGAACCAAGACATGCTTGTAAAGCTGAAAGCGGTCTATACCCTTGTCGAGCAGCTGTATACTGGAGCTCAACGAACACTGGCTACAATCTCTCCAACTAATCAAGCACCAACATTGTTGATAGATGTCTTGAAAAGACTTCCATCTTTGCCGCCACCAGATTGATGAAATGAAGCGGTCGCTCTACTGCAGCCGGTCTTGTGGCGACTTTGAGTCGGTCGAGGCATGGGTACGAGCTTGACTTTTATGCGAGGTAGCCACCGTTACCCAAGCTTGAAAGAAGATGGTACGCCATTTGATCAGAAGGACTTCTCTGCTTGCGTGAAAGAGATACGTCCCATGGAGACTATGATTGCCAATGACTCGGACCTCTCAAAGTACCATCCAGCTTATAACAAGGAGAACCAGAAGATGCCGACCCTAGCGTATAGAGTGATGGACTTAATCCCCCCAATCCGTAAGCACAGTTTTGCCCCTGAAGCTGAGCCGTCTGATCTTATAGATGACGAAGCTGAATTTCAAGCTTTATCTGGCATCGATTGGTCATCACCAAATTTTTAGATGGCGGAGGAGGACGAAGAACCAAAAAAGGGATGAACCGGAGGCCTCCAATCAGCAAGGCCAAGAAGATTGAACCATCGGGCGGCTTATATGTTTGATCTTTGAAAAACCACTTGATCTCATTCGGCTCATGGAGCCATGTAATAGGGTAGTTAAAACTTGAATCTGTCGTGCCATCGTGCACGTTTTCTACTTTTTGCGCAAGCTTGCTGACCTTCATTGTGAGAAAACATCACCTTATGCTTATGACAACATGTGATTTATGCCAATCTGATCGATTATTGTCCTGCACACAAAGAAATTACAAATGCCCTGGCGGCTTACCCCCGGGCGGGTCATGATACCCCATTGAAACCACGGAGGACGAATAATCCATAACCAGGGCCGGCCTGACAATTGTGAAATAAAATGTCATACCTGCAATATATGCTTTATACTGCTGGCTTATCAGTTTCGTGGAGTTAAAGGTGTTAGAGTTGTAGCTCTAAACATAAGAGTATGATACTCTAGCGACTTAGAGTCTGCCATCCTAGCGGGTTATCGAGACCCAAAAAATGCTTCCAATAGGAGCCATAAGTAGGGCAGCTGGGGCCGACTTGTAAAAAACCAGAAGGCAAAGAAAAGATCATAGAATATAAATAAGAAATCAAAAGAAATTCGAGGCTTTTGTAGGCTGCCAAGCCAAAGTGTCTTCTTCGATGAAACCAGCCTGAGCCACTGGAAGGTAAGTGCATTCCATGAGCCTGACTCATAGTACCCAATCGACATTTGAACCCAGATAAAGACGGGTGTTGCTCAAAGACTTATCAGGAGTACGCGGGGTTAGAGTAACAGCATACATCACGGGCTGATTTATCCAAGTTTCAAGGAAGGCGGCTTATGAAGCCTGGGTCTATCCTGACTATCTGTAACTGTGCTCTCGCGTGACAAGCCGCCGTTTGAACCTTAACAAGCTCAGATCTTGGTCGAATACGCCGTAAAGATTGATTGTTAAGAGTTCGACGGGTCAATCGGGATTACCCGATGGAGTTGAAGCAGCTGGTATATAGGTAGGATGGCCCGGAAAGGTTATGTCCTCTTTGGTCGAATACGCCTATGTTTGGACAGATAACCTGGTCAAGTAACGCGATGTTCTCTTTGGTCGAATACGTCTATGTTTGAATAGGAAGCCCCCAAGTGACATACTGACAAGTCGCGCTCGTCAGGGACCTATGTTTTAGCCATGATGTGCATCCAACTCTCTTTGGTCCCTGAAGTTTGGACGTCGAGCCTCTTAAATGAATATGATGATAAAGACTCAGCTTTGAGGAAGTGAAACGACAGAGGCCCTAAATTATCAGGGATGTCGGCTTTATTATACTGCTTATAATATATACATCGAGTAACTATGTACATCGTGAGAGCCGGTGGCTCAAGTGTAGTAGGGCCGAAGATGAGCTATATTCCACGGCCGACGTGTCTCCTCCTCTGACTTGTGTGAGTCCTTGTGGTCTCGAACATCAATAAGATAGTAAGACCCATTATGCAGATTCTTGTTGACCACAAAAGGTCCTTCTCAAGGAGGCGATAGTTTATGCATATCCTTTTGGTCCTGGATGAGCCGAACTAAGTCGCCTTCTTGAAAGGTTCTGGTTTTGACCCGGCGGCTGGGATAACGATGTAGGTCTCGCTGATAAATCGTCGAACGAGCCGCAGCGAGATCACGCTCCTCATCCAATAGGTCAAGTGCATCTTGACGTGCCTTTTCATTGTCAGCCTCAACGTAAGCCGCCACCCGGGGTGAATCGTGAGGATGTCACTAGGGAGAACGGCCTCTGCAACATAGACCATGAAGAAAGGTGTGTAACCCGTTGATCTATTGGGGGTTGTATTGATACTCCATAACACTGAGGGTAACTCCTCTACCCAACAACCCGACGTTCTTTGCAAAGGAACCACGAGTCGGGGCTTGATACCTCGCAGAATCTCTTGATTTGCTTGTTCTGCCTGACCATTGGACTGAGGGTGAGCCACAGAGGAAACGTCAAGCCGGATATGCTCTCGTTGACAAAATTCTTTCATGGCGCCTTTAGAGAGATTAGTACCATTATCTGTTATAATGTTGTGTGGAAAGCCAAAACAGAAGATCACCTCCTTCATGAATTGAACCGCCGTTGCTGCATCACACTTACTAACCGGCTCTGCTTCAACCCACTTAGTAAACTTATCAACTGCCACCAAAAGGTGGGTCTTCTTATCCTTGGATATCTTAAAAGGGCCAACCATATCAAGCCCCCAAGTTGCAAACGGCCAAGTAATTGGAATCATCCTCAATTCTTGAGCCGGCACATGAGCTCGTCGTGAAAACTTCTGACAACCGTCACATTTGCTTACCAAATCCTCAGCATCAGCATGAGCCATCAACCAATAGAACCCATGATGAAAAGCCTTGGCTACAAGAGATCTAGAGACGACATGATGACCACAATCTCCTTCGTGAATCTCCCGTAGAATCTCACAAATTCCTTCTTCAGAGAGACGCACTGTTAACGCCTCACATACCACTGCAACGGTGCAATTCCCCAATGACAATTGACATTGACTTAGACCGCCGGGTTATCTGTCTGGCCAAGATCTCATCCTCTGGCAACTCACCTTGGGTCATGTAAGCCAAATACGGAACTGTCCAATCAGGAATAGCATGAAGAGCCGCCACCAATTGTGCTTCCGGGTCAGGAACAACAAGATCCTCCTCTGTAGGCAATTTGACAGAAGGGCTAAGCAAAATATCCAGGAACGCGTTAGGTGGCACCGGCTTACGCTGAGACCCCAACCGGCTTAAAGTATCAGCCGCCTCATTCTTCCTTCGATCAATATGCTCAACTTGATAACCCTTGAAATGACCCGCAATAGCATCAACCTCCCGGCGATAAGCCGCCATGAGTGGATCCTTAGAATCCCAGGTGCCAGAGACTTGTTGAGCTACCAGATCTGAATCGCCAAAACACCTCACCCGACTTAAGTTCATCTCCTTAGCCATCCGAAGACCATGGAGCAGGGCCTCATACTCAGCTACATTGTTAGTACAAGGGAACATTAGCCGGAGAACATAAGAAAATTTATCACCTCGTGGGGAAATCAAGACAACTCCAGCCCCCGAGCCCTCCAATTGCCTGGATCCATCAAAGTGAATAGTCCAATATGTGTTATCCGGCTTTTCCTCAGGTGCTTGCAACTCTGTCCAATCATTGATGAAATCCACAAGTGCTTGGGACTTGATGGTTGTACGAGGCACATACTTTAAACCATGAGGTCCAAGCTCAATGGCCCATTTAGCAACTCGGCCTGTGGCTTCCCTGTTTTGGATGATGTCTCGTAAAGGAGCGGAGCTAACCACAATAATGGGATGACCCTGAAAATATTGCTTAAGCTTCCAGCTTGCCATGAAAACCCCATACACAAGCTTCTGCCAGTGTGGATATATCTGCTTGGACTCAATAAGTACCTCACTGATATAGTAAACTGGCCGTTGAACCGGGTATTCCTTGCCTGCCTCTTTCCTTTCCACCACAATAGTTACACTGACTGCCCGGCTATTAGCAACCACATACAACAACAGAGGCTCCTTATCAATAGGGGCAGCAAGCACGGGCGGCTCAACCAACTGTTTCTTCAGGTCCTCAAACGCTTGATTAGCAGCATCACTCCAAACAAAATGATCTGTCTTCTTCATCATCTGATAAAGAGGAATAGCCTTCTCACCTAACCGGCTTAAAGCTGCAATACGACCCGCCAGACGCTGAACATCATTAACACACGCCGGCTTAGCCAACGAAGTAATGGCCTTGATCTTCTCCCGTTAGCTTCAGTGCCTCTGTTAGAAACCAGAAAACCCAAGAGCTTGCCTGCTGGTACACCAAAAACACACTTGGCCGGGTTAAGCATCATCTTGTAGACCCGGAGATTGTCAAACGTCTCCTTCAAATCATCAATCAGGGTCTCCTTTTTCCTGGATTTCACCACAATGTCATCCACATAAGCATGAACATTACGCCTGATCTGATTGTGAAGGCAATTCTGCACACACCGCTGATAAGTCGCCTGGACACTCTTGAGCCCAAAAGGCATAGACACATAGCAGAAGGCTCCAAATGGAGTAATGAAAGTTGTCTTCTCCTGGTCCTTAACTGCCATCTTGATCTGATGATAACCAGAATAAGCATCCAAAAACCTCAAACGCTCACAACCCGCCGTAGCATCAATGATTTGATCAATACGAGGGAGAGCAGACGGATTAGCCGGACAAGCCTTGTTTAAGTCCGTGTAATCCACACACATTCGCCAAGTGCCATTCTTCTTAAGCACCAACACCGGGTTAGCCAACCACTCAGGATGAAAAACTTCAAGGATAAACCCGGCCGCTAAGAGCCGGGCCACCTCTTCACCAATGGCCTTCCGCCTCTCCTCGTTAAATCAACGAAGAAATTGCTTGACCGGCTTAAACTTCGGATCAATATTAAGAGTGTGCTCAGCGAGTTCCCTCGGTACACCCGGCATGTCTGAAGGCTTCCATGCAAAGATGTCCCGGTTCTCACGGATGAACTCGATGAGCGCGCTTTCCTATTTCGGATCCAGATTAGCACTGATACTGAACTGCTTAGATGAGTCACCAGGAACAAAGTCAACCAATTTAGTATCATCTGCCGACTTAAACTTTAACGAAGGATCATGCTCTGTGGTCGGCTTTTTCAAGGAGGTCATATCTGCTGGGTCAACATTATCCTTGTAAAATTTTAGATCCTCTGTTGCACAAACTGATTCAGCATAACCCGCATCACCTTCCTCACACTCCAAGGCCACCTTGCGACTCCCATGCACTGTGATGGTGCCCTTATAACCCGGCATCTTAAGCTGCAAGTAAACATAACAAGGCCTTGCCATGAACTTAGCATAAGCCGGCCGCCCAAACAGAGCATGATAAGGGCTCTTGATCTTGACCACTTCGAAAGTCAAAGTCTCAGACCTGGAATCATGCTCATCTCCAATGGCAACTTCCAAAGATATCTTACCCACTAGGTAGGCTGACTTACCCGGCACCACATCATGAAAAATAGTGTTTGACAGCTTAAGATTCTTATATGTCAGTCCCATGCGACGGAAGGTCTCGTAATAAAGTATGTTAATGCTGCTACCTCCATCCATGAGTACCTTAGTAAATTTATAGCCCCCAACCTGAGGCACCACCACCAGAGCCAGGTGACCCAGATTATCAACCCGGGGCGGATCATCCTCACGACTCCACACAATAGGCTACTCTGACCACTGTAAATAACGTGGCACCGCCGGCTCAACAACATTCACAGCTCTCTTGTGAAGCTTCTGATCCCGCTTACACAAACTGGTGGTGAAGACGTGGTATTGCCCACTATTCAATTGCTTCAGGTTGCTTTGATAACCAGACTGTTGTTGTTGCTGATTCCCTTGATTATTCTGCTGGTTGTAATTACCTTGGTTGCCGTGACCTTGAAACCCGGAATTTGGACCGCCGCCTCCACGACTCGGACCATGAGAGCCGGACCCTGAACCGCCGTTTGGGCCATGGTTGTGTTGGGATGGACTCCTTAAGCTTCTCATTATGCTGCAATCTTTCCACAGATGAGTAGTCGGCTTCTGATCCATTCCGTGTTTTGGACATGGCTGATTTAACACTGCATCAAGGTCAAACCTTGTCCCTTGAACCGGCGGTCCCTTACGACGCTGATTATAGTTGCGCGCACCAGTGTTAGCCACAAAATCATCAGCCTTGCGCTTACCGTTGCCGCCCTGATTGGTAGGGTTGTACTGCTGCACCTTCATGCCGCTACTCTTCTTTCCCTTTCCCGGTCTTTCATCCTCAGAGTCGGGATCCTTGGTACCATCAGAGTTGGCATACTTAACAAGAGCCGCCATAAGCTCCCCCATGTCATTGCAATGACGCTTAAGCCGCCCAAGCTTCCGCTTGAGTGGAATAAAACGGCAATTTTTCTCCAACATTAGAACCGCCGAGCCGATGTTGATGTTATCTGAAGAATGTATAATAGTCGAGACCCGGCGCACCCAGCTGGTCGTTGACCGCCCTCTCTGAACACAAGAAACCAAATCCATGATCGACATGGGCTGCTTGCATGTATCTTTGAAATTCTGGATAAATCGGGCTTTTAGCTCCGCCCATGACTCGATGGAGTTAGCCGGCAGCCCCTTCAACCAGGTACGAGCCGTCCCTTCCATCATCATGGTGAAATACTTAGCGTATGCAGCCTCGCTAACATCCAGCATCTCCATGGCCATCTCATAACTCTCCACCCAAGCCTCAGGGGGCTGTCTATTGTGTAATTGGGCACCTTGCGAGGGCCTTTGAAGTCCTTGGGCAAACGCTCGTTCCGTAGAGCCGCCGTTAGACACACTACAGCAAAAGCTCTAGAAGTTACTCCCGCCTCAACTGAAGTCGTTGCAACCGCAAGGCGCGATACGATGAGCATGCCAGTGAGCCGCTAACTTCGGCCTCCCGGCGTGTTTCGTGCTGCCTTTGGTCCTAAAAATCTCGTGCATTAGCACCATTGCACGCCTTGAGGTCACGCCCATGAGGTTGGTTACTGTGACTGCTAGTACTCGAGGCTATTTGGCGAGTCAATATGTCTACTGTAGCTCCGGCTTGGATGAGGGGTCGAATGAATCCGATCATGACTATAGGAATAAGCCTGCTGCTGTACCAAAGCCGTCTGAAGAAGCTCTCTGGCCCTTCTGGTTTCAATCGCCGTTGGAGTCTTGCCCTCACCTGGTAGAGCCGCCAATCATGTAGCTGCAGCAATCATATTGTCAAGAGGGGTGGAGTAATGACCCGGCGGTGTCACCACATGCTTTGAGGCGAGGTGTTATTCATATCGCGGAGAGCGGTCACACAGCGCTGACCGCTCCACCCCTCGTGCTTCAGCCGTACGATTCACCACCGACGGGTTACTGGCCCCGCCCGGTGTGTTGAAGAGGTCCTTGACTCATAAAACCAAAAAGGCGGGCGACTCGGTGCATTCTCCTCAAGACTTTGTTTGAAGCGTTCGATCCACCATAAGCTGGTATGAATCTTGCTTGAATCCGCTAGCGGCTTGGGCATACAAAGCGGCCCGTTCATGACCATCTTGGCGTTTTGGCTGCCAAGTTCCGCCTTAGCTTGCAATCTCATCACGCAATTTAGCCACTTCCACCTTATGATGTTCCTGGATGTCTGTGGTTACATCAACCTCCATCAGAGTCGCCAGAGTGTCTAATAGATCTGCCAAAACTTGAGCCGTGAGCGTCTTTGAACCGCCCGATATCCAGCTCTTTATCACTTTGCCGCTACACTAGAAGTCATGGCTCTGTCGAACCAAGAACCCATTTGAGTGCCGACCATGAAGATTGCCACCACTGTTCGGGCGGCTCACGAAGTGCGGAATATCGTCGCCATCGAACAGCCCCCAAGCCGTCCCGGCCTTGTAGTTGATACAATGAGTTGGTCTTGCCGATGGGCGATTCATCATCGAGTACATGGCCGCCTTCACATGCCGCATACGAGCCTTCCAATTCAGCCCCATGGATACATCCAACAAAGGCACGCTTCACGGCGGGCTTAACTCGGGCAGGTCGTGCACGCTGAGCCGTCTTGATGATGTCGATGCAGATGTCTAGCTCAGGGCCCGGTTCGCCGATCTTGCCGATGAAGACGTGGATTCCGCCGAAGGGGACCCGGTACCCGTACTCAATAGAGCCGGCCTCGGGACCCCAGCCTGCGTCATTGATGTAGAGCTTGCCGCGACGACTCTTGGTCATCCAGCCCACAGCGTAGCCCTTGATCCCTTCGAAGCTGCCCTTCAAGAACTCAAAACCACCATGCACTGGCCCCACGATGGGCGCCAACTGTCATGGAAGTGTCACGGCAGATGTCCTCATGTAAGGACATAGTTGTGGAGCCATTGCGACGAGGGTAGCTTAAAGGGGTTAAACGGGACAAAGGACACAAGGAGTTTATACTGGTTCGGCCCCTTGCGGTGAAGGTAAAGGCCTAGTCCAGTTTGAGGTGTATTCTAGGGTTTCGATTGCTAGGGAGCAAATACGCTTTGCCTGGCTCTCGATCTTATGTTTCTTGCCCTAAGCTGCTGCCGGGTCGTCCCCTTATATACATGGGTTGACGCCCTGCGGCCTACAGAGTCCCGGCCAGCTCATACAAATGTGTCCGGCTCGGTGACTTATCTTACATGACTTACAATACAAGTTTACATATACATGGCTATTTATACTCATGGGCCTTAAGCCGCCTCTCGTTTTGGGCCTTGAGTCGCCTTTGGGCTCTGGGCCTTGTCCTCTGCATAATAGACTACCACCTTAAGTGTCTTCATGGGCTTTGTCTTGATAAACGCCAAGGACTTCACCCGGCCCCTCGGGCGGGTTAACCCAATAGTTATATCCCCAACAAGAATCCCTAGAAATGAGCTAGATATGGAGTACTTATAGGCTAGGGACGAATTGGGGGTTACAAGGGTCATTTCACCCTAAGTGCGTCTGACAGGCCGGACATGTCCGGGCACTCAGGGTAAAGAGGTCGAGCACCTGGGGTCATTAGCGAGGAGGAGGCCGAGCACCCGGGAGTTAGGTCCGGGCACCTGGGGTAACGCCCAGAGAGGGGGGCCGGGCACCCGGGGTGTGAAGGCTCGGGCACCCGAGATAGTCAGGTGGCACGCCCCATGGGGCCAGCCGGTGCGGGCTCCCGGGGGTGGATGGTGTGGGTACCTGGGGGTCCGAGCACCCCGGGCTGGATGGTGCGGGCACCCAGGGTGGATGGTGCGGGCACCCGGGGGTGTATGCGACCGGGCAACCGGGGTGTCCAGAGAGCCTTCGGTGCTTCGTGTCTTGGGGCTCTTCCTTCTCCTCCTTCTTCTTGAGGCTCTTGCCTCTTCATGATCTTCTCCTCGATACCTATTCATGCACAAAGTCTCCGCTTGAGGTAGAAGCCATTTCTCATATGAAATCAAAGGGAGCTCGAAGAGGAAAGAGGTAACTTCGGTTTCAATGGTACGTGCATGGGTTGTCTTCATAGGTCCACTTAGCGCTCGTTGTGGTGATGGAATGTCCATGGGGATGATAGTACGATGCTCTGCATCATCCCCCACCCCTTGGGAAAGACCCGACCTCAGATCATAAACCTCATCACCATGGAAACGGTTGTCGTGGATGGACTTGTACCTGGGCGGCGTTGAAGATATTGCGCAATCCAAGTACTCCAAGGTGTCTCCGGATTGGTATACATCCAAAAAGAGGAAACACAAACGACACTCAAGAATACAATGGTTAGCGCACACAACGTGTCCATCAAATAAGCATGAGTTCGTTCGATAAGATTGTTCGTGACAAGGCACATGAAGCTTAGCAAGATGATATAGAATGATATGTAAAGCATTCATGTGAGCAAATTCATTTGTCGTATGCACAAAGGTGTGGTGAATGTGATTAATGCGACCATTGTGCAAAATCATGTCATAATGGGACGGTGTATCAAAAGCCTAAATATGGTAATTGGTGCTCAATGTGATTATGTTATCATGCAATTCATGATGGCCAATGTGATCATGATGTATGAATATGCCATCAAGGAAGATCAAAACATATTTGGTAAGGAAATGCACAAGCTCATATATCATGGATGACATGGTAATACAAGATGCAACAAGGCAATCATAATGTAAGGAAATCCATGCATAAGATTAAAATTTGTTATGGGTAGTGTTTTACCATGGCCCGATGTCGTGGCAAGACTGGTGGTCCGGTGGTGCTTCCAAAGTAGGTGCATCCACTAAGTGCGAGCACTCCTCAACTTGAAGGTCCATAGGGTCCATTTACAATGTCGGTCCTCCATCCAACAGATGTACCATGTAGACAAGAAGAAGGAGACAACAATGAAAGTATGACCCATCGAATATGCATATCTGAGGATAGCTCAAAGGGAAGGAGTTCCCCTTGAGTAGTTTGTCGAAAATGTTCGTGTCGTGCATCAAGTACGCCTTCACATAACCAATATGTCTCGTGATGATACCGCCTTGTGAATCCTTCGAAATGAAAGAACATGACAAACACTTGGAAAAACAAATGAGGTTAGTGCAAATGCGACACCTATCATTCGTGTGGTGAAATGCCCAACAAGTGTTTTCATCATTCTTATCATAAGAAAGGACAAGGGGACATGGCATTGTATGTAAGCATATGATGCGAGAACAACCAAAGAGATTAAGCTCAATCAAAGAAGCATGCATCACAAATAAGATATCCAAGTCTTCGTGATCACTAAGCATAGTATTATTGCACTCACTACAAGTGAATATGAGATATGCAACTATTGGAGACAAGAGACAATGATCAAGATAAATCAAGTGAGAGGCATGAACATATATGCTATCAACCCAATGAAATGACCAAGTATGAATCATGGGTGATGCAACAAAGCAAGCAATCATGGTGATCAAGTCAAGCAAGCTATTAGTGCAAAGATGCAACAGACTAGAGGTAATCATGGCAATCATGTCATATGTGCCAATAGTGGGCATACATAATGCACATGACATATCACAAGCATGAATACTAGTTATGAGTAATGTATCATCCTTGTATTTGCAAGAAGTTCTATCTAAATAGCAATGGAACATCATGACTCTCCCAACACAATAATCAACAATAGCATAGGGCATGTATAGAACATGGCAATAGCAACAAGGATCTCCACCGAGCATGCAAATACACATAGTAGTAGTATAATGGGTAATCATGGGTAAATGCAAGCAAGGGTCACAATTGCATGGAAAATCATAGAAAGAGGCATAACATGCAAAGTGAACATGGTAAAATGAGCATAAGGTGACAAGTGGTATATAGCCCTTATCTGTGTGAGATCCAGGTAAAAGATGTGCGAGTAGTCCATGCACGAAGGGAATGGTGGTAAGGACAATCCGCGGGATCCCAAATCATCGTTGCTCTCAAGAGCTCGTTTCGTCAACTCATGGGATTGTGAGGTTGACGAGTTTGCATAACTACCTACACAAAACAAAGCCAAAGGAAAAATTGTGTGTGCGTGGTATATGTACACATCATCCATTATGATGCGCACGTGCATGTGTTGGTTAGCACAAAATATACAGTGCTCAAATAAATGAGATGCATGATATAGGAACATGTCACCATCATGATAGGTTTGTTGTTATGTATAGCACAATGGAGACTCAAATTGTGTTATGCATCACTAGTAATATCTAGAGCATTGTCATGAATGGTATGCATATGGTGCACACAATCGATACAATCATGCGATCTAAAATCATTCTCATGGCATGGCATATAAAATGAATTGCCTATATTTTGCAAAGGTAGCATAGAAATATCATCGCAAGAGAAGCAAAATCCAAAACCATCATCCCGTCATCTATGCCATAAGTGCAAATTGGATTTATTTTAATGGGGCATGCATAGTTACTATGTTGAGATTGAAATGATGCAATATGGGAAATCTCATTCATAGCATATGACAAGTTTAATGGATGGGCAAACATGACGTGATCGATAGAATTCTCACATGATATCCTACGGAGCAAAGCATCAAAACTAGGAAACTCAACATGCTCATCACCATATTCATCATAAATGGGTAGCATATCTAAGCATATAGAAGACATAGTATGTGGTGAATCCATAAGGTGGTCAACATCATGCAAGCAATCATTGTCAAGATAATCCACTAGTGGGACAAGAGAAGTATCGTCACCTATGTTACATTTAGAGCTCCGTTCATGTGTTGTAGGTGAGGTTTCAAAAATTGACACTCGGTCGATATCGTCATCAACTTGATGGTACCATGTGGGGGTGCCTCGTCATCCATCATGGCCATCATTTTGTCCGTTGGAGGTATGGACCCTTCGAGTATTGGCGCTTCGTCTTTTAGGAGATCTATCACCAAAGGAGAAAACACACTAGGAGTAGAGGTTAAGTCTTTACAAATCATAGTGGCCTCACATGCCCTATCAACTACCTCACTCACTAAGTGTTGTGGCTCACTCACTCCCGGTAAGATGCTCTCACTCATATGGTTGGCGGAGTCACTCAAATGGCTCTCAACCTCACATAGGATGTGTGGCATACTCTCATGTGTGGGGCTAGTGGTGGTCACACTCATCCTATCATAGGAAATGCACTCAATATCACATATGGTGGAGTCACTCATATCACTCATATCGTGGTGGCTCTCCTCACATGGGAATTGGGGCATCTCGTCATATGTGGGTGTCGGAGAGATGTAGATGTAAATGTCTCCATGCTCAACTCCAATCGTCGCCTTGTTTGAAAGGATTGTCCCATGCTCAACCTCCTCATCCATAATGCCTCCAAAGATGAATATCGTAGGATGTGGCAAAGCATCCATCTTCACTGAAACCAAAGAGAATGTCTCATGTGCGGTATCACAGCTTGACTCGAAGTATGAGTTCCATTGGAGCGTCGTCTTCGTGTTGTTGAAGAGGTTCGTGTTCGCCGCCGCGGTCGAAGGGTATGGCCCTTGCTCGACCGTCTTGTCGTCGTCTTGTATGAGGCCCATATGATGTGGCACCCACTACAAAAAAATACACTTCCGTGATGATATATGTTTGTCACAGTAGGTCACGTTTTCTGTCATGCATGTACATCCATGAAAAATTTATGACAGAATCAAGATAGTCATAAATGTGCTGTCGTAGAAGTGTTCAATGAAATAACCAAAATAATCATCACTAAGTGTCCACTTCCATGACGATAAATCGCGCCACATAAGTGCTTTCGTCAAGGGTGACCGACATCGTGGCATCCACCGTGGCGAACGCGCCATTAAGCTATCGGGTCCGGTTTTGGATCCGATAACCCGTTAACAACCCTGACATATGGGGATTTTCCACGTGTAAAATCATCATTGGCTGGAGGAAACACGTGTCGGCTCAGCGTTGGGACAGATGTCATCCATTCATTGGACCCAAAGCGCCTATGATACGTCGACAGGTGGCACGGCCCAACAGAGGCCCATTCCTGTGAAAAGGCCAGCGTCGGTGTCAAAACTGGCGGATCTCGGGTAGGGGGTCCCGATCTATGCGTCAAGGCTGATGGTAACATGAAGCAAGGGACACAGATGTTTACCCAGGTTCGGGCCCTCTCGATGGAGGTAAAACCCTACTTCACAGCTTGATTAATATTGATGATATGGGTAGTACAAGAGTAGATCTACCACGAGATCGTAGAGGTTAAACCCTAGGAGCTAGCCTATGATGGTATGAATGTAATTGTGATCGGCCTTCTAGTGACCAACCTCTCCGGTTTATATAGACACCGGAGAGGGCTAGGGTTTACATGGAGTCGGTTACAAGGAAGGAAATATAATATCCGGATCGCCAAGCTTGCCTTCTACGCCAAGGAAAGTCCCATTCGGACACGGGCCGAAGTCTTGAGTCTTGTATCTTCACGCTTCAATAGTCCGGAGGTTGTACACAATCCGGCTGTCCGGATACCCCCTAATCCAGGACTCCTCAAGAGCTCCCTGAACCAGGCTTCAATGGCGATGAGTCCGGCCGCAGTCTTGTCTTCTTGACATTGCAGGCGGGTTCCTCCTCCGAATACTCCATGGTATTTATCGAACACTCAAACCGTGTCCGATCCACAAGATGATCTTCAGATGCCATCGAGAGAGAATGATGTTTCGCAAATGCAATCACGACAACTTTTTAGGCAACGCGACGTGTCACTACGGTCAGGTCATTATTCGGACCGTCTTTCCACAACCAGCCACAACAAGATATTGCGAGGCGGCTTTCTTTGACACGCCTTGTCAAAGCAGAGATCGTGCCCCCTCATTACGGGATTCTCATCAATACGGATGCACGGTAATCCCACCACATCATTAACCGTGGCGCTTGGGAAGCAAGCGATTCCCAACGGGCAAGTGGGGAGGCGCACCGCTTTCATCACCTCTATAAAGAAATAAGATTTCCTCATTTTTACCCACGCCTTCTTCCTTCTCTGCCCACTCTTGCCTCTCCGAGCTCCAGCGCCCAAGCCCAAGTCTCCTCCACACAGCTAGACATGTCCGGGGCAGGAGGCAAGTGGGTGTCTTCCACCGTCAAGGAGAAGCACATCACAGATCTTCTAAGCGTGACGGATACTTGGTCATAGACATAGCGCACCTGGCCTACGGACTGGGCAGGTCATTCCACCCCGGACCCCACGAGAGAGTCGTGTTTGTCGCCCATTTCGTCTGCGGACTGGGATTTACTCCATCCCTTCGTCCGGGCTCATGTTCTACTATGGGCTAGATTTCCATGATCTAGCCCCGAATTTCGTCCCTCAACATCTCGGCGTTCATCGCCGTGGTTTGTAGGCTTTTCTCCGCATTCGCCTCACTTTCTGCCCGGTATGGCTGCAAATCTTGTGCGTGAAGCCAAGATTATATCTGCCAACAAGCGGAGTGCGGAGGGGCCATGGTGGGCAAGATGCCTAACGTCACTGGCTGGGACGGCTTCTTTGCGGAGACCGTAAAAGGATGGCAATCGGGTGGTTCTACATCACCGAGCCGCTACGGTGTCAACCGGCGGCCCCCAGTTCGATCCGAATCCCTATGTGGCTCACCTCCTGGGAAAAGAAGGGCCTGTCCTGGGGCGATTCCACGGAGCTGGCCGGACTCCAGACATGCATAAAAAGCTTGAAGGACAAGAACATCAAGCTTGTCAATGTGATCCAGGTCATGCTCGTTCGCCGGATCCTGCCCTGCCAAAGGCGGGCGATAAATCTATGGGAGTTCGGCCCCTGCCAAACACCGGGGACGCCTCGAAGTTTCTACGGCATGACGCACAAAGGCGCATGGAAAGTGTTGTTCAAGGCCTCCGAAGTACCTCCTCCCACATCCGAGGACCGCGGACTTCATGCCGCGCGGCCCCCGAACCCGGTGAGTTTTGGGACCATCATTGGGCTTAGTTTCTTCCCAATACATTCATGGGGTAGTATTAGGTATTTATATATATATTTGCCTCAGGACTATGTGAAGACGGCGGAGCAGATTGATCGTCTGCTCCGTTCGAAGATCCAGCCGATGCTCTCCTAATGTAGATGCTAGTCCCGGCACCGCATACAAGGTGCCGGAGAAGAAGGCCAAAAAGAAGGCTCCGAGGACCAGAAGGGTCTCCGGCGTAAGGTTAAATCCGAAGCCTCGTCCAAGACGACGATGGACTCCTCCCACGAAGGGAGGAGGAAGAAGAAGAAGACGCCCATCCGAGAAGGATGAGGGGCTCATGTGAGCGGGCCAGGGGGCCGGAAAAGGCCATCGGTGCAAGGCCGTTATTCCTCTGTCGTCCGATGAGGACGAGACACATTCTTCCCGCGGAGGCGGGAGGGATCAAGAAGAAATTCCGCCTCCCCGCACTAGGGGGGAGAAGAAGAGGAAAGCCTCCCCAGAGGGGGAGGCTGGGACGTCCAAGAAGGGGAAGGTAACCCTTCCGGACTATTCCGCCAGGGCCGCTCACAACGAGGAGGGGTGGCTGCCCCGGGGGAAGCCCCCGGTGCGATCGTAAGTGTCCACATCCTATCATGGTTTCACTTCATAGTTTTTGTACTTATAGTGCGAACATATATGCAGTTCGGTCGGGGCTCACCGAGGAATCCTCCTCCGGGTCCCCGAGCGATTCGGCGATAAATTCGCTCCAGGCCACTACTCGTCCACACGCGGATGATATGAGAGGTGTTGTCCCAAGGCTCTCGGAGCATGGGGAGGTGACTGAGACGCATACGGTGGGATTCGAGATGTCGGGCATGCGGGGTTCAAGATCCCAGCGGATCGCGTCGGCGAGAGCCGCAACAAAGGCGGACTCCCGATCGAGCACTGCCCCGGAACCTCCAACGTTCCGGACTTGGGCAAACAGCCCCTCGTTAGGGAGGCGAGCCGCCCGTCTTGAGACTTCCGGCGCATCAATCTGCCGGATAGCCTGGTGGAAGCGCTCGAGGCGCCTCCATGGAAGAAGAGCACCGTACTCTTATGAGTGCGGTGATTCACAAGGATACATCGCTAAGAGCGGACTAACCAAAGCCTGCACAAGCCTTCTGATGGGCTTTGAGGTAAGTGAAAAAATGTATGCAATTACCACCCGATAGGTAGTAGCCCCTGATACTCTGGTTGGTGTTCTGAAAGAAAAACCAAACGGAGGGTCAACTATAATTCGCAGGAGTCTAATAAAAAGTATTGTTGTGAATAAGTAGGCTGTGCTACTAACTGCTTTGTTATCTTTGCCGAGGTTGCCGAACTGAGCGGCACCGGAGCAGACTGAGCAGCAGGAGAGCTCGTCCTCATGAAGAGGCAGCTCGAAGAGAACAAGGGTAAGTAATTCCCGTTTGTATGTTTTTAAAGATAAGCAAATTGGTCAATCTAACGCCAAAGCGTTGCCAGGACTATAATGTCAGGACCGCCCAAGTGGCGTCCTGAAGAAAGCGCCGTCCGAGGCGGAAGACAAAGCGGCCTCGAGAATGCAAGGAGCGCGAAAAGCAAAGTGCTAGAGTGGGTGAGGTCTGACAAGAGCTCCGGGACCTCGGCAAGAAATGCGAGTCCGTGGAGCATGATCTGAAGGCCAAAGCGCCAAGCTTATGCGAAGGCCCTTATGAGCTTAAAAGACGCCAAGGTCAAGTCGAGAAAGCACAGCAGAGATCTAGGAGGCCAAGAACATAGCAGCGGTAAGAAGTTCTTTATGCAAAGCAAACATGTGGAGGAGGCGTTTCTATTACTTACCGAATTCGAGCTCTCCGGGGGCATTCGCAGATTCGCCACGCAGCGTATCGGACGTTGTGGAGTTCTACCGTCTTGCAGGAGGGGAACTCAACGGAGAAGCTGTTCTGGTCCTAGTATGCTTTGGGGCGAACACCCGATGCCTCACAGTGACCAACTCACAGTTGGTCAAACTCCTGTAGGCGGCGAACTTACTATGAAAGGGTTCAGAGTAATGATGTGGCCTTGTGAGCTCGCTACCCAAGAGCTACTCGGCCTGATCAAGCGGATGGTGGATGCCTGCCCGTGGCTTGAGGTGATCAAGCGATCCGTGTGCATCGAGGGTGCCCGCCGGGCCCTTGCCCGCGTCAAAGTGCATTGGGGCAAGATGGATGCAGAGAAGCTGGTCAAGGTCGAACCGCCGGAGGGCAAGGCGCATCGCCATCCCGAGCTGTACTATGATGGTGTTATGAAGGGTGCTCGTCTCCTGGCTGACGAACGTACCAAGGACACCATTTTTGAATGAATTCGCTTTTGTCATGTTTGTATTTTAAGGACGAAGTTACTTGCGCTATGTAGCGCTTTTGTTATTTAAAATATTACCTTCTGTGCGGCTGTTTATAAAATCATGAAAGTAGGCTACTGTCGGCTTCCGCCCCAGCGTGACTAGCACTAAGGGTGTTCGTGGAAAACCCGGACACTCTTTATCCAAATGTTTGGTCCCTTAAGGAGGTGTCCAGCGCGCAATAACGAGGCAATCGGACTATGCGGCTTTATAACTTTCACTTAGCCATAGAAGTCTACAATTTTAAATTTCGGCGAAGCCCCTAGAATCCGGAAGGCCGAATTGGGGCGCTATGTACGCCTTGGTCGGACAAGGCCGATTTATCGCCTAAAGCGGAAAATCTTTAAGGATTTTAGTACCTCTCGAACAGCGACCAGCTCTCGCCACATCATGCCGGTCAGTTTTCGGCTTTCTCTACTGAGGTGCTCGTCCGGAAGAACCGGGACACAATCGCAGTAGTTCTCCCTGCGCTTCCTTAGCCGATATGACGACGGAACGTAGGCACCAAAACAAGGGAGCCGGGCTATCCCAACTGTAGACCCAAGACATGATTCGGAGCTGATGCATATAGTGCTATAAGTTCGGGGTGCCGCACTATTGAAAGTGTTCGGACTTTTAGTTGCCATATCACGGGGCGTCATAAGAAGCCCCTGGCAAACTAGCCGTACCAAGGTGTACGGATGTAATACCAAATAAACATTTATAAGAGAAAAATACTCAAATAAGTATAATAAGCTGATGCTATATATAATCTCCATTTGACGAAAAATACGTTTAAGCGTATGTTTACAATGGATGCATTAGGCAGAGATAAAAAATAGGACTATTTGTCATGTCCTATCCAGGGGCAAGCCGTGTGCAGATAGATGAAGCAGGTATAATGATCGTAAATAGATTCCACCTGGGTATTTCCTTCTGCGCACAACGTCTGTTGCCTCCTTGGGTGTCTCTTCCATATGAGTCCGGCAATTCGGCTCTTCTGAGGATGCTGCACTAACGCGGTGTCCTGAAAGGTAAAAGGGAAAGAGTATGAAGGTATTTAGCGGTTTCCCGCATTATCGACTGAGTCGTTGATGCGCCTCCGCCTATGCCCAAGGTATCTTGAGTGCGTAATTGTGTACGCGTGGCACGAATGCTGCTTTGGAGGGGCTTGAGCGGAGGCCGGACTGCTAATCACGATCTTGACGTTCGTGTTGATCCTGTTGCGGGGTGCTCCGGACTCGTTTGACAGTGCTCAAAGTTGTCACCGGATTGGTTTGTCGAAGGAGGCCGCATTGTACTTCTGCCGCGAGGGCTGCCGTATGCTCTTCTGTTCGAAGGGAGCGGTCCATATTTCCGTTGACAGTGATGACCCCGCGTGGTCCCGGCATCTTGAGCTTGAGATATGCGTAGTGTGGCACCGCATTGAATCTTGCGAATGCGGTCCGCCCGAGCAGTGCGTGGTAGCCACTGCGGAAAGGGACGATGTCGAAGATCAGCTCTTCGCTCCTGAAGTTGTCTGGGGATCCGAAGACCACTTCCAATGTTATAGAACCCGTGCAGCGGGCCTCTACTCCAGGAATAACACCTTTAAAGGTGGTTTTGGGTGGCTTGATCCTTGAAGGATCAATGCCCATCTTCGACCGTGTCCCGATAAAGCAGGTTCAGTTCAGTCAGCCGCCGCCATCCATAAGGACACGCGTGAGGTGGAATCCGTCGATGATTGGGTCTAAGACCAATGAGGCCGAGCCGCCGTGGACGGATCTTGGTAGGGTGATCCCCTACGGTCAAAGGTGATCGGACAAAGTGACCATGGGTTGAACTTGGGGGCGACTGGCTCCATCGCATAGACGTCCCGTAGTGCCCGCTTCCGTTCCCGCTTGGGGATGTGGGTGGCGTAGATCATATTGACCGTTTTCACCTGGGGGGAGGGGGGAATTTCTTCTGCGCCCCCCCGCCCCCCGTATTCGGACGCCGGGGCTCATCGTCATCGTCGCTGCGTAGCCCCTTGTCCTTGTTTTTGGCGTTTATCTTGCCTGCCTGTTTGAACACCTAGCAGTCTCTATTGGTGTGGTTGGCTGGTTTGTCCGGTGTGCCATGAATTTGGCACGAGCGCTCCAGTATGCGGTCCAGACTGGACGGTCCCTAATTATTTCTTTTGAACGGCTTTTTTTGCTGTCCGGATTTAGGTCCGCTGAATCTGGAGTTGACTGCCGTGTCTTCCGTGCTGTCACCGTTGTTCCGTCTCTTATGTGATGTAGGGCGGAACCCTATGTGGACGATCTTTCACGTTTGAAGTGGATCCTACGGGGAATCACGAAGAACACGCGGAAGAACAAGGGGAAACACGAAGGAAACGAGAGAGAGATCACTCAACCAACAAGGAATCAATCACACAAGTGCTAGATCGATGAACACATAGAGTGGCACAAGATTCAAGAACAATAAAGGTAAAGATACACGAGTAACCGTTCTTCTCCAAGAGGAGGTCTTGATGGGTCCACCCTAGAAGGGGGTCTTGAATCCCCTTGGGAATCTTCTCCGCAGAGGTCCTGATCTCCGACGAGAAGTAGCCAAGTGGATGAGCAAAGGCTCTCACACCAAAATATGAGCTAATCCAATGCTAACCCTAACTAGGAGATGGGAGGGTCCTATTTATAGTCTTAGTGCAAATGGAAGTCAAAACGAAGGGGTACATGGGCTTCAGCCCGCATCAGGCGTCGGACGTCCGGAAGGCGTCGGACGTCCGGAGGCTCGGGAAGGTCCGGTCGTCCGGACGCGTTCGGACGTCCGTCGATTCTTTTCTTCTGGCCCGGGCGTGTCGGTCGTCCCAGGGGGGGCCGGGTCGTCCGATGCTTAGCGGGTCCGGACGTCCGGAAGCCGCCGGTCGTCCGTAGTTTCGCTCGGGTGATTGTCGTCCGGACGTCCGCCAGCTCCGGCCGTCCGTAGATTTGGTTCCCGGAGAAAGTTCCGGACGTCCGAGGGCGTCTGACGTCCGTGTCCTGAATCGTCGGACGTCCGGACGGGCCTGACGTCCGTGTCTCTAACTTCAGCTGACAACTCTTCTTCCTCTTCGACATACTTGGGGTCCTCGCCGTCTTGGCTCTTGCCGATCGTAGATCCTTGGCTCACCTCCATGTACCTGATTACACATAGAGTTTCCGAATGAGGTAGTAGCCATGTCTCATGGGTAGAAATAGGAAGTTCAAGAGGAGCAAGTTCACCTTATCTTCAATAGCCTTAGCTCGGGCTCTTGTCATGGGTCCCGTGGTGTTGAGGGAGATGTAGGCACGTCTGTGGGGATGAGTGAGGGATGCTCGCATCATCTCCCCCTTGGGAGAGATCCCGACCTCGGTTCAAGATGATCATCTCCTTGGTAAGGTGCAAGGTCCTTGACGTTGATGATGTCTCTCACGTTGTACTTGTGTTGAGGTAGGTCGAGCTTGTAGGCGCTTGTCGTTGTAGAAGCGCATAGCACCTTGAAAGGTCCGTCTGCTCTAGGGAGAAGCTTGGACTTGCGTTCTTTGGGGAAGCGGTCCTTGCGAAGGTGTAGCCATACTAGATCACCAATGTTGAAGACCATGGGTTGCTTGTTGATGTTGAGCTTGGTCGTTAGTCGATGAACTTGGCGTTCGATGGCATGTCTTGTATCCTCATGTATCTTTTTGATGTAGCTTGCCCTTTCACTCGCATCCATGTTGGTGCGCTCTTGTAGAGGAAGAGGTAGAATGTCCAATGGTGAAAACGGGTTGAAGCCGTAGACGACCTCGAAGGGGGACTTGCCGGTAGTCGAATGTCTTGCACGGTTGTAGGCGTACTCGGCAATGGGTAGACATGCTTCCCACTCCTTGATGTTCTTTTTGATCAAGACACGAAGTAGAGTGGATCTTTGTGCGGTTAAATTCGCCTCCGTTTGGTAGTCGGTTTGAGGGTGGTATGCGGATGAGAACAATAGCTTGATTCCAAGCTTGGCGCATAGGGTCTTCCAAAAGTAACTCAAGAACTTGACGTCACGATCGGAGACGATTGTCTTTGGTACTCCATGGAGTCGTAAGATTTCCCTACAAAAGAGATTTACAACATGTGAAGCATCGTCTATCTTGTTGCAAGGAATGAAATGTGCCATCTTAGAAAATCTATCCACAACAACAAACACGGAGTCCTTTCCATTTTGAGTTCTAGGCAAACCAAGTATAAAATCCATGCTAATGTCTTCCCAAGGATGATATGGAATAGGAAGGGGCATGTAAAGACCATGAGATTGAGCTTTAGACTTAGCTTATGCGACATGTAAAGCATCGGTTGGTGAAGCGCCAGTAATGTCATGAACATCTTGGGCAAAAAGTAGTTGCTGGAGAGCGTGGCGAATGTCTTGTCGAGTCAAAAGTGTCCCATGAGTCCGCCTCCATGAGCCTCTTGCAAAAGGAGCAAACGAAGAGAAGACTCGGGAATGCAAAGTTTGTTAGCTCTCATAAGATAACTGTCCTTGATGTAATATTGTTCCCAAGACGTATGCGTCAAACACTTAGCATAAGGAGAAGCAAAAGATGGATCATGCTCATACAAGTCTTTTATATGCTCAAAACCAATGACATTCAACTCAAGTTGAGTGACAAGCATGCATATGCGTGAAAGCGCGTCGGCAACTACATTCTCTTTACCCTTAATGTACTTGATCACATAAGGAAAAGATTCAATGAATTCACTCCATTTGGCATGACGCTTGTTTAATTTAGTTTGACCTTTGAGGTACTTAAGCGCTTCATGATCGGTATGGATGACAAACTCATGAGGTCTAAGGTAATGTTCCCAAACATGTAGCACACGCACTAAAAGCATACAATTCTTTGTCATAGATGGGATAATTAAGTTGAGCACCAGAGTTTTTCACTAAAATAAGCAATGGCTCGCTTTTTCTTGCATCAAAACTCCGCCAATTCCGGTACCACTTGCATCACAATGAACCTCAAAAGTTTTGTCAAAATTGGGCAAAGCAAGAATCGGAGCATGAGTAAGCAAAGACTTGAGCTCATCAAAAGCGTTTGATTGCAAAGTTCCCCAAACAAAGGGAGTATTCTTCTTGCTCAAAGCATGCAAAGGAGCGGCAATTGTGCTAAAATCTTTCACAAAGCGACGATAGAAACCCATAAGACCAAGAAAACTTCAGCACTTGTTGCAAATTGGTGGGTTGGGCCAAGTTTTAATTGCTTCAATTTTAGATTCATCAACATGGACACCCTTTGAGGAAACAACAAAACCCAAGAAAACCACTTTGTCAACTCCAAAAGTGCATTTGTTCAAGTTTGCATAAAGGCTTTCCTTCCGAAGAGTTTGCAACACAGATTTTACATGATTGATGTGCTCTTTCATGGTTTTGCTAAACACAAGAATATCGTCAAAGTAAACCACAACAAAGACTCCAATGTAAGGAATGAAGCACATGATGCATAAGACGCACAAAAGTACCGAGCTTCCGAAAGACCCATAGGCATCACTAACCACTCATAGAACCCAAATTTGGTTTTGAAAGCAGTTTTCCATTCATCACCCTCTTGTATGCGGATTTGATAATAGCCACTTTTAAGGTCAATTTTTGAGAAAAAGTTGGCTCCACTAAGTTCATCAAGCATGTCATCTAAGCGAGGAATGGGATGCCTATATCGAACGGTAATAGCATTGATAGGTCTACAATCGAACACAAGCGGAAACTTCCATCGGGCTTAGGCACAAGAATAACCGAACGGCACAAGGGCTTAGGCTTTCACGTACATGGCCGTTGTCGATGAGTTGTTGTACTTGCCGTTGAATCTCCTTGGTTTCTTCGGGATTGACTCGGTATGGAGCTTTGTTTGGTAGAGGCGCTCCGGGGATGAGGTCGATTCGATGCTCAATGCCTCTAAGAGGAGGTAGACCCGAAGGTAGCTCATCGGGGAAAACATCTTGAAATTCCTGCAAAAGAGATTGAAACACCAAAGGTAGCTCGTGAATGGTGTTAGTGTTTGGTTCTCCATCCTTGCACACAAGGACAAAGTGCATCACGGTAGATGGGTTCTCACACATCTCTCATCTCACTTTGGTGGCAAATAGAATGAGGTTTTTTCTCTCTAGGCTAAGAGTCGCTCAAATTTGGCTTGTGGCTCTCACTCACTTTTGGGTGGATCACTTTCTCACTCTTTTCTCTATGATGTGTGGCTTGCTTGTCGGCTATCACTTGAGTAGGAGACATAGGTCGAGCACATATTCCTTCCCTTTCATCTTGAAGCTATAGTGATTGGTGCGCCCATTGTGGATGACACCACGGTCGAATTGCCATGGTCGACCTAGAAGTAGGTGGCAAACGGTCATAGGGACCACATCACATTCCAAAGTGTCTTCGTAAGCACCAATTTTGAAGGAGACTTGGACCGTATGCTCGACTCGTATAGTGCCGGAGTCACTTTGCCATTGAACCTTGTAGGGGTGTGGGTGCTTTCTCTTTACCAATTGTAGCTTGGAGCATAGTTCTTCACTTGCCAAGTTGTGGCAACTACCTCCATCGATGATGACCTTGACGGACCGTCCATTGATGCCGCTTTTGTCCGGAAGATGTGGCATCGTTGGTCTTCTTCTTGTTGATGTTGGAGAGTCAAGACCTTGGAGACAACGAGAGCGGGGCTCGAATCCTCATCACAAAAAGACTTGATCATCTTCATCTTCGCTCACTCACGGTGCATGGCCACTTGCTCAAGAGCTTCCATCTCCTCTTCACTCATGGAGTCATATGTGCCATCGTCGTTGAGGATCATGGTGCGCTTGTTGGTGCATTCAGATGACTTGTGGCCTCGGCACGCAAGTGAAACACTTGATAGTGCTTGTCTTGATTGTCTCATCGGTCGGAGTAGAGGATGAAGCACGCGGCTTGAGGTTGCTTGTAGTAGGAGGAGGACGACTTGAACTTGCGAAGTCTTCTTGTAACTTGACTTGTCGTCGCTTTCTTGAAGAAAGTTTGGTTGATGTAGTTGTTGGAGGAGTCGTTGAAGCTTGGTTGTTGGAGAAGTCGTAGGTCTTGGATGAGTACTTGGCGCATTTGAAGTCATTCTTGCACTTGGCGTTCCGCCTTTGTAGCTTGATGCACGAGCTCAATGAGGATGAGTATGGTTGGAAGTCGGCGATCTTCTTGATGGGATGATTGAGTCCATTCAAGAAACGTGCCATAGTTTGCTCATCATCTTCCTTGACATTGGCTCGAATCATGGCTATCTCCATTTCCTTGTAGTATTCTTCAACACTCTTTGTTCCTTGCTTGAGTAGTTGGAGTTTCTTGAAGAGGTCGCGGTTGTAGTAGGTTGGCACAAAGCGTGCTCGCATGACATCCTTCATTTGAGCCCAAGTGGTGATTGGAGGTTCACCTCTTGCTTGTCGTCAGCTCAATGATTTGTTCCCACCATATGAGCACGTAATCTTGGAACTCAAGTGATGCCATAGCGATTTTCTTCGCTTCATCGTAGTTGTGCAAACGGAAGATTTTGTCAACCTTCAATGCCCATGAGAGGTAGTCTTCGGGTTCATTGCTTCCATTGAACTTGGGCATGGTGAATTTTAGCTTGCCGTAGCGTTGCTCTTCATTGTGTTGTTGGCGATGTTGATGATAACGTCCTTGACGTGGATCGTACTCGTCTTCATGTTGCTCTTGGCGCGGAGGACGACCATGCTCAACTTGCTCTTGTGGAATTTGAGGTTGAGGTGGAGCTTGACGAGCTTGTGGAGGAGCTTGAGGAACTTGACGTTGTACATGAGGTTGGTAGTTCCTCTCTTGTATTTCTTCTCGAAGGGCTTCCTCTTGATTGCGTCGTTCGCGATTGCGGTTGGCGACGGCTCTACTTGATTCTTGAAGGGCACGTTGCGCCTCAAGAGCTTGCGCTTCACGTTGTTGTTGTTGAAGACGTTGTGCCTTGGCGTCTTGTTCGTCGTGGTGACGACATGCTCGTTCTTCCTCTTGTTGGCGACGAAGACGTTGCCGTTCTTGAGCTTGAGCAAAAGCCTCTTGGTTAGATTGAGGACGAGGAACTTGATCATCAACTTGCTCTTGTGAGTGCTTGTCATGGAGCGGGTTGCGAGATGCATGACGGTCTTGGCGCGCGGCTCGTCGAAGAGTGTTCGATGACGGTGTACTTGAGTCGTAGAAGGTGTCGTCGGAGTGTCGACTCGAGCGGCTCCGTCTTGAGGATGAAGAAGTGGAGTGATGCCGGTTCCTCATCAAGGCACGGATCTCGTCCATTCTTGCATCATTCTCTTGCTTGTGAGCCTCGAACTTGTTGTCGAAGTAGTCCCTTGTACGTTGTTCGGAGAGTCGCAAGTCGGTGGCGAGGTTGTCGATGCGGTCGCTCATTGCTTGTTGTTCTTGGTGCAACGCTTCGTTGTGCACCAAAGAGGTGGTTCTTGGTGACGTATGAGGACATGTCGTCGTCTTGCTCCATGAAGAGTGGGTTGGTAGAAGAACTTGGCCTATCCATCATTCCAAGCAAGATGTGAGTGGTAGAACGGAAAAGAACTTATACCAATGTACCTTTGACCGATGTTGAAAATGAATCAAGTTCACTCAAATGCGGACAATGAAATAGCACTCTTGGTACCGATTCTTGTCGGTTCTCACACCTACACAAATAAAAAGCTTATGGTGGAGCTCGGTTAGGATGGTGGCACAAAATTTGATGCAATTGTAAGTGAGACTCAATAAAGTTGGAAATGATTCACAAATTTGCAAATGCAACAAGTAGACCAAGCAAGATATGGTACGCGGAAACACACACGCCAAATAGATAATATGGGGTTATGCAACCAAGGATGAGCCAAAATGTGGAATCACCAAGATGCTCTTGTTGCACAACACTAGAGAGACGCTAGCACGATTGCACAATAGGCGGATACGCAAACTTGTGCACAACCTACTAGGCAAAAATGCAACTATCTCTATCCCAAATATGCTATATGTATGGTATTTTGGTGTAATGATCCAAGATGATCCAATTTGACAATCTTTATGTAGTATGATGCTATGGTTCTTGTGCATAAGTTCGTTGTTTATCTTTTCTCTTTGCTTAAAAGCTTGGGTGGCTCTTTCACTTTTGAGCTCTTTTCTCATGCAAAACTTCACGAACCAAGGTAGCAATTGTGTATGCTATGACAACCTTGTGACACACAAGTGGATCCCAAGATATGCACCACTATGGTATGGTATGTATGCTATGGAGTATGATCACTAAAGTGCACAAGTCACGTTGCCGGCAATACTCAATGGCTAGTCTCGATGGGTAAGCGACGCAAAATGAGGCAATGTGGGTTATCAATGCAATTTCAAGGTATGACAAAGATGTCGTCGAAGTTACCGTCCTAGGCGATGATGAGACCCTTGCGAAGTTGAGTTTTGGTGATGATGAGGTCGAACCGCACCTAGATAGCTGAAACACAAAAAGGATCTGAAGCCACAACTCAAAATCTCAAAGACCAAAATGTGTCAAAATCGGCATCGGGGAATCGTGGAAGATTCTCGTATGTGGGTTTGGGAGATGTGGAGAAATGTGTGGTGGTGGTGGTGTCCGAACTGAAGAAATTCAGTTTGGTCAGTGTTTTACTTGACGTCTCAGAAGTTTACGGTCGTCCGGACTTCGCCAGACGTCCGCCTTTTCCGGATGTCCGGAGCCTGGGCGAAAATCGGGCTCGGGGAGAGGAACTGCAAAATTTCCGGGGAAGAAGATGATTGTGAGGTCGAAATCGAGGAGTTTGGTGGATGGAAAAGGGTGGGGAGGGTGGGGAAAGCTAGATCCACGCGTAGCAACACAAATCCATGGACCAAATCCAACAAAATCTCAACTCCCAAACAAATCACAAAAAAAATTTGGGGCTATTTTTGGTGGGGATTTTCGAAATTGGGGAAGAACACAACAAAATCAAGATAGAAAACAAAGGGTAGGGGCTCCAAAAACGTGATCAACGTGGCTCATGATACCATATGATGTAGGGCGGAACCCTATGTGGACGATCTTTCACGTTTGGAGTGGATCCTACGGGGAATCACGAAGAACACGCGGAAGAACAAGGGGAAACACGGAGGAAACGAGAGAGAGATCACTCAACCAACAAGGAATCAATCACACAAGTGCTAGATCGATGAACACATAGAGTGGCACAAGATTCAAGAACAATAAAGGTAAAGATACACGAGTAACCGTTCTTCTCCAAGAGGAGGTCTTGATGGGTCCACCCTAGAAGGGGTCTTGAATCCGGCTTGGGAATCTTCTCCGTAGAGGTCCTGATCTCCGAGGAGAAGTAGCCAAGTGGATGAGCAAAGGCTCTCACACCAAAATATGAGCTAATCCAATGCTAACCCTAACTAGGAGATGGGAGGGTCCTATTTATAGTCTTAGTGCAAATGGAAGTCAAAGCGAAGGGTACATGGGCTTCAGCCCGCATCGAGCGCCGGACATCCGGAAGGCGTCGGACGTCCGGAGGCTCGAAGGTCGGCTGTCTCGGACCCGTTGGCGTCCGTCGATTCTTCTTCTGCCGTCGGCGTGTCGGTCGTCTGTGAGGCCGGTCGTCCGGCAGCCGGTCCGGACGTCCGGAGGCCTGTCGGTCGTCCGTAGTTTCGCTCGGGTGATTGTCGTCCGGACGTCCGGCCAGCTCCGGCCGTCCGTAGATTTGGTTCGGAGACGAAGTTCCGGACGTCCGGGCGTCGGACGTCGTGTCCTGAGGAATCGTCGGACGTCCGGGGCCGGGTCGGACGTCTGTGTCCAACTTCAGCAGCAACTCTTCTTCCTCTTCGACATACTTGGGGTCCTCGCCGTCTTGGCTCTTGCCAGTCGTAGATCCTTGGCTCACCTCCATGTACCTGATTACACATAGAGTTTCTGAATGAGGTAGTAGCCATGTCTCATGGGTAGAAATAGGAAGTTCGAAGAGGAGCGAGTTCACCTTATCTTCAATAGCCTTAGCTCGGGCTCTTGTCATGGGTCCCGGTGGTGTTGAGGGAGATGTAGGCACGTCCGTGGGGATGAGTGAGGGATGCTCCGCATCATTATGTGTGTTGCGTCGTGGCTTGCCGTTAGCATCGCGGCCGTCCGAAGTGCCGGAATGTGGCGTGGTGCCGCTACGAGCCAAACAGCTATCCTCTCCCGCACAAAAACGGTTAATTTGGGTTGTGAGAGCTGCCTTAGATTTGGTTTTTTCCTGGCCGAGGTGTAAAGCGAGCCACTCGTCACGGATATTATGCTTAAAAGCCGCTGTGGCTTCGCGTCCGGACAATCGACTATTTGGTTCTTTTTAGTGAGGAACCGAATCTGCACTTCCGGCTGACTCCCGGCTGTTGAGTAATGTGGCTCAGGTCATCACTTCGGTGGTCGCACATATGTGCCTCGAAGTTGTCAAGGAATGCATCTTCCGAGGTTTTCCCAACCGCCAATGGAATTTCTTTGGCAGTGCTGTTTAACCAGTGCCGGGCTGGTCCTTTGAGCTTAAGGGGGAGATACTTGATGGCATGTAGATCATCTCCGCGGGCCATGTGAATGTGGAGAAGGAAATCTTCGATCCATACTGGGGGGTCTGTTGTGCCATCGTATGACTCGATGTTTACGGGTTTGAACCCTTCTAGGAATTCATGATCCATTACTTCGTCCGTGAAAGCGAGAGGGGTGTGCGCGCCTGCGTGCCGGGCCTATGTGGCTCTGTGATTCGTATTGATGCAGGTTGCTATGTTCGTCGGCGGATTTATTGATGATGTATCCGGCATGACGGTCATCGTCATGTGGTAGCGCGCCCCCTCGATCCGTAGATCGATCTTGGCTGTCCTGCTTTATTGTCCAGAGTATCTTGCAGGTCGTGCCTGTTTCCCTAAGCCATAGTGTATCGGCGTGGGGGTGCGGGCTGGTATCCCGTTTTGTCCCGGCCACGGGGTGGCCGGTCAGCCGTTTGGCGTTCGAGTCCATATTCCTCGGCTGCCAGGACTTCAGTCCATCTATCTGTGAGCAGGTCTTGATCAGCTTGTAGTTGCTGCTGCTTCTTCTTTAGGCTCCTTGCAGTGGCTATAAGCCTACGCTTGAAGCGCTCCTGCTCCGCGGGGTCCTCGGGTACGCCGAACTCGTCGTCGCCGAGGCTGATCTCGTCTTCGGAGGGGGGGCATATAGTTGTCCTCCTCCGGGTATGCGCTCATCGCTTTGTTCTTCCGGGATGACACCTTTCGTCTTCTGCTCGGCCTGCTCAAAGGCGGGCTGATTAGGGTCATATTCTTCTTCGGCGCCATCCGGATTATTTTCGCCTCCGGGGCCGGTGCTGCTATGGCGGGGCTTGGGGCGGCGCCGACGACGCCCATTCTTTGATTTTCTTCCCGAGGGGTTGTCCTCCGTTGCCTCGTCGCCATTAGTTTCCTTCGGAGTGTCCAGCATATATATATATCATATGAGGAGGTGGCCGTCTACCGCCCTGTGAGCAGTGGCTCCTGTGATTCTCCTACATCGTCGTCCATACCGTCGATGTCTTCGGAGTCGAAGTCAAGCACGTCGGTTAGATCATCGATCGTGGCAATGAAGTGGGTGGTGGAGTGCGCGAATTCCGTCGTTATGCACTTCCCACTCGAGCCGGACATAGTTCGGCCCGGAGTCTCCTGACAAGGAGAGAGACTTCAATAAGTCTAGCATGTCGCCAAAGGGTGAGTGCTGAAAAACGTCCGCCGCGGTGAACTTCATTACCGGAGCCCAACCAGGATTGGCGGGCTCGAAGTATGTGATCGAACTCGCGTCCGGATATGAATCCGGGGTCGAGTCACAGTTCCCTCGGCGAAACCTGTGTTCGGCTCCATCGCTGATGAAGGTACGGCCTGCGGGGCGGGTTCCAGCCCTCCGTCTTTAGGCGAAGCAACCTGTCTCGGATTTATATCCGAGGCTTCTACCGGGACGATATCTCGAGCGACGTCTGACAGCAGGTCTAAGCCGTGCTCATCGCGACTGTTCGGCGCTTCTGGCGCTGGCCCGAATCCGTCGAAGATCAAGTCTCCGCGGATATCCGCCGTGTAGTTCATGTTTCCAAACCTTATTTGATGGCCGGCGGTATAGCTATCGATCTGCTCCAAGTGGCTGCGAATTGGCCCATTCGCCAGCCGCCGAACACGAAGATCTGTCCGGGGAGGAAAGTCTCACCCTGGACAGCATCGTTAATGACGATTTAAGGAGCCATCGAGCCTGACGACGACATCACAGAGGAACTCTCAATGAAAGCACCAATGTCGGTGTCAAAACCGGCGGATCTCGGGTAGGGGGTCCCGATCTATGCGTCAAGGCTGATGGTAACAGGAAGCAAGGAACTCAGATGTTTACCCAGGTTCGGGCCCTCTCGATGGAGGTAAAACCCTACTTCCTGCTTGATTAATATTGATGATATGGGTAGTACAAGAGTAGATCTACCACGAGATCGTAGAGGCTAAACCCTAGGAGCTAGCCTATGATGGTATGAATGTAATTATGATCGGCCTTCTAAGGACCAACCTCTCCGGTTTATATAGACACCGGAGAGGGCTAGGGTTTACATGGAGTCGGTTACAAGGAAGGAAATATAATATCCAGATCGCCAAGCTTGCCTTCTCCGCCAAGGAAAGTCCCATCCGGACACGGGCAGAAGGCATGAGTCTTGTATCTTCACGCTGCAATAGTCCGGACGTTGTACACGATCCGGCTGTCCGGATACCCCTAATCCAGACTCCCTCACCGCCCGTTTGACTTGGTCAAAGGTGGCGGGCCGCCCACAGCAAGTTTGTTAACGGCCTGTTCAGATATATCCCATTTACAAATTTCGCTAACCCGAGGCCCGTTTATGGCCTATCCGAATTAGGCCCAGTAGCGTCATCTGGGCCGTCCAATATAATTCCAGCCCGTTTTAACTTCCGGCCCATGACGTCTTTTGGCCCATATGAGGCCCTTAGTAACCCTCCGCCCATTAACGGCCCGTGGTAAAACTGGCCCGTAATGAATAAAGGTATCACTTTGTACCCATTAACGGCCCATTATTCCGTTGGGCGTTTCAAATTTATGTTATCTTTCGCCTTCTCAGGCCCATTTATTCTTAGGCTCATTTCCAAGATTCGCTTACTTTTGGCCCATATCGCTATTTTTCGCTTGTGGGCCAAATACAACCTGCGGTTACAATCGGCCGTTTGTGGCTAATATGTTAATGTTGGGTCGCTTCATAGCGTCATCAAATATGGCCTCTTAACAATGGCCCGTTATGGTCGGCACATGAACGGACGATTTCAACTCTAGCCCAATTACGGCCATAATGTGGTCTGTTAATGGCCCATGTTTGGCCAACCGATCATACGGCCCGTAGAAGGCCCATTGATGATACGGCCCGTAGAAGGCCCATTGTGTCTACGCCCCGTAGAAGGCCCATTGTTCCTATGACCCTTAGAAGGCCCATTGTTTCTACGGCCCGTAGGAGGCCCATGTTAACTACAGTAAATATGTAGCCCATTGTTAATGTGGCCTAGTTTTAAAAAATAGGTTATTCCAGCCACTAGCAAACCGCAGAAAAAGAACTGCACTAACTACAAGAAAACAAATAAACAAGACAACGCAAATAAATAAGCAAGCAACTTATGCTAGGCTATCACGGCTATTACACATATTACATCCACTGGGCATCAAAGTTTGCCACAAGTGCAAATATAGGGAACAAAGCAGCATATAAACGCATACAAAGAAACAAGTCCAGAATCGAAACCACTTCGTAAGAGCTCAAGAAACAATATCCTGGTACCCATAATGCTAGCAAGATGCTTAGCAAGCTTATTAACTTTCTCTTGTTTGGCGCTTAAATCCTCCAAAGACTTGTTGTTGCACCAGAAAGTATGCATCTGAATTTTGCAGGGACTTCCTCGGTCCTTCGTCTTCCTGTCGCATAACATCTGATCGATGTCTTTCAACTTGAAGTTGAGACTCAAGAAGCCGAACTGATTCAGGCAGCGAGTTCAAAGAGCTGGTGCCAGCAGTAGTAGCTAGTAACTTGAACACTACATCAAGACATGACTTTGGGGTTGTCTCAGTGTCTTCAATATAGTTTTTATCAGCTTTCTTGGAGACCAACAGGGATGTCTCACTATCTTCAACCTTATCTGACATTACTTCCTTTACCATTGCATAACGGGGTACTCTTCTCCAATATTTTATCCGCTGCTCTAATGGAGAAACAAACAAACACATCACAGGTTTACAATGTAGTATATGACACTCATTTTGGTAAACAAGTTTAGTAGTAAGGTGGACAGGATAACAGCATGAAACAAACATATATCTATGTAGTATGGTCACTGTATGGTCTATATCTTCGTAGCTTGACTCGGAGTATGAGTCCAATGTGGGCGTCGTCTTCATGTTGTTGAAGAGGTTCGCGCTCGTCGCCGAAGTCGAAGGGGATGGCCCTTGCTCGACCGTCTTGTCACCTTCTTGGTGTGGGAGGCCCATATGATGTGGCACCTCGTAGCTCGTCTCCATGACCGAAGGAGTTTCCCATGCTCGGCCATCTTCCTTGAGGGGCTTCCGAAGATGGAAGGGTCGCCCTCGCTCGTAGGTGGTCGCCTTGGACTTGATGAAGTCGATGTAAGCGTACACGTGGGAAGTAGGCGAAGATGCCGTACGTCTAAAGGTGAAGATGCCTTGAGAACACTTGGCGAAGATGCCGAAGTGGTTGATGTAGCCGTAGCGCCGTCTTGGTGGTGCTCGTCTCGCGGTCTTCTCTTGTGCTTATGAAGCTTCGACTTGGCGTGAAGTAGGGCTGGGTGGGACTTGTGCGTTTGGCGCCAGGAGCATCTTCATGACGATGATGTCGTTGTCGTGCTGGAGCTCCTCTGCGTTCCTCGTCGTCGTGCACATGATGCTTGGAGGTGACTTGCCCTTCATGACGATGTTGATCACGAACGTGATGGTGGTCGCCATGTAGATGTGGGCGAGGATGCTTTGCACTTGCATCTTTTTCAAGGCCTCAAGACTTGTGGCTTGAATGTCGCCGCCTTGAAGATGACGAAGGGGAAGAAGACTTGATCAAGGCCGAATCTCCTCCATCCTTGCATCTTGCTCCTCTTTATGTGCGGCAAGCTTCTTGTCGAAGTAGTCCCTTCTCCTTGCTTCGGAGTGATGAATGTCGATGGAGATGTTCTCGATGCGCTCTCGCAATCTTGATTGTGTGCCTTGCACTTGTCGTTGTAGATCGAAGATAGACGCTTTGGTGATGTAGTTGTTCACGCCGTCGTTGTTGTCGAAGACCGGAGAGGAAATGCCTTGCCTATCCATCACAAAACTCGAGCAAATGTGAGTGGGAGAAAGAGAAGAACTTATACCAAATGTACCTTGACCGATGTTGAAAATGGATCAATGATCACTCAATGTGGACAATGAAATAGCACTATTGGTACCAATCCTTGTCGGTTCTCACACCTACACAAGTAAAGCTTATGGAGGAGCTCGGTGAGGATAGTGGCACAAAAATTTAATGCAAAATGTTAGCAAGAGTCAATAATGTTGAAAGAGATTCACAAATTCGCAAGTGAAACAAATGGACCAATAGCAAAGAATGGCACACGGAAACACACACACGGATAGATAAATGGGGTCGTGCAACCAAGGAATGAGCTCAAAATGTGGAATCCACGGAAAACGCCGTGTTGCACAACTCAAGAGAGACGCTAGCACGATTGCTCAATAGGCGGATAATCGACACTTGTGCACAACCTATAAGATGCAAAATGGATAAGCTTTCTATCCCAAGTATGCTATGTATGTATGGTTCCCTGTTTCTCAAGATGATCCAAGATGATCGAATATGACAATCTTATATGCGATGTGGTATGATGCTATGGCACTTGCTTACAAGCTTCTTTTGCTCTTTTTTTTCTCTATGTATGGCCACTTTGCACAATGCACAAACCAAGATAGCAATTGTGTATATGCGGAACAAACTTGTGACACAATGTATGATATGATACCAATATGATATGGTATGTATGCAATGGATGGTGTGGATCACTAATGTGCACAAGTAACGTGGCCGGCAATACTCAAATGGCTAGTCTCGATAGGCAAGTAACGCAAAACGGGCTAGGGGTTATCAATGCAATTTGCAAGGGGAATATACAATGGTGTCGTCGAGGTTACCGTCGCTTATGCGATGATGAGTGGCGGTGTTCTTGATGTAGATACCAAGATGATGGAGACTCGTCCCTAAATGGCAGAAACACCTTAGGAAACGGAAAAACCACAACTCAAAATCTCCAAAGGCACAAGTTAAATGGTGGTAGCGGAAGCGGTGGTGGTTTGCACTTGGCAATGCGGAAGTGGAATGATGGGCTATACACGTGTCGGAGTTGAAGTTGCCGTCCCTAAGTAGTCAAACACCTTAGGAGACACAAGCCACAACTCAAACAAGCTCAAACAACTATTGGGTTAGGTTGCGAGGGAGTCGGTGGTGGCTATCACGGATGATATGGTGGGCAAGCCTATGCGGAAGTGGCGGTGGTGGTTGATGAAGAAGCAACCGTCTCTAAGTATCCAAACACCTTAGGAGACTCGAATCACTACTCAAGCAACCACTAATGCTATGGGGAACAAAATTGGTTAGGGTTGCGGAAGTCGGTGGTGGTTATCTGGGAGGATGTGGCGGAAGCCCTAGGCAAAGATGCCAAAGTTCACAAAATTTGATGGAGTCAATTGGTGATGGTAGTATTTTTATGGGATGGGGGAGGTCAATAGCTTCAAAACGAGCTAAAGAACGCAAAAATCGGACTCCGGATGAATTAGTTATGGCCGAAACGGTGAAACGGGGAGGCTGAAATCTACAGGGGCTAGATATCCGGGGTTAGGGCCGGATTTCCGGGGGTGTATGTCCAGAACCGAGCGGATTTGGTGCTCTAGGGGCCGGATGTCCGGCTTGGGGCCCGGATGGCCCGGATGTCCGGCCTGAGGCCCGGATGTCCGGCCCGACGAATCCAGATCTCGTTTGGGGCTGAATTTTTCGAATTGGGGGCGGAAATTGATGATTTTAAGGTCAAAATTGGAGAGATTTCGTGGATGGAAAGTGGGGAAACTTGGGGAAATGCTAGATCCACTCGAAACCAAGCAAATCCATGGATCAAAATCAACAAAACGTCATCAAAACTAACAAATCACAAAAAAAAATTTGGGCCTATTTTTTGGTGGGGATTTTCGGATTTAGGACGAAATCAACAAAACCAAGCTAGAAAACACGGGGTAGGGGCTCCAAAAACGTGATCAACGTGGCTCATGCTACCATAGATGATGTAGGGCGGAACCCTACGTGGACGATCTTTCACGTTAGAGCGGATCCTACGGTGAATCACGAAGAACACGCGGACGAACAAGGGGGAAAACCTTTGGGAAAAGCGAGAGAGAATTCAATCAATCGACAAGAGATCAATCACACAAGTGCTAGATCGATGAACACAAAGGGAGATACATGATTCAAGGTCACCAAAGGACGATACAAGCGGTAGCCGTTCTTCTCCGTGAGGAGGTCTTGATGGGGTCCACCCTAGAAGGGGTCTTGAATCCGCTTGGGGGATCTTCTCCGAAGAGGTCCCGAGCTCGAGGAGAAGTAACCAAGTGGATGAGCAAAGCTCTCACACAAATATGAGCTAATCCTTTGCTAACCCTAGAAAGAGGAAGGGAAGGATTATATATAGTCTCTGGGGCGAAGGGTACATGGGCGTCGGCCCTTTATCGTTTCACGCACAGGCGAGGCCGGATGTCCGGGCGTCGGGCCGGATGTCCGGGGCTTCGGGACGGGCCGGATGTCCGGGCGGGGAGGCCGGATGTCCGGGCTGGCCTGGGTCTTCCAGACGCATTCGGTGATGGAGAGGCCAGATTTCCGGGCGAAGGGGCCGGATATCCGGGGCTTCAGGAAGAGCCGGATGTCCGGGGCACGGTGCCGGATGTCCGGGCTGCTCTGGTCCTTTTCGGTGTACTCTGGATAGCCGAGGCCGGATTTCCGGGGCAAGGACCGGATGTCCGGGCTGGGGCCGGATGTCCGGCCGCTGTAGCAGCTGGCTCTTCTTCCTTCTCCTTCCCTCGCTTCCGCGCACGCTTGGCCTTGGTCCTTGGGCTCTCCATGATCTCCTCGGGTGTACCTGAGTATGCACAAGGTCCGCGCTTGAAGTAGCATCCATGTCTTACATGCGGAAAGGGAAGATTCGGAAAGGAGCGAATTCACCTTAGGTCCAATGGCGTAGGCTCGAGTGTACACGGGGATGATCGTCGGATGCTCCGCATCATTTATGTTGCCAAATCAAGATAGATACAGTTCGAATCATATCTATTTAAGACAAAGCAGCATAGACAGAATATAAGTGTGGGAAACTACACAACAATAACAACACTTGTAATGTGCATGGCATGAGAACATAATTGTTTATTCAATTGAAACTGAAATCAACATAGACCAAGTTACAACAGCAAACACGTTAAAGAAACAGGTTTAAAACATACGTGTTGCACCATTGGAGTTTCAATTGCATCCTTCAAATTTGAAATTAGTTGGTATGAGTAAATACAGTGATGCAAGAGCAAAGTAGTATGAACCATAGCTACGGAACCTGACCTGAGAACAATTCTTCTTCTGCTTTAAGCGTTGACTTGGGGTTAGGAGTGGTGGTCCTCGTGCTTTGAGCACTGCAGTTGCCTTACTAACTGATCGTGTTTGGGTGCTCTGTGGTGGAGACGGTGCTGTGTTAATGGGAACTGGGTTAGTATCTACTGGGGTTGGGGTTAGAAGGGGTGTAGCTGGTTCTCTGTCCAACTGGGTAGGGGTACAATCTGCGTGAGTCACAGGTTATGTGTGGTGGGCTGGTTCTTGGGCAAGTACAACCGTGGTTCTATCTCCATCGACAGTAGCACGATCTTTTATGAAGACCATGTTTTTACTCCTACAGACATCGCCATCACCCCTCCAATTGAAATGGCTGATAAACAAGAAAAGTAATTGAATATACGCACATTGTAAGATAGATGTGCAATGGATAGTAGGGAAGAAAAACAGGGCATGAAATAATTCACATTTATGTTGTCTAACCAAATGTAATAGCAGGACAAAATTTCAAATATATGATGGCTAATTAAACAGGATATCATGACACAATTTCACATGTATGATGGCTAACTAAACAGGATAGAATGACATACTTCAAAATATGATGACTATGTAAATAGGATAGAATGATATAATTCAAATATATGATTTATATACTAAGGAAGAGAGCAGAGGGCAATCGCATATATGATGTGTCAACTAATGATGCGGAGCATCCCACGTTCATCCCCATGTACACTCCGACTACTCTCCAAGCCCCAAGGATACATAAGATGAGACCTCGACTATGCGCCATTGGACACAAGGTGAACCCGTTCCTAAATGCTTCCCCTTTCCATTCGTGGTGAGACATGGTTGCTACCTAATGCAAGGACACCGCTTATCCTAAACTACTTAGTATAGGTTGGTTAGTGATCCATCGCTGACCCCCACCGTGTCCTTGTTGCCTGCTTCATCATCGAAGACCCGATCAACGGGATCGAAGACCAGCCCCGACCGCACATCACTTTCCCCTTAGTTGCTCAACACTACTGGGTTACTATCGAGTGCCGGGGGTGAGACCTCATCAGCACTTCTGATGTTATCCTGTAGTGTAGCTATTCGGTCGTGGTCATCGAGGGTGATTCCGCCTTAACCACTTCTAATACGACTCTGCCATGCAACCCCTCAAGTGTGAACCTCGAGGGTGGATCCTCTTACGTTCACCTTGATGATTACATCGAGTGGAATCCGTCGAGGGTGATTCCTCAGGTTTTCCCCTTGGTGTTAGACACACGGTTACTATGGTTACTATGACTTTACACTGAACCCTATTACTAAAGACGGGTCGGCCCTGAGGGGTACCCGCGCGAGCATATTTGCGAGTCATGAGGAGTCGGGTTGACCTGGAGGGTGCCCGCGAGATAATTACGAGGCATGGCCGGACATTCGTAGCCCTTGCCGCAAGTCCTTGCGAAGGGGCAACGGGGTCACATCTTTCGTGAGTCTCTGCTTGTTACCACGTGCTCCTAATCCACTACGATTTGGATATTTGATCCGAGGGGCCTCTGGCCTAATAGCACTAACCATCACGTGGGCATTGTATGGGCGTTCTGCGTCGTATGCATCGATCCGAAGCTTATTAGACGCCAAGAACCCAGCTGCTGCGCCGGGTTGGACTGTAAGCTCCCGCCTTTTTAAGGAGGTAGCTAGGTCTGCTCACCGCCGCCACGCATAACGTCTTGAGAGTTCGGGCGATGGCCCATGACCCCTGGGGGCATAGGTTTAGTCTGGCATGCTGACCTCTCTATTAAGCCTAGGTCGGGTTGCGGCGTGTTTGGCTGAGGTCGGGCATGACCCAGGAACGTGTGTCCGGCCGGAGTTAATCCGGCGTGGTGGGTAAGTTGGTGCACCCCTGCAAGGAAGAAAACATCTATCGATAGCCTGTCCTATGGTAACATACACTTGGAGTTGTGTCCCGATCGATACAACTAGAACTGGATACTTGAGATGAGACATGGATATGAGAATGGATAGTATGGCTCTGGGATTGCTTTCTCGCAGGGAGTCGAGAAAGGATCTCTGGCCGAGGTTGATAACACTTCTACTACTTTACTTTGTGCTACTCTACTCCCTCCTGTTGCAGCAAGATGGTGGTTTCCAGAAGATGCTAGTCTTCGATAGGCTAGGCTTTCCCCTTCTCTTCTGGCATTCTGCAGTCTAGTCCACAACCCTTTTCATTGATACCGATGCATATGTAGTGTAGATCCTTGCTTGCGAGTACTTTGTATGAGTACTCACGGTTGCTTTGCTCCCCCGTTTTCCCCCTTTTCCATTCTTCTCAGACGTCGCAACCAGATGGTGGAGCCCAGGATCCAGACGCCACCTTCGACGATTTACCATCGCTACTACACTGAGGGTGCCTACTACTACGTGGAGGCCGCCGACGACCAGGAGTAGTTAGGAGGCTCCCAGGCAGGAGGCCTTGCCTTTTCGATTGATGTTGGTTTGTGCTAGCCTTCTTAAGGCAAACTTGTCTAACTCATGTCTGTACTCAGATATTATTGCTTCCGTTGACTCTTGTGTATTCGAGCCCTCGAGGCCCATGGCTTGTAATATAAATCCTGTATTTTTTTATTTGTGTCTAGAGTTGTCTTGTGATATCTTCCCGTGAGTCCTTGATCTTGATCGTACACATTTGCGTGTATGATTAGTGTACGATTGAATCGAGGGCGTCACATGACACTAGTGGTAATGGCATAGGTGGCGTGTTGATGCAAGAGAAGCGACCTATTGCTTACTTTAGTGAAAAACTCTTCGGCGCACAACTTAACTACCCCATATATGACAAAGAATTGTATGCTTTGGTAGGAGCCTTACATGTTTGGGAACATTATCTTCGCCCTCATGAATTTGTTCTTCATATGGATCATGAAACGCTTAAATATCTTAAGGGTCAAACTAAATTGAATAAGCGCATGCCAATGGAGTGAGTTCATTGAGTCTTTTCCTTATGTGATCAAGTACATCAAAGGTAAGGAAAATGTTGTGGCAGACGCTCGATTCCGCAAATGCATGCTTGTAACTCAACTTGAATTGAATGTCATATGATTTGAGCATATCAAAGACTTGTATGCCATGATGTTTCCTTTGCAACTACTTATGCCAAATGCTTGACTCATGTTTCTTGGGAGAGATATTATATCAAGGATGGTTATCTAATGCAAGCTAACAAACTTTGCGTACCTAAGTCTTATCTTTGTTTGTTGATTTTGTAAGAGGCTCATGGTGGAGGACTTATATATGGTCACTTTGGATGCGACAAGACATTCGCTACGCTCTCCAAGAACAGCTTTTGGCCCAAAATGTTTCACGACGTCTCTCGCTACACCAGTCGGTGCTCTACATGTCGCAAAGCTAAGTCTAAAGCTCAATACCATGGTATCTATATGCCACTTCCTATTCTGTATCACCCATGGGAAGATATTAGTATGGACTTTGTGCTTGATTTTCCTAGAACTCACAATGGAAAAGACTCTGTATTTGTTGTTGTGGACCGTTTCTCTAAGATGACACACTTTGTTCCATGCAACAAGATAGATGATGCTTCACATGTTGCAAATATATTTTGTAGGGAAATCTTGAGTCTACATGGAGTGCCCAAGACGATAGTGTCGGACCATGACATCAAGTTCCTTAGCTACTTTTGGAAGACCCTATGTCTCAATCCCGGATCAAGCTACTCTTCTCTTCGGCATACCATCCACAAACCAACGGCCAAATGGAGGACACCAACCGTACGCTGTCTACACTTCTTTGAGTCTTGATCAAGAAGAACATCAAGGAGTGGGAGGAATGCTTACCCATCGCCGAGTACGCCTACAATCGAGCAAGACAATCTACTACCGGCAAGTCCCCCTTCGAGGTCGTCTATGGATTCAACCCATTCTCCCCATTGGACATTCTACCGCTACCTCTACAAGAGTGCGTCAACATGGACGCGAGTGCACGCACAAGCTATCTCAAGAAGGTGCATGAAGATACAAGGCAAACAATCAAGCGCCAAGTACAATGACTCGTGTCCAAGCTCAACATCAGCAAGCAACCGATGATATTCAACATTGAAGATCTTGCGTAGTTACACCTTCGCAAGGACCGTTTCCCCAACAAACACAAGTCCAAGCTACTACCTCGAGTCGACGAACCCTTCAAGGTGCTAGCACAATACAACAACAATGCCTACAAGATCGACATCTCGTGCGACAAGTACAATATGAGTGACATCTTCAATGTCACGGATCTATCTCCCTTCCATGGTGATGAAGATTTCGATCCAAGGTCAGATCTTTCCCAAGGGGGGTGATGCAAAGCATCCCAAGGTCATCCCCATGGACCTACCTTCGTCTATCCAAGTACCAAGTGGACTGATGACACATGCACGTGCAAGAGCTCTTGAGACCGAGGTGACATCACTCCTCTCGCAATTCCTTTTCAGAACACATGAGACATGGCTACTACCTCAAGTGGAGACACTTTGTATACTCCAAGGAACTAGCCATGGACAAGCTAAGGAGTAATGTCAAACGAAGGGAGAAGAGGAACGTGAAGACGGAGAAGAAAATGTGCAAGTCAGAGGCTACCCGGATGATCCGGACCAAGTCCCGAACGAACCAGACCTTCTCCCGGATGATCCAAACTCCATGCGCAAAGAGTACAGCAGCCCTCCCGATGAAGCCAGATCATCTGGGACTTCGCCCAGCTCATCTGGACCCAGTCGGACATCCGGACTAGGTCCCGGACATCCGGACCCCCTGAAGCTGCTACGACACATCCGGATGATCCGGACGGTCGCGTGGATCATCCAGACCCCCGAAGCCCAGATCATCTGGACCACCATCCAGATAATCCGGACCACGCATGTGTGTGTGTGACTTGGGCCGAAGCCCATGTAACTCTACCTACCCCTAGACTATATATACTCCAACTCTGCCCATGTTTTAGGGTTAGCATTGTGATAGCTCAACAATGAGATTGAGCCTTGCTCATCCACTTATCCCTACTCCTATGGAGACCAAGACCTCCTAGGAGAAGATCCCCCAAGTGGATTCAAGACCCCCTTGTGGGAAGATCCTCCAAGGATTCAAGACCTCTTTCCTCATAGGATTGGGATGAACTAGTTCCCCTTCTGTATCTCCCTTTGTTGACTTTGGATCTTGTATCTCCCCTTTGTGTATGTGAATTTATCACATGTGTGATTGGATCTAGTTGATTTGTGTGTTTTCCTCTCTTGTGTTCATCGTGTTCTTCGGGAAATCCCCTCCATTTCGTGAAAGATCGGCCATTAGGGTTCCACCCTACATCAGCTTTGCTCAGCCACTTACCTCTCCGATGGAGATCAAGGCCTCCATGTGAGAATATCCCCCAAGTGGATTCAAGACCCCTTCACGGGAAGATCCTCCTAGGATTCAAGACCTCTCTCCTTCAAGGATTGGAATGAACTAGCTACCCTTTGTACCCTCTTATGTTGGATTTGGATCCTTGTATCTCCTTTTGTGTATGTGGATTTAGCACGTGTGTGATTTGGATCTTGTTGATTGGATGTTTCCCTCTCGTGTTCTTCGTGTTCTTCACGGGATCCCCTTCATTTAGTGAAAGATCAGCCTTTAGGGTTCCACCCTACATCATATAAGGAATTATGCATACGTTGATTTTCTCTTGTTATAAATCATCAATTTGTGACAAAAATATCTCATAGTATTACAATCCATTTTGGACTCAACACAAGTGTTCTTCTAACATTGTGCCCTCAAAGTTGTCGGCATCATCGTTACACTTAATTATGCCCATGATCAGAAAAATAGAACCATCATGCAACACTTGAGCTGGTGATACGTCTCCAACGTATCTATAATTTTCGATTGTTCCAAGCTATATTATATTCTGTTTTGGACATTAATGGGCTTTATTATACACTTTTATATTATTTTGGGACTAACCTATTAACCGGAGGCCCAAATTTTAATTGTTGTTTTTTGCCTATTTCGTAGTTTCATGGAAAAAGAATATCAAAGCGGAGTCCAAACGGAATTAAACCTTCGGGAAAGTGATTTTTCGAACGAACGTGATCCGAGAGGACATGGACCCTACGTCAAGACATCAACCAGGAAGGCACGAGGTAGAAGGCGCCTACCCCCAGCGCGCCCTCCACCCTCGTGGGCCCCATGTTGCTCCACCGACGCATTTCTTCCTCCTATATATACCTACGTACCCCAAACTACCGGACACGGAGCCAAAACCTAATTCCACCGCCGCAACCTTCCTGCATCTATGAGATCCCATCTTGGGGCCTTTTCCGAGCTCACGGTGGGGGCATCGATCACGGAGGGCTTCTACATCAACACCATAGCCTCTCCGATGATGTGTGAGTAGTTTACCTTAGACCTTCGGGTCCATAGTTATCAGCTAGATGGCTTCTTCTCTCTCTTTGGATCTCAATACAAAGTTCTCCACGATTCTCGTGGAGATCTATTCGATGTAATCTTCTTTTGCAGTGTGTTTGTTGAGACTGATGAATTGTGGGTTTATGATCAAGTTTATCTATGAACAATATCTTAATCTTCTCTGAATTCTTTTATGTGTGATTGATTATCTTTGCAAGTCTCTTCGAATTATCAGTTTGGTTTGGCCTACTAGATTGATCTTTCTTGCAATGGGAGAAGTCCTTAGCTTTGGGTTCAATCTTGTGGTGTCCTTTTCCTCAGGATGAGGGGCAGCAAGGCACGTATTGTATTGTTGCCATCGAGGATAACAAGATGGAATTTATATCATATTGCATGAGTTTATCCCTCGACATCATGTCATCTTACTTAAAGCGTTACTCTGTTCTTATGAACTTAATACTCTAGATGCATGTTGGATAGCGGTCGATGTGTGGAGTAATAGTAGTAGATGCAAAAGGCAGGAGTCGGTCTACTTGTCGCGTCAGTGATGCCTATATACATGATCATACCTAGATATTCTCATAACTATGCTCAATTACATCAATTGCTCAACAGTAATTTGTTCACCCACCGTAGAATACTTATGCTCTTGAGAGAAGCCACTAGTGAAACCTATGGCCCTCGGGTCTATTCTCATCATATCAATCTCCATCACTTTAATACTTGCTTTGGTTGCGAGGATTTATTTGTTTGTGTAGGTGCGAGGGACTCGTGCGTGTCCTCCTACTGGATTGATACCTTGGTTCTCAAAAATCGAGGGAAATACTTACGCTTGCTTATCTTGCATCACCCTATCCTCTTCAAGGGAAAACCAACGCAGTGCTCAAGAGGTAGCAAGAAGGATTTCTGGCGCCGTTGCCGGGGAGTCTACGCAAAAGTCAACATACCAAGTACCCATCACAAACCCTTATCTCCGAGACCTACGCAGGCAAGGAAACCCGAATCGGAATTTAGATGGATCTCGAAAACAAACCTAATATGACAAGAACTCGGATTGGTGGTGGATATATGGTGGTGGTATATGGCAGCGGTGGTGGTATATGGTAGCGGTGGTGATATATGGATACGGATTGGTGGTGGTATATGGATACGGATTAGTGGTGGTATATGGAGACGGATTGAGGCGGTGGCGGATAAGCAATGGTGGTAGATGGCAAGGCGATGATGATGAAAGCGGCGGCGGCGTGAAAACTTATGACCGTAACTCAAACTCTAAAAGACTAGACTCTAAGACCAAAGAATCGGACACGGCGATGCAACCGCCAAATTCAACAAAGCAAAAACCCTAAAAGATTATGCAAAGGCTCGATTGGTTCGGATATGATGAACTAACCCTAATTTTTTTGTGGCTTTTTCGTGGACTTTAGGTATGAAGAAACAGACTCGATCTAATCTACGGAAAACTGTAAAATCTCACCGAGCAACCTGAAAATCTGATACCACTTGATAGAGGCAAAGGTGTCCCGATGTTTCGATGAGATGGTGGCTATCATTTCGTGGGAATTCGACCTTGACGATCCGACTAAGTATCGTCTTGAAGACGTCATATAGCAATCGCTAAACCAACTTCCGAGGGTTATTGACCACGCCGGAGCACGATCAACCTGACCACGAGGGCCTGTTTCCTGCGAGCAAACGAAGAACAAGCAAGAAACTAAGATTGCAATCTGGATATTGCGAATATAAGAGGAAAGCTTTATTAATGAAAGTGGGGTTCTGTGACGCCTTGGTCTGGTCGTTGAACACAAACGAAGTACGTGAAGTTGCTGCTATGGCGAACTTTTGATCTAAACAAAACCCAAGGTCTAAACGATGCCCTAAGGGCTGTATATATGGAGGAGGAGGGGGGGAATTTCGTGGCCCTTGGTGGAGGGTCCAAATCAACCCTATCTCTTGTTTCCCCACACATACGGACTCTAAAATAGCCTATACTTGTGTATTTCGAAATTACAAGGGCCTGCCCACTAATAAGGTGACGCGAAGCACCTAGAATAGCCTCGGACGACATTTATGAAGTAGCAACTTGTATATTTCGTCCAAGGCTTCATGCACCCATTATGGTGGCTTCAAAGTCCTGAAATCATCACTTGTAACTCCGTTCTTGTTCCCCTTGTGCATGGCATTATCTCCATGCTTGTTCTTGCTCCAATGTCCATCCTTCTCCAAGCTAGGGCCTGATAATTTAATTGGCGTGCGCGAGCTCTAGTAATTGGTCCAGTATATGTAGCAGTAGGGGCTGTGGGTGTAACAATGGTATTGATGTCCTCATCACTTGCGGACGCTGTCGCCATGCTTGTTGTTGAACTTGAAAGACAATTTATGCACTTGCATCCTTGCATACAAAGGATTTTCCTAGAATTTTCTAATATTGAGCATTCTTCTGTTAAGCGTGCCGCTACTATCTTTTTGGCTCACGAGTTTAGATTTATAATAAAAGAGGCCAAAGAAATCTTTGCGCATTATAGGGTGGACGTTAGCCGTCCTCCCATAGAGGCTATCCTCTTTGATCAAGAAGAAATAATGCGTTTTCAATCTCTAGACTATGTTGCTTTCATTGAAAATCTTAGAAAAAGGGTTCCTACCAATGTTCTAGTTGATAGAATTTCTGAACTTAATAATGATTTGGCTATTCGAAATAATGAGCTAGGATATCCTCTCTAGTATAGGCTCACAAAGTTCTGTCAAAAGAATGCTTATAATGATGAATTGGTTGTGCAATACGAAGGGTCGAAGGAGGAACCTATACCTCCTAAAGTTGATCTTGGGGACTTTTGTCCCATTAAATTTAGCCCTTTTGATTACTTTTGCTTGCCCCAAAGGAAACTTGCTGCTGAACGTAGAGAATATGAAATGATTTTTAATGATCTATCCTATTATTATGGCAATACCTAGATCTATCCTTGCTTTTATGCCTAGCTAGGGGCGTTAAACGATAGCGCTTGTTGGGAGTCAACCCAATTTTATTTTTAGTTTTTTGCTTTTTGCTTCTCTTTAGGAATAAATATTTGATCTAGCCTCTGGTTAGATGTGTTTTTATGTTTTAGTTAGTGTTTGTGCCAAGTTTAACCTATAGGATCTTCTTGGATGATAGTTATTTGATCTTCTTTGAAAATTCCAGAAACTTTCTGCTCACGAAAATAATTGTTAAAAATCACCAGAACGTGATAGAATATTGATTCTAATTTCTTCTGATCAATAAACAAATTATCTAGGTCTTCCTATTTTTTCTGAATTTTTGGAGATCCAGAACTTTGCGTTAGTTACAGATTACTAAAGACTGTTCTGTTTTTGACAGATTCTATTTTTCGTGTGTTGTTTGCTTATTTTGGTGAATCTATGGCTAGTAAAATAGTTTATAAACCATAGAGAAGTTGGAATACAGTAGGTTTAACACCAATATAAATAAATAATGAGTTCATTACAGTACCTTGAAGTGGTGTTTTGTTTTCTTTCGCTAACAGAGCGCACGAGATTTTCTGCTAAGTTTTGTGTTGTGAAGTTTTCAAGTTTTGGGTAAAATTTTTGATGGATTAAGGAACAAGGAGTGGCAGAGTTTAAGCTTGGGGATGCCCATGGCACCCCAAGATAATCTAAGGACACCAAAAGTTAAAGCTTGGGGATGCCCTTGAAGGCATCCCCTCTTTCGCCTACTTCCATCCAGAATTTTACTTGAAGCTATATTTTTATTCACCACATGATATGTGTTTTGCTTGGAGCATCTTGTATGATTTGAGTCTTTGCTTTTAGTTTACCACAATAATCTTTTCTGTACACACCTTTTGAGAGAGACACACATGATTCAGAATTTATTAGAATACTCTATGCGCTTCACTTATATCTTTTGAGCTATATAGTTTTTTCTCTAGTGCTTCACTTATATCTTTTAGAGCACGGCAGTGGTTTTGTTTTATAGAAACTATTGTTCTCTAATGCTTCACTTATATTATTTTGACAGTCTAAAACAGCATGGTAATTTGCTTAAATTGGGAAATTAATCCTAATATGTTAGGTATTCAAGACTAGTAAAAAACTTTCTTATGAGTGTGCTGAATGCTAAGAGAAGTTTGATGCTTGATGATTGTTTTGAGATATGGAGGTAGTGATATTAAAGTTGTGCTAGATGAGTAGTTGTGAATTTGAGAAATACTTGTGTTGAAGTTTGCAAGTCCTGTAGCATGCACGTATGGTAAACGTTATGTAACAAATTTGAAACATGAGGTGTTCTTTGATTGTCCTCCTTATGAGTGGCGATGGGGACGAGCGATGGTCTTTTCCTACCAATCTATCCCCTAGGAGCATGCCGTAGTGCTTGGTTTTTGATGACTTGTAGATTTTTGCAATAAGTATGTGAGTACTTTATGACTAATGTTGAGTCCATGGTTTATACGCACTCTTACCCTTCCATCATTGCTAGCCTCTTCGGCACTGCATTGCCCTTTCTCACATCGAGAGTTGGTGCCAACTTCGCCGGTGCATCCAAACCCCGTGAGATGATACGCTCTATCACACATAAAACTCCTTATATCCTCCTCAAAACAACCACCATACCTACCTATTATGGCATTTCCATAGCCATTCCGAGATATATTGCCATGCAACTTTCCACCATTCCGTTTATCATGACACGTTCATCATAGTCATATTGCTTTGCATGATCATGTAGTTGACATCGTATTTGTGGCAAAGCCACCGTTCATAAATTTTTCATACATGTCACTCTTGATTCATTGCTATCCCGATATCACCGGAGGCATTCTTATAGTGTCATACTTTGTTCTAGTATCGTGTTGTAATCATTGAGTTGTAAATAAATAGATTTGTGATGATCATCATTAATAGAGCATTGTCCCAAAAAAAGAAGGCCCAAAAAAAGAGAATAAAAAGGGGCAATGCTACTATCCTTTTTCCACACTTGTGCTTCAAAGTAGCACCATGATCTTCATGATAGAGAGTCTCTTGTTTTGTCACTTTTGTATACTAGTGGTAATTTTTCATTATAGAACTTGGCTTGTATATTCCAACAATGGGCTTCCTCAAATGCCCTAGGTCTTTGTGAGCAAGCAAGTTGGATGCACACCCACTTAGTTTCTTTTGTTGAGCTTTCATGCATTTATAGCTCTAGTGCATCCGTTGCATGGCAATCCCTACTCCTTGCATTAACATCAATCGATGGGCATCTCCATAGCTCATTGATTAGCCGCGTTGATGTGAGACTTTCTCCTTTTTGTCTTCTCCACATAACCCCCATCATTATATTCTATTCCACCCATAGTTCTATATCCATGGCTCACGCCATGTATTGCGTGAAGGTTGAAAAGTTTGAGATTACTAAAGTATGAAACAATTGCATGGCTTGTCATCGGGGTTGTGCATGATGAGAGCATTCTTGTGTGACAAAAATGGAGCATGACTAAACTATATGATTTTGTAGGGATGAACTTTCTTTGGCCATGTTATTTTGAGAGGGCATAATTGCTTAGTTAGTATGCTTGAAGTATTATTACTTTTATGTCAATATTAAACTTTTATCTTGAATCTTTCGGATCTGAATATTCATGCCACAATTAAGAGAATTACATTGAAATTATGCCAAGTACCATTCCACATCAAAAATTCTGTTTTTATCATTTACCTACTCGAGGACGAGCAGGAATTAAGCTTGGGGATGCTTGATACGTCTCCAACGTATCTATAATTTTCGATTGTTCCATGCTATATTATATTCTATTTTGGACATTAATGGGCTTTATTATACACTTTTATATTATTTTTGGGACTAACCTATTAACCGGAGGCCCAGCACAGAATTGTTGTTTTTTGCCTATTTCAGAGTTTCGCAGAAAAAGAATATCAAAAGGAGTCCAAACGGAATGAAACCTTCTGGAACGTGATTTTCGAACGAACGTGATCCAGAGGACTTGGATCCTACGTCAAGACATCAACCAGAAGGCACGAGGTAGGGGGCGCGCCCACCCTCGTGGGCCCCATGTTGCTCCACCGACGTACTTCTTCCTCCTATATATACCTCGCACTCCAAACTACCAGACACGGAGGCAAAAACCTAATTCCACCGCCGCAACCTTCCTGCACCGTGAGATCCCATCTTGGGGCCTTTTCCGAGTTCACGGTGGGGTCATCAATCACGGAGGGCTTCTACATCAACACCGTAGCCTCTCCGATGATGTGTGAGTAGTTTACCCTGCACCTTCTGGTCCATAGTTATTAGCTAGATGACTTCTTCTCTCTCTTTGGATCTCAATACAAAGTTCTCCACGATTCTCGTGGAGATCTATTCGATGTAATTTTCTTTTGCGGTGTGTTTGTTGAGACCGATGAATTGTGAGTTTATGATCAAGTTTAGCTATGAACAATTTTTGAATCTTCTCTGAATTCTTTTATGTATGATTGGTTATCTTTGCAAATCTCTTTGAATTATCAGTTTGGTTTGGCCTACTAGATTGATCTTTCTTGCAATGGGAGAAGTGCTTAGCTTTGGGTTCAATCTTGCGGTGTCCTTTCCCAAAGGATGAGGGGCAACAAGGCACATATTGTATTGTTGCCATCGAGGATAACAAGATGGGGTTTATATCATATTGCATGAGTTTATCCCTCTACATCATGTCATCTTACTTAAAGCGTTACTCTGTTCTTATGAACTTAATACTCTAGATGCATGTTGGATAGCGGTCGATGTGTGGAGTAATAGTAGTAGATGCAGGCAGAAGTCGGTCTACTTGTATGGCGGACGTGATGCCTATATACATGATCATACCTAGATATTCTCATAACTATGCTCAATTCTGCAATTGCTCAACAAAGAATTTGTTCACCCACCGTAATACTTATGCTCTCGAGAGAAGCCACTAGTGAAACCTATGGGCCCCGGGTCTATCTTCCATCATATTAATCTTCCAACACTTAGCTATTTTTATTTCCTTTTAATTTACTTTGCGTCTTTATCATAAAAATACCAAAAATATTATCTTATCATATCTATCAGATCTCACTCTCGTAAGTGACCGTGAAGGGATTGACAACCCCTTTATTGCGTTGGTTGCGAGGATTTATTTGTTTGTGTAGGTGCGAGGGACTCGTGCGTGGCCTCCAAAGCGGATTGGTACCTTGGTTCTCAAAATCGAGGGAAATACTTACGCCGCTTATCTTGCATCACCCTTTCCTCTTCAAGGGAAAACCAACGCAGTGCTCAAGAGGTAGCAGCTGGTCCTAGAGGCAAGACTAGGAATCTTTTTTACCGTTTATAATTCTACATGTGCACACGAGGTTTCCTCTGAGTGTTTTGGTTTCTGTAGACTCGAGAACCATTGCAGTTACAGCATATAGAACATAAACATTAATTACAAACATGGAAATATATAATACTTTTATTATTGCCTCTAGGGCATATTTCCAACAAGGAAATCCTCAGGATCGAATGCACGTGTGGAGAAATCCAGCTGACCAAGGTGAATTGCAATAGCGGTGTCAGCCAGGTCGACGGGAGGCCAACTGTCAGTGATCATAATCACCACTACGCATTCGAGCTCTGGCTCTATCTCACCATGGTGGCATCTGGAGTGATGAAGTAGAAATCCCTTTGCATGAGGAACAGCGGGGTCCATGGGAATAGCCGAGGTGGCGGTGAGTGGCGAATGGGCAGCAAAGCCGAAGGAGGAGGTCCATGCAGTCGAGGTGTCAGGACCCCGATCCTAAGTCACACCGATCTAGCCTGTAACACGTCATATCACATTGCGGCCTCACGCACGGTATTCCCACGGCTGCAGCCTTACCTTGGCCAGGACCGTTTGCGCCATTTGGCTCACGTACATGACTGTGTCGCTAGCATCCATATGACAGAGAACCCGGGCCGACGTGACTAGTCGTAAACCCAAGGTGGCACAAGCTTACGAGGCGAGCATACATGACCCAAAGAATGCACATGTCGGTCAACAGCGTGTGCAACCGAGTCATAGCAAGCTAAAGGACTCCAGTAAAACATCGCGTGACATTTCCTCGAAGGGATAGACACAAGAGCAAAGATGGACACACACCGATCAATCCATGTGTTCCAGAGCAGTAGCAAGCTACCATGGCTCAGTAGAAGCACTAGGAGACATTTCTCCATAAGATAGGCTACCAAGAACAAACAACTAGGTGTCGAATCCCACACATACCAAGCATTTCAAAATCATACACACAATATGCTCGATATGTGCAAATACAACATGGCATCACAACAAAACTCTATGACTCAAAGTATTTATTTAAAAGGCTCCGGAGAGCCATATATAACATATCCATACAGGTAGGGGTCACACAACCCAACACTCAAGTCATACAAACATACAAGCACATGCGGAAGCTAAACTTGTCTGAGTACACACGACTGGAAAGAAAGAAGGCTTGGCGTAGCCTGACTATCTACAAGGCCCTTCATAGGCTCGAGGTTGCCACCTAGGTAGCAAGCTACTCATCAACATCAAGGTCTACATAGAAACCATCGGAGGGGGCGGTGTTCTCCTCTGCAATAGTTTATTAAAAAAACATGAGTACAAAGGTACTCAGCAAGTCTTACATCAGATCCTATCATACATGCATCATTATGAACAAGGGTAGTGGTGTTTATTGCAGCATGCTAGCTCTGACTCTTGGCTATCCTATACTATGCCTGTTAGTAGTTTGAATGAGATGAGATAACGCACACGAGTCCACTAATCACCACGACAATACTCTACCGTGGATCCTCTCCTGTCTTCCTACGAGAGGGCCATCCACGGCACGCACACTTGTCTTGAGACTTTTATGAGTAGACATTAACTTGTCTATGAACTGCATAAGCACCCAAGTAGTCCATTACCGTGGACGAGACTATTCGAGTAGTTTGATAACCCTGGAGGGGTGTAGTTCACACACGCTTCCACCACTTATAATCGTTTACACGACATTTTCTTGGCAACCTTCAAGTGGAAGCCCAGCGAGGGTGTCGGCTATGACCTGACTAACCACACAAGTCTCTAGTCCGGGTTTATCGCCTATACAGCTTCCATCCGCAAGGAAATCCGGCCGGGGTTTCCACTACGGCCCAAACGATGTGTGTAGGGTTCCCGAGTCACAAAACGGGCGACTCAGTATACCGGGCCACTTGCCTGCCGCATCACAACCCACCCTAGGGTCAGTGCTACGCACGGCCTCCAGCATACTACAAACACCATAAACTATTTGCAACTCCTGGACAGAGGATGAGGCTATTAATAAGCCGAGAGGGTCCGCTGGTTTCGGTCCCAACGCGTGGTAGTAGCTGATCTTGGATCACACACACAGAACTCGGTTCTTAAGGACGGTTCCAATGAAACAACCCACCATGTACTCCTACATGACCTCTCATCGATACCTTTACCAAAACATGTTCAACACTTCACTCTCATTACCGACACAACCATTTCACTCTAATCAATCACAAGATGAACCAGACTTGACACAACTCTAAGCATAGCAGGCATAGCATGGTAGGAACACAACATGGCTCAAACAACTCCTACACATGCTAGTGGGTTTCATCTAGTTACTGTGGCAAAGACAGATGATGTAGGGCGGAACCCTATGTCGACGATCTTTCACGTTGGAGCGGATCCTACGGGGAATCACGGAGAACACGCGGAAGAACAAGATGGAAAACACGGAGGAAACAAGAGAGAAATCACTAAACCGACAAGAGATCAATCACACAAGTGCTAGATCGATGAACACAAAGGGAGATACATGATTCAAGGTCAACAAAGGACGATACAAAGCGGTAGCCGTTCTTCTCCGTGAGGAGGTCTTGAATCCACAAGGGGATCTTCCCACGAGGGGGTCTTGAATCCGATAGGATCTTCTCTGAAGAGGCCGCGGTCTCTCACGAGGAGGAGATCCGATGGATGAGCGAAGCTCTATCTCTAACTTGAGCTAAATCAACGCTAACCCTAGCTAGGAGGAGGTGGGGGAGTTTATATAGCATATGTCCACGAAGGGGTAAGTGAGGAGGGATACATGGGCCTCTCGGCCCGACTCTGCAAGCAAGCAGGCGGTAATCACTGCCAAAAGGCGGTAGTACCGCTCAAGCTGATAGTGCCGCTTGGGCTGAGCTGATAATCTTGGACCCGGATCGTCACGAACACTAGTACTTGTCGGGTTGAGCGGTAGTGGCGAGCAGCGAAGGGGCGGTAGTACCGCTTCTGAAGCGGTAGTACCGCTAGTCACAGGTCTTCTTCCGTCGTCGCTTCCAGGCTTCCCTCGCGGATGGTGTAGTTGTTCCTTGGCGCTTGCTCTCCTCCTCGTCGTCCTTAGTGTTCGGACAATACCTATGCATGCACACGAGTGGAGTGTCAAGTAGTATACCATCCTCGAAGGGGTGAAGTGAGCACGTGTAAAGGAGATGATTCACCTTTGTGTATGTGAAGTAGATGTCGACGTGTCACTCGCCCGAGCGGACTCTTGACATGGTGATGTCCATAGGATGCTCTGCATCATCTCCCTCCCTTGGGAAAGATCCGACCTCGGATCATGATCCTCATCACCATGGAAAGCGGTTGTCGAGACGAACTTGTAGTTGGACGAAGTGGAAGACATGGCGCAATCCAAGTAGTCCAAGGTGTCATGGAGAGATAGACATGCAAAAAGAGCAAACACAAAGCAACACTCGGGAATACATTGGTTAGCGCACACAAAGTGTCCATGATTTAAGAATGAGTCCGTGCGGTAAGATTGGTCGTGACAAAGCGCATGAAGCTTATCAAGATGATCTAGAATGAGATGCAAAGCATTCATGGGAACAAAAGCATGGTGCGTAGCGGCAAATTCTACCATTGTGCAAAATGATGTCATAGAGAGACGGTTCATCAATAGCATGAATATGGTAATGGATGCTCAATATGATTATGTTATCATGCATTTGATGATAGGCAATGTGATCATTATGTATGAAGATGCCATCAAGAAAGATCACAACAAATTTGCTAAGAAAATGCCCAAGCTCATATATCATGGATGACATGGGAATACAAGAAGCAACAAGGCAATCATGATGTGAGTCAATCCATGCATAGGGTGCAAACTTGTGGTGAGTATGATATGTCCATCGAAAGCATGACATGTGTGAGCACAATCAACAAATATGGAGGTGTTGGTGTACCAATGTTCGATGTCGAGGCATGAGTGGAGTTCAAGGTACCTCCAATAAGTCCGGCGCTCCTCAATGTGAAGGTCCATAGAGTCCATCTCCAATGTCGGTCCTCCATCCAATATATGTATCATGTAGACAAGAAGAAGGAAACAACAATGAAAGTATGGCCCATCCAATATGCATATTTGAAGATGGCTCAAAGGGAAGGAGTTCACCTTTAGGAGATTCTTGCAAATGTTGGTGTTGCACATCATGTACGCCTTCACATAACCAAAATGTCTTCTTATGGTACCGCCTTGTGAATCCTTCAAAATGAAAGAACATGGCAAACACTCGAAAAAACAAATGAGGTTAGTGCAAATGCAAGACCTTTCATTCGAGGGCGAGATACCCAAGAAGTGTTTTCATCATTCTTATCATAAGAAAGAACAAGGTGTGGTATGGTATGAAAGCATATGATGCAACTACAACCAAAGACAATAGGCTCAAGTAAGCAAGCATGCATCACAAGTAATATGTCCAAGTCTCCAAGATGAATAAGCATAGCATGGATGCACTCACTACATATGAGAGGTGCAACTAATGGAGACAAGAGACGAAGATCACGATATATCATGTGAGAGGCATGAACATATATGTCATCAACCCAAGAAAGCAAGTGATAGTGGAACATGGGTGATGCAACATAGCAAGCAATCATAGCGATCAAGTCAAGCAAGCTAGTAGTGCGAAGATGCAACGTACTAGAAGGAATCATGGCAAGCATGTCATTGGTGCAAATAGTGGGCATGAATAATTCACATGTCATAGCACAAGCATAAAGGCAAGATATGAGCAAAATAGCATCAATAGCATGGGGCACATGATAAACATGGCAATAGCAACAAGGATCTCCACCAAGCATGCAAATACACATAGACATAGCATAATGATGAAACATGGGTAGATGCAAGCAAGGGTCACAAGTGCATGGCAAAGGCATAGAAGCAAGCATAACATGCAAAGTGAACACGGTAAAATGAGCATAAGGTGGCAAGTGGTAAATAGCCCATAGCCGCAGGAGAACCAAGTACAAGAGATGCGCGTAGTCCTTAGCAAAGGGAACGGTGGAAAGGATAGTCCACGGGATCCCAAAGCATCGTTGCTCTCAAGAGCTCGTTCGTCAACTCATGGGATTGAGAAGTTGACGAGTATATATGAGTACCTACACAAAACAAAGACAAAGGAAAATTGTGTGTAATGCGTGGTAGATGTACACATCATCCATCATGATGCGCACATGCATGTGTCAATAGCACAAAATATCCAATGCTCAAATAAATGAGATGCGTGACATAGAAACATGTCATCCATCATGATAGGTTTGTTATTATGTATGTCATAATGGAGACTCAAAGGATGTAATGCATCTTGAGAAATATCTAGAGCATTGTTATTCATGGAATGCATATGGTGCACGCAATTATGGGAATCATGCAAAGTATGAAATGCATCAAAGTCTCCTAATATGTATGAGGAAACTATGGGGGTCTCCTCATGAGCAAGAGTAGAAACATCACATGGAGAATATTGATAACATCCAAAACAATGCATATTTGGAACAATGTGATCATGGCATGACATAGTAGATGAATTGTGCAAATCATGTAAAGGAAGCATGGCAATATCATCACAAGAGAAGCAAAAGCCAATGACCATCATCTCGTCATCTATGCCATAAGTGCAAATGGGATTGATTTTAATGGGGCATGCATAGTTACTATGTTGAGATTGAAATGAGGCAATATGGGAGATCTCACTCATAGCATATGAAAAGTTCAATGGATTGTCAAACATGATGTGACCAATAGAATTATCACATGATATCCTATGGAGCATAGCATCACAACTAGGCAACTCAACATGCTCATCATCATATTCATCATAAATTGGTAAGTCAAGGCATGAAGAAGTCTCACTAGCATGAAGCATGGGAATAGGTGGGTCAACATCATGGGAGCAATCGATGTCAAGAGAGTCCACTAGTGGGACAAGAGAAGCACCACCACCTATAAAGTTACCTTTGGAGCGTCGCTCATGTGTTGTAGGTGAGGTGTTGAAGATCCACTCGTTGTCATCTTCATCTTGATGGAACCATGTGGGGGTGCATCATTATCCACCATAATGGCCATCGGTGTTTCCATTGGAGTGATGGACTCATCGAGGATAGGCGTGTCATCATGTAGGAGACCTAGCACCAAAGAAGAAAACACACTAGGAGTAGAGGTTAAGTCGTTAGAAATCATGGTGGCCTCACATGCCGTGGTCAACTACCTCACTCACTAAGTTTTGTGGCTCACTCACTCCCTCTTGGACGCTCTCACTCATATGGTTGGTGGAGTCACTCAATTGGCGATCAACCTCACATAGGATGTGTGGCTTGCTCTGATGTGTGGGGCTAGTGGTGGTCTCACTCATCCTCTCATAGGTAATGCACTCAATGTCATATATGGTCGAGTCACTCATCTCACTCATGGGGTGGTGGCTCTCCTCACATGGCAATTGGGTCATCTCATGATATGTGGGTGTCTGAGAGATGTTGGTGCAAATGTCTCCATGCGCGGTCGCGTAGCTTGACTCGGAGTATGAGTCCAATGTGGGCGTCGTCTTCATGTTGTTGAAGAGGTTCGCGCTCGTCGCCGTGGTCGAAGGGGATGGCCCTTGCTCGACCGTCTTGTCACCCGTCTTGGTGTTGGAGGCCCATATGATGTGGCACCTCATAGCTAAATCTCCATGACCAAGGGAGTTTCCCATGCTCGGCCATCTTCCTTGAGGGGCTTAGAAGATGGAAGGGTCGCCCTTCGCTAAATGAGTGGTCGCCTTGGACTTGATGAAGTCGTTGTAGGCATACTCGTGGGAAGTAGGCGAAGATGCCGTACGTTCAAAGGCGAAGATGCCTTGAGAACACTTGGCGAAGATGCCGAAGTGGTTGATGTAGCCGTAGCGCCGTCTTGGTGGTGGTCGTCTCGCGGTCTTCTCTTGTGCTTATGAAGCTTCGACTTGGCATGAAGTAGGGCTTGTGGAGCATCTTCATGATGATGATGTCGTTGTCGTGCTTGAGCTCGTAGTAGATGTCGTTCGTCGTCGTCGTGCACATGATGCTTGGAGGTGACTTGCCCTTCATGACGATGTTGATCACGAATGTGATGGTGGTCGCCATGTAGATGTGGACGAGGACGATTTGCGCTTGCATCGCTTGGGCGCTCCGAAGACTTGTGGCTTGAACGGCCTTGAAGATGACGAAGGGGAAGAAGACTTGATCAAGGCCCGAATCTCCTCCATCCTTGCATCTTGCTCCTCTTTATGTCTGTGCAAGCTTCTTATCGAAGTAGTCCCTTCTCCTTGCTTCGGAGTGATGAATGTCGATGGAGATGTTCTCGGCGCGCCTCGCAATCTTGATTGTGTGCTTTGCACTTGTCGCTGTAGATCGAAGAGAGACGCTTTGGTGATGTAGTTGTTCACGCCGTTGTTGTTGTCGAAGACCCGGAGATGAAATGCCTTGCCTATCCATCACAAGACTCGAGCAAATATGAGTGGGAGAAAGAGAAGAACTTATACCAATGTACCTTGACCGATGTTGAAAAATGAATCAAGTTCACTCAAATGCGGACAATGAAATAGCACTATTGGTACACATCCTTGTCGGTTCTCACACCTACACAAGTAAAGCTTATGGAGGAGCTCGGTGAGGATAGTGGCACAAAAATTTAATGCAAAATGTTAGCAAGAGTCAAAAATGTTGAAAGAGATTCACAAATTCGCAAGTGAAACAAATGGACCAATAGCAAAGAATGGCAATACCTAAACACACACACGGATAGATAAATGGGGTCGTGCAACCAAGGAATGAGCACAAAATGTGGAATCCACTTGAAAACGCTCGTGTTGCACAACTCAAGAGAGACGCTAGCACGATTGCTCAATAGGCGGATACGACACTTGTGCACAACCTATGAGATGCAAAATGGATAAACTTCTATCCCAAGTATGCTATGTATGTATGGTTCCCGGTGTTTCTCTCAAGATGATCCAAGATGATCGGATATGACAATCTTATGTGCAATATGGTATGATGCTATGGCACTTGCTTACAAGCTCTTTGCTCTCTTTCTTTTGCTTAAAAGCTTTATTTCTTCTTCTTCTTTTTTTTTGTATGGCCAATTTTGCACAATGCACAAACCAAGATAGCAATTGTGTATATGCGGGAACAAACTTGGGACACAATGGATGATATGATACCAATATGATATGGTATGGTATGTAATGGAAGGTGTAGATCACTAATGTGCACAAGTAGCGTGGCCCGGCAATACTCAAATGGCTAGTCTCGATAGGCAAGTAACGCAAAATGGGCTAGGGGTTATCAATGCAATTGCAAGGGAATATACAATGGTGTCGTCGAGGTTACTTGTCTTATGGCGATGATGAGTGGCGGTGTTCTTGATGTAGATACCAAGATGATGGAGACTCGTCCCTAAGTAGCCGAAACACCTTAGTAAACGGAAAAACCACGAACTCGAAATCTCAACGTCAAATGTCAAAATGGTGGTAGCGGGAATGCGGTGGTGGTTTGCACTTGGCAAAATGGAAGTATTGGTGGAAACCCGAGTAGCCGAAAGTTGACCGGGTTATGGTGGTGGAAGCGTATGATGGGCTATACACGGAGTCAAAGTTGAAAGCACGCCCCTAAGTAGCGAAACACCTTAGGAGACACAACTCTCAACACAACAAAATTGGGTTAAGTTGGGGTAGCGGAAGTGTATGGTGGGCAAGCCTATGCGGAAGTGGTGGTGGTTGATGAAGAAGCAACCGTCCTAAGTAGCCTAAACACCTTAGGAGACTCAAGTCACTACTCAAACAACCTCAAATGCTATGGTGAACAAAAAGGGTCAGTTCATGGAAGGCTATGGTGGTATTATGGATGATGTGGTTGAGGCCCTAGGCAAAGATGCCAAAGTACCAAAATTTGATGGTGTCAAAAGGTGGTGAAACCAAGGTGAGAGGACCTCGGCACGCCGATAGCTTCAAAACGAGCCCAAGAACACTCAAATCGGAGTTCGGAGTGAAAAGTTATGATGAAAATGGTGAAACTCGGAATGCTGAAACTGGCATGGGCGGAAGTACCGCTCGGGAGGGCGGTAGTACCGCTCGTAAGCGGTAGTACCGCTAGGAATGGGCGGTAGTACCGCTCGTGTCGGGATTTTTCGACTGTTTCGGCTGAAACAGGGCCTAGCGGTAGTACCGTTCGCGGGGCGGTAGTACCGCTTAAGGTGCTAAGCGGTAGTACCGCTTAGAAGGCGGTAGTACCGGCCAGGTCGGATTTTTCGCAAAATCTGGATCGGGGCGTGATTTTGGGGCGGAAATGGATGATTTCGGGGTCAAAATTGGAGAGATTTTATGGATGGAAAAAGGGGATACTTGGGGAGATGCTAGATCCACTTGAAACCAAGCAAATCCACGGATCAAAATCAACAAAACATCATCAAAACTAACAAATCACAAAAAAAATTTGGGGCTATTTTTGGTGGGGATTTTCGGATTTAGGACGAAATCAACAAAATCAAGCTAGAAAACAAAGGGTAGGGGCTCCAAAAACGTGATCAACCTTGCTCTGATCCATAGATGATGTAGGGCGGAACCCTATGTCGACGATCTTTCACGTTGGAGCGGATCCTTCGGGGAATCACGGAGAACACGCGGAAGAATAAGATGGAAAACACGGAGGAAACAAGAGAGAAATCACTAAACCGACAAGAGATCAATCACACAAGTGCTAGATCGATGAACACAAAGGGAGATACATGATTCAAGGTCAACAAAGGACGATACAAACGGTAGCCGTTCTTCTCCGTGGAGGAGGTCTTGAATCCACAAGGGATCTTCCCACCAGGGGGTCTTGAATCCGATAGGATCTTCTCCGAAGAGGCCGGTCTCTCACGAGGAGGAGATCCGATGGATGAGCCAATGACTCTATCTCTAACTTGAGCTAAATCAACGCTAACCCTAGCTAGGAGGAGGTGGGGAGTTTATATAGCATATGTCCAATGAAGGGGTAAGTGAGGAGGGATACATGGGCCTCTGGCCCGACTCTGCGATACTGGCAGGCGGTAGTACCGCCAAAGGCGGTAGTACCGCTCAAGCGGTAGTGCCGCTTGGCTGAGCGGTAGTAATGCGGACCCGGATCGTGCGTAACACTAGTACTTGTCGGGTTGGAGCGGTAGTGGCGAAGCGGCGGCGATGGGGAAGTGATAGTACCGCTTACGGGGCGTAGTACCGCCGTCTGGTCTTCTTCCGTCGTCGCCTGTGCTTCCCTCGCGGATGGTGTAGTTGTTCCTTGGCGCTTGCACTCCTCCTCGTCGTCCTTAGTGTTCGGACAATACCTATGCATGCACACGAGTGGAGTGTCAAGTAGTATACCATCCTCGAAGGGGTGAAGTGAGCACGTGTAAAGGAGATGATTCACCTTTGTGTATGTGAAGTAGATGTCGCACGTGTCACTCGCCGAACGGACTCTTGACATGGTGATGTCCATAGGATGCTCTGCATCAACAGGTCATGTAGAGGAAAGGGGTTCAACTACCGTAGCAAACAGCAGTTTGAAATGTTGTTGTCTTAATGCACTAAATGAGAGCAGGAGCGAGAAGATGGGATTGTATCGGAATGATCAGTGTGGGTTGCTTGCCTGACCGAGTGGTCGATGGGTACGCCTTCTTCAATCGATACTCGTGGATATCCATGGGAGCAGAACCTACCGGAGATCACAACCAGTAACACAATCAATACAAGGCAATATGCAACAACATGATGCATGCTCATGTCATGGAAAAATGAATGTGTTGAGCTAATGTAACTAAAACTAGAAGGGTTTGAGCCTATTGAACCAAAGGTTCAAATTCAAACCTAAGTTATGAATTTACAAAGTGCATTAACTTCTTTGAATCTATACAGCAAGGTTAAGTTGCTTTATCATGCACGAAACAAGTACCAATGAATAGATTGGATTTTTCTGATAATTTTTCATATATAAATCTTTTCCATCTGAGCTATAGATTAGTTTCTATGATTTTTAGAAGTTCAACCCCTTTTTCTAGAATTTCTGCTTATTTAGAAAGTAAACTAATTCCAGAAAAGGAATACTGCATCAGCACTACGTCATCATGATGTCAGCGGGTCAACGGGGGCGGCCCAGGTCAAACTGACCAGTGGGTCCCATGTGCCGGCCTAACAGAACTAAACTAATTTTAATTAGACCTAATCTAGTTTAATTAACAGGGCGGGTGATGTAGGGCGGAACCCTATGTGGACGATCTTTCACGTATGGAGAGGATCCCTACGAGGAACACGAAGAACGAGCGGAAGAGCATGAGGGAAATCAATGGGAAAACATGAGAGAATCACTCAAACCAACAAGATTCGACATACATGCGCTTAGATCGATGAACACAAAGAGAGATACACGATCCACAATCAACAAAGGACGATACAAGAGGTAAACCGGTTCTTCTCCATGAGGAGGTCTTGGCGGGGCCACCCAAGAGGGGTCTTGAACTGGCTTGGGGGATCTTCTCCGAAGAGGTCCTGAGCTCCGAGGAGAAGTAACCAAGTGGATGAGCAAGGCTCTCACACAAACATGAGCTAATCCTTTGCTAACCCTAACTAGGGGGAGGTGGAGGAGTATATATAGTCTAGAGCCACGAAGGGGTAAGTGAGGGCGAAGGGGTACATGGGCTCGGCCCGTTACACTGTGCGCAGACAGGCCGTTAGTACCGGTCATGTGGCCGGTAGTTCCGCTGGGAGCTCGTGCGGGGTGGTAGTACCGGTCAGGCGGGGGCGGTAGTTCCGCTCGAAGTCCGGGCGCTGGATCTGGCGGTGTAGGCCGAAGGGCCAGCGGTTGTTCCGTCGCCATCTGGCGGTTGTTCGGTCTTTGGTCAAAACACAGACATCCGTGCAAGATCGCCCTGCACCGCTCGATCACGAAGGTGGACCGGGTTGTTGGGCGGTAGTCGGCCGGTTGTTCCGCTTTAGGTGGCTTCAGCCAGTAGTACCGCTTGAGTGGGGCGGTAGTACCGCCTGCTCGAGCGCCAGTGTTCTCTTCCTCCTTCTCTTCCATGCTTGGCCTTGGTCCTTGGGTTCTCCATGGTCGCCCCTAAGTTGTACCTGAGTATATGCAAGATCCATCCATGAGGTAGTAGCCATGTCTCACATGTAGAAAGTGAAGGTTAGGAGAGGAGCGAAGTTCACCTTGTGTCCAATGGTGTATATTCGAGGTCTCGCTATATGTCCTCTTGGGGCTTGGAGAGTAGTCGAGTGTACATGGGGATGAACATGGGATGCTCCGTGATCATCTCCCCTTGGGAAAGATCCGACCCTGGATCGTGATCCCTCATCACAATAGAAACGATTGTCGTGGGACGGACTTGTAGTTGGACGAAGTTGAAGACATGGCGCAATCCAAGTAGTCCAAGGTGTCACGGAGTGAGAGACATGCAAAAGAGCAAACACAAGCAACACTTGGAAATACAATGGTTAAGCATACAAAGGGTCCATCATGTAACAATGAGTCCGTGCGGCAAGATTGGTCGTGACAAAGTGCATGAAGCTTATCAAGTTGATCTAGAATGAGATGCAAAGCATTCATGGGAGGAAATGCAATCATTGTGCACACAAATGTGTTGTAAATATGATCAATGCAACCACGATGCAAAATGATGTCATAGTGAGACGGTTTATCAATAGCATGAATATGGCAATGGATGCTCAACATGTGTATGTTATCATGCAATTGATGGTGGACAATATGATCATGATGTATGAATATGCCATCAAGGTAGATCACAAAAATTGCTAAGGAAGTGCACAAGCTCATATATCATGGATGACATGGAAATAGATGCAACAAGACAAGCATAATGTGAGTCAATCCATGCATGGGGTGCAAACTTGTGGTGAGTATGATATGTCCATCGAGCATGACATGTAGGAGCACAATCAACAAATATGGAGGTGTTGTTGTACCAAAGCTCGATATCGAGGCATGAGTGAAGTTCCAAAGGTGCATCCAAGAAGTGCGAGCGCTCCTCAATGTGAAGGTCCATGTAGCCCATCTCCAATGTCGCTCCTCCGTCATGAGATGTATCATGTAGACAAGAAGAAGGAAACAACAATGAAAGAGTGACCCCTCCAATATGCAAACTTGAGGATGGCTCAAAGGGAAGGAGTTCACCTTTATGAGGATGTCAAAAATGTTGGTGTCGCAATCATGTATGCCTTCACATAGCCAATATGTCTCATGACGGTAATGCTTTGTGTATCCCTCAAAATGAAAGAACATGACAAACACTCAGAAAAACAAATGAGGTTAGCGGAAGTGCAAAACCTATCATTTTGGTGGTAATATACCCAACAAGTGTATGCATCATGCTCATCATAAGAAGGTACAAGGGAGCATTTCATAGTATGGAGGCATATGATGCAAGAACAACCAAATACAAGAGGCTCAAGTAAACAAGCATGCATCACAAGTAAGGTGTCAAAGTCTCCAAGATCAATAAGCATAGTATGGTTGCACTCAATACAAGTGGATATGAAAGAGGCAACTAATCGACACAAGAGATAATGATCAAGATATATCCTGTGAGAGGCATGAGCATATATGTCATCAACCCAAGAAAGCAAGTAATAGTGGAACATGGGTGATGCAACATAGCAAGCAATCATAGCGATCAAGTCAAGCAAGCTAGTAGTGCGAAGATGCAACATACTAGAAGGAATCATGGCAAGCATGTCATGTGTGCAAATAGTGGGCATGAATAATTCACATGGAATAGCACAAGCATGAAAGCAAGATATGAGAAAATTATCATCAATGTATTGGCGAGAGACCATATGTAAATAGCAATGGGGCATCATGACTCTCCCTACACAACAAGCATCAATAGCATGGGGCACATGATAAACATGGCAAAAGCAACAAGGATCTCCACCAAGCATGCAAATACACATAGAAGTAGCATAATGGTGAATCATATGTAAGTGCAGGCAAGGGTCACAATTGCATGGCAAAGCCATAGGAGCAAGCATAACATGCAAAGTGAACACAATAGTATGGGCATAAAGGGACAAGTGATATATAGCCCATAGTCGTGTGAGAGCTAAGAAAAAGAGATGCGCGTAGTCCTTGCAAAGGGAACGGTGGTAAGGATAGTCCACGGGATCCCAAGTCATCGTTGCTCTCAAGAGCTCGTTTCGTCAACTCTTGGGATTGAGATGTTGACGAGTATACGTGAGTACCTACACAAAACAAAGACAAATATAAAATTGTGTGTGCATGGTATACTTACACATCATCCATCTTGATGCGCACGGGCATGTGTCGGTTAGCACAAAATATCCAATGCTCAAATAAATGAGATGCGTGATATAGAAACATGTCATCCATCATGCGAGGTTTGTTATGATGCTTGTCATAATGGAGACTCAAAGGATGTAATGCATCATGAGAAATATCTAGAGCATTGTTATTCATGGAGTGCATATGGTGCATAATTATGGGAATCATGCAAAGTATGAAATGCATCAAGATCTCCTAATATGTATGAGGAAACTATGGGGGTCTCCTCATGAGCAAGAGTAGAAACATCACATGGAGAATATTGACAACATCCAAAACAATGCATATTTGGAACAATGTGATCATGGCATGACATAGTAGATGAATTGCGCAAATCATGTAAAGGAAGCATGGCAATATCATCACAAGAGAAGCAAAAGCCAATGACCATCATCTCGACATCTATGCCATAAGTGCAAATGGGATTGATTTAATGGGGCATGCATAGTTACTATGTTGAGATTGTAATGATGCAATATGGGAGATCTCACTCATAGCATATGACAAGTTCAATGGATTGCCAAACATGATGTGACCAAAAGAATTTTCACATGATATCCTATGGAGCATAGCATCACAACTAGGCAACTCAACATGCTCATCATCATATTCATCATAAATAGGTAAGTCAAGGCATGAAGAAGTCTCACTAGCATGAAGCATGGGAATAGGTGGGTCAACATAATGGGAGCAATCATTGGTAAGAGAGTCCACTAGTGGGACAAGAGAAGCACCATCACCTATGTTACCGTTGGGCGTCGCTCATGTGTTGCAGGTGAGGTGTTGAAGATCGCCCTCGTTGTCATCTTCCTCTTGATGGAACCATGTGGGGGTGCATCATTGTCCACCATGGCCATCGGTTTTCCCTTTGAGGGATGGACTGGCCGAGGGTAGGCATGTCGTCATGTAGGAGACCTAGCACCAAAGAAGAAAACACACTAGGAGTAGAGGTGAAGTCGTTAGAAATCATGGTGGCCGCACATGCCGTGTCAACTACCTCACTCACTAAGTGTTGTGGCTCACTCACTCCCTCGTGGATGCTCTCACTCATATGGTTGGTGGAGTCACTCAAATGGCGCTCAACCTCACATAGGATGTGTGGCATGCTCTCATATGTGGGGCTAGTTTTGGTCACACTCATCCTCTCATAGGAAATGCACTCAATGTCATATAGGGTGGAGTCACTCATCTCACTCATGGGTTGGTGGCCCTCCTCACATGGCAATTGGGTCATCTCATGATATGTGGGTGTCGGAGAGATGTTGGTGCAAATGTCTCCATGCTCAACTCCTATCGTTGTGGTCGAAGGGATGGCCTTGCTCGACCTTCTTGTCAAAATCTTGTTGTTGGAGGCCCATATGATGTGGCACCTCATAGCTCGTCTCCATGACCGAAGGGAATGTCCCATGCTCGCCATCTTCCTTGGGGGCTTCCAAGATGGAAGTGTCGCCTCGCTCAGTAGGTAGTCGCTTGGACTTGATGAAGTCGATGTAGGCGTACACGTGGGAAGTAGGCAAAGATGCCGTACGTCCAAAGGCGAAGATGCCTTGAGAACACTTGGCGAAGATGCCGAAGTGGTTGATGTAGCCGTAGCACCGTCTTGGTGGTGCTCGTCTCGCGGTATTCTCTTTTGCTCATGAAGCTTGGACTTGGCGTGAAGTAGGGCTTGTTGGGACTTGTGCACTTGCGCTTGTGAAGCATCTTCATGATGATGATGTCGTTGTCGTGCTTGAGTTCGTAGTAGATGTCGTTCTCGTCGTAAATCGTGCACATGATGCTTGGAGGTGACTTGCCCTTCATGACGATGTGGATCATGAACGTGATGGTGATCGCCATGGAGATGTGGACAACTTGCGCTTGCATCGCTTGGGCGCTCCGCAGACTTGTGACTTGAACGTCGCCGCCTTTGAAGATGCCGAAGGGGAAGAAGACTTGAGCAAGGTCCGAATCTCCTCCATCCTTGCATCTTGCTCTTCTTTATGTGCGGCAAGCTTCTTGTCGATGTAGTCCCTTCTCCTTGCTTCGGAGTGACGAATGTCGATGGAGATGTTCACGATCTTGCTCGCAATCTTGATTGTCGCCTTGCACTTGTCGTTGTAGATCGAAGATGGGCGCTTTGGTGATGTAGTTGTTCACGCCGTCGTTGTTGTCGAAGACCGGAGATGAAATGCCTTGCCTATCCATCACAAGACTCGAGCAAATATGAGTGGGAGACAGAGAAGAACTTATACCAAATGTACCTTGACCGATGTTGAAAATGGATCAATGATCACTCAATGTGTAACAAGGAAATAGCACAATTGGTACCAATTCTTGTCGGTTCTCACACCCACACATGTAAGGCTTATGGTGGAGCTCGGTGAGGATAGTGGCACAAAAATTTGATTCAAAATGTTAGCAAGAATCAATAATGTTGAAAGAGATTCACAAATTCGCAAGAGAAACAAGTAGACCAATGGCAATGAATGGCACACGGAAAGGCACACACGGATAGATAAATGGGGCCGTGCAACCAAGGAATGAGCTCAAAATGTGGAATCCACCAAAACGCTCGTGTTGCACAACTCAAGAGAGACGCTAGCACGATTGCTCAATAGGCGGATGCGACACTTGTGCACAACCTATAAGATGCAAAATGGATAAACTTTGTATCCCAAGTATGCTATGTATGTATGGTTCCCGGTGTTTCTCAAGATGATCCAAGATGATCGGATATGACAATCTTATATGCAAGGTGGTATGATGCTATGGCACTTGCTTACAAGCTTCTTTGCTCTCTTTCTTTTGCTTAAAAGCTTTTTTTTATGGCCACTTTTGCACAATGCACAAACCAAGATAGCTATTGTGTATATGCAGGAACGATACTGTGACACAATGGATGATATGATACCAATATGATATGGTATGTATGCAATGGATGGTGTAGATCAATGATCACTAATGTGCACAAGTAACGTTGCCGGCAATACTCAAATGGCTAATCTCGATAGGCAAGTAACGCAAAATGGGCTAGAGGTTATCACTGCAATGGCAAGGGAATATACAATGGTGTCGTCGAGGTTACCGTCCTATGCGATGATGAGTGGCGGTGTTCTTGATGTAGTTACCAAGATGATGGAGACTCGTCCCTAAGTAGCCGAAACACCTTAGGAAACGGAAAAACCTCAACTCAAAATCTCAAGGACAAAAGTCAAATGGTGGTAGCGGAAAAACGGTGGTGGTTTGCACTTGGCGATGTGGAAGTGGAATGATGGGCTATACACGTGTCGAAGTTGAAGTTTCCATCCCTAAGTAGCCAAACACCTTAGGAGACACAAGCCACAACTCAAAAAGCTCAAACAAAATTGGTTTAAGTTGGGGTGGAAGTGTATGGTGGGTAAGCCCTGTCTGGAAGTGGTGATGGTGGTTGAAGAAGAAGCAATCATCCCTAAGTAGCCGAAACACCTTAGGAGACTCGAATCACTACTCAAGCAACCACTAATGCTTGGCAAGCAAAGTGGGTTAGGTTGCGGAAGTCGGTGGTGGCTATGCGGATGATATGGTGGAGGGCCTAGTCAAACTTCCCAAATTTTGGAAACTTTGATGAAGTCAAATGGTGTTGGTAGTATTTTTGTGGGATGGGGGATGTCAATAGCTTCAAAACAAGCTAAAGAATGTCAAAATCGGACTCCGGATGTGGAAGTTATGGCGAAACGGTGAAACTTGGAGCAATGGAAACTGGGAGTGGCGGTAGTACCGCTTGGGGCGGTAGTACCGCTTGTAATTGCTCAATGGTAGTACCGCTCGGAGGCGGTAGTACCTTCGTGTCGGTATTTTTCGCAGATCGAATCAGGGCGCGATTTTGGGGCGGAAATGGATGATTTCGGGGGCAAAAATGGATGGATTTTGTGGATGGGAAGAGCGGAAACTTGGGGGAATGCTAGATCCACTTGAAACCAAGCAAATCCACGGATCAAAATCAACAAAACATCATCAAACCAACAAATCACAAAAAAAATTGGGGCTATTTTTGGTGGGGATTTTCGGATTTAGGACGAAATCAACAAAATCAAGCTAGAAAACAAAGGGTAGGGGCTCCAAAAACGTGATCAACGTGGCTCATGATACCATAGATGATGTAGGGCGGAACCCTATGTGGACGATCTTTCACGTTTGGAGAGGATCCCTACGAGGAACACGAAGAACGAGCGGAAGAGCACGAGGGAAATCACGAGGGAAAACACAAGAGAATCACTCAAACCAACAAGATTCGATTACACATGCGCTAGATCGATGAACACAAAGAGAGATACACGATCCACGATCAACAAAGGACGATACAAGAGGTAACCGGGTTCTTCTCCGTGAGGAGGTCTTGATGGGGGCCACCCAAGAGGGGGTCTTGAATCTGCTTGGGGGATCTTCTCCGAAGAGGTCCTGAGCTCCGAGGAGAAGTAACCAAGTGGATGAGCAAGGCTCTCACACAAACATGAGCTAAGCCTTTGCTAACCCTAACTAGGGGAGGTGGAGGAGTATATATAGTCTAGAGCCACGAAGGGGTAAGTGAGGGCGAAGGGTACATGGGCTCAGCCTGTTACACTTTGTCTTGTGCAGACAGCCGTTAGTACCGGTCATGTGGCGGTAGTTCAGCTGAGCTCGTATGGGCGGTAGTACCGGTCAGGCGGGGGCGGTAGTTCCGCTCGAAGTCCGGGCGCTGGATCTGGCGGTGTACGCCGAAGGGCCAGCGGTTGTTCCGGTCATCGGGGCGGTTGTTCCGGTCTTTTGGCCGAAACCTGTACATCCGGTGCAGTACCGGCCCTGCACCGCTCGATCACAGAAGGTGGACCGGTTGTTGGGCGGTAGTCGGCCGGTTGTTCCGCTTGGGTGGCTTCAGCGGTAGTACCGCTTGGAGTGGGCGGTAGTACCGCTCGTTCTGGAGCGGCCAGGTTCTCTTCCTCCTTCTCTTCCATGCTTGGCCTTGGTCCTTGGGTTCTCCATGGTCGTCTCGGTTGTATCTGAGTATATGCAAGATCCATGCATGAGGTAGTAGCCATGTCTCACATGTAGAAAGTGAAGGTTCGGAGGGGAGCGAGTTCACCTTGTGTCCAATGGTGTATATTCGAGGTCTCGTCATATGTCCTCTTGGGGCTTGAAGAGTAGTCGGAGTGTACATGGGGATGAACGTGGGATGCTCCGCATCATCGGGCCCCACCTGTCATTGACACAGGGGAGGTCAAATCTCTGGTCAACCGGGGCTAACCCGTCGGCGTTAAGCCACCGCCGGCAGCAGACACGGCGGGGCGCTGCGGGAACGGGCTGTGGTGCCCCGTTATTTGCGTGGCTGGGCTCGTTCGAGAGCCCAGACCAACGCGCGTGAGGCGGTGGCGCCAGCACAGCCTAGGGCGGCCGGAGGCGATGGCGAGGAGCTCTGCCGCGGCGTCCGAAACTCGGGTGTGGGCGCGGGCGGCGCTGCAGGGCACAAGCGAGCGAGCTAGCGCACTAGGGGGCTGCTCAATGCGGTGAGGCCATTTTGTGGTTAGGGGCGCGTCGGCGATGAGCGCACGCGGTGGCGCATACGCATGAGAGCGGCGCGGCGGCTATGACGTGTGGCAGCGAGAACGGAGAGGGGAGAAGGGTCAGTGTCTCACGATGAAAGCGACGAGCGGATCGGCGAGCTCGGAGGAGAGTCGGAGCTGGCGGTGCAGCGAGAGGGATCTCAGTGGTGGGTGGTCGAAGACGAGCTCAGTGGAGGCGGTATAGGTCGAGCAGGCACCGGGGCTCGGTTAGCGAAATGGCGGATGACGGCGAGCCTGCAGACAAGGCGGGAAGGCGAGGGCAAGGTGGTGGCGACGTCTACGGCGGCGGAGTGATCACGGGCGCGTCGGCCATGGCTGGGAGAGGGCGAGGGAGATAGCCAAGGGGGGAAGTGAGGTGTAGGGGAACTCGAGGGGGCGCCGAGGAGTTCCTTCTAGGCGTTGCGGTTGCGTGGGCGACGCAGGCAGGCAGGAAGGTGGCGTGGTGCCCTTGGGCGTGCGTCGCCTCCCTCCTGCCCTCTTGCAGAGGTAGGTGATGACCGCATGGGCCAGTGGGCGGCCAGTCTTGGGTAAGTAAGCCTCGGCCTTTCTCTCTCTCTCTCTCTCTCTCTCTCTCTCTCTTAGTTTTTTGTTTCTGCTGTGGGTTTTTGATTTAACAAAAATGTCAAATCACTTTATAAAATGCTGCAAAATATTCATGGGCACTTCTGAGGTTATTTCCAACAGCCCTCAAACATTTCCAGAATTATTTGGACATTTAAAAATATTTATAGGATTGAAATGTCCAAATGCAAGTACTTTATGGGTTAATTCAAAAATCCAAAGTGTCCTAGAAAAATGTGCACCATTTTTGGCAAAGGTTCTAGACCAATTCAAAAATGATGAACTTTTGTGAAGGCCATTTTGGGATCATGGAAATCATTTTCAGTTGATCTTGGCATTTTGAGGGGGTGCTAGGGTTTGTTAATCCCCATTTCAAGCTTAATGAAAATTTAAACATGATGCATCACTCTATCTAGTCCAAGTGCAAATACTAACTAGGGTTGTGACAACTCACCCCCACTCAAAAGAATCTCGCGCCGAGATCCTGAGTCCATCGGGAAGAGTGTGGGGTACTCAAGTCGAAGACGATCCTCCCTTTCCCAAGTAGCTTCTTTCTTAGAATGGTGTGACCACTGAACCTTGAAAACTTGATGTTGTGGCGTCGAGTGGTACGCTCGGCTTTATCAACAATACGAACGCGATATTATCGATATGTGAGGTTATCTTGGAGATCAAGTGTTTCGTGGTCCACTCCACGGATAGGATCCGAGAAGCAACGCTTGAGTTGAGAAACGTGGAAGACATCATGGACACTGGAAATGTGCGGAGGTAGTTCCAATTGGTAGGAAACTTCTCCTTGTTTAGCAAGAATGCGAAAGGGACCAATGTAGTGAGGAGCCAATTTGCCTTTGATACCGAATCGATGGGTTCCCTTCATAGGAGTAACCCGAAGGTATGCCTTCTCGCCGACTTCGTAAGTCATAGCCTTATGATGGCGATCATATTGGCTCTTCTGACGAGATTGGGCGGTTTTCAATTTCTCACAAACAACGCGAACTTGCTCTTCTGCTTCCTGAATCATATCCGGGCCAAAGAATTGCCTTTCCCCAGTTTCTAACCAGTTAAGAGGCGTTCGACATCTTCGTCTGTAAGGAACTTCAAAAGGAGCTTTGCCCAAGCTAGCTTGATAACTATTGTTATATGCGAATTCGGCGAATGGAAGACATTTCTCCCAATCCATACCGAATGAGATAACAGAGACTCGGAGCATATCTTCCAGAATTTGATTGACTCGTTCTATTTGACCACTTGACTAAGGGTGGAAGGTGGTGATAAAAGAGAGACGAGTTCCCATAGCATTTTGGAAACTTTCCCAAAATCAACAGGTGAAGAGACATCCACGGTCGGAGTTAATCTCCAATGGAACACCATGTAGAGATACTATCCAAGAGATATATAGATCGCTAGTCGACTAGCGGTTATACTCTCTCGAACAAGCAGGAAATGGGCTACTTTTGAGAGACGATCGATGACAACGAAGATAGCATTATTCCCTCTCTTAGTCCTGGGAAATTCGGTGATGAAGTCCATAAAAAAATTTCCCATTCAGGAATAGCTAAAGGTTGAAGGGTGCGAGTAGGCCGTTGATGCTCTGCTTTAACATGATGACAGATGTCGCGACTAGCGATGAACTGAGCAATTTCTCTCTTCATCCAAGTCTACCAGAACCTCTCGCGTAGGTCCTGACACATTTTAGTACTACCCAGATGAATCGTGAGAGGAGATTCATGAGCCTCCTTAAGGATCAACCGTCTCAGGTTTCATACCTTGGGAACCACTAAGTAGTTTCCGAAGAACACAACACCTTGATCGTCAATGGAGAAACAATCCATGACTCCTTTCTTGATGTTTCTCTTGATACAGGAGATTCCCGGATCAACCTTCTGTGCTTTGATGATCTTATCCGTAAGGGTAGGTTTCGCCACCAAGGAAGATAGGAATCCTCAAGTAACAATGTGAAGGTTAAGCTTACGAAATTCCTCGTGGAGAAGTGGTTGACCTTGTTGTAACATCAGGTTGTTACAATAAGATTTATGACTTAGTGCATCAGCCATGACATTGGCTTTTCTCGGGGTGTAAGTTATTCCTAAGTCATAATCCGTGATCAACTCTACCCAACATCTTTGCCTGAGATTCAAATCCGGTTGGGTGAAGATATATTTCAAACTTTGGTGATCGGTGAAGATCTCGCAACGATTACCGAGAAGGTAACGTCGCAATGTTTTGAGTGCATGGACCACAGCTGCAAGCTCTAGATCATGTGTGGGATAATTATCCTCATGTGGACGCAACTGTCGAGATGCATAGGCAATCACATGACGACCTTGCATGAGTATGCAACCTAGTCCTTGTCGCGAGGCGTCGCAATAGATAACAAAGTCCTTGGAGAAATCTGGTGGCACAAGTACGGGAGCAGATGTCAGGCGTCGTTTCAATTACTAAAAGTTGTACTCACACTATGGGGTCCACTCGAACTTTCTATCTTTCTTGAGGTGTTCAGTTAGAGGCTTAGCAACCTTGGAGAAATTCTCAACGAAGCGACGGCAGTATCTCGCTAAGCCAAGAAAACTCCGAACTAGCTTGACCGATTCAGGTGGAGTCCAAGCAAGACCAGCCTAAACTCACTCGGGATTGACAGCAATACCCTTACCGGAGATTATGTGGCCTAGGTAGGTCACTTCCGGCAACCGAAATTCACATTTAGAGAATTTGGCATAGATGCGATGCGCTTGAAGTTTCATCAATACCAGCCTTAGATGCTCGGCATGATCTTCCTTGTTCTTGGAGTAAATGAGTATCTCATTGAGATATACCACAACGAATTTATCCAAGTACACCATGAAGATCGAATTCATTAAGCGGGAGAAGGTGGCTAGGGCATGGTTAAACTTAAAGACATGACAGTGTACTCGTATTGGCCATAACGAGTAACAAAGGCCGTTTTGGGAATGTCCCCATTCTTGATTTTGATTTGATGGTAGCCCAACCTCAAATCCATTTTCGAGAAGACTGAGGATCCAGCGAGTTGATCATACATATCGTTGATCCTAGGGAGCGGATACTTGTTCTTTATGGTGACTAATGTCTACTATGCAACTTTATTCTTGTAGACTCGTGTTGGGCCTCTAAGCGCAGAGTTTTGTAGGACAGTAGCAATTTTCCCTCAAATGGATGACCTAAGGCTTATCAATCCATCGGAGGTGTAGGATGAAGATGGTCTCTATCAAACAACCCTGCAACCAAATAACAAAAAGTCTCTTGTGTCCCCAACACACCAAATACAATGGTAATTTGTATAGGTGCACTAGTTCAGCGAAGAGATGGGCATACAAGTGTAATATGGATAGTAGATATCGGTTTTTGTAATAAGAACAATAAAAACAGCAAGGTAGCAATTGATAAAACGGAGCACAAACGGTATTCCAATGCATGAAAATGAGGCCTATGGTCCGTACTTTCGCTAGTGCAATCTCTCAACAATGCTAATATAATTGGATAATATAACCATCCCTCAACGTGCAACGAAGAATCACTCCAAAGTTCTTATCTAGCGGAGAACATAAGAAGAAATTGTTTGTAGCTATTCTTTCCGATTGATCTATCAAGAGTTCGCGGTAAAATAACACCAAAGCAAATTCAGATTTATAATACTCGATCCAACAAAAAGAACCTCAAAGAGTGCCCCTAGATTTCTACTGGAGAAACAAAGACGAGAACGTGCATCAACCCCTATGCATAGATTACCCCAATGTCACCTCGGAAATCCGCGAGTTGAGTGCCAAAACTTATATCAAGTGAATCAAAATAATACCCCATTGTCACCACGGGTATTCATATGCAAGACATATATCAAGTGCTCTCAAATCCATAACATTATTCAATCCGATAACAACGAAATCTCAAATGGAAAACTCAATTCATCACAACAAGATAGAGAGGGAGAAACACCATATGATCCAACTATATTAACAATGCCCACGATACATCAAGATCATGCCATCAAGAACACGAGGGAGAGAGAGATTAAACACATAGATACTGGTACAAACCCTCGGCCCCGAGGGTGGACTACTCCCTCCTCATCATGGAGACCATAAGAATGATGAAGATGGCCTCCGGTGATGATTTCCTCCGGCGAGTGCGGAGCAGGCTCCCGATTGGTTTTGTGGCTACGAGGCTTGCGGCTGGAACTTCCGATCTAGGGTTATTTCCGGGTTTTTGGTATTTATAGGATTTTCCAGCGTTGGAATCACGCTAAGATGGGCCACGAGGAGGGCACAACCCACCAGGGCGCGCCTGGGCCCCATGGCGCGCCCCGGTGTCTTGTGCCCTACTCCTTCACCTTCAGTTCGTTCCATGAAGCTTCGGGGCTCTCTTTTGTTCCAAAAAAAATTGTCAAAAAGTTTCAGCTCATTTGGAGAACGTTCATTTCTGCACAAAAAACAACAGCAAGGTAGTTCTGCTTTGAATCTTTGCGTCGATCAAGTTAGTTCTATGGAAATCATACCAAAACCATATAAAATTATTGTAAACATGGCATGAATGCTTCATAAATTATAGATACATTGGAGACGTATCAGCATCCCAAGCTTAATTCCTGCTCGTCCACGAGTAGGTAAATGATAAAAGAAATAATTTATGAAGTGTGAATGCTAGCAAAGTGCATAAGTTTGATCAATGATAATTTCAATCACTTTTCCTAGCATCATAAAAGCAAGTATTTCTCATAAAACTTTTCATGTTAAACTAGCAACCAATTCACATGTTAAGGTTCAAACAACGAATTCTCTAGAAACTCAACAACCTATATTCTTAGTCACCAAACAATTGCGATTCAACTTATTCAATAGAGTCTAAGTAAGAGCTCCACATACTCAATCATCATATAGCCTTTCATGATTGCTACTACTCAAAGCAAATTCTTAGAACAAATGGCATCCATCAAACACAAAGAAAGATAGGGGCTTAATGTTTCGCCTCCCAACTCATTTATCGTAGAGATAATTTTCAACAATAATAAATTATGATCAAATATATTTGACTGGTCATATGTGCCTAGATCTTTCCCCACCACATGATGCTTGCCAACTAGAGAATAATTGAGGTTGAATGAGAATCCATACAATTGACCCTTTGCATAAAAGTAAATACTGAAAAGTAAAAGATAGGCCCTCCGCAGAGGGAAGCGGAGGTTGTCATGCGCTTTTTGTTTTTGGATGCCCAAGCTCTTAATGCAAAGGAATGTCACGTTATATTGCCCCTTATGCTAGCAACATTTATTATGCAGTTCGTCGTTTTTATTACTTCGCCATCACAAGTTCGTACAACACTCAATTTTCCCTTATAATAAAAGATCAAACATATTTAGGAGCAATTTTTATTGATTTATGCACCGATGACAACTTACTTGATGGATCTTATTCAATCCATAGGTAGGTATGGTGGACATTCATGGCAAGAAACCGGGTTTAAGGGTTTTTGGATGCACAAGTAGTACCTCTACTTAGTACGAATTTTGGCTAGCAAAAGATCCTAGGCAAACACCACATGTTGGAGGATCTATGACAATATAACTTCTATGCAAATATACACAATCATAACTCATTACGTAGTCTTCCTTCTTCAACTAATTTGCTCAAGTTTGAAAATAACTAATGGGTATTCACAATCGTAGAAGATTTCCAAGATAATATATTTGCATGTGAAAGTTCTCATCCTTATACTAATCATTCGTGAATTGCTTGTATGACGAATATTGTGATCGTCAAAATTCAAAAGATTTCACTTTCTAAACCCAATGTGAAGCTACTACTAGTCATGATATTTAATTTGTTCCACAATTTACTCATAGGATATAAGTGAAGCACAAGAGTAAATGATAAACTACTCCAAAAGATAGAGGTGAAGATCATGCGAGTAGTTAAGTAAATGGGTAGCTATTTGAGGACTCTATTTTATTTAAAAACTTTAAGATCTAAGTATCTTATTAAAAGAGCAAACAAAAAAATAACATGACATCCCAAGATAGCACAACTCATGTGAAGAAGCAAAAACTTAGGCTCAACCAAGGCTAACCGATAATTGTTGATGAAGAAAAGTGGGATAATTACCGGGGCATCCCCAAGCTTAGATGTTTGATACTTCTTGGAATTTTGAATTGGTATGCCTTGGACATCCCCCAGCTTGAGCTCTTTTGTCTTCTTCATTCTTCTCATAACACGGTTTCCCTAATTCTTAAAAACTTGATCTACACAAAACTCAACGAGAACTCGTGAGATAAGTTAGTATAAATCAATGCAATAACCTTATCATTATCTACTGTAGCAAATCACTAAAATTATTATTTAACATTGCATACTAAATGCCTCTGCATATTTAATACTTCTATCCTCGAATAGATTCATTAAACAAACGAACATATTCAAACAATGCAAACATAACAGCAATCTGTCTAAACCGAACAATATGTAAAGGATGGATAAGTACCCATACTTATTTAACTCGAAAATTTCTTAAAATTTAACATACTGTATAAAATTCATAATATCTTATTGAGCAAAAAAATCAACATTTTATCACATTCTGACTTTTCTAGGGAATTTTTGCAACAACGATAAACTTTCTGTTTTGAAATAGCAACATGTGGACTTGCAAAATAAGCATAATAAAGGCTACATTGCCACTTTTATTGAAATAAAATATGAAAAACATTATTCTAAAAAACATCAAGCAAATCTAACTAAAAGAAAATGACACTCCAAGCAAAACACATATCGTGTGACGAATGAAAATATAGCTCCAAGTGGGGTTACCGATAGTGTTGAAGACGAAAGGGGGATGCCTTCCGGGGCATCCCCAAGCTTAGTTTCTTAGATGTTCCTTGAATATTACCTTGGGATGCCTTGGGCATCCCCAAACTAGGGGTCTTGGCACTCCTTATTCTCCTCATATCGATATCTCACCCAAAACTTGAAAACTTCAATCACACAAAACTTAACGGAACTTCGTGAGATGAGTCAGTATGATAAAGAAAAATCATTCACTTTGGTACTGTCAAGATAAGATTCATAATTGTTTCCACTCAATTCCTACTGTACCCTATAATTTCCACAATTTATATTGAGCAATATAAGCCACAGAAACTAGGAAACAAGCAAACTATGCATTGAAAACAGAATTTGTCAAAAACAAAACAGTCTGTAATGATCTGGAAAACAACCATACTTATGCTGCTCAAGAACTTCTGATAAATTAGGACAATGTAGGGAATTTGTATATCTATCACCTGTAAAAAATTCAGATTAAAAGCACGTTCCAATGAATTTTGAAAATTCCTGGACGGAGCACAAAAAGTTTCGTTTTTTGCCTGATTCAAGCAACTATCATCCGCACTATCCCAAGGGCTTTACTTGGCACTTTATTGAAAAAAAAGCAATTAAACATGATTACTACAGTTTCATAATCATGTGAAAACACAAAAATAGTAGGTAAAAGTGTTGGGTTGTCTCCCAACAAGCACTTTTTTTTAATACCTTTTAGCTAGGTATGATGAGTTCAATGATGCTCGCATAAAAGATAAGGATTGAAACATAACAAGAGCATCATGAATCATAAATTCCTCTCTCATAATAATTTTCAGTAGCATCATGAATAAATTCATCAATATAACCATCACATAAAACATTATTTCCATGATCCAAAAGCATAGAAAATTTATTACTCTCCATATAAGAAATTTTATTCTCATTCACAATAGTGGGAGTACCATATGAAACTCGAATACTAAAAAAATTCCACATTAAAAGAGTAATGTTCAGTAAAAGGATATTCAAAATTATGACAATAATTATCACTACTTTTTATAACATAAGTATCATCACAATAATCATCATAAGTAGCAAGTTTGTTCTCATCATAGATAGGAGGCATGCAATCATCATAGTAAATTTGATCATTCGAAGTAGGGGGACTAAAAAGATCATCTTCATTAAGCATATCATCCCCAAGCTTGGCACAAACATCAATTGCAGCAAATAAATTCTCAAACATGTCATTCTCATCAAACATAGCATCCCCAAGCTTGTGGCTTGGCATATCATAAGCATAATCACTATCATCATTAATAGTATGAATAGCACCAACGGTATAACAATTGCTATCATCATAATTTCCCAAGTTGGTGCCAAAAAGATTTCCAAGATTATAAGAAGTATCATTATCTTCCCAATCATAATCATCACAACAAGCAATAGGCATAACAAAATAATCATCAATAGTGCTCTCGGACATTGTGCCATAAGACAAAGAAGCAATATCATCATCAAGTGCATCATCTTCCACAATTATTCTTGATTCATTTTCATGAGGCACAACAATAATAGGAGCAACATTATTTGGGAGAGATACCTTTTTACCTCTATTCTTTGTTCATTTCTTCTTCTTCACCACATCATCTGTGGGTTTAATTAATTTTTTCGAGCTTCTTATTGATGAGATTGGTTGAATAGGGAGCTCCTCCTCGTTACCTATTTCATTGTGAGAGACAATAGGTGGGAAAGTGGAAATCTTTACGCTTTCATTAGTATTCCTTTTATATTCTATTGGTTTTCTCATCTTTCTATAGTTGGCAATATAAGCATTCTCATTGCAATTTACCATGCAAAACAAATAGATATTTTTCAGATTAGTTTCAATGTCATCCATGAGAATGAATACTTCAAACCAACTATTTTTATGTGTCAATTCTTCACTCCCCAAAAATATACAAAGTTCATTATAAAGTTCTAGGGTGATCAAGTTACTGCAATATTTGGACACGATTCGATCATGAAAAAGCATGCATTGGAAATTAAGGTGACCAACTTTATTGCGAAGTTCACAAGTAATAGGACAAAGAGAACATAATTTTGTAGCAAATTCATCTATCACTTTGAGAAAAAAAACGGTTCTATCATGTTTATGCTTCTTACAAAATCTATTTTCCCTATAAGGCACGTCTTCGCAAACTTTATGCAGTCCACAAAAATTGACATGCTTATAAGAAACATTTTTATTATGACTAGTGCAATCATCATTAGTACTTTGGATATTCAAAGAATTCATACTAACAACATTCCAAGTGCTGAGTTTTGTAGGAAAGTAACAATTTTCCCTCAAGTGGATGACCTAAGGTTTATCAATCCGTGGGAGGTGTAGGATGAAGATGGTCTCTCTCAAACAACCCTGGAACCAAATAACAAAAAGTCTCTTGTGTCCCCAACACACCAAATACAATGGTAATTTGTATAGGTGCACTAGTTCAGCGAAGAGATGGTGATACAAGTGTAATATGGATAGTAGATATTGCTTTTGTATTAAGAACAATAAAAAACAGCAAGGTAGCAATTGATAAAACGGAGCACAAACGGTGTTGCAATGCTTGAAAATGAGGCCTAGGGTCCGTACTTTCGCTAGTGCAATCTCTCAACAATGCTAATATAATTGGATCATATAACCATCCTCAAAGTGCGATGAAGAATCACTCCAAAGTTCCTATCTAACAGAGAACATAAGAAGAAATTATTTGTAGCTATTCTTTCCAATCGATCTATCAAGAGTTCGTACTAAAATAACACCAAAGCAAATTCAAATTTATAATACTCGATCCAATACAAAGAATCTCAGAGAGTGCCCCAAGATTTCTATCAGAGAAACAAAGACGAGAACGTGCATCAACCCCTATGCATAGATTACCCCAATGTCACCTCGGGAATCCGCGAGTTGAGTGCCAATACATATATCAAGTGAATCAAAATAATACCCCATTGTCACCACAGGTATTCATATGCAAGACATATATCAAGTGCTCTCAAATCCATATAACAAGATAGAGAGGGAGAAACACCATATGATCCAACTATATTAACAAAGCCCCCATTACATCAAGATGGTGCCACCAAGAACATGAGGGAGAGAGAGAGAGATTAAACACATAGCTACTGGTACAAACCCTCAGCCCCGAGGGTGGACTACTCCCTCCTCATCATGGAGACCATAAGGATGATGAAGATGGCCTCGGTGATGATTTCCCCTCCCAAGGTGCGGAGCAGGCTCCGATTGTTTTTTCGTGGCTACTGAGGCTTGCGGCAGAACTTCCAATATAGGGTTATTTTACGGGGGTTTGGTATTTATAGGATTTTTCAGCGTTGGAATCACGCGAAGATGGGCCATGAGGAGGCACAACCCACCCGAGGCGCTGGGCCCCCTCGCGCGCCCCGGTGTCTTGTGCCCTACTCATTCACCTTCTAGCCATTCCACGAAGCTTCGGGGGTCTCTTTTGTTCCAAAAAAAAATCATCAAAAAGTTTTAGCTCATTTGGGGAACTTCCATTTCTGCACAAAAAACAACACCATGGTAGTTCTACTAAAAATAGCGTCAGTCCAGGTTAGTTCCATGCAAATCATACCAAAATCATATAAATTTATTGTAAACATGGCATGAATACTTCATAATTTATAGATACGTTGGAGACGACAAGACCAAATTGACGGGTCGATAATCTACAACCATCCGATCCTTTCCATCCTTGTTCTTGACGAAGAGGGCGGGACAATCCCAAGGAGAAGAACTAGGGCGGATGAAACCCTTTTGCAGGGACTCATAGAGTTGTTTCTTAAGCTCGGCTAGTTCTAAGGGTGCCATCTTATAGGGTCTTCTAGAGATTGGAACAGTTCCTGGAATAAGATCTATCACGAACTCTACATCTCTGTCAGGTGGAATGCCTGGTAGTTCTTCTAGGAAGACATCCGGAAAGTCACGGACTACCGGAATATCTTTGAGGTTTGGAAGAGTGTCGGCGTTAAGAGACTAGAGCTGACGCTCGGACACTCAGGTCAAAACATTGACTATCTTGCCCAATGGGTGGGTAAGTTGAACAGTTCTACTGGAGCAATCAATCTTAGCATAATGGGCTGACATCCCGTCCATACCCACGGTTATGTTTATGTCCGAGGACTTGAGAGCATGCGAGAAAGACAAGTCTATCGACAAGAATTTCATTTCCATGGCTTACTCTAGTGTCTAGTTCATTTAGAGTTTTGAGTTCTGTTCACACTAGTCACGCCACCGCTGCATCGTTATCCCTTCGACTGCCCACCATCCCATCCATCCATTTCCACCACGTGCTACCTGATACGTCTCCAACGTATCTATAATTTTTGATTGCTCCATGCTACTTTATCTACTGTTTTGGACTATATTGGGCTTTATTTTTCACTTTTATATTGTTTTTGGGACTAACTCATAACCGGAGGCCCAAATTTCGTAATTGCTGTTTTTTACCTTTTTCAAGTATTTCAAGAAACAGAATATCAAACGGAGTCCAAGCGGAATGAAACCTTGAATCGTGATTTTCCAACCGAACGTGATCCGTGACACTTGGACCCTACTCCAAGCAGCGCCAGAGGCGGTCACGAGGTGGAGGCGCCTGGCGCGCCCCTACCTCGTGGGCCCCTCGAGCTCCACCGACGTACTCCTTCCTCCTATATATACCTCGTATCCCGAATGATCGTAACAGAGCCAAAACCTAATTCCACCGCCGCAACTTTCTCAGATCCATGAGATCCCATCTTGGGGCCTGTTTGAACTCCGCCGAGAGGGCCGTCATCACGGAGGGCTTCTACATCATCATAGCCCCTCCGATGAAGTGTGAGTAGTTTACTTGACCTTGGGTCCATAGTTTTAGCTAGATGGCTTCTTCTCTCTTTTGGATCTCAATACAATGTTCTCCCCTCTCTCGTGGAGATCTATTCGATGTAATCTTCTTTTTTGCGGTGTGTTTGTTGAGAAGCGATGAATTGTGGGTTTATGATCCAAAGATTATCTATGGAAAATATTTGATTCTTCTCTGAATTCTTTTATGTATGATTGAGTTATCTTTGCAAGTCTCTTGAATTATCTTTTTGGTTTGGCCAACTAGATTGGTAGTTCTTGCAATGGGTGAAGTGCTTAGCTTTGGGTTCAATCTTGCGGTGTCCTTACTCGATGACGAGAAAGAGTTGCAAAAGGCACGCGTATTGTATTGTTGCCATCGAGGATAACAAGATGGGGTTTTTATCATATTGCATGAATTTATCCCTCTACATCATGTCATCTTGCTTACGGCGTTACTCGCTTTTTACTTAATACTCTAGATGCATCTTTGGATAGCGGTCGATGAGTGGAGTAATAGTAGTAGATGCGAATCGTTTCGATCTACTTGTTTTGGACGTGATGCCTATATACATGATCATTGCCTAGATATACTCATAACTTTGCTCAATTACATCAATTGCTCAACAGTAATTTGTTCACCCAATCAGTAGAATACTTATGCTCTTGAGAGAAGCCACTAGTGAAACCTATGGCCCCGGGTCTATTCTCATCATATCAATCTATATCACTTAATTTACTTGCTTTGTTTTACTTTGCCTTTAACTTTTTACTTTGCATCTATCTATCAAAATACCAAAAATATTATTTATTATCTCTATCAGATCTCACTCTCGTAAGTGACCATGAAGGGATTGACAACCCCTAAGCGTTGGTTGCGAGTTGCTATCGTTTTGTGTAGGTACGAGGGACTTGTGCGTGGTCTCCTACTGGATTGATACCTTGGTTCTCAAAACTAAGGGAAATACTTACGCTACTTTCTTGCATCATCCCTTCCTCTTCGGGAAAAACCAACGCAGTGCTCAAGAGGTTGCAAGAAGGATTTCGGCGCCGTTGTCGGGAGGCTCACGCAAGCAAGTCAACCATACCAAGTACCCATCGCAATCCCTATCTCTCGCATTACATTATTTGCCATTTGCCTCTCGTTTTCCTCTCCCCCACTTCACCCTTGCCCTTTTATTCGCCCTCTCTTTCGCAATCTCCTCCTCTTTTTTCGCTTGTCTCTTGTTTGCTTGTGTCTCCAGGTGCCTTCTTTTTGCTTGCAACTTCGCTTGCTAAAAGTTTATGGATCCTCATCCGCTTGCTAATCTCTTTAAGAGATCCAATTATGTTGAACCTATTGCTAGTGAGTTGAGTGCACTAGATTATCTTTATGAGGTTTTGCTTGAAATTCCTGAATCTAAAAATTGTGATGAAGCACTTTATGAAGCAATTCACGATAAATCTTTGAATAAAAAGCATGATTGCAATGATTTTACTATAAATTCTCTTGATGTCAATTGTGCTAATAATATGCAAAACCCTAAGCTTGGGGATGCTAGTTCTGCTATGATGAGGACATCAATACCATTGTTACACCCACAGCCCCTACTGCTACATATACTGGACCAATTACTAGAGCTCGCGCACGCCAATTAAATTATCAGGTACTTTCGTTTCTTGGTAATGATTCTAATGTTCATGAGAATATGATGCTGCCTAAATTGGATACATTTGTTTTGCTTACAAATGAAGGCCCTAGCTTGGAGAAGGATGGACATTGGAGCAAGAACAAGCATGGAGATAATGCCATGCGCAAGGGGAACAAGAACGGAGTTACACGTGATGATTTCAGGACTTTGAAGCCACCATAATGGGTGCATGAAGCCTTAGACGAAATATACAAGATGCTAATTCATAAATGTCGTCCCGAGGCTATTCTAGGTGCTGCGTCACCTTATTAGTGGGCCAGGCCCTTGTAATTTCGAAATACACAAGTATAGGCTATTTTTAGAGTACGTATCTGTGGGGAAACAAGAGATAGGGTTGATTTCGGACCCTCCACCAAGGGCCACGAAATTCCCCCTCTTCCTCCATATATACAGCCCTTAGGGCAACCGTTTAGACCTTGGGTTTTGTTTAGATTAAAAGTTCGCCATAGCTGCAACTTCGCGTGCCGTTTGTGTTCAACGACCGGACAAAGGCGTCCACAGAACCCCACCTTGATCAATAAAGCTTTCATCTTATATTCGCAATATCCAGATTGCAATCTCAGTTTCTTGCTTGTTCTTCGTTTGCTCGCGAGAAGCAGACCCTCGTGGTCGAGTTGATCGTGCTCGGCGTGGTCAATAACCTCTCGGAGTTGGTTTAGCGATTGCTAAGGCGCGGCGTCCTCATCGCGTTAAATGGTCGGATCGTCAAAGTCAACTTCCTCCAAAGCGAAAACCAACATCTCATCGAAGATGGGACACCTTTGCCTCTATCAAGTGGTATCGATTTCGAGGTTGCTCGGTGAGATTTTACGATTTTCGTAGTTTAGATCGAGTCTGTTATTCATACCTAAAGTCCACGAAAAAGCCATAAAAAATAGGGTTAGTTCATCATATCCGAACCAATTTGAGCCTTTGCATAATCTTTTTAGGGTTTTTGCTTTGTTGAATTTGCGGTTGCATCGTCGTGTCAAGTTCTTTGGTCTTAGAGTCTAGTCTTTAAGAGTTTCGAGTTACGGTCATAAGTTGTCACGCCGCCGCCGCACCATCATCATCGCCTTGCCATCTACCACCCTTGCTTATCCGCCACCGCTCGACTCGTACCATATACCACCACCAATTATATACCACCACCATATATCCACCAAAGAATCCGAGTTCCTTGCATATTAGGTTTGTTTTCATGATCCATCTAGTTTCCGATTCGTGTTTCCTTGCGGAAACCACCCTCCGTTTAGGCCCAAAATTTTCCGAAACGCACTTGTCGAAAAAAATTTACGGCTATCCTATTTTTTAGGTGTTTCTAAGCGTGTTGAGACAATGCCGTTCTAGAAAGTTTTTTGACCCGTTTCCAGCTTTTGGGTCGGGCAATCGAAAAAAAAAATTTTTTTGGTCGAAAAAATTTCGTGCCCATCCTGTCGATTTGACACAGGAAGAGTTTTGAGACACTCGCCATTATAGTTATTTTTCGAAAAAAAATGAGAGCGCAAAAAAAAACAGCGCAAAAAAAAAGAGCGAAATTTATTTTTTCAGTGTGCTTTTCCGTTGTTTCCGTGCGGTGCCGTGATTTTGTTAGTGTTCTAGGCTCGCGTCTCTAGCACGGTCTAGCCTAGGACCAAAGACCAAGACCACCGTTGAGCGTTTATTCAACTTTGCATCTACGAATTGATTATTCTTGACCCTTTTGCTACCATATTATAAGCCTTCCCAGCTCCACATACATCTACATCGTGCGTTTGAATCTCCCTCGTAATCGCTCTATCCAAGCTTTGAGAGTTTTGACTACATCGGTTGCCGTATCACCGCTTCTTCTTTGGGTAAGAACTGGTAAGAATTTGAGATTTGCTTGACGGATTTGTGGACCGTTCACCACACCACCACCACCACTTCCTAGTAGTCCGTCGAATCATATTCCTGTGTGTTTCTATTGTCGCTAACCATGGCGAGGATCACAAGCCAGACTGAGGCGGGAGAACATGACAAACAAAGCGCTACATGATAAGTTTCAACAAATGATGAGTGGGCAGGTGGAAGATGTGCTAAATAGATTTGAAGAGGCCATGGAGAAGATAGATGGCATTGAGAAGGCGTTGAAACAAAGCTCGATAACAAGTTTAATGAATCGCTCAAGGCGTCTACCACCACCACCACCGGCTGCACCTAACGCACCTCTACAACAACAACAACGACTACCTCCACATCGCTAAACAGCCCTCCGCCGAAGCTTCCCGTGTCCCTTTTCAGCTGGCCAAGTCATTTGGTCATTGTTGATACTTCCGTGGCTCCTGCTGGCGATGTGGGGAGGATGATTATGTGGGAGATTACGAGGATGAGGTTGATCAACATCGAACTACGTGCAGCCACCAAAGACCACAACCACCAGGTCGCCCACATGCAAATAATGGCAATGTTAGGGCTCCCCTCAGTGCGAGATCATGACCATCTCCCTAAACTGAAATTGAATATTCCACCATTTGAGGGTAGATATGTTCTGATATATATCTTACTTGGGAGTTAGAAAGCTGAACAACGATTTACATGTTTACAATATCCCGAGGAGAGACGTGTTCTGCTGCTTTGTTTGTGCTTTCACTAGCTTTGCATGTGTTTGGTGGTCTGAACATTGTAGATTATATCCTGTTCCTGCCACTTGGGCTGCTTTGAAAACTGCTATGCGTACTCGTTGGGTTCCACCATATTATCGGGTGAATTACTTCAAAATTGCAGCGCTTAAGACAAGGAAAAAATCGGTGAAGAATATTATCGTGAATTACAAACTGCCTTGATTAGATGTGGTATTGTTGAGGAGAATGAAGCTATGCTTGCACGTTTTACGGGTGGATTAAATAGAGAGATTCGGACCATTCTAGACTACAAGGATTATAATAATATCACTCGATTATTCCATCTTGCTTGTAAAGCTGAGCGTGAAGTGCAGGATCGATGACGTTGGCGCGGACTAACTTTCTCGCAGGTCGACCTTCATCATGGACACCACGTGCATCATCTACTTCCACACGTTCTACTACACCGGCACCTCCGCTGGCTGCCACCTCCAACCGTGATACAAGAAAGCGGGCACAACCACCACTATCGCCAAGAGCACACTGCTGGGCCTACACGTAGCTCTTCTTCTTCCATGGCGTCAACAGGTCACACAAGTGATATTATTTGTCGTCGTTGTAAGGGAAGAGGACATTTTTACAGAGAATGCCAATCTCGGCGTGTGATGATTGCTACGAGGATGGTGGGTATGAGTCCGCTAGTGACTATGATGAAGAGACTTTGGCTCTTATTACACATGAAGAACACGGTGGAGATGATTACGATCATGAGACGCAATACATGGCTGAAGATGCTTGGCGGTATGAATGTTTAGTTGCTCAACGTGTTTTGAGTGTGCAGGTTACACAAGCTGAGCAAAATCAGAGGCATAACTTGTTCCATACAAAGGGAGTTGTGAAGGAACGTTCTATTAGCGTCATCATAGATAGAGGGAGCTGCAACAACTTGGCTAGCATGGATATGGTGGAGAAGCTTTCTCTCACCACAAGACCACATCCACATCCTTACTACATCCAATGGTTCAACAACAGCGGCAAGGTTAAGGTAACACGTCTTGTTAGGTGTGTATTTTAGTATCTCTACATATGCTTTGATTATGTTGATTGTGATGTGGTACCTATGCAAGCATGTTCCTTATTACTTGGTAGACCATGGCAATTTGATAAAAATTCATACACCATGGTAGAAACAATCAGTATACTCTTGTTCACAAGGATAAAAATATTACTTTGCTTCCTATGACTCTGATTCCATTTTGAAAGATGATATTAATAGAGCTAATAAAAGCAAAACAGAGAAAAATAAGAGTGAAAATCAGATTGTGGCAAAAGAATTTGAGCAACAAATGAAGCCTAATAATAAACCATCTAATGTTGCTTCTGAAATTAAAAGCTGAAAAGTGCATGTTTACTTGCCACCAAATCTGATATTGATGAGCTAGATTCTAGCAAATCTGTTTGCTATGCTTTTGTGTGCAAAGAGGCATTATTTTCATTCGAGGACGTGCCTTCCTCTTTGCCCCTCATTGTCACTAACATTTTGCAGAGTTCGGCGACGCCTTCCCACAAGGCGTGCCACAAGGATTACCACCTATTCGAGGGATTGAGCATCAAATTGACTTAATTCCCGGTGCATCGCTACCCAACCGTGCACCATACCGTACCAATCCGGAGGAGACGAAGGAGATTATGCGTCAAGTACACGAGCTGCTTTCGACAAAAGGTTATATCTGTGAATCTCTTAGTCCTTGTCTTTGTTCCTATTATACTAGTGCCTAAAAAGGATGGTACGTCGGCGTATGTGTGTTGATTGTAGAGGCATTAATAATATTACTATTCGTTATCGTCATCCTATTCCTAGGCTAGATGATATGCTTGATGAATTGAGTGGCTCTACAATATTCTCCAAAGTTGATTTCGTAGTGGATACCATCAAATTCGTATGAAATTGGGAGATGAATGGAAAACAGCATTTAAAACTAAGTTTGGTTTATATGAGTGGTTAGTCATGCCTTTTGGGTTAACTAATGCACCTAGTACTTTCATGAGACTAATGAACGAAGTTTTACGTGCTTTCATTGGTCGATTTGTGGTAGTCTATTTTGATGATATACTGATTTATAGCAAATCTTTGGAAGAACATTTGGAATATTTACGTGCTGTTTTTAATGCTCTCGTGATGCACGTTTGTTTGGTAACCTTGGGAAGTGCACCTTTTGCACCGACCGAGTATCTTTTTCTTGGCTATGTTGTTACACCACGAGGAATTGAAGTTGATACAGCCCAAGATTGAAGCTATTGAGAGTTGGCCGCAGCCCAAAGCAGTCACACAAGTGAGGAGTTTCTTGGACTCGCTGGTTTCTATAGGCGTTTTGTGAGAGACTTTAGCACCATTGCTGCACCTCTCAATGAGCTTACAAAGAAGGATGTGCCTTTTGTTTGGGGTACCGCACGGAAGAAGCCTTCCACGGTATTGAAAGATAAGTTGACACATGCTCCTTTACTCCAACTTCCCGACTTTAATAAGACTTTTGAGCTTGAATGTGATGCTAGTGGAATTGGATTAGGAGGTGTGTTATTACAAGATGGCAAACCTGTTGCATACTTTTACGAAAAATTGAGTGGGCCTAGTCTGAACTATTCTACTTATGACAAAGAATTATATGCTCTTGTTAGGACTTTAGAGACATGGCAACATTATTTATGGCCCAAAGAATTTGTTATACATTCTGATCATGAATCTTTGAAACATATTAAAAGTCAAGCTAAAGCTGAATCGTAGACATGCTAAATGGGTTGAATTCATTGAGACTTTCCCTTATGTCATTAAACACAAGAAGGGTAAAGAAAATGTTATTGCTTGATGCTTTGTCTAAATCGCTATACTATGCTTTCACAACTTGACTTCAAAATATTTGGTTTGGAGACCATCAAAGATCAATATGTGCATGATGCTGATTTTAAAGATGTAATGCAGAATTGTAAAGAAGGAAGAACATGGAACAAGTTCGTTATTAATGATGGTTTTGTGTTCGTGCTAACAAGCTATGCATTCACCTTCGCTAGCTCGTTAGTCTTTGTTGTTGCAGGAGGCGCATGGAGGAGGATTAATGGGACACTTTGGCGTCAAGAAGACGGAGGATATACTTGCTACACATTTCTTTTGGCCAAAGATGAGGCGGGATGTTGAGCGTTTTGTTGCTCATTGCACTACATGTCAAAAAGCTAAGTCACGACTCAATCATCATGGTTTATATATGCCTTTGCACATGCCTAGTGTTCCTTGGGAGGATATATCTATGGACTTTGTTTTAGGTTTACCTCGAACAAAGAAGGGAGGATAGCATATTTGTTGTCGTGGATAGATTCTCGAAAATGGCACACTTTATACCATGTCATAAAAGCGATGATCTTTGTTAATGTTGCTGATTTGCTCTTTCGTGAAATTATTCGCTTGCATGGTGTGCCAAATACTATTGTTTCAGATCGTGATACTAAATTTCTTAGCCACTTTTGGAGATGTTTATGGGCTAAGTTGGGGACTATTGTCACCCCCAAGCTGATGGACAAACTGAAGTAGTTAATAGAACATTGTCTAATATGCTTAGGGTTGTTTTGAAGAATAATAAGAAAATGTGGGAGGAATGCTTGCCTCATATTGAATTTGCTTATAATCGTTCATTGCATTCTACTACTAAGATGTGCCATTTTGAAATTGTGTATGGCTTCCTACCTCGTGCACCTATTGATTTGTTGCCTCTTCCATCTTCGGAGAAGGTTAATTTTGATGCTAAAGAACGTGCTGAATTGATTTTAAAAATGCATGAGATAACTAAGGAAAACATTGAGCGTATGAATGCTAAATATAAACTTCTTTGGAGATAAGGGTAGAAAACATGTTGTCTTTGCACACGGAGATCTTGTTTGGTTACATTTGCGTGAGGATAGGTTTCCTAATTTGCATAAATCAAAGCTAATACCACGCGTCTTTGATGGTCCATTTAAGGTGTTAGAAAATAAATGATAATGCATATAAACTTGAGCTGCTGCAGATTTTGGGGTTAGTCCCACTTTTAACATTGCAGATTTGAAGCCTTATTTGGGTGAGGAAGATGAGCTTCCGTCGAGGACGACTTCACTTCAACAAGGGGAGGATGATGAGGACATCAATACCATTGTTACACCCACAGCCCCTACTGCTACATATACTGGACCAATTACTAGAGCTCAGCGCCGCCAATTAAATTATCATTTCTTGGTAATGATTCTAATGTTCATGAGAATATGATGCTTTTAAATTGGATACATTTGTTTTGCTTACAAATGAAGGCCCTAGCTTGGAGAAGGATGGACATTGGAGCAAGAACAAGCATGGAGATAATGCCATGCATAAGGGAACAAACGGAGTTACACGTGATGATTTCGAGGACTTTGAAGCCACCATAATGGGTGCATGAAGCCTTGGACGAAATATACAAGATGCTACTTCATAAATGTCGTCCGAGGCTATTCTAGGTGCTTTCACGTCACCTTATTAGTGGGCAGGGCCCTTGTAATTTCGAAATACACAAGTATAGGCCATTTTAGAGTCCGTATGTGTGGGGAAACAAGAGATAGGGTTGATTTGGACCCCTCCACCAAGGGCCACGAAATTCCCCGCCCCTCTTCCTCCATATATACAGCCCTTAGGGCACCGTTTAGACCTTGGTTTTGTTTAGATTAAAAGTTCGCCATAGCTGCAACTTCGCGTGCCGTTTGTGTTCAATCGCGACCCGGACAAAGGCGTCCGCAGAACCCCACCTTGATCAATAAAGCTTTCATCTTATATTCGCAATATCCAAATTGCAATCTCAGTTTCTTGCTTGTTCTTCGTTTGCTCGCAGGAAATGCAGACCCTCGTGGTCAGGTTGATCGTGCTCCGGCGTGGTCAATAACCTCTCGGAGTTGGTTTAGCGATTTCTAAGGCGCGACGTCCTCGCACGTTCGTAGTCAGATCGTCAAAGTCAACTTCCTCCAAAGCGAAAACCAACATCTCATCGAAAGACGGGACACCTTTGCCTCTATCATGCTATGTCTACTACTTGTTACAATGATCATGATTGGGGTGATTCTTCTTATGATCTTGAAAATTTATTTAATCCCCGTGATGAATATGAGTTCGATAATATTATTTGCAATAATATTGAAAGTGGGTTTGGAAGAGTGTCAACTTTAGATCCCACATATTTGGAGAATATTCAATCTTATGAAATTTTTGATAAAAGTGGGTTTGGAGAGGTCATGACTTTAGTTAATGTTAATCCCACTATTTTGGAAGAGTGTCAACTTTGCATGCATGTGGATCGTGTTGAGAATATGTTATGTGATAGCTATTTTTTTGAATTTTCTTATGATCCTGCATGTAATTATTATGAGAGAGGAAAATATGGTTATAGAAATTTTCATGTTACTAAATTACCTCTCGTTATGTTGAGATTGTTATTGTTCCTTTCCGCTTCCTTACATATGCTAGTTTTTGCTTGCTACGATAATTTGTTTGCCTATAATATGCCTATGCATAGGAAGTATGTTAGACTTAAGTGTGTTTGTCACATGTTTTATGATGCTCTCTTTGTGCCTCAATTCTTGTCTTTCTTGTGAGCATCATTGAATCTCAATGCCTAGTTAAAAGGCTTTAAATAAAAGCGCTTGTTGGGAGGCAACCCAATATTTTCCTTGCTGCTTAGGAATAAATAATCCATCTAGCCTCTGTTTAGATGTGGTTTTATGTTTTAATTAGTGTTTGTGCCAAGCTAGACCTATTGGATCTTCTTGGATGATAGTTATTTGATCTTGCTGTAATTTCCAGAATCTTTGCGCTCGATTGCCGAATTGTTCAAAATCACCAGAACGTGATAAAATACTGATTCCAATTGCTGCTGATCAATAAACAAATTTTCCAGGTCGTCTAATTTTGGTAGAATGTTTTGGGTTCCAGAAGTTTGCATTAGTAGCAGATTGCTACAGACTGTTCTGTTTTTGACAAATTCTGTTTTTCGTGTGTTGTTTGCTTATTTTGATGAATCTATGGCTAGTAAATTAGTTTATAAACCATAGAGAAGTTGGAATACAGTAGGTTTAACACCAATATAAATAAAGAATGAGTTCATTACAGTACCTTGAAGTAGTCTTTTGTTTTCTTTCTCTAGCAGACTCACGAGATCTCTATTGAGTTTTGTGTTGTGAAGTTTTCAAGTTTTAATTGAATTCTTTTAATGGATTATGGAACAAGGAGTGGCAAAGCCTAAGCTTGGGGATGCCCATGGCACCACCAAGATAATCCAAGGACACCAAAATTCAAAGCTTGGGGATGCCCGGAAGGCATCCCCTCTTTCGATCCACTTCCATCGGTAATTTACTTGGAGCTATATTTTTATTCACCAACATGATATGTGTTTTTGCTTGGAGCGTCTTGTATTATTTGTGTCCTTGCTTGTTAGTTTACCACAATTATCCTTGCTGTACACACCTTTCGAGAGAGCCATACTTGATTTGGAATTTGTTAGAATACTCTTTGTGCTTCACTTATATCTTTTGAGCTTGATAGTTTTGCTCATAGTGCTTCACTTATATATTTTGAGCGTGATAATTTTTGCTCTAGTACTTAAATTAGATCTTTTAGAAACGGTGGTGGATTTGTTTTAAAGAAACTATTTGATCTCTCATGCTTCACTTAGATTATTTTAAGAGACTTTAATAGCATGGTAATTTGCTTAATGTTAATATACTTGGTATTCAAGATATGTGAAACTTTCTTTTGAGTGCGTTGAATACTAAGAAAAGTTTGATGCTTGACAATTGTTTTGAGATATGAAGATGGTGATATTAGAGTCATGCTAGTTGAGTAGTTGTGAATTTAAAGAATACTTGTGTTGAAGTTTGTGATTCCCGTAGCATGCATTATGGTGAACCGTTATGTTATGAACTTTGAGCATGATTTATTTATTGATTGTCTTCCTTATGAGTGGCGGTCGGGATGAGCGATGGTCTTTTCCTACCAATCTATCCCCCTAGGAGCATGCGCGTAATACTTTGCTTTGATAACTTCTAGATTTTTGCAATAAGTATATGAGTTCTTTATGACTAATGTTGAGTCCATGAATTATACGCACTTTTTCCCATTCTTCCACCTTTGCTAGCCTCTCTAATATCGCGCACTTTTCGCCGGTAACATACACCCACCATATATCTTCCTCAAAACAGCCATCATACCTACCTATTATGGCATTTCCATAGCCATTCCGAGATATATTGCCATGCAACTTTCCACCGTTCCGTTTATTATGACACGCTCCATTATTGTCATATTGCTAGCATGATCATGTAGTTGAGATCGTGTTGTGGCAAAGCCACCTTTCATAATTCTTTCATACATGTCACTCATGTTTCATTGCATATCCCGGTACACACGGAGGCATTCATATAGAGTCATATTTTGTTCTAAGAATCGAGTTGTAATTGTTGAGTTGTAAGAAAATAAAAGTGTGATGATCATCATTATTAGAGCATTGTTCCAAAGTGAGGAAAGGATGATGGAGACTATGATTCCCCACAAGTCGGGATGAGACTCCGGACGAAAAAAAGAGGCCATAAAAAAAGAGAGAGAAAAGGCCCAAATAAAAAATAAAAAAATGAGAGAAAAAGAGAGAAGGGACAATGTTACTATCCTTTTACCACACTTGTGCTTCAAAGTAGCACCAAGATCTTCATGATAGAGAGTCTCTCATTTTATCACATTCATATAGTAGTGGGAATTTTTCATTATAGAACTTGGCTTGTATATTCCAATTATGGGCTTCCTCAAATGCCCTAGGTCTTCGTGAGCAAGCGAGTTGGATGCACACCCACTTAGTTTCTTTTGTTGAGCTTTCATATACTTATATAGCTCTAGTGCATCCGTTGCATGGCAATCCCTACTCACTCACATTGATATCTATTGATGGGCATCTCCATAGCCCGTTGATATGCCTAGTTGATGTGAGACTATCTTCTCCTTTTGTCTTCTCCACAACCACCATTCTATTCCACATATAGTGCTATATCCATGGCTCACGCTCATGTATTGCGTGAAGATTGAAAAAAGTTTTGAAAATGTTAAAGTATGAAACAATTGCTTGGCTTGTCATCGGGGTTGTGCATGATTTAAATATTTTGTGTGGGGAAGATGGAGCATAGCCAGACTATATGATTTTGTAGGGATAACTTTCTTTGGCCATGTTATTTTGCGAAGGCATAATTGCTTAGTTAGTATGCTTCAAGTATCATTATTTTTATGTCAATATGAACTTTTGTCTTGAATCTTTCGGATCTGAATATTCATACCACAATTAAGAGGATTCACATTGAAATTATGCCAAAGTATCACTCTGCATCAAATTATTTTTTATCATTTACCTACTCGAGGACGAGCAGTAATTAAGCTTGTGGATGCACGACACGTCTCAATGTATCTATAATTTTGATTGCTCCATGCTACTTTATCTACTGTTTTGGACTATATTGGGCTTTATTTTCCACTTTTATATTATTTTTGGGACTAACCTATTAGCAGGAGGCCCAAATTTTAATTGTTGTTTTGCCCTTTTCAAGATTTGAAAAAGCAGAATATCAAAGCGAGTCCAAACGGAATGAAACCTTGAATCGTGATTTTCCAACCGAGCGTGATCCGAGGAGACTTGGACCCTACTCCAAGCGGCCTGACAGTGATCACGAGGGTGGGCGCCTGGCGCGCCCCTACTCGTGGGCCCCTCGGAGCTCCACCGACATACTCCTTCCTCCTATATATACCCTCGTATCCCGAACGATCGTAACAGGAGCCAAAAACCTAATTCCACCGCCGCAACTTCAGATCCACGAGATCCCATCTTGGCGCCTGTTCGAGAACTCCATGGGAGAGGGCCATCACGGAGGGCTTCTACATCATCATAGCCCCTCCGATGAAGTGTGAGTAGTTTACTTGCACCTTCTAGTCCATAGTTATTAGCTAGATGGCTTCTTCTCTCTTTTTGGATCTCAATACAATGTTCTCCCCTCTCTCGTGGAGATCTATTCGATGTAATCTTCTTTTTGCGGTGTGTTTGTTGAGACCGATGAATTGTGGGTTTATGATCCAAAGTATTATCTATGGAAAATATTTGATTCTTCTCTGAATTCTTTTATGTATGATTGAGTTATCTTTGCAAGTCTCTTGAATTAGCTTTTGGTTTGGCCAACTAGATTGGTAGTTCTTGCAATGGGAGAAGTGCTTAGCTTTGGGTTCAATCTTGCGGTGTCCTTACTCAAAGGATGTGAGAAAGAGTTGCAAAGGCACGTATTGTATTGTTGCCATCGAGGATAACAAGATGGGGTTTTATCATATTGCATGAATTTATCCCTCTACATCATGTCATCTTGCTTACGGCGTTACTCTGTTTTTACTTAATACTCTAGATGCATGCTTTGGATAGCGGTCGATGAGTGGAGTAATAGTAGTAGATGCGTAATCGCTTCGATCTACTTGTTTTGGACGTGATGCCTATATACATGATCATTGCCTAGATATACTCATAACTATGCTCAATTCTCGCCAATTGCTCATCGATAATTTGTTCACCCACCGTAGAATACTTATGTTCTTGAGAGAAGCCACTAGTGAAACCTATGGCCCCGGGGTCTATTCTCATCATATCAATCTATATCACTTAATTTACTTGCTTTGTTTTACTTTGCCTTTTACTTTTTACTTTGCATCTATCTATCAAAAATACCAAAAATATTATTTGTTATCTCTATCGATCTCACTCTCATAAGTGACCGTGAAGGGATTTACAACCCCTAAGCGTTGGTTGCGAGTTGCTATCGTTTTGTTAGGTACGAGGGACTTGTGCGTGATCCCCTACTGGATTGATACCTTGGTTCTCAAAAACTGAGGGAAATACTTACGCTACTTTACTGCATCATCCCTTCCTCTTCGGGGAAAAACCAACGCAGTGCTCAAGAGGTAGCACTACCTATTGTTCATTGTCATAATCATAGTTGAGGTTGTTCACATCTTCGCTTGATCCAATCTGTATTTTATCTAGTTTGTTTTGGACAGAGGTAGAAAGAAAAAAGACAGAAAAAAAAGCGTGAGATAAAAGGACAAAAAGAAAAAGAAAAAAGTGTGAGAAAAAAGAGAACAAAAAATACAAAATTCAGATCTATCTAGACTCAGTCTCGTACCTGAATTCGGATTTGAATCTGTTTTGCGCATTGTTCAGTAAAACATGCATATCTTGCTCATACGAAGTCCATTTTGGCTCCGTGAGTACTCGAATTAAAGCTAGCGACGAGAAGCATCTGAATAGTTCCAAAAGCAAGTTCAATATTTGGCACCTCAAAATCGGCTTCTAAATAGGTCTTTTTGCCCTCCGAAGTTTGCGAACACAATGTGTTCCAGTTTTAGAATTTTTGACTCCTCATATCAACTCAGAATTGAGTGATTCTTTTTGCATTGGAAATTTTGAGTCAATAGCACTCTATAGAAAAATATCAAAAAATTGGCACAAACTTTTCCAGAGGAAAGTTGGAAAGAGAGTTGTTGGTATATCCTTCTTGGCATTTGTTTCTCATCATTATCTCTACTGCCATTTGTGATCTTCACTTATACCTTGTTGTCCAGAGCTACTTAATATCCTTTATTGATGCTAGTTCTGCTACGTCGTGATCTCATTAGTGTTCTAGGCTCGTGTCTCTAGTCCGGTCTAGCCTAGGACCAGCACAGTACCGTCGTTGAGCATTTATTCAACATTGCATCTCTGAATTGATTATTGCTAATCTTTTGCTACCATATATTTAAGCCTTCCAAGCTCCACATACTTCTACACCGTGCATACATACATTCCCCATAAACTCGCTTTACTCGATCTTCGGAGTTATTTGACACCGCTGGTTGCCTGTCACCACCTGCTGCATGGTAAGAACATGTAAAATATTGATATTTGCTTTACTGTGAGTGCTTTACCACCACATCCTAGTAGTTCATAGGAACATTATTCTCAAATTTTGTTTCTACTAATCATGACAGGTTCCGGAGAAAGAAGTTCTTGGAACATTTGGAACATTTACGTGTTGCTTTTATTGCTCTACGTGATGCATGTTTGTTTTGGTAACCTTGGGAAGTGCACCTTTTGCATAGACCGAGTATCTTTTCTTGGCTATCTTGTTACTCCATAGGTAATTGAAGTTGATAAAGCCAAGATTGAAGCTATTGATAGTTGGCTGCAGCCCAAAACGGTCACAAAAGTGATGAGTTTTCTTGGCCTCGCTAGTTTCTACAGGCGTTTTGTCAAAGATTTCAGCACCATTGCTGCACCTCTCAATGAGCTTACAAAGAAGGATGTGCCTTTTGTTTGGGGTACCGCCATACGGAAGAAGCCTTCAGTATTGAAAGATAAGTTGACACATGCTCCATTACTCCAACTTCTAGATTTTAATAAGACTTTTGAGCTTGAATGTGATGTTAGTGGAATTGGATTAGGAGGTGTGTTATTACAAGATGGTAAACCTGTTGCATACTTCTCTAAAAAATTGAGTGGGCCTAGTCTGAATTATTCTACTTATGATAAGGAATTATATGCTCTTCTTCGGACTTTGGAAACATGGCAACTTTATTTATGGCCCAAAGAATTTGTTATATATTCTGATCATGAATCTTTGAAGCACATTAAAAGTCAAGAAAAACTGAACCGTAGACAAGCTAAATGGGTTGAATTCATGGAGACTTTCCCTTATGTCATTAAACACAAGAAGGGCAAAGAAAATTTTATTGCTGATGCATTGTCTCGTCGTTATACCATGCATTCACAACTTGACTTTCAAAAATTTGGTTTGGAGACCATCAAAGCTCAATATGTGCATGATGCTGAATTTAAAGATGTGCTGCAGAATTTTAAAGAAGGGAGAATATGGAAGAAGTTCATCATTAATGATGGATTTGTGTTCCATGCTAACAAGCCATGCATTCCAGCTAGCTCCGGTCGTCTTTTGTTGTTGCAGGAGGCGCATGGAGGAGGATTAATGTGACACTTTGGCGTGAAGAAGATGGAGGACGTACTTGCTACACATTTCTTTTGGCCAAAGATGAGACGAATGTTGAGCGTTTTGTTGCTCGCTGCACTACATGTCAAAAAGCTTAGTCACGACTCAATCCTCATGGTTTATATATGCCTTTGCATGTACCTAGTGTTCCATTAGAGGATATATCTATGGATTTTGTTTTAGGATTACCTCGAATAAAGAAGTAGAGGGATAGCATATTTGTTGTCGTGGATAGATTTTCAAAAATGGCACATCCATACCATGTCATAAAAGCAATGCTGCTGCTAATGTTGCTGATTTGTTCCTTCATGAAATCATTCGCTTGCACGGTGTGCCAAATACTATTGTTTCAGATCATGATACTAAATTTCTTAGCCACTTTTGGAGATGTTTATTTGCTAAGTTGGGGACTAAACTACTTTTTAGTACTAGTCACCCCCAAACTGATGAACAAACTGAAGTAGTCAAATGTGGGAAGAATGCTTGCCTCATATTGAATTTGCTTATAATAGTTCGCTACATTCTACTACTAAGATGTGCCCTTTTGAAATTGTGTATGGTTTCCTACCTCGTGCACCTATTGATTTGTTACCTCTTCCATCTTCGAAGAAGGTTAATTTTGATGCTAAACAACATGCTGAATTAAAAATGCATGAGTTAACTAAGGAAATCATTGAGCGTATGAATGCTAAATATAAACTTGCTAGAGATAAAGGTAGAAAAACATGTTGTCTTTGCACCTGGAGATCTTGTTTGGTTACATTTGTGTAAGGATAGGTTTCCTGATATGCGCAAATCAAAGCTAATGCCACGTGCTGATGGTCCTTTTAAGGTGTTAGAGAAAATAAAAGATAAATCATATAAACTTGAGCTGCCGGCAGATTTTTGGGTTAGTCCCACTTTTAACATTGCAGATTTGAAGGCTTATTTGGGCGAGGAAGATGAGCTTCCATCGAGGACAATTTCATTTCAAGAAGGGGAGGATGACGAGGACATCAGTACCATTGTTACACCCACAACCCCTACTGCTATACATACTGGACCAATTACTAGAGCTCGCGCACGCCAATCCACGTTTACGAGCATAGCATGGCAACATAAGCATAGCGTAGAAGTAACTCCCAAGGGTTTGATAATAAAACAGGTAATAGGTTCTACCTCATCATCTACTTCCCAATACCCACATGTTAAACGCATCCTAATCATGCACTGTTTGAGGATTGTAGCTAATGCATAAAAACTAGGTATGAAAAGAGTATGATCAATGTGTTACTTGCCTTGCTGACGATCCGCAAACCCTAGAGAGTCGTAATAGCACACTTCGCACTCCGGGAATTCTATCGCAAACAAACAATAGAATACATAAGCACTCAAGCAATGATGCACAGGTAAAACTCAAATAAGAAGATCGAATCTGAAAACTCAACTGAAGAGATTCGATTTGCAAGAAGAATCAATCGAATCGGAGCTACGGAACTGAAACTACGGTCGAAAGAACTTCGAATACAAATCTGCTTGAAACCAAATTTTAAATTATTAAAACCTTGTTCAAGTTGATTAAACAGAAAGAGGGGCTCGAGACGAAGATTTTGGCGTTGGTTTCACTGGATTTGGACAAACGGTTGAAAAGTTATGAGGGTTTGAAGATCAGGGGCTAGTCTGCGATGAAAATATTTGCGGATAGGTCCCTGGCAGAAAAAGAAAATAAAAAGAAAAAACTACGGCGCGAACGTCCGCTAACAGAACCAATCTAACGAAATTCGTTCACTAACATATCTAAACGAACGAACGTTCGTTAAATAAACTAACCGAATAAAACCGAAATAAAACCCGATCTAGAAAAAAACCGATCTAGGTTTTTACCGAAAAATAAAACCGATGAAAATCGCGAAACCGGGCGGCGCATTTAACCCGACTAAGTGGCATAAAGTGTGACGGTGGCGCAAGGCCGTGGCGGACTGCAAACCAATGGCCACGTGGCTAGGTTAGGGTTTTCAAGGCCGCGATCGCACTTGGGCCCTGGAGGAGGTCTCGTCGGGTTTATAAAGTTCGAGTCGACGAGTCCCATTGCAGCACGATCCGTTAGGTCGGTGCGTCTTTTTTAAAAACAGATTCCGCCGAGAAAATCCTAAATAAATATAAAAAATTATAAAAATGGCAAAAACAATTTTCACCATCTAAATAGAATCTTTAGAACAATGTGAACATTTTCTTAGCCTAAAAATGCAATCTTGAAACATGCGTATTTTCTAATTCAAATAAAATAGCAATAAAATCTGAATAAAATTATTTATTTGATTTTAACATTTTTCCTGCAATATTTCATTTATTTTTGATAAGTCATATTATATACTCTCATATATTTTATTATGAAATATTTTTGGAGAGAAAATAATAAAACCAAAATGATCCTCTTTCCAATATTTGAGAAAATTCAAATATGAAAAATCGTGGAAATCCCAACTCTCTCCGTGGGTCCTTGAGTTGCTTAGGATTTTCTAGGATCGCAAAACCGAATGCAATAAAATATGATATGCAATATGAGGTCCTATGTATAACATTCCATATTGAACTTTGGGATGTTACAAACCTATCCCCCTTAAGATGAATCTCGTCCTCGAGATTCGGGTTGGCTAGAAAATAGGTGTGGGTGGTCTTTGCGTAGCTCTTCCTCCCGTTCCCAGGTGGCTTCATCCTCGGTATGGTCGCTCCACTGAACTTTGCAAAACTTGATAACCTTGCTGCGTGTGACTCAGCTGGCAAACTCGAGAATCTTGACAGGTTTCTCCTCGTAGGTCAGATTACTATCCAACTGAATTGCTTCCAGGGGCACTGTATCTCTTAGAGGAAAATCAGCCATCTCGGCATGGCACTTCTTCAGCCGGGAAATGTGAAACACATCATGAACTCCTGACAGTACTTCGGGTAACCCCAACTTGTAGGCCACTTCTCCCATACGTTCCAAAACTCGGTATGGTCCTACAAATCTCGGGGCTAACTTTCCCTTAACTCCAAAGCGTTTAACTCCTCGCACTGGTGATACACGAAGATACGCTCTGTCTCCAATTTCATACACTACCTCCTTGCGTTTTGAGTCTGCCTAACTCTTCCGCTCGGATCGAACTTCCTTCACCGTCTTGAATCAATAACCTTCTTCCGACTCTTTAATCAAATCTGGTCCAAACAATCGACGGTCTCCAACTTCATCCCACATCAACGGGCTTCTCGCACCTCCTTCCATACGTGGCTTCGAAGGTGCCATCTTCAAACTAGCTCGGTAGCTATTGTTGTATGAGAACTCCGCGTAGGCAAATTATCATCCCAACTAGATCCATAATCTAGCGCACAAGCTCTCAACATGTCCTCCGTAATCTAATTGACTCTCTCGGCCCGGCTCCATCTCGCTTCACGGATGAAAGGTTGTAATCTTGAACTTTAGCCTGGTTCCCAAGGTCCGTGTAGTCATGGCGCCCAAAACTTTGAAGTAAATCGTGTTCCTCTATCTCGACACGATGGTCCTCTAACTCCATGCGCATATACGATCCTCGGGTCATATATATCTTGGCCAACTTCAGACTTGTATAGGTGGTCTTCACTGTGATAAAGTGAGCCACTTTGGTCAAAAGATCCACTACTACCCAGATAGAATCATATCCCGATCGGGTCCTGGGTAATCCAGTGATAAAGTCCATGCCAAGCTTGTCCCACTTCCATTCGGGTATCGGCATAGGCTGCAGTAGTCCTGCTGGCTTCTGATGTTCTGCCTTCACTCTCTGACATACATCACATACAGCTACATACTCGGCAATATCCTTTTTCATACCAGTCCACCAGGAACGCTCCTTCAAATCCAAATACATCTTGGTGTTTCTGGGGTCTATCGAGTATAGCGAGTCATGAGCTTCCTGAAGTATCAACTTCCTGATCTCTGCATTATTGGGCACATAAACACGGTCCTCAAACCATAAGGTGTCGTGCTCATCCTCACGAAAACCGTTGGTCTTTCCTTTGCTCATTCTCCCCTTTATCGCTGCAATTTCCTTGTCATCCTTCTGAGCTTCTCGAATCTTTCTCAATAATGTTGACTGAACCTCCAATGCTGCAACAAAACCTCTAGGAACTATCACCAAACGAAGCTCCCTGAGATCCTCGGCTAACTCCCTTGGCAATCCTCCGCTTATGAGGGTATTCGCATAACTCTTCCTACCAAAGCGTGCCTCACACGACATTGGCCTTGCCTGGGTGATAATGCATCTTCATATCGTAATCCTTTATGAGCTCCAACCATCTCCTCTGCCTAAGATTCAGCTCCTTCTGCGTTAATGTACTTCAAACTCTTATGATCCATGTACACATCACATCGATTTCCAATAAGAAAATGTCTCCAGATCTTGAGTGCATGCAATACGACTGCTAACTCCAAGTCATGCGTGGCATAATTCAACTCATGCGGTCGAAGTTGACGCGAGGCATATGAAACGACTCTTCCGTCTTGCATAAGTACACCTCCAAGTCCTAAGCGAGATGCGTCACAATATACTTGGAAATCCTTGCGTATATCTCGCGTAATCAAGACTGGGCTGTAACCAAACGTTTCTTTAGCTCCTGAAAACTTGCGTCACATTCATCTGTCCATTTGAACTTGGTGTCCTTCTTCAACAACTCCGTCATTGGCTTCACAATCTTAGAAAAATTCTCAATGAATCTCCGATAATATCATGCGAGTCCAAGAAAACTACGGATCTCTCCAACTGAGGTGGGTGCCAACCACTCAGTGACTGACTGAGCCTTGGTGGGGTCTACTGCTATACCTTCTCCTGATATAACATGTCCAAGGAATCCAACTTCCTTCAACCAAAACTCACATTTGCTGAACTTGGCATATAACCGATGTTCCCTAACCTTCTCGAGAACTAACCGCAAATGCTCCTTGTGCTCCTCTTCATTCTTCGAGTATACCAAGATATCATCAATGAACACCACGACAAACTTATCCAAGAACTCCATGAACACCTTATTCATCATGCTCATAAAATAGGCAGGGGCGTTAGTCAATCCAAATGACATAACCATGTACTCATATAACCCGTACCTTGTGGTGAAAGCTGTCTTAGGTATATCCCGTTCTCGGATCTTCAACTGGTGATATCCTAATCGCAGATCGATCTTGGAAAATACTTTAGCTCCTTGTACCTGGTCAAACAAATCATTGATCATCAGCAGTGGGTACTTGTTCTTGATCGTCACTTCATTCAACGGACGATAATCAACAACCATTCTCAATGATCCATCCTTCTTCTCAACCAAGAGCACCGGGCTCCCCCACGGTGACAAACTTGCCGAATGTAACCTTTCTCCAATAACTCCTTAATCGCTTCTTGATCTCTTCCAGTCATTTATGGCATCCGGTATGGTCTCTTCGATATCGGGCGGTGTCCGCAATAACTCTATCAAAAACTCAATGTCTCGATCCGCGGCATGCCTGGTAATTCCTCCGAAATACATCCGGATAATCCTCACTCTGTGCACTTCCTCCTGAACAACTCCCGTGAGAGAATTTACTTGGGTCCTCCTCGGCGAATGCCTGGATATATACTTGATCCTTTTTCCCTCGGGGGTGGTGAGTAGAATTGACCTACTAGCACAGTCAGCATTTCCTCCATACTTCGATAGCCAATTAATTCCTAGTATCACATTCAATCCTCGTGACTCCAAAATTATTAGGTCTGAGGGGAAAACATGGCTACCAATGGTTAAGGGTATCCTATCGCACCATCGGCTAGCCATATACTCTGCACCTGGTGAGCTTACTAGCAAGGGTGTCCTAAGGGCTAAGGTGGGTAACTTAAACTTGTCCACAAATCCCCTTGAAATGTATGAATGTGATGCACCAGTATCAAAAAGAACGAGAGCGGTAAATGAGTTTACCAAAAACTTACCAATAACTCGCATCCGCTGCTCTTCAACCTCCTCCACGCTCACGTGGTTCACTTGTCCCCTTGTTGAAAGGGTTGGGCTTCTTTCCGAAGCTTCCGCTTCCATTGCCATTCTTCAACTCGTGACAATCATTGGCGTAGTGCCCAGCCTTCCCGCACTTGAAACAAGTAATGTGACTTTGGTCCTTCTTATGGTGGGTATCAAGTTAGAGCGGTTCCGATTCTTGCTCTGCTCCATTCCCATTTGCATTCTTGGGGCCACTGTGGTTATGCGAACTTCCTCCATTGTGGGTATGGCCTCCATGGTTATGGGTAAATCCTCCCGAGTTTGGGGTGTAACGAGGCTTCTGATGCGTTCCTGAATTGTACTTCCCATGTCCATACTTTTTCTTGCGGCTCTCAATCTGCTGTTGCTTCCCTTCAATCATAAGATCCTTATCTACCAACTCCTGGTAGTTGTTAAATTTTGCCACCATTAACTGCATACTCATTTCATCATTCAACCCTTCCATAAATTTCTCCTGCTTCGCGGCATCTGTGGCCACATCATCTGGGGCATAGCGAGATAACTTACTAAACTCATCTACATACTGGCCCCTGGTATGATTTCCTTGGCGTAAGTTGCGAAACTCACGCTTCTTCATACTCATAGCTCCAGTTGAGACATGAGCAGTGCGGAATGCTTGCTGAAACTGATCCCAGCTGATATTGGCTATAGGGAAAGTGGTCGTGTAATTCTCCCACCATGCGGTTGGGTCCATCCAATTGATGTGCGGCAAAACGCACCTTCTCCAAGATCTATGCAACCTCATGTGGTCAACTCCCTTCCTATCCTGCGTAGCTACCATCAAGAACTATTGGCTCGGTGCTCGAAAACACCGGTGGTTGCAACCTTAGAAAACGGGCTAAGTTGTCAACCGGAGGTGGTGGCGGTGGGTTGTTGTTGTTGCCTTGGTTACGGACTAGTAGTGCATCAAGGCATTCAACATTGGATCAACTGAGTGAGCTCCGGTGGGAAGACAAATCCAGGGTCACATCTCGGAGGCATTTGAGGGGTTTAGAGGGGAGAGATTAGAATAGAATGAGGTCTAATGAGAAAGCACTACCCATATGCACATGAGACAATCACAATCATATCACACCAAATCAATGCAAGCAAGGGCATACAATCGGTCTAGAACTATCGTTACAGAAGTGCTCGGACTACTATTATGTACATGGAGGAATACTACTGATCATATGGTGGTCATCTAGAAATTTTGATCGGTGGAAGACTCCATGATATCTGCTCCAGCTTCGTCTTCATAATCATCGTCACTATGTCGGGGTCGGAGTTGGTGTCGTCGATGATGATGTAGTCCTCGGGATGGTCGTCATCTCCTCCTGGCGCGGGGTCTCCCATGAATACTCCTAGATTCCTTGTCAGGTCGTCATTCTTCTCCACTAGTATTGTGATTTCCTCCTCATATCCATTGCGTGTAGACTTGAGTTCCTCTTCTAGCTCCATGTTCCTGGTCATCACCTTCTTCAAGTCCATCATGCTTGCACACATCTGGTTCTCTTGTCGACGAATGTGTTGGTTTAACTCCTGGATGAAAGCTGCAATTGACCTGTCCCTCCTGGTGTTGATCATCTCCCATTCTCATCTCGGTGCCCACATATCTGGTAGATAGTGTCCTTAAGATCCTTGTGGTAAACTTCGCTAATGCCTCCCATGGCGATGTGGGCTGCCATGCTTTTTCCTAGACTCCAGGTTGGTGCATCAGAGGAAAAATCTATGGGCTCAGTAACTGGCGTGAATGTCCTTCCTGGAACTTGAACTCGAATCATCCAACGCTCCTATTCTAGTAAAGTGGCGGTGTAGATCCCGATGAAGCTTGGTATACCGATGTTCAGGTACCTAGTCACTTCCTTCAAGTGTCGTCCAAAGGGAGTGTCTTCATCCGGTTGTGCAAACTTGTTCCTTGAGTCTGCCATCTTAAAGAGTAGAAAATGGAGAGGAGTCAAAAATGAGTAGAGAAGAGTGACCTAGGGCTTATCTTAGTGGTCGTGTCCTACATTCAGCGTGTGCTCTGATACCATCTTGTAGCAACCCGACCTCAGACGGTCAAGTCTCTGTGTTTAGTGTCATCCCTGGATCGGTAATGCTGACACACACAATACTTGAATGGATTTATAACAGAGTAGCAATCACACACTTATTACATCAAATGTCTCCAGAGAGAGCTTATTACAATAAATATGGCTTAAGGCCATCTAAATAAGATAACATCGGAAGGCTTGGAAGATAAAGTGAGTCCATCAACTCCAACGGCATAGCTGAGTGCACGACAACGACCTAGCGCACCTTACTCTTCGTTCGAAAAGTCTGCAACATGATATGTTGCAGCCCAAAATGGGTCAAAGACATGGAATATGCGGCAATATAACACAGTAGAGCAATGAACAGAATAAATGCTATCACTACATGCATATATGGCTGGTGGAGGCTCTATGGTTATAATGTTTTGCAAAAAGCCAATTTTTTCCTACATCAAAGGATTTTTTTAACTATCATGGTGGTTGAAACATTGAGAATGGTACCCCCATCTCAATCCCAATTAAAAGTAATTATCAACCCAACAAATTAATTTAGAGTGATGAGATCAACATGATAATCCAACTACCAGATACTCAAGATGTCCATGACCGGGGACATGGCTAACCATGATTAGTTTGTACACTCTGTAGAGGTTTGCGCACTTTTCCCCACAAGACTCGATCTCCTCCGTTGGATTTCTTGCACTACATGGTGTTTGAGAAACGGATGACCGAGACACAGTCTTTTAGAAGCATTAACTCTAATCCCGGGTAGACAGTACCAACCTACATCCCCTACATCTGCTAGCTTACCACTGGAAGAGGTCATGAAACATACTCAACTATGCTAGAGCCCATAATAGCTTGTGGCTGCACACAGAAGTTGCTAGCATGAACAATCTTATGATCCCTTTGAGCCTGGGTGGCGGACCATAGGAGGATCACACTGCATAACCCCGGATCTCCTAGGACAACACTGTATAACCCCAGTGCCCAAACCAACAATCCACCAAGATGTGTATTAGAGTTGCCACCTTAAGTTGAATCGCCGTGGTATTCTCACTGAAGTGTAAGACGACATATGCCACAAGGTGGCTTGTGAGGCAAAGATCACGCCGAATATCCAGGGACGGGTATGCGAGTAGCACGCGCTAGTTTACCCAGGTTCGGGTCTCTCCGGAGAGATAACACCCCTACTCCTGCATGTCTGAGTATATCTGATATATCTAGTACAGAGTGCTCCTGGAGTATGTCCCGAGGTCGATGCCATAGGCATCGGCTTTGTATATCTTGGTGGCCGGGTAGGCAAGGATGCTCTAGTGGCCGAATGGCTTATGGCCATGAGTGTGTGCGTGAGCATGCTAGCCCTCCTCGTGGATGGATGGATGTGCCTTATATATAGTGTGGAGCTAGCTTACTATCTAAGCTATGTGGTGAACATGAGGGCATGGTGTGGGTGTCACACTTGTCCCCTCGGGTCACTTCATAAATAGTGCCAGGGACAAGTGACACTGCATATGATGGTGGGGGTGTCCCGTGAACAAGGTCTGTGCACGGGTCACACGTCGGAACGCGCTGTCAGCTGGCAGCCTGGAGGCCTGGCCGGGCGGCTGGGAGTCGCAGCCCGAGTCGGCTGGTGGTGCGGTCGGCAGCCCGGAGTCGGCCTGGTGGTGCAACCGGAGGCCCTGAGTCGGCCTGGTGGTGCAATGGCAGCCCGGAGTCGGCTCTGGGCGGTCGGGGTCTGCAGCCCGAGTCGGCCTGGTGGTGCAATGGCAGCCCGGAGTCGGCCTGGGCGGCCGGGGAGTCGGCAGCCCGGAGTCGGCCTGGTGGTGCAGTCCGCAGCCTGCAGTCGGCCTGGGCGGCCGGGGAGTCGGACTGAGGGGCTTTGCTAGCCCCGATGTCTTGGAATATCGTCTTGCCGTCTTCGGGTATCAGGTGTCCCATTACTCCGACAAGAGTTCTAAGCCTCCGGGCAACTTTGGCAAAGTTGGGCGGAGGTTTTTGGCGAAGTGTTCGTGGAAATGATCATGAAAAAGACAAAGTTAGTCCACGGATATATCAAATGATTGCTTTTAGCATTGCAAGTTTTATGCGGAGGTGCCGACTGTTTCGTCAAGAGCCCCTTAATCTTTTTCATGTTCCCTCCGCTTTTTGGCTTGTGCTCTCGCTTTCGCTGGACAGTACCGCCTGCGGTGGGTCTGGTGGCTGAGAGTGGGCTGCCAAGTGGAGTGTACAAGACTCAAAGTCTGGGAGCAAGATTCAACCGAGTTGATACTAGTAAAGTAAATGGTCGGGTCGCCAAGCGCTTCTCTCCCGGACGTTTCGCGGGCGGCCTCCGGCGTTCACTCTTGCTAGCGGACAGCCGCTTCATGGCCGTGGGCTGAGAGGTGGGCCTTTTGGTCACTGCACACGCTACTAAGCCGCCTCGGGAAATGACGTCTCGTGCCAAGCGGCCAGCCCCGGCCAACTCGCTGGCGGACGGGCGAACAGTGATGCAACCGTAATGAAATGCGATAGCCCTTGAGCATCGCCGGAGTTATCCATGCTCTTGTGGTGCAAAATATGCGGTGAGGAGCTCACCTTGTTTTTCGGTAGTCGCTGGCGGTCGTCGAAGATGGCGGCGCATATGCTCGGCGCCGCAGTGAGGCGCCGACTCACCACAGGTGTGGCCTTCGAGCCCCGGGTGCTCGAAAGCGGGCCTGGCGGTCAGACTCGACCGTTAGCGGCGGTAGGCGCCTTGCAACGCCCTTCTTCTTCTTTTTTTCTTCTGCCGGCTGCGGCGGCCGACAAAACTTCTTCTCTTATCTGCAGAATTCACAAGCGCCAACAAGACTCATTGGTGGTAGCCTCGAGATTCGGCGATCACGAGCAACAAATGGATCTCCAAGAACTACTTTGTCTTCTTTCACAGCGCTACGGCTACCATTGGTGTAGCCCCCGAGATTCGGGGCGATTGCTGAGCAGTCGGGCCGGATCTCCCGGCGACTACTTTGTTTTCTTTGTTGAAGTTGATTCTTTTTTCTTCTTCTCTTTGTCTGGCTGTGGTAGCCGGACTCCGACTCAGCAGTCGGACTTCTTTGCAGCCGGCTAGACAGCCAGCACCTTCTTCACAAAGAGGTGGTCGGACGCATCATCTGGCGGGCGACGAATTTCAAGAAGCGCGCCAATCGGACGCAAATTCCAATTCGGCCACGCGTGCGTTCGAACGCACATCTCTTTCTCTTTTTTTTGCGATGGACACACTCCACCGCCTTAAGCATCGACCTTTGACTTTTTTCAGCCGGGCAATGGCCTCTGCGTTGCCTCACCGGCCCTTTCTTTTCTTCTCTATTTCTGTCCGACTCACGCCGGGAGCCGGACCCATCTTCTTTTCTTTCTCTTTGTCTTTTCTTGGCGCTGGGGCTGACTTTTCTTTCTCAGCCGGTTTGGGCACCCGGACACGCTGAAAGGCGGCAGGCGGCCGGGCCGGCCGGGATGGCGGCGGGCAGGGAGCAGGGAGCGGGGGGCAGCCTTGGCGCTGGCAGCCGCAGGCAGGTCGCAGCGGAGGAGCTGGCGTGGCGTGTCAGTCGCCGTGTTGGACGGGAAAGAGCCCGCTTGTGGCGGAAGCCGGCCAGCGCTTGAAGCCGGCCAGGCGTATGCGGAAGCCGGCCTGCCCGGGGCCGTGAGTCGGCGCGAGTGGCGGAGTCGGGAGTCGGCCGGGCGGATGGCAGCGGTCGGGCCGCACAAGGCGGCAGAGGGATGGCGCGTCTGCGCGTGAGAGGACGACGGCGGCGGCGACTGGGAGGCCAAGGCGTCACGGGAAATCAGCGACGGGCGCAGACATGCTGCAAATAGTGGCGCGGCGAAGCCGGCGAGGAGGAGGCAATGGGCACCGGTCGGCGGGACCAGGCGGAGGGGATGCAGGAGCCGGTCGGAGGAGGCGGCTGTACTGGGTGGGAGACTTCGAGCCGGTCTCGGCAAGCGCGCAGAGGAGGCGGAGGCGAGGCATCCGTATGCTGCGCGAGGGCGGCCGGGTGCAAGTGAGGCGGACGCCAAATAGGGCGGCAACCCGGGCCGGCATGGCGCTGGAGCAGCACAAGCGAGAGCTGCTGTGAAGGCGACACGCGGTAGCGGCGCGGCGGCCGGGCCACGAGCGGAGATGCGCTGGGAGCCAGAGCCGCGTGGTGTAGGGAGGCGGCTTGGAGCCCTCCGACGTGACGTGAAAGGCTGTCAGGCGCAGCAGAGCTCCTCGGCGGGAGGAGCATCAGAAGGCCGAGCAACGGCGCCAACTGCGGCGTGGCGCCCGTGGGTGGTTCCCGCAGTAGCCTGTGGCAGCGGAGGAGCAGACGCGCGGCCGCGGGCGGAGCAGAGCGCTGCATTGCGGTCGAGCCAGAGTATGGGATGTGTTCGAGTAGCATCTGACTAATGCATAGCCATTATCTGACTTGTACTCGCGTAAGAGATGGCTAATGTGTGGCTTGTGTATAGGGATTATCTGGCTAACCAACGTACATGTAGTGTATGGCATGGTTTGACCATTGTTGACATGCATCTAGCTAGCTTGCATAGATGAGATATGGAGTAGCAAACGCGAGCTCCGGCCGGAGCAAAAGCGCAGCGCGGAGGGGAGCGGACGCGAGCGGCACGCGGACGGATGCGGCCGACCAAAATGAGGCCCCCCGCGTGGCGCGCGCGGACGGACAGCCGGCGTCGCAACGGTGGTGATGACGAAGGTGGCGAGGCCGACGACGAGGACGCGCCGTCTGATAAGGCCGCTCGGGGCATGTCAAGTCGAGCCCCCGAAGGCTACGAGAGACGGCGAACGCCGCTGGGCGGTGATGATGAAAAGGGTCCCGCCTCGGATCGCTGAAAACCAGCAAAGCAGCCAGTGAGCATAGTACCGCTTCCCCACGGTGGCGCCAAATGTCGTGGTATTCTCACGGGGTGCAAGGCGACATATGCCACAAGGTGGCTTTCGTGAGGGCAAGACTGCTGCCCGGAATATCCAGTGGACGGGTATGCGAGTAGCACGCTAGTTTACCTGTGTTCGGGCTCTCCGGAGAGATAACACCCCTACTCCGCATGTCCGAGTATATCTGATATATCTAGTACGAGTGCTCTCGAGCTGTATTCGAGGTCGGTGCCATAGGCATCTGGCTTTGTATATGCGGGTGGCCGGGTAGGCAAGGATGCTCTAGTGGCCGAATGGCTTATGGCCATGAGTGTGTGCGTGAGCATGCTAGCCCTCCTCGTGGATGGATGGATGTGCCTTATATATAGTGTGGAGCTAGCTTACTATCTAAGCTATGTGGTGGACATGAGGGCATGGTGTGGGTGTCACACTTGTCCCCTGGGTCACTTCATAAATAGTGCCAGGGGACAAGTGACACTGTACATGATGGCCGGGGTGTCCTCGAATGCTGCGTGTACGGCTGCCAGTCGCTGGGTCGCAGTTGCAGCCTGAGTCCGCCTGGGCGGCCGGGGAGTCGGCAGCCCGTCGGCCTGGTGGTGCGGCAGCCCGAGTCGGCCTGGTGGTGCGATGCAGAGCCCGGTCGGCCTGGTGGTGCGATCGGCAGCCTGAGTCGGCTGGGCGGCTGGGGTCGCAGCCCGAGTCGGCCTGGTGGTGCAACAGCCCGGAGTCGGCCTGGGCGGCGGGGAGTTTGGCAGAGCCGAGTCGGCTGGTGGTCCGCAGAATCGCGGGCTCGGGCGGCCGGGAGTCGGTGACCGAGGGCTTTGCTAGCCCCGATGTCTTGGAATATCGTCTTGCCGTCTTCGGGGTATCCGTGTCCCATTACTCCGACATGAACAATTAATTAACAATCTCAAATCTGTCATGGATACACTCAAACCCATTCCACGTCTACGAGCATAGCATGGCAACATAAGCATAACGTAGAAGTAACTCCCAAGGGTTTGATAATAAAACAGGTAATAGGTTCTACCTCATCATCTACTTCCCAATACCCACATGTTAAACACATCCTAATCATGCACTGTTTGTGGATTGTAGCTAATGCATAAAAACTGGGTATGAAAAGAGTATGAGCAATGTGTTACTTGCCTTGCCGACGATCCGCAAACCCTAGAGACTCGTAGTAGCATGCTTCGCACTCCGGGAATTCTATCGCAAACAAACAATAGCATACATAAGTACTCAAGCAATGATGCACAGGTAAAACTCAAATAAGAAGATCGAATCTTAAAACTCAACTGATGAGATTCGATTTACAAAAAGAATCAATCAAATCGGAGCTACGGAACTAAAACTACGGTCGAAAGAACTTCGAATTTGATAGAGGCGAGGGTGTCCCGTGTTTCGATGAGATGGTGGCTATCGTTTTGGAGGAAGTCGACTTTGGCGATCCGACTACGAACGTGCAAGGACGTCGCGCCTTAGCAATCGCTAAACCAACTCCGAGAGGTTATTGACCACGCCGGAGCACGATCAACTCCGACCACGAAGGTCCTGCTTTCCTGCAGTAAACGAAGAACAAGCAAGAAACTGAGATTGCAATCTGGATATTGCGAATATAAGAGGAAAGCTTTTTGATCATGGTGGGGTTCTGTGGACGCCTTGGTCAGTCGTTGAACACAAACGGCACGCGAAGTTGCAGCTATGGCGAACTTTTAATCTAAACAAAACCCAAAGTCTAAGCGACGCCCTAAGGGCTGTATATATGGAGGAAGAGGAGGGAATTTCGTGGCCCTTGAGGGAGGGTCCCAAACCAACCCTAACTCTTGTTTCCCCACACATACGGACTCTAAAAACAGCCTATACTTAAAGTATTTTGAAATTACATGGGCTGGCCCAATAATAAGGTGACGTGACACCTAGAATAGCCTATGGGACGAATATTATGAAGTGGCATCTTGTATATTTCGTCCAAGGCTTCATCCACTCATTATGGTGGCATCAAAGTCCTATAATCATCACTTGTAACTCCGTTCTTGTTCCCCTCGCGCATGCCATCATCTCCATGCTTGGTCTTGCTCCAAAGTTGTTCATCCCTCTTATCCATGATGTGCCCTTCATTTGTAAGCAAAACAAATGTATCCAATTTAGGCAGCATCATATTCTCATGAATAATAGAATCATTACCAAGAAACGAAAGTACACGATAATTTAATTGGCGTCTTGCGAGCTCTAGTAATTGGTCCGGTATGTATAGCAGCAGGGGCTGTCGGTGTAACAATGGTATTGATGTCCTCATCATCCTCCCCTTCTTGAAATGAAGTCGTCCTCGACGGAAGCTCATCTTCCTCACCCAAATAAGGCTTCAAATCTGCAATGTTAAAAGTGGGACTAAACCCAAAATCTGCAGGCAACTCAAGTTTATATGCATTATCATTTATTTTCTCTAACACCTTAAAAGTACCATCAGCACGTGGCATTAGCTTTGATTTGCGCAAATTGGGAAATCTATCCTTACGCAAATGTAACCAAACAAGATCTCCAGGTGCAAACACAACATGTTTTCTACCCTTATCTCCAGCAAGTTTATATTTAGCATTCATACGCTCAATGTTTTCCATAGTTATTCATGCATTTTTAAAATCAATTCAGCGCGTTCTTTAGCATCAAAATTAACCTTCTCCGAAGATGGAAGAGGCAACAAATCAATAGGTGCACGAGGTAGGAAACCATACACAATTTCAAAAGGGCACATCTTAGTAGTAGAATGCAATGAACGATTATAAGCAAATTCAATATGAGGCAAGCATTCTTCCCACATTTTCTTATTATTCTTCAAAACAGACCTAAGCATAGTAGACAATGTTCTATTGATTACTTTAGTTTGTCCATCAGTTTGGGGGTGACAAGTAGTACTAAAAAGCAGTTTAGTCCCCAACTTAGCCCATAAACATCTCCAAAAGTGGCTAAGAAATTTAGTATCACGATCTGAAACAATAGTATTTGGCACACCATGCAAGCGAATAATTTCATGAAAGAACAAATCAGCAATATTAATGACATCATCGCTTTTATGACATGGTATAAAGTGTGCCATTTTCGAGAATCTATCCACGACAACAAATATGCTATCCTCCCTTCTTTGTTCGAGGTAAACCCAAAACAAAGTCCATAGATACATCCTCCCAAGGAACACTAGGTAATATGCAAAGGCATATATAAACCATGAGGATTGAGTCGTGACTTAGGTTTTTGACATGTAGTGCAGCGAAGCAACAAAACGCTCAACATCCCGTCTCATCTTTGGCCAAAAGAAATGTGTAGCAAGTATATCCTCCGTCTTCTTCACGCCAAAGTGTCCCATTAGTCCTCCTCCATGCGCCTCCTGCAACAACAAAAGACGAACGGAGCTAGCTGGAATACATAGCTTGTTAGCACGAAACAAAAATCCATCGTTAACAACGAACTTGTTCCATGTTCTTTACAATTCTGCAATACATCTTTGTAAGCTCGTTGAGAGGTGCAGCAATGGTGCTAAAATCTCTCACAAAACGCCTGTAGAAACCAGCGAGTCCAAGAAAACTCCGCACTTGTGTGACCGTTTTGGGCTGCGGCCAACTCTCAATAGCTTCAATCTTGGCTTTATCAACTTCAATTCCTGAGGAGTAACAACATAGCCAAGAAAAGATACTCGGTCGGTGCAAAAGGTGCACTTCCCAAGGTTACCAAACAAACGTGCATCACGTAGAGCAATAAAAACAGCACGTAAAAGTTCCAAATGTTCTTCCAAAGATTTGCTATAAATCAGTATATCATCAAAATAGACTACCACAAATCGTCCAATGAAAGCACGTAAAACTTCGTTCATTAGTCTCATGAAAGTACTAGGTGCATTAGTTAATCCAAAAGGCATGACTAACCACTCATATAAACCAAACTTAGTTTTAAATGTTGTTTTCCATTCATCTCCCAATTTCATACGAATTTGATGGTATCCACTCATAAATCAACTTTGGAGAATATTGTAGAGCCACTTAATTCATCAAGCATATCATCTAGCCTAGGAATAGGATGACGATAACGAATAGTAATATTATTGATGCCTCTACAATCAACACACATACGCGACATACCATCCTTTTTAGGCACTAGTATAATAGGAACAGCACAAGGACTAAGAGATTCGCGTATATAACCTTTTGCCGAGCAGCTCCTGTGCTTGACGCATAATCTCCTTCGTCTCCTCTGGATTGGTACGGTATGGTGCACGGTTGGGTAGCGATGCACCGGGAATTAAGTCAATTTGATGCTCAATCCCTCGAATAGGTGGTAATCCCGGTGGCACGTCTTGTGGGAAGACGTCAGCGAACTCCTGCAAAATGTTAGTGTAGCAGGGGGCAAAGAGGAAAACACGTCCTCGAATGAAAATAATGCCTCTTTGCACACAAAAGCATAGCAAACAGATTTGCTAAAATCTAGCTCATCAATATCAGATTTGGTGGCAAGTAAACATGCACTTTTCAATTTAATTTCGAAGCAACACTAGATGGTTTATTATTAGGCTTCATTTGTTGCTCAAATTCTTTTTGCCACAATCTGATTTTCACTCTTATTTTTCTCTGTTTTGCTTTATTAGCTCTATTAATATCATCTTTCAAAAATGGAATCAGGAGTCATAGGGAGCAAAGTAATATTTTTATCCTTATGAACAAGAGTATACTGATTGTTTCTACCATGGTGTACAAATTTTTATCAAATTGCCATGGTCTACCAAGTAATAAGGAACATGCTTGCATAGGTACCACATCACAATCAACATAATCAGCATATGTAGAGATACTAAAATGCACACAAACAAGACGTGTTACCTTAACCTTGCCGTTGTTGAACCATTGGATGTAGTAAGGATGTGGATGTGGTCTTGTGGTAAGAGATAGCTTCTCCACCATCTCGATGCTAGCCAAGTTGTTGCAGCTCCCTCCATCTATGATAACGCCGAATAGAACGTTCCTTCACAACTCCTTTTGTATGGAACAAATTATGCCTCTGATTTTGCTCAGCTCGTGTAACCTCGCACACTCAAAACACGTTGAGCAACTAAACATTCATACCGCCAAAGATCTTCAAAGAGCTATGTATTACGTCTCATGATCGTAATCATCTCCACCGTGTTCTTCACGTGTAATAAGAGCCAAAGTCTCCTCATCATAGTCACTAGCGGACTCATACCCACCATCCTCGATGAAAGTCATCACAAGCTGAGATTTGCATTCTCTCGCAAAATGTCCTCTTCCCTTACAATGACGCACAAATAATATCACTTGTGTGCCTCAGAACGCCATGGAAGAAGAAGAGCTCTATGCAGGCCCGACAGTGTGCTCTTGGCGAGATAGTGGTGGTTGTGCCTCGCTTTCTTGTATCACGGTTGGAGGTGGCACCTGAAGGAGGTGATGGTGCGGTGGAAGTAGAGGATGCACGCGTGGTGTCCATGATGAAGGTCGACCTGCGTAAAAGTTAGTTCGCGCCAATGCCCTGCCGATCCTGTACTTCACGTTCAGCTTTACAAGCAAGATGGAATAAACGAGTGATATTATTATAATCCTTATAGTCTAGAATGGTCCGAATCTCTCTATTTAATCCACCCGTAAAAGCGTGCAAGCATAGCTTCATTCTCTTCAACAATACCACATCTAATCAAGCCGCTTTGTAATTCACGATAATATTCTTCTACAGAAATTTTTTCCTTGTCTTAAGCGCTGCAATTTTTGAAGTAACTCACGTTGATAATATGGTGGAACCCAAATCTACGCATATAGCAGTTTTCAAAGCAGCCCAAGTAATTTGGAACAGGATATAATCGACAATGTTCAAACCACCAAACACATGCAAAGCTAGTGAAAGCACAAACAAAGTAGGAACACGTCTCTCCTCGTGATATTGTAAACATGTAAATCGTTGTTCGATTTCTAACTCCCAAGTAAGATATATATCGTGAACATATCTACCCTCAAATGGTGGAATATTCAATTTCAGTTTAGGGAGATGGTCATGATCTCGCACTGAGGGGAGCCCTAACATTGCCATTATTTGCATGTGGATCGACACGGTGGTTGTGGTGCTGGTGGTTGCACGTAGTTCTGATTTTGATCAACCTCATCCTCGTAATCTCCCACATAATCATCCTCCTCCGCATCGCCAGCAGGAGCCATAGAAGTATCAACAAAGAGCACCAACAAGGTTGGCCAAACGCAAGAGGAACACGAATTACGCTTCGGCGGAGGGCTGTTTCGCGACGTGGAGGTAGTCGTTCTTCTTGTTGTTGTTGTTGTAGAGGTGCGTTAGGTGCAGCCGGTGGTGGTGGTGGAAGACACGCAAGCAATTCATTAAACTTGTTATCGAGCTTTGTTTCGAATGTCTTCTCCATGCCATCTATCTTCTCCATGGCCTCTTCAAATCTGTTTAGCACATCTTGCACCTGTCCACTCATCATTTGTCAAACTTATCGAGAAGCCGCTTGTTCGCCAAGTTCTCCCGGTCAGTCTCGTCGGCTTGTGATCACAGCATGGTTAGCAGCAATAGAAACACACAAGAATATGATCCCTCTGGACTACTAACAAGTGGTGGTGGTGGCGGGTGTCACAAATCCACAAGCAAATCTCAAATTCTTACCAATTCTTACCCAAAGAAGCGGTGATCGGCAACTGTTGGAGTCAAAACTCTCAAAAGCTTGGATAGAGCGATTGTCAGTGAGAGTCAAACGCACGACGTAGATGTATGTGGAGCTGGGAAGGCTTATAGTAGCAAAAACGGTCAGGAATAATCAATTCAGAGATGCACAGTTGAATAAACGCTCACGACGGTACTGTGCTGGTCCAAGGCTAGACCGTGCTAGAGACGCGAGCCTAGAACACTAACAAAATCACGGCGCTGCACGGAAAGAAGGTAAAAGCACACTCTGGAATTTTTTATTCGCGCTGTTTTTTTTTTGCGCTCTTCTTTTTTTTTGTGCTCCTCTTTTTTTTTTGTGAAAATTCACTACAATGGCGAGTGTCTCAAAACTCTTCCTGTGTCAAACCGACAGATGGGTACGAAATTTTTGACAATTTTTTTTCGAAATCAGGGCATGACGACGAAAAAGTCGACAAAAATCACTATGATGGCGAGTGTCTCAAAAGACTCAGAACAGCCGAAAAATAGGATAGGAAAAAAATATTTTTGGTCGCCGAAATTTTGGCCTAAAAACTGCCCGGGGGTCTCCAGACTTTTTTTTTCTGAGAACTACGCAGGCAAGGAAACACAAAACGAAAACTAGATGGATCTCGAAAACAAACCTAATATGATAAGAACTCGGATTGGTGATTGACAAAGGTGGTATATGTGGATTCGGATTGGTGATGGACAAAGGTGGTATATGTGGACTCGGATTGGTGATGGACAAGCGGTGGTATATGTGGACTCGGATTGGTGATGGACAAGCGGTGGTATATGACAGCGGATGATGATGGTGCAGCGGCGTGAATACCCATGAGCAGAACTTCGAAACTCTAAAAGACTAGACGCTAAGACCGGCAACTAGACACGATTTATGCAACCGCAAATTCAACAAAAGCAAATACAGAAAAGATTATGCAAAGGCTCAGTTGGTTTGGGATATGATGAACTAACCCTAATTTTTCTTGTGGCTTTTTCGTGGAGTGTAGGTATGAAGAATGACTCGATCTAAACTACGAAAAACTGTAAAATCTCACCGAGCAACCTGAAAATCTGATACCACTTGATAGAGGCGAGGGTGTCCCGTCTTTCGATGAGATGGTGGCTATCGTTTTGGAGGAAGTCGACTTTGACGATCCGACTACGAACGTGCGAGGACGTCGTGCCTTAGCAATCGCTAAACCAACTCCGAGAGGTTATTGACCACGCCGGAGCACGATCAACCTGACCACGAAGGTCTGTTTCCTGCAGGCAAACGAAGAACAAGCAAGAAACTGAGATTGCAATCTGGATATTGCGAATATAAGAAGAAAGATTTATTGATCAAGGTGGGGTTCTGTGGACGCCTTTGGTCCGGTCGTTGAACACAAACGAAGTACGAAGTTGCAGCTATGGCGAACTTTTAATCTAAACAAAACCCAAAGTTCAAACGACGCCTAAGGGCTGTATATATGGAGGAAGAGGAGGGAATTTCGTGGCCCTTGAGGGAGGGGTCCAAACCAACCCTACTCTTGTTTCCCCACACATACGGACTCTAAAAATAACCTATACTTAAGTATTTCCGAAATTACATGGGCCTGGCCCAATAATAAGGTGACGCAGAAGACCTAGAATAGCCTATGGACGAATATTATGAAGTGGCATCTTGTATATTTCGTCCAAGGCTTCATGCACTCATTATGGTGGCCTCAAAGTCCTGAAATCATCACTTGTAACTCCGTTCTTGTTCCTCGCGCATGCCATCATCTCCATGCTTGGTCTTGCTCGGTGTTCATCCCTCTTATCCATGACAGGCCCTTCATTTGTAAGCAAAACAAATGTGTCCAATTTAGGCAGCATCATATTCTCACGAATAATAGAATCATTACCAAGAAACGAAAGTACCTGATAATTTAATTGGCGTGCGCGAGCTCTAGTAATTGGTCCAGTATGTATAGCAGCAGGGGCTGTCGGTGTAACAATGGTATTGATGTCCTCATCAGAATTCAAATCTGCTTGAAAACAAATTTTAAATTATCAAAACCTTGCTGAAGTTGATTTAACAGAAAGAGGGGCTCGAGACGAAGATTTTGGCGTTGGTTTCACTGGATTTGGACAAACAGTTGAAAACTTACGAGGGTTTGAAGATCAGGGGCTAGTCTGCGATAAAAATATTCGAGGATAGGTCCCTGGCAGAAAAAGAAAATAAAAAGAAAAAACTACGGCGCGAATGTCCGCTAACAGAACCAATCTATCGAAAATCGTTCCCTAACAGATCTAAACGAACGAACATTCGTTAAATAAACTAAACCGAATAAAAACGAAATAAAACCCGATCTAGAAAAAAACCGATCTAGGTTTTTACCGAAAAATAAAACTGAGGAAAACCGACGGCGACGAACTCCGACGACGGGCGGGCGGTGACGAGACGTCGGCCGTGGCGGCCGTCAGGCAGTGGCGGCGACGGCGGTGGTGGGCCAGCGGTGGCGGGACGGCCTTGAGCGGTGGCGCTGAGCTAGGGTTAGGGTTTGAGGCACCGTGATTTGGGGGGGGTGGTGCTCGGGCTGGCTTATAAAGCCTGAGCTCGGACGGAGTCCGGCTCGGGCACGGCATGTTAGCTCGGTGCGGGTTTTTTAAAACAGATTCCGCTGAGAAAATCTTAAGTAAATATAAAAGAAATTCGAAAAATGCCAAAAACAATTTTCACCGTCTAAATACAATATTTAGAACAAAGTGAACATTTTCTTGGCCTAAAAGTGCAATTTTAAAAAATGCGTATTTTTCTAATTCAAATTAAATAGCAATAAAATCCGAATAAAATTATTTATTTGATTTTAACATTTTCCTCCAATATTTAATTTATTTTGGATAAGTCATATTATCTCCTCTCATATATTTTTATTATGAAATATTTTTGGAGAGAACAATAATAAAACCAAAATGATCCTCTTTCCAATATTTGAGAAAATTCAAATATGAAAATCGTGAAATCCCCAAATCTCTATGTGGGTCCTTGAGTTGCTTAGGATTTTCTAGGATCGCAAAACCGAATGCAATAAAATATGATATGCAATATGATGTCCTATGTATAACATTCCAAATTGAAGATTTGGGATGTTAGAAGAATGCTGAGGGAGGGTGAAAGGGAGGTGGGCATGTGCATGCACGAGAGAAAGTTAGCACTAGCTATAAAGGGAAGAGGATTGTGCGGGTGTATAAGACGAACAGAGATCATAATTCGTTATAAAAGTGGATTCTTATATTTGAACAAGAGATCATAGTATTTTAAACCGACGTATGCATGAATATGATGGTGATAATATATATAACATTTATTTGAATTTGTGATAATGTGTGGCTTTTGCAGCTCGGGGCTAAATACTTGCCATAATATAGGGGGCGGGGCACTATACTTTGTGTGATAAACACAGTGTACATATGAAACCTGGTTTAGATTATGAAGATCTAGCTAGTACTTGAAATGTACTATTATTTGGAATCAACATCAAGTGTATTCATATCTAACTCTATAGTAATCATGCGATGTGTTGTTAAGATAATATACAAATGATGGTTTAACTTGGCAACAATCATGATTGTAGATTCTTATTCAAATAGAGAAATGAATTCAAATTTAGTTTGAATTGCAGCGTTAGTATATACATTTGGAATGCACTAAAATGTTCGTATGAGTAGGTTACATGCATTATACAGCTAGCAGAAAAATTTAATTGGACATAACATGGATTCATAATTTTGAATAGCATTTGTACAATAAAACGGGACAAAACTCTCTCTTTGTGTGGCGCGAATAGTTTTTTTGTTTTTTCATTGAGGGAAGTGCGAATTGATTTGGTATGTACATTATTACACGTTAGGCTTGTCCCGAAATCTCAACCCGCGCCCTGTTATCCTGAAAATTTAGATATCGCTTTGTCTCTTTGTGCTCCATAAACTCGCGCCTTCACAACCCGCGCCTTGCTATCCCGAAATTACAACACATGTGAAAACTCCTCCAGCTGCCAAATCCCGACACGCGAAATCCCCCTTCAAACCCTGAGCTGAAAGGGCCACTAGTTCAAATTGGTGGGGGTAGTTTTGTAACACACCCTACATTTTGGACAAGCTCGTCCCTAAGTCATGCTTCCCCCCTCCCATCACCTCCTTTTCGCCATTAGAAAACCCAGGCCGCCATAACTTCTCTGCTCCAGCCATGAAACCCCACCCTCCACCATCCGCCACCCCACCGCTGCCTAGCCAGAGCCTCTTCCCTCATCGAGCGCCCTGGATGAGGATCCGTTGTCGATCTCGTCATCCCGCCGGTTTAGCCGTCCCGTCCTCCACCTCCAAGGAGCTTCTCCGATGATCGCCTCGTCTATCGCGACTGCTTCATCCCCACATCACCGCCTTAACCTACTCCACCGGAACTGCAACATCCTCACCGACTCCTCGGACGAAGCTGAGGCCTATCAAAGAGGTTGTAAACTCATCGCATTGATACGTCCATTTTGCATCATGCTTTTATATTGATATTTATTGCATTATGGGATGTTATTACACATGATATCAAAATACTTATGCCTTTTCTCTCTTATTTTATAAGGTTTACATGAAGAGGGAGATTGCCGACAGCTGGAATTCTGGACTGAAAAAGGAGCAACTATTAGAGACCTATTCTTCACAACTCCAAAAATCATGAAATTTCACGGAGAATTGTTTTGGAATATATAGAAAATATTGGGCGAAGAAAGCACCAGAGGGGGCCACCATCCAACCACAAGGGTGGGGGGGGGGCCCTACCCCCCTAGGAGCGCCCCTACCTTGTGGGCCACCTGGCAGGCCCTTGATGCCCATCCTCTGCTATATGATGTGTTTTGACCTGGAAAAAATCAGAAGGAAGCTTTCCGAATGAAGCGCCGCCGTCTCGAGGCGGAACTTGGGCAAAACCAATCTAGGGCTCCGGTGGAGTTGTTCTGCCGGGGAAACTTCCCTCTCATGCTAGCCAAATTCTTTGCACCAAGTAAAGATACTACTTGTGCTTCCAAACATCCCTTAAACCAGTTTTGCCATGAGAGTCCACCGTACCTACCTATGGATTGAGTAAGATCCTTCAAGTAAGTTGTCATCGGTGCAAGCAATATAAATTGCTCTCTAAATATGTATGATCTATTAGTGTGAAGAAAATAAGCTTTGTACGAACTTGTGATATGGAAGAAATAAAAGCGACAAACTGCATAATAAAGTTCTTTATCACAAGCGGCAATATAAAGTGACGTTCTTTTGCATTAAGATTTTGTGCATCCAACCTAAAAGCGCATGACAACCTCCGCTTCCCTCTGCGAAGGGCCTATCTTTTACTTTTATCTTATACCCTTATACAAGAGTCATGGTGATCTTCACCTTTCCTTTTTACACTTTTTCCTTTGGCAAGCACTATGTGTTGCAGAGATCCAGATATATATATCCACTCAGATGTAGGTTATCATAAAGTATTATTGTTGACATTACCCTTGAGGTAAAAGGTTGGGAGGTGAACCTAAAAGCCCTTATCTTTCTCTTTGCCCGACTGAAACTTTGTACCCATAAGTATCGCGTGAGTGTTAGCAATTGTGAAAGACTAAATGATAGTTGAGTATGTGGACTTGCTGAAAAGCTCTTACATTGACTCTTTCCGATGTTATGATAAATTGCAGTTGCTTCAGTGACTGAGATCATAGTTTGTTAGTTTTCAACAAAGTTTCTGATTCATACTTTACCTTGTGAATGAATTGCTACTTTATCATGACAAACTATATGACACTATTTGTTGTTGTTCTAAAGATGATCATGATGCCCTCATGTCCGTATTTTATTTTAGCGACACCTCTATCTCTAAGCATATGGACATATTTTTTGATATCGGCTTTCGCTTGAGGACAAGCGAGGTTGTACACTCATCGCATTGATACATCCATTTTGCATCATGCTTTATATTGATATTTATTGCATTATGGGCTGTTATTACACATTATATCACAATACTTATGCCTTTTCTCTCTTATTTTATAAGGTTTAAATGAAGAGGGAGAATGCCGGTAGCTTGGATTCTGGACTAGAAAAGGAGCAAATATTAGAGACCTATTCTTCACAACTCCAAAAGTCCCGAAGCTTCATGGAGAATTGTTTTGGAATATATGAAAAATATCGGGCGAAGAAAACACCAGAGGGGGGCCACTAGCCATCCATAAGGGTGGGGGCATGCCCCCTGCCTTGTGGGCCATCTGGCAGACCCCCGATGCCCATCTTCTGCTATATGATGTGTTTTGACCTGGAAAAAAATCAGAAGGAAGCTTTTGGGATGAAGCGCTACTGTCTCGGCGGAACTTGGCGAGAGCAGAATCTAGGGCTCATGAGCTGTTCTGGCTGGGAAACTTCCCTCCGGGAGGGGGAAATCAAAGCCATCGTCATCACCAACGATCCTCTCATCGAGAGGGGGTCAATCTCCATAAACATCTTCACCAGCACCATCTCCTCCCAAACCCTAGTTCATTTCTTGTATCCGATCTTTGTCTCAAAACCTCAGATTGGTACCTGTGGGTTGCTAGTAGTGTTGATTACTCCTTGTAGTTGATGCTAGTTGGTTTATTTGGTGGAAGATCATATGTTCGGATCCTTAATGATATTTAATACTCCTCTGATTTTGAACATGAATATGCTTTGTGAGTAGTTACGTTTGTTCCTGAGGACATGGGAGAAGTCTTGTTATAAGTAATCATGTGAATTTGGTATTCGTTTGATATTTTGATGAGATGTATGTTGTCTTTCCTCTAGTGGTGTTATGTGAACGTCGACTACATGACACTTCACCATGATTTTGGCCTTGGAGAAGGCATTGGGAAGTAATAAGTATAAGATGGATTGCTAGAGTGACAGAAGCTTAAACCCTAGTTTATGCGTTGCTTCGTAAGGGGTTGATTTGGATCCATATGTTTCATGCTATGGTTAGATTTATCTTAATTATTATTTCGTAGTTGCGGAAGGCTTATCCAAGGAAGGGCAACACCCAAGCACCAGTCCACCCACATATCAAATTATCAAAGTAACGAACGCGAATCATATAAGCATGATGAAAACTAACTTGACAACAATTCCCATGTATCCTCGGGAGCTCTTAGCTTTATATAAGAGTTTGTCCAGGCTTTTCCTTTACTACAAAATGGATTGGGCCACATTGCTGCACCTTATTTACTTTTGTTACATGTTACCCGTTACGAAATATCTTATCACACAACTATCTGTTACCGATAATTTCCGTGCTTGCAGAGAACACCTTGCTGAAAACCGCTTGTCATTTCCTTCTGATCCTTGTTGGGTTTGACACTCTTACTTATCAAAAGGAATATGATAGATCGCCTATACTTGTGGCTCATCAATACTTTTTTCTGGTGCCGTTGCCGGGGAGTGAAGCGCCTTTGGTAAGGAAACATTTATATAGTGTGCTGAAATTTACTGTCACTTGTTACTATGGAAAATAATCCTTTGAGGGGCTTGTTTGGGGTATCTTCGCCCCGACCGGAAGAGCAAAGAGTTGCTCCTTAACCTACTGCACCTACTGAAAATATTTATTATGAAATTCCTTTGGGTATGGTAGAGAAACTGCTAGCTAATCCTTATATAGGAGATGGAACATTACATCCTGATATGCACCTAATCTATGTTGATGAAGTTTGTGGATTATTTCAGCTTGCAGGTTATTCCGAGGATGTTGTCAAGAAGAAGGACTTCCCTTTATCTTTGAAGGGAAAGGCATTGATGGCTATGTGATGATATTGGATCATGGAACTACAATCGATTGAAAATGGAATTTCATCAAAAGTTTTATCCTATGCATCTGGTTCATCATGATCGAAATTATATATATATAATTTTTGGCCTCGTGAAGGAGAAATTACCTCTCAAGCTTGGGGAGGATTAAGTCAATGTTATATTCATGCCCCAATCATGAGCTCTCAAGAGAAATTATTATTCAAAAATTTTATGCTCGGCTTTCTCGTAATGATCAATCCAAGCTCGATACTTCTTGTACTGGTTCTTTTCTGGATATTGAATGCAAATGGGATTTATAAACCTTAAGTTTGATTGTGTTAAATCTTTTATGGATACCAATGCTTTTTGTGATTTTAGCACTAAATATGGACTTGACTCTGAGATAGTAGCTTCTTTCTGTGAATCTTTTGCTACTCGTTTGATCTCCCTAAGGAGAAGTGGTTTAAATATCATCCTCCCATTGAAGTGAAAGTAGTAGAACCTATTAAAGTTGAAGAAGAAACTATTACTTATAATGTTGATCCTATTGTTCCTACTGCTTATATTGAGAAACCAACTTTTCCTATTAGAATAAAGGATCATGCTAAAGCTTCAACTATGGTTCGTAAGAGTTATACTAGAACACCTACACCCCCTGAACAAATTAAAGTTGAACCTAGTATTGCTATGGTTAAAGATCTCTTGGTCCATAATATTGATTAGCATGTTATTTATTTATGTGATGAAGCTGCTAGAATTGCTAAACCTGATATTAAAGATAAACATAGACTCGTTGTTGGCATGCCTGTTGTTTCTGTTAAAATAGGAGATCATTGTTATCATGGCTTATGTGATGTGGGTGCTAGTGTGAGTGCAATTCCTTTTACTTTATGTAAATAAATTATGAATGATATTGCACCTGCTGGGATAGAAGATATTGATGTCACTATTAAGCTTGCCAATAGAGATATGATATCACTAATTGGGATTGTTAGAGATGTTGAAGTCTTGTGTGGGGAAATAAGATACCCTACTGATTTTCTTGTTCTTGCTTCCCCATAAGATGATTTTTGTCCTACATATTTGGTAGACCTTTCTTGAACACTATTAATGCTAAGATAGATTGCGAAAATGATATTGTTACTGTTGGTTTAGGGGATATGTCTCATGATTTTAAATTTTCTAAATCAATATTTGCTAGACCATGAAAATGATATGTTTATGAAAGAAAAAAAAGGAATTAGATGAAATATTCTTTAATCAAGGGCCTGTTTTGAAACACAATTTGCCTGTTGAAATCCTTGGGGATCCTCCTCCACCCAAGGGTGATCCCGTGTTTGAGCTTAAACAATTACCAGATACTTTGAAATATGCTTATCTTCATGAAAAGAAGATATATCTTGTTATTATTAGTGCTAACCTTTCAGAGCATGAAGAAAATAAATTATTGAAAACTCTGAAGAAGCACCATGAAACTATTGGATATACTGTTGATGATCTTAAGGGCATTAGTCCCACTCTATGTTAGCACAAAATTAATTTGGAACATGATGCTAAACCAGTTGTTGATCACCAACGACGGTTAAATTCCAAGATGCGGGAAGTGGTAAGAAATGAAATACTAAAGCTTCTGGAGGCAGGTATAATTTATCCTATTCGGATAGTAGGTGGGTAAGTCATGTTTATTGTGTCCCCAAGAAAGGAGGTATTACTATTGTTCCTAATGATAAGAATGAATTGATCCCGTAAAGAATTGTTACATGTTATAGAATGATAATTGATTTTCACAAATTAAATAAATCTACTAGAAAAGATCATAACCCTCTACCTTTTATTGATGAAATGCTAGAAAGACTATCCAAACATACACATTTTTGCTTTCTAGATGGTTATTCTATTTTTTTCTCAAATACCTGTGTCAAAAGATGATCAGGAAAAGACCACTTTTACTTGCCTTTCGGTACTTTTGCTTATATACGTATGCCTTTTGGTTTATGCAATGCACCTGCTACCTTTCAAAGATGTATGGCTGCTATATTCTCTGACTTTTGTGAAAAAGATTGTTGAGGTTTTCATGGATGATTTCTCCGTTTACAGAACTTGTTTTGATGATTTCTTAAGCAACCTTGATCGAGTTTTGCAGAGATGTGAAGAAACTAATCTTGTCTTGAATTGGGAGAAGTGCCACTTTATGAATAATGAAGGTATTGTCTTGGGGCATAAAATTTCTGAAACATGTATTGAAGTTGATAAAGCTAAGGTAGATGCTATTGAAAAGATGTTGTGTCCTAAAGATATCAAAGGTATACGAAGTTTCCTTGGTCATGCTAGTTTCTATAGGAGGTTTACTAAAGACTTCTCTAAAATTTTTAGGCCTCTCACTAATCTATTGCAAAAATATGTTCCTTTTGTTTTTGATGATTGTGTAGAAGCATTTGAAATACTTAAGAAAGCCTTGATTTCTGCAACTATTGTTCAACCACCTGATTGGAATTTACCCTTTGAAATTATGTGTGATGCTAGTGATTATGCTGTGGTGCTGTTCTAGGGCAAAGAGTTGATAAGAAATTGAATGTTATTCATTATGCTAGTAAAACTCTAGACAGTGCCCAGAGAAATTATGCTACTACTGAAAAGGAATTTTCAGTAGTTGTTTTTGCTTGTGATAAGTTCAAATCTTATATTGTTGATTCCAAAGTAATTGTTCACACTGATCATGCTGCTATTAAATATCTTATGGAAAAGAAATATGCTAAACCTAGACTTATTAGATGGGTTCTCTTGCTACAAGAATTTGATTTGCATATTAGTGATAGAAAGGGAGCTGAGAACCCCGTTGCAGACAACTTGTCTAGGTTAGAAAATGTTCTTGATGACCCACTGCCTATTGATGATAGCTTTCCTGATGAACAATTAGTTGTCATAAATGCTTCTCGTAATACTCCATGGTATGCTGATTATGCTAATTACATTGTTGCTAAATTTATACAACCTAGTTTCACATACCAGCAAAAAAAGTTTTTCTATGATTTAAGACATTACTTTTCGGATGACCCACACCTTTATAAAGAAGGACTAGATGGTGTTATTAGACATTGTCTACCTGAGCATGAACAGGAGCAGATCCTATGCAAGTGCCACTCCGAGTCTTACGGAGGACACCATGCTGGAGATAGAACTGCACAGAAGGTATTGCAATTCAGTTTTTATTGGCCTACTCTCTTCAAGGATGCTCGTAAGTTTGTCTTGTCTTGTGATGAATGCCAGAGAATTGGCAATATTAGTAGACGTCGGTGAACGCCTATGAATTATTCACTTGTTATTGAACCATTTGATGTTTGGGGCTTTGATTATATGGGACCTTTTCCTTCCTCTAATGGGTATACACATATTTTAGTTGTTGATTACATTACTAAGTGGGTAGAAGCTATTCCAACTAGTAGTGCTGATCATAACACGTATATTAAGATGCTTAAAGAAGTTATTTTTCCGAGGTTTGGAGTCCCTAGATATTTAATGACTGATGGTGGTTCACATTTTTCATGGTGCTTTCCGTAAAATGCTTGCTAAGTATGATGTTAACCATAGAATTGCATCTCCATATCATCCTCTGTCTATTGGTCAAGTAGAATTGAGCAATAGAGAGATTAAATTGATTTTGCAAAAAGGCATTAATAGATCTAGAAAGAATTGGTCTAAGAAACTTGATGATGCATTATGGGCTTATAGAACTGCTTATAAGAACCCTATGGGTATGTCTCCGCATAAAATGGTTTATGGAAAGGCTTGTCACTTACCTCTTGAACTAGAACATAAAGCTTATTGGGCTATTAAAGAGCTCAACTATGATTTCAAACTTGCCGGTGAGAAGAGGTTATTTGATATTAGCTCGATTGATGAATTGTGACTTCCTGTTAATGATGCCAGGTCATCACTCTTACTGTTGCTAATCCTCACTTGATCCAAGTCACTGTTCAATTTCAAATTCAAATCTAAAGTAAAAAATTCAAATTTGTCAAACTTCAAAACTAAAATGTTTGAAGTGTGGAAAATAATCCCCGAATATTTGTCATGTTAGAACCAACCTCTTTTGGATTCCCAAAGTGCCCCTGGAATTTATTTAGTTGTCCAACAGCTTTTAAAATTGGCCTTTTCAATTTCTAAAAATGGTTAGGCAACTCCTTTTGGCCTCAAACTTTTTGTGACTCCTAGAATTGATGTGTTTGATTTATGTGACAAGCCCCTTTTCTAACAAAACTCATTTACTTTTACAATTTAATAGAAAACAGTAGCCAAAAATTGAAAGCAGAAACTAAAATGTGAAAACGGAAAAGAAAAGCCCCCCCCGTTTGCCTGGGCCACTAGGTCCAATTGGCAAAGCTAGCCCAACACCCCTTCATCCCCTTCCTCCCTGTACACGCAACCCAGTGGACGCAGAGTGTCCGTCCACGGCGCCGATGGCCACGGGGCGGCCATCCGGTAGCTCCACGGCGACCTACAAGGACGCATGCGGCCTCCCCTTACCCTAGACGCCCCCAGTTCCCCATCTCGCCCCCTCTCTCCCCAGATCCCCTCTTCCCCCTCCTCACCCGACGCGCCCGTTGCCGTCGCCGCGCCACCACCGCGGCCACCGCCATCCCCGGACGCCGCCGACGTATCTCGCCGCATCGCCATGCCCAGGAGGAGCACGCCGTCGTCCTCTTCATCCACGCAGAGCCCCATCACCTAGGACGCCATGGAGCCATCACCTCGTTCTTCTTCCCCGCCGGCCGTCGTGCACCTCGCCGTCGATTCACCTTGCTCCGGCCCGTTCCAGGCTACCCGACGCGCCCACGAGCTCCGTGGTGAGCTCCTCTGCCGATCCTCTCCCTTTCCCCTTCGATTCGCTACCGTAGTCGCCATCCCCGAGCTTATTCGAGCTCCAACGTACGCGTACGTGCGTGCTTGCTGCTGCTGCTCTTTGTCTCTGCTTCTTTGCTGTCTTTGCTTATTCTGCTCCTCCACCTTTGCTATTGCTCTTGCGGCTCTTCTTTGTCGCTTGTTGCTGCGCCACGGCTTGCCCGATCTGTTGGCCCTCTTGCATTCTTCTTCTTTGGCGGTGCCTCTTGCTGCTTACAGCGCCCGCCTCCAGTGCACCCTAAGCCACGCCGCTTTGCGCATCCACACCCACACCCACATATGCCCGCGCTCGCTTGGGAAGTGGCCGACTGGCCATAGCCATGGCCTTGTGCCTCCCGTGCTGTGTGTCTCTGTGCACATGGGGATGGCCTGTTTAGTACTAAGATAGATTAGTCTAATTGCCTAACTAGTTCAACTAGTAGACTATGCCGTGCGAGCCACTTTGTTTCACCAATTGTTTTATATATAAAAAATCTAATTCAGGTTCTGTCTATGACAGTAGGACCCACCCCCCTAACTAAATAAATTAGTTAATTCTTTTAAGTTGCCCATGTGACTATGATAGCAGGGTCCCATAGACCTTGTTGACAAGTCAATTTGATTGTGTTAACTTTGACCCAGGCCCCACATGTCATTGACTGTGGTTGGCCACTGCTGTGTATAAAAAGTAGTACACTGTTCTTAATTCGTTTTAATATTTATGAATTAATTTGAGAATATTGTTAAATCTTTGAAAAATCATAGAAAATTAACCGTGAGTCAGATGAAATTGTTTTCTACATGGAAGTTGCTCAGAAAAACGAGACGGATCCGAATACGCGGTCCGTTTACCTGTCAGATGCCGCTAACTATCTGAACATGGAACTTTCCCCCTCCGGTCATGTGCTTGACACAGGTTTGGAACCGGGAAAACATTCCCGGTCGATTTCCCCCCTTCACCTTTATCGTGTAGCCATACGTTAGGTCACACCCGGCACAACATATTGCCATGTTATGCTTTGTGATGCTATGCTTGCTTTATATTTACTGTTTCTTCCCCCTCTTCTCTCCGGTAGACCCCGAGACCGATGCTGCCCCTATGATCGACTACGTTGACGATGACCCCTCCTCGCCAGAGCAACCAGGCAAGCCCCCCCTTTGATCATCCCGATATCGCCCATTCCGTTCTCTCATGCTTGCATTAGATTTTGCTACTGTTATTGTTTGCTCCTATTCTGATGCATAGCATGTTTATTGTAACCTGTTGTTCTTACCTACCTGCTTATCCTAAACTGTTTAGTATAGGCTGGGTAGAGACCCATCGGAGATCCTCACTTTGTCCCGACTGCCCCGCTGGATTATCAGAAGACCCGATCAGCGGGATCGAAGACCAGGCCCCGGCACCGCACATCACTCTCCCCTTAGTTGCTCGACACTACAGGGTTACTATCGAGTGCCGAGGGTGAGACCTCATCGACTTCCGATGTTAACCTGTAGTGTAGCTATTCGGTCGTGGTCATCAAGGGTGATTCCGCCTTAACCACTTCCGATACGACACTGTCGTGCAGCCCCTCAAGTGTAAACCTCGAGGGTGGATCCTCTTACGTTCACCTTGATGATTACATCGAGTGGAATCCGTCAAGGGTGATTCCTCAGGTTTTCCCTTGGTGTTAGACACACGCTACTATGGTTACTATGAGTTTACACTCAACCATGTTACTAAAGACGGGTCGGCCCGAGGGGTACCCGCCGAGCTTAATTGCGAGTGATGTGGAGTCGGGTTGACCGAAGGTGCCCGCGAGATAATTACGAGGCGTGGCGGGATTCTTAGCCCTTACGCAAGTCCTCGAGACGGGCGACGGGTCGCATCTTTCGTGAGTCTCTACTTGTTACCACGCTGTTCCTAATCCACTACGATTTGGATATTTGATCCGAGGGCCTCGGCACGATAGCACTAACCATCACGTGGGCATAGTATGGGCATTCTGCGTCGTATACATCACCGAAGCTTAATAGACGACAATGACCGAGCAGCCTTGCTGGGTTGGACTGCGTGAGGCACTGCATTTTGAAGGAGGTAGCTAGGTCTGCTCACCTGACGCGTCACGCAACATCAGGAGTTCCCGGCGATGGCCCATGACCCCTGGGGGCATAGGTTTAGTCCGGCGTGTTGACCTCTCTATTAAGCCTAGGTCGGGTTGCGGCGTATTGTTTGGCCAAGGCCGGGCATGACGACCGGGCATGACCCAGGAAAGTGTGTCCGGCCAGAGTTAATCGAGCGTGGTGGGTATGTTGGTGCACCCCTGCAGGGAAGAATACATCTATCGATAGCCTGTCCTACGGTAACGGACACTCGGAGTTGTATCCCGATCGATACAACTAGAACTGGATGTCGAGGCATGTTTTTGGATATGTTGCTTCGGAGTCGAGAAAGGATCCGGGGCGTTGACAACAACATAAATATGACTTATGTTATACTACTCTACTCCCTCCCTGTTCTGCAAGATGGTGGTTTCGGAAGATGCTAGTCTTCGATAGGACTAGCTTCTCCCCTCTTATTCTCGCATTCTGCGGTTAGTCCACGAGATACTACCCTTTCATTGATACCGATGCATAAGTAGTGTAGATCCATGCTTTCGAGTACTAAGTATGAGTACTCACGGTTGCTTTGCTAACACTTTTACCCCTTCTTTCTTCTTTCTGGTTGTCGCAACCAGATGGTGGAGCCCAAGATCCAGACGCCACCTTCGACGACGACTGCTACTACACTGAGGGTGCCTACTATTACGTGGAGGCCGCCAACGACCAGGAGTAGTTAGGAGGCTCCCAGGCAGGAGGCCTTGCCTTTTCGACCGTTGTTGCTTTTGTGCTAGCGTTCTTAAGGCAAACATGTCTAACTCATGTCTGTACTCAGATATTGTTGCTTCCGCTGACACTTGTGTTTTCGAGCTTATGTATTCGAGCCCTCGAGGCCCCTAGCTTGTAATATAAAGCTTGTATTGTTTGAATTTGTGTCTAGAGTTGGGTTGTGATATCTTCCCGTGAGTCCCTGATCTTGATTGTACACATTTGCGTGTATGATTAGTGTACGATTGAATCGGGGGCGTCACAAGTTGGTATCAGAGCCGACTGCCTGTAGGATCCCCCTTTCCAACTCCTTGGCCGAAGTTGAGTCTAGGCATCCAAAATTGTTTTACTAACCTGGCTATGTGGTTTACGGGCCCATGTCGCCATTGGGTGGTATTAGGATCTTTTATTCCTCGTCTATACTCCGGGACTCTGATCTCTCGTCTATTCGGGTTAAACATTTTACTAACTCTTTCATTAGGCTCTCTTACCCACTTCCTCCCGGAGAGGCCCGACATTATCGATGATCGCTTGCTTCGCCAGAAGATTCTGCGGATACTCCTCGATGTTTCCCGAGACCCTGTGCCCACTGCTTTGTTGGAAATATGCCCTAGAGGCAATAATAAATTATTTATTATTATTATATTTCCCTGTTCATGATAATCTTTTATTATCCATGCTATAATTGTATTGATAGGAAACTCAGATACATGTGTGGGTACATAGACAACACCATGTCCCTAGTAAGCCTCTAGTTGACTAGCTCGTTGATCAATAGATGGTTACGGTTTCCTGACCATGGACATTGGATGTCATTGATAACGGATCACATCATTAGGAGAATGATGTGATGGACAAGACCCAATCCTAAGCCTAGCACAAAGATCGTGTAGTTCGTATGCTAAAGCTTTTCTAATGTCAAGTATCATTTCCTTAGACCATGAGATTGTGCAACTCCGGATACCGTAGGAATGCTTTGGGTGTACCAAACGTCACAATGTAACCGGGTGGCTATAAAGGTGCACTACGGGTATCTCCAAAAGTGTTTGTTGGGTTGGTACGAATCGAGATCGATTTGTCACTCCGTGTGACGGAGAGGTATCTCTGGCCCACTCGGTAGGACATCATCATAATCAGTACAATGTGATCAAGGAGTTGATCACGGGATGATGTGTTACGGAACGAGTAAAGAGACTTGCTTAACGAGATTGAACAAGGTATCGGGATACCGACGATCGAATCTCTCGGGCAAGTACAATACCGCTTAGACAAAGGGAATTGAATACGGGATTGATCGAATCCCCGACATCGTGGTTCATCCGATGAGATCATCGTGGAACATGTGGGAGCCAATATGTGTATCCAGATCCCGCTATTGGTTATTGGCCGGAGAGGTGTCTCGGTCATGTCTGCATGGTTCCCGAACCCGTAGGGTCTACACACTTAAGGTTCGGTGACGCTAGAGTTGTTATGGGAAATAGTATGTGGTTACCGATGGTAGTTCGGAGTCCCGGATGTGATCCCGGACGTCACGAGGAGCTCCTAATGGTCGGCGGTGAAGATCGATATATTGGACGAAGGGTATTGGAGTCCGAAGTGTTCGGGGTACTGTGCCATGGACAAGATGACCAAAGGTGTTTGAGAGCCCCGGCAAGTGTTGGAGGGCCTCATGGGCCAAACGGGAAGGGGCAAACCAGCCCACTATAGGGTTGGTGCGCCCCACACCCTTTCCCACGTTACTTGGGGAGGTGGGGCGCCTCCACACGGCTTGGGAGGCAAGCCTCCACCTACTTGGCTTGGGGGCAAGTCTCCCTAGGATTTTCCCTAGGAGATCCAATCTGCTTGACGCCGCCCCTAGGGGAAACCCTAGGCGCCTCCCCTCTCCCTTGACCCTATATATAGTGGAGGGGTGGGAGGGCAGCAATACATCTTCCACTGGCGCAGCCGTCCTCCTCCTACACCTCCTCCTCCTCCATAGTGCTTGGCGAAGCCTCAGGAGAACCACGAGCTCCATCGCCACCATGCCGTCGTGCTGCTGGAGTTCTCCCTCAACTTCTCCTCTCCCCTTGCTGGATCAAGAAGGAGGAGACGTCCCCGGGCTGTACGTGTGTTGAACGCGGAGGCGCCGTCCGTTCGGCGCTTAGATCGGAATCGACCGCGATCTGAATCGCTGCGAGTACGACTCCACCAACCGCGTTCTTGTAACGCTTCCGCATCGCGATCTTCAAGGGTATGAAGATGCACCCCCTCTCTCGTTGCTAGTCTCTCCATAGATTGATCTTGGTGATGCGTAGAAAATTTTGAATTTCTGCTACGTTCCCCAACAGTGGTATCAGAGCTAGGTCTATGCGTAGTTTCTATGCACGAGTAGAACACAAAGCAGTTGTGGGCGTCGATATTGTCAATTTACTTGCCGTTACTAGTCTTATCTTGATTCGGCGGCATCGTGGGATGAAGCGGCCCGGACCGACCTTACACGCATACACTTACGTGAGATGTGTTCCACCGGTCGACATGCACTTGTTGCATAAGGTGGCTAGCGGGTGCCGATCTCTCCCACTTTAGTCGGATCGGATTCGATGAAAAGGGTCCTTATGAAGGGTAAATAGCAATTGACAAATCACGTTGTGGTTTTTGCGTAGGTAAGAAAGCGTTCTTGCTAGAAACCCATAGCAGCCACATAAAACATGCAAACAACAATTAGAGGACGTCTAACTTGTTTTTGCAGGTATGCTATGTGATGTGATATGGCCAAAAGAATGTGATGAATGATATGCGATTTATGAGATTGATCATGTTCTTGTAATAGGAATCACGACTTGCATGTCGATGAGTATGACAACCGGCGGAGCCATAGGAGTTGTCTTAATTTATTGTATGACCTGCATGTCATCGAGTAATGCCATGTAATTACTTTACTTCATTGCTAAACCGTTAGCCATAGTAGTAGAAGTAATAGTTGGCGAGACAACTTCATGGAGACACGATGATGGAGATCATGGTGTCATGCCGGTGACGATGATGATCATGGAGCCCCGAAGATGGAGATCAAAAGGAGCAAAATGATATTGGCCATATCATGTCACTATTTGATTGCATGTGATGTTTATGTATCTTATTTGCTTAGAACGACGGTAGTAAATAAGATGATCCCTCATTAAAATTTCAAGAAAGTGTTCCCCCTAACTGTGCACCGTTGCGAAAGTTCGTCGTTTCGAAGCACCACGTGATGATCGGGTGTGATAGATTCTAATGTTCACATACAACGGGTGTAAGCCAGATTTACACACGCGAAACACTTAGGTTGACTTGACGAGCCTAGCATGTACAGACATGGCCTCGGAACACAAGAGACCGAAAGGTCGAGCATGAGTCGTATAGTAGATACGATCAACATGAAGATGTTCACCGATGATAACTAGTCCGTCTCACGTGATGATCGGACCACAGCCTAGTTGACTCGGATCATGTAATCACTTAGATGACTAGAGGGATGTCTATCGAGTGGGAGTTCATAAGATGAACTTAATTATCCCGAACATAGTCAAAAGGTCTTTGCAAATTATGTCGTAGCTCGTGTTTCGGTTCTATTGTTTTAGATATGTTCCTAGAGAAAATTTAGTTGAAAGTTGATAGTAGCAATTATGTGGATCGGGTCCGTAAACCGAGGATTGTCCTCATTGTTGTGTAGAAGGCTTATGTCCTTAATGCACCGCTCGGTGTCTTTGAACCTCAAAGCGTCGTCTGTGGATGTTGCGAACATTTGACATACACGTTTGATAACTATGTGATAGTTCAAGAATGTTAAACGGTTTAGAATTGAGGCAATCAAGACGATTTCAAACGTCATGGAACATATGAGATGTTTCAAGGGCTGAAATTGGGATTTCGTGCTCGTGCTCACGTCAAGAGGTATAAGACCTCCGACGATTTTCTTAGCATGCAAACTATGAGAGAAAAGCTCAATCGTTGAGCTTGTGCTCAGATTATCTGAGTACAACAATCACTTGAATCGAGTGGGAAATGATCTTCTAGATAAGATAGTGATGTTTCTCCAAAGTCATTACCACCAAGCTACTAGAGCTTCGTGATGAACTATAACATATCAGGGATAGATATGATGATCCTTGAAATATTCGCGATGTTTGACACCGCGAAAGTAGAAATCAAGAAGGAGCATCAATTGTTGATGGTTAGTGAAACCACTAGTTTCAAGAAGGGCAAGGACAAGAAGGGATACTTCATGAAACGGCAATTCAATTCATTGCTCTAGTGAAGAAACCCAAGGTTGAACCCAAACCCGAGACTAAGTGCTTACAGTAATGAGGGGGAGCAGACGGAGCAGAATTACCCTAGATACTTAGTAGATGAGAAGGGTCGGCAAGGTCGATAGAAGTATATTGGATATGCATTATGTTAATGTGTACTTTACTAGTACTCCGAGTAGCACCATGGTAATAGATACCGGTTCGGTTGCTAAGTGTTAGTAACTCGAAATAAAAGGCTGCGGAATAAACGGAGACTAGCTAAAGGCGAGGTGACGATATGTGTTGGAAGTATTTCCAAGGTTGATGTGATCAAACGTGCATACGCCCTCTACCATCGGGATCGGTGCTAAACCTAAATAATTGTTATTTGGTGTTTGCGTTGAGCATAGACATGATTGGATTATGTCTATCGCAATGTCTGATTATTCATTTAAGGAGAATAATGGTTACTTTGTTTATATGAATAATACCTACAATGGTCTTGCACCTAAAATTAATGGTTTACTGAATCCCGATCGTAGTGATACACATGTTCATGCCAAAAGATATAAGATAATAGTGATAGTACCACATACTTGTGGCCTTTGAGTCATATTGGTATAAAAGCATGAAGAAGCTCCATGTTGATGGATCTTTGGACTCATTCGCTTTTGAAAAGTTTGAGACATGTGAACCATGTCTATTGGTATATATGCATGAAGAAACTCCATGCAGATGGATCGCTTGGACTCACTTGATTCTAAATCACTTGAGACATGCAAATCATACCACATGGGCTAGATGACTGAAAGCCTCGTTTTCAGTAAAATGGAACAAGAAAGCAACTTGTTGGAAGTAATACATTTTGATGTGTGCAGTCCAATGAGCGCTGAGGCACGCAGTGGATATCGTTATGTTCTTACTTCACGGATGATTTGAGTAGATACCGAGTATATTTACTTGATGAAACACAAGTCTGAATTATTGAATGGTTCAAGTAATTTCAGAGTGAAGTTGAAGATCATCGTGACAAGAGGATAAAATGTCTATGATATGATCATAGAGATGAGTATCTCGAGTTACGAGCTTTGGCACGCAATCAAGACATTGTGGATATTGTTTCACAACTTACACTGCCTGGAACACCATAGTGTGATGGTGTGTCCGAACATCATAGATGCACCCTATTGGATATGGGGCATACCATGATGTCTCTTATCGAATTACCACTATCGTTCATGGGTTAGGCATTAGAGACAACCGCATTCACTTTAAATAGGGCACCACGTAATTCCGTTGAGATGACACCGTATGAACTATGGTTTAGAGAAACCTAAGCTATCGTTTCTTGAAAGTTTGGGGCTGCGACGCTTATGTGAAAAGTTTCATCGTGATAAGCTCGAACCCAAAGCGGATAAATGCATCTTCATAGGATACCCAAAATGGTTGGGTATACCTCCTATCTCAGATCCGGAAGCAAAAAGTAATTGTTTCTAGAAACGGGTCCTTTCTCGAAGAAAAGTTTCTCTCGAAAGAATTGAGTGGGAGGATGGTGAAGACTTGATAAGGTTATTGAACCATCACTTCAACTAGTGTGTAGCAGGGCACAGGAAGTTGTTCCTGTGGCACCTACACCAATTGAACTGGAAGTTGATGATAGTGATCATGAAACTTCGGATCAAGTCACTACCAAACCTTGTAGGACGACAAGGACATGTACTTTGCTTGAGTGGTACGGTAATCCTGTCTTGGAGGTCATGTTGCTAGACAACAATGAACCTACGAGCTATGGAGAAGCGATGGTGGGCCCGGATTCCGATGAATGGCTCAAGGCCATAAAATCCGAGAGAGGATCCATGTATGAAAACAAAGTATAGACTTTGGAAGAACTACTTGATGGTCGTAAGGCTGTTGGGTATAGATGGATTTTAAAAGGAAGACGGACAATGATGGTAAGTGTCGCCATTAAGAAAGCTCGACTTGTCGTTAAGATGTTTTCCGACAAGTTCAAGGAGTTGACTGCAATGAGACTTTCTCACTCGTAGCGATGCTAAAGAGTCTGTTGGAATTATATTAGCGATTCTTGCATGATTTATGAAATCTTGCAGATAGGATGTCAAAACATTGTTTCCTCGATGATATTCTTGAGGAAATGTTGTATGTGATACAACCAGAAGGTTTTGTCAATCCTGAAAGATGCTAACAAGTGTGCAAAGCTCCAGCAATCCTTCTAAGGACTGGAGTAAGCATCTCGGAATTGGAATATACGCCTTGATGAGATGATCAAAGATTTTGAGTTTATACAAAGTTTATGAGAAACTTGTATTTCCGAAGAAGTGAGTGGGAGCACTATAGCATTTCTGATAAGTGTATGTTGTTGACATATTGTTGATCGGAAATGATGTAGAATTTCTGGATCAATATGCTTAATAGTACTTTCAAATGAGCACATACCTTTACATGATCTTGAAGGTGTTCAAGATGGATCAGTCAAAGAAGGAGTTCTTGCCTGAGTTGTAAGGTATGAAGTTAAGACTTAAAGCTCGACCACGGCAGAAGAGAGAGAAAGGACGAAGGTCGTCCCCTATGCTTCAGACGTAGGCTCTATAGTATGCTATGCTGTGTACCGCACCGGAAGTGTGCCTTGCCATGAGTCAGTCAAGGGGTACAAGAATGATCCAGGAATGGATCATTGGACAACGGTCAAAATTGTCCTTGGAGTAAATAAGGACATGTTTCTCGATTATGGAGGTGATAAAGAGTTCGGCGTAAAGGGTTACGTCGATGCAAGCGTTTAAACCTATCCGAAAGTGACTCGAGTAGCAAACCGGATAAGTATAGTGGAGCAACCATTTGGAATAGCTCCAAGTGGAGCGTGGAAGCGACATTTAGAATATGACTTAGAGATTTGCGAAGTACATACGGATCTGAATGTTGCAGACCGTTGACTAAAACCTCTCTCACAAGCAAAACATGATCAAACCCCAGAACTCATTGAGTCTTAATCACATGATGATGTGAACTAGTTTAGCGACACTAGTAAACTCTTTGGATGTTGGTCACATGGCGATGTGACCTGTGAGTGTTAATCACATAGCGATGTGAACTAGATTATTGACTCTAGTCCAAGTGGGAGACTGTTGGAAATATGCCCTAGAGGCAATAATAAATTAGTTATTATTATTGTATTTCTCTGTTCATGATAATCGTTTATTATCCATGCTATAATTGTATTGATAGGAAACTCAGATACATGTGTGGGTACATAGACAACACCATGTCCCTAGTAAGCCTCTAGTTGACTAGCTCGTTGATCAATAGATGGTTACGGTTTCCTGACCATGGACATTGGATGTCGTTGATAACGGGATCACATAATTAGGAGAATGATGTGATGGACAAGACCCAATCCTAAGCCTAGCACAAAGATCGTGTAGTTCGTATGCTAAAGCTTTTCTAATGTCAAGTATCATTTCCTTACACCATGAGATTGTGCAACTCCCGGATACCGTAGGAATGCTTTGGGTGTACCAAACGTCCTAACGAATCGGTGGCTATAAAGGTGCACTACGGGTATCTCCGAAAGTGTTTGTTGGGTTGGCACGAATCGAGACTGGGATTTGTCACTCCGTGTGACGTAGAGGTATCTCTGGGCCCACTCGATAGGACATCATCATAATGTGCACAATGTGATCAAGGAGTTGATCACGGGATGATATGTTATGGAACGAGTAAAGAGACTTGCCGGTAACGAGATTGAACAAGGTATCGGGATACCGACGATCGAATCTCAGGCAAGTACAATACCGCTAGACAAAGGGAATTGAATACGGGATTGATCGAATCCCCGACATCGTGGTTCATCCGATTAGATCATCGTGGAACATGTGGGTGCCATTATGGGTTTCCAGATCTCGCTATTGGTTATTGGCCGGAGAGGTGTCTCGGTCATGTCTGCATGGTTCCCGAACCCGTAGGGTCTACACACTTAAGGTTCGGTGACGCTAGAGTTGTTATGGGAAATAGTATGTGGTTACCGATGGTAGTACGGAGTCCCGGATGTGATCCCGGACGTCACGAGGAGCTCCGGAATGGTCCGACGGTGAAGATCGATATATTGGACGAAGGGTATTGGAGTCCGGAAGTGTTCCGGGTACCGAGTTATGGCCAGCATGACCGAAGGTGTTTGGGAGCCCGGCAAGTGTTGGAGGGCCTCATGGGCCAAAGGGGAAGGGGCAAACCAGCCCACTAAGGGTTGGTGCGCCCCCCACACCCTTTCTGATGAGGACATCAATACCATTGTTACACCCACAGCCCGTGCTGCTATACATACTGGACCAATTACTAGAGCTCGCGCACACCAACTAAATTACCAGGTACTTTCGTGTCTTGGTAATGATTCTAATGTTCATGAGAATATGATGCTGCCTAAATTGGATACATTTGTTTTGCTTACAAATGAAGGGCCTAGCTTGGAGAAGGATGAACATTGGAGCAAGAACAATCATGGAGATGATGGCATGCTAAGGGGAACAAGAACGGAGTTACAAGTGATGATTTCAGGGCTTTGAAGCCACCATAAATGGTGCATGAAGCCTTGGACGAAATATACAAGATGCCACTTCATAAATTTCGTCCAGAGGCTATTCTAGGTGCTGCTTCACCTTATTATTGGGCCAGGCCCATGTAATTTCGAAATACATAAGTATAGGCTATTTCTAGAGTCCGTATGTGTGGGGAAACAAGAGATAGGGTTGTTTTCGGACCCCTCCACCAAGGGCCACGAAATTCCCCCCCTCCCTCTTCCTCCATATATACAGCCCTTAGGGCACCGTTTAGAATTCGGGTTTTGTTTAGATTAAAGTTCGCCATAGCTGCAACTTCACAGATTTCGCTTGTGTTCAATTCGACTGCACAAAGGCGTCACGAACCCCACCTTGATCAATAAAGCTTTCATCTTATATTCGCAATATCCAGATTGCAATCTCAGCTTTCTTGCTTGTTCTTTTGTTTGCTCACAGGAAAGCAGACCCTCGTGGTCAGTTGATCGTGCTCGGCGTGGTCAATAACCTCTCGGAGTTGGTTTAGCGATTGCTAAGGCGCGACGTCCTCAGACGTCAGAGTCGGATCGTCAAAGTCGATTTCCACCAAAGCGATATCCATCATCTCATCGAAAGACGGGACACCTTTGCCTCTATCACTTTCCCACGTTACTTGGGGAGGTGGGGCGCCTCCACCTGGCTTGGGAGGCAAGCCTCCACCTACTTGGCTTGGGGGGCAAGTCTCCCTAGGATTTTCCCTAGGGAGATCCAATCTGCTTGGTCACGCCGCCCTAGGGGAAACCCTAGGGCGCCTTCCTCTCCCCTTGCCCCTATATATAGTGGAGGGGTGGGAGGCAGCAATACATCTTCCCCGGGCGCAGCCCTCCCTCCTCCTACACCTCCTCCTCCTCCATAGTGCTTGGCGAAGCCTCTTTGGAGAACCACGAGCTCCATCGCCACCATGCCGTCTTCTTTGGAGTTCTCCCTCAACTTCTCCTCTCCCCTTGCTGGATCAAGAAGGAGAAGGCGTCCCCGGGCTGTACGTGTGTTGAACGCGGAGGCTCCGTCCGTTCGGCGCTTAGATCGGAATCGACCGTGATCTGAATCGCTGCGAGTACGACTCCACCAACTGCGTTCTTGTAACGCTTCCGCATCGCGATCTTCAAGGGTATGAAGATGCACCCCATCTCTCTCGTTGCTAGTCTCTCCATAGCTTGATCTTGGTGATGCGTAGAAAATTTGAATTTCTGCTACGTTCCCCAACATGCTTTGCAGTTCCTGACCTCCAATAAGTCCCCATGGATAACATCCTTGTCGTTCGTACCTTCATCCCCAGTTGCTCTTGTTGTTACAAGATGCCATAAAATACACTCCGTTGCCCCGATAATCCTTTGAGCTTACTGCCTTGCAGTTCTTTACCACATGAATACCCCTACGGATAATTCCTCGCACTTATCGAGTATCCGTTCCTCCCCAGTTGTTCATGTGCTTTCCAAAATACTTTGAAATGCTATCCGATCTCCCGAAAGTCCTCCGCAACCTTTTACTTTTGATTCACCTTGCCTGCTTGTATTATGGTTAATTCCATATGTCTAGCAATATTTATTAAAATCCTTTGTGTTTGTCATTCTATTCCTATGAATTCGACGTATGTGCGACTACTCGCAATCATCAATTGATCCATAGGAATTTTCTTTCTGGCTCAGACATCATTCCGGATATGAGCTGGTTCTTGCCCAATCAAGATTTGATCGGTGTGCCTCTAAGTCTGTTTAACCTATCCATCTTTGATCGGAGCATCTGATTCTGATACACCAATCTAGAAATCAAATCTCCTTGAATTTACGCATTGAATTATTCAGATGTTTCCATAAACCGATGCCCTTGCATTTCTTCTTCTTTTGGTTGAATACTGATACTCACATCAACTCCGTTGTGAATTGCCAGGTCCTTTGTTGGATTTTATCCGACAATGTCCTTCATATTCTATCACCTTGTGAATTCTCCCCCGATACATAATGCCTTTGGTAAATTGTATCTTATGATTTTGTCAATCATGATCTGCTTCAAGCATGTGTTAATTGGTCCCGAAGTTTGTGGTAATTGTTCCTAAGATGCCCCGATGGGTTGAACCAACGCCTTCCCTAATCCGTGTGAACCCGAAAGTTTTCATGGGTCATACTTATCTGGTATTGCACCAGTTAAAACTTCCAACAACTAATGCCATTTTTGAAAAACGAGAAGTGAATGGAAGGTTATACATTGAAGAAGTGGGAGTCGACCTTGAACTTTGTGTTCATGCCCATGGACACGATGTGGAACTTATCATGTAAGCTTCTTGTAATAATAACTATTTCCTTGATATAATATTATCTGGTATCGGTGAATTGATCCTTCGCAACCATGGTTCTAACCATGATTGTTCTTATTTGGTCCCATTTCTTGGACAAGTTAAATCACTTGTCTTCTGCAGGTCAATACGCCTGCCCAACCTCCATTATGATCTACCTTCGAGTATAACCCCTGGTATCTCGAGGATATTATGCCATTGCACTACATCTTATGAACTTTTGATGGGGTACTACCTTACCCTGTCTTTGTCCCTTCATGGGTTCTGAGTTATTAGTCACTCAATAACACTAATGAGTGAATCGATTCCGCACTCTAAATTCAACCACTCTAAGTAATTTTGTTGCTTACGAGTTTAGTAATCCTTCAAGTCCTTCCTAGCCTGATTATCTATATCATTATCGTGCTAAATTTTAACTGTGCTACCCGGTCCTTCTTCCCGGAGCATAATTTTCGATGATGAGCTAAGCTTACATCGATCTTTCTCGTCATATCATTTCACCTTGAACAGCAAGTTTGATTTCGACTTTGTGTCGTACTCGTGGTTTCAATAACCTTTCGCATCATCATTCCTTTGACTTGATGTCATCGCCGATCGATTACATCTTCATGAAATCTCTTGACAAATGTGCTGTGGTCATCATCAACATTCTGAGCTATTCCAGGATATCAATCGAATTCATGATGAGAAATACCATCCTTGCCCCCTCGATGAATTGTTCCTGAGCCCATGACCACAAAATCACATTTTTCTTGCTGAAATTGTATGAATATTTTATAAGTTGTTCCGATGGATCCGTTGTGTATCCCAAGTCTGAACTTTCCCTAATGACCATGTCAACACTATCCCGAAGCATGTGTGTGGTACTCCGATCATCAACACGAACATTGGGAGCGCAATGGTAACTGTTCTTGATCAATTATCCAAACACGGTTGTATGGGTAAACCTCATAAATTCCTTGCCCCTTTGTCTAAATGGTTTAATACTGGGCCCCTATCATTCTCTGCCTTTCCTTGGGAAAGTTATACTCTAATACTTGGGTATAAACACCTTTCCTTTCCATTGGTCTGATTATCATAATAATCACATTTTCCTTTCCATTGTTTTGTTTCACCTTTCTTGTAATCTAACTTGTCTGAGCAGAGATAATTCCCTGCTTATGTAAACACCTCGGTGTACGTTCTCTGTCAGTAAGACCTTTTTACTATTGTTGATGACATTCCGTTAGCCGCCGATGGACGAGAACTTTTCCTATTGGTCCGCCTCGCCTTGCGAGCAGGAAAATGGTTCTCTTCGTCCCTCGCCCTTGGTACCAACGTTGTCACCAACATAACTGACAAGTTGTCATATGACCTGCCTTGCAATCATGACCGTACAAATGTTAGCACCCTTCCCGCTTTTAACCCACATGGTGGGCCCATAACCCACAGTTCCACAGGATCGGAACCTGACTCTCCTGTACATCCCTATTTTCCAAAATTGTTCCTTGCACTTGGCTTCGTATGTAAATCACGAGCCACCTTCCTAGTGGTCTATTCTAGTATCAGACGCAATACTTATTCCCATTGCTCTGAACCCCTTTCACTCTCTGTTTTAGACAACAAACGATTGCCTACCTGGTTGAAGCTTCTTATTGCACCTCATTACCTTGCTCTCGATGAATTTCTTGAATTTAAAGTCGAGAGATGCCTCTATGCCACGTTCACTGAGAGAGCCCCCAATTACCTATCTTGTGTTGAGCTCCGTCCTTCCCATGTCTTTCCCCCTTACTCCACCCCTTAAATCTCGGGACGAGATTTCTTGTAGTGGAGGAGAATTGTGACACCCAGATAATTAAGCTACAGTAACCTCCTGCTAATGATGTCAGGTCGTCACTCTTACTGTTACTAATCCCCACTTGATCCAAGTCACTGTTCATTTCAAATTCAAATTTGTGAAACTTCAAAACTAAAATGTTCGAAGTGTGGAAAATAATCCCCGAATATTTGTCATGTTAGAACCAACCTCTTTTGGATTCCCAAAGTGCCCCTGGAATTTATTTAGTTGTCCAACAGCTGTTAAAATTGGCCTTTTCAATTTCTAAAAATGGTTAGGCAACTCCTTTTCGCCTCAAACTTTTTGTGACTCCTACAATTGATTTGCTTGATTTATGTGACAAGTCCCTTTTCTAACAAAACTCATTTACTTTTACAATTTAATAGAAAACTGTAGCCAAAAATTGAAAGCAGAAACTAAAATGTGAAAATGGAAAAGAAAAGCCCCCCTGTTTGCCTGGGCCACTAGGCCCAATTGGCAAAGCCAGCCCAACACCCCTTCATCCCCTTCCTCCCTGTTCACCCAACCCCGTGGACGCAGAGCGTCCGTCCACGACGCCGATGGCCACGGGGCGGCCATCCGGCGGCTCCCCGGTGACCTACAAGGACGCTCGCGGCCTCCCCTAACCCTAGACGCCCCTAGTTCCCCCTCTCGCCCCCTCTCTCCCCAGGTCCCCTCTTTCCCCTACTCACCCGACGCGCCCGTTGCTGTCGCGGCGCCACCACCGCGGCCGCCGCCATCCCCGGGCGCCCCCGACGTGTCTCGCCGCATCACCATGCCCAGGAGGAGCACGTCGTCGTCCTCTTCATCCACGCAGAGCACCATCACCTAGGACGCCGTGGAGCCATCACCTTGTTCTTCTTCTCCGTCGGCCGTCGCGCACCTCGCCGTCGATTCACCTTGCTCCGGCCCGTCCCCGGCTTCCTCGACGCGCCCACTAGCTCCATGGTGAGATCCTCTGCCGATCCCCTCCCTTTCCCCTTCGATTCGCTACCGTAGTCACCATCCCCGAGCTTGTTCGAGGCTCCGACACGCCAGACGTGCGTGCTTGCTGCCGCTTCTCCCACATCTCTGTGCTTGCCGTCTTGCTTGTTGCCGCTGCTCCTCACATCGCTATTGCTCTTGCCGCTCTTTGTTATCGCTTGTTGCCGTGCCGCTTGTCGGCGCGCCGACCGCTATCGCATTGCTGCCGCCGGAGGTGCTATCTTTGCACTGCCGCCAACCTCGTGCACCTAGCCACGCCCAAGACGCCGCTGGCCCACACCCACACCCACATATGCCCACGCTCGCCTGGGCAGTGGTTGACTGGCCGTAGCCATGGCCTTGTGCCTCCCATGCTGTGCGTCTCTGTGCACATGGGGATGGCCTGTTTAGTACTAAGATAGATCAGTCTAATTGCCTAACTAGTTCAACTAGTAGACTATGTCGTGCGAGCCACTTTGTTTAACTAATTGTTTTATATAAAAAAATCTAATTCAGGTTCTGTCTATGACAGTAGGACCCACCCCCCTAACTAAATAAATTAGTTAATTCTTTTAAGTTGCCCATGTGACTATGACAGCAGGGTCCAACAGACCTTGTTGACAAGTCAATTTGATTGTGTTGACTTTGACCCAGGCCCCACATGTCATTGACTATGGCTGGCCACTGCTGTGTATAAAAAGTAGTACACTGTTCTTAATTCGTTTTAATATTTATGAATTAATTTCAGAATATTGTTAAATCTTTGAAAAATCATAGAAAATTAACTGTGAGTCAGATGAAAATGTTTTCTACATGAAAGTTGCTCAGAAAAACGAGACGGATCCGAATTCACAGTCCATTACCTGTCATATGCTGCTACCTATATGAACATGGAACTTTCCCCCTCCGGTCATCTATTTGACGCATGTCCGGAACTGGGAAAACATTCCCGGTCGATTTCCCCCCTTCACCTTTATCGTGTAGTGATGTAGGGCGGAACCCTATGTGGACGATCTTTCACGTTTGGAGAGGATCCCTACGAGGAACACGAAGAACGAGCGGAAGAACACGAGGGGAATCACGGGGAAAACACAAGAGAATCACTCAAACCAACAAGTAATCGATCACACATGTGCTAGAACGATGAACACAAAGGGAAATACATGATCCAAAGTCAACAACGGACGATACAAGTGGCGGTAGCTCATCTCCGAGAGGAGGTCTTGAATCCACAAGGGATCTTCCCATAAAGGGGTCTTGAATCCATGGTGGATCTTCTCCGAAGAGGCCGCGGTCTCTCACGAGGAGGAGATCCGATATGGATGAGCCAAGCTTCATCTCTAACTTGAGCTAAATCAACGCTAACCCTAGAAAGGAAGTGGAGGTGGTCTATTTATAGTCTAAGCCACGAAGGGGTAAGTGGGAGAGGGATACAAGGCCAAAGGCCAGCATGGTGCTTGAGCCCAAGAGGCGGTAATCACAAGGCTCATGGCCGGTGAGTACCGCTTTTGAGCTGAGTACCGCTTGGAGGGCGGTAGTACCGCTTGGGTGGCCTTATAGCGGTAGTACCGCTAGGAGAGTGGCGGTAGTACCGCTCGTCACTGGTCTTCTTCCGTCGTCGCTTCGGGCTTCCCTCATGGATGGTGTAGTTGTTCCTTGGCGCTTGCACTCCTCCTCGTCGTCCTTAGTGTTCCGACAATACCTATGCATGCACACGAGTGGAGTGTCAAGTAGTATACCATCCTCGAAGGGGTCAAGTGAGCACGTGTAAAGGAGATGATTCACCTTTGTGTATGTGAAGTAGATGTCGACGTGTCACTTTCGCCCGAACGGACTCTTGACATGGTGATGTCCATAGGATGCTCCGCATCATCTCCTCCCTTGGGAAAGATCCGGCCTCGGATCATGATCCTCATCACCATGGAAAGCGGTTGTCGTGACGAACTTGTAGTTGGACGAAGTGGAAGACATGGCGCAATCCAAGTAGTCCAAGGTGTCATGGAGAGATAGACATGCAAAAAGAGCAAACACAAGCAACACTCAGGAATACATTGGTTAGCGCACACAAAGTGTCCATGATTTAAGAATGAGTCCGTGCGGTAAGATTGGTCGTGACAAAGCGCATGAAGCTTATCAAGATGATCTAGAATGAGATGCAAAGCATTCATGGGAACAAAAGCATGGTGCACAAAGCGGCAAATTCTACCATTGTGCAAAATGATGTCATAGAGACGGTTCATCAATAGCATGAATATGGTAATGGATGCTCAATATGATTATGTTATCATGCATTTGATGATAGGCAATGTGATCATTATGTATGAAGATGCCATCAAGAAAGATCACAAACAAATTTGCTAAGAAAATGCCCAAGCTCATATATCATGGATGACATGGGAATACAAGAAGCAACAAGGCAATCATGATGTGAGTCAATCCATGCATAGGGTGCAAACTTGTGGTGAGTATGATATGTCCATCGAGCATGACATGTGTGAGCACAATCAACAAATATGGAGGTGTTGGTGTACCAATGCTCGATGTCGAGGCATGAGTGGAGTTCCGAAGGTACCTCCAATAAGTCCGAGCACTCCTCAATGTGAAGGTCCATAGAGTCCATCTCCAATGTCGGTCCTCCATCCAATATATGTATCATGTAGACAAGAAGAAGGAAACAACAATGAAAGTATGGCCCATCCAATATGCATATTTGAAGATGGCTCAAAGGGAAGGAGTTCACCTTTAGGAGATTCTTGCAAATGTTGGTGTTGCACATCATGTACGCCTTCACATAACCAAAATGTCTTCTTATGGTACCGCCTTGTGAATCCTTCAAAATGAAAGAACATGGCAAACACTCGGAAAAACAAATGAGGTTAGTGCAAATGCAAGACCTTTCATTAGAGGCGAGATAGCCAACAAGTGTTTTTCATCATTCTTATCATAAAAAGAACAAGGTATGGTATGGTATGAAAGCATATGATGCAACTACAACCAAAGACAATAGGCTCAAGTAAGCAAGCATGCATCACAAGTAATATGTCCAAGTCTCCAAGATGAATAAGCATAGCATGGATGCACTCACCACATATGAGAGGTGCGACTAATGGAGACAAGAGACGAAGATCACGATTTATCATGTGAGAGGCATGAACATATATGTCATCAACCCAAGAAAGCAAGTGATAGTGGAACATGGGTGATGCAACATAGCAAGCAATCATAGCGATCAAGTCAAGCAAGCTAGTAGTGCGAAGATGCAACGTACTAGAAGGAATCATGGCAAGCATGTCATTGGTGCAAATAGTGGGCATGAATAATTCACATGTCATAGCACAAGCATAAAAGGCAAGATATGAGCAAAATAGCATCAATAGCATGGGGCACATGATAAACATGGCAATAGCAACAAGGATCTCCACCAAGCATGCAAATACACATAGGAGTAGCATAATGGTGAATCATGGGTAGATGCAAGCAAGGGTCACAATTGCATGGCAAAGGTATAGAAGCAAGCATAGCATGCAAAGTGAACACGGTAAAATGAGCATGAATCGACAAGTGATATATAGCCCATAGCCGTGTGAGAGACAAGTAAAAGAGATGCGCGTAGTCCTTGCGCAAAGGGAACGGTGGAAAGGATAGTCCACGGGATCCCAAAGCATCGTTGCTCTCAAGAGCTCGTTTCGTCAACTCATGGGATTGAGAAGTTGACGAGTATATATGAGTACCTACACAAAACAAAGACAAAGGAAAAATTGTGTGTGCGTGGTAGATGTACACATCATCCATCATGATGCGCACATGCATGTGTCGGTTAGCACAAAATATCCAATGCTCAAATAAATGAGATGCGTGATATAGAAACATGTCATCCATCATGATAGGTTTGTTATTATGTATGGCATAATGGAGACTCAAATTGTGTAATGCATCTTGGGAAATATCTAGAGCATTGTTATTCATGGAATGCATATGGTGCAAGCAATCATGGAAATCATGCAAAGGATGGGATGAATCAAAATCTCCAAACATGTATGAGGAAACTATGGGGTCTCCTCATGAGCAAGAGTAGAAACATCACGTGGAGAATATTGACAACATCCACAACAATGCATATTTGGAACAATGTGATCATGGCATGGAATAGTAGATGAATTGCATAAATCATGTAAAGGAAGCATGGCAATATCATCACATGAAAAACAAAAGCCTATGACCATCATCTCGTCATCTATGCCATAAGTGCAAATGGGATTTATTTTAATGGGGCATGCATAGTTACTATGTTGAGATTGAAATGATGTAATATGGGAGATCTCATTCATAGCATATGACAAGTTCAATTGATTGTCAAACATGATGTGACCAATAGAATTTTCACAAGATATCCTATGGAGCATAGCATCACAACTAGGCAACTCAACATGCTCATCATCATATTCATCATAAATAGGTAAGTCAAGGCATGAAGAAGTTTCACTAGCATGAAGCATGGTAATAGGTGGGTCAACAACATGGGAACAATCGATGGTAAGAGAGTCCACTAGTGGGACAAGAGAAGCACCAACACCTATGTTACCATTGGAAGGTCGCTCATGTGTTGTAGGTGAGGTGTTGAAGATCGTCTCGTTGTCATCTTCATCTTGATGGAACCATGTGGGGGGTGTATCATCGTCCACCATGGCCATCGGTGTTTCCATTGGAGTGATGGACTCATCAAGGATAGGCGTGTCATCATGTAGGAGACCTAGCACCAAAGAAGAAAACACACTAGGAGTAGAGGTTACGTCGTTAGAAATCATGGTGGCCTCACATGCCGTGTCAACTACCTCACTCACTAAGTGTTGTGGCTCACTCACTCCCTCTTGGACGCTCTCACTCATATGGTTGGTGGAGTCACTCAAATGGCGCTCAACCTCACATAGGATGTGTGGCATGCTCTGAGGTGTGGGGCTAGTGGTGGTCACACTCATCCTCTCATAGGAAATGCACTCAATGTCATATATGGTGGAGTCACTCATCTCACTCATGGGTTGGTGGCTCTCCTCACATGGCAATTGGGTCATCTCATGATATGTGGGTGTCGGAGAGATGTTGGTGCAAATGTCTCCATGCGCGGTCGCGTGGCTTGACTCGGAGTATGAGTCCAATATGGGCGCCGTCTTCATGTTGTTGAAGAGGTTCGCGCTCGTCGCCGTAGTCAAAGGGGATGGCCCTTGCTCGAGCGTCTTGTCACCGTCTTGGTGTGGGAGGCCCATATGATGTGGCACCTCGTAGCTCATCTCCTTGACCGAAGGGAGTTTCCCATGCTCGGCCATCTTCCTTGAGGGGCTTCCGAAGATGGAAGTGTCACCCTCGCTCGTAGGTAGTCGCCTTGGACTTGATGAAGTCGATGTAGGCGTACACGTGGGAAGTAGGCGAAGATGCCGTACGTCCAAAGGCGAAGATGCCTTGAGAACACTTGGCGAAGATGCCGAAGTGGTTGATGTAGCCGTAGCGCCGTCTTGGTGGTGGTCGTCTCGCGGTCTTCTTTTGTGCTCATGATGCTTCGACTTGGCGTGAGGTAGGTCTTGTTGGGACTTGTGCGCTTGCGCTTGTGGAGCATCTTCATGATGATGAAGTCGTTGTCGTGCTTGAGTTCGTAGTAGATGTCGTTAAGTCGTAAATGCGTGCACATGATGCTTGGAGGTGACTTGCCCTTCATGACAATGTGGATCACGAACGTGATGGTGGTCGCCATGGAGATGTGGGCGACTTGCGCTTGCATCGCTTAGGCGCTCCAAGACTTGTGATTTGAGCGTCGCCGCCTTGAAGATGCCAAGGGAAGAAGACTTGAGCAAGGTCCGAATCTCCTCCATCCTTGCATCTTGCTCCTCTTTATGTGCGGCAAGCTTCTTGTCGATGTAGTCCCTTCTCCTTGCTTCGGAGTGATGAATGTCGATGGAGATGTTCTCGATGCGCTCTCGCAATCTTGATTGTGCGCCTTGCACTTGTCGTTGTAGATCGAAGATAGACGCTTTGGTGATGTAGTTGTTCACGCCGTCGTTGTTGTCGAAGACCGGAGATGAAATGCCTTGCCTATCCATCACAAAACTCGAGCAAATATGAGTGGGAGAAAGAGAAGAACTTATACCAAATGTACCTTGACCGATGTTGAAAATGGATCAATGATCACTCAATGTGTAACAAGGAAATAGCACAATTGGTACCGATTCTTGTCGGTTTCTCACACCTACACAAATATGGCTTATGGTGGAGCTTGGTGAGGATAGTGGCACAAAAATTTGATGCAAAAATGTTAGCAAGAGTCAATAATGTTGCAAGAGATTCACAAATTCGTAAGTGAAACAAATGGACCAATAGCAAAAGAATGGCACGGAAACACACACACGGATAGATAAATGGGGCCGTGCAACCAAGGAATGAACTCAAAATGTGGAATCCACCAAAAGCGCTTCGTGTTGCACAACTCAAGAGAGGCGCTAGCACGATTGCTCAATAGGCGGATCGACACTTGTGCACAACCTATAAGATGCAAAATGGATAAACTTCTATCCCAAGTATGCTATGTATGTATGGTTCCCGGTGTTTCTCAAGATGATCCAAGATGATCGGATATGACAATCTTATATGCAATGTGGTATGATGCTATGGCACTTGCTTACAAGCTTCTTTGCTCTTTCTCTTTTGCTTAAAAGCTTTTTTTTCTATGGCCACTTTTGCACAATGCACAAACCAAGATAGCAATTGTGTATGTCGGAACGATATTGTGACACAATGGATGATATGATACCAATATGATATGGTATGTATGCAATGGATGGTGTAGATCCCTAATGTGCACAAGTAGCGTGGCCCGGCAATACTCAAATGGCTAGTCTCGATAGGCAAGTGACGCAAAATGGGCTAGGGGTTAACAATGCAATTGCAAGGAATATACAATGGTGTCGTCGAGGTTACCGTCGCTGCGATGATGAGTGGCGGTGTTCTTGATGTAGATACCAAGATGATGGAGACTAGTCCCTAAGTGGCGAAACACCTTAGGAAGCGGAAAAACCACGAACTCAAAATCTCAACGTCAAATGTCAAAATGGTTGTAGCGGTAATGCGGTGGTGGTTAGAACATGGAAAAATGAAAGTATTGGTGGAAAACCGAGTAGCAGAAGTTTAACGGGTTATGGTGGTGGAAGCGTATTATGGGCTATAAAAGTACTCAAAGTTGAAAGCACGTCCCTAAGTGGCGAAACACCTTAGGAGACACAACTCTCAACACAACAAAATTGGGTTAAGTTGGGGTAGCGGAAGTGTATGGTGGGCAAGCCTATGCGGAAGTGGTGGTGGTTGATGAAGTAGCAACCGTCCCTAAGTAGCCTAAACACCTTAGGAGACTCAAGTCACTACTCAAACAACCTCAAATGCTATGGTGAACAAAAAGGGTTAGTTTGCGGAAGGCTATGGTGGTATTGCGGATGATGTGGTTGAGGCCCTAGGCAAAGATGCCAAAGTACCAAAAATTTGATGGTGTCAAAAGGTGGGTGAAACCAAGGTGAGGACCTCGGGCACGCCGATAGCTTCAAAGCAGGCCAAGAACACTCAAATCGGAGTTCGGAGTGAAAAGTTATGATGAAAATGGTGAAACTTCGAATGCTGAAACTGGCATGGGCGGAAGTACCGCTCGGGAGGGCGGTAGTACCGCTAAATGTGATAGTACCGCTAGGAATGGGCGGTAGTACCGCTCGTGTCGAGATTTTTCGATTTCGGCTGAAACAGGGCCTAAGCGGTAGTACCGTTCGGCGGCGGTAGTACCGCTTAAGGTGCTAAGCGGTAGTACCGGCTTGGAGGTAGTACCGCTCGTGTCGGGATTTTTGCAAAATCTGGATCGGGCGCGATTTTGGGCGGAAATGGATGATTTCGAGGTCAAAATTGGAGAGATTTTATGATGGAAGATGGGGAAACTTGGGGAAATGCTAGATCCACTCGAAACCAAGCAAATCCATGGATCAAAATCAACAAAACATCATCACACTAACAAATCACAAAAAAAAATTGGGGCTATTTTTGGTGGGGATTTTCGAATTTGGGGAAGAACACAACAAAATCAAGCTAGAAAACACGGGGTAGGGGCTCCAAAACGTGATCAACCTTGCTCTGATCCATAGATGATGTAGGGCGGAACCCTATGTGGACGATCTTTCACGTTTGGAGAGGATCCCTACAAGGAACACGAAGAACGAGCGGAAGAACACGAGGGGAATCATGGGGAAAACACAAGAGAATCACTCAAACCAACAAGTAATCGATCACACATGTGCTAGAACGATGAACACAAAGGGAAATACATGATCCAAAGTCAACAACGGACGATACAAGTGGCGGTAGCTCATCTCCGAGAGGAGGTCTTGAATCCACAAGGGATCTTCCCATAAAGGGGTCTTGAATCCATGGTGGATCTTCTCCGAAAGAGCGCGGTCTCTCACGAGGAGGAGATCCGATATGGATGAGCGAAGTTTCTATCTCTAACTTGAGCTAAATCAACGCTAACCCTAGAAAGGAAGTGGAGGTGGTCTATTTATAGTCTAAGCCACGAAGGGGTAAGTGGGAGAGGGATACAAGGCCAAGGCCCGGCTGCCTGACAGGCAGGGCGGTAGTACCGGGCTCATGGCCGGTAGTACCGCTTGAGCGGTAGTACCGCTTGGAGGGGCGGTAGTACCGCTTGGGTGGCCTTAGCGGTAGTACCGCTAGGAGTGGGCGGTAGTACCGCTCGTCCTGGGTCTTCTTCGTCGTCGCTTCGGGCTTCCCTCATGGATGGTGTAGTTGTTCCTTGGCGCTTGCACTCCTCCTCGTCGTCCTTAGTGTTCCGACAATACCTATGCATGCACACGAAAGTGGAGTGTCAAGTAGTATACCATCCTCGAAGGGGTCAAGTGAGCACGTGTAAAGGAGATGATTCACCTTTGTGTATGTGAAGTAGATGTCGCACGTGTCACTCGCCGAATGGACTCTTGACATGGTGATGTCCATAGGATGCTCCGCATCATGTAGCCATATGTTAGGTCACACCCGGCACAACATATTGCCATGGTATGCTTTGTGATGCTATGTTTGCTTTATATTTCCCGTTTCTTCCCCCTCTTCTCTCCGGTAGACCCCGAGACCGATGCTGCCCCTGTGATCGACTACGTTCACGACGACCCCTCCTTGCCAGACAAACTAGGCAAGCCCCCCCTTTGATCATCCCGATATCTCCCATTCCATTCTCTCATGCTTGCATTAGATTTTGCTACTGTTATTGTTTGCTCCTATTCTGATGCATAGCTTGTTTATTGTAACTTGCTGTTGTTACCTACCTGCTTATCCTAAACAGTTTAGTATAGGCTGGGTAGAGACCCATCAGAGACCCCCACTTTGTCCCGACTGCCCCGCTGGATCATCGAAGACCCGATCAACGGGATCGAAGACCAGGCCCCGGCACCGCACATCACTTTCCCCTTAGTTGCTCGACACTACTGGGTTACTATCGAGTGCCGAGGGTGAGACCTCATCAGCACTTCTGATGTTAACCCTGTAGTGTAGCTATTCGGTCGTGGTCATCGAGGGTGATTCCGCCTTAACCACTTCCGATACGACTCTGTCGTGCAACCCCTCAAGTGTGAACCTCGAGGGTGGATCCTCTTACGTTCACCTTGATGATTACATCGAGTGGAATCCGTCAAGGGTGATTCCTCAGGTTTTCCCCTTGGTGTTAGACACACGGTTACTATGGTTACTATGACTTTACACTGAACCATGTTACTAAAGACGGGTCAGCCCTGAGGGGTACCCGTGCGAGCTTAATTGCGAGTGATGTGGAGTCGGGTTGACCTGGAAGGTGCCAGCGAGATAATTACGAGGCGTGGCCGGGCATTCTTAGCCCTTGTCGCAAGTCCTCGAGACGGGCGACGGGTCACATCTTTCGTGAGTCTCTACTTGTTACCGCGTTCCTAATCCACTACGATTTGGATATTTGATCCGAGGGCCTCGGGTGAGAGCAGTAACCATCACGTGGGCATAGTATGGGCGTTACGTGCCGTATACATCAGCGAAGCTTAATAGACGCCAGCCGATCGAGCGGCGCTGGCCGGTTGGATCGCAGTAGCCCCTGCCTTTTTGAAGGAGGTAGCTAGGTATGCTCACCGGCCGCGTACGCAATGTGCAGGAGTTCCCGGGGTGATGGCCCATGACCCCTGGGGGCATAGGTTTAGTCCGGCGTGTTGACCTCTCTATTAAGCCTAGGTCGGGTTGCGGCGTATTGTTTGGCCGAGGCCGGGCATGACCCAGGAAAGTGTGTCCGGCCGGAGTTAATCGGCGTGGTGGGTAAGTTGGTGCACCCTGCAGGAAGAATACATCTATCGATAGCCTGTCCCACGGTAGCGGACACTCGGAGTTGTATCCGATCGATACAACTAGAACTGGATGCTGAGGCATATTTTGCATATGTTGCTTCGGGAGTCGAGAAAGGATCCCGGGGCGTTGACAACAACATAAATATGACTTATGTTATACTACTCTACTCCCTCCTGTTGCTGCAAGATGGTGGTTTCCAGAAGATGCTAGTCTTCGATAGGACTAGCTTCTCCCCCTCTTATTCTGGCATTCTGCAGTTAGTCCACGATACTACCCCTTTCATTGATACCGATGCATAAGTAGTGTAGATCCTTGCTTGCGAGTACTTTGGATGAGTACTCACGGTTGCTTTGCTACCCCATTTCCCCCTTCTTTCTTCTTTCTGATTGTTGCAACCAGATGGTGGAGCCCAGGATCCAGACGCCACCTTCTACGACGACTGCTACTACACTGAGGGTGCCTACTACTACGTGGAGGCCGCCGACGACCAGGAGTAGTTAGGAGGCTCCCAGGCAGGAGGCCTTGCCTTTTTCGTCGTTGTTGCTTTTGTGCTAGCCTTCTTAAGGCAAACTTGTCTAACTCATGTCTGTACTGAGATATTGTTGCTTCCGCTGACTCTTGTGTTTTCGAGCTTATGTATTCGAGCCCTCGAGGCCACTGGCTTGTAATCTAAAACTTGTATTGTTTTAATTTGTGTCTAGAATTGTGTTGTGATATCTTCCTGTGAGTCCCTGATCTTGATCGTACATATTTGCGTGTATGATTAGTGTACGATTGAATCGGGGGCATCACATGAAGGGAGAACCCAAGCCTATGAGAATGACAAGTTGTTTAAACAAAAGGTTAAAAGATGACATGACAAGAGGATACAAAAGCATGAGTTTAATGTAGGTGATCATGTTTTGCTATACAACTCTCATTTAAGATTTTTTGCAGGAAAAATTCTCTCTAAATGGGAAGATCCTTACATTATCGAGGAGGTCTATCTTTCTGGTGCCATCAAAAACAATAACGCCAAAGGCACAAATCCAATGGTGGTAAGCGGTCAAAGAATCAAACTTTATATCTCGGGGACTCCCATAAATGTTGAGACCAATATTATTAATACCACAACACCGGAGGGGTACATAAGGGACACTTTCTAAAATGTCTCAGACTCCAAAAAGGAATAGGTATGTGGAAAGGTAAGTAAACTGACTCCAAAATGTTTCAAATGGTAATTTTTCTCCGTTTTGGAATATTTAAAAAAATAGGAAAATTAAAAGTAGTCCGAAGAGCGCAAGACGCATCCACAAGGGTGGAGGGCGCGCCCTACCCCCTGGACGCGCCCCCTGCCTTGTGACCACCTCGTGTGCCCTCCGGGCTCTGTTTTCTTGCACAATACTTCTTTTGGATTGTAAAAATTCATTATATAATCTCCCGAAGGTTTTGACCACCGTACCACGACAAAATCCTCTGTTCTTGTTTCGAGCCATTTTTCTGACAGATCTAGATCACCAAGGACAAGTTTTTCGAGAAGGTCATGAACCCCTACCTTGCGGAGGTGCTGCGACACCCTCAAGCCATTAAGATGCGCGAGGGGGTGCTGCACATCCGCGATGTTGAGGGGTCGAAGAAGACCGGAAGCGTGGAGACAAGATCGAAGCAATGGAGCAGCAAGTTTTCAAGTGCCAAGGGATGGTGGAATGTGGACTCAACGCCAATCACATGATGATCGCGGAGTTCACCAACAATCACAAGCTGGACGCCAAGAACATCGGGGAGGCCATCTTCAAGCTTCATGAGAAAATCGAGCATCTCCAAGCCCAGATCTATGACTTGCAAAACCAAAATTGTGAGTATGAATACAGATTTAAGAGGATGAGTTTGGCTGCAGGTTTGAGGATCCTGGAGACTCGGTCATCTTTCTATGATGGTGAGACTATGCCTTGGAAGATGGATGACAAGCCTACTTCATCAACAAGTCCATCATCACCACCTCCGAAGAAACAAACATAAATACATGGGTATGGGCACTCCCCTTGGCAACTGCCAAGCTTGGGGGAGGTGCCCCGATATCGTATCACCATCACACCTTTACCTTTACCATTTTTCTTAGTTCGATCCTTTTTGGTTATATCTTGATCTAATAGAATAAAGTTTTTAGTACGATCTAGCTTTGAATTTGTTTCAAGATCTATCTATGTAATCGAGTCTGTGAGTTATATATAACAAAGAGTAGTTTTGAGTTGAGGGCTCTACTCTCTTGCTATGATTCATCTTCAACATCGGTCAAAGGTACATTGGTAAAAGTTCTTTTCCGTTCTACCACTCACATTTTGCTTGGAATGATGGATAGGCCAAGTACCTCTACCAACCCACTCTTCATCGAGCAAGGCGGCGACATGTCATCATCGTCACCAAGAGCCACCTCTTTGGTGCACAACGAAAGCGTTGCACCAAGAACAACAAGCAATGAGCGACCGCGCCGACAACCTCGCCACCGACTTGCGACTCTCCGAACAACGCATAAGGGACCACTTCGACATCAAGTTCGACGCTCACAAGCAAGAGAATGATGCAAGAATGGACGAGATACGCACCTTGATGAGGAACCGGCATCATTCCACTTCTTCATCCTCAAGACGGACCCGCTCGAGCCGACACTCCGACGACTCATTCTATGACTCAAGTACACCGTCATCGAACACTCTTCGACGAGCCGCGCGTCAAGACCGTCATGCATCTCGCAACCCGCTACATGACAAGCATTCCCAAGAACAAGTTGATGAGCAAGTCCCTCGACCTCAATCAAACCAAGTCGCTTTTCGCCCAAGCTCAAGAACGACAAAGACTACGGCGCCAAGAAGAAGAAGAACGAGCCCGTCTACACCAAGAGCAACAAGACGCCGAGGCTCAACGTCTTCAACAACAACAACGAGAAGCGCAAGCTCTTGAGGCATAGCGTGCCCTTCAAGAATCAAGTAGAGCCTTCGCCAACCGCAATCGTGAGCAGGCGCAATCAAGAGGAAGCCCTTCGAGAAGAAATCCAAGAGAGGAACTACCAATCACGTTTGCAACATCAAGTTCCTCAAGCCCCTCCACAAACTTCGTCAAGCTCCACCCCAACCTCAAGTACAACAAGGACAAGTTGATCATGGTCTTCCTCCACTCCAAGAGCAACATGACGGCGATTACAATCCACGTCAAGGGCGTCATCATCAACATCGCCAACAACACAATGAAGAGCAACGCTACGGCAAGCTAAAATTCACCATGCCCAAGTTCAATGGAAGCAATGCCCCGAAGAGTACCTCTCATGGGCATTGAAGGTTGACAAAATCTTCCGGTTGCACAACTACGATGAAGCGAAGAAAATCGCTATGGCATCACTTGAGTTCCAAGACTATGTGCTCATATGGTGGGAACAAATCATTGAGCTGACGACAAGCAAGAGGTGAACCTCCAATCACCACTTGGGCTCAAATGAAGGATGTCATGCGAGCACGTTTTGTGCCAACCTACTACAACCGCGACCTCTTCAAGAAACTCCAACTTCTCAAGCAAGGAACAAAGAGCGTTGAAGAATATTACAAGGAAATGGAGATTGCCATGATTCGAGCCAATGTCAAGGAAGATGATGAGCAAACTATGGCACGTTTCTTGAATGGACTCAATCATCCCATCAAAAAGATCGCCGACTTCCAACCATACTCATCCCTCATTGAGCTCGTGCATCAAGCTACAAAGGCGGGCAGCCAAGTGCAAAGATGACTTCAAATGCATAAGTACTCATCAAAGACCCTCTGGCTCCTCCCACAACCAAGCTTCAACGACTCCTCCAACATCTACATCAACCAAACCTTCTTCAAGAAAGCGACGACAAGTCAATTTACAAGAAGACTTGACAAGTTCAAGTCGTCCTCCTCCTACTACAAGCAACCTCAAGCCGTGTGCTTCATCCTCTACTCCGGCCGATGAGACCATCAAGACAAGCTCCTTCAAGTGTTTCACTTGCGGCGGCCGAGGCCACAAGTCATACGAATGCACCAAAAAGCGCACCATGATCCTCAACGACGATGGCACATATGACTCCATGAGTGAAGAGGAGATGGAAGCTCTTGAGCAAGTGGCCATGCACCGGCGAGTGAACGAAGATGAAGATGACCAAGTCTTTTGTGATGAGGACTCGAGCCCCGCTCTCGTTGTCTCCAAGGTCTTGACTCTCTAAAATCAACAAGAAGAAGACCAACGATGCCACATCTTCCACACAAAGGCCGGCATCAATGGAAGGTCCGTCAAGGTCATCATCGATGGAGGTAGTTGCCACAACTTGGCAAGTGAAGAACTATGCTCCAAGCTCCAATTGGTAAAGAGAAAGCACCCGATCCCTTACAAGGTTCAATGGCTAATTGACTCGGCACCATACTGAGTCGAGCATACGGTCGAAGTCTCCTTCAAAATTGGTGCTTATGAAGACACGTTGGAATGTGATGTGGTCCCAATGACCGTTTGCCACCTACTTCTAGGTCGACCTTGGCAATTCGACCGTGGTGTCATTCACAATGGGCGCACCAATCACTATAGCTTCAAGATGAAAGGAAAGGAATATGTGCTACGACCTATGTCTCCTACCCAAGTGATAGCCGACAAGCAAGCCACACATCATAGAGAAAAGAGTGAGAAAGTGATCCACCCAAAAGTGAGTGAGAGCCACAAGCCAAATTTGAGCGACTCTTCGCCTAGAGAGAAAAACCTCATCCTATTTGCCACCAAAAGTGAGATGAGAGAAGTATGTGAGAACCCATCGAGTGTGATGCACTTTGTCCTTGTGTGCAAGGATGGAGAACCAAAAACTAACACCATTCACGAGCTACCTTTGGTGTTTCAATCTCTTTTGCAGGAATTTGAAGATGTTTTTCCCGATGAGCTACCTCCGGGCCTACCTCCTCTTGAGGCATAGAGCATCGAATCGACCTCATCCCGGGCGCCTCTACCAAACAAAGCTCCATACCGAGTCAATCCCGAAGAAACCAAGGAGATTCAACGGCAAGTACAACAACTCATCGCCAACGCCATGTACGTGAAAGCCTAAGCCCTTGTGCCGTTCGGTTATTCTTGTGCCTAAGCCCGATGGAAGTTTCCGCTTGTGTTCCATTGTAGACCTATCAATGCTATTACCGTTCGATATAGGCATCCCATTCCTCGCTTAGATGACATGCTTGATGAACTTAGTGGAGCCAACTTTTTCTCAAAAATTGACCTTAAAAGTGGCTATTATCAAATCCGCATACAAGAGGGTGATGAATGGAAAACTGCTTTCAAAACCAAATTTGGTTTATATGAGTGGTTAGTGATGCCTATGGGTCTTTCGGAAGCTCCTGGTACTTTTGTGCGCCTTATGCATCATGTGCTTCGTCCTTATATTGGAGTCTTTGTTGTGGTTTACATTGATGATATTCTTGTGTTTAGCAAAACCATGAAAGAGCACATTAATCATGTAAAATCTGTGTTGCAAACTCTTCGCAAGGAAAGCCTTTATGCAAACTTGAAAAAAATGCACTTTCGGAGTTGACAAAGTGGTTTTCTTGGGTTTTGTGGTTTCCTCAAAGGGTGTCCATGTTGACGAATCTAAAATTGAAGCAATTAAAACTTGGCCCCAACCCACCAATTTGCAACAAGTGCGAAGTTTTCTTGGTCTTGCGGGTTTTTATCGTCGCTTTGTGAAAGATTTTAGCACAATTGCCGCTCCTTTGCATGCTTTGAGCAAGAAGAATACTCCCTTTGTTTGGGGAACTTTGCAATCAACCGCTTTTGATGAGCTCAAGTCTTTACTTACTCATGCCCGATTCTTGCTTTGCCCAATTTTGACAAAACTTTTGAAGTCCATTGTGATGCAAGTGGTACCGGAATTGGCGGAGTTTTGATGCAAGAAAAAGCGAGCCATTGCTTATTTTAGCGAAAAACTATCCGATTGCTCAACTTAATTATCCCATCTCGACAAAGAATTGTATGCTTTAGTGCGTGTGCTACATGTTTGGGAACATTACCTTAGACCGCATGAGTTTGTCATCCATACCGATCATGAAGCGCTTAAGTACCTCAAAGGTCAAACTAAATTAAACAAGCGTCATGCCAAATGGAGTGAATTCATTGAATCTTTTCCTTATGTGATCAAGTACATTAAGGGTAAAGAAAATGTAGTTCTTACGCCGCTTTCACGCATATGCATGCTTGTCACTCAACTTGAGTTGAATGTTATTGGTTTTGAGCATATAAAAGACTTGTATGAGCATGATCCATCTTTTGCTTCTCCTTATGCTAAGTGTTTGGCGCTTGTCGTCTTGGGAACAATATTACATCAAGGATGGTTACCTTATGAGAGCTAACAAACTTTGCATTCCCGAGTCTTCTCTTCGTTTGCTCCTTTTGCAAGAGGCTCATGGAGGTGGACTCATGGGACACTTTGACGCGACAAGACATTAGCCATGCTCTCCACCAACTACTTTTGGCCCAAGATGTTCATGACGTCTCACGCTTCACCAACCGATGCTATACATGTCGCAAAGCTAAGTCTAAAGCTCAATCTCATGGTCTTTACATGCCTCTTCCTATTCCATATCAACCATGGGAAGACATTAGTATGGATTTTGTACTTGGTTTGCCTAGGACTCAAAATGGCAAGGATTCCATCTTTGTTGTTGTGGATAGATTTTCTAAGATGGCACATTTCATACCTTGCAACAAGATGAGACGATGCTTAACATGTTGCCAATCTCTTTTGTAGGGAAATCTTCCGACTCCATGGCGTACCAAAGACAATCGTCTCCGATCGTGACGTCAAGTTCTTGAGTTACTTTTGGAAGACCCTATGCGCCAAGCTCGGAATCAAGATCTTGTTCTCCTCGGCATACCATCCTCAAACCGACGGCCAAGCGGAGGTGACGAACACACTATCCACTCTACTTCGTGTCTTGATCAAGAAGAACATCAAGGAATGGGAAGCATGTCTACCCATCGCCGAAATGCGCCTACAACCGTGCAAGACATTCAACTACCGGCAAGTCCCCCTTCGATGTCGTCTACGGTTTCAACCCGTTGTCCCCATTGGACATCCTACCACTTCCTCTCCAAGAGCGCACCAACATGGATGCAAGTGCACGAGCAAGCTACATCAAGAAGATGCCGCGAAGACACAAGGCACACCATTGAGCGACAAGTACAACGTCAAGCAAACAAGCTCAACGCCAACAAGCAACCCATCGTCTTCAACATTGGTGATCTAGTGTGGCTACACCTTCGCAAGGACCGCTTCCCCAAAGAGCATGAAGTCCAAGCTCCTCCCTCGAGCCGATGGACCTTTCAAGGTGCTAGCACGCTACAACGACAACGCCTACAAGATCGACCTACCTCGAGACAAATACAACGTGGCGACATCTTCAACGTCAAGGACCTCGCACCATTCCATGGAGATGAAGCTTTTGATCCGAGGTCGGATCTCTCCCAAGGGGAGATGATGCGAGCATCCACGATCATCCCCATGGACCTACAACCCGTCTCATCAAGAACCGTGGAGGACCCATGACACGAGCTAGAGCTAGAGCTCTCGAGCGAGGTGACCTCTTTCCTTGTTGATATCACATATGATCCACTCGAGACATGGCTACTACCTAAGTCCGATATGCTATGCATGATTAGGTGTCAAGAGGAACCTCCGAGGATGCGTGGATGGACAAGCCGCCAAGTCCATGGACGAAGAGAACCAACGGAAGCGAGCAAAATCCCTTCCGGGCCCGGACATCCGCCACGACCCGGACATCCGGCCCACAGCTTCTACCTCAACATGCACCAAAATGCCCAAGTCTCCAGGGCCCGGACATCCGGCGTCCAAGCCCGGACATCCGGCCCCCAGCCCGGAAATCCGGGCCCCAGCCCGGAAATCCGGCCCCTCCATCACCGATTGCGTCTGGAAGACCCAGACCAGCCCGGACATCCGGCCCCAGGCACCGGACATCCGGCTCTTCCGGAAGTCCCGGATATCCGGCCTCTTCGCCCGGAAATCCGGCGCCCCGCACCCGAATCGACAGGGCCAGCCCCGCCAGCCCGGACATCCGGCCCCCTAGCCCGGACATCCGGCGTCTCGGGAAAGCCGGACATCCGCCCGACGCCGGACATCCGGCCTCCCCCACTGTAGCCTTGATGCATCCGGACTTGTCCCTTGTACCCCTTCGCCCGAGACTATATATACTTCATCCCTTCCTCTTTCTAGGGTTAGCAAAGGATTAGCTCATATTTGTGTGAGAGCTTTGCTCATCCACTTGGTTACTTCTCCTCGGGCTCAGGACCTCTTCGGAGAAGATCCCCCAAGCGGATTCAAGACCCCCTTCTAGGGTGGACCCCCATCAAGACCTCCTCACGGAGAAGAACGGCTACCGTTTGTATCGTCCTTTGTTGACCTTGAATCATGTATCTCCCTTTGTGTTCATCGATCTAGCACTTGTGTGATTGATCTCTTGTCGGTTAAGTGAATTCTCTCTCGTTTTCCCCGTGTTTTCCCTTTTGTTCTTCCGCGTGTTCTTCGTGATTCCCCGTAGGATCCGCTCCAACGTGAAAGATCATCCACGTAGGGTCCCGCCCTACATCACTACACGTAATCGGGCTGTCCATGGATAACGTTGGACAATTGAAAGAATCACGGTTAAAAATATGCAAATGCATGCATATTTATATGTGTAACCCTTTCGAACAGGAGACACATAGTGGTCATGCATACTAATGATTGAAGACACCTATATCTAGCAAGTTTCATCGGCATGAAGACCGGAACAGAGCAAATGAAGGGGGGGGGGGGGCAGGAGATGTCATTTGTGCTCACCCACGAACGTAGGGGCGGAGCTCGTCGAACACTAGACCCTCGTAGCAACGAAAAACCAACACATTTAAATCGAAAGATGAGCAACATAGCAATTTTGTTTTTTTCGTCAACCTAACTAAATAATTACAATCGGACGAGCAAGTATCATCGGTGCAAGATACATGTGGCGCTCGGCATTGAACACTAGATCCACATCCCACAAGTGACGCCGGTGCCCGACGTCCCGCGCGCAGCCACATGTATCTTGCACCGACAATACTTTCTATTTAGGGTTCCATCGATGTCGAGGAACCCCCTAACGCGCTCGTCCCTGGGCGCCCTATGGTATGGGCGACGGCGTCGGGACCGGCATCACCCACTGGCTCCACCATCTATCCCCTCGGCGACCCTCGACCATCGGTGACCCTCTTTTTCTACTTTTCCTACTTCTTTTTTTCATCTTCTACTTCTACTTCTTTTTTTTCATCATCATCATCATCATCTTCTTCTTCTACTTATTGTTCTTTTTTCATCATCATCATCATCTTCTTCTTCTTCTTCTTCTTCTTTTTCTTCCTCTTCTTCTTTTACTTCTTTTTTTCATCTTTCTTGTTTATTCTAAAAAAAGAGAAAAAAGACCTAAACTAAACTATAAACTAAATGTAACCTAAAATAAACTAAACTAAACTAAAATAACCTAAACTAAAATAACCTAAACTAAACAAACATAAACTAAATCTAAAAATAGAAAAACAAAAAGAACTACGCCACGAGGAGGCGGGCGGCCCGGAGCAGGTGTGGGCGGGCGGCAGTAGGGGGGTGGCGCGGGCGATGGCTTGGGACGGCCGGGCGGGGCAGCAGCGATGGGGGTGGGCGGAGGCCGGTGAGGGTGGCGCGGGCGGGTGGCTCGGCAGTGGCGGGCGGGCGGCTAGGCACGGGCGGGCGGCCGGGGTGGCACGGGGAGGCGGCTCGAGGGGGGCCGAGTGAGGCGGTGGCGGCTCAAGGCGGAGAGAGAGAGCGGACAGAGAGAGGGGTGGGGCTGATGTCGCTCCATTCAAGAAACGTGCCATTGTTTGCTCATCATCTTCCTTCACATTGGCTCGAATCATGGCTATCTCCATTTCCTTGTAGTATTCTTCAACACTCTTTGTTCCTTGCTTGAGGAGTTCGAGTTTCTTGAAGAGGTCGCGGTTGTAGTAGGTGGGCACAAAACATGCTCGCATGACATCCTTCATTTGAGCCCAAGTGGTGATTGGAGGTTCACCTCTTGCTTGTCGGCTCAAGGATTTGTTCCCACCATATGAGCACATGTCTTGGAACTCAAGTGATGCCATAGCGATCTTCTTCTCTTCCTCATAGTTGTGCAATCGAAAGATTTTGTCGACCTTCAATGCCCATGAAAGGTACTCTTCGGATTCATTGCTTCCATTGAACTTGGCCATGGTGAATTTGAGCTTTCCATAGCGTTGCTCTTCATTGTGTTGTTGGCGATGGTGATGATGACGCCCTTGACATGGATGGCAATCATCTTCATTGATGAGGACATCAATACCATTGTTACACCCACAGCCCCTGCTGCTATACATACTGGACCAATTACTAGAGCTCACAAGACACCAACTAAATTACGGTACTTTCGTTTCTTGGTAATGATTCTAATGTTCATGAGAATATGATGCTGCCTAAATTGGATACATTTGTTTTGCTTACAAATGAAGGGCCTAGCTTGGAGAAGGATGAACATTGGAGCAAGAACAAGCATGGAGATGATGGCATGCGCCAGGGGAACAAGAACGAAGTTACAAGTGATGATTTCAGGACGTTGAAGCCACCATAGCAGGTGCATGAAGCCTTGGACGAAATATACAAGATGCCACTTCATAAATTTCGTCCAGAGGCTATTCTAGGTGCTTTCGTCACCTTATTATTGGGCCAGGCCCATGTAATTTCGAAATACTTAAGTATAGGCTATTTTTAGAGTCCGTATGTGTGGGGAAACAAGAGATAGGGTTGTTTTCGGACCCCTCCACCAAGGGCCACAATTCCCCCCTCTTCCTCCATATATACAGCCCTTAGGGCACCGTTTAGACTTTGGGGTTTTGTTTAGATTAAAGTTCGCCATAGCTGCAACTTGGCATGCGTGCCGTTTGTGTTCAACGACCGGACAAAGGCGTCCACAGAACCCCACCTTGATCAATAAAGCTTTCATCTTATATTATAATATCCAGATTGCAATCTCAGTTTCTTGCTTGTTCTTCGTTTGCTCGCGGAAAGCAGACCCTCGTGGTCGAGTTGATCGTGCTCGGCGTGGTCAATAACCTCTCGGAGTTGGTTTAGCGATTGCTAAAGCGCGGCGTCCTCGTCTGTTCGTGGTCGGATCGTCAAAGTCGATTTCCACCAAAGCGATATCCATCATCTCATCGAAGAGCAGGACACCTTTGCTTCTATCAAGTGGTATCTGATTTCCGGGTTGCTCGGTGAGATTTTACAGATTTTGTAGTTTAGATCGAGATGCATTCTTCATACCTCTGATCCACGAAAAAGACACAAAAAAAATTAGGGTTAGTTCATCATATCCGAACCAATCTGAGCCTTTGCATAATCTTTTAGGGTTTTGCTTTGTTGAATTTGCGGTTGCATCGTCGTGTCTAGTTCTTTGGTCTTAGCGTCTAGTCTTTTAGAGTTTCGAGTTACGGTCATAAGTTGTCACGCCGCCACCGCACCATCGTCATCGCCTCGCCACCTACCACCACCGCTCCGAATCCGTGATCCATATACCACCACCGATCCATATCCATATACTACCACTTTGCTACCACCACCGTGCCATATACCACCACCGCCATATACCACCACCATATATCCACCACCAATCCGAGTTCCTTGCATATTAGGTTAACTTTCGAGATCCATCTATTTCCAGATTTGTGTTTCCTTGTCTGAGTAGGTTTCGGATTCCAGCAATCTTTTGCCATCCGTAGAAGAGGTTGGTTTCCAAAAAAAGAAAAAAGAGTCTCGAAACCACCCTCCGTTTAGGCCCAAAATTTTCCAAAAACGCACTTGACAAAAAAAATTCTGGCTATCCTATTTTTAGGTGTTTCTAAGCGTATTGAGACGATCGCCCGTTATAGAAAGTTTTTTTGACCCGTTTCGATTTTTGGGTCCGAGCGATCGAAAAAAAAAATTGGTCGAAAAAATTCCGTGCTCATCCTGTCAGTTTGACCTGGGAAGAGTTTTAAGACACTTGCCATTATAGTGATTTTTCGCAAAAAAAAGGAGCGCAAAAAAAAAGAGTCTGGAAACCACCCTCCGTTTAGGCCCAAAATTTTCCAAAAACGCACTTGACAAAAAAAATTCTGGCTATCCTATTTGTAGGTGTTTCTAAGCGTATTGAGACAACCGTTATAGAAAGTTTTTGACCCGTTCCAGCTTTTTGGGTCGGGCGTTGAAAAAAAATTGGTCGAAAAAATTTCGTGCCCATCCTGTCGATTTGACACAGGAAGAGTTTTGAGACACTTTCGCCATTATAGTGATTTTTCTTAAAAAAAAGGCGCCAAAAAAAAAAAAAAAGCAGCGCAAAAAGAAGAAGCGAAAAAAAATTCAGTGTGCTTCTCCCTTGTTTACGTGCAAGCGCCCGTGATTTTGTTCGTGTTCTAGGCTCGCGTCTCTAGCACGGTCTAGCCTAGGACCAAACCTGATCAAGCATCGTCGTTGAGCGTTCATTCAACTTTGCGTCTCTGAATTGATTATTGCTGATCCTTTTGCTACCATATTATAAGCTTTCCCAGCTCCACATACATCTCGTCGTGCGTTTGACTCTCCACAGTAATCGCTCTATCCAAGCTTTGAGAGTTTTGACTACAACGGTTGCCGATCACCGCTTTCTTCTTTGGGTAAGAAGCTGGTAAGAATTTGAGTTTTGCTTGAGGGATTTGTGACACCCCACCACCACCATATTCCGGTGAAATTTGTAGGTTCATATTCTTGTCTGTTTCTATTCTTTGCTAACTATGGCGAGAACACAAGTCGGCGAGATTGGTGGGAGAACATGACGAACAAAGAGCTTCATGATAAGTTTCAGCAAATGATGGGTCAATAGGTGGAAGACGTGATGGCCAGCTTTGGAAAGGCAATGGAGAAGATGGATGACATTGAGAAGTCAATTGACACCAAGTTGGACGCCAAGTTTGATGAATTACTCAAACGCCTCCCACAACCAGTTCTCCGCCGCGATATAGTAGGGCGAGCACAGTGTGTTCCTATTGAGCCAGGAGAAAATTAAAGTGCAGCTGCTACTGCTGTTGGTGCTTACGTAGCTCCTGCTGTTATCTGCGAGAGATGGAGGACTATTACGAGGATGAGGTTGATCAAAATCAGAACTACGTGCAGCCACCGGCACCACCACCACCGGCAGGTCGACCTCGGGTATATCTTTCTAGTGAGGCCTGCACCACCACCTCAGTGCGAGATCATGACCATCTCCCTAAAGCTGAAATTGAATATTCCACCGCTTGAGGGTAGATATGTTCACGATATATATCTTACTTGGGAGTTAGAAACTGAACAACGATCTACATGTTTACAATATCTGAGGAGAGGCGTGTTCTGCTGCTGTTTGTGCTTTCACTAGCTTTGCATGTGTTTGGTGGTGCGAACATTGTAGATTATATCCTGTTCCAGACTACTTGGGCTGCTTTGAAAACTGCTATGCGTACTCGTTGGGTTCCACCATATTATCAACGTGAATTACTTCAAAAATTGCAGCGCTTAAGACAAGGAAAAATTCTGTAGAAGAATATTATCGGGAATTACAAAGCGGCATGATTAGATGTGGTATTGTTGAGGAGAATGAAGCTATGCTTGCACGCGTTTTATGGGTGGATTAAATAAAGAGATTGAGACAATTCTAGAGTATAAGGAGTATACTAATATCACTCGTTTATTCCATCTTGCTTGTAAAGCTGAACGTGAAGTGCAGGATCGACAGGCATTGGCGCGAACTAACTTTTCTGCAGGTCGACCTTCATCATGGACACCACGTGCATCATCTACTTCCACTGCACCATCACCTCCTTCAGGTGCCACCTCCAACCGTGATACAAGAAAGCGGGCACAACCACCACTATCTGCCAAGAGCACACCTGCCGGGCCTCTTGTGAGCTCTTCTTCTTCCATGGCGTCAACGGGGCACACAAGTGATATTATTTATGTCGTGGTTGTAAGGGAAGAGGACATTATCTTGAGAGAATGCAAATCTCAGCGTGTGATGATTGCTCTTGAGGATGGTGGGTATGAGTCCGCTAGTGACTATGATGAGGAGACTTTGGCTCTTATTACACGTGAAGAACATGGTGGAGATGATTACGATCATGAGGCGCAATACATGGCTCTGAAGGCGGCGGCGGTATGAATGTTTAGTTGCTCAACGTGTTTTGAGTGTGCAGGTCACACAAGCTGAGCAAAATCAGAGGCACAATTTGTTCCATACAAAGGGAGTTGTGAAGGAGCGTTACGTGCAGCGTCATCATAGATGGAGGGAGCTGCAACAACTTGGCTAGCATGGAGATGGTGGAGAAGCTATCTCTCACCACAAGACCACATCCACATCCTTACTACATCCAATGGTTCAACAACAGCGGCAAGGTTAAGGTAACACGTCTTTGTTAGTGTGAATTTTAGTATCTCTACATATGCTGATTATGTTGATTGTGATGTGGTACCTATGCAAGCATATTCCTTATTACTTGGTCGACCATGGCAATTTGATAAAAATTCTGTACACCATGGTAGAAACAATCAGTATACTCTTGTTCATAAGGATAAAAATATTACTTTGCTTCCTATGACTCCGATTCCATTTTGAAAGATGATATTAATAGAGCTAATATAGCAAAACAGGATAAAAAAAAGAGTGAAAATCAGATTGTGGCAAAAGAATTTGAGCAACAAATGAAGCCTAATAGTAAACCATCTAGTGTGGCTTCTGAAATTAAATTGAAAAGTGCATGTTTATTTGCCACAAAATCTGATATTGATGAGCTAGATTTCAGCAAATCTGTTTGCTATGCTTTTGTGTGCAAAGAGGCATTATTTTCATTCGAGGGCGTGCCTTCCTCTTTGCCCCCTGCTATCACTAACATTTTGCAGGAGTTCGCCGACGCCTTCCACAAGGCGTGCCAGGATTACCTCCCATTCGAGGGATTGAGCATCAGTTGACTTAATTCCGGTGCATCATTACCCAACCGTGCACCATACCGTACCAATCCGGAGGAGACGAAGGAGATTATCGTCAAGTACAGGAGCTGCTCGACAAAAGGTTATATCTGCGAAGCCCTTAGTCCTTGTGCTGTTCCTATTATTCTAGTGCCGAAAAAGGATGGTACATCACGTATGTGTGTTGATTGTAGAGGCATTAATAATATTACTATTAGTTATCGTCATCCTATTCCTAGGCTAGATGATATGCTTGATGAATTGAGTGGCTCTACAATATTCTCCAAAGTTGATTTGCGTAGTGGATACCATCAAATTCGTATGAAATTGGGAGATGAATGGAAAACAGCATTTAAAACTAAGTTTGGATTATATGAGTGGTTAGTCATGCCTTTTGGGTTAACTAATGCACCTAGTACTTTCATGAGATTAATGAATGAAGTTTTACGTGCTTTCATTGGACGATTTGTTGTAGTTTACTTTGATGACATATTGATTTATAGCAGATCTTTGGAAGAACATTTGGAACATTTACGTGCTGTTTTTATTGCTCTCGTGATGCACGTTTGTTTGGTAACCTTGGGAAGTGCACCTTTTGCACCGACCGATATCTTTTCTTGGCTATGTTGTTACTCCACGAGGAATTGAAGTTGACAAAGCCAAGATTGAAGCTATTGAGAGTTGGCTGCAGCCCAAAGCGGTCACACAAGTGAGGATTTTTCTTGGCCTCATTTGGATTCTATAGGCGTTTTGTGAGAGATTTCAGCACCATTGCTTTGCACCTCTGAACGAGCTTACAAAGAAGGATGTGCCTTTTGTTTGGGGTACCGCATACGGAAGACGCCTTCACGGTATTGAAAGATAAGTTGACACATGCTCCTTTACTCCAACTTCACTGATTTTAATAAGACTTTTGAGCTTGAATGTGATGCTAGTGGAATTGGATTAGGAGGTGTGTTATTACAAGATGGCAAACCTGTTGCATACTTTTACGAAAAATTGAGTGGGCCTAGTCTGAATTATTCTACTTATGATAAAGAATTATATACTCTTGTTAGGACTTTTAGAAACATGGCAACATTATTTATGGCCCAAAGAATTTGTTGTACATTCCGATCATGAATCTTTGAAACATATTAAAAGTCAAGCTAAACTGAATCGTAGACATGCTAAGCAGGTTGAATTCATTGAGACTTTCCCTTATGTCATTAAACACAAGAAGGGTAAAGAAAATGTTATTGCCGATGCATTGTCTCGTCGCTATACTATGCTTTCACAACTTGACTTCAAAATATTTGGTTTGGAGACCATCAAAGATCAATATGTGCATGATGCTGATTTTAAAGATGTATTGCAGAATTGTAAAGAAGGAAGAACATGGAACAAGTTAAATGCGTTAATGATGGATTTGTGTTCCGTGCTAACAAGCTATGTATTCCAGCTAGCTCCGTTAAATGCATTTGTTGTTGCAGGAGGCGCATGGAGGAGGACTAATGGGACACTTTGGCGTGAAGAAGACGGAGGACGTACTTGCTACACATTTCTTTTGGCCAAAGATGAGACGGGATGTTGAGCGTTTTATTGCTCATTTGCACTACATGTCAAAAAGCTAAGTCACGACTCAATCCTCATGGTTTATATATGCCTTTACTGTACCTAGTGTTCCTTGGGAGGATATATCTATGGACTTTGTTTTAGGTTTACCTAGAACAAAGAAGGGGAGGATAGCATATTTGTTGTCGTGGATAGACTCTCGAAAATGGCACATTTTATACCATGTCATAAAAGCGATGATCTTGTTAATGTTCTTTGATTTGTTCTTTCGTGAAATTATTAAACTTGCATCTTTGTGCCAAATACTATTGTTTCAGGTCGTGATACTAAATTTCTTAGCCACTATTGGAGATGTTTATGGGCTAAGTTGGGGACTAAACTGCTTTTTAGTACTACTTGTCACCCCAAACCGATGGACAAACTGAAGTAGTCAATAGAACATTGTCTACTATGCTTAGGGCTGTTTGAAGAATAATAAGAAAATGTGGGAGGAATGCTTGCCTCATATTGAATTTGCTTATAATCGTTCATTGCATTCTACTACTAAGATGTGCCCTTTTGAAGTTGTGTATGGTTTCCTACCTCGTGCACCTATTGATTTGTTGCCTCTTCCATCTTCGGAGAAGGTTAATTTTGATGCTAAAGAACGTGCTGAATTGATTTTAAAAATGCATGAGTTAACTAAGGAAAACATTGAGCGTATGAATGCTAAATATAAACTTGCTTTGGGGATAAGGGTAGAAAACATGTTGTGTTTGCACCTGAGATCTTGTTTGGTTACATTTGCGTGAAGGATAGATTTCTGATTTGCGCAAATCAAAGCTAATGCCACGTGCTGATGGTCCCTTTAAGGTGTTGGAGAAAATAAATGATAATGCATATAAACTTGAGTTGCCTGCAGATTTTGGGGTTAGTCCCACTTTTAACATTGCAGATTTGAAGCCTTATTTGGATGAGGACGATGAACTTCCGTCGAGGACGACTTCATTTCAAGAAGGGGAGGATGATGAGGACATCAATACCATTGTTACACCCACAGCCCCTATTTGCTATACATCTTGGACCAATTACTAGAGCTCACAAGACGCCAACTAAATTACCGGATTACTTTCGTTTCTTGGTAATGATTCTAATGTTCATGAGAATATGATCTTTGCCTAAATTGGATACATTTGTTTTGCTTACAAATGAAGGGCCTAGCTTGGAGAAGGATGAACATTGGAGCAAGAACAAGCGTGGAGATGATGGCATGCATAAGGGGAACAAGAACGGAGTTACAAGTGATGATGTCGGGGCTTTCAAGCCACCATAACGGTGCATGAAGCCTTGGACGAAATATACAAGATGCCACTTCATAAATTTCGTCCGGAGGCTATTCTAGGTGCTTTCGTCACCTTATTATTGGGCCAGGCCCATGTAATTTCGAAATACATAAGTATAGGCTATTTTTAGAGTCCGTATGTGTGGGGAAACAAGAGATAGGGTTGTTTTCGGACCCCTCCACCAAGGGCCACGAAATTCCCCCCTCTTCCTCCATATATACAGCCCTTAGGGCACCGTTTAGACTTTGGGGGGGTTTGTTTAGATGAAAGTTCGCCATAGCTGCAACTTCGCGTACTTCGTTTGTGTTCAACGACCAGACAAAGGCGTCACAGAACCCCACCTTGATCAATAAAGCTTTCATCTTATATTCGCAATATCCAGATTGCAATCTCGGTTTCTTGCTTGCTCTTTGTTTGCTCGCAGGAAATGCAGACCCTCGTGGTCAGGTTGATCGTGCTCCGGCGTGGTCAATAACCTCTCGGAGTTGGTTTAGCGATTGCTAAGGCGCGACGTCCTCGTGACGTTAAATGATCGGATCGTCAAAGTCGATTTCCACCAAAGCGATATCCATCATCTCATCGAAAGACGGGACACCTTTGCTTCTATCATTCATGTTGCTCTTGGCGTGGAGGAAGTTCATGATCAACTTGCTCTTGTTGAACTTGAGGTTGAGGTGGAGCCTGACGAGCTTGTGGAGGAACTTGTGGAGCTTGACGTTGCACACGCGGTTGGTAGTTCCTCTCTTGGATTTCTTCTCGAAGGGCTTCCTCTTGATTGCGCCGTTCGCAACTACGGTTGGCGATAGCTCGACTTGATTCTTGGAGGGCACGTTGCGCCTCAAGAGCTTGCGCTTCTCGTTGTTGTTGTTGAAGACGTTGAGCCTCGGCGTCTTGTTCTTCTTGGTGTAGATGCGCTCGTTCTTCCTCTTGGCGTCGTAGTTGTTGTCGTTCTTGAGCTTGGGCAAAAGCGACTTGGTTTGATTGAGGACGAGGGACTTGCTCATTGACTTGCTCTTGTGAATGCTTGTCATGTAGCGGGTTGCGAGATGCATGACTGTCTTGACGCGCGGCTCGTCGAGGAGTGTTTGATGACGGTGTACTTGAGTCGTAGAAGGTGTCATCGGAGTGTCGACTCGAGCGGCTCCGTCTTGAGGATGAAGAAGTGGAATGATGCTGGTTCCTCAACAAGGCGCGGATCTCGTCCATTCTTGTATCATTCTCTTGCTTGTGAGCGTTGAACTTGTTATCGAAGTAGTCTCTTGTACGTTGCTCGGAGAGTCGCAAGTCGGTGGCGAGGTTGTCGATGCGGTCGCTCATTGCTTGTTGCTCTTGGTGCACCGCCCTTTGAGCACCAAAGAGGTGGCTCTTTGTGACGTATGATGACATGTCGTCGTCTTGCTCGAGGAAGAGTGGGTTGGTAGAAGTACTCGGCCTATCCATCATTCCAAGCAAAAATGTGAGTGGTAGAAGGAGAAGAACTTATACCAATGTACCTTTGACCGATGATGAATCAAGTTCACTCAAATGCGGACAATGAAATAGCACTATTGGTACCAATTCTTGTCGGTTCTCACACCTACACAAGAAAAAGCTTATGGTGGAGTTTGGTGAGGATGGTGGCACAAAATTTGATGCAATTGTAAGTGAGCTTCAATAATGTTGGAAAAGGTTCACAAATTTGCAAATGCAACAAGTAGACCAAGCAAATAATGGTACACGGAAACACACACACAAATAGATAAGTGGGATTGTGCAAACCAAAAGTGAGCCAAATGTGGAATCCACGAAAATGCTCTTGTTGCACAATACTAGAGAGACGCTAGCACGATTGCACAATAGGCGGATCTGAGAACTTGTGCACAACCTACTAGGCAAAATTGCAACTATCTCTATCCCACGTATGCTATATGTATGGTATTTGATTGCTATGATCCAAGATGATCCAATATGACAATCTTAATGTGGTATGATGTTATGGTTCTTGCTCATAAGCTCTTTGCTTATCCTTCCTCTTTGCTTAAAAGCTTGGGTGGCTCTTTCACTTTTGAGCTCTTTTCTCATGCAAAACTTCATGAACCAAGATAGCAATTGTGTATGCTATGACAACTTTGTGACACACAAGTGGATCCCAAGATATGCACCATGGTGGTATGGTATGTATGCTATGTAGTATGATCCCTAATGTGCGCAAGTCACGTTGCCGGCAATACTCTATGGCTAGTCTCGATGGGTAAGCTATGCAAAAGTAAGGCCATGTGGGGTATCAATGCAATTGCAAGGAATGACAAAGATGTCTTCGAAGTTACCGTCCTCGGCGATGATGAGACCCTTGCGAAGATGAGCCGTGGTGATGATGAAGTCAAACCGTACCTAGATAGCCGAAACACAATAGGACACGGGAGCCACAACTCAAAATCTCACGGACCAAAACGTGTCAAAATCGTCATAGGAGGTATCGTGGAAGATGGTGGAGTATGTGGGTTTGGAAGATGTGGTGGAAGGTGGGGTTGTGGTGTTGGCCGAACTAAAAAATTCAGTTTAAATCGGGGTTTTACGGACGTTAGGAAATTGCGGTCGTCCGGTCGTTTGGACGTCCGACGGGTCTCGAAAATCCGTAATTTGAATCGGGTCGGGGTTCCGATTAAATCTCGAATGGCCGGACGTCCGGTGGTCGGGGTCAACGCAGGACGAACAGCACGATTTCGGGGTGGGGGAAAATGGTGAGGTCGAACTCGAGCGGATTGGAGGGTGGAAAAGGGTGGGGAGGGTGGGGAAAGCTAGATCCACACTTAGCAACTCAAATCCATGTACCAAATCCAACAAAATCTCAACTCACCAACAAATCACAAAAAAAAAAATTTGGGGCTATTTTTGGTGGGGAATTTTCGGATTTAGGACGAAAACAACAAAATCAAGCTAGAAAACACGGGGTAGGGGCTCCAAAAACGTGATCAACGTGGCTGATGATACCAAGATGATGTAGGGCGGAACCCTAGGGGCCGATCTTTCATGTTTGGAGTGGATCCTACGGGGAGACACGAAGAACGTGTGGAAAACACAAGGCAAAGCGCGAGGAGAAACGAGAGAATCACTAAACCGACAAGTAATCGATCACACAAGGGCTAGATCACCGAACACATAAGGTAGCACAAGATTCAAAATCAACAAAGGAAAGATACACGAGTAGACGTTCTTCTCCGTGAGGAGGTCTTGATTGTCTTCCCTTGAAGGGGTCTTGAATCCGCTTGGGGAATCTTCTCCGAAGAGGTCGTGAGCTCCGAGGAGAAGTAACCAAGTGGCTGAGAAAGGCTCTCACACATAATATGAGCAAAACCAATGCTACCCTAGCTAGGGGGTGGGAGAGACCTATTTATAGTCGTAGTGCAAATGGGCGTCAAAGGGAAGGGGTACAAGGGCTTTTGCCCAAGGCTGCGGTCACTCAGGTGTCGGACGTCCGGAAGGCGTCGGACGTCCGGGGCTTCGGGACGGTCCGGGTGTCTGTAGGTCGTCGGACGTCCCTAGATTCGGCTCGGGTGCGGGTCGTCCGGTCGTCTGGTGGCTTCGGTCTTCCGTGAATTTCCATTCGGGTGTCCGGTTGCCGGACGTCCGGAGGGCGTCGGTCGTCCGGGATCTGGGAGTCATCGGACGTCCGGGCAGGGCCGGTCGTCCGTGGCCTGTAGCTCTGTCCTGCCTTCCTTCCCTCGCTGTAGCATCTCCTGTGGCTCGGGACGTCCGGACCGGTCCGGTCGTCCGATGCACAGAAGCTTGATGTCCATGCTTGGCGTCCTTGCCACCTTGGCCATTGGGTGTAGCTGTCCCGTGGCTCTCCTCCACGTACCTGATCACACACAGTGTGTCCATATGAGGTAGTAGCCAAGTCTCGTGAGTAGAGAGAGGAAGTTCGGAGAGGAGCGAGTTCACCTTATCTTCGATAGCCTTTGCTCTAGCTCTTCTCATGGGTCCAAGTGGTGTTGAGTGAGATGTAGATATGTCCATGCGGATGAGCGAGGGATGCTCCGCATTAGAAAGAAGTTCCAAGTCAAGGTCCTACAATCAAAAAAGATCTTCTAGTCGTGAACGTAATTGCTACAATTGTGGAAGACCCGGACACTACTCCAATGAGTGTACGGCTCCCTACAAATGAAGAGAAGGCTCACCTAAAAGGAGAAGCAAAAGAGAAGAATCACCTCCAAGAGAGAGAAGGAGTAGAGATGATCGTTATGAACGAAGAACCTCTCGCAGAAGCAAGGATTCGGAAAGGAAGGACAAGTCATCAAGGAGCTATACAAAACGAAGACATCAAACTCATGTTGGTGAATGGGTATCCGGTTCTGACTCCGACAACCACTCCGAGAGAAGTTATCACTCCGACTCCGAATATACTCAAGATGAAGGTGTTGCCGGTCTAGCACTTGTGTCAACCAACTCCTATGATATATTTGGCTAACCAAATGAAGGAATTGGAAGATGCTTCATGGCTAAAGGCCCAAAGGTATCACATCCCGAGTATGTTGATTTCAATAGTGATGAAGATGATTTGCTAGGTGATGATGATTTACTTGTTGACAACTCTAGTGATGAAAACTATGATGAACTTGCTATTAATCATGATAACCAAGATAAAACGAATGACGATGATAAGAAGGAGATTGAGCGTCTAACTAAAGAACTAAACACTCTTAAGTTAGCTCATGAAACTACCTTAGAAGATCATCGAGAGCTTTTAAAAACTCATGAGAAGCTACGCTATGAAAAGCTCAATCTAGAGCAAGAACATGGGTTCTTAAAAGCAATCAATGATGATCTTCGTAAGAAAAGTTCTTCTTACTTTGCCAAGCGTTTACTCTTGTCTACTTACATGCCACAAGTAAAATCTCGCAACAAGAGCAAGAAAGATTCTTCCTCTAGTAGTGACTATAATCATGCTAAACCCAATATTGTTGCTTCTAGTAGTTCTCTTGATTCCACTAATAATTCTCTTAGCCAAGTTACACTTGAGCAAGAAAATAGCTTATTGAATGGAATTATAGAGAAAGGTGTTTATAAGAGCCTTGCCAGAAGTAAGCTATTTGAGGAAATTGTACGCAAGCAAGGAAGGCACCGGAAGAATCAAGGTGTTGGTTTTAAATGAAAGTTCAATACCAATGGAGTTGAGTGGGAAGAAGATCAATACCGCAAGACGAAGTTTGTTCCTCAACAAGAGAAGTATGATCCTACTTCCTTCAAGGGGACACAAGCTCAAGATGATCTTCCACCACAAGACCACAAGCTAAAAGGCAAGGACGAGCTTCAAGTGGAGATTGATGCATTTGAAGAAACTCCTAAGGCTTTGGTCAAGTGGGTTCCCAACACTACATCAAGTTCTACTTCATCAAGTATGACTACAACTCCAAGGATTCCCATCAAGATGATGTGGATCTCAAAGAAGAAGAACTAGAAAGTTCTTGAGGCTGACTCCGCCAACATACTTCACTCATATTCATATTGGCAAGGACAAGTGCAATCAACTTTCACATCTTGCACCAGTTCAAGGAGTCACAAACCCTCTTGTTGGTAAGTCAAGGGACGAGGTAAACAAATGCTTTCATGGACATCATCTTGTGTGTACTTCACTCTATGTCTATGGATATCCTTGTTTGTTCCTTGTGGGACTAACCCATGTAGGTATTGAAAGTGCAACTCACTCTAATGGATTGCTCCAAATGATCTACATCAACAATGAGCATCTACATCTTCAACACCTACATGAAGTCATTATCGACAAAACCCAAGGTTAGTTCATCCCTCTTAGGGGGGATATCACATCTAGGGGGAGCTTTACTCTAAGAATGGTGTGAACACAACAATGCTTTATATAAAAGTGGTAACCCCACTTGTGCTTAAACGATGAGTATGACCTACGATCAAATGTTCTCATTTGACTCAATCAATATACTCATATATAGATGACCTAGTCATCGCCAATTGCTTGATAGATGCTAGAGTGTTTATGCATGCTTTGCCACATATTTCATTTGCCATCTTATTGTGTGAGCATCCTGGATGCATATTTTTCTTCATTCAAGGACATCCATTTGTTGCTTCGATTATTTGGTCTTTTCTTTTGCCAAATGGATGGACAAAAATGCCTAAGTACTCCCTCTAGCTATCTATGCTTTTCTTGTCTCAAACTCTATTCATGCTACATCACAAAGTTTGATCAAGTCAGATTCGAACCCTCTGGGTGAGGAGCACTCGGAGCCACCGATTTGTCATAGACTTAAACTTCCAAAACCTCTTAGTGTATTTCGGTCTGACCGGTCCATCCCTTTCGGTCATACCGAGTTCATTGAGTTGATCTAGGTTTCAATCTCGGTGCAACCAATTTCAACAGTTCGGTCACACTGAGTTGCAGTAACCACTTGCGATTCTGCATCTCGATGCCACCGAGCCATTCCACTCGGTCACACCGACAGGGTCTGGATATATATACTCACTGGTCAAATTTTGGGAATTTCTCCAAAACCTTTCACCCTTGCTTGTCCAGCTCAGCCTACTCGAGGTCTCCGGATCGTCTCCTTTGTCACCAGCGACACCCTGCCGCTGGTCTCCGCTGCTATCAATGGAAATCTTCGCCGCCGTTGTCGCCGTAGCGAGCTCATCGCCAAGTTAGGGTACGAGTTCGATCATTTGTGCTTTCTCACTCCGATTCTTAGCAAGAAGACATTGCCATGATTCTTACCACGTTTGAGACTATTCTATCCAGCAAAAACTTCCTTTAGATTAGGTTTGATCCAAAATTTTAGGGTTAGGTTTCCGCCGAATTCATCTCGGATCAACCAAGTTGTAGAAATCGGTCTCACCGATTTGGCTTAGGCCATTGCACTTGTGATTTTCGGTCTGACCGAAACTTACAAATTGGTGTGACCGACTTTGATTCTCAGTGAAACCCTAGCAATCTCGGAGTCACTGAACTGTGTCTCAGTCTGACCGATTCCACTAGTTTAGACTCGAATATTGCTTTGGTGTCACTGAGTTTAACAAATCGGTAGCTCCAAAATGATTTCTGTAGAAAACTAAAACTAAGTTTTTGACTCAATTATTTTGCAAAAACTCTGCACTTTGTGATGCACATCCACTCTATCTCAACTATATCTATTCATAGGGTAAGCTTTCAAGGTCAGCTTGCAGTTCCAGCTATGTCAGATCAAAGTGACAACCATAACAAGTCTGAGGAGCACCAGAATCTCATTGAGGGCACTAGTCCCTGTGACAGCTATGATGATGGAAGTAGAAGTACTCTAAGCAACCTGCCTAAGGCTGTTACTAGGCAGAGGAGGAAAAGAAATTCAGATTCTGAAGATCAGGATTTTGTAGTTGATGAAGAGGTCACTTCCAAGCAGAAAGTGCTGAAGAAGGAATATGATGCTGCTGCTGCAACCAAGCCTGGGTTGCACAAGAAAGCTCCTGCCAAGAGAGTGCCAATGTCCAAAGCCAGAGCCTCAACACACGAAACCATTGAGTTCACTCTTGAACCAAAGGAGGCTGGTAAGGGCAAGTAGAGAAACGAAAGGGTCAAGAAGACCATGGCCAAGGTGATCGGCAGATCCTCTATGATGAGAGACCCAGATGAGGAAGAGGAAGAGCAGGATGAAGAAGATGCTGCACTAGCACCCATGACTCAGAAATTGATGGGGGATGCCATCAAGTCAGGGGCTGCTCCATCAAAGCCCAAGACTACCCCAAGTCTGCTGCTGCTACTCAAGCTTCTAAGCATGCAGCACCAAAGAGATCAACTAGAAACATACCAGCTGTTGAGAAGAACAAGGCCCCAGTGCCTGAAGTGGAAGAAGAAGAAGCCCAAGTGCTTAGGAGATTGAAACCAAAGATTCTTGATCATGATGAAAATCATCCAGTTGCTGAGAACATGAAGGAAAGAAAAGATGGAGGTCTCAGATTGTGGAGACAGTCAGACCCCTATGCTGTGAGAAGAAGAACTGCTGTGGACTACAGATTTTATACTAAGGAACAACAGGACTTCTATGAGACTGTCCTCTTGGACAAGAAGCCCATTGTTTGTGACATGAGATGGGTGGACTGGAAATACATTGACAGCAATGAAGATCACTTTCCTAGAGTACATGAGAGCTTCAGACTCAATGGAGTTGACACCTTTGTGGGTCAAAAATTGACCAAATGGAATGATGAGTTGATCATGCAGTTCTATTCCACTGCTCACTTCTACCCAGATGGAAAGATTGTCTGGATGACTGAGGGTACTAGGTACCAATCTACAGTTGCTGAGTGGGCAAAGTTGATAAATGCTCCTGTAGAAGCTGAAGATGACACTGATGTCTATGCCAAGCGCAAGAAAGATCACAACTCCATGGCCAATATGTACAAAGAGATACCTGACAAGGCCTTGGAGACACACAAACTAGGCTCAGTATATTACTTGTTGTCTGGATTGGTCACCATGAACTCTATATTGAGGCAACACATTGTTGCCCAAGTCAGGAGATCACAGGATGATAACAGGCCACTCCATCAACTTGCTTCAGATGTTTGATGTGCCACAAAAATTTAAAGTGATGAGTTTGATTGTTGAGACTATCAAGAGAACTGCTTCATATAAGAAGAGATCATGTGGTTATGCTCCACACATTCAGATGCTCCTAAATTCCAAGATGGGCACATGCACATATTTTTTGGATAGAGAGCACCTTCCCTTGAGGCCTGATTTTGAGGATAACATTGTTGTGATGGATGCTTCACATCCTACATCTGTTGAGGCTCAAGAGAAGAGAGAGAAGGCATAGGCTGAAAAAGCTTCAAAGATTCTAGATCCTTCTGCAATCAATCTCAAGACCAAGCAGGACCAGCTCAGCTCTCTGCTTGAGGCCACTGTGAGAATAGAGACAGGACTAGCTACCCTGACTTGAAATCAAGAGAGCCTTGAGAGGATCTTTGAGACAAAGATACATGACTTGGATGTCAAAGTCACGGAGATTCAGACTTCAGTGGAAAAGATACAAGAAGAGCTTGAGGATAGGAGTGACAGGAAAACCACATATGCTTATTAGAGGGTGCCTACAGCACAAAGGTCTGCAGCAGTGCCAGTGACAGACACTAGGGCTACAACCTCAGCTCTTGCAGCCACAGCCTCAGTTGCCCCTCCAGTGGCAAACCCTCCAGTTCCTCAGATGTCAGCCGAAGTCTTCGCAGATGCTTTTCTCTCCACGCCATCTTCGCACTCCAGAGCTCCCGGAGATCGTGCTTAGAGTGCCGTATAGCACTATGCATTTTCGAGATTTTTGGTAACTTGTTGTCAAAGGGGGAGAAAGTGTATAGATCATAGACTGAGAGAGAGAGAGAGAGAGAGAGTGTGTGTGTTTTGCTTTCTTTTGTCTCTCTTGCTACTTCATTTGCTTGCTTGTTTGGTTCGTACTCTACTTATGTGTGTGTGAGATACTCATATGTTCATGTGCTTGATCACATCATACTTTAACGCTTGTGCTTGAATGATGACATTCTATCTCTCATATATGATCATTCACATTTTGTCTTGGTGATGAGTGCATATTTCATATTCTATCATTTTGAGCGCTCCACCAAGATGTATGTGACATGGAAGAGTAACCCATGATCCTTATCGATTGTGCATTTGCATTCAAAAGCAAATTTTTAAATATTGCACAAATTTAGGGGGAGCTCTTGCTTATCACATACTTCTCAAAGCGGCGATGTACTTCATTTATATTATCATTTGTCGAAGCTTTGATCTATATGTTGTCATCATTTACTAAAAAGGGGGAGATTGAAAGTGCAACTAATCCCTGGGTGATAGAGGCAAAGGTGTCCCGATGTTTCGATGAGATAGCAATCGTTTTCTGTGGGAGTCGACTTTGACGATTCGACTACGAACGTTCGAAGACGTCGCGCCTTAGCAATCGCTAAACCAACTTCCGAGGGGTTATTGACCACGCCGAGCATGATCAACGACCACGAGGTCTATTTCCTGCGAGCAAACAAAGAACAAGCAAGAAGCTGAGATTGCAATCTGGATATTGCGAATAAAAGAGGAAAGCTTTATTAATGAAGGTGGGATTACATGGCGCCTTTGTGCAGTCATTGAACACAAAGCGAAATGCACGCGAAGTTGCAGTTATGGCGAACTTTTAATCTAAACAAAACCCAAAGTCTAAACGATGCCCTAGGGGCTGTATATATGGAGGAAGAGGGGGGGGGGAGGGATTTCGTGGCCCTTGGAGGAGGGGTCCGAAACCCACCCTAACTCTTATTTCCCCACACATACGGACTCTAAAAACAGCCTACATTGAAGTATTTCGAAATTGTTCTCATCCGCATACCACCCTCAAACCGACGGCCAAACGGAGGTGACGAACCGCACACTATCCACTCTACTTCGAGTCTAAATAAAAAAGAACATCAAGGAGTGGGAAGCATGTCTACCCATCGCCCGAAATCGCCTACAACCGTGCAAGACATTCGACTACCGGCAAGTCCCCTTCGAGGTCGTCTACGGCTTCAACCCGTTGTCACCATTGGACATTCTACCTCTTCCTCTACAAGAGCGCACCAACATGGATCACAGTGAGCAGGCAAGCTACATCAAAAAGATACATGAGGATACAAGACATGCCATCGAACGCCAAGTTCATCGACTAACGACCAAGCTCAACATTAACAAGCAACCCATGGTCTTCAACATTGGTGATCTAGTATGGCTGCACCTTCGCAAGGACCGCTTCCCCAAAGAGCATGAAGTCCAAGCTTCTCCCTCGGCAGACGGACCTTTCAAGGTGCTAGCACGATACAACGACAACGCCTACAAGCTCGACCTACCTCAACACAAGTACAACGTGAGCGACATCTTCAACGTCAAGGACCTTGCACCTTACCATGGAGATGATCCTCTTGATCCGAGGTCGGATCTCTCCCAAGGGGGAGATGATGCGGAGCATCCTCACTCATCCCCAGACGTGCCTACATCTCCCTCAACACCACCGGGACCCATGACAAGAGCCCGAGCTAAGGCTATTGAAGATAAGGTGAACTCGCTCCTCTCCGAACTTCTTATTTCTACCCATGAGACATGGCTACTACCTCATTCGGAAACTCTATGTGTAATCGTGTACATGGAGGCGAGCCAAGGATCTACTACTTGCAAGAGCCAAGACGGCGAGGACCCCAAGTATATCGAAGAGGAAGAAGGGATGCGGTGAAGCTTCTGGAGACACGGACGTCAAGCCCCTTCCGGACGTCCGAAGCGTTTCAGAAACACGGACGTCCGACGCCCTCCGGACGTCCGGAACATCGTCACCCCAAACGCAACTACGCACGACAGGAGATGGCCGGACGTCCACACGACAATCACCCGATCCGAAACTACGGACGACCGACAGCCACCGGACGTCCGGACCCGACTGAAGCCGGACGACTGCCCCTACGGACGGCCAAACCACGGCGGCAATGAAGAGAAGAATCGACGGACGCCCGAACGGGTCCGGACGACCGGACCTTCCCGAGCCTCCGGACGTCCGACGCCTTCCGGACGTCCGACGCCTGATGCGGGCTGAGGCCCATGTACCCCTTCGTTTTGACCTCCATTTGCACTAGGACTATAAATAGGACCCTCCCATCTCCTAGTTAGGGTTAGCATTGGATTAGCTCATATTTTGGTGTGAGAGCCTTTGCTCATCCACTTGGCTACTTCTCCTCGAGATCGGGACCTCTGGAGAAGATTCCCAAGCGGATTCAAGACCCCCTTCTAGGGTGGACCCCTCAAGACCTCCTCTTGGAGAAGAACGGCTACTCGTGTATCTTTACCTTTATTGTTCTTGAATCTTGTGCCACTCTATGTGTTCATCGATCTAGCACTTGTGTGATTGATCTCTTGTCGGTTTAGTGATTTCTCTCTCGTTTCACTCCGTGTTTACCTCTTGTTCTTCCGCGTGTTCTTCGTGATTCCCCGTAGGATCCGCTCCAACGTGAAAGATCGTCCACCTAGGGTTCCGCCCTTCATCATCAAGTTTATATGCATTATCATTTATTTTCTCTAACACCTTAAAAGGACCATCAACACATGGCATTAGCTTTGATTTGCGCAAATTAGGAAACCTATCCTTACGCAAATGTAACCAAACAAGATCTCCAGGTGCAAAGACAACATGTTTTCTACCCTTATCTCCAGCAAGTTTATATTTAGCATTCATACACTCAATCTTTTCCTTAGTTAACTCATGCATTTTTAAGATCAATTCAGCATGTTGTTTAGCATCAAAATTAACCTTCTCCGGAGATGGAAGAGGCAACAAATCAATGTTGCACGAGGTAGGAAACCATACACAATTTCGAAAGGGCACATCTTAGTAGTAGAATGCAACGAACGACTATAAGCAAATTCAATATGAGGCAAGCATTCTTCCCACATTTTCTTATTATTCTTCAAAATAGCCCTAAGCAAAGTAGACAATGTTCTATTGACTACTTCAGTTTGACCATCAGTTTGGGGGTGACAAGTAGTACTAAAAGCGGTTTAGTCCCCAACTTAGCCCATAAACATCTCCAAAAGTCGCTAAGAAATTTAGTATCACGATCTGAAACAATAGTATTTGGCACACCATGCAAGCGAATAATTTCACGAAAGAACAAATCAGCAACATTAACAGCATCATTGCTTTTATGACCTGGTATAAAGTGTGCCATTTTCGAGAACCTATCCATGACAACAAATATGATATCCCTCCCCTTCTTTGTTCGAGGTAAACCTAAAACAAAGTCAATAGATATATACTCCCAAGGAACACTAGGTACAGGCAAAGGCATATATATAAACCATGAGGATTGAGTCGTGACTTAGCTTTTTGACATGTAGTGCAGCGAGCAACAAAACGCTCAACATCCCGTCTCATCTTTGGCCAAAAGAAATGTGTAGCAAGTATATCCTCCGTCTTCTTCATGCGAAAAGTGTCCCATTAGTCCTCCTCCATGCGCCTCCTGCAACAACAAAAGACGAACGAGCAGAGCTAGCTGGAATGCATAGCTTGTTAGCACGAAACACAAATCCATCGTTAACGACGAACTTGTTCCATGTTCGACCTTCTTTACAATTCTGCAATACATCTTTAAATTCAGCATCATGCACATATTCATCTTCGATGGTCTCCAAACCAAATATTTTAAAGTCTAGTTGTGAAAGCATAGTATAACGATGAGACAATGCATCAGCAATAACATTTTCTTTACCCTTCTTGTGTTTAACGACATAAGGGAAAGTCTCAATGAATTCAACCCATTTAGCATGTCTACGGTTCAGTTTAGCTTGACTTGTAATGTGTTTCAAAGATTCATGATCAGAATGTATAACAAATTCTTTGGGCCATAAATAATGTTGCCATGTTTCTAAGGTCCGAACAAGAGCATATAATTCTTTATCATAAGTAGAATAGTTCAGACTTGGCCCACTCCATTTTTCAAAAAAGTATGCAACAGGTTTGCCATCTTGTAATAACACACCTCCTAATCCAATTCCACTAGCATCACATTCAAGCTCAAAAGTCTTATTAAAATCAGGAAGTTGGAGTAAAGGAGCATGTGTCAACTTATCTTTCAATATCATGAAGGCTTCTTCCCGTATGTACCCCAAACAAAAAGGCACATCCTTCTTTGTAAGCTCATTGAGAGGTGCAGCGATGGTGCTAAAGTCTCGCACAAAACACCTATAGAAACCAGCGAGTCCAAGAAAACTCCTCACTTGTGTGACCGTTTTGGGCTGCGGCCAACTCTCAATAGCTTCAATCTTGGCTTTATCAACTTCAATTCCCTGTGGAGTAACAACATAGCCAAGAAAAGATACTCGGTGCAAAAGGTGCACTTCCCAAGGTTACAAACAAGCGTGCATCACGTGAGAGCAATAAAAACAACACGTAAATGTTCCAAATGTTCTTCCAAAGATTTGCTATAAATCAGTATATCATCAAAATAGACTACCACAAATCGTCTAATGAAAGCACGTAAAACTTCGTTCATTAGTCTCATGAAAGGACTAGGTGCATTAGTTAACCCAAAATGCATGACTACGCACTCATATAAACCAAACTTAGTTTTAAAAGCTGTTTTCCATTCATCTCCCAGTTTCATACGAATTTGATGGTATCCACTATGCAAATCAACTTTGGAGAATATTGTAGAGCCACTCAATTCATCAAGCATATCATCTAGCCTAGGAATAGGATGATGATAAGGAATAGTAATATTATTAATGCCTCTACAATCAACACACATACGCGACGTACCATCCTGTTTGGCACTAAAATAATAAGAACAGCACAAGGACTAAGGGATTCACGAATATAGCCTTTGTCGAGCAGCTCCTGTACTTGACGCATAATCTCCTTCGTCTCCTCTGGATTGGTACGGTATGGTGCACAGTTGTGTAATGATGAACCGGGAATTAAGTCAATTTGATGCTCAATCCCTTGAATAGGTGGTAATCCCGGTGGCACGTCTTGTGGGAAGACGTCAGCGAACTCCTGCAAAATGTTAGTGACTGCAGGGGGCAAAGAGGAAGGCACGTCCTCGAATGAAAATAATGCCTCTTTGCACACAAAAGCATAGCAATCAGATTTGCTAAAAACTAGCTCATCAATATCAGATTTGGTGGAAAGTAAACATGCATTTTTCAATTTAATTTTAGAAGCAACACTAGATGGTTTATTATTAGGCTTCATTTGTTGCTCAAATTTTTTTGCTACAATCTGATTTTCACTCTTATTTTTCTCCTGTTTTGCTTTATTAGCTCTATGAATATCATCTTTCAAAATGGAATCAGGAGTCATAGGAAGCAAAGTAATATTTGTATCCTCATGAACAAGAGTATCTTGATTGTTTCTACCATGGTGTATGATTTTTTATCAAATTGCCATGGTCTACCAAGTAATAAGGAACATGCTTGCATAGGTACCACATCACAATCAACATAATCAACATATGTAGAGATACTAAAATGCACCCAACAAGACGTGTTACCTTAACCTTGCCACCGTTGTTGAACCATTGGATGTAGTAAGGATGTGGATGTGGTCTTGTGGTGACGGATAGCTTCTCCACCATCTCCTTGCTAGCCAAGTTGTTGCAGCTCCCTCCATCTATGATGGCCTTGAATAGAACGTTCCTTCACAACTCCCTTTGTATGGAACAAATTATGCCCCTGATTTTGCTCAGCTTGTGTAACCTGCACACTCAAAACACATTGAGCAACTAAACATTCATACTTGTCAGCATCTTCAGCAGCCATGTATTGCATCTCATGATCAAAATCATCTCCACCGTGTTCTTCATGTGTAATAAGAGCCAAAGTCTCCTCATCATAGTCACCCATGGACTCCATACCCACCATCCTTAGTAGCAATCATCACACCGAGATTTGCATTCTCTCGCAAAATGTCCTCTTCCCTTACAACGCACGACAAATAATATCACTTGTGTGCCTGTTGACGCCATGAAAGAACAAGAGCTGCAGGCGGGCCGAGAGGTGTGCTCTTGGCGGATAGTGGTGGTCGTGGCACGCTTTACGGTATCATGGTTGGAGGTGGCACCTAAAGGAGGTGATGGTGCGGTGGAAGTAGATGATGCACGTGGTGTCCATGATGAAGGTCGACTGCGAGAAAAGTTAGTTCACGCCAATGCCCGCCGATCCTCAGCACTTCACGCTCAGCTTTACAAGCAAGATGGAATAAACGAGTGATATTTTTATAATCCTTATACTCTAGAATGGTCTCAATCTCTCTATTTAATCCACCCATAAAACATGCAAGCATAGCTTCATTCTCCTCAACAATACCACATCTAATCAAGCCAGTTTGTAGTTCCTGATAATATTCTTCTACATTTTTTCCCTGTCTTAAGCTAATCGCAATTTTTGAAGTAATTCACGTTGATAATATGGTGGAACCCAACGAGCACGCATGGCAATTTTCAAAGCAGCCCATGTAGCTGGAACAGATATAATCTACAATGTTCGCACCACCAAACACATGCAAAGCTAGTGAAAGCACAAACAAAGACGGGAACACGTCTCTCCTCGGGATATTGTAAACATGTAAATTGTTGTTCAGTTTCTAACTCCCAAGTAAGATATATATCGTGAACATATCTACCCTCAAATGGTGGAATATTCAATTTCAGTTTAGGGAGATGGTCATGATCTCGTACCTGAGGGGGAGCCCTAACATTGAATTATTTTCATGTGGACGACCTGGTGGTTGCACGTAGTTCTGATTTTGATCAACCTCATCCTCGTAATCTCCCGCATAATCATCCTCCTCCACATCGGCGGGAGCCACGGAAGTATCAACAGCGGCACCCGGCTGTTTGGCCAAAGCTAAAGAGGACCACGGCTACGCTCGGCAGAGGGTTGTTTCTGACGTGGAGGTAGTCGTTGTTGTTGTTGTTGCGGAGGTGCGGCAGGTGCGCCGGTGGTGGAAGACGCGGCAAGCGATTCATTAAATCTGTTATCGAGCTTTGTTTGAATGTCTTCTCAAGGCCAGTGATCTTCTCCATGGCCTCTTCAAAATTGTTCAAGACATCTTGCACCTGTTCACCATCATTTGCTGAAACTTATCATGAAGCTCCTTGTTCGTTAAGTTCTCCCGGTCTATCTCGTAAACTTGTGATCTCGGCATGGTTAGCAGCAATAGAAACACACAAAAATATGATCCTATAGACTACTAACAAGTGGTGGTGGTGGTGGGTGTCACAAATCCGTCAAGCAAATCTCAAATTCTTACCAGTTCTTACCCAAAGAAGAAAGGTGATCGGCAACCCGATGTAGTCAAAACTCTCAAAGCTTGGATAGAGCGATTACTGTGAGAGTCAAACGCATCGATGTAGATGTATGTGGAGCTGGGAAGGCTTATAATATGTTAGCAAAAAGGGTCAACAATAATTAATTCAGAGATGCAAAGTTGAATAAACGCTCAACGCATTTATTGTGCCGGGTCCTAGGCTAGACCGTGCTAGAGACGCGAGCCAAGAGCACTAACAAAATCATCAAGCGCTGCATGTAAACAAGGGAGGAGCACACTCTGAATTTTTTTCTTTTTCCTTTTTTGCACTTTTTCCTCTTTTTTGCTCCATAACAATTTTTTTCAAAAAGTCTACAAATGGCCTAAAACTGCCTAGCCGAAATTTTTCCAGACTTAGTTTTTTTTTAAACTGGAAGTAATTTTCTCATGGGTAACACGGAAGTTTGGGAGTGCTTCTCCGTCACGACTCGGAGTATGGCGTGATCTAGAAATCCAAAAGCAGAGTAACAAAATACTAGACTCGGAATAGGACCGGCGGAGATGAATCTGGTGGAACTTCGGACTGGTGGCGGAGATGAATGCAGTGGAACTCGGATTTGGCGTGATGGCGGCGGATATGTGGTGGCATATATGGACTCGGATTAGCGATGAAGATGTGGCGGTGGTATATGTCACCGGTAATGAAGTTGGTGCGGTGGTGGTATATGGCAGCAGCGATGATGATGATGCGGTGGTGATATATGGCAGCGGCAACATGACAACCTATGAACAGAACTCGAAACTCTAAAGGACTAGACGCTAAGACCAGAAACTTGACACGACGGCGCAACCGCAAATTCAATAAAGCAAATACAGAAAAGATTATGCAAATGCTCAGATTGGTTCGGATAGGATGAACTAACCCTAATTTTTTTTGGCTTTTTCGTAGACTATAGGTATGAAGAACAGACTCAATCTAAACTACGAAAAACTGTAAAATCTCACCGAGCAACCTGGAAATCTGATACCACTTGATAGAGGCGAAGATAGCAATCGTTTTCTGTGGGAGTCGACTTTGACGATCTGACTACGAACGTGCGAAGACGTCGCGCCTTAGCAATCGCTAAACCAACTTCCGAGGGGTTATTGACCACGCCGAACACGATCAACCGACCACGAGGGTCTATTTCCTGCGAGCAAACAAAGAACAAGCAAGAAACTGAGATTGCAATCTGGATATTGCGAATAAAAGAGGAAAGATTTATTAATGAAGGTGGGGTTCTGTGACGCCTTTTTCTGGTCATTGAACATAAACGAAGTACGCGAAGTTGCAGCTATGGCAAACTTTTAATCTAAACAAAACCCAAAGTCTAAACGATGCCCTAGGGGATGTATATATGGAGGAAGAGGGGGGGGGGAGGAATTTCGTGGCCCTTGGAGGAGGGGTCCGAAACCCACCCTAACTCTTGTTTCCCCACACATACGGACTCTAAAAACAGCCTACATTGAAGTATTTCGAAATTACATGGGCCTGGCCCAAAAATAAGATGACGCAGCACCTAGAATAGCCTCTGGACGAAAATTATGAAGTGGCATCTTGTATATTTCGTCCAAGGCTTCATGCACTCATTATGGTGGCTTCAAAGTCCTGAAATAATCACTTGAAACTCTGTTCTTGTCTCCCTTAGCATGCCATCAACTCCATGCTTGTTCTTGCTCCAATGTTCATCCTTCTCCAAGCTAGGCCCTTCATTTGTAAGCAAAACAAATGTATCCAATTTAGGCGACATCATATTCTCATGAACATTAGAATCATTACCAAGAAAGCGAAAGTACCGGTAATTTAATTAGCGTCTTGTGAGCTCTAGTAATCGGTCCAAGTATGTATAGTAGCAGGGGTTGTGGGTGTAACAATGGTATTGATGTCCTCATCACCGGGTGGTTTTGGTAATTCATAACAACATATAGCTCATTGAACTAATATCCATTCAAGATTAATGTTTCAGAAAGTTCAATGATTGGTATGGCATGGACTAGAGATGTGGACCCCTCAAAATGCTAAGGACACATATCGGCAAAAGCTCAAGACCCTACATTTTCATTTTAGTGATCCAAGATCACATTGAGTCCATAGGAGAAGCCAATACTGTTAAAAGGGGATGAGGTGTTGCTTAATGGCTTGCTTGCTCAAAATGCTTAGTGATATGCTCCAAAAGCCCTCATCCACTTTCTCATTTCCACATATGTCCTAAACCTAAAGTCAAACTCGGCCCCACCGATTTGATCTATCCGGCGCCACCGGGTTCACTTGAAACCCTAATCAGTTCGGTCTCACCGATAGCGATCTCGGTCTCACCGAGATGGGATTGCAAACTCTCTGTTTCCCTTCGTCACATTTCAGTCTATCCGAGATGAGCGACCGGTCCCACCGAGTTGGCAATGCAAACTCTCTATTTCCTTTTCGTAACATTTCGGTCTCACCGAAATGAGCGATCGATCCCACCGAGTTTGCCTGACCAAGTCTCTATTTACTTATTACTGAAATCGGTCTCACCAAGTTCATGTGATCGGTCTCACTGAGATGAGGTTTTGCCCTAACCCTAGCACATCGGTCCCACCAAGTTGATCATGTCAGTCCCACCCAAAAGCCTAACGTTCACATTTTGAACCAGGTCGGTCTCACTGAGTTTTACTATTCGGTCCCACCGAGTTTGGTAAATTGAGTGTAATGGTTAGATTTTGTGTGGAGGCTATATATACCCCTCTACCCCTTCTCCATTCAGGAGAGAGCCATCAGAACGTGCCTACACTTCCACTACTCATTTTCTGAAAGAGAACCACCTACTAATGTGTTGAGACAAAGACATTCCAATCCAACCACAAGAATCTTGATCTCTAGCCTTCCCCAAGTTGCTTTCCACTCAAATCATCTTTCGACCATATCCAAATCTGTGAGAGAGAGTTGAGTGTTGGGGAGACTATCGTTTGAGCACAAGAGCAAGGAGTTCATCATCAACTCACCATCTATTACCTTTTGGAGAGTGGTGCCTCCTAGATTGGTTAGGTATCACTTGGGAGCCTCCGTCAAGATTGTGGAGTTGAACCAAGGAGTTTGTAAGGGCAAGGAGATCGCCTACTTCGTGAAGATCTACCCTAGTGAGGCAAGTCCTTCTTGGGTGACGGCCATGGTGGCATAGACAAAGTTGCTTCTTCGTGGACCCTTCGTGGGTGGAGCCCTCCCTGGACTCGCGCAACCGTACCCTTCGTGGGTTGAAGTATCCATCAACGTGGATGTACAGTAGCACCACCTATCGGAACCACGCAAGAAATCTTTGTGTCTACATTGCGTTTGCTTCCTTCAAAATCCTCCCTTTTACCTTCATATGTAATGATGTGCATTCCGCTGCTATACTCTTAGAATTGCATGTGTAGGTTGATTTCTTGACTTGTGTTAAGTTGCTAAAATCTGCCAAGACTTAAAATTGGGAAAAGGCTAGATTTTATTTGGTCAAGTAGTGTAATCACCCCCCTCTAGACATACTTTCGATCCTACACCTGTATTCGGAGCCCCGGGCTCGTCAATGGCGATGAGCGTGGACCTCAATGAAGAGCTCCAGTGCATCCTAGTGTTGCTATATCCAGGGGTTGAGGAAGTCTATGGCTCCGTCGCTGCTGTGATGGACTTGTCTTTTATGGAGTCCATGGCGGAAGGGCTTAAGGAGATGCAGGGGAGCCATTGTCAGGACCCCGATCCTAAGTCACACCGATCTAGCATGTAACTTTGCGGCCTCATGCACTGTATTCCCACGGGTGCCACCTTACCTGGCCTGGGACCGTTTGCATATTTTGGCTCACGTATATGATAGTGTCATTAGCATCCATATGACATAGAACCCGGGCCGACATGATTAGTTGTAAACCCAAAGTGGCACCAACTTACAGGGACATGCATACATGACCCAGCAACGAACGTGTCGATCATCAATGTATGAACCCAAGTCGTAGCAAGCTAAAAGGACTTAAAGGAACAACGCATGACATTTCCCCGAAGGGACAAACACAAGAACGAAGAAGGGCACATGCCGGCCAGCCTAAGTGTTCCGGGGAAGCAGCAAGCTACCATGGCTCAGTGGAAGCAATAGGAGACATTTCCCAATAAGAGAGGCTACCAAGAATAAACAACTAGGTTGTCGAATCCCACACATACCAAGCATTTCAATAACATACACACAATATGCTCGATATGTGCAAATACAACATGGCATCACAACAAAACTCTATGACTCAAAATATTTATTCATTAGGCTCCGAGGAGCCAGATATTACAAACATGGGTCTCATGACCCAACATACAGAGCATAAAGGCAACGAAAGCATAACATGTCTGGGTACAGACAACTACAAATGAAAAAGGCTGAGCAGCCTGACTATCTACAAGGCCATCCCAAGGGTATAAGATCGTAGCTGAGGTAACAAGCTAAACGTCGAAGTCCACGCAGAACTACTAGTGAGACTGAAGTCTCGCTGCAAAAACATAAATTAAGCAAACGTGAGTACAAATGTACCCAAATAGACTTACATGAGAACTATCTACATATGCATCAGTATCAACAAAGGGGTGGTGGAGTTTAACTGTATCCTGAACTACGACTGCTGGTAACTCTTTTGAGGTGGTGCACACGAGTCCACATATTCACCATTGCAATACACCACTATGGATCCGCTCCCGTCTCCCTACGAGAAGGCCATCCATAGCACTCATGCTTATCTTGCGCATTTTAGAGTATCTACTTTCACTTGTCTATGAACTGCATAAGCAACCCAGTAGTCCTTTACCGCGGACGCGGCTATTCGAATATATCATGTTAACCCTGTAGGGGTGTACTTCTTCACACACGCTCTTACCACTTACCACCATGTACACGTCGTGTATCTCGGCAACCTTCAAGCGGAAGCCTGGCAAGGGAGTCGGCCACGACCTGACTAACCACACAAGTGATGCTGATGAGGACATCAATACCATTGTTACACCCACAGCCCTCTTGCTACATATCTTTGGACCAATTACTAGAGCTCGCCATACGCCAATTAAATTATCAGGTACTTTCATTTCTTGGTAATGATTCTAATGTTCATGAGAATATGATGCTGCCTAAATTGGATACATTTGTTTTGCTTACAAATGAAGGCCCTAGCTTGGAGAAGGATGGACATTTGAGCGAGGAACAAGCATGGAGATAATTCCATGCACAAGGGGAACAAGAACGGAGTTACAAGTGATGATTTCAGGACTTTGAAGCCACCATAATGGGTGCATGAAGCCTTGGACGAAATATACAAGATGCTACTTCATAAATGTCGTCCGAGGCTATTCTAGGTGCTGCATCACCTTATTAGTGGGCAGAGCCCTTGTAATTTCGAAATACACAAGTATAGGCTATTTTTAGAGTCCGTATGTGTGGGGAAACAAGAGATAGGGTTGATTTGGACCCCTCCACCAAGGGTCACGAAATTCCCCCTCTTCCTCCATATATACAGCCCTTAGGGCACCGTTTAGACCTTGGGTTTTGTTTAGATTAACAGTTCGCCATAGCTGCAACCCAGCGTGCGCCGTTTGTGTTCAACGACCGGACAAAGGCGTCCGCACAGAACCCCACCTTGATCAATAAAGCTTTCATCTTATATTCGCAATATCCAGATTGCAATCTCAGTTTCTTGCTTGTTCTTCGTTTGCTCGCAGGAAGCAGACCCTCGTGGTCGAGTTGATGCGTGCTCCGGCGTGGTCAATAACCTCTCGGAGTTGGTTTAGCGATTGCTAAGGTGCGGCGACGTCCTCGCGCGTTAAGTAGTCGGATCGTCAAAGTCGACTTCCTCCAAAGCGAAAACCAATATCTCATCGAAGGCGGGACACCTTTGCCTCTATCGGATCGAGCATCCTATGGACATCACCATGTCAAGAGTCCATTTGGCAAGTGACACGTGCCACATCTACTTCATGCATACAAAGGTGAATCATCTCCTTTACACGTGTTCACTTGTACCCTTCGAGGATGGTATACTACTTGACCCTCTCTCGTGTGCATACTTAGGTGTGAGCGGAGCTACACATTCATCACGGAGGAGTCCAAGCGTAAGAGAACAACTACACCATCCAAGGCCAGGCTTTGGAAGCGGAGAAGGAAGAGCCAAGAAGAAGGCAGCGGCTCCCAGGCGACCACGTGCGCCACGGGCCCCTCCGGCCCGTGCCCACGGGCCTCCCAGTCGGCAGTCTGAAGACCCGTGCAAGACGCAAGGCGTGTACCATGCCCACGGGACCCCGTGTCCACGGGCCTCCACGGACCCGTGCGCACGGGCCCTTGCGTCAGTCTCTGGATACCCGTGCGCCACAGGGGCCCCACTGTGATCTTTGCGGGCTTTGCCCTTGTTTTACCATTTCGCCCCCACTTATCCCCCTCTTTGCCTAGGACTATATGTACCCCTTCATCTCCTCCATTTAGACTTAGCTAAGAATAGAACAAAACACTAGAGCTTAGCTCATGTATCTCCCCTTGTGGGATTTCTCTTGAGAGAGACACTCCATTGGAGTTCAAGGCCTCCATTGGAGAAGATCCCTAGTGGATACATCAAGCCCTCATCTCCTCCATAGGATTTGGGATGAACTCTACCATGTATCTTGTTTCCCTTTGATTGTTCATGTACCTTGTGGACCTTGTGTGTTTGTTGGTCTAGTGGATGTGTGATTGGACTTATTCTTGAGTGTTCCTCTTGTTTTCCCTCTTGTGTTCATCTTGTTCTTGGGGATTCCCCCTCCAATTCGTGAAAGATCTCCCCATAGGGTTCCACCCTACATCATCATGGTATCATTAGCCATGGTTGATCACGAAACTGGAGCCCCCCTCTTTGTTTTCTAGCCTTGTTTTGTGTGATTTCGTCCTAAATTCGAAAATTTCCCACCAAAAATAGCCCCAATTTTTTTTGTGATTTGTTGGTTTGGTGATGTTTTGTTGGATTTGATCCATGGATTTGCTTGGTTTCAAGTGGATCTAGCCTTCCCCCATCTTTCCCCCACCATCCATCCCCAAAATCTCCGCAATTTTTCCCAAGAAATCTTCAATTTCCGCCCCAAAATCGCGAAATTTCCGCCCACCCCGTGCCCACGGACCCCAGACCCCGTGCGCACGGGCCCCCGAAAAGTCTCTGGACACCCCGTGCCCACGGACCTGTACCGTGCGCACGGGACCCCGTGCCCACGGGCTCCTACCCCCCGTCTTTGACCCCGAGGCCAGCCATGACGATTCACCGTTTTGTCCATAACTTCCACATCCAGAGTCCGATTTTCGCGTTCTTTAGCTCGTTGAGTAGCTATTGACATCCCCCTTCCTCCTAGATAGGCACCATCACAATTTGACTCCATAAATATTTTGACATTTTGGCATCTTTGCCTAGGCTTTCCACCATATCATCCGCAAAACCACCATAGTCTTCCGCAACCTAACCCGTTTCGCTCCATATAGCTTTTGTGGTTGTTTGACTGGTACCTTGAGTCCACTAAGGTGTTTAGGCTACTTAGGGACGGTCGCTTCTTCATCAACAACCACCACCATTTCCACATAGGCTTACCCACTATACACTTCCACCATCCCAACTTAACCCAATTTTGTTTGAGTGGTGACTTGAGTCTCCTAAGGTGTTTCGGCTACTTAGGGACGGTTGCTTCTTCATCGTCCACCACCATAACCTCCACTTCCGCATTGCCTAGTGCAACACCACCGCTTTCCGCTACCACCATTTGACTTTTGTCCTTGAGATTTTGAGTTCGCGGTTTTTCCGTTTCCTAAGGTGTTTGGCTACTTAAGGACGAAGTCTCCATCATCTTGGTATCTACATCAAGAACACCGCCACTCATCATCGCATAAGGGACGGTAACCTCGACGACACCATTGTACATTCCCTTGCAATCGCATTGATAACCCCTAGCCCATTTTTCGTCACTTGCCCTATCGAGACTAGCCATTTGAGTATTGCTTCAAGAACGCGTTACTTGTGCACATTAGAGATCATTGGTCCATACCTTCCATTATATACATACCATATCATCTTGATATCATATCATCTCTTGTGTCACAAGATTGTTCCCGCATATACACAATTGCTATCTTGGTTTGTGCATTGTGCAAATTGGCCATACAAAAAAAAAGAATAAGCTTTTAAGCAAAAGAAAGCGAGCAAAGAAGCTTGTAAGCAAGTGCCATAACATCATACCCCATTGCACATAAGATTGTGATATCCGATCATCTTGGATCATCTTGAGAAGAACACCGGGAACCTTACATACATAGCATACTTGGGATAGAAAGTTTATCCATCTTGCATCTTATAGGTTGTGCACAAGTGTCGTATCCGCCTATTGAGCAATCGTGCTAGCGTCTCTCGTGAGTTGTGCAACACGAGCATTTTGGGTGGATTCCACATTTTGAGCTCACTCCTTGGTTGCACGACCCCATTTATCTATCCGTGTGTGTGTTTCCGTGTACCACATATTGCTATTGGTCTACTTGTTTCACTTGCGAATTTGTGAATCTTTTCCAACATTATTGACTCTTGCTAACATTTTGCGTCAAATTTTTGTGCCACTATCCTCACCAAGCTACTCCATAAGCTTTACTTGATAGGTGTGAGTGAACAAGTCCTGCATCAATTCCACTATTCTTTCATCTCACATTAAGTGAAACGAGATACATCCTCAACTTTGGGAAAAGGTAACTTGGTATTGTTTATCTCATTTCCTACTCACCTCTACTCGAGTCTTGTGATGGATAGGCAAGGCATTTCTCCTTCCTGGCCTACAACACCAACAACGAGTTCGATGCCACGAACAACAACTCTGACGCCAAGATGGACAAGCGCATGGAGGAGATCAAAGCCCTAATCAAGTCCTACAAGCGATCTTCCTCATCTTCGAGAAGGCGCCCAAGTGCAAAGACTTCCGTGCTACCATCTCCGGCAAGTACACACAAGCATCGGCATCGACAAGACCATGAAGAGCACACTTCTGGACGAGAGTTGGCTTCTCTGCCACCCCCGTGCCCACGGGCCTTCGACCCCCATGCACACGGGACCCCGTGCACACGACCTCCAACACCCCGTGCGCCCACGGGCTATCTGAGAGCTGCGACATCGACCACAAGGCTTCCGCTTCTTCAACACCGATGGCATCTTCGCCAAGTGACTACAAGGCATCTTCGCCTTCGGACGTACGGCATCTTCGCCTACTCCACGAGCTCAAGTCCACTACTCCCTCGAGCTACTACGACCTCGACACCGACCACAGGATTCCTTTCTGTGGGACTCAAGAACCCGAGGAGTACCTTGAGTGGGAGCGTATGATGGACGACTACCTCAAGCTACATCAAGTCCCTTCCGAAGATCAAGTGAAGTGCGCCACAAGAAACTTCCACGACTACGCCTCGACATGGTGGCTTCACACACCTTCGGAGAACTACGAGATGAGTTGGCCCAAAGACGAAGAGAGCTTTTGGCGGCGTAGAGTTCGATGCCTCCACCGTATTACCGGAACAACTTCAACGCCAATTGGAGAACACCATCCAAGGATCCAAGTCCATCGACGCCAGCATTTCAACGAGATGATGATTGCCTTGTGACGAGCCGGCGTGGACGACTCCATTTCGATGAAGTTCCACTTCATGATGGGATTGCACAACGACATCTCCAAGATGATCTTTCTCGAGAACTACAAGTCCCTCGACGACTACTACATTGGTGCTCTCAAGGCGGAACAAGAACTCATGAAGGCCAAGGCTTCTCCACCCCAAGAAAACTTCATGGCGACCAAGCTCTCTGACGAGCATAAGGCTAGTACCACCAAGATGTCCAAGCCCGACAAGCTCCAAGGCGATGCTTCCAAGTTCGACTTCACCGCCATCCCTCTTTGTGGCATTGATGATGCCGAGTACTCCACGACTCTTTTTTCAAGATGGTGCGGCAACGAAGTTCGACTCGGAGACCTTCAAGAACCAAGCTTTGGAGGCGAGAGACAAGGTGGCGAGCAAGGATGATGCTTCCATCTTAGGAGGCGAGAGTGATGATCGCCATCTTGACCTTCATCCATGGCCTGACGGTGATTTACATGGTTGAGCATGGGATTTTCCCTTCGACCACGGTGGCGTATGATGACATGAGTGACTTGTGACACCATATTGAGAGTGAGAGTGACTTCACCACTAGCCCCATATATGATGTGTTGCCACAAATCCCATGTGAGGAGAGCCACAACCCCCACCACTTGAGTGAGATGAGTGACTCCACCATATGCGACATTGAGTGCACCTACCTTGAGGGAGTGAGTGAGCCACCACCACCACGGAGAGAGAGTGAGGTAGTTGATGAGGCATATGAGGCCATTTCTCTTTCTAACAACTTAACCTCTATCTCTATTGTGTCTTCTCCTTTGGTGCTAGGTCCCATATATGATGACGCGCCGATTCGCGACGACTACGTCCTCCCTTTGGACAAGACGATGGCCATGGTGGAATATGATGCACCCCCCACATGGTTCCATCAAGATGAAGATGACAACCATTTGGTTTTTCCAATCTCACCTACACCACTTGAGTGGAATGACAGAGGTAACAAAGGTGACGGTGATGCTCTGGTCCCACTAGTGGACATTCTTGAGATTGATTGCTTGCATGATGTTGATCCACCTAGTACCATGATTCATGCTAGTATGATTTCCCCATGTGATGATTTGCCCATTTATGATGAATATGATGATTCTCATGTGGAGTCTATTAGTTGTGATGCCATGTTACATAGGATTTCTTGTGACAATTCTTTAGGTCACATCATGTTTGCTAATCCGCTTGACTTTTCATATGCTATGCATGAGATCAACCATATGTTTTATTTGCAATCTCTTCATAGTGACTATGCATATGCCATTAAAATCAACCCAATTTGCACATATGGCATAGATGACAAGCCCATGGTTATTGGCATTTGTTTCTCTTGTGATGATATTGATATGCTCCCTTTGCATCATCTATCTCATATGCCATGCCATGACCACCTAGCTCGGATATGCATTGTTTTGGATGTTGTCCATTTTCTCCATATGATATTTCCGATATTGCTCATGAGGAGACCCCCATAGTTTCCTCATACATTTTAGGAGATTTTGATTCATCCTATCCATTGCATGATCCCACTACTTGTGTGCACCATATGCTCCCCATGAACAAACATGCTATTGATGTGCCATCTACTTGCTTGCTCAACTTGTGTCCCCATCGTGTCATACATAACAACTATTCTTTCATGATGGATGACATGTTCATATACCATGCCTCAAATTTCTTTGAGCATTGCTTATTCTTGTGCTAACTCACACATGCCCATACACATCATGATGGATGATGTGTACATTTACCACGCGCACAATTTCTTTGGATTGTGTCTCTTTTGTGTAGGTACCCATGAATACTTGTCAACATCGCAATCCCACGAGTTGACAAAAGCGAGCTCTAGAGAGCAATGATGACTTGGGATCCCATGGATTGCCTTTCCCATCGCTCTCTTCGCGCAAATACTTCACAGCATTTCTTCTACATGGCTCTCACATGGTTATGGGTTATTCTCCATTACATATTATATGCCCATCTTGCCATGTTCACTTTGCATGATATTATCATTCCTATGCCTTTGCCATGCATTTGTGACCCATGCTTTGCATTACACATGATGATTGTTTCTACTACTTATATGTGTATTTGCAAGCTTGGTGGCGACATTGCTTGTTATTGCCATGTTCCATTTGTGACCCATACCTATGATGATACTATGATCTTGCTATGTGTTCGTGCTTGCGACATGTCATATGCATTGTCTATGCCACTTATTTGCTCACATGACATGATTTCCATGATTTCCTCTAGTATGTTGCATCTTCACACTACTAGCTTGCACGACTTGATTCCTATGATTGCTTGCTTTGTTGCATCACAAATGATTCATACTCACTTATTTCATGCGGTTGATGACAATCATCTACATATTTGTCGCATGATTGACTTGCTTGCCTCACACATGTTGAACAATTGCTCTTTACTTTGTGTTGAGTGCCACGATATCTTCACTACACCTTATGCACATTATGCTTGGATTGTCTTGCACTTGCCCCATGTGTTTAGACATTTCGCTATATTTGGTGTTGTGAATGATTCCTATGCATACCATAGACCATTTGTTGAGCACTTTGTGCATTTTTGCTATGACCTTGAGGTAGATGCTTGTTCACTTCTCACACATATTTGCATCTTGACCTCCCATTTGCAAGCTCGTTCCTATGATGTACTTGATTGTGCTCAATTTATATGCTCAAATGCCATGACACACTTCTTTGTCAAACCATATGCTATGCTTGATGACAACACTTGTTGGGTGAATCACCTCTTGAATGCTTGGTTTTGCTCTTACGACAACCACATTTGTTTTTCCAAGTGCTTGTTATCTTTGCTCCTTTTGAAGGAATTACAAGGCAGTGTGACATTGGAGAGTGCCCATTTGGAACTACAAGATGACGAATGCTTGGTGATCGTCCACTTCAACACGACGCCATCATCTCTTTCCCATGGTGATTTGGATTTCGATCCGAGATCGGATCTTTCCCAAGGGGGAGGGGATGATGCGGAGCATCCTATGGACATCACCATGTCCAAATTCATTTGGCAAGTGACACGTGCCACATATACTTCATGCATACAAAGGTGAATCATCTCCTTTACACGTGTTCACTTGTACCCTTCGAGGATGGTATACTACTTGACCCCTCTCTCGTGTGCATACTTAGGTGTGAGCGGAGCTACACATTCATCACGGAGGAGTCCAAGCGCAAGAGAACAACTACACCATCCAAGACTAAGCCCGAAGCGAGAAGGAAGCGCCAAGAAGAAAGCAGCGGCTCCCAGGCGACCCGTGCGCACGGCCCCTCCGACCCCGTGCCCACGGGCCTCCCAGTGGCGGTCCTGAAGACCCGTCAAGACGCAGGCGGTACTGCCCACAGGACCCCCTGTCCACGGGCCTCACGGACCCGTCTTGCACGGCCCTTGCATCAGGTCTCTGGATACCCTGCAAGACGGGGCTCCACTTACCCGTGCAAGCGCACGGGGCCCCCTCAATGATCTTTGCGGGCTTTGCCCTTGTTTTACCATTTCGCCCCCACTTATCCCCCCTTTGCCTAGGGACTATATGTACCCCTTCATCTCCTCCATTTAGACTTAGCTAAGAATAGAACAAAACACTAGAGCTTAGCTCATGTATCTCCCTTGTGGGATTTCTCTTGAGAGAGAGACACTCCATTGGAGTTCAAGGCCTCCATTGGAGAAGATCCCTAGTGGATACATCAAGCCCTCATCTCCTTCATAGGATTTGGGATGAACTCTACCATGTATCTTGTTTCCCTTTGATTGTTCATGTACCTTGTGGACCTTGTGTGTTTGTTGGTCTAGTGGATGTGTGATTGGACTTATTCTTGAGTGTTCCTCTTGTTTTCCCTCTTGTGTTCATCTTGTTCTTGGGGATTCCCCCTCCAATTCGTGAAAGATCTCCCCATAGGGTTCCACCCTACATCATCGGGTTCCATCGGCAAGGAGATCCGGCCGGGGTGTTGCTCACGGCCCCAAACGATGTGAGCAGGGTTCCCAAGCCCACCAAACAGGCAATGCTTGGTATACCGTGCCAGTGCACCTAGTCTATCCCAAGCCCACCTTTACCGGGTGCCGCTTGGTAGACTACTAGCACTACCTACAAACACCAGAAACTAGTTGCAACTCCTGGACATAGATCTAGGCAATTAATAAGCCGAGAGGGGTCGAGTTACCTGAACCCAATGTCTGGTAGTAACTGTCTTGGATCACAGACACAGAACTCAGTTCCTGAGGACGGTTTCAAGGAGACAACCCACCATGTACTCCTACAAGGCCTCCCACCGCTACCTTTACCAAATCGTGTTCACACTCTTAGCTCTCAACAGTAGGACATGTTCACAACATTCCAATTCACCCCCGATGAAACCTGACTCAACTCTAAGCAGAAGCAGGCATGACAAACAAGCATGAATGAGTAGGCACATCATGGCTCGAACAACTCCTACTCATGCTAGTGGGTTTCAACTATTTACTGTGGCAAAGACAGGTCAAGCAGAGGAAAGGAGTTTAACTACCACAGCATGTAATAGTTAAATCGTTGTTGTCCTAATGCAGTAAAAGAGAGCAGGAGCGAGAGAGTGGGATTGTATCAGAATGAACAAGGGGGTTTTGCTTGCCCGGCACTTCAAGATGGTATAACTCTTCATCGGTGTCATCGAACTCATCGCTTCAACATACGTCTCATCGAGGGGAAACAACCACCCGTGACAAGAGAAAGAACACAATCAATGCAATGCAACAATATGATGCATGATCATGACATAGCAATATGTTGTGATTTGAGCTAATGCAGCTAGCAACGATTTAAATGGAGTTGGTTTGATCACAAGGTTCAAATTTAAACTCCATATGTGATTATTCAAATGCCATTCAATTGATTTGACCTGATCAGCAGGTACAAGTTTTTCAAACATGCATCAAAATGTTACAGATGGAAATATTGATTTTTTCTGATAATTTTTCATATATAACTTATTTCATTTGGAGTTACGGTTGATTTTCTATGATTTTTAGAAGTCTATACTATTTCCTGGAATTCCTGGTTATTCCAAATTCAAACTAAACCATAAAATGACTTATTGCATCAAGAATGCATGCGAGTGACGTCAAAGACAACAATGTGGGCTGCCCGGGTCAAACTTGACCGGTGGGACCCGAGGTTCCTGACACAATGACCGGGCTAGAGTCACTGAGCATGTGTGGGCACGGTCAACCCGCGTCGGTGTGGTCAAAACTGACGCGTGGGTCCCGCCGGGTTATGAACTAATCTAAACAGATACTTAAACTGTGCCACGTCAGCGAACGGCGTTTAAGCCGCCGGTAACCAAATCCCACGGCGGTGGCTCGCCGGCGTTGCGCGGGATGGTACTACAGGGCATCACTTCACACGCAGTTTGTAGATACGGCGAGCTGGCAGTGCGGCGCATCCATTGGTGGCCGCGTGGTGCGCTGGGGGTGTGTGTATCAGTGGCGGTGACAAGCCGGGTGGCCGCCGGAGTTCGGGCGTCCATGGTTTAGGCGTTACGGGGCACAGCGGGCGCAGCCGATGGGGCTTATGGGTTTCTGGGATCACTCGGAGCACGCGGAGGCAATGAGCACAGGTCGAGGAGCTCGGGAGCACGAAGCTCACCGTCCATGGCGGCGGCCGGAGCTCGGGTTCGCGGTGACAGCAACTAGCGGATGGGAAGGAGGGGGTGAGCAAGGGGGGAGGAGCAGGAGCTCACAGCGGAGTAGCAGAGCGTCTCAGAGGCTCGGGCGGCGGCGGATCAATGATGAAGAGCTCAGGTGCCCGAGGTTGAAGACTATGGCATAGCCGCCGTTGCAGCATGTCCGCGGTTGCGTAGCTTGGCGAAGACGAAGAGGACGACGAGGCGGAGCTTTTGGGCACTTCAGAGGAGCGAGGGGGGTGGTCAAGCGTTGGATGGTGACGATAGCGACGGCCGTGGGGGAGGAAGAGAACCAGGGGAGGAGAAAGTGAGCACAGAGGGGAAGAGAGAGGCAGGGAGGTGCGTGGCGTCGTCCAAGGGGGTCGGGGAGGGGCCAACCAAGTAGGAGGTGGCGCGCTCGTGTGCACGCACGGCGAGCACACGCCCTCGTGCCCACTGGCAGGAGGATGAAGACGATGGAGGGGCCTGGTGGGCTGGGCCAGTAGGAGTTGGGCCAGGTGGGCTGCATAGTGCAACGCCGGGTGATGGGCTGCCAGGTACGTCCGGGTAAGTTATCCCCTTTTCCTTTTATTTCTGTTTTCTATTTTCTGCTTCTGTTTTGAATGTGGTTTGCTGACCAAATCAGTTTTGCAGCTTCTGGAAATATTTGTGGATGCAAATTGGTTTATCCCAGAGCTCCACAAAAAGTCTCAGAATTATTGGAGCAATAAAATATTTATATGATTTATTTTCTCCAACTCAAATACATTAGTAAATTAAATCGAAGCCCAAATAATTCCCTAAAAATGTTCAATATTTTTGGTTTGGATCAAAACCCTTGCCAAAATTATCAAACATTAATGAAGGCATTTTTGGGTTCATTGAAAATATTTTTAGGTTGGACCTATTTGATTTGACTTGGTGCTAGGGTTTGATCATCCCCCATTTCAAATTCATTTGAATTTGCAACATGATGCATGCATGCTTATGCAACTATTTACAACCAACTTCTAGGGTTTGAAACTCACCCCCACTAAACAAGAATCTCGTCCCGAAATTCAAGACGTGAGGTAAGAAGACAGAGGGGACACAAAGCTAGCACAATCTTCACGATCCAGGTTGCACTTCTAAACGTAGATTCGATCATCATCTTTTTCTCGACGTCTTGCTCTGGGAACTCCGTCCAACATGACAACGAGAAGAAAGGGAAAACTCTAGAAGAATCGATCCTCTCAAAGATCGAGCAACTTAGGATAAACTCATGGAGTGAGACATTGAAACATCTCTGGAGTTGAACATAAATCACACATCAGGTGCAATGGAAAGAAGTAGATGACAAGGGTTCAGTTGGGTAGGCAAAAATTCCATACCTAAGAAGGTGGTGAACGGGTGTCAACGTAGCGAGGAGTTGATTGCCCTTCATAACAAAAGGGGCACCTTGAAGAAGGTGACTGACAGAACTATTCCCTTAAGTGGAAAAAAGAATTACTTTTGATACAAGGATCATTCAAACACTCAATACCATCCTAAGGTAAATCACAATCGATCATTTGAAGGAGTTTGAAGAAATGGCATACTCAGACTAGAATGGATGATGTGGACTACCTTGTTGAAGACAACGCAATGGATGATTTTGCTTATCATCGGAAATGGATGGGGCCCATGGTAGGACCACTTCTGAAGATGATCCTGAACAACAATTGTTGGGAAGGTCAGCCCAAGCGAAATTGGCACAAAGGCGGTGCAAGCTGGGAGCAAAATGCAAATGTCGGGAATGTTCCAACCATCATATCTGCCTGAGATTCAGATATGGTTAGTAACATGATACTTCAGACTCAACATGTCTGCAAAAGAAAGTTTGCAACACAATTCGACGAGATGACGTTGCGAGATTCTCGGGAAATGGACTTTGGTAGTAAGCTCCAAAACATGAGCTAGTTCTACTACACCCATGTGAACATGTTGTCCCAGACAAGCATGACCACATAGTAGTCTTACAACAAAACACTACCGAAGTTTAGGTGAGGAACCATCATCAAGGATATCGAAGTCTTGCGCGCTTAAATTAGACTTCTTTTCCCTTGAACAAATCAATCAGTGGCTTGGTGTGCTAGGGATACATATAGAATGAAGGTTGCAAGTTTCCAAACCATAGAATACTTCGCACATATGCATGACTGACTTGGGATGGTTCCGGAGGAAGCGGAAACAAGCTTTCTCGAATTCACGACGACAACTTGCATCGAATGCACATGAAATAGAGGAAGTCACTCCGTACACCAAACATATACTTCATGAACGAGACATGAAGGTAATGCTTACAAAAGTTCCCAACGCTAGCTTAATGTTCAACACAAATCATGGAGATGATAATTATGTTGCCGATGGGCTCAACAACAATTCATCCAGGTTTCCATATAAATGGAGTTCCACGACTAAGTGAACATGGTGATAGTTGGTCAGACCAACAAATGTAATGGTGTATGCTCGAGGGATCAACCACGAGTAAGACAACATTACGGACATCGTTGGTTCTGATTTGATTTGAGGATAGCCCACACTCAAATGAAAGTGTGGACAAGACAATAGATCCAATAATTGATCACGAGGATCAATCAATGACGATATCATCTTTCTTCAACACACACAAACACAAGGATATCCCTTTGGCAATGAACTAAGTGGGACAAGCTTTCACCTCACAACTCTCCAAGTTGTTGTTTAGCTCAACCACCTAGTTCAGGGTATCCAACACAGAATCTTGAAGAATGGGTGGCTTACAAGAAACCAACTTGATCACGAACTCAACATAGTGGTCAGGTGACAACCTGGTAATACTTCCGAGAACATATCCGGAAAATCACAAACCACCGATACGTTACTAAGCTCGAGAACAATCTTGCTCTTCAGGGCAAGACGATATGATCAAAAGAGCAAGGAATTAACATAGTCCAAACTCATTGATCGAAGGGTGCACCAAGAAAATGGGCTAGGTAACACCATAATCTTAGAATAGTGATCTAATAACCAACACGCTAAGAATGATATTATTGTCCATTAACTACCAAGCAACAGGGTTGCTAGGAGTATTGATTTCACACATCATAGTTCACTTGTTGGCTTACTGGTTGTGACAACACGGAACCGAGGAATGAATAATGATGGCGAGAAGTATCGCTGCAACAAGAATTCGTAAGAGGTGGTGCAATTCCTATGACAATCCTGACATAAAGAGGGCAATACTCCAGGGTAGAACAGAACAAAAGCCGGATTGGCATTTGGATCTGTGAAATACAACTAGTTTGACCCAATCCACGAAATGGACAAGGTACTGGAGTTTGTTTCTCCTAGTCATTCCTGCATAGAATGGCTTAACGGATCACAGGAATAATAAGCATCGATAACACGAATGCACAAGTACTCCTGACTATCAACTAATACAAGAGGGTCAGAAAACAACTAAAGAGGGACAACTGGAACATACATTTTTTCGGAGTTGTGGATGCATAGGTTAGTATGTCGAACAAGTTCAACATATTTCTTCCGGATAACCCATGCAGAAAGGTAGGATTGGCAGAGTCACAATATAGAATGGGGAACTCACCGAGAGCACTCTTGTTGTGATCTTTTGGTTCAAAGAACTTTTGCCATAAGCAGTTCATGGTATTTGGAGGAAGGAAATACCATGGACCTCGAGGACTATCGCAAAGGTTACTAATATCCTAAAGGAACTAGCAAACACTATCAACAAGAATGAGTAGGGTGAATCTTGGGTTCATGACCCAGGAATAGAATGCCTACTAACTAAATGGCGTCACGGGATGCTTTCGAGAATGGTGGCCAGAGTCATCACACTTGGAACACAAAACATGGCTAGATTACTAGGTGATTCTCTAAGACACCTAGGGTCATAATAATAGCTCCCACATATATGTCGAGGCAATGGCGTACCTCAACTCAGCAATTTAGCGTGGTTAACCTGGCCTAAAAAGATATCAGAATCAGGGAGGAAAGATTTGCAGATGCATCAGATTGTTTAGAAACCTGGGATGACTCGGACAGCAAAATGGCTGTAAATGCTCAAAAAGGATTGGAGACATCCTGCAAAATGGTGGCATAACCACTCAACATCACAATATCAAGGTTCCGAGACCAACTGTTAACACACGAAGGTAGAAGAAACTGAACCAACACTTCAATCCATCAATCTTATAAGTCTACAGATTAGTAACACGTGATCCTGATAGAAAGATGAGAAGCCTAGTAATTAATCCCCGTAGAAAAGAAGAGGTTGACTCAGATCAGATGGGCATAAGGTAAAGGAGTAAAAGAGCCTTACGTTCCCTTCCACAATCAATTCCCTTATATAACTAAAGCATTTCTAGACACGACTTCGACCAGTTTGGCTTGGTAATCCCTACGAGCAACAAAGCTCGATACCAAAACTGCCAGACCCGATCCTAAGTCACACCGATCTAGCATGTAACACATCATATCACTTTATGCGGCCTCATGCACGGTATTCCACTCGGGTGCCACCTTACCTGGCCCGGTCCGTTTATGCTTTTGGCTCACGATATGATAGTGTCGCTAGCATCCATATGACAGAGAACCCGAGCTGACATGATTAGTTGTAAACCCAAAGTGGCACTAACTTACAGGGACATGTATACATGATCCAGCAACGAACGTGTCGGTCATCAACGTATGAACCCAAGTCGTAGCAAGCTACAAGGACTTAAAGGAACAACACGCTAGAAGGACAGACACAGGAACGAAGAAGGACACATGCCGGCCGGCCTAAGTGTTCTGGAGCAGTAGCAAGCTACCATGGCTCAGTGGAAGCACTAGGAGACATTTCCCCATAAGAGAGGCTACCAAGAATAAACAACTAGGTTGTCGGATCCCACACATACAAAGCATTGCAATAACATACACACAATATGCTCGCTATGTGCAAATACAACATGGCATCACAACAAAACTCTATGACTCAAAGAATTTATTCATTAGGCTCGAGGAGCCAGATATTACAAACATGGGTCTCATGAACCAATATACAGAGCATACAGGCAACAGAAGCATAGCATGTCTGGGTACAGACAACTACAAATGAAAAAGGCTGAGAAGCCTGACTATCTACAAGGCTATCCCAAGGGTACAAGATCGTAGCTGAGGTAACAAGCTAAACGTCTACTAGTGAGACTTAAGTCTCGCTGCAAAAACATAAATTAAGCAAACGTGAGTACAAATGTACCCAAATAAACTTACATGAGAACTATCTACATATGCATCAGTATCAACAAAGGGGTGGTGGAGTTTAACTGCAGGAAGCCAGCTTTGACTCAGTGGCTATCCTGAACTACGACTGTTGGTAACTCTTTTGAGGTGGCGCACACGAGTCCACATATTCACCATAGCAATGCACCACTATGGATCCGCTCCCGTCTCCCTACGAGAAGGCCATCCACAGCACTCACGCTTATCTTGCGCATTTTAGAGTATCCACTTTCACTTGTCTATGAACTGCATAAGCAACCCAGTAGTCCTTTACCGTGGACGCGGCTATTCGAATAGATCATGTTAACCCTGCAGGGGTGTACTTCTTCACACACGCTCTCGCCACTTACCACCATGTACACGTGGTGTATCCTGGCAACCTTCAAGTGAAAGCCTGACGAGGGAGTTGGCCATGACCTGACTAGCCACACAAGTCTCTAGTCCAGGTTTATCGCCTACTCGGGTTCCATCCGCAAGGAGATCTGGCCGGGGTGTCGCTCACGGCCCCAAACGATATGAGCAGAGTTCTCAAACCCACCAAACGGGCGATGCTTGGTACACCGTGCCACTGCACCTAATCTGTCCCAAGCCCACCTGTACCGGGCGCCACTTGGTAGACTACTAGCACTACCTACAAACACCAGAAACTAGTTGCAACTCCTGGACAGAGGTCGAGGCGATTAATAAGCCGAGAGGGGTCGAGTTACCGGAACCCAATGTGTGGTAGTAACTTTCTTGGATCACAGACACAGAACTTAGTTCCTGAGGATGGTTTCAATGAGACGACCCACCATGTACTCCTACATGGCCTCTCACCGCTACCTTTACCAAACGTGTTCACACACTTAGCTCTCAACAGTAGGACATGTTCACAACATTCCAATTCACCCCCGATGAATCAGACCTGACTCAACTCTAAGCAGTAGCAAGCATGACAAACAAGCATGAATGAGTAGGGACATCATGGCTCAAACAACTCCTACTCATGCTAGTGGGTTTCAACTATTTACTATGGCAAAGACAGGTCATGGAGAGGAAAGGGGTTCGACTACGCAGCATGTAACAGTTGAATCATTGTTGTCCTAATGTAGTAAAAGAGAGCAGGAGCGAGAGAGTGGGATTGTATAGGAATGAACAAGGGGGTTTTGCTTGCTTGGCACTTCAGAAGATGGTATAGCTCTTCATCAGTGTCATCGAACTCATCGTTGGAACATACGTCTACTGAGGGGGAACAACCACCGGCAACAGGGAAAGAACACTATCAATGCAATGCAACAATATGATGCATGATCATGACACAGAAATATGCTGTGATTTGAGCTAATGGAGCTAGCAACGATTTAAATGGAGTTGGTTTGAACACAAGGCTCAAATTTAAACTCCATATGTGATTATTCAAATGCCATTCAATTGATTTGACCTGATCAGCAGGTATAAGTTTTTCAAACACGCGTGAAAATGGTACAAATAGAAAGATTTAATTTTTCTGATAATTTTTCATATATAACTTATTTCATTTGCAGTTACGGTTGATTTTCTATGATTTTTAGAAGTTTATACTATTTCCTGGAATTCTTGGTTATTCTAAATTCAAACTAAACCAGAAAATGACTTATTGCATCAGCAATGCGTCAGGGGTGACGCCAAGATGGTCAAGGGCTGCCCAGGTCAAACCTGACCGGTGGGACCTGTGAGGTCGATTCTGTGGCGTTGACTAGAGTCACGCAGCAGTGTGGGCTCGGTCAATGGCCACGTCAGCATGGTAAAAATTTGACGCGTGGGTCCCGTTGGGTTATGAACTAATCTAAACAGAGATTAAGTTAACCTAAACAGGCATAGGGGCACACATGGCAGTGGCTCAAGGGGGTGTGACTAGTGCTAACTTAAACAGTGCTACGTCAGCGAACGATGTTTAAGCCGCCGGTGACCAAATCCCGCGGCGGTGGCTCGCCGGCGTTGTGCGGGATGGTGCTACAGGGCATCACTTCACGCGCGATTTGCAGATACGGCGAACTGGCAGTGCGGCACATCCAGTGGTGGCCGCGTGGTGCACTGGGGTTATGTGTATCAGTGGCGGTGACGAGCCGGGCGGCCGCCGGAGTTCAGGCATCCATGGTTTAGGCGTTACGGGGCACGACGGGCGTGGCCAATGCGTGGCCAATGGGCTTTATGGGTTTCTAGGATCACCAGGAGCACGCGGAGGCAACGAGCACAGGTGGAGGAGTTCGGGAGCACGAAGCTCACCGTCCATGGCGGCGGCCGGAGCTAGGGTTCGCGGTGACGGCAACTAGCTGATGGGAAGGAGGGGGTGAGCAAGGGGGAGGAGCTGGAGCTCACAGCGGAGTAGCAGAGCGTTTCAGAGGCTCCGGGAAGCTCGGGCGGCTGCAGATCGACGGTGAAGAGCTCAGGTGCCCGAGGTTGAAGACGACGGCGTAGCCGCCGTTGCAGCACGTCTGTTGTTGCGTAGCTTGGCGAAGACGGAGAGGACGGCGAGGCGGAGCTTCTGGGCACTTTAGAGGAGCGAGGGGTTGGCTGTGGCTGCGTCGGATGGGGACGGCAGCGACGGCCGTGGTGTAGGAAGAGAACCCGGGGAGGAGAAAGTGAGCACGGAGGGGGAGAGAGACGCAGGGAGGTGCGTGGCGTCGTCCAAGGGGGCGGAGGGCCAACCAAGCGAGGTGGCGGCGCTGCGATGTGCAGCGCCAAGACGCCGGCACACACCTCCCGCCCACAAAGTGTGAGGTTGCAGATGGGGGCCTGGTGGGTCGGGCAGCGGGGAGTTGGGCTGTGGGCTGCATAGTGCAACGCCGGCTGATGGGCTGCTAGGTATGTCCAGGTAAGTTATCCCCTTTTCCTTTTATTTCTGTTTTCTATTTTCTGCTTCTGTTTTGAATTTGGTTTGCTTACCAAATTATTTTTGCAGCTTCTGGAAATATTTGTGGATGCAAATTGGTTTATCCCAGAGCTCCACAAAATGTCTCAGAATTATTGGAGCAATAAAATATTTATAGGATTTATTTGCTCCAACTCAAATACATTAGTAACTTTAATCAAAACCCAAATAATTCCGTAAAAATGTTCAATATTTTTGTTTTGGATCAAAACCCTTGCCAAAATTATCAAACACTAATGAAGGTATTTTTGGGTTCATTGAAAGTATTTTTAGGCTGAACCTGTTTGATTTGACTTGGTGCTAGGGTTTGATCATCCCTCATTTCAAATTCATTTGAATTTGCAACATGATGCGTGCATGATTATGCAACTATTTACAACCAACTTCTAGGGTCATGGATGTACCATAGCCTAAGTGGGAGGCGTTCAAGGACCAAATATAAGTCACTTAACAACAAGGTGGACCAAAGAAATGAGGACAAGGGTAACGAGCTGCATGACTGGCATGGCAAGCAATTCCAAGTCCTGATGAGGCAACAGGAGACAATCTCCAAGGGAGGATGTCATCTCTTCTGGACGCCAGAGAGCAGGACATTTCTTCCCGGGAAGAGAAGCTTGAGGTCACCCTCCATGCCAAGGATCATGACCTGGAAGCCCTTGTGCAGAAATGCACAAAGGAGCTAGAGGACCAACACAAGGCCGCCCTGGATGCCCTTGCTGCCGATTCTGCCACCCAGCTGAAGAAACTCGCTCATGACCTTGCCGCTGCATCTTCTGCCAAGGCTGACCTTGACCAACTGGTGGCCAAATTGTCTGAAGAGCTTGCTGGGAGTACGAAAGAGGTCACGACCCTCAAGGAGGAGGCGCAGAAAGCAGAGACCCTTCTGAAGGATACACAATCGCAGCTCTCCTCCAAGAGTCAAGACCTCGGGACCGCCGACGGCATCATTGAAGATCTGAAGGCCAAGATCGACACCTTGGAGAGCTTGATAGAATCCAGTGGGGCTCGTGAGGAGCAACTGACAAAGGACCTGGATACTGCAAGATGTCTCCGGAAGGATGCAGAGGAGAAGCTGGCAAATCACTCCGAGCAGCTCAATCTCTGGATCAAGAGCTTGATTGACATTGCGGAGCGCCTCACTGCTCAGGTTGCAGCGATGGGCATGGAAGGGCCAGTCTTCTTGGTCAGCAGGCAGGAGGTCCCCAATGTCAAGCTAGGGGTCTTCTTCAACGAGCTGGTCGACAAGTTGAAGGCGCATGAGGAGGGTAGGGCCGGTCACTTCGTGACTAAACCCCGAAAGCTTGCCCGCGACGCCGTCTTCATGGTTCTGAGCAACATCACCTACGGCCATCCGGACCTCGACCTTGCCGATGGCTTCAAGCAACCACCGGAGGGCGCAAACGTCTCTGCTACCGAGGAGAAGGCTACCCCCCTCGCCGCCAAGGTCCTTTCCGTCCCAACCGCCAAGCCCGACACTGAACTGTTCTCGCCAACGCGCTATCCTGTAACATAACATGATGCGTGTCCTGTGTTTAGACATCATTTTATTTATGCCTGTGTGGAACTGATGTTCTTGCTTGATCTTAATTGCGTGTTTATCCCCTTAGAGTTCACCCGTCAGCGTTCATATGATTAGTCCCTATGCATGTTTTGGTTGCCTGCCAGTATCATATTTGTCGCGATTGTCATAAGGGGCAGGCCCTTAGCATTCATCTTGGCATGGAGTGCGTCCGTGAGTTTTTCCTTAGTAGTTTTCGAAGCAACCACTCATTCTGTGAGCAGGCTCGGGACAGAACGAGGGTGCAGACAGAAAAGCTAGCAAGGTGCCATTACACTAAGGTTTCCCTCATACGAACACCTCGATACCCAAGGGATAAACAAATGCGAAATCTCGACCTTATAAGAGGAATGACTGCATGGACTTAGCTTTTGTCCCCACTTCCTCCCACTCCCTTTAGCTGCGAGTGCTTGCATGCTTTGGGAAGGATGGATGCCGTGGGCGTAGCTCTCTGGTTCCCGGTAGGAGCCGATAAGAAACCATATGTATCTTGCGGGTGGCAGGACGAGGTGCAAAGGTACGACAGGTCTCCCTCTACTCCCCTCCATACTTTTCAAACAATCTGGTGTTGGCTGGCATAAAAGTCATGCTAACGCGGACGGCCTTGCCAAAGCGCACTTGCCGGGGCGTCGATCAATGGATTCGCACCAGCGCTCCACTCAGGATTTCCCTAAGCAGGGTAAATGCTGAACCGAGTTTCGCGCGGTTCTCATCAACACCGATGACGCCAAAACCTAGAGTGGCTCGATTGCCAATAAGTGGGAGGCGGTGGAAAGAGAAACCTTGCACCTATACACTTTGATCCTTTCCCTGGGATGGGGCTGGCATGGCGATCACGCCGCCCAAACCACAGGAGTTGGCTCGCCACTGTCGTTACTGATTCTCTCCACCACAACAGCTGTGGCGGAGGGGGCACAATCGAGATCGGACAGGGTGTGGGGGAAGCGACATCGCTCCCCCTCTCTATTCCCATCACCCCCCACCTTTTCTTGGGCGTCACAGATGATGAAGCCATTGATGAAGAAATCGATGAAGAAGATGACACGCTATGTGCGCTTTTCGGGTTTGCGCAAGCGCCTCTCCCTACCTGGTGTGCCAAAGATGTCGTGGGAAACCGCGGCCACCTATGGGGCCATGAGGTCATGGGAAATGGTGGAACTGATTCATATTAACAGAGACATTCTCATAAAATAACATTGGTTGAAATTGTTCTGTACTTTTAAAAGTGGCATTGCTTCAATTTTCCATGCCAACACCATGTGCCTCCACACATATAAATGGGTGATGCAGAGTATGTTTCCGAGCAGCATATCTGTGTTGGTCCCATATTTGTTCTCTTTGACCCTTTTTCCTATGTGAGGGCAGCAAATCTAATCCTGCACAAACTCCCCGACCCCCCGGTTTCTTTCCTTTTTCAACAAAGAGATTGGTTCCTTACAAATGTGTGTACTGGGTTACCCCCTTTTTCCCTTTCCGACCAACAGAGCGGCTGGATAGCCAGTCTGGACTACATTCCCTACTTATTTTCCTCATTGAACCACGTCCTAGATTCATGCTCCACCCACCCCCCCTTCTTTCCTCTTTGAACCAAGACCTAGATTCTACTACAAAATCAAAAAAGATCCACATGCAGCTAGAGCAATAACGGTTTCAAAGAAAGTTATACCTTAGGGTCATCGGGATGCGTCTAGGCATGCAGCGGGAGGCCGGATCTGCCCACACTACGTGCGGTGGCAAGGAATAAGGGGTCGGAGGCCCTCCCATAGGCTCTAGGTGAAACAGAATAGCACAGCCGGCAGTGGATTCCCTCCCTCGCTGAAGGCGACAGAGTGAACGTTGCACCTCCTCCCCTTCCTCGCCCAGGGACAGATCCCACTGACTCCTTGACCACCGTGTGAGGGAGAGAGAGAGGTCAATGCAATCTTGTTTAGATCTCGATGAAGAGGGTGAGAGATTGTGAATAGAGCAAACCCTAGCAAAGGATCATTTGAGCCTCCAGTGTATATATATATATATATATATATATATATATATATATATATATATATATATATATATATATATATATATATATATATATATATATATATATATATATATATATATGTAATATAGCGAGAGTGTGAAGAGTGCAAACCCTAGAGAACAAGCGCTAAGGACTCATATATTGTCGCAGGAAACCACGGCCACCTATGGGGCCATGAGCCCCTTGTGGTTCGGCAGGGGGGATGAGAACATTTCACAAAGAGTGGAGAACATCGCGCAGCACGACAGAGATCACATGGGCAATTTTACCCAGGTTCGGGCCGCCGCGAGGCGTAAAACCCTACTCCTGCTTTGGTGGATTGTGGTGGAAGTGCAGCGCTCTAGCCCGACAGGGTTGCCTCGAGGCGAGAGCGGCTACGCGCGTATGAGTGTACAAGGGTCTGAATTCTTTCTATGGTTGCCACGGGCCTTCTTTTATAGATCAAGGGGTTACCAATGGCAAATCATTCATTGTGCACTGATCAGATAGCAATACTGCTATAATACCTAACTCTGCAGACAGGGCAGAGCACATTAAATGCGACGCTTAGTGTCACATCAAAGCCTACACGGCAAGCCTTCTCGGGCTGCTCGGCCACCTTCTCTCCTGTCTGCATGACATGTCGTTGTACGGCTGTCATTTGGAGGTGATTTCTGTAGGAAATGGCTGCCATGTGGCAAAGAACAGCCACTTAGTCACTTGGAGGCTTGACACCGCACCGATTGATGACTTGTGTCGCTGTGAGGTGGTGCGGTGGAGCCTTGACGGGGTAGTTCGCCTTCGTAAGGGCCCGGCAGGCCTACCGGGGTGGTCTTGAGGTTTGCTTCCGGGGTAACCTTGACCTTGTCAGGCTCGCCGGCCCGGCAAGGGAGGTTTTCCCTTAGTGGTATCTTGCTTCTCTGGCTTGACTTGGTCTTCTTAATCCGCACTCTGATTCCTCAAAGAGCTGATCATTTGTGCTTGATTTGGTCTTGAATGTAGTACAATCTTGTCGAGTCAGTGGCTTGTTGTCCGTGCACAAGTCAGGGGAAAACACACGCCCCTGTTTGTGTACCCCGACATATATAGTAATAATATAGTGGATTCGTTTTCTTTTTCTCTTCATAACAATCATTTTAAATTGTGTACAAAATGAAACTCTTTACTTAACGTACCAGTGAAGAAAACTACGATCAACTACCGATCCATGCATCCTAGTCGCACTTCCTATCTTCACGTGCGGTACACTACCCTGTTAAGTGAACAACCACCAACACGCCAAATTATTGGAAAGGTGGGACAATGTGTACAAATAAATAAATTTAATTTCAATTATTTTGAACGTACAGTTTGCCCTCTCTCAATAATTATGGTTTGTTGTGTTCCGCCTAAATCAGTGTGCCACCATATCTCGTACTCCCTCCATTTTTATTTAGTCCGCGTATTAGATGTGGTCAAACTCAACCTTTGCAAACTTTGACAAAGTTTCTAAACAAAAATATTAACATTTATATTAAAAAATTAGTACCATTAGATTCATTATTAAATGTACTTTCACATCATATAGACTTATTATGGTAAATATTTATATTGTTTTCTATAAAGTTGATCAAACTTTACAAAGTTTGACTTCAGTCAAATCTAATATGCATAGTAAATAAAAAGGGAGGGGTACTACCTCCATCTGGGTTTATAGTCCACACCATACTTTTAATCAAAGTCTGACCACATATTTAGTTAATAGCTGGACAAATATAGTTACATGGGAGCTGAAGACAAAGTTGTCAGAAGGCTTAGAAATCAATACAAACCTTTTTCTCTTAGTACCAACGTCGATGCTTCTTCCAGGAAACATTTGGTTCATAGCCAATTGTGTGATAAGATTGCACCAACGTGAAAGATGACTGTGTCTCCAACGCAACCAAGGTGAACTGATGAAGGACATCGTCTATGTGGCTAACAAGCAAAGACCAGAAATGGAAGACAACCCTTTCTTCATTGAACATCAATCAACTTCACCAGCCGATTCAACCATGAGATGCAACCATGAGCATCGATAGGTCATCGTGGTGATGCATCATCGATTTTGGCATCAAGTTTGGGTCAGGCACCACTGAAGGTTGATCATCCTCACTGTGGTTTGTTTCTTCTCGCTTATCAAGCTCGAGAAAGGAAGAACCACTTGGCAAAGGACAGTGAGGCGGAGCAATAGTGGCCATCCAATTTTGTGCAGTTCCACTAAAATTTAGGAAGACATGCCCGGGTATGGAGATACGCACCGCTGTGTGCAAAAATATAAAAAAGATATTTAAGAAGCGTTGTTAATTTGTTTCGGCAGTGGAACAAGATTAACAGCGGCATCTTAACTGTCAATAAGAATTAGTGAAATGTACACCAAAACCTAGAAGCATCATGATTATCTTGATGGGAACTAAAGCAGGATACCCGAAAAGAAACTAAAATAGGACAGAAGCATTGATCGACGCCTCTAGATTGGCAGCAGCATTACTTAAAGGTACGTCACTTTAACAAGGGCGTTGCTTAATTTTACCAGTGATAGTTTTAGATTAGTAGAAGCAATAGGAGCATATGGACATTGACCGCACAACCACCATGTACTGTTGTAAGAAAAAACATGTGTACCTCCACTGAGGCATAAACCAGGACAACTTTTGGAGTGGCCTTACCTCTAATACTCCCTCCTTTTTGGTTTATAGGGCTTAAATTTGAAATCTCGTCAACCAAGGCATATGATAAGTGGATAAATGTATCTCGTGGTTTAAAATTTTCTCAAACTTTAATCTGCATCAATTACAATATATGCATGATTGACCACTAAATGAGTAGGAATGGTTACATGCATTGGTTGGTTTCTTTTAATCCTTGCATGAATCAATTTAATGCACCTTGGAATGTGAGCATGTGGTCGAAAGAGGTGAAAATAAGACTTATAATATGGTAAAACCAAGAAAATGAGATGATCCTAATAAACGGGAAAGGAGGGAGTAGTAAAAAGTACGTGATGTGGAGCAGCCAACAAACCCTAGCTACTGTACATGGGGAGCTGGGGAGTAGCGTTATAGAAGAAATCCCGCATGCAACAACATGGGGAGCTAGACCAGTACAATGAAGCATGAGATCCAAAAGAAGTTATACCTCATGTGGGCGAGAGGTGGCTTAGGCGGGCGGGTGGGATATCTTCCCACACGACGACAGCGAACAAGGTCGCAGAGGACCTTCATCGGCGCTGGCTTAGATAGGACGGTGCATTGGCTTCCTCCATCACCGACGGCGATAACGTCAACGCTGCACCTCCTCACGTCCGGCGGCGGACGGGATCCGGCCGAATCTACGACCACCGATGAGGAGAGAGATAGAGTAGACACTATCCTCTTGTTTAGATAAGGAGAGGGTAAGAGAGCGAGACGCGAGAAACCCTATCAACCAAGAGGCCACATATACAATGGCGTAAAAAAATCTCTCCGTAGCAGTGTGATGAGGACACCAATACCATTGTTACACCCACAACCCCTGCTGTTATACATCTGGACCAATTACTAGATCTCGCGCACGCCAGTTCAATTACTAGTTACTTTCATTTCTTGGTGACAATTCTAATGTTCATGAGAATATGATGCTGCCTAAATTGGATACATTTGTGTTGATTACTAATGAAGGGCCCAGCATGGACAAGAGGGATGAACACTGGAGTAGGATCAAGCATGGAGATGAAGGCGCACGCGATGGGATCCAGAATGGCGTTTCTAGTGCATATTTGCGCACTTTGAAGCATCTGTGATGACCTACAAGGATATGGATGAAATATACAAGATGCCCCTTCATAACTTCCGCATGTAGCTTATTTTAGGTGCTACGTCACCTTATTTTTGTGCCAGGACCATCTAATTTTGGAAATACTTAAGTATAGGATGTTTTCAGACCCCTCCTACAAGTGGACACGAAATTCCCCACCTAATTCTCCATATATACAACCCTTAGGGCATCGTTTAGACTTTGGGTTGTGTTTAGATTAAAAGTTCACCATAGCTGTAACTTTGTGTACTTCGTTTGTGTTCAACGACCAGACCAAGACGTCATAGAACCCCACTTGATCAATAAAGCTTTCCTCTTTTAATTGCAATATCTAGATTGCAACTTCAATTTCTTGCTTGTTCTTCATTTGCCTGCAGGAAATAGACCTTCGTGGTTAGGTTGATCGTGCTCCGGCGTGGTCAATAACATCTCGGACTTTGTTTAGCGATTGCTAAGGCGCGACGTCCTCACACGTTCGTAGTGGGATCGTCGAAGTCTACTCCACCAAAAACGATAGCCACTATCTCATCGAAAGATGGGACACCTTTGCCTCTATCAAGTGGTATCAGATTTCCAAGTTGCTTGGTGAGATTTTACAGTTTTTCGTTGTTTAGATCGAGTCTGTTCTTCATACCTACAGTCCACGAAAAAGGCACAATTTTTTTTATGGTTAGTTCATCATATCCAAACCAGTCTGAGCCTTTGCATAATCTTTTCAGTGTTTCGCTTTGTTGAATTTGCGGTTGGATCATCGTCTCAAGTTGCTGGTCTTAGCGTCTAGTTCTTTAGAATTTTGAGTTCTGTTCACACGTTGTCATGCCGCCGCCGCACCATCATCATCGCCTCCGCCTTATACCACCACCGCTTATCCGCTATTTCTCTAAGTATATATATCACCACCAATCCGAGTCCATATACCACCACCGCTTCGAGTTCATATACCACCACCGATCTGAGTCCATATACCACCACCGCTCCGAGTCCATATACCACCACCGCTCCGAGTCCATATACCACCACCGCTCCGAGTCCATATACCACCACCAATCCGAGTTCTTTTCGTATTAGGTTTGTTTTCGAGATCCAACTATCTTCATATTCATGTGTTCCTTGCCGGAGTAGGTTTCTAAGAAGAAAAAAGTCTGGAGACCCCCAGACAGTATTTAGGCCAAAATTTGCGCAGGTGAAAATATTTTTCCCTATCCTGTTTTTAGGCTTTTCTGAGTCTTTTGAGACAGGTGCCATCATAGTGATTTCTGATCGCACTTTTTGGTCGTCGCTACCCTCTTTTCCGATAAAATAGTCAAAAAAATTCGTGCCTATCCTGTTATTTTGACTTGGGAAGAGTTTTGAAACACTTGCCATTATAGTGATTTTTCGCAAAAAAAAGAGCACAAAAAAAGAGCGTGATTTTTTTTTCTGATTGTGCTTTTCCCTTGTTTACGTGCCGCATCGTGCTTTTGTTAGTGTCTAGTTCTTGCGTATCTAGTACGGTCTAGCCTAGGACCAGCACAGTACCATCGTTGAGCGTGTATTCAACTTTGCATCTCTGAATTGATTATTGCTAAAAATTTTGCTACCATATCATAAGCCTTCCCAGCTCCACATTCGTCTACATCGTGCATTTGACACCGCCTGGAAATCGCTCTCTCCAAGCTTTGGGAGTTTTGACTACACCGTTTGCCGATCACCACCTGCTGCTGGGTAAGAACTAGTAAGAATTTGAGATTTGCTTGACGGTTTTGTGATAGCCCACCATCAGCACTTTCTAGTAGTCTGTAGGATCATATTTTTGTGTGCTTCTATTGATGCTAACCATGGCAGGACCACAAGCCGACAAAGGCCCGGGAGAATTCGAATGTTCTATTGACTGGGAGAACATGACGAAGAAGGAGCTTCATGATAAATTTCAGCAAATGTTGGGCCCAACAGGTGGAAGACGTGATGGCAGCTTTGGAAAGGCCCGGGAGAAGACTGATGATATTGAGAAGACAATTGACACCAAGTTGGACGCCAAGTTCAATGAAGTACTCGTGCGTCTACCACAACCACCACCCGCATCTGCAGCACCATTGCAACAACAACAACAACCTCCTCTGCGTCGCGTTCCAGTAGGGCAAGCGCAGCATGTTCCTTTTGAGCTAGGACAAAATTATGGTGCCAGCTACCATCAAGTTGTTGATGTTTCAGAGCTCCCCGCCGCTACTATAGAGGTGGGGGACCATTACGAGGATGAGGTTGATCAAAATCAGAACTAGGTGCAACCACCAGCACCACCACCACCAGGTTGTCCTCATGAATATCATCACAATGGTAGGGCTGCACCACCACCTAAGGTACGCGATCATGACCATCTTCCTAAACTAAAATTGAATATTCCACCATTTGAGGGTAGATATGTTCCTGATATATATCTTACTTGGGAGTTAGAAACTGAACAACGATTTACATGTTTACAATATCCCGAGGAGAGACGTGTTCCTGCCGTTGTTTGTGCTTTCACTAGCTTTGCATGTGTTTGGTGGTCTGAACATCGTAGATTATATCCTATTCCAGCTACTTGGGCTGCTTTGAAAACTACTATGCATACTCGTTGGGTTCCACCATATTATCAACGTGAATTACTTCAAAAATTGCAGCATTTAAGTCAAGGAAAAAATTCTGTAGAAGAATATTATGAGGAATTACAAATTGCATGATTAGATGTGGTATTGTTAAGGATAACGAAGCTATGCTTGCATGTTTTATGGGTGGATTAAATAAAGAGATTTAGACCATTCTAGAGTCTAAGGAGTATAATAATATCACTCGTTTATTCCATCTTGCTTGCAAAGCTGAACGTGGAGTGCAGGATCGACAGGCATTGGCACGGACTAATTTTTTCTCCAGATCGATCTTTATCATGGACACCACATACATCCTCTACTCCCACACGTCTTACTGCAGCACCACTAACTTCAGACGCCAATTCCAACCGAGATACAAGAAAACAGGCACCACCATCTGCCAGGAGTACACTGTCTGGGCCTGCCCAGAGCTCTTCTTCATCCATGGCATCAATAGGGCACACACATGATATTATTTGTCGTTGTTGTAAGGGAAGAGGTCATTATGCGAGAGAATGCCAATCTCCGTGTGTTATGATTGCTACTGAGGATGGTGGTTATGAGTCCGCTAGTGATTATGATGAGGAGACTTTGACTCTTATTACAAGTGAAGAACATGGTGGAGATGATTCTGATCATGAGATGCAATACATGGCTGCTGAAGATGCTGACAGGTATGAAAGTTTAGTTGATGAACGTGTTTTCAGTGTGCATGTCACACAAGCTGAGCAAAATCAGAGGTATAATTTGTTCCATACAAAGGGAGTTGTGAAGGAACGTTCTATTCATGTCATCATAGATGGACGGAGCTGCAACAACTTGGCTAGCATGGACATGGGGGACAAGCTATCTCTCACCACAAGACCACATCCACATCCTTACTACATCCAATGGTTTAGCAACAACGGCAAGGTTAAGGTAACACGTACTGTTCATGTGCATTTTAGTATCTCTACATATGATGATTATGTTGATTGTGATGTGGTAGCCATGCAAGCATGTTCCTTATTACTTGGTAGACTATGGCAATTTGGTAAAAAAATTGTACACCATGGTAGAAACAATCAGTATACTCTTGTAATATAAATAGAGCTAATGAAGCAAAACAGGAGAAAAATAAGAGAGAAAATCAGATTGTGGCAAAAGAATTCGAGCAACAAATGAAGCCTAATAATGAACCATCTAGTGTTGCTTCGGAAATTAAATTGAAAAGTGCAGGTTTACTTGCCACGAAATCTAATATTTATGATCTAGATTTCAGCAAATCTGTTTGCTATGCTTTTGTGTGCAAAGAGGTCTTATTTTCATTCGGGGACGTGCCTTCCTCTTTGCCGCCCATGATCACTAACATTTTGCAGGAGTTCGCTGACCTTTTTCCACAAGACGTGCCACCGAGATTACCACCTATTCACGGAATTGAGCATCAGATTGACTTAATTCCGGGTGCTTTGCTGCCAAACCGTGCGCCATACCGTACCAATCCAGAGGAGACGAAGGAGATTATGCGTCAAGTACAGGAGCTGCTCGACAAAGGTTATATACGTGAATCTCTTAGTCCTTGTGTTGTTCCTATTATACTAGTGCCAAAAAAGGATGGTACGTCGCGTATGTGTGTTGATTGTAGAGGCATCAGTAATATTACTATTCCTTATCGTCATCCTATTCCTAGGCTAAATGATATGCTTGATGAATTGAGTGGCTCTACAATATTCTCCAAAGTTGATTTGCGTAGTGGATACCATCAAATTCGTATGAAATTGGGAGATGAATCGAAAACAACATTTAAAACTAAGTTTGGTTCATATGAGTGGTTTGTCATGCCTTTTGGGTTAACTAATGCACCCAGTAGTTTCATGAGATTAATGAAAGAATTTTTACGTCCTTTCATTGGAGGCTTTGTGGTAGTCTAGTTTGATGATATACTGATTTATAGCAAATCTTTGGAAGAACATTTGGAACATTTACGTGTTGTTTTCAATGCTCTACGTGATGCATGTTTGTTTGGTAACCTTGGGAATTGCACCTTTTGCATCGACCGAGTATCTTTTCTTGGCTATGTTGTTACTCCACAGGGAATTGAAGTTGATAAAGCCAAGATTGAAGCTATTGAGAGTTGGCCGCAGCCCAAAATGGTCACACAAGTGAGGAGTTTTCTTGGACTCGCTGGTTACTATAGGTGTTTTGTGAGAGATTTTAGCACCATTGCCGCACCTCTCAATGAGCTTACAAAGAAGGATGTGCCTTTTAATTGGGGTACTGCACAGGAAGAAACCTTCACGGTATTGAAAGATAAGTTGACACATGCTCCTTTACTCCAACTTCCTGATTTTAGTAAGACTTTTGAGCTTGAATGTGATGCTAGTGGAATTGGATTAGGAGGTGTGTTATTACAAGATGGCAAACCTGTTGCATACTTTTCTGAAAAATTGAGTGCGCCTAGTCTGAATTACTCTACTTATGATAAAGAATTATATGCTCTTGTTCGGACTTTGGAAACATGGCAACATTATTTACGGCCCAAACAAATTGTTATTCATTCTGATCATGAATCTTTGGAACATATTAAAGTCAAGAAAAACTGAACCGTAGACATGCTAAATGGGTTGAATTCATTGAGACTTCCCCTGATGTCATTAAACACAAGAACTGTAAAGAAAATGTTATTGCTGAAGCACCGTCTCGTCGTTATACTATGCTTTCACAACTTGACTTTAAAATATTTGGTTTGGAGACCATCAAAGATCAACATGTGCATGATCCTGAATTTAAAGATGTATTGCAGAATTGTAAAGAAGGGACAACATAGAACTAGTTCGTCGTTAATGATGGATTTGTGTTTCGTGCTAACAAGCTATGCATTCCAGCTAGTTCTGTTTATCTTCTGTTGTTGCAGTACGCGCATGGAGGAGGATTAATGGGAAACTTTGGCATGAAGAAGACGACCAATGTACTTGCTACACATTTCTTTTGGCCAAAGATGAGATGGGATGTTGAGCGCTTTGTTGCTCGCTGCACTACATGTCAAAAAGCTAAGTCGCGACTCAATCCTCATGGTTTATATGCCTTTGCCTATACCTAGTGTTCCATGAGAGGATATATCTATGGACTTTGTTTTGGGTTTACCTTGAACAAACAAGGGGAGGGATAACATATTTGTTGTCGTGGATAGGTTCTCGAAAATGGCACAGTTTATACCATGTCATAAAAGCGATGATGTTGCTAATGTTGCTGATTTGTTCTTTCGTGAAATTATTCGCTTGCATGGTGTGCCAAATACTATTGTTTCAGATTGTGATACCAAATTTCTTAGTCACATTTGGAGATGTTTATGGGCTAAGTTGGGGACTAAACTGCTTTTTAGTACTACTTATCGGATTCAGGGCTCTGCGGACCCAAGAAGGGTTCAAACTCAAGGGCATGTGCGAAGAACTCAACCTCTCCAGCCAACAAATGTGTCGCTCTCACGGCCTAGCTCAATGAATAGAAAAGGGAAGAGACACGATAGTTTATCCATGTCCAGGCCACCTTGCAGTGTAAGACCGTACTCCTGCTTTTGGGCTGTATTAGCCTCGCAAGGGGCTGAGAATGAACTAGTACAGAGGAAGTACAACCTCAGGAGGTCAGTTCTTGTGTGGGTACAAAGTAGTGAGGGTTCGGGTTCTCATCCATGCTTCCCCACGGTGGTGGCTAAGCTATCTTTATAGTGGTTGCGGTCCTCTTCCACCAAAAGGAAGGTGGGAAGGGATCCCACAATTGCCAAGTTTGAAGGGAGACAATTAATACATCTCATCCTGACGAAAGGTGGTCTTCGCCTGCAAAGCTTCTAGTTGTGACACTATGGTGGGCTCGGCGATGACATCCGTCCTGCCGTCCTGGCAGTCTTGGTCTCGTTGCAAGGGAATGGAAACCTTTGGCTGACTCCTCGAGACCCCACACCTGTGCTTGCCTCCTTAGCACCAAAGAGGAAAGCTGCTGCTCTGCGCCCGCTGGCGCCCGCCTGGCCTTGGTCTTCATGGCTTACGTCACCTCAACCTCATGAGGTGAACGCCTGCATAGGAATCTCCACTTCTCAAGAGGCCCTGGGGTGGCCGCTCCCTCCGGAGGTCTTGGTGTCGTCCGCCACGCGAGCTTTGGCCCCTCGCGAGGGTCTTGTCTTGTCGATGCTGAAGATGGGCTGTACCACGCCGTCGATGGAGCCATGTCGTGGGCCGCAGGCAGGCAAGTCTAGGTACCCTAGTTCCCAGAACGCCTAGAGTAGCCCCCGGGCCCAAGGCATGCTCGGATTTGGTTTCGAGGCGAAGCCAAAGGGAAAGGGCGAAATACCGCGGGCCCCAATTGCCTGCGGACCGAGTCGACGCGTGGCGCCTGATGGGATGTGGGCATGTCCACTTCCCCATGCTGCCTCGGCAACCGTCTGATTTAACAAATGTGTGTTGCAAGCGCGGCCCAGCCATCATTGCCCGCCACGCTCGTCCTCTGTTCCCCCTCTTTCCTGTGAGCTCGTACCTCCTTCTCCAGATTCCGCGCCATCACCAATCCACTTCCGCTGCCATGGATCCAAGGTTGAAGAAGAATGGAAAATCTCGCGCCCCCGCGGAGTCCTCGCCGGGGTTGGAGCCCGCGCTAGGCTGGTCGACAGTGGTTAACCAGGAGGGTCTGGACAAGGTTCAGCAGGCCCTCGCCGCCGATTCCAATGAGTGGAAGGCGACGACAGTCTGGCCTGCCTCCAGGGCCTTGATCGACATGGAGGCCACCGAAATCCCCCTCCATCTACACGCCCTCCTGGCCGGCCTGGTCCCCCGTTTCTCTGATTTCTTCAACGTTGTGCTTTCGCATTACCAGATCCAAGCACTGCATCTGGATCCCGGATCCATCGTCCTCCTCTCTACCTTTGCCTTCCTATGCGAGGATCTCGTGGGCATTGCCCCGTCCGTGGACTTGTTCCGCCATTTCTTCTCGCTCCGCCTGGTCGATAGCAGACAACGCTCGGGGTGCGTGTCATTCCAAGCGGTGGCGGCGACAGCTGGCTCCGGCATCGACTTCACGCTCTGCCAAGATGTAATAGTATTCCGGAAGCAGTGGGTGTATGTGGACGCCACTGTGCTTAGCCCTCTGCTCCTCCTCCCGCGGGCGCCGGCGGTGCCAAGCTCCAGCTGGGGACACGTGGAGCTTGTTGAACGGCGGCTTGCGCGTGTCTTGTCCAGGTTGGCCAAGCTGAAGGAGACATGGGTGACTGTGTCGATGGTGGTGAGGGAGTTCGTCCGGCGGCGCATCGCCCCGCTCTAGCACCATTCTTGCCCAATGTGGGCCTTCACCGGCCCCAACGATCCCATGAGGCTCCAGGTGCCTTCGCTCCCCTACAAGACGTTGCACAGTGCTTGAGCTCCTGACGGGTGACCCAGTGCCTGCCGCGCTCCCTGCCGAGGGGTGCCTCTTGTACAACTGCTCGAACGGAAAGGCCTTCGTCGAGAAGATGCCGCGCTTCGACGAGTGGGGGCTACTCCCCGAGGGTCACAGGGGGCCTCACGAGAACCCTGTCTTGGTGGCTCCCGTACTCGTTGGCCCGGTAGTAGGTGCCCCTCAGATGGTTGCGGGGGCGCGAGCTTTGCCGGTTGCTCCTGAGGTGGCCCTGGAGGGAAGGCGCCACCAAATGCTCCTAAGGTGGCCGCCGGAGGGCAAGCGCCACCAAATGCTCCTGAGGTGGCCGATGGAGGGCAGGTGCCGCCAAGTGCTCCTGAGGTGGCCGCCCGCAGCCCTGTAGACAGCACGGTGGAGCCTCGTATGCGGCTGCAACTACCGCCCCCGCCACCAGGGGCAGCGTGCCATCCTTCAGTGTTCCCCTTTCGAACGCCGGGGTATCCCGCAAGAGGAAGGGGTTAGGGAGCGACCGTGGCAATGCCCCACGGGCCCTGAAACAGAGGATATGGATAGCTGTAGATGAGTAAGTACCTTACCCTTCTGGATTCTCGCATGCTGCGTTCCCCTCTGATATTTGTCCTTCAGGGTCCCTTCTATCGCAACGGTGAGCCCTCCCAGAGCGCAACCTCCGGAGGCTTCCGGTTCGGCCGTGGTCCCAAGCCCCCCCGAGACGGACAACCGCGCGGGACGTGGTGCTGGCCCATGAGTCGAGACCATTGAGGAGAGTCGCGAGCCTGTTCTCCCGGCGTCCTTCCTCCCGGGCAACCCCTGGGGCAGGAAGGTCATGCCGAGGCCCCCCCCCATTGGTTCTTGCCGGCGGTTGGGTGCCCCACGGGGCGGCTTCATCTTCGAGTGGCGGGACTGGACCACGCCGCGCCCTGCCCGAGGTCCAAGGAGCGGCCGGAGGGGCTCCGGCCAGCGGCCCCTGCGGGAGACGGGTGAGTCATCCCACGCCCCTTCGGCGGACGAGGACATGGAGGAAAGGCCTGGCCGAGTGCTGGAGCTCGCGCACAGACGCAGCTCCGTCCGCCACAGCCTTTTCCAGGAAGCGACGAGCGTGCTAGGCCGGCTCGGGGCAGAGCTTGCCGACGTCGACTCATGCCTTGAGGCGGAAAACCTCCGCTTGGCGCGTGAATGGCATCAACTAAAGGTTGCCATCAACCTTGGTGACTTGCAGCATGAGCGCGCCCGCGCGGAGGCGGAGGGAACCCTTGCAGCTTTTCGGGAGGCTTGCACCCATGCCCTGGAGGAGGCCCGGGCAGCGAACCAGCATCGTGAGGCGGCCGAGGAGCGCGAGTGGGAACTTCAAGCCTCGAATGTCGACCTTGAACGGCAGGCCCAAACATGCAGAGCCACCCTTCCGGCACCACCATGCGGGACCCCCACAGACGCGTACGGGGTTCGGGCTCATGAGGAGGCGCTGGCGCTCGAGGCGTTGGAGCACAGCTTGGAGCGCGAGTGACTGGAGGTGATGGAGCGCCTAGTAGCCACTACCGAGGACGCCCTTGCCTCTCGGGAGGCGAGAATTTAGCTCGAGGTCGACCAGAAGGTGGCGGGATTCGCAAGGCCCTCGCCAAAGAATACCGCCAAAACCTGGGGCTCCAGGAGACTCGCTTCAAATAGCGGCAGGTCGAGCTGCAGTGCAAGGCCGATGCTCTCAAGGTGGAGCAAGGCTGTGGCAGAGTGGCGCGTGAAGTCGCCGAAGAAGCTCGGATCACCGCCGAGGCTGAGTTGTCCTCGCTTCAGCAGCAGATCGCGGGTGTCATGTCCCTTGTGGAAAGGGCTACGGACGACGCAAGCCACCGCCGAACACTACAACGCAAGCACTCCTTGATGCTCGAATACCTCAGGGTCAGGGCCAACTGGGCCTTGGCCACCATCTGTGAGGGGAACATCACTCGCCCGTACGAAGCCGACGATGCCGGCTACCTCCGCTTCTTCACCCAGGTCGTGGCCTGCCTCGAAGGAAGGGCCACGAGGGCACGCCAGCTTGTCGAAGAGAGGAGACGGGATCTCCTTGGGCACACGTTCTCGCACCTCTTCAGCTATCTTCTTAGCCTCAATCCGTATTTTGATTTCAATGTCGCGATAGCCCCCGTGCCCAGGGTAACCCTGGGCGACCTAGTGAGCGGGTGGACTACCATGTGGACAACCTGATCAAGGAATTCGCCCTTGCCGACGACGTGACTGTGCTAGCGAGCAAAGAGGATGAAGCAGATGACGATGATGATGACGGCGATGCCGGCGATAGCTCATCCCACTAGGTTTGTACTTCCCTGCTTTCCTGCAAAGATTTCGGGCATGGTCCTGCGGGGCGTGAAAGCATTTTTTTGGATGGGGCTCCCCAATAATTTATGGAACAATGATAGGCCCTCTAGGTTAATTTCGAAATGTGTCGTCGTGAGCCGGAGGGCTCCCTACTATAGCAGTTGGCGTGACTTATCTTTTGTGTTCACTGCCTTGGGTGGGTCCTTGCACCGCAGAGACGCATTCCTCCTGAGGCGAGCCCTCCTGGGGCTCGCGAGAGCTTAAGGCCTCCTGGCATGCCTGCTTGCCCGCTCGAGGGCGCCGCGCCAGGAGCCAAACGCCAACGCTTTGGCTAGATGTGCACACTGGCGGGCCTGCGGCAGTTGTGCCCTTGGCCCTGAGGAGGCCTTGACGCTGCTCAGGCTAGCCCAGATACGCACACCACACCCAGCCCCCACTCGCAGGGCGCTCACGAAGGGAGCAGCAGGCAGGAGCCATGCCTTCCAAACATAAATCAAAGAGTAGAGAACACCGTGAATCGAAAAATTCCCCCCTTTCTTTTAATAAGCACACGAAACTCCAAATTCATTCCAAAGACAGCAGATTGGGTTACAGATAAAGGGCAAAGGAAACAACCTCATCCAGCGCCTATGCTAGTCTTCTCACCAGCGTGGAGCTCAGTGCTTCCACTGGGCATGGGCGTCATTGGGGGACATTGTTGACTGCCAGCATAGAGCATGGTGCTTCCACTTGGACGTGGGTGGGAGCCCCCGTGAGGCCCGAGGGCGGCACTTAGGGTCCTCTGGTGATGTAGGGCGGAACCCTAGGTGGACGATCTTTCACGTTTGAAGGGGATCCCTAAGAGGAGCACGAAGAACGAGTGGAAGAACACAAGGAAAAACACAGGGAGAAATGAGAGAATCACTCAACCAACAAGATCAATCACACAAGTGCTAGATCACTCAACACATAAGGTAGCACAAGATTCAAAATCAACAAAGGACGATACAAGAGTAACCGGGTTCTTCTCCGTGAGGAGGAGGTCTTGATGGGGCCACCACGAGAGGGTCTTGAATCCGCTTGGGGGATCTTCTCCAGCAGAGGTCGTGAGCTCGAGGAGAAGTACCAAGTGGATGAGCAAGGCTCTCACTCGAAATATGAGCTAAACCAATGCTAACCCTAACTAGGAGGTGGAGGGTCTATTTATAGTCTTAGTGCAAATGGGGCGAAGTGAAGGGTACATGGGCCTCGAGGCCCGTACCTTTGTCTTGTGAACAGGCCGGTTGTACTGCAGTCGAGGTGGTGGTTGTACGCTGGCGACTCGGGGAGGGAGGAAGTACTTCGAGGAAGGCGGTACTACCGGCTGGTCGGCGCCGGCCTGCGGATGGTCGTCGAGGCTCCATCGGTTGTACCGGTCGTTAGGCAGTAGTTCCGGTCATTTGAGATTTACCGATACATCCAGTCTTGTCTGGCCTTGCAACCGCTTGATCACAGAATGGTGGCCGGTTGTTGAGCGGTAGTCGGCCGGTTGTTCCGCCCGGGCGGTTGTTGGGCGGTTGTACCGGTCCTTCAAGGCTGGGTAGAATGCCTCCTTGATCTTGATGTCCGTCTTGCACCACTCCTTCTCCTTGGTTGCTTTCATGGTACCTGAGTACGCAAAGTGTCTCCGTTTGAGGTAGTAGCCATGTCTCAAATGGGTTAAAGGGAAGTTCAACAAGGAGAGAGTCAACCTCGGATTGGATGGCACGTGCTTGGGCTCTTGTCATGGGTCCTCTTGGAGCTTGTGTGGTCGAAGTAGTGTCCATGGGGATGATGGGGGGATGCTCCGCATCATCTCCCCTGAGAGAGATCCGACCTCGGATCAGAAGCTTCATCTACATGGTATGGTGCGAGGTCCTTGATGTTGAAGATGTCGCTCACATTGTACTTGTCTCGAGGTAGGTCGATCTTGTAGGCGTTGTCGTTGTAGCGTACTAGCACCTTGAAAGGTCCATCGGCTCGAAGAAGAAGCTTGGATTTGTGTTCCTTGGGGAAGCGTTCCTTGCGAAGGTGTAGCCACACTAGATTACCAATGTTGAAGACCATGGGTTGCTTGTTGGTGTTGAGCTTGGTCGCTAGTCGTTGTACTTGGCGCTCGATGGTTTGTGATGTAGGGCGGAACCCTAGGGGCCGATCTTTCACGGTTGGAGTGGATCCTACGGGGAATCACGAAGAACACGCGGAAGCACAAAGGAAAACACGGGGAAAACAAGAGGGAATCACTCAACCAACAGGATCAATCACACAAGTGCTAGATCACCGAACACATAAGGTAGCACAAGATTCAAAATCAACAAAGGGACTGACACAAGAATAACGGGTTCTTCTTCTCGTGAGGAGGTCTTGATGGGGGTCCACCCTAGAAGGGGGTCTTGAATCCGATAGGATCTTCTCCGAGGAGGCCGCGGTCTCTCACGAGGAGGAGATCTGATGGATGAGCGAAGCTCTATCTCTAACTTGAGCTAAATCAACGCTAACCCTAACTAGGAGGAGGTGGTGGAGTATATATAGGCCTTGGCCACGAAGGGGTAAGTGAGAGGGATACATGGGCCCTTGGCCCGTTCACTGTGCGCAGACAGATCTCCGGGCTGGGGGCCGGATGTCCGGGGCTTCACGACGGGCCGGATGTCCGGGCTGGGAGGCCGGATGTCCGGGCTAGTCTGGGTCTTCCAGATGCATTCGGTGATGGAGGGGCCGGCTTTCCGGGAGGAGGGGCCGGATGTCCGCGCCTGGGGGCCGGATGTCCGGGCTGGCTTGGGCGATTCTGGCTCTCTCTGGATAGAAGGGGGCCGGATTTCCGGGCGATGGGCCGGATGTCCACGCCTGGCCGGATGTCTGGGCTGTGGCCGGATGTCCGGTGCCTGTAGCAGCTAGTTCTTCTTCCTTCTCCTCTTCCATTCTTCCGCGCACGCTCGGCCTTGGTCCTTGGGTTCTCCATGGTCTCCTCGGGTGTACCTGAGTATGCACAAGGTCCAAGGCAGAAGTAGCAACCATGTCTCACGTCACGGAAAGTGAAGGGAAGCATTTAGGAACGGGTTCACCTTGTGTCCAATGGCGCATAGTCGAGGTCTCATCTTATGTATCCTTGGGGCTTGGAGAGTAGTGGAGTGTACATGGGAATGAGCGTGGGATGCTCCGCATCATCTCCCCGGGAAAGATCCGACCTCGGATCGTGATCCTCATCACCATGGAAACGGTTGTCGTGGACGGACTTGTAGTTGGACGAAGTTGAAGGCATGGCGCAATCCAAGTATTCCAAGATGTCGCCAAAGTTGTATACATGCAAAAGGAGCAAACACAAACAACACTCGGAAATACAATGGTCAGCACACACAAAGTGTCCATCATGTAAGAATGAGTCCATTCGGCAAGATAGTTCGTGACAAAGCGCATGAAGCTTATCAAGATGATCTAGAATGGTATGCAAAGCATTCATGGGAACATATGCAATCATTGTGCACACAATTGTGTTATGAGTATGAGCAATGCAACCACGGTGCAAGATGATGTCATAATGGGATGGTGCGTCAAAAGCATGAACATGGCAATGGATGCTCAATATGTATATGTTATCATGCAATTGATGGAGGACCATATGATCATGATGTATGAAAATGCCATCAAGGAAGATCACAACAAATTTGCTAAGGAAGTGAACAAGCTCAAATATCATGGATGACATGGGAATACAAGATGCAACAAGGCAATCATAATGTGTGTCAATCCATGCATAGGGTGCAAACTTGTGGTGAGAATGATATGTCCATCGAGCATGACATGTATGAGCACAATCAGCAACAAATATGGAGGCGGTGGTGTACCAATGCTCGATGTCGTGGCATGAGTGGAATTCCAAAGATGCATCCAATAAGTCTGGCGCTCCTCAATGTGAAGGTCCAAAGAGCCAATCTCCAATGTTGCTCCTCCATCCAATAGATGTAACATGTAGACAACAAGAAAGAAACAACAATGAAAGAGTGACCCATCCAATATGCAAACTTGAGGATGGCCAAAGAGAAGGAGTTCACCTTTATGAGGATGTCGAAAATATTGGTGTTGCACATCATGTATGCCTTCACATAGCCAATATGTCTCATGACGGTAATGCCTTGTGAATCCTTCAAAATGAAAGAACATGACAAACACTCGGAAAAACAAATGAGGTTAGCGGAAGTGCAAAACCTATCATCTGTGTGGTAAGATACCCAACAAGTGTATGCATCATGCTCATCATAAGAAAGTACAAGGGAGCATTTCATAGTATGGAGGCGTATGATGCGAGAACAACCAAATACAATAGGCTCAAGTAAACAAGCATGCATCACAAGTAAGTTGTCAAAGTCTCCAAGAGCAATAAGCATAAATACGGTTGCACTCAATACAAGGTGATATGAGAGATGCAACTAATGGAGACAAGAGACAATGATCATGGCAAATCAAGCGAGAGGCATGAACATATATGTCATCAACCCAAGAAAGCAAGTGATAGTGGAGCATGGGTGATGCAACATAGCAAGCAATCATAGAGATCAAGTCAAGCAAGCTAGTAGTGCGAAGATGCAACGTACTAGAAGGAATCATGGCAAGCATGTCATTGTGCAAATAGTGGGCATGAATAATTCACATGTCATAGCACAAGCATAAAGGCAAGATATGAGCAAAATAGCATCAATAGCATGGGGCACATGATAAACATGGCAATAGCAACAAGGATCTCCACCAAGCATGCAAATACACATAGGAGTAGCATAATGGTGAATCCTATGTAAGTGCAGGCAAGGGTCACAATTACATGGGAAAGGCATAGAAACAAGCATAACATGCAAAGTCCACGATAGTATGAGCATAAGGTGACAAGTGGTAAATAGCCCATAGTCGTGTGAGAGCCAAGTAAAAGAAATGCGCGTAGTCCTTGCGCGAAGGGAACGGTGGTAAGGATAGTCCACGGGATCCCAAAGCATCGTTGCTCTCAAGAGCTCGTTTCAATCAACTCTTGGGATTGAGAAGTTGACGAGTATACATGAGTACCTACACAAAACAAAGACAAAGAGAAAATTGTGTGTGCATGGTATATGTACACATCATCCATCATGATGCGCACGGGCATGAGTCGGTTAGCACAAAATATCCAATGCTCAAATAAATGAGATGCGTGATATAGAAACATGTCATCCATCATGAGAGGTTTGTTATGATGTATGTCATAATGGAGACTCAAAGGATGTAATGCATCATGAGAAATATCTAGAGCATTGTTATTCATGGAATGCATATGGAGCACGCAATTATGGGAATCATGCAAAGTATGGAATGTATCAAAATCTCCTAATATATATGAGGAAACTATGGGGGTCTCCTCATGAGCATGAGTAGCAACATCACGTGGAGAATATTGACAACATCCAAAACAATGCATATTCGGTTCAATGTGATCATGGCATGGCATAGTAGATGAATTGCGCAAATCATGTAAAGGGAGCATGGCAATATCATCACATGAAAAACAAAAGCCAATGACCATCATCTCGTCATCTATGCCATAAGTGCAAATGGGATTGATTTTAATGGGGCATGCATAGTTACTGTGTTGAGATTGAAATGATGCAATATGGGAGATCTCACTCATAGCATATGACAAGTTCAATGGATTGTCAAACATGAAGTGACCAATAGAATGTTCACATAATATCCTATGGAGCATAGCATCACAACTAGGCAACTCAACATGCTCATCATCATATTCATCATAAATAGGTAAGTCAAGGCATGAAGAAGTCTCACTAGCATGAATCATGGTAATAGGTGGGTCAACATCATGGGAGCAATCATTCGTGAGATAGTCCACTAGTGGGACAAGAGAAGTACCATCACCTATGTTACCTTTGGAGCATCGCTCATGTGTTGTAGGTGAGGTGTTGAAGATCCACTCGTTGTCATCTTCATCTTGATGGAACCATGTGCGGGGTGTATCATCGTCCACCATGGCCATCGGTGTCTCCATTGGAGGGATGGACTCGTCGAGGATAGGCGTGTCGTCATGTAGGAGACCTAGCACCAAAGAAGAAAACACACTAGGAGTAGAGGTTAAGTCATTAGAAATCAAAGTGGCCTCACATGCCGTGTCAACTACCTCACTCACTAAGTGTTGTGGCTCACTCACTCCCTCAAGGATGCTCTCACTCATATGGTTGGTGGAGTCACTCAAATGGCGCTCAACCTCACATAGGATGTGTGGCATGCTCTCATGTGTGGGGCTAGTGGTGGTCACACTCATCCTCTCACAGGAAATGCTCTCAATGTCACGTATGGTGGAGTCACTCATGTCACTCATGTGGTGGTGGCTCTCCTCACATGATAAATGGGGCATCTCGACATATGTGGGTGTCGGAGAGATGTAGGTGCAAATGTCTCCATGCGCGGTTGCGTAGCTTGACTCGGAGTATGAGTCCAATGTGGGCGCCCGTCTTCATGTTGTTGAAGAGGTTCGGCGCTTCGTCGCCGTGGTCGAAGGGGATGGCCCTTGCTCGACCTTCTTGTCACCGTCTTGGTGTTGGAGGCCCATATGATGTGGCACCTCGTAGCTCGTCTCCATGACCGAAGGGAGTTTCCTATGCTCGGCCATCTTCCTCGAGCGGCTTCAGAAGATGGAAGTGTCGCCCTCGCTCGTAGGTAGTCGCCTTGGACTTGATGAAGTCGATGTAGGCGTACCCGTGGGAAGTAGGCGAAGATGCCGTACGTCCAAAGGCGAAGATGCCTTGTGAACACTTGGCGAAGATGCCGAAGTGGTTGATGTAGCCGTAGCGCCGTCTTGGTGGTGGTCGTCTCGCAGTCTTCTTTTGTGCTCATGAAGCTTCGACTTGGCGTGATGTAGGGCTTGTTGGGACTTGTGTATTTGCGCTTGTGGAGCATCTTCATGATGATGATGTCGTTGTTGTGCTTGAGCTCGTAGTAGATGTCGTTAAATTAAATGCGTCGTGCACATGATGCTTGGAGGTGACTTGCCCTTCATGATGATGTGGATCACGAACGTGATGGTGGTCGCCATGGAGATGTGGACGTGGACGACTTGCGCTTGCATCGATTTGGCGCTCCGAAGACTTGTGACTTGAACGTCGCCGCCTTGAAGATGACGAAGGGGAAGAAGACTTGATCAAGGCCCGAATCTCCTCCATCCTTGCATCTTCCTCCTCTTTATGTGCGGCAAGCTTCTTGTCGATCTAGTCCCTTCTCCTTGCTTGAGTGACGAATGTCGATGGAGATGTTCTCGATGCGCTCTCGCAATCTTGATTGTGCGCCTTGCACTTGTCGTTGTAGATCGAAGATAGACGCTTTGGTGATGTAGTTGTTCAGGCCATCGTTGTTGTCGAGGACCGGAGACAAAACTCGATCAAATATGAGTGGGAGAAAGAGAAGAACTAGACCAAATGTACCTTGACCAATGTTGAAGATGGATCAATGATCACTCAATGTGTAACAAGGAAATAGCACAATTGGTACCAATTCTTGTCGGTTCTCACACCTACACAAGTAAGGCTTATGGTGGAGCTTCGGTGAGGATAGTGGCACAAAAATTTAATGCAAAATGTTAGCAAGAGTCAATAATGTTGAAAGAGATTCACAAATTCATAAGCCGAAACAAATGGAGCAATAGCAATATGTGGCACTGCGGAAACACACACACGGATAGATAAATGGGGTCATGCAACCAAGGGATGAGCACAAAATGTGGAATCCACGGAAAAGCGCTTCGTGTTGCACAACTCAAGAGAGACGCTAGCACGATTGCTCAATAGGCGGATACGTCACTTGTGCAAAACCTATAAGATGCAAAATGGATAAACTTCTATAACAAGTATGCTATGTATGTATGGTTCCCGGTGTTTCTCTCAAGATGATCCAAGATGATCGGATATGACAATCTTATATGCAATGTGGTATGATGCTATGGCACTTGCTTACAAGCTTCTTTGCTCTCTCTTTTCTTTTCTTAAAAGCTTTATTCTCTCTTTTTTTATGGCCAATTTTGCACAATGCACAAACCAAGATAGCAATTGTGTATATGCGGGAACAAACTTGTGACACATGAGATATGATACCAATATATGCACCACGATAAGATGGTATGTATGCTATGGGAAGTATGATCACTAATGTGCACAAGTAGCGTTAAAGCAATACTCAAATGACTAGTCTCGATAGGCAAGTAACGCAAAATGGGTTAGGGGTTAACAATGCAATGGCAAGGGAATATACAATGGAGGGATACCACGATACCAAGATGATATGGAGGTTACCATCCGGCGATGATGAGTGGCGGTGTTCTTGATGTAGAAACCAAGATGATGGAGTCTCGTCCCTAAGTAGCTGAAACACCTTAGGAAACGGAAAAACCGCGAACTCAAAATCTCAAACGTCAAATGTCAAAATTGTGGTAGCGGAAAGCGGTGGTGGTTTGCACTTGGCAATGCGGAAGTGAAATGATTGGCTATACACGTGTCAGTAGTTGAAGTTGCCGTCCCTAAGTAGCCGAAACACCTTAGGAGACACAAGCCACAACTCAAACAAAATTGGGTTAAGTTGGGTTGGAAATGTATGGTGGGCACGTCTATGTGGAAGTGGTGGTGGTGGTTGATGAAGAAGCAACCGTCCCTAAGTAGTCAAACACCTTAGCAGACTCGAATCACTACTCAAGCAACCACGAATGCTATAGGAACAAATTGGGTTAGGTTGCGGAAGTCGGTGGTAGCTATCACGGATGATATGGTGGAGGGCCTAGGCAAACTTGCCAAATTTTCAAAAATTTGATGGAGTCAAATGATGTTGGTGGTATTTTTGTGGGAAGGGGGATGTCAAGAGCTTCAAAACGAGCTAAACAACGTCAAAATTGGACTCCGGATGAATTAGTTATGGCGAAAGCGGTGAAAGCGGGAGGTGAAATCTGAGGACCGGATATCCGGGGGTTTGGCCGGATTTCCGGTGGCTGAAAGTCCAGAACCGTGCGAATCTGGTGCTCCAGGGCCCGGATGTCCGGCTTGGGGCCCGGATGTCCGGCCCGACGATTCCAGATCTCGTTTGGGGCAGAAATTTTCGAATTGGTGGCGGAAATTGATGATTTCGGGGGCAAAATTGCGGAGATTTCGTGGATGGAAAGTGGGGAAACTTGGGGAGATGCTAGATCCACTTGAAACCAAGCAAATCCATGGATCAAAATCAACCAACAAAATATCATCAAAACCAACAAATCACAAAAAAATTTGGGGGCTATTTTTGGTGGGGATTTTCGGATTTTGGACGAAATCAACAAAATCAAGCTAGAAAAAAGAGGGGTAGGGGCTCCAAAAACGTAATCAACGTGGCTCATGATACCAAGATGATGTAGGGCGGAACCCTAGGGGCCGATCTTTCACGTTTGGAGTGGATCATACGGGGAATCACGAAGAACACGCGGAAGCACAAAGGAAAACATGGGGAAAGCAAGAGGGAATCACTCAACCAACAGGATCAATCACACAAGTGCTAGATCACCGAACACATAAGGTAGATTCAAAATCAACAAAGGACGATACAAGAGTAACCGGGTTCTTCTCCGTGAGGAGGTCCTTATAGGGGTCCACCCTAGAAGGGGTCTTGAATCGATAGGATCTTCTCTCGAGGAGGCGGTCTCTCACGAGGAGGAGATCCGATGGATGAGCGAAGCTCTATCTCTAACTTGAGCTAAATCAACGCTAACCCTAACTAGGAGGAGGTGGTGGAGTATATATAGGCCTTGGCCACGAAGGGGTAAGTGAGAGGGATACATGGGCCCTTGGCCCGTTCACTGTGTGTAGACAGGCACCGGATGTCCGGGCTGGGGGCCGGATGTCCGGGGCTTCACGACGGGCCGGATGTCCGGGCTGGGAGGCCGGATGACCGTGCTGGCCTGGGTCTTCCAGATGCATTCGGTGATGGAGGGCGGTTCGGAGGAGGGCGGATGTCACCGGCTCATGAGGGGCCGGATATCCGGGCCTGGGGGCCGATGTCCGGGCTGGCTTGGTCGATTCTGGAGCTCCCTGGATAGAAGGGGGCCGGATTTTCGGGCGATGGGCGGATAAGTCGGGCCTGCCGGATGTCCGGGCCAGTGTGGCCGGATGTCCTGCTATGTAGGCAGTTCTTCTTCCTTCTCCTCTTCCATGTTTCACGCGCACGCCGGCCTTGGTCCTTGGGTTCTCCATGGTCTCCTCGGGTGTACACAGTATGCACAAGGTCCGCTTGAAGTAGCAACCATGTCTCACGTGCGGAAAGTGAAGGGGAAGCATTTAGGAACGGGTTCACCTTGTATCCAATGGCGCATAGTTGAGGTCTCATCTTATGTATCCTTGGGGCTTGGAGAGTAGTCGGAGTGTACATGGGGATGAATGTGGGATGCTCCGCATAAGTTTGTCTTGTATCCTCATGCATCTTCTTGATGTAGCTTGCCCGTGCACTCGCATCCATGTTGGTGCGCTCTTGTAGAGGAAGAGGTAGAATGTCCAAAGGGGACAACGGGTTGAATCCATAGATGACCTCGAAGGGGGACTTGCCGGTAGTCGAATGTCTTGCACGGTTGTAGGCGTACTCGGCAATGGGTAGACAAGCTTCCCACTCCTTGATGTTCTTCTTGATCAAGACGCGAAGTAGAGTGGATAGTGTGTGGTTCGTCACCTCCGTTTGGCCATCGGTTTGCGGATGGTATGCGGATGAGAAACAAGAGCTTGATTCCGAGCTTGGCGCATAGAGTCTTCCAAAAGTAACTCAAGAACTTGACGTCACGATCGGAGACGATTGTCTTTGGTACTCCATGGAGTCTCAATATTTCCCTACAAAAGAGATTTGCAATGTGTGAAGCATCGTCTATCTTGTTGCAAGGAATGAAATGTGCCATCTTAGAAAATCTATCCACAACAACAAACACAAAATCCTTTCCATTTTGAGTTCTAGGCAAACCAAGTACAAAATCCATGCTAATGTCTTCCCAAGGTTGATAAGGAATAGGAAGAGGCATGTAAAGACCATGAGATTGAGCTTTAGACTTAGCTTTGCGACATGTAGAGCATCAGTTAGTGAAGCGTGAGACATCGCGGAACATCTTGGGCCAAAGGTAGTTCTTGGAGAGCGTGGTGAATGTCTTGTCGCGTCCAAAGTGTCCCATGAGTCCGCCTCCATGAGCCTCTTGCAAAAGGAGCAAACGAAGAGAAGACTCGAGGATGCAAAGTTTGTTAGCTCTCATAAGATAATCATCCTTTATGTAGTATCGTTCCCAAGACGTGTGTGTCAAACACTTAGCATAAGGAGTAGCAAAAGAAGGATCATGCTCATACAAGTCTATTATGTGCTCAAAGCCAATAACATTCAACTCAAGTTTAGTGACAAGCGTGCATATGCGTGAAAGTGCATCAGCAACTACATTTTCTTTACCCTTAATGTACTTGATCACATAAGGAAAAGATTCAATAAATTCACTCCATTTGGCATGATGCTTGTTCAACTTAGTTTGACCTTTTAGGTACTTAAGCGTTTCATGATCGGTATGGATGACAAACTCATGCGGTCTAAGGTAATGTTCCCAAACATGTAGCACACACACTAAAGCATACAATTCTTTGTCATAGATGGGATAGTTAAGTTGAGCACCGTGAGTTTTTCACTAAAGTAAGCAATTGCTCGTTTTCTTGCATCAAAACTCCGCCAATTCCGGTACCACTTGCATCACAATGAACCTCAAAAGTTTTGTCAAAATTGGGCAAAGCAAGAATTGGAGCATGAGTAAGCAAAGACTTGAGCTCATCAAAAGCGGTGGATTGCAAAGATCCCCAAACAAAAGGAGTATTCTTCTTACTCAAGGCATGCAAAGGAGCGGCAATTGTGCTAAAATCTTTCACAAAGCCACGATAAAAACCCATAAGACCAAGAAAGCTACGCACTTGTTGCAAATTGGTGGGTTGGGGCCAAGTTTTAATTGCTTCAATTTTAGATTCATCAACATGGACACCCTTTGAGGATGCAACAAAACCCAAGAAAACCACTTTGTCAACGCCAAACGTGCATTTTTTTCATGTTTGCATAAAGGATTTCCTTGCGAAGGGTTTGCAAAACAGCCCTAACATGATCAAGATGTTCTTTCATGGTTTTGCTAAACACAAGAATATCGTCGAAGTAAACCACAACAAAGACTCCAATATAAGTGAAGCACATGATGCATAAGGCATTTAAAGTACCGGAGCCTCCGATAGACCCATAGGCATCACTAACCACTCATACAAACCAAATTTTGTTTTGAAAGCAGTTTTCCATTCATCACCCTCTTGTATGCGGATTTGATAATAGCCACTTTTAAGAACGATTTTTGAGAATAAGATGGCTACACTAAGTTCATCAAGCATATCATCTAAGCGAGGAATGGGATGCATATAGCTAACAATAATAGCATAGATAGGTCTACAATTGGAAAACAAGCGGAAAATTCCATCGGGTTTTTGCACATGTATAACGGTAACGTCACAAGGACTTTTGCTTTCACGTACATGACCGTTGTCGATGTGTTTTTGTACTTGCCGTTGATTCTCTTTGGGTTCTTCAGGATTGTCTCGGTATGGAGCTTTGTTTGGTAGCGGTGCTCGGGGATGAGGTCGATTCGATGCTCAATGCCTCGAAGAGGAGGTAGACCCGAGGTAGCTCATCGGGGAAAACATCTTGGAATTCCTGCAAAAGAGATTGAAACACTAAAGGTAGTTCGTGAGAGGTGTTAGTTTTTGGATCTCCATCCTTGCACACAAGGACAAAGTGCATCACACTCGATGGGTTCTCACACACTTCTCTCACCTCACTTTTTGTGGCAAATAATATGAGGTTTTTCTCTCCAGGTGAAGAGCCGCTCAAGTTTGGCTTGTGGCTCTCACTCACTTTGTGGTGGATCACTTTCTCACTCTTCTCTCCATGATGGGTGGCTTGCTTGTCGGCTATCACTTGACTAGGAGACATAGGTCGTAGTACATACTCCTTCCCTTCCATCTTGAAGCTATAGTTATTGGTACGCCCATTGTGGATGACACCACGGTCGAATTGCCATGGTCGACCAAGAAGGAGGTGGCAAACGGTCATTGGGACCACATCACACTCCAAAGTGTCTTCATATGCACCAATTTTGAAGGAGACTTGGACCTTATGGTCAATTCGGATAGTGCCGGAGTCACTTAGCCATTGAACCTTGTAGGGGTGCGGGTGCTTCCTCTTGACCAATTGAAGCTTGGAGCATAGTTCTTCACTTGCCAAGTTGTGACAACTACCTCCATCGATGATGACCTTGACGGACCTTCCATTGATGCCGGCCTTTGTGTGGAAGATGTGGCATCGTTGGTCTTCTACTTGTTGATGTTGAAGAGTCAAGACCTTGGAGAAAACAAGAGCGGGGCTTGAATCTTCATCACAAAAGACTTGGTCGTCTTCGTCTTCATTGTTCACTTGTCGGTGCATGGCCACTTGCTCAAGGGCTTCCATTTCTCCTTCACTCATGGAGTCATAGGTGCCGTCATCGTTGAAGATCATGGTGCGCTTGTTTGTGCACTCAAAGGACTTGTGGCCTCGGCCGCCGCAAGTGAAACACTTGAAAGAGCTTGTCTTGATGGTCTCATCGGTTGGAGTAGATGATGAAGCACGCGGCTTGAAGTTGCTTGTAGTGGGAGGAGGACGACTTGAACTTGTCGAAGTCTTCTTGTAACTCGACTTGTCGTCATTGCTTGGAGAAGGCTTTGTTGAAGTAGATGTTGGAGGATGTGTTGAAGCTTGGTTGTTGGAGAAGCCGTAGGTCTTGGACGAGTACTTGGCGTACTTGAAGTCATCTTGCACTTGACGTTTCGCCTTTGTAGCTTGATGTACGAGCTCAATGAGGGTGGAGTAGGGTTGGAAGTCGGCAATCTTCTTGATGGGGTGATTGAGTCCATTCAAGAAACGTGCCATTGTTTGCTCATCATCTTCCTTGACATTGGCTCGAATCATGGCTATCTCCATTTCCTTGTAGTATTCTTCAACACTCTTTGTTCCTTGCTTGAGTAGTTGGAGTTTCTTGAAGAGGTCACGGTTGTAGTAGGTTGGCACAAAACGTGCTCTCATGACATCTTTCATTTGAGCCCAAGTGGTGATTGGAGGTTCACCTCTTGCTTGTCGCCTCTCAAGGATTTGTTCCCACCATATGAGCACATAGTCTTGGAACTCAAGTGATGCCATAGCGATCTTCTTCTCTTCATCGTAGTTGTGCAACCGGAAGATTTTGTCAACCTTCAATGCCCATGAGAGGTACTCTTCGGGGTCATTGCTTCCATTGAACTTGGGCATGGTGAATTTTAGCTTTCCATAGCGTTGCTCTTCATTGTGTTGTTGGCGATGTTGATGATGACACCCTTGACGTGGGATGCAATCGTCTTCATGTTGCTCTTGGCGTGGAGGAAGACCATGATCAACTTGCTCTCGTTGAACTTGAGGTTGAGGTGGAGCTTGACGAGCTTGTGGAGGGGCTTGAGGAGCTTGACGTTGCACACGTGGTTGGTAGTTCCTCTCTTGGATTTCTTCTCGAAGGGCTTCCTCTTGATTGCACCGTTCGCGATTGCGGTTGGCGATGGCTCGACTTGATTCTTGAAGGGCACGTTGCGCCTCAAGAGCTTGCGCTTCGCGTTGTTGTTGTTGAAGACGTTGCGTCTTGGCGTCTTGTTCTTCTTGGTGTAGACGCACTCGTTCTTCCTCTTGGCGCCGTAGTCTTTGTCGTTCTTGAGCTTGGGCAAAAGCGGCTTGGTTTGATTGAGGATGAGGGGCTTGCTCATCGACTTGCTCTTGTGAATGCTTGTCATGTAGCGGGTTGCGAGATGCATGACGGTCTTGACGCCTGCTGCCTCGTCAAGAGTGTTCAATGACGGTGTACTTGAGTCGTAGAAGGTGTCGTCGGAGTGTCGACTCGAGCGGCTCCGTCTTGAAGATGAAAAAGTCGAATGATGTCGGTTCCTCATCAAGGCGCGGATCTCGTCCATTCTTGCATCATTCTCTTGCTTGTGAGCGTTGAACTTGTTGTCGAAGTAGTCTCTTGTACGTTGCTCGGAGAGTCGCAAGTCGGTGGCGAGGTTGTCGGCGCGGTCGCTCATTGCTTGTTGCTCTTGGTGCAACGCTTTCAGCACCAAAGATGTGGCTGTTGGTGACGTATGATGACATGTCGTCGTCTTGCTCGAGGAAGAGTGGGTTGGTAGAAGTACTTGGCCTATCCATCATTCCAAGCAAAAATGTGAGTAGTAGAAGGAGAAGAACTTATACCAATGTACCTTTGACCGATGTTGATGATGAATCAGGTTGACTCAAATGCGGACAATGAAATAGCACTATTGGTACCAATTCTTGTCGGTTCTCACACCTACACAAGTAAAAGCTCATGGTGGAGCTTGGTTAGGATAGTGGCACAAAATTGATTGCTATCGTTAGTTTGACTCAAAGATGTTGAAAAGATTCGCAAATTCGCAAATGTAACAAGTAGACCAAGCAAGTAGTGGTACACGGGAACACACACGAATAGATAAGTTTGATTGTGCAAACCAAAAGTGAGCCAAAATGTGGAATCCACGAAAATGCTCTTGTTGCACAATACTAGAGAGACGCTAGCACGATTGCACAATAGGCGGATACGGAACTTGTGCACAACCTACTAGGCGAAAATGCAATTATCTCTATCCCACGTATGCTATATGTATGGTATTTCGGTGCTATGATCCAAGATGATCCAATATGACAATCTTAATGTAGTATGTTGCTATGGTTCTTGCTTATAAGCTCTTTGCTTGTCTTTCTTGTTTGCTTAAAAGCTTGGGTGGCTCTTTCACTTTTGAGCTCTTTTCTCATGCAAAACTTCACGGACCAAGATAGCAATTGTGTATGCGATGACAACTTTCTGACACACAAATGGATCCCAAGATATGCACCACGGTGGTATGGTATGTATGCTATGGAGTATGATCACTAATGTGCACAAGTCACGTTGCCGGCAATACTCAATGGCTAGTCTCGATGGGTAAGCCACACAAAAGTAAGGCCATGTGGGTATCAATGCAATTGCAAGGTATGACAAAGATGTCGACGATGTTACCGTCCTTGGCGATGATGTGACCCTTGCGAAGATGAGCCGAGGAGATGATGAAGTCGAACCGTACCTAGATAGCCGAAACACAATAGGACACGGGAACCGCAACTCAAAATCTCAAGGACCAAAATGTGGCAAAATCGTCATAGGAGGTTGCGGTGAGCGGTGGTGGTGTTTGTGGAAAGTGGTGGTGTTCGTGGGCTCCGGGCAAAATTTGGCAAAAATATGGTGAAACTGAGATGGCTGGAACTGGAGTGGCGGTAGTACCGCTCGGACAGGCGGTTGTACCGCTTGGGGTATTCATTGGTAGTATCGCTTGGATGGGCGGTAGTATCGGTCGAGACGCAGAGAGTATCGTGGCGCGATTTTGGGGCGGAAATGGATGATTTTAGGGGTGAAAATCGATGGATTTCGTGGAGGGGAAACTTGGGGAAAAGCTAGATCCACTTGAAACCAAGCAAATCCATGGATCAAAATAAACAAAACATCATCAAAACTAACAAATCACAAAAAAAAATTGGGGCTATTTTTGGTGGGGATTTTCGGATTTAGGACGAAAACAACAAAATCAAGCTAGAAAACAAAGGGTAGGGGCTCCAAAAACGTGATCAACGTGGCTCATGATACCAAGATGATGTAGGGCGGAACCCTAGGAGGACGATCTTTCACGTTTGGAGGGGATCCCTACGAGGAGCACGAAGAACGAGTGGAAGAACACAAGGAAAAACACGGGGAGAAACGAGAGAATCACTCAACCAACAAGATCAATCACACAAGTGCTAGATCACCAAACACATATGGTAGCACAAGATTCAAAATCAACAAAGGACGATACAAGAGTAACCGGGTTCTTCTCCGTGAGGAGGTCTTGATGGGGCCACCCTGGAGGGGGTCTTGAATCCGCTTGGGGGATCTTCTCCGAAGAGGTCGTGAGCTCCAAGGAGAAGTACCAAGTGGATGAGCAAGGGCTCTCACTCGAAATATGAGCTAAACCAATGCTAACCCTAACTAGGAGGTGGAGGGGGTCTATTTATAGTTTTAGTGCAAATGGGGCGAAGTGAAGGGGTACATGGGCCTCAGGCCCGTGACCTGTCTTGTGACAGGCCGGTTGTACTGGTCGAGGTGGCGGTTGTACCTGGCGACTCAGGGAGGGCGGAAGTACTGGTCGAGGAAGGCGGTACTACCGCTGGGGTCAGCGCCGGCTTCGCAGATGGTCGCCGAGGGCTCCAGCTGATTGTACGGTCATTGGCCGGTAGTTCCGGTCATTTGAGATTTACCGGTACATCCGGTGCTGTACCGGCCTTGCACCGCTTGATCACAGAATGGTGGCCGGTTGTTGAGCGGTAGTCGGCCGGTTGTTCCGCCCGGGCGGTTGTTGGGCGGTTGTACCGGTCCTTCAAAGCTGGGTAGAATGCCTCCTTGATCTTGATGTCCGTCTTGCACCACTCCTTCTCCTTGGTTGCTTTCATGGTACCTGAGTACGCAAAGTGTCTCCGTTTGAGGTAGTAGCCATGTCTCAAATGGGTTAAAGGGAAGTTCAACAAGGAGAGAGTCAACCTCGGATTGGATGGCACGTGCTTGGGCTCTTGTCATGGGTCCTCTTGGAGCTTGAGTGGTCGAAGTAGTGTCCATGGGGATGATGGAGGGATGCTCCGCATCATCTGGGGCATGTACAGACCCACTCATTATTATGTGAGAGTGTCATGGACGGCGATTTGAGGGGCACTCCTTGCTCTTGGCGTGGACCCCTCCCTACGCATCCCCCGACCATCGTTGGGGCGTCCAGAAACCAAGGACGTGACCAAGGGGCAAGGGGCTACGCTGGCTGTGGTTAGGCGATTGCAGGCCCTCTACCGGGGGAAGGGCTCGCTGGCACCTTCCTCGGCAGAGGACCTACCTCTAGACGGCGCGCGCCACAGTCGTGGTGGTGCCCTATGCTGTGCGGCGTAGGGGAAGCTCTAGCGTCGGGCTTCCCCCGGGCAGCCACCAGTGCGTTTCGCCTGCCTGGGGCAGGGCCAACGTCCTGAGGTGTGTGGCGTGGTTCACCTCCGATTCAAGGTTAGGGCAATCGTGTCCCAAGGATATTGGTTGTAACTGTTGGCTGCTGTCGTCGAAGGTGCTAGCGGGGCGCTGAGTTGGCTCGTAAGGGGTCCCTGCTCCATGTGACCTTGGTGATCTTGACGTCCAAGACTGGGGGCGTCTGGCGTCTCCTTCGCTTGTATGACGTGCTCGCCAACGGTAGTATAGAGGCACCAGGGGCCATTACCATGAGATCAGCCCCCAGCCCCTCTGCTCCATTGTCCGCCACCTCCGATATCCTGCCTCGCCAGCCTGGGGGTGGCTCCTCGCCGTTGTCGCAGTGGAGGCCGCCTGCCCTAGCTGCCTCCTGGGGGCGTGCCTCTTTGGTCAAGCGGACGGTGCCGTATGCCGAGCTGCCTCCGCGGGGTCCTTCGGCCTCCTCCTGAGGGGACGAGCAGACGCAATAGGAGCGTGCATGGGTCCCCGGAAGTGTCCGTGAAGTCAGCATGATGCGGAAAGGCGTTGTGCCTTCGCAAGCAGCATCGAGCAGTTCAGCGACTCGCGTGTTTGCCTGCTCCCGGCGAGCGTGTAGGGACGACGCCACGGCGTAGCTGGAGGATCATGCGGTGGCTCGGTTGCGATGTCGGGCAGGAGCAGGCGGGAGCAGCCCAGGCTGTCGGTGGTGCTTGGCACCGGCATTCCGCGCCAGCCGTGGGGAGCAAGGGGTGATGACGAACTTTGTGGCCGAGAGGGGCCGCCAGGGTGGCATGAGAGACCCAACGCTCAGCTCAAGCTCGAGGGACTTCCATCATTGGGACAACGGAGGAGGAGCGGGGACGGAAGGAGAGCTTCGACACGCCCCCGACCTGGCGTGCCAAATGTCGGATTCAGGGATCTGCAGACCCAAGAAAGGTTCGAACTCCAGTGCGTGTGCGAAGAACTCAACCTCTCCAGGCAACGAATGCGTCGCTCCCACGGCCTAGCTCAATGAACGGAAAAGGGAAGAGACATAGCAATTTACCCAGGTTCGGGCCATGTTGCGGTGTAAGACCCTACTCCTGCTTTTGGGGTTGATTAGCCTCGCGAGGGGCTGAGGACGAACTAGTACAAAGGAAGAACAACCTCAGGAGGTCAGTTCTTGTGTGGGTGCAAACTAGTGAGGGTTCGGGTTGTCATCCGTGCTTCCCCATGGTGGTGGCTAAGTTATCTTTATAGTGGCCGGTCCTTTTCCTCCAAAACGAAGGCGGGAAGGGATCCCACAATGGCCAAGTTTGACGGGAGACAAGTACTACATCTCATCCTGACAAAAGGTGGTCTTCGCCTGCAAAGTTTCTGGTCATGACTCTATGGTGGGCTCAGCGATGACATCCGTCCTGCCGTCCTGGCGGTCTTGGTCTCGTTGCACAGGAATGGAAACCTTTGGCTGATTCCTCGGGACCCCGCGCCTGGACTTGCCTCCTTAGCACCAAAGAAGAAAACTGCTGCACTGCGCCCATTGGCACCCTCCTGGCCTTGGTCGTCATGGCTTACGTCACCTCAACCTCATGAGGTGAGCGCCTGCATAGGAATCTCCGCTTCTCAGGAGGCTGTTGTCAGCATTCTGGGAACGGGGGTCCCCAGACTTGCTCTGCTCATGCCCTCAGTGGTTTCTACCAAAGTGGCCTTGTACGGCTCATCTTCACCAGCAAACACTCAGGACCCTCGCGAGGCGGATGATACAAGACCTCCTCGGGGGCTGCCTCACGAGGCTGGCTTGCGAGGGGCGAAGAGATCAAGGAAACGGATACCTCGCGAGGTTTCTGTGACGCGAGCCATGATGACTGGAGCCAGGCGGACGCCAGCGCGCACAGTGTTCTCCTTCCTCTTTGGTGCTAAAGGGGCAAGCGCAGGCGAGGAGTCCCGAAGCGTCAGGCAAAGGTTTCCATATCGGCGCAACGAGACCAAGACCAGCAAGACGACAGGACGGAGGTCACCGTGGAGCCCAAGACGGCATCACCACCAGAGCCTTTGGCAGGCGAAGACCACCTTTAGTCAGGATAACTTGTACTAGTTGTCTCCCTTCGAATTTGGCCGTTGTTGGATCCCTTCCCGCTCAATATTTGGGGAGAGGACCAAGGCCACTATAAATAGGACTGGCCACCACCATGGAGGAGAACTGATCCAGATCATCCTCAACCACACACAAGTTCACCAAGCACAAGAGCACCTCTCCTCAGGAGGCTGTTCTTCCCTTGTAACTGTTCATCCTCAGCCCAAGCGGCAATCCACCACACCACATTGAAGTAGGGTATTATACCACATCGGTGGCCCGAACCAGTATAAACTCTTGTGTCTCTCTTTATGCGGGTTCGTCGAGCTAGGCTTTGAGATCGCGGTGAGGGCGAGTGGGTGATTAGGGAGAGATCTTCGTGCGCACCCTAGTGTTCGAACCTCAAGGGTTTTGCTGGAACCCGAAATCCGACATTTGGCGCGCCAGGTAGGGGTGCACTGCTTTCTTTCCGCCGATCCGTGTCCGTCAGCTTGTCGCATCCATGGCGGGCGCCGTCGAGCCTGCGGCCGAAGGCCGGGCCGCCTCGCCGCCTGCGGTCTCTCAACCCGCTCCTGTCGACGGGCCTCCCCGTCGTTCTCCGTCGCCCGCCGCCAACTCCGCCACCGGCCGGCGGAAAACGACCAGCAAGCGTCCTCGCTGCACCCCTCGGTGCGGCAGGACGGCCGCACCACCACTCCGTCGCTAACCCCAGCCGGCTCGTCGTCTCACACTCGTCGCGCTCCCACGGACGCGCGGGCCGTGCTGCTCATGGCACGCGAGCTCCTACGCTACCGCCCAGCCGACGACCTCTAAGAGGACTGGCTCGACCGCATCTCCGAGCTCGTCAGCGCCGCAGGGGGCTCCCCTGTGCCATCCCTCTCGCTGCCTCGCCCTCCGCCAGCTGCGGGCGACGTGGCTCACGGAGCGCCACCACCACCTCTCCACCAAGACGGCTTCCTGGCGCCAAGGCGCGCGGCCCCCCGGTGCGACCCACCGTGTTGGGCGCCCACACGAGAAGAAGGAAGCTGCCAAGAAGTTCCCCGGTCGCAGGAGAATGCGCCCGCGCTCCCGGCACCACTGCGACAAGACCGCGTGCCGCCTGCGGCGGCGGTGCGCGGGCATCAAGGGCAGGCTCCACATCAGCGAAGAGTCCCGGTGGCCACCGCGGGCTGCCGTGCCTTCACTCACGAGCTGCGCAGCGTCGCCTGGCCGGGCAAGTTCAAGCCGGACCTGCCTCCTCGCTACGACAGCACCCCTGACCCCGCGGAGTTATTGCAGCTCTACGAGCTGAGCATCGAGGCAGCCAATGGCGACGAAAAAGGTATGGCGAACTGGTTCCCCATGGCTCTCAAGGATGGCCCTCGCTCATGGCTCCTGAACCTGCCTCCCGGCTCGATCTCCTCCTGGGACGAGATGCGCGACCGCGTCGTCGCCAACTTCCAGGCACTTCGCGATCACCGCCACGCGGGTGACTCGCCGCATCAAGCACCAGCCAGGAAGACCCTCCGTATACATCCAGCGCTTCAACAACGTTCACCCAAGATCCCCAAGGTGACGGATGAGGCCATCATCTTCGCGTTTTTACGATGGCGTCCGCGACGCCAGGATGAAGGAGGAGCTCGCCATCCACGAGGAGCTCTGCACGACTTTGGAGCTGTTCAACCTGGCGACCAAGTGCGCAAGAGCTAAGGAAGGGCGCCTTTCCCTCCTCGAGCTCCCAGCTACCGACCCAGAGGAGAAGAAAGCCAAGGCCAAGGTCGTGAAGCGCAAGGGAGTAGCTGCGGTGCCAAGGGCGGAGCTGCATGAAAGCGCAGCAGAGACCATCCCGAGTCATCCAAGAGCAGCCGGCCGTTTTGCGCGTTCCACAACGTACACAGCCACAACACCAATGGCTGTCAAGAGCTCAAGGCCATTCGAGATGGACGCCTCGGCCGATGCCCCGAGCGCAACAACCGAGGCTACGGCCGAGGAGGAGGATGAGGCGGAGGACGCTGGGACGACCGCAGCCCTCGCCATGAGTGGCGCGACCGGCCTCGTGAGGACCGCTGGCAGGACCAGCCTTGTGAGGGCGCATGGAGGGACCAACCTCGCGAGGATCGCCCCCAGGGCAACGCTGACCTTCCTCCGCTACCGCCACCACTGAGAAGGAACGACGACCACCATCAAGATGAGGGGGCTGGGGGCTTCCAAGAACCGCGTGCTATCGCCTGCATCTTGGGTGGAGCTCAAGCCCGAGCCTCTCAGCGCATCTTCAAGCAGTTCGCTCGCGAGGTGAACGCAGCCCTTCCCAGGCTCGAGGCCACGCGCCCACTCAAATGGTCCAAGTGCGCCATCACCTTCAACTCGGCGGACCAGCTCAAGTGCGCAGCCACCGCCGGCGCCCTGCTCACCCGTCATCAGCAACGTGCAAGTCACCAAGACCCTCATCGACAGCGGTGCAGGGCTTAACGTCCTGTCCGTCGAGACGTTCGACAGCCTCCAAGTGCCATATGATCAGCTTCAGCCTACCAAGCCCTTCTCAGGAGTGACTGACGGCTCCACCACGCCGATAGGGCAGGTCCGCCTCCCTGTCACCTTTGGACAGCGCGACAACTACCGCAACAAGCTCATCGACTTCGACGTTGCTCACATCCGTCTGCCGTACAATGCCATCCTCGGGTATCCGGCCTTGGCCAAGTTCATGGCGGTGACCCACCACAGCTACAACATCCTCAAGATGCCAGGAAGCGGTGGGATCATCACCGTCCCCTGCGAAGAAAGAGATGTGGTGTGCTCCCTCGAGCATGCCTTCCAAGCTGCATCAATCGAAGACCCCGACGACAATGGTGTGCAGTACCCTCCTGAGGCCGTCCCCAAGAAGAAGAAGCAGCTACTCCGCGCAGGGCCTCAGGGGAGCGGCACCTCTGGCGGTGCAACATCAGGATCGGTGCCCGCGCCTGGGGCGCCTCCCTCTCTCGCATAGGGAAGCGCGCCAGGCGCCCTCCTCGGGCAGGGCTCAGGGGATCTCTTCTGGAGGGCCTCAGACCTAGCCCACATCACGAGGGAGGCGCTCGGGCACCACGTGGAAGCGTGCTTTGCGGCGCATTTCCCTCAAGAGGATACCGGGCGAGGAGCGGACGGCGCTCGGGAGGTCATCACCAAGGTCACTCAAGAGCTGCAGGATGCAAGAGCCATGCGCGGCGACCGCCACCCACGAGGTGCGACTCCCCATCCAGGCGAGGATGGCTGGCTGCGCGTCTGCATCGACATTCCAGGGCTCAACAGGGCCGCATCTCAGGAGCTGTTCTGGACTTCGCGCATGGGACGTTGCGAGGGCCCACCTCACAGCTATGTTCACATGCCATTCGGCCTGCCGAGCATGGCAGCCGCCTTCCAGTGCAACCTGCAGAGCGTCCTGGCGGCTCAGGAGGCCATGCACCACGCGGTCCTAACGGAGATGGAGACGGTCCTCAAGGAACCGCCCGGACCCCCAGAGCCTCCCGAGGCTCAGGGCCCCGGTGGCTCGTGAGGAACAACCCTTTCTCTATACATCTTCAGCTGCCCCAACATCCCTTTGACAACGGAATCAGGTGACATTTTTCAAGTTTAGTTAGTTGGGAGCGCCCACTGGGCTGCATCATTCCCGGGCTGCGTGGGTCTGTCCCTATGGCATGTACCCCTTTTACGTCTTTAGCTTACCCTACTGGGGGCGCCCCTCGGGCTGCATCATGCCCAAGCCACTCGGGTCCGACCCAGTGGCGTGTATCGTTATCGCATTTTTCTGAGCCAATCTGCTTTTCATGCATAATCTATCTATGGTTAACACCTACTTGATTGTCACCTACCATGGGAGCTGCGCGCCGATCGTCTTTCTTCAGGATCCTTTGTATAAGAAGGCTAGGCACGGCGTCTGTGCTCGGGCCCGTCCTTGCAGTGTCGATAAATCCAACGGCTGAGCTCTGTCTGGCGGGCCGGCCACATTCACGTCACCTCCTGGGGTCGTTGGTGCTTGGCCTTCTCGCGCGCTAACCTCAGGAAATTCATTCGGTGCAGGTTGCCTAACCATCTTGCAGGACCACCACAGCCATCAAGAACCAAGACCAGGCGCAACTCGCCTTGAGATCGGGCCTCGTGAGTCCGGCGCTGGCTCATGAGTGCCCAGACACACTCGTCTAGCCCTGCCGTGCAAGCCACGTGTTCAGACACACTCGTCGCAGGGGCTCTCCGCGGTAGGGAGTGCGGAAGCGCTATGCTCCGCGCTGGTGATAAACAACTGAGCGCAGCCTCGTAGCTGTATCAACCTCAGGGAGCCCTTGAGCACAGTGTCTGGCCTCATCGCAACACCTCCCCTCGGGAGAGTCGCGCGAGGGGGCTCGGCACAGGGGCTGCGCGAGGGTCACGCCTGCCGTGACGCCACCCCGCCAGTCCCCCTGCACCTGGTCGTTGGCCCCTCCCGAGCCGAGTCTCGGCGAGGGCAAAGGTATGAAGGTCGTTTGAGCATCAAGGGGGATGCTACCTCTTGAGCACTGCGTTGGTTTTCCCTTGAAGAGGAAAGGGTGATGCAGCAAAGTAGCGTAAGTATTTCCCTCTGTTTTTGAGAACCAAGGTATCAATCCAAAGACGAGGCCACGCACGCAGTCCCTCGCACCTACACAAACAAATAAATCCTCGCAACCAACGCGATAAGGGGTTGTCAATCCCTACACGTTCACTTACGAGAGTGAGATCTAGATATGATAAGATAATATTTTTGGTATTTTTATGATAAAGATGCAAAGTAAAGAAAGTAAAACAAAAACGACGCCAGAAATAGCTTGTTGTCGGGAGATTAATATGATGGGAAATAGAACCAGGGGCCATAGGTTTCACTAGTGGCTTCTCTCAAGAGCGTAAGTATTTACGGTGGGTGAACAAATTACTGTTGAACAATTGATATAATTGAGCATAGTTATGAGAATATCTAGGCATGATCATGTATATAGGCATCACGTCCGAGACAAGTAGACCGACTCATGCCTGCATCTACTACTATTACTCCACACATCGACCGCTATCCAGCATGCATCTAGAGTATTAAGTTCATAAGAACAGAGTAACGCTTTAAGCAAGATGACATGATGTAGAGGGATAAATTCATGCAATATGATATAAACCCCATTTTGTTATCCTCGATGGCAACAATACAATACGTGTCTTGCTGCCCCTACTGTCACTAGGAAAGGACAACGCAAGATTGAATCCAAAGCTAAGCACTTCTCCCATTACAAGAAAGATCAATCTAGTAGGCCAAACCAAACTGATAATTTGAAGAGACTAGCAAATATAAGTAATCATACATAAAAGAATTCAGAAGATTCAAATATTGTTCATAGATAAACTTGATCATAAACCCACAATTCATCTATCTCAACAAACACACCGCAAAAGAAGATTACATCGAATAGATCTCCACAAGAGAGGTCGAGACCATTGTATTGAGATCCAAAAAGAGAGAGGAAGCCATCTAGCTAATAACTATGGACCCGAAGGTCTGAGGTAAACTACTCACACTTCATCGGAGAGGCTATGGTGTTGATGTAGAAGCTCTCCGTGATCGATGCCCCTCCCATGAAGTCCTAGGAATGTGCCCCAAGATGGGATCTCATGGGCATGTATACAAGGTTGCGGCGGTGGAATTAGGTTTTTGGCTCCGTGATCTCGTAGTTTGGGGGCGTGAGGTATATATAGGAGGAAGGAGTACGTCGGTGGAGCAACATGGGCCCACAAGGGTGGAGGCACGCCTAGGGGGGTAGGCGCGCCCCTACCTCGTGGCTTCCTCGTAGCTTTCTTGACGAGGGTCCAAGTCCTTTGGATCACGTTCGTTCAAAATCACGTTCCCGAAGGTTTCATTCCGCTTGGACTCCGCTTGATATTCTTTTTCCGCTAAACTCAAATAGGTAAAAAACAGCAATTCGGGCTGGGCGTCCGTTAATAGGTTAGTCCCAAAAATAATATAAAAGTGAATAATAAAGCTCAATAATGTCCAAAACAGAAGATAATATGGCATGGAGCAATCAAAAATTATAGATACGTTGGAGACGTATCAAGCATCCCCAAGCTTAATTCCCGCTCGTCCTCGAGTAGGTAAATGATAAAAACAGAATTTTTGATGTGGAATGCTACTTGGCATAATTTCGATGTAATTCTTCTTAATTGTGGTATGAATATTCAGATCCGAAGATTCAAGATAAAAGTTCAATATTGACATAAAAATAATAATACTTCAAGCATACTAACTAAGCAATTATGTCCTCTCAAAATAACATGGCCAAAGAAAGTTCATCCCTACAAAATCATATAGTTTAGTCATGCTCCATTTTCGTCACACAAGAATGCTCTCATCATGCACAACCCCGATGACAAGCCAAGCAATTGTTTCATACTTTAGTAATCTCAAACTTCTTCAACCTTCACGCAATACATGAGCGTGAGCCATGGATATAGCACTATGGGTGGAATAGAATATGGTGATGGGGTTATGTGGAGAAGACAAAAAGGAGAAAGTCTCACATCAACGAGGCTAATCAATGAGCTATGGAGATGCCCATCGATTGATGTTAATTCAAGGAGTAGGGATTGCCATGCAACGGATGCACTAGAGCTATAAATATATGAAAGCTCAACAAAAGAAACTAAGTTGGTGTGCATCCAACTTGCTTGCTCATGAAGACCTAGGGCACTTGAGGAGGCCCATTGTTGGAATATACAAGCCAAGTTCTATAATGAAAATCCCCACTAGTATATGAAAATGACAAAACAAGAGACTCTCTATCATGAAGATTATGGTGCTACTTTGAAGCACAAGTGTGGTAAAAGGATAGTAACATTGTCCCTCTCTCTTTTTCTCTCATTTTTCTGGTCCTTTTTTTATGGCCTTTCTCTCTTTTTTTATTCCTCACTTGGGACAATGCTCTAGAAAATGATGATCATCACACTTCTATTTATTTACAACTCAATGATTACAACTCGATACTAGAACAGAGTATGACTCTATATGAATGCCTCCGGCGGTGTACTAGGATATGCAATGAACCAAGAGTGACATGTATGAAAGAATTATGAATGGTGGCTTTGCCACAAATACTATGTCAACTACATGATCATGCAAAGCAATATGACAATGATGAACGTGTCATGATAAAACGGAACGGTGGAAAGTTGCATGGCAATATATCTCGTAATGGCTATGGAAATGCCATAGTAGGTAGGTATGGTGGCTGTTTTGAGGAAGATATAAGGAGGTTTATGTGTGAAAGAGCGTATCATATCACAGGGTTTGATGCACCGCTAAGTTTGCACCAACTCTCAATGTGAGAAAGGGCAATGCACTGCATCAAGAGGCTAGAAATGATGGAAAGGTGAGAGTGCGTATAATCCATGGACTCAACATTAGTAATAAAGAACTCACTTACTTATTGCAAAAATCTACAAGTCATCAAAACCAAGCACTACGCCAAGATGCTCCTAGGGCGATAGATTGGTAGGAAAAGACCATCGTCGTCCCCGACCGCCACTCATAAGGAGGACAATCAAAGAACACCTCATGTTTCAAATTTGTTACATAACGCTTACCATACGTGCATGCTACAGGGCTTGCAAACTTCAATACAAGTATTTCTCAAATTCACAACTACTCAACTAGCACAACTTTGATATCACTACCTCCATGTCTCAAAACAATCATCAAGCATCAAACTTCTCTTAGTATTCAAAACACTCATAAGAAAGTTTTACTAATCTTGATACCTAGCATATTAGGATTATTTAAGAAAATTACCATGCTATTTAAGACTCTCAAAATAATCTAAGTGAAGCATGAGAGATCAATAGTTTCTATAAAACAAATCCACCATCGTGCTCTAAAAGATATAAGTGCAGTACTAGAGCAAAAACAATATAACTCAAATGATATAAGTGAAGCACATAGAGTATTCTAATAATTTCCGAATCATGTGTGTCTCTCTCAAAAGGTGTGTACAGCAAAGATGATTGTGGTAAACTAAAAAAAATAAAGATTCAAATAATACAAGACGCTCCAAGCAAAACACATATCATGTGGTGAATAAAAATATAGCTCCAAGTAAAGTTACCGATGGAAGTAGATTTAAAGAGGGATGCCTTCCGGGGCATCCCCAAGCTTTGGCTTTTAGGTATCCTTAGATTATCTTGGGGGTGACATGGGAATACCCAAGCTTAGGCTCTTGCCACTCCTTGTTCCATAATCCATCAAATCTTTCACCCAAAACTTGAAAACTTCGCAACACAAAACTCAGTAGAAAATCTCGTGGAGTCTGCTAGCGAAAAGAAAACAAAAGACCACTTCAAGGTACTGTAATGAACTCATTCTTTATTTATATTGGTGTTAAACCTACTGTATTCCAACTTCTATATGGTTTATAAACTATTTTACTATCCATAGATTCATCAAAATAAGCAAACAACACACCTAAAAAACAGAATCTGTCAAAACAGAACAGTCTGTAGTAATCTGTAACTAACGCAAACTTCTGGAACTCCAAAAAATCATCCAAAATAGGACGACCTGGAAAAACATTTTATTGATCAGAAGCAATTAGAATCAATATTTTATCATGTTCTGGTGATTTTTAACAATTATTTTCGTGAACAGAAAGTTTCTGGAATTTTCTGCAAGATCAAATAACTATCATCCAAGAAGATCCTATAGGTTTAACTTGGCACAAACACTAATTAAAACATAAAAAACATCTAACCAGAGGCTAGAACAAATATTTATTCCTAAATAGAAGCAAAAAGCAAAAAAACTAAAAATAAAATTGGGTTGCCTCCCAACAAGCGCTATCGTTTAACGCCCCTAGCTAGGCATTTGATAATTTTAATGATGCTCACATGAAAGACAAGAATTGAAGCGCAAAGAGAGCATCATGAAACACGTGACAAACACATCTAAGTCTAACATACTTCCTATGCATAAGCATATTTTAAGCAAACAAATTTGCAAGGCAAGCGAAAACTAGCATATGCAAGGAAGAACAAAGTGACGATAGTAATCTCAACATGAAGAGAGGTAATTTAGTAACATGAAAATTTCTACAACCATTTTTCTCTCTCTCATAATAATTACATGTAGGATCATAAGCAAATTCAACAATATAGGTATCACAAAACATATGCTTAGCACGATCCACATGTATGCAAAGTTGACACTCTTCCAAAATAGTGGGATTAACATTAGCTAAAGTCATGACCTCTCCAAACCCACTTTTATCAAAAACTTCATAAGATTGAACATTCTCCAAATATGTGGGATCTAAAGTTGATACTCTTCCAAACGCACTTTCAACATTATTGCAAACATTATTATCAATCTCATATTCATCATGGGGCTTAAATAATATTTTAAGATCAAAATAAGAATCACCCCAATCTTGATCATTGCAACAAATAGTAGATATAGCAAAACTAGCATCCCCAAGCTTGGGTTTTGCATATTATTAGCACAATTGACATCAAGAGAATTTATAGTAACATCATTGCAATCATGCTTTTCATCAAAGAAACTATCAAGTATGGGTGCAATAGCAACGATCTCATGTTTAACATAAGGAACTATAGCAAATTCGTCTTCAAAATGATGAGGACATCAATACCATTGTTACACCCATGCCCCATCGCTACATATATATCGGACCAATTACTAGAGCTCACAGACGCCCAATTAAATTATCGTACTTTCGCTTCTTGGTAATGATTCTAATGTTCATGAGAATATGATGTCGCTTAAATTGGATACATTTGTTTTGCTTACAAATGAAGGCCCTAGCTTGGAGAAGGATGGACATTGGAGCAAGAACAAGCATGGAGATAATGCCATGCACAAGGGGAACAAGAACGGAGTTACAAGTGATGATTCCAGACTTTGAAGCCACCATAATGGGTGCATGAAGCCTTGGACGAAATATACAAGATGCTACTTCATAAATGTCGCCCCGAGGCTATTCTAGGTGCTCACAATCACCTTATTAGTGGGCCAGCCCTTGTAATTTCGAAATACACAAGTATAGGCTATTTTTAGAGTCCGTATGTGGGGAAACAAGAGATAGGGTTGATTTCGACCCCTCCACCAAGGGCCACGAAATTCCCCTCTTCCTCCATATATACAGCCCTTAGGGCACCGCTTAGACCTTGGGTTTTGTTTAGATTAAAAGTTCGCCATAGCTGCAACTTCACAGCATTTCGCTTGTGTTCAACGACTGCATAAAGGCGCCACGTAACCCCACCTTGATCAATAAAGCTTTCATCTTATATTCGCAATATCCAGATTGCAATCTCAGTTTCTTGCTTGTTCTTCGCTTGCTCGCAGGAAATGTAATTCGTGGTCAGGTTGATCGTGCTCCGTGGTCAATAACCTCTCGAGTTGGTTTAGCGATTGCTAAGGCGCCGACGCCCTCAAGACGCTCAGAAGTCGGATCGTCAAAGTCGACTTCCTCCAAAGCGAAAACCAATATCTCATCGAAAGACGGGACACCCTCGCCTCTATCAAGTGGTATCAGATTTTCAGGTTGCTCGGTGAGATTTTACAGCTTTTCAGAGATTAGATCGAGTCTGCTCTTCATACCTAAAGTCCACGAAAAGCCACAAAAAAATTAGGGTTAGTTCATCATATCCGAACCAATCTGAGCCTTTGCATAATCTTTTAGGGTTTTGCTTTGTTGAATTTTGGCGGTTGCATCGTCGTGTCTAGTTGCCGGGTCTTAGCGCCTAGTCTTTTAGAGTTTCGAAGTTCTGGTCATAAGTTGTCACGCCGCCACCGCACCATCATCATCGCCTCGCCACCTACCACCACCGCCTCCGAATCCGTATCCATAGACCACCACCGATCCATATCCATATACTACCACCGCTACCACCACCGCTGCCATATACCACCACCATATATCCACCACCAATCCGAAGTTCCTCTCATATTAGGTTTGTTTTCGAGATCCATCTAGTTTCCGATTCGTGTTTCCTTGCCGAGTAGGTTCCGAAACCACCTCCGTTTAGGCCCAAAATTTTCCTAAAACGCACTTGTCGAAAAATTTTCTCGCTATCCTATTTTTAGGTGTTTCTAAGCGCATTGAGACAACAACAAGTTATAGAAAGTTTTTTGACCTGCTTCAGCTTTTGGGTCCCGGGCAAAAAAAAAAAAATTTGGTCGAAAAAATTTCGTGCCCATCCCGCCGGCTTGACCTGGAAGAGTTTTGAGACACTCGCCATTATAGTGATTTTTCGCAAAAAAAGCAGCAAAAAAAGCAGCAAAAAAAAAGAGCGAAAAAAAATTTCAGAGTGTGCTTTTCCCTTGTTTACGCAGCGCCGTGATTTTGTTCGCCTTCTAGGCTCGCTGCTCTAGCACGGTGTAGCCTAGGACCGGCACAAGATCTGCCGTTGAGCGCTTATTCAACTTTGCATCTCTCGAATTGATTATTGCTGACCCTTTTTTGCTACCATATTATAAGCCTTCCCAGCTCCACATACATCTACATCGTATGCTTGACTCTCCACGGTAATCGCTCTATCCAAGCTTTGAGAGTTTTGACTACATCGGTTGCCGATCACCGCCTGCCATCGGGTAAGAACTGGTAAGAATTTGAGATTTGCTTGACGGATTTGTGATCGCCCACCACACCACCACCACCACTTCCTAGTAGTCCGTCAATCATATTCTTGTGTGTTTCTATTGTCGCTAACCATGGCAGGATCACAAGCCATTTAGACCGATCGGGAGAACATGACAAACAAAGCGCTACATGATAAGTTTCAACAAATGATGAGTGGGCAGGTGGAAGATGTGCTAAATAGATTTGAAGAGGCCATGGAGAAGATAGATGGCATTGAGAAGGCGTTCAAACAAAGCTCGATAACAAGTTTAATGCATTGCTCGCTGCCTACCACCACCACCACCGCCTCGCACCTAACGCACCTCTACAACAACAACAACGACTACCTCCACATCGCGAAACAGCCCTCCGCCGAAGCTTCACGTGTCCCTCTTCACCGCCAAGCTGCCGGTGTCATTGCTGGTACTTCCGTGGCTCCCCGCCACGATGTGGGGAGGATGATTATGTGGGAGATTACGAGGATGAGGTTGATCAACATCGTAACTACGTGCAACCACCAGCACCACAACCACCGTGTCGCCCACATGCAAATAATGGTAATGTTAGGGCTCCCTCAGTACGAGATCATGACCATCTCCCTAAACTGAAATTGAATATTCCACCATTTGAGGGTAGATATGTTCCTGATATATATCTTACTTGGGAGTTAGAAACTGAACAACGATTTACATGTTTACAATATCCCGAGGAGAGACGTGGTGCTCGTCATTGTTTGTGCTTTCACTTGCTTTGCATGTGTTTGGTGGTCCTAACATTGTAGATTATATCCTGCTCCAGCTACTTGGCCTGCTTTGAAAACTGCTATGCGATTTGTTGGGTTCCACCATATTATCGCCGTGAATTACTTCAAAAATTGCAGCGCTTAAGACAAGGAAAAATTCGTAGAAGAATATTATCGTGAATTACAAACTGGCTTGATTAGATGTGGTATTGTTGAGGAGAATGAAGCTATGCTTGCACGCTTTTCCGGTGGATTAAATAGAGAGATTCGCACCATTCTAGACTACAAGGATTATAATAATATCACCGATTATTCCATCTTGCTTGTAAAGTCGAACGTGAAGTGCAGGATCGACAGCGCTATGGCGGACTAACTTTTCGCAGGGTCGACCTTCATCATGGACACCACGCGGCATCATCTACTTCCACACGCTCTACTACACCGCACCTCCGCCGGCTGCCACCTCCAACCGTGATACAAGAAAGGTGCACAACCACCACTAGCTGCCAAAAGCACACCATTGGCCTACACAGTAGCTCTTCTTCTTCCATGGCATCAACAGGCACACAAGTGATATTATTTGTCGTCATGTAAGGGAAGAGGACATTTTGCGAGAGAATGCCAATCTCAGCGATGTGATGATTGCTACCGAGGATGGTGGGTATGAGTCCGCTTAGTGACTATGATGAAGAGACTTTGGCTCTTATTACACATGAAGAACACGGTGGAGATGATTACGATCATGAGACGCAATACATGGTCAGCCAAGATGCCGGTGTATGAATGTTTAGTTGCTCAACGTGTTTTGAGTGTGCAGGTTACACAAGCTGAGCAAAATCAGAGGCATAACTTGTTCCATACAAAGGGAGTTGTGAAGGAACGCTCTATTCAAGGCCATCATAGATGGAGGGAGCTGCAACAACTTGGCTAGCATGGATATGGTGGAGAAGCTTTCTCACCACAAGACCACATCCACATCCTTACTACATCCAATGGTTCAACAACAACAGCGGCAAGGTTAAGGTAACACGCATCGCTCGTGTGTATTTTAGTATCTCTACATATGCTGATTATGTTGATTGTGATGTGGTACCTATGCAAGCATGTTCCTTATTACTTGGTAGACCATGGCAATTTGATAAAACTTCAGACACCATGGTAGAAACAATCAAGATACTCTTGTTCACAAGGATAAAAATATTACTTTGCTTCCTATGACTCCTGATTCCATTTTGAAAGATGATATTAATAGAGCTAATAAAGCAAAACAGAGAAAACTAAGAGTGAAAATCAGATTGTGGCAAAAGAATTTGAGCAACAAATGAAGCCTTATAATAAACCATCTAATGTTGCTTCTGAAATTAAACTGAAAAGTGCATGTTTACTTGCCACCAAATCTGATATTGATGAGCTAGATTCTAGCAAATCTGTTTGCTATGCTTTTGTGTGCAAAGAGGCATTATTTTCATTCGAGGACGTGCCTTCCTCTTTTGCCCCTCGCTGTCACTAACATTTTGCGTGAGTTCGCCGACGCCTTCCCATAAGACGTACACCGGATTACCACCTATTCGAGGGATTGAGCATCAAATTGACTTAATTCCCGTGCCTCGCCACTCCAACCGTGCACCATACCGCATCAATCCAGAGGAGACGGCGAGATTATGCGTCAAGTACAGGAGCTGCTCGACAAAGGTTATATACGCGAATCTCTTAGTCCTTGTGCTGTTCCTATTATACTAGTGCCTAAAAAGGATGGTACGTCACAGTATGTGTGTTGATTGTAGAGGCATTAATAATATTACTATTCGTTATCGCCATCCTATTCCTAGGCTAGATGATATGCTTGATGAATTGAGTGGCTCTACAATATTCTCCAAAGTTGATTTATGAGTGGATACCATCAAATTCGTATGAAATTGGGAGATGAATGGAAAACAGCATTTAAAACTAAGTTTGGTTTATATGAGTGGTTAGTCATGCCTTTTGGGTTAATCTAATGCACCTAGTACTTTCATGAGACTAATGAACGTAAGTTTTACGTGCTTTCATTGGACGCATTTGTGGTAGTCTATTTTGATGATATACTGATTTATAGCAAATCTTTAGAAGAACATTTGGAACATTTACGTGCTGTTTTTAATGCTCTATGTGATGCACGCTTGTTTGGTAACCTTGGGAAGTGCACCTTTTGCACCGAATTTAGTATCTTTTCTTGGCTATGTTGTTACACCACAGGAATTGAAGTTGATAAAGCCAAGATTGAAGCTATTGAGAGTTGGCCGCAGCCCAAAACGGTCACACAAGTGAGGAGTTTTCTTGGACTCACTGGTTTCTATAGGCGTTTTGTGAGAGACTTTAGCACCATTGCTGCACCTCTCAATGAGCTTACAAAGAAGGATGTGCCTTTTGTTTGGGGTACCGCATGTGAAGAAGCCTTCACGGTATTGAAAGATAAGTTGACACATGCTCCTTTACTCCAACTTCCCGACTTTAATAAGACTTTTGAGCTTGAATGTGATGCTAGTGGAATTGGATTAGGAGGTGTGTTATTACAAGATGGCAAACCTGTTGCATACTTTTCTCGAAAAATTGAGTGGGCCTAGTCTGAACTATTCTACTTATGACAAAGAATTATATGCTCTTGTTCGGACTTTAGAGACATGGCAACATTATTTATGGCCCAAAGAATTTGTTATACATTCTCGAGCATGAATCTTTGAAACATATTAAAAGTCAAGCTAAACTGAATCAGAGACATGCTAAATGGGTTGAATTCATTTGAGACTTTCCCTTATGTCATTAAACACAAGAAGGGTAAAGAAAATGTTATTGTCGATGCTTTGTCTCGTCGCTATACTATGCTTTCACAACTTGACTTCAAAATATTTGGTTTGGAGACCATCAAAGATCAATATGTGCATGATGCTGATTTTAAAGATGTAATGCAGAATTGTAACGAAGGAAGAACATGGAACAAGTTCGTTATTAATGATGGTTTTGTGTTCCGTGCTAACAAGCTATGCATTCCTGCTAGCTCGTTTCGCCTTTTGTTGTTGCAGGAGGCGCATGGAGGAGGATTAATGGGACACTTTACGCCAAGAAGACGGAGGATATACTTGCTACACATTTCTTTTGGCCAAAGATGAGACGGATGTTGAGTGTTTTGTTGCTCACGCACTACATGTCAAAAAGCTAAGTCACGACTCAATCCTCATGGTTTATATATGCCTTTGCCTGTGCTCTAGTGTTCCTTGGGAGGATATATCTATGGACTTTGTTTTAGGTTTACCACGAACAAAGAAGGGAGGGATAGCATATTTGTTGTCGTGGATAGATTCTAAAATGGCACACTTTATACCATGTCATAAAAGCGATGATGCTGTTAATGTTGCTGATTTGTTCTTTCGTGAAATTATTCGCTCGCATGGTGTGCCAAATACTATTGTTTCAGATCGTGATACTAAATTTCTTAGCCACTTTTGGAGATGTTTATGGGCTAAGTTGGGGACTAAACTGCTTTTTAGTACTACTTGTCACCTCCAAACTGATGGACAAACTGAAGTAGTCAATAGAACATTGTCTACTATGCTTAGGGCTGTTTTGAAGAATAATAAGAAAATGTGGGAAGAATGCTTGCCTCATATTGAATTTGCTTATAATCATTCATTGCATTCTACTACTAAGATGTGCCCTTTGAAATTGTGTATGGCTTCCTACCTCGTGCACCTATTGATTTGTCGCCTCTTCCATCTTCTGGAGAAGGTTAATTTTGATGCTAAAGAACGTGAATTGATTTTAAAAATGCATGAGATAACTAAGGAAAACATTGAGCGATGAATGCTAAATATAAACTTGCCGGAGATAAGGGTAGAAAACATGTTGTCTTTTGCACCGAGATCTTGTTTGGTTACATTTATGTAAGGATAGGTTTCCTAAATTGCGCAAATCAAAGCTAATGCCACGCGTCGATGGTCCATTTAAGGTGTTAGAGAAAATAAATGATAATGCATATAAACTTGAGCTGCCTCGCAGATTTTGGGGTTAGTCCCACTTTTAACATTGCAGATTTGAAGCCTTATTTGGGTGAGGAAAATGAGCTCACGAGGACGACTTCATTTCAAGAAGGGGGGATGATGAGGACATCAATACCATTGTTACACCCACAGCCCTACTGCTACATATACCGGACCAATTACTAGAGCTCACAAGACGCCAATTAAATTATCGTGTACTTTCGCTTCTTGGTAATGATTCTAATGTTCATGAGAATATGATGCTGCCTAAATTGGATACATTTGTTTTGCTTACAAATGAAGGCCCTAGCTTGGAGAAGGATGGACATTGAGCAAGAACAAGCATGGAGATAATGCCATGCACAAGGGGAACAAGAACGGAGTTACAAGTGATGATTTCAGGACTTTGAAGCCACCATAATGGGTGCATGAAGCCTTGGACGAAATATACAAGATGCTACTTCATAAATGTCGCCCCGAGGCTATTCTAGGTGCTAAGTCACCACCTTATTAGTGGGCCAGGCCCTTGTAATTTCGAAATACACAAGTATAGGCTATTTTTAGAGTCCGTATGTGTGGGGAAACAAGAGATAGGGTTGATTTTGACCCTCCACCAAGGGCCACGAAATTCCCCCTCTTCCTCCATATATACAGCCCTTAGGGCACCGCTTAGACCTTGGGTTTTGTTTAGATTAAAAGTTCGCCATAGCTGCAACTTCTGCATTTCGCTTGTGTTCAACGACCGCATAAAGGCGCCACGTAACCCCACCTTGATCAATAAAGCTTTCATCTTATATTCGCAATATCCAGATTGCAATCTCCGCTTTCTTGCTTGTTCTTCGCTTGCTCGCAGGAAATGCAGACCCTCGTGGTCAGCTGATCGTGCTCGGCGTGGTCAATAACCTCTCGGGTTGGTTTAGCGATTGCATAAGGCGCGACGTCTCAAGACGCGTCAGAGTCGGATCGTCAAAGTCGACTTCCTCCAAAGCGAAAACCAATATCTCATCGAAAGACGGGACACCCTCGCCTCTATCACAAAAATATTGGCATCATGGCCACAAGAATAGCAAGCATCATGTTCATCAAGAGATATTTCAATCAAATCATCGGAATCATCATTATCTATAGATTCATGCGTATCATTGTCTTCCAAAGCAACGGTCATTCTCTCAATAAATTCTTTGACATAGACATTATGAGCATAATTTTCATAGCAATATTTAAGTATGTCAAAATTTTCAAATTCGTAGAGAGTAATATCATACTTTTCAATCAAAGAAGCAACTTCATAAGCACCCTTAAAAGCAACAAATTCTTCAATTTGTTCGATATCATAGTAACTATAAACACCCTTTGCGTAAGAATATAAGATTTCATTTTCATTAAACTCACAAAGGTAGGGAAGGTGTTTTTTAGGGTTTTTAGAGAAACAAGTAAAATCACAAATTTCACAAAGATTCCAAGCATAACACAGTAATCTGTTTATTGGATTCCATAAGAGTCTCCCTTTTTCAGACAAACGGTGACGCACAAATGAGCATGCTCATCTAAAGATTTCCCATCAACTAGGCTAGTTAGTATTTCAGCACGAGCGCATAAGGATCAAAGATGATCGAAGTAGAACACTTTAAGTGGATCCATATCAATAGATTTTTAGCAAGCGAAGATGCAAGCATATAGAAGGCACATGGCAACACGAGCAAACAAAAGGACGAACGGAAGAGGTGCAAATAAAATGGCAAGGGTGAAGTGGGGGAGAGGAAAACGAGAGGCAAATGGCAAATAATGTAATGCGGAGATAAGGGTTTTTGATGGGTACTTGGTGTGTTGACTTTCGTGAGACTCGACAACGGCGCCGTAAATCCTTCTTGCTACCTCTTGAGCACTACGTTGGTTTTCCTTGAAGAGGAAATGGTGATGCAGCAAAGTAGCGTAAGTATTTCCCTCGGTTTTGAGAACCAAGGTATCAATCCAAAGAGGAGGCCACACACGAGTCCCTCGCACCTACACAAACAAATAAATCCTCGCAACCAACGCGATAAGGGGTTGTCAATCCCTACACGGTCACTTACGAGAGTGAGATCTGATATATATGATAAGATAATATTTTTGGTATTTTTATGAAGATGCAAAGTAAAGAAAGTAAAACAAAAACGGCGCCAGAAATAGCTTGTTGTCGGGAGATTAATATGATGGAAAATAGACCCGGGGCCATAGGTTTCACTAGTGGCTTCTCTCAAGACCATAAGTATTTACGGTGGGTGAACAAATTACTGTTGAGCAATTGATAGAATTGAGAATAGTTATGAGAATATCTAGGTATGATCATGTATATAGGCATCACGTCCAAAAAAAGTAGACCGACTCCTGCCTGCATCTACTACTATTACTCCACACATCGACCGCTATCCAAAGATGCATCTAGAGTATTAAGTTCATAAGAACAGAGTAACGCTTTAAGCAAGATGCCATGATGTAGAGGGATAAATTCATGCAATATGATATAAACCCCATCTTGTTATCCTCGATGGCAACAATACAATACGTGCCTTGCTGCCCCTACTGTCATTGGGAAAGGACACCGCAAGATTGAACCCAAAGCTAAGCACTTCTCCAATTGCAAGAAAGATCAATCTAGTAGGCCAAACCAAACTGATAATTCGAAGAGACTTGCAAATATAAGCAATCATACATAAAAGAATTCAGAAGATTCAAATATTGTTCATAGATAAACTTGATCATAAACCCGCAATTCATCGGTCTCAACAAACACACCGCAAAAGTAGATTAGATCGAATAGATCTCCACAAGAGAGGGGGAGAACATTGTATTGAGATCCAAAAAGAGAGAGGAAGCCATATACCTAATAATTATGGACCTGAAGGTTTGAGGTAAAATACTCACACATCATCGGAGAGGCTATGGTGTTGATGTAGAAGCCCTCTGTGATCGATGCCCCCTCCGGTGGAGCTCCGGAACAGGCCCCAAGATGGGATCTCATGAGTACAGAAGGTTGCGGCGGTGGAATTAGGTTTTTGGCTCCGTATCTAATAGTTTGGGGGTACGTAGGTATATATAGGAGGAAGGAGTACGTCGGTGGAGCAACATGGGGCCCACGAGGGTGGAGGGCGCGCCCAGGGGGGTAGGCGTGCCCCCCTACCTCGTGGCTTCCTGGTAGCTTTCTTGACGTAGGGTCCAAGTCTTCTGGATCACGTCCGTTCCAAAAATCACGTTCCCGAAGGTTTCATTCCGTTTGGACTCCGTTTGATATTCTTTTTCTGCGAAACTCTTAAATAGGCAAAAAACAACAATATGGGCTGGGCATCCTGTTAATAGGTTAGTCCCAAAAATAATATAAAAGTGTATAATAAAGCCCAATAATGTCCAAAACAGAAGATAATATAGCATGGAGCAATCAAAAATTATAGATACGTTGGAGACGTATCAGGGGACTATTGAGCATCGCGACTCAAGAGCCTAACTGGCCATGTAGCCCCTCACTTCTTGTTCTCGTCCTGGTGACCCGGACGACCCAACGGCAGTTGAGGTATGCGCGGGGCCGGGCCCTGCTGACGTAGAACACTAGACCTGTTCTCGCATTTCCTTCCCATCAGTTGTTTGCGGCCAAGGGGACTCTCGAGCATCGTGACTCAGAGCCTAATCGCACGTAGCCCCTCACTCCTTGGTCTCGTCTCGGTGATCCGCATGACTCAACGCGGGAGTGAGGTATCTTGGCGAGGTGGAACCCTGCCGACATAGAACGTAAAGCAAATGGGAAGGAAATCACAAAATCTCAAGCAAATATTACAAGACATATGGTTCTTCCAAAACCAAACGCAAGCTTAAACGCCTCCATGAGGCACGGTACATGTCGCACGAGTTAAGAAAGAAAGGAGCCACCAGCAAGCCATCTCGTCACCCCCGGACGTCGCCGTCGTCGCCTGCAAGGGACGCTTCTTCTTCAACGGCGTCACCTTCACCTGTACCACCAGCCGGAGTTGCAGGATCAGTAGCACCGCAGGTCGAGGGCGCGGAAGCGAAGGCGCGGAACTTCTTCAGCAGGCCCTCCACCCGACCCTTCACGACTGCGGCAGCGGCCGCGTAATGCTCGTCGTCCACAGGCTCCAGCAGCTCGTCAAGGCAGGTGGCAGGGTCGCGGAGATGGAGGTGGCTGAAGACGCGCGTCAATGCGGCTGAGGAAGGGACGCGGGCTTGTTCCTCTGCCATGGGGCCGATACCGCTCACGACCTCCTCAAGCGCATCAACCAGATAAGGAAGTGGCTGGGCGGGGCCCTCGTTGCTGGTGGCCAGCGGCTCCTCCAACCCCTTCTCGTAGAGTGACCGCAGCACCGTCCAAGACCTCACCTCGAGGAGCTTGAAGGCCTCACGGTCCTCAGCCAGGACCTTGGCCTTGGCTTCAAGCTCGGCCTTCTCCGCCTTCAGCTTCTGCTCCAGCTGCTCCAACCGGCCGCGCTCCGTGGCCTGCGCCTTTGCCAACTGCTCTAGCTCGGCGTCGCGATCCCTGACGGCATCCTCTCAGGCCTACATCTTCTCCTCCTCTGCCTTGTGGCCTCGGGCTTCTTTCGTGCGCTCCCTCCGCTCGGTCTCCAGCTCGGCCTCCAGCGACCGGCAGCGGTCCTTGGCGGCCTCGGCATCCTTCAGCGCCACATCGCGGGCGGCCACAGCTTGGGCGACGGCCTCCCTATCCTTTTCGGAGTCCGCAGCAGCCTGGCTCATCGTCGCCCGGACAGACGCATCGGAATGAAGCCAGCCGGAGACCAGCTCCAGGCGCCCGGCCACCAAGCGACGATCGGTGCCTTGAAGATCTTCTCGCAGCAGGGTCATCGCAGAAAGAGCACGCTCCAGAACGTAAGGGGAGGTCGAAGGACCCGGAGGAAGCAGTGCGGCAGAAGGGGGAGGAGGCGTCGTCGTCACCATGGCCTGGGAGGACGGAGGATCCTGAGCTTTCGCGATCTCGGCGACCGAGCCAAGCGTTGGCACATCCGGAGCCAGCGGGGCCACGGGAGCTGACTCCTCCCGAGGATGCTCCCCCAGGCTTCGCGAGGATGATCGGGCTGGAGAAGCGCTAGCGCCGTCGCTGCCCTTGTCCGTGGAGAGGGGAGCGGCCATCATAGGCGATCTGGTCCCGAGCAGCGTCGCCTCATCCTCCTTCCTCCTCTTCGCCGCGGGTGTCGGCCTAATTGCTCAACGGAGAAGCGTCAAGGGCAAGCAGCAGAAGCAAGAACAGAATAGGACAAGAACACTTACTGGAATACCACGGCGCCTGAAGCTTGAAGCCGGAGAGCCTCGTAGCCTGAGGCGCAGGCGCGCGGGCTCCAAGAGAGGAAGGAGGGGCAGCGGATGGACCAGAAGCAGCTCCAGGCGGAGGCAGAGCAGGAGCGTCATCTTGGGAGATCAACGCCGACCTGCCCCTCGTCGGAACCACGAGTGACTCCTTCCTCTCCCGGAGGACATCGGCCTCGTCGTCGTCATCAGGCAAGGTGCAGAGGATGTCAGCCTTGCGCAAGCGGGAGGTCTCCCCCATCCCCTCGGGGGTCGCCTCCGAGTCACGCTCCTCGCCCTCCTCCTCTTCCTCCTCCTTGCGGGAGTCTCCAGAAGACACGTCCACCGGAGCCGTCGCCTCCGGGACCACAAGGGGCGGCGGCGGCACCAGGCCGCGCACGTTGAAGGTGGGCATGGCGGCCACAACTTGCGCCCCGTCCTTGCGAAGGAACAGGGGAATGATGGCACTCGGCGGATACTCTTGGTCGTCCCTGACCAAGAGGCGGCGAGCCACAACCAGCTCCTCGTCAGACAAGGCCCCCGGACTCAGGCGAAGCTTGTCTTCTTCGCCCCCAAGCGTCAACAAGGGGCACGAGCGCGCCTGGAGCGGAGCCACCAGCAGCGTCAGGAATTCCCTCAGGAGCATGGCCCCGGCCGCCTTCGCCTTTATGCGCTATGCCTCGGCCTCAGTCGGCGGTCATCTTCTCCAAAGACCGACGCCGCCTCGCCACAAGAAGCCTTATGCGTGGGACCACTCCTTGTCAGACTGGGGCATCCCCATCGGCAGCTTCAACCGTGGGTGGACACACTTGGCATCCATCATGACCCACTTGCTCCTGAAGCCATCGGCCTTCTTCCCGGCATTCAAGATCGCGTTGGCCTTGCCAGCCGCGACGAAGTTGGCGCACCCTGAGGTGTGGCCGTCGTTGATTCGGAGGAAGAAGAAGTGGCGTGGCAGTGCCACGGACGACATCACCTCGACATACGCCTCACAGTAGAAGGCGAAGATTGACAAGAAAAGAACAGAGTTGGGATGGAGATGGAGAGATTGCAACCTGTAGTGATGGAGTACGGCATAGAAGAAGTCGGAGAAGGGGGGAACCAGGCCCGCGAAGACGCTGCTCATAAAGAAGGGGGAGAAGGTGCTATTCGCAGCCTCCGGCTCGGCGGAGCCAGCCCGAAGCTTGGTCTTCCCCTTCTTGTTGCTCTCCCTCGCCGTCAGCAGGCGCGTGGCGATGAGGTTCTTCTCCGAGATGTTGGGCGCGTCAAGAGCCAGCTCGTACCAGGCTGGCGACGAAGAAGCATTGACCTTCCGGGGCGCCATTGGTCGGAAGCTCGGAAGGGGATTGAAGCAGATCTGGAAGATTTTTGAAGCAAGGAGCAAGAAAGGGGATTTGGAGCAAGACGAAGGGAAGCAATGAAGGCAAGCGTTGCCCACGCCAGCCTTTTGTTAGACGGCCAGTTGCTGAGGCAGCATGGGGAAGCGGAGACGCCCACGTCCAATCAATCGCCACGCGTCAAGCGTGGCCACGGGCTGTTGGGGCTCAGCGGCACTGGCTTGCCCTTTGGCTTCGCCTCGGGCCAAGTCCGAGCGCCTTTGGGCCCGGGGTTACCGTCGGCGTTCTAGGAATGGGGGTCCCCAGACTTGCTCGTCATGCTCACAAAGATGGTTCTACCAGCCGCCCTGATGGCCCATCTTCACCAAAGAACACTCAAGACCTCACAGGGGCCAAGCCTCATGAGGCGGATGACACAAGACCTCCTCAGGGGCTGCCTCACCAGGATGGCTCGTGAGGGGTGGAGAGATCAAGGCAAGGGACATCTCGCGAGGTTTCTGTGACGCAAGCCATGATGACTGGAGCCAAGCGGGCGCCAGGCAGACGCCAGCGCGTGCAGTGTCCTCAGTTCCTCTTTGGTGCTAAAGGGGCAACCGTAGGCGAGGAGTCCCGAGGCGTCAGGCAAAGGTTTCCATATCGGTGCAATGAGACCAAGACCAGCAAGACGACAGGACGGAGGTCATCCTGGAGCCAAAGACGGCATCACCACCACAACCTTTGGCAGGCGAAGACCACCGTTAGTCAGGATAACTTGTACTAGTTGTCTCCCTTCGAATTTGGCCATTGTTGGATCCCTTCCCGCTCAATATTTGGGGAGAGGACCAGGGCCACTATAAATAGGACTAGCCACCACCATGGAGGAGAACTGATCCAGATCATCCTCAACCACACACAAGTTCACCAAGCACAAGAGCACCTCTCCTCAGGAGGCTGTTCTTCCCTTGTAACTGTTCATCCTCAGCCCAACCGGCAATCCACCAAACCACACTGGAGTAGGGTATTACACCACATCGGTGGCCCGAACCAGTATAAACTCTTGTGTCTCTCTTTCTGCGGGTTCGTCGAGCTAGGCTTTGAGATCGCGGTGAGGACGAGGGCGTGATTAGGTAGGGAGAGATCTTCGTGCGCACCCCAGTGTTCGAACCTCAAGGGTTTTGCCGGAACCCGAAATCTGACAGCCGCCTGGGGTGGCCGCTCCCTCCGGAGGTCTTGGCGTCATCCGCCTCGCGAGGCTTGGCCCCTCGCAAGGGTCTTGTCTTGTCGATTCTGAAGATGGGCTGTCCCAGGCCGTCGATGGAGCCACACCATGGGCCGCAGGCAGGCAAGTCTGGGTACCCATGGTTCCCAGAATGCCGACACTACTTGTCACCCCCAAACTGATGGAAAAACTTAAGTAGTCAGTAGAACATTGTCTACTATGCTTAGGGCTGTTTTGAAGAATAACAAGAAAATGTGGAAAGAATCCTTGCCTCATATTGAATTTGCTTATAATCGTTCGCTGCATTCTTGATGCGGAGCATCCTATGAACATCACCATGTCAAGAATCCCATCGCTAAGAGACACGTTCAACTTCTACTTCAATCATACTAAGGTGAATTCCATCCTTAATGCGTGTCTTCTTAGTTCCCTTGAGGATGATATACTACTTGACCGTCCTACCATGTGCCCATATAGGTTTGAGCCCGATGATGAACGTGCCATGGAGGAGGTCAATCACAAGCGCAGCACCTACACCGTCCTCGAGAGAAGCATGTAAACGTAGAAGGAACCGTCAAGGAGAAAGGCGAGGTTCCACCTGCACCGACGGAGTCCAAGAGAAGACGTCTTTGAAGCTTCAGACACCCTGTGCGACGAGCCCTTGGACCCCGTGCCCACGGGACCCCGTGCCACAGTACAAGCCCGTCTTGCGCAGGCTAAGTCGCCAGCTCTCTGGATACCCCGTCGGCTCCACCTACCCCGTCTTGCGACGGCTCATGCGCGCCAGTCTCTGGATACCCCTGCAAGACGGGGCCTCCTGCGTGTGGCTGTTGGGCTTTGCCTTGTATTCCCATTTTGCCCCTCCTTACCCCTTCATCCCTTGGATGTATATATACTCCTCTCCCTCCTCCATTTAGACTTTAGCTAAGGATAGATCTAAACACTAGAGCCTAGCTCATGTATCTCCCCTTGTGGGATTTCTCTTGAGAGAGAGACACTCCATTGGAGTTCAAGGCCTCCATCGGAGAAGATCCCTAGTGGATGAAGACCCCCTTGAGGGAAGGATCTATCTAGATCATCAAGCCCTCATCTCCTTCATAGGATTTGGGATGAACTCTACCATGTATCTTATTTCCCTTTGTTGTTCATGTACCTTGTGGATCTTGTGTGTTTGATTGTCTAGTGGATGTGTGATTGGAATTGTTCTTGAGTGTTCCTCTTGTTTTCCCTCTTGTGTTCATCTTGTTCTTGGAGATTCCCCCTCCAATTCGTGAAAGATCTCCCTCCACCCTACATCATCTTGGTATCATGAGCCATGGTTGATCACGAAATTGGAGCCCCCCTCTTTGTTTTCTAGCCTTGTTTTATGTGATTTTGTCCTAATTTCGAACATTCCCCACCAAAAATAGCCCCAATTTTTTTTGTGATTTGTTAGTTTTGATGATGTTTTGTTGGATTTGATCCATGTATTTGCTTGGTTTCAAGTGGATCTAGCCTTCCCCCATCTTTTCCCCACCATCCATCCCCAAAATCTCCCCAATTTTGCCCAAGAAATCTCCATTTTCCGCCACGAAATCTCGAAATTTCCGCCCACCCCTGCGCTCCACTTTAATTCTTGCACTGTCAAGCGCACGGGCCCTAGAAAGTCTCTGGATCCCCGGGGCCCACGGGCTTGTACCGTGCGCACGGGACCCCGTGCCCACGGGCTCCTACCCCCGTGCGCACGACCCCCCCAGGTCAGCCGCGAGCAGTTCACCGTTTTGTCCATAACTTCCACATCCGGAGTCCGATTTTCGCGTTCTTTAGCTCGTTGAGTAGCTATTGACATCCCCCATCCACCTAGATAGGCACCAACACCATTTGACTCCACCAAAATTTTGACATTTTAGCAAGATTGCCTAGGCCCTCCACCATATCATCCGCTACATCACCATCGACTTCCGCAACCTAACCCATTTTGCTCCATTTAGCATTTGTGGTTGTTTGAGTGGTGACTTGAGTCTCCTAAGATGTTTCAGCTACTTAGGGACGGTTGCTTCTTCATCATCCATCACCACAACTTCCACATTGCCATCTCCGCTACCACCATTTGACTTTTGTCCTTGAGATTTTGAGTTCGCGGTTTTTCCGTTTCCTAAGGTGTTTCGGCTACTTAGGGACGGGTCTACATCATCTTGGTATCTACATCAAGAACACCGCCACTCATCATCGCAAAGGACGGTTACCTCGACGACACCATTGTACATTCCCCTTGCAATTGCATTGATAACCCCTAGCCCATTTAGCGTCACTTGCCTATCGAGACTAGCCATTTGAGTATTGTCGGGCCACGTTACTTGTGCACATTAGAGATCATTGGTCCATACCTTCCATTACATACATACCATATCATCTTGGTATCATATCATCTCTTGTGTCACAAAGATTGTTCCCGCATATACACAATTACTATCTTGGTTTGTGCATTTCGCATAGTGGCCATATGAAAAAAAAGAGAGAGAATAAGCTTTTAAGCAAAAGAAAAGAGAGCAAAGAAGCTTGTAAGCAAGTGCCATAGCATCATACCCCATTGCACATAAGATTTTCATATCCGATCATCTTGGATCACCTTGAAAAGAACAACGGGAACATCATACACATAGCATACTTGGGATAGAAAGTTTATCCATTTGGCATCTTATAGGTTGTGCACAAGTGTCGTACCCGCCTATTGAGCAATCGTGCTAGCATCTCTCTTGAGTTGTGCAACACGAGCGTTTTGCATGGATTCCACATTTTGTGCTCAATCCTTGGTTGCACGACCCCATTTATCTATCCGTGTGTGTGTTTCCGTGTACCACATATCGCTATTGGTCTACTTGTTTCACTTGCGAATTTGTGAATCTTTTCCAAAATTATTGACTCTTGCTAACATTTTGCATCAAATTTTTGTGCCACTATCCTCACCAAGCTACTCCATAAGCTTTACTTGATAGGTGTGAGTGAACAAGTCCGGTACCAATTCCACTATTCTTTCATCTCACATTGAGTGAAACGAGATACATCCTCAACTTTGGGAAAAGGTAACTTGGTATTGTTTATCTCATTTCCTACTCACCTCTACTCGAGTCTTGTGATGGATAGGCAAGGCATTTCACCTTCGGTCTCATAAAGCAACAACGAGTTCGATGCCACAAACAACAACTCCGACGCCAAGATGCAAGCTCAAATGGATGAGATCAAAGCCCTCATCAAGTCCTACAACCGATCTTCCTCATCTTCGAGAAGACGCTCAAGAGCACATGCTTCCGAGCTACCATCTCCGGCAAGATCACATCAGCAACGACACCATCAACAACACGAACATGAAGGTCAAGAGCTCTACACCAACAACCGCTCAAAGACTTCACCATCTCCCTTGGCATCTTCGCCAAGTGACTTCAAGGCATCTTCGCCTACGGACATATGGCATCTTCGCCAACAAGAACCCCAAGACTACGCTCAAGAGAAGCTCCCCAAGCTCAAGTCCGCGACTTCCACGAGCTACTACGACCTCGACACCGACCACAAGATTCCTTTCTATGGAACTCAAGAACCCGAGGAGTACCTCGAGTGGGAGCGCTTGATGCACGACTACCTCAAGCTACATCAAGTTCGGCCCCAAGATCAAGTGAAGCCGCCACAAGAAACTCCCACGACTACGCCTCGACATGGTGGCTTCACACACCTGCGGAGTACTACGACATGAGTTGGCCCAAGACGAAGAGAGCTTTGCGGCGAGAGTTTGTGCCTCCAACCTACACGGAACATCTTCAACGCCAATTGGAGAACACCATACAAGGATCAAGTCCCTCGACGAGTACTTCAAGAACATGAAGGAAGCCTTGCGACGTGCCGGCGTGGACGACCCCCTTTCGATGAAGTTCCACTTCATGATGGGATTGAACAATGACATCTCCAAGACTATCTTCCTAGAGAACTACAAGTCCATCGACGACTACTACATTGGTGCTCTCAAGGCGGAACAAGAACTCATGAAGGCCAAGGCTTCTCCACCCCAAGCAAACTTCGCGGCGACCAAGCTCTACGGCAAGCATGAGGCTAGTACCACCACGATGTCCAAGCCCGACAAGCTCCAAGACGATGCTCCCAAGTGTGACTTCACCGCCATCCATCTTTGTGGCATTGATGATGCCGAGTCTACCTTGACTCTTTTTCAAGATGGTGCGGCGACAAGTACGACTACGGAGACCTTCAAGGACCAAGCTTTGGAGGCGAGCGACAAGGTGGCGAGCAAGGATGATGCTTCCATCTTAGGAGGCGAGAGTGATGATGTGCCATCTTCGACCTTCATCCACGACGACGGCGATGAGACGATTGAGCATGGGATTTTCCCTTCGACCGCGGCGACGTATGATGACTTGAGTGACTTGTGCCACCATATTGAGAGTGAGAGTGACTTCACCACTAGCCCCACATATGACGAGTTGCCCCAATTCCCATGTGAGGAGAGCCACCGCCACCACCACTTGAGTGATTTGAGTGACTCCACCATATGCGACATTGAGTGCACCTACCTTGAGGGAGTGAGTGAGCCACCGCCACGTAGAGAGAGTGAGGTAGTTGATGAGGCATATGAGGCCATTTCGATTTCTAACAACTTGACCTCTACCTCTATTGTGTCTTCTCATTTGGTGCGAGGTCCCATATATGATGACGCCATTCATTCACGACTTACTCTGCCCTCCCTTTGGACAAGACGATGGCCATGGTGGAATATGATGCACCCCCACATGGTTCCATCAAGATGAAGATGACCACCATTTGGTCTTTCCCACCTCACCTACACCACTTGAGTGGAATGACAAAGGTAACATAGGTGACGGTGATGCTCTAGTCCCACTAGTGGACATTCTTGAGATTGATTGCTTGCATGATGTTGATCCACCTAGTACCATAATTCATGCTAGTATGATTTCCCCATGTGATGATTTGCCCATTTATGATGAATATGATGATTCTCATGTGGAGTCTATTAGTTGTGATGCCATGTTACATAGGATTTCTTGTGACAATTCTTTAGGTCACATCATGTTTGCTAATCCGCTTGACTTGTCATATGCTATGCATGAGATCAACCATAGGTCTTATTTGCAATCTCTTCATAGTGACTATGCATATGCAATTAAAATAAACCCAATTTGCACATATGCCATAGATGACAAGCCCATGGTTATTGGCATTTGTTTCTCTTGTGATGATATTCATATGCTCCCTTTGCATCATTTATCTCATATGCCATGCCATGCCCACCTAGCTTCGGATATGCATTGTTTTGGATGTTGTCCATTTCCTCCATATGATCTTTCCAATATTGCTCATGAGGAGACCCCCATAGTTTCCTCATACATGTTAGGAGATCTTGACCCATCCCATCCATTGCATGATCCCACTAATTATGTGCACCATATGCTCCCCATGAACAAACATGCTATTGATGTGCCATATAATTGTATGCTCAATTTGCATCCCCATCATGTCATACATAACAACTATTCTTTCATGATGGATGACATGTTCTTATACCATGCATCAAATTTCTTTGAGCGATGCTTATCTTGAGCTAACTCACACGCGCACATACACATCATGATGGATGATGTGTACATTTACCACGCGCACAATTTCTTTGGTTTGTGTCTCTTTTGTGTAGGTACCCATGAATACTTGTCAACCTCGCAATCCCACGAGTTGACAAAATGAGCTCTAGAGAGCAATGATGACTTGGGATCCCATGGATCGCCTTTCCCACCGCTCCCTTCACGCGGAGTCTTCGCGCATTTCTTCTACATGGCTCTCACATGGTTATGGGTTATTGTCCATTATATACTCTATGCCCATCTTGCCATGTTCACTTTGCATGTTATTTTTGCACATATGCCTTTGCCATGCAATTGTGACACTTGCTTGCATCTACCCATGATTCACCATTATGCTACTCATATGTGTATTTGCATGCTTGGTGGAGATCCTTGTTGCTATTGCCATGTTTATCATGTGCCTCATGCTATTGATGATATTTTGCACATGTCTTGTTTTCATGCTTGGGATATGTCATGTGCATTATCCATGCCCACTATTTGCACACATGACATGCTTGCCATGATTCCTTCTAGTAAGTTGCATCTTCGCAATACTAGTTTGCTTGACTTGATCTCTATGATTGCTTGCTTTGTTGCATCACCCATGTTCCATTACTCGCTTTCTTGGGTTGATGACATATATGTTCGTGCCTCTCACATGATATATCTTGTTCGTTGTCGATTGCCTCCAATTGTTGCATCTATGCTTATTGATCTTGGAGACTTTCACATATTACTTGTCATGCATGCTTGTTTCCATGATATGCTTGCTTGTGATCTACTTACATGCTTAAATGCCATGCCACACTTCTTTGTCAAACCATATGCTATGCTTGATGACAACACTTGTTGGGTGAATCACCTCTTGAATGTTTGGTTTTGCTCTTACGCCAACCACATTTGTTTTTCCAAGTGCTTGTTATCTTTGCTCCTTTTGAAGGAATTACAAGACGATGCGACATTGGAGAGTGTCCATTTGAAACTACAAGATGATGCATGCTTGGTGATCGTCAACTTCTACACGGCAATATCATCTCTTTCCCATGGTGATTTGCATTTCGATCCGAGGTCGGATCTCTCCCAAGGGGGAGGGGATGATGCGGAGCATCCTATGAACATCACCATGTCAAGAATCCCATCGCTAAGAGACACGTTCAACTTCTACTTCAATCATACTAAGGTGAATTCCATCCTTAATGCGTGTCTTCTTAGTTCCCTTGAGGAGGGTATACTACTTGACCGTCTCTACCATGTGCCCATATAGGTTTGAGCCCGATGATGAACGTGCCATGGAGGAGGTCAATCATGTGGTAGCACCTACACCGCCCTCGAGATAAGCATGGAAACGTAGAAGGAACCGCTAAGGAGAAGGCGAGGTTCCACCTGCATCGACGGGAGTCCAAGAGAAGACGTCTTTGCGAAGCCAGGACACCCGTGCAAGACGGGCCCTTCGACCCCGTGCCCACGGGACCCCGTCACAGTACAAGCCCGTCTTGCGCAGGCTAAGTCGCCAGCTCTCTGGATACCCCGTGCGCCGACGGCTCCACCTACCCCTGCGCAAGACGGGCTCATGCGCCAGTCTCTGGATACCCTGCGGCGCACGGGCTCCACTTACCCTGCAAGCACGGGGCCTCCCTGCAGGGTGGCTGTTGGGCTTTGCCTTGTATTCCCATTTTGCCCCTCCTTACCCCTTCATCCCTTGGATGTATATATACTCCTCTCCCTCCTCCATTTAGACTTTAGCTAAGGATAGATCTAAACACTAGAGCCTAGCTCATGTATCTCCCCTTGTGGGATTTCTCTTGAGAGAGAGACACTCCATTGGAGTTCAAGGCCTCCATCGGAGAAGATCCCTAGTGGATGAAGACCCCCTTGAGGGAAGGATCTATCTAGATCATCAAGCCCTCATCTCCTTCATAGGATTTGGGATGAACTCTACCATGTATTTTATTTCCCTTTGTCGTTCATGTACCTTGTGGATCTTGTGTGTTTGATTGTCTAGTGGATGTGTGATCGGACTTGTTCTTGAGTGTTCCTCTTGTTTTTCCTCTTGTGTTCATCTTGTTCTTGGGGATTCCCCCTCCAATTCGTGAAAGATCTCCCCATAGGGTTCCACCCTACATCAATTCTACTACTAAGATGTGCCCTTTTGAAATTGTATATAGTTTCCTACCTCATGCACCTATTGATTTGTTACCTCTTTGATGAGGACATGACTACCTTGGATACGACCAAAAATATTGCATACATGTATATTTGTGAGGTGATTTCTAATGCAAACTATTCAATAATCTATTTATGTTATCGAGGACAAAAATACTTCACAAACTTTTGTGCCATGTCTAATTGCAGGTGTATGGGACATTTGTACAATCCACATATGAAGATAAGGGAGAAAGAGTTGTTTACCTGCTGTTCAAAAAGTTCTCTCACGTCACTTTTGGCCCAAGAGAAGATAGAGTCCAAGTCTCTCACGTTCTGGACTCGGATTCGGACTGCACAGACATACCTGACTCAAAATGTCAATAACTTTTTCATACGGACTCCAAATTGGTTGATTTTTTTTTTGGAAAATAGAATTCGTGCACTTTCCAACCCAATTGGATTCACCTTCAAATTCGTCCGGAGCGTTGATTTATTGACGAAACAATCTGATGCTGCAGCAGAATCCGAGTCAAACTACAAGTCCAAAGGTGTTACGTCACCTCCACTTGGGCTCATTGGCCTTGTACGACCTAGGGTTAGTTTTAGGCTGTCTTGGGACGTCCTCCCACCTCCTTGGCCGCCACCCCTTGCTCCTATATAAGTAGATCCATCTAGTAGCTTATTCCTTGGGATTTGTTTAGTTAAAGTTAGCCATTGCAACTTCGTGTACTTTGTTTGTGTCCAACGACTGCACCAAGACCGCTTACGGATCCCCACCATTATCAATACTTCATATATATTTGCAATATTCAGATTGCTTTATCATATTCTTGCTCGTTCTTCGATTGCTTGCAGGAATAGACCTTCGTGGTCAGCCGACCCGTGCTTCCGAGCATCTTCAAGAACCTCAGAGATTGGTTTAGCGATTGCTAAGGCACAACGTCGTGCACGTTTGTAGTCGGATCGTCAAAGTCATCTCCACCAAATCGATAGTTATCATCTCATCGAAAGATCGGGACCCTCGCCTCTATCAAGTGGTATCAGTTTTCAGGTTGCTCGCATCGATAGTTATCTTCACTGCCGTTGTGATCTTCACTTATATCTTGCTATCCAGAGCTACTTAGTATCCTTCATCGATGCTAGTTGTGCTACGCCGTGACCTCATTAGTGTTCTAGGCTTGCGTCTCTAGTCCCGGGTCTAGCCTAGGACCAAAGACAGCATCAGTAGTTGAGCGTTTATTCAACATTGCATCTTTGAATTGATTATTGCTAATTTTTGCTACCATATATAGCCAACCCAGCTCCACATATTTCTACACCGTATAATGCACGTGCGTTCTCGGCAATCGCTTTACACAATCTTCAGAGTTACTTGACACCGCTGGTTGCCCGTCACCACCGCCGCATGGTAAGAACTTGTAAGATATTGATATTTGCTTTACTGTGAGCGCTTTACAACCACATCCTAGTAGTTCATAGGAACATTATTCTCGAATTTTGTTTCTTGTTTCTGCTAATCATGACAGGTTTCGGAGATAGAAGTTCTTGGACGACGGACACTTCTTCACCATCACGAGAGTTGGGACAACACACACACAAGCATATAGTCGGGTTATGTCTTTACCATCATTTGAGGGTAGATTTAATCCTGCTATTTATCTAGCTTGGGAGCTTGAATTAGAAGAAGTTTTTAGTCACCATGATTTTTCCGAACTTGAGAGAGTACGAAGCTACCACTAGAGCATTTACTGGTTTTGCTTCTGGTTTGGTGGAGTGTACATTGTAAGAAAAACATTGATAACCAACCCACAACTTGGAAAGTTTTGAAAGCTGTAATGAGACAACAATTTTTCCTCCTTACTATTGTCATGAATTGCTTCAAATTGGAACAATTAAAACAACGCAAAGAATAACACTGTTCATGCTTACTACCAAGAGTTCAAATCTTATATGCATCATTGTGACATAGAAGAATCTAAGGATGATACAATGAATAGATTTTTTGGTGGTTTGAACCATGATATTCGTGCAAGATTTTAGTATATTCCTCGTTGCATTACCGGTATGTATGTTCGTGCTTGTACCTTTGAGAGAGGCGATCTGAGGAGGATGCATTGGGTGACTACAACTACTATTCTAGTTCGTGCTCACCACCGCCGGTCGGTTCTTCCACCGTTGCACCTACTAGAGCAGCCCCACCTCGGATTGTGAGCGCGACATCATCTCAAGAGTATGGTGCATTGTCAACGTCTGCATTACCTACATCAGCCACGTCTTTGCGACAAGGTAACGAAGAAGGTATTGATGATATAACTTCACATGAGAATGATGCATCCCTAGTTAGCTTGAATGCATCATGTGTTCAGTTACCCCGTGATTTGAGCACAACACCTATTTTAGAGAATCTTGATATGTCATGAAGGCGTCATGTGATCAAACAACCGAAATACCAACAATTTTGAGTGCACCCATTGAATTAACTGTTGATGCAAAAGAATCAATGTTTAATCATTTTGATATGACCTCTAATCTTGCTGATGATTCTGTGCGAATGACTTATTGCATATCTCGCTTATTTAAGCATGTTGTAGCATGTAAACTTGATGCAAGTAAGGTTTATTCACCAATGTTGGGATGGTTTAATGATGAACATTGTCAATCTTTTGAAATGAATAAGAGCTTCACTTATATGTGCAAACTGAGTTGCAATATTTTCATGCCTTCTACTTCTTGTGATAATGTTTTGGCTTTAGATTTTATGAACTATGCAAGTTACTCATCTATTCATGTGTCATATGTGCAAAAATCAAGGGAAGTAAAAATGGATGACATATACACACCTTGTCTCTTTTGTTAGCCACATTTCAGACTAAGCAACGCCGAGGACGGCTTTGTTTTCAAGAAGGGGAGGATGATGAGGACATGACTACCTTGGATAATGCACTAAAAATATTGCATACATGTATATTTGTGAGGTGATTTCTAATGCAAACTATTCAATAATCTATTTATGTTATCCAGACAAAAATACTTCACAAACTTTTGTGCCATGTCTAATTGCAGGTGTATGGGACATTTGTACAATCCACATATGAAGATAAGGGAGAAAGAGATGTTTACCTGCTGTTCAATAAGTTCTCTCACGTCACTTTTGGCCCAAGAGAAGATAGAGTCCAAGTCTCTCACGTTCTGGACTCAGATTCGGACTGCACAGACATACCTGAATCAAAACGTCAATAACTTTTTCATACGGACTCCAAATTGGTTGATTCTTTTTTGTTGGAAAATAGATTTCGTGCACTTTCCAACCCAATTGGAATCACCTTAAAATTCGTCCGGAGCGTTGATTTATTGACGAAACAATCTGATGCTGCAGCAGAATCCGAGTCAAACTACAAGTCCAAAGGTGTTACGTCACCTCCACTTGGGCTCATTGGCCTTGTACGACCTAGGGTTAGTTTTCGGCTGTCTTGGGACGTCCTCCCACCTCCTTGGCCGCCACCCCTTGCTCCTATATAAGTAGATCCATCTAGTAGCTTATTCCTTGGGATTTGTTTAGTTAAAAGTTAGCCATTGCAACTTCGTGTACTTTGTTTGTGTCCAACGACCAGACCAAGACCGCTTCCGGATCCCCACCATTATCACTACTTCATATATATTTGCAATATTCAGATTGCTTTATCATATTCTTGCTCGTTCTTCGGGTGCTTGCAGGAATAGACCTTCGTGGTCAGGCTGACCGTGCTTCCGGCATGAGTAACCTCAGGAGATTGGTTTAGCGATTGCTAAGGCACAACGTCGTGCATGTTTGTAGTCGGATCGTCAAAGTCATCTCCACCAAATCGATAGTTATCATCTCATCGAAAGATCGGGACCCTCGCCTCTATCACTCTTCCATTTTCGGAAAAGGTAATTTTGTTGCTAGACAACATGCTGAATTGATCTACACATTCCTCCCACCGATCTGATCAACTAAACTAATTGCAAATCCAAGAGAAAGACTAGGCTCTATTTCTCGCGCTGGTGGAGTTGCAGTCTTCGAGGTGATGGGCGGCACAAGCACATGCCATCTGAACGACGAGCTTGCTAAGCAAGTGTTAATAGACAGTCACCCACAAGGCCCAGCTTTATTGGCTTCACGCTCAAGCTCACCTCTTCATGTATGGTGGCCATTACTTAATTTCTACGGACGCGCCGAGACGGATAATAGGGCGGGGACAGCTGTGATTCCAGTGAAGCAAACAAGCGTGCGTGCACGCGGTCGGCAACTGAGTGGTTGGTTGGTGACCATGGTACTCAAGCTAGCTAGGTCGCGGTGGAAGGAACATGGTGGGAATAAACGCAAGCACCTGCAGGGCGCGGGCAGAACAGGTGAGAGATGACCTGGTGAGTGGTGCTTGCTTCCAATTCTAGTTCCAACGGACGGAGCACAGGGCGGGGCAAGCATATCGGTCGGGGATGGAGCCACACCGTGGGCCGCAGACAGGCAAGTTTGGGTACCCTGGTTCCCAGAACACCGACACTACTTGTCACCCCCAAAATGATGGACAAACTGAAGTATCACTACAGGAAACAGGTATTTTGCTGTCTGTGGATCACAGACGGCAAAGACCTAAATCCAGACGGCAAAGATTTTGCTGTCAGGAAGCAGACGGCAAAGATAAGTCGGCAAAGAATACTTTGCCGTCAGCTTTTCATCAGGAAGACGCCAAAGACTTTGCCGTCAACTAAATATGCTTTGCCGTCAGCCTTATAAATAACATAAGGCAAAGATTACTGTCTCTGCCGTCAGTCAAAACATTTTATTTGCCGTCATCAAGACTAAGCTACAAACGGCAAAGAATGTTTTTTATTTTTAAAAATAAAATAAAATCAGTAGAAGCGTTCGGAGGGCGGCCGCTGCTCCAACCAGCCTCGTGCCCGTGCTCGCCGGGAGTAGCAAGAACCAAAGAACATGCCCTCTCCCTTCTCCATGGACAGGAACACACCCACGCCACGATGGAACCCTGAGGAGTTGAAGCCGTCCGCCGTTGCGCCGGAGCTGGCCACCCTCGTCCGGGCACTGGAGACAGTCGTGGACCCCGGATCCATTAGACACCGCCAACTCTGAAAGCGCCAAGCCCCGCCGCTGGCAGAGGAGAGCACCAGAGACTAGCGGCTCGAGTTGGAAATAGGAAGGAAGAGGAGGTGTATGCTGGCGGTGCCCGAAGCAGCGTGGCGGTCGACGGTGCACACAGCCGCTCGGAGGGCGGGCGGAGGCCGGCGGCGCGTAGAGCTGGGCAGAGGCGGAGGCGCGTGACCGGTCGGAGGCCGGCGGAGGTGCGCGATGGGAGGCCGGGCGGAGGCGGATGGCGGGCGAGGCCGGAGGCGGAAGTGAGCGGCGGATCTTGATGCGGAGGAGACAGCAGACGCCGGGCGAGGCGGGCGACGGAAAGCGGAGGCCGAGGCGCGGAGCGGTGCGGATGCGGGAGGAGGCAGACGAGGCCGGCGGCGCAGGCTCCGGCGAGGCTGCCGCAGCCGGTGGCGTGGTGCGGTCGCAGGGAGAGGGGCCCGATGGGTGGTTCCTGTCAGAGATGAGAGCACGTACGTGGTGGGTGGGGTCGGGTGGAGGCGAGAAAGAGTGGGTTGGGAGAGAGAGAACGTGGGGGCGTGGGACAGATCCGCGAGCGTGGGGTGGGGATCCTGCCACCCCATCGATCCAGGAGATCGATCCGCGAGGTGTGTTTCTTCACTTTGCCGTCTCCGTTTATTATTACAGACGGCAAAGAGCATAATTTGTTGTCTCTAATAAAAACTACAGACGGCAAAGTAAGCATTTTGCCGTCCCTAGTAAAAAATGCAGACGGCAAAGATCTTTGCCGACTGTATTTATTTTGGCAGATGGCAAAGTGAGCTCTTTGCCGTCTGTCCTTTTTTCGCACACGGCAAAGTCTATTTTGCCGTCAGTTTTTCTTTACCGTCTACGGATGATGGCAAACCCATTCTTTGCCGTCTCCCTGACGAAAAGCTGACAGCAAAGACGTCTCCTGACGGCAAATTAGCTGTTTCCCGTAGTATAGTCAGTATAACATTGTCTACTATGCTTAGGGATGTTTTGAAGAATAACAAGAAAATGTGGGAAGAATGTGATGTGGAGCATCATATGGAGATCACCATGTCAAGAGTCTGTTTGGCGAGTGACACATCCAACATCTACTTCACATACATAAAGGTGAATCATCTCCTTTACACGTGCTCACTTGACCCCTTCGAGGATGGTATACTACTTGACAGTTCTCCCGTGTGCATGCATAGGTATTGTCGGAGCGTCACGGATGACGAGGAGGAGTGCAAGTGCCAAGGAACAACTACACCATCCGCGAGGGAAGCGTGAAAGCGAAGACGGAAGAAGACGGAGCCGCTGAAGCTACAGCGGCCGGACATCCGGGCTAGAGGCCGAACATCCGGCGCCTGTGCAGCCTCCAAGGAGCTGCAGCAACAGACGGCCGAAGAATCAGCGGCCGGACATCCGACCCGTGTGCCCGGACATCCGGCGCCTCAGCAACACCAGGACATCCGGCATCCCTCCCGGAAATCCAGCATCCCCTATCCAGAAGGACTCAAGCGCCACTTCAGCGGGACATCCCGCCTCTCACGAAAGTCAAAATCCGCCCACCTCGGACATCCGGTGCACCGCCTCACAGTGAGTCAGGCCAAAGGCCCATGTATCCCTCTTTCCCACTTACCCCTTCGTAGCTTAGACTATATATACTCCCCCACCTCCTCCTAGCTAGGGTTAGCAAAGGATTAGCTCATTTAGAGATAGAGCTTTGCTCATCCATACGGATCTACTCCACGAGAGAGACGGCGACCTCTACGGAGAAGATCCACCTTGGATTCAATACCCCTCACGGGAAGATCCCCTCATGGATTCAAGACCGCCTCACGGAGAAGAACCGGTTACCCTATGTATCGTTCTTTGTTGTATTTGGATCGTGTATCTCTTTGTGTTTTGAGGATCTAGCACATGTGTGATTGCTTCTTGTCTATTTGAGTGTTTCCTCTCGTTTCACCTCGTGATTTCGCTCGCGTTTCCCCTCGTGTTCTTCGTGTTCTTTGGAGGATCTCCTCCAATCGTGAAAGATCGAGTGTCTAGGGTTCTACCCTACATCATCTTGGATTAGAGACAACTTGCTCTTGATCATCTTGGATCAGAGCAAGGTTGATCACGAATTTGGAGCCCCTACCCCTTTGTTTTCTAGCCTTCTTTTGCTTGATTTTGTCCTAAATTCGAAAATCCCCACCAAAAATAGCCTCCAATTTTTTTTGTGATTTGTTGGTTTGATGATGTTTTGTTGATTTTGATCCATGGGTTTGCTTAGTTTCAAGTGGATGTAGCATCTCCTCAAGTTTCCCCACCTCCCATCCACGAAATCCATCAAATTTTGCCCCCAAAATCATCAATTTCCGAACAAAATCGAGTTTCGAAGTCCAAATCCCGATCTGGAATCATTGGGCCAGACAACCGGGCCTTAGAACGGACATTTGGGTCCCCGGCCGGACATCTGGCCCCTGGAGTGCAAAATCGCGGCTATCTGGATAGACAGCCCCCGGACATCCGGCCCCCACCCCCGGATGTCCGACCCCTGGGATTTCAGCCTTCCGTGTTTCACCGTTTTGACCATAACTAATTCATTCGGAGTCCGATTTTGACGTTCTTTAGCTCGTTTTGAAGCTATTGACAGTCCCCATCCCATAGAAATACTTCCAAAACCATTTGAATCCATCAAATGTTTGGCACTTTGGCATCGTTGCCTAGGGCTTCCACCACATCCTCCGCATAACCACCACCGACATCCGCAACCTAACCAATTTTGTTCCCCATAGCATTTGAGGTTGTTTGAGTTGTGATTCGAGTCTCCTAAGGTGTTTCGGCTACTTAGAGATGGTTGCTTCTTCATCAACCACCACCATAACTTTCGCTTAGGCTTACCCACCATACACTTCCGCCACCCCAACATAACCCAATTTTGTTTGAGCTTGTTTGAGTTGTGGTTTATGTCTCATAAGGTGTTTAGGCTACTTAGGGACCATTGCTTTCAACCCCGACACCGTGTATAGCCAATCATACCCTTCCACCACCTTAACCCATTTTGACCGGGTTTCCACCAATACTTCCGCAACCACCACCGCTTTTCCGCTACCACCATTTTGGCATTTGACGTTTGAGATTTTGAGTTCACGGTTTTTCCATTTCCTAAGGTGTTTCGGCTAATTAGGAACGTTTCTACATCAAGAACACCGCCACTCATCATCGCCAAGGACGGTAACCTCGACGACACCATTGTTATATTCCCATTGCAATTGCATTGATAACCCCTAGCCCATTTTGCGTCACTTGCCTATCGAGACTACCCTTTGAGTATTGTCGGGCCATGTTACTTGTGCACATTAGTGATCATTGGTCTACACCTTCCATTGCATACGTACCATATCATATTGGTATCATATCATCTCTTGTGTCACAAGATTGTTCCTGCATATACACAATTGCTATCTTGGTTTGTGCATCGTGGCCATATCAAAAAAAGAAGAAGAATAAGCTTTTAAGCAAAGAAAAAGAGTGAATAAAGAGCTTGTAAGCAAGTGACATAGCATCATACCACATTGCATAAGATTGTCATATCCGATCATCTTGGATCAAATTGAGAGAAACACCGGGATCCATACATACATAGCATACTTGGGATAGAAAGTTTATCCATTTTGCATATCATAGGTTGTGCACAAGTGTCGTATCCGCCTATTGAGCAATCGTGATAGCGTCTCTCTTGAGTTGTGCAACACGAGCATTTTCCATGGATTCCACATTTTGTGCTCATTTCTTGGTTGCATGACCCCATTTATCTATCCGCGTGTGTGTTTCTGTGTGCCATTCATTGCTATTGGTCTACTTGTTTCACTTACAAATTTATGAATCTCTTTCAACATTAGTGACTCTTTGATACGGGGCTAACCCGGTGTAGGCCGATCTTTCACGTTTGGAGTGGGATCCCTCGAAGAGCACGAAGAACACGGGGAAGAACGGAGAGAAATCACAAGGGGAAACACTCAAGAACAAGTCCGATCACACATCCACTAGACAATCAAACACACAAGATCCACAAGGTACATGAACAACAAAGGGAAAGATACAAGGTAGAGTTCATCTCCGTGAGGGAGGTCTTGAAGGGGGGCCGCCAAGAGGGGTCTTGATGATATATCCCGAGGATCTTCTCCTAGATGGAGGTCTTGGCCTCCAATGGAGTAGTGGTCTCTCTCTCTCTCAAGAGTAGAGGTAGGAGCAAAGCTCACCTAAGAATGAGCTATCATATTTGCTTGACCTCAAAATGGAGAAGGGGATGAGTATATATAGTGGTAGCCACGAAGGGTAAGTGAGGCGAAAGGGTACATGGGCTTCGACCCGAGTGTCTGCGTGCAGGCAGGGCCGAAAGTTCCGGGGACGGACGGAAGGTCCGGGCGCCGGAGGTTCCAGGCGAAGGTCCGGGCAGGGTCCGGGCTATCCAGAGAGTTGGAACACTCTTGGGACGGCTTGATGCAGAGGGCGGAAGCTCGGGATGGCCGGAGGTTCCGGGCCGGAAGTTCGAGGCGGCCGGAAGTTCCGGCTTTCAAGCTTGTCCAGGCTTCTTCTTCCTTCTCTTCCATGCTTCCCTTGCGGATGGTGTAGTTGTTCCTTTGCGCTTGCACTCCTCCTCGTCATCTGTGAAGCTCCAACAATACCTATGCATGCACACGAGTGGAGTGTCAAGTAGTATACCATCCTCGAAGGGGTCAAGCGAGCACGCGTAAAGGAGATGATTCACCTTTGTGTATGTGAAGTACATGTCGCACGTGTCACTTGTCAATGAACTCTTGACATGGTGATGTCCGTAGGATGCTCCGCATCATCCCCTCCCCCTTGGGAAAGATCCGACCTCGGATCGAAATCCAAATCACCATGGGAAAGAGATGGCGTCGCCGTGTAGTAGTGGTCGATCACGAAGTTGTCGTCATCTTGAAGCTTGAAATGGGCACTCTCCAATGTCGCACCGTCTCGTGATTCCTTCAAAAGGAGCAAGGAGAACAAACGCTTGGAAAAATAAATGTGGTTAGCGTTAGTGCAAAACCAAGCATTCAAGAGGTGATTCACCAAACAAGTGTTGTCATCAAGCATAGCATGTGGTTTGACAAAGAAGTGTGGCATGGCATTTGAGCATATAAATTGAGCACAAGCAATGGTATCACGGAAACAAGCATGCAAATGTGAGGTAGAGATGCAAATATGTGTGACAAGAGAAGAAGCATCTACCTCAAGTTCATAGCAAGCATTCACAAATTGCTCAATGAAAGGTCTATGGTAGTCATAGGAATCATTCACAACGCCGAATAAAATTAAGTGTCTAAACACATGGGTCAAGTGCAAGACAATCCAAGCATAACGCGCATAGGGTGTAGTGAAGATAGTATGGCACTCAACACAATAGAAAGAGAAATTGTTCATCATGTGTGAGGCAATCAAGTCAAGCATGTGACAAGCAAAGGGACATGGCATATGTGAAGAAATGATATTGGTGCAACCAACCATATGATAGTAGCAAGTAGTCCAAGAATTGGATGTAACACACAAGGTATATATGTCATGAAGCATGGAAATGTGGCAATCATGGTTGAAAGCAATATCTCGAACATGCGTGCAAATGGTGCAAGCAACAAATGAAGTATGATCCACAATATCCAAGCTCAAGAAGGATGTCACCTTGAAGGTGTGTCCTTGTGCATTCTTCACAATGCCGAAGTGGAAGCAAATATGGTGTAGAAGCGAGTCGTGGTAGAATGTATGAGGCTCGCTCTCAAGAGCTCGAATGGTCAATGCACGTGAAGTGGAAGTCGACACAAAGTCCAAGTATCCTACACATGCACAAAACAAAACAAAGAACGATATGCATGGTAGATAAACACATCATCCATCATGATGGTTCTCATCTTTTGCACATAACCATTAGAAGCACAAGTGCATGAATAATATGATGCAACAATGGCAATATTCATGGCACTAGGTATATGGTGCAAAGAAGTAAGACAAGCATGCTTCACAAGAATTATGTCAAAATCTCCAAATATATGTGAGAATGCTATGGGGGCAATCTCATGAGGAAGAAGAGAATCATTGTTGCACTCAATACATGGCAAATCATCTTGCATGACAGAGGCAACACATAGAGATATATGACAAGAAGCAATATGAATCATGTGCGAAGGATATAGATGGTTGTCATCAACCGCATGAAATGGTGATGCAACATAAGCAAGCATAGTAATCAAGTCGTGCAAACTAGTGGAGCGAAGATGCAACACACTAGGATAAATCATGGCAATCATGTCATGTGAGCAAATAATAGGCATAGACAATGCACATGACATATCACAAGCACGAACACAAAGCAAGATCATAGTATCATCATAGGGGTGGGTCACAAATGGAACATGGCAACAATAAGCAATATCTCCACCAAGCTTGCAAATACACATAAAAGTACGAGAGTCAATCATCATGTGTAAAGCAAAGCATGGGTCACAAATGCATGAAAAAGGCATAGGAATGGGCATATCATGCAAAGTGAACATGGCAAGATGGACATATAATATGTAATGGACAACAACCCATAGCCAAGTGAGGGCCATGTAGAAGAAATGCGCGAATACTTCGCGTGAAGAGAGCGGTGGGAAAGGCAATCCATGGGATCCCAAATCATCGTTGCTCTCTAGAGCTCGTTTTGTCAACTCGTGGGATTGCGAGGTCGACAAGTATTCATGGGTACCTACACAAAAGAGACACAAACCAAAGAAATTGTGCACGTGGTAAATGTACACATCATCCATCATGATGTGTATGTGCACGTGTGAGTTAGCACAAGATAAGCATCGCTCAAAGAAATTTGATGCATGGTATAAGAACATGTCATCCATCATGAAAGAATAGCTGGTATGTATGACACGATGGGGACACAAATTGAGAATGCAAGTATATGGCACCTCAATATCATTATGATGCATGGGGAGCATATTGTGCACATAATTATTGGGATCATGCAATGGATGGGATGGATCAAAATCTCCTAACATGTATGAGGAAACTATGGGGGTCTCCTCATGAGCAATATTGGAAACATCATTTGGAGAAAATGGACAACATCCAAAACAATGCATATCCGAAGCTAGGTGAGCATGGCATGGTGATGCGGAGCATCCCTCACTCATCCCCACGGACGTGCCTGCATCTCCCTCAACACCACCGAGACCCATGACAAGAGCCCGAGCTAAGGCTATTGAAGATAAGGTGAACTCGCTCCTCTTCGAACTTCTTATTTCTACCCATGAGACATGGCTACTACCTCATTCAGAAACTCTATGTGTAATCAGGTACTTGGAGGCGAGCCCAGGATCTACTACTTGCAAGAGCCAAGACGGCGAGGACCCCAAGTATGTCGAAGAGGAAGAAGAGATGTCGTCAAGCTTACAGGCACGGACGGTCAATTCTTTCCGGACGTCCGACGATCCCCAGGACACGGACGTCCGACGCTCTCCGGACGTCCGGAACTTCATCACCCGAACCAAATCTACGGACGACCGGAGCTGACCGGACGTCCGGACGACAATCACCCGAGCCGAAACTACGGACGACCGGCAGCCTCCGGACGTCCGGACCCTCCCGGTTTCGGACGAACCTATCACGGACGACCGACACGCCTACGGCAGAGAAGAATCGACGGACGTCCGAACGGGTCCGGACGACCGGACCTTCCCGAGCCTCCGGACGTCCGACGCCTTCCGGACGTCCAACGCCTGATGCAGGCTGGAGCCCATGTACCCCTTCGTTTTGACTTCCATTTGCACTGAGACTATAAATAGGACCCCTCCATCTCCTAGTTAGGGTTAGCAAAGGATTAGCTCATATTTGTGTGAGAGCTTTGCTCATCCACTTGGTTACTTCTCCTCGGAGATCGTGACCTCTAGGAGAAATATTCACAAGCGGATTCAAGACCCCCTTCTAGGGTGGACCCATCAAGACCTCCTCTTGGAGAAGAACGGCTACTCGTGTATCTTTACCTTTATTGTTCTTGAATCTTGTGCCACTCTATGTGTTCATCGATCTAGCACTTGTGTGATTGATCTCTTGTCGGTTGAGTGACTTCTCTCTCGTTTTCCCGTGTTTTCCCTCTTGTTCTTCGCGTGTTCTTCGTGATTCACCGTAGGGATCCGCTCCAACGTGAAAGATCGTCCACATAGGGTTCCGCCTCACATCATTATGGTATCATGAGCCACGTTGATCACGTTTTTGGAGCCCCTACCCTTTGTTTTCTATCTTGATTTTGTTGTTTTCGTCCTAAAATCCGAAAATCCCCACCAAAAATAGCCCCAAATTTTTTTGTGATTTGTTTGTGAGTTGAGATTTTGTTGGATTTGGTCCATGGATTTGTCTTGCTACCTGTGGATCTAGCTTTCCCCACCCTCCCCACCCTTTTCCATCCACCAAACTCCTCGATTTCGACCTCACAATCATCTTCTTCCCGGAATTTTGCAGTTCCTCTCCCGAGCCCGATTTTTCGCCCTAGGCTCCGGACATCCGGAAAAAGGCGGACGTCTGAAAAGTCCGGACGACCGTAAACTTACGGACGTCCGTAAAACCCTGACCAAACTGAATTTCTTCAGTTCGGACACCACCACCACCACACATTTCTCCACATCTCCCAAACCCACATACACCAGAATCTTCCACGATTCCTCCGATGACGATTTTGACACATTTTGGTCTTTGAGATTTTGAGTTGTGGCTTCCGTATCCTTTTGTGTTTCGGCTATCTAGGTGCGGTTCGACTTCATCATCACCACAACTCAACTTCGCAAGGGTCTCATCATCGCCAAGGACGGTAACTTCGACGACATCTTTGTCATACCTTGCAATTACTTTGATAACCCACATTGCCTCATTTTGCGTAGCTTACCCATCGAGACTAGCCTTTGAGTATTGCCGGCAACGTGACTTGTGCACATTTAGTGATCATACTCCATAGCATACATACCATACCATAGCGGTGCATAACTTGGGATCCACTTGTGTGTCACAAGGTTGTCATAGCATACACAATTGCTATCTTGGTTCGTGAAGTTTTGCATGAGAAAAGAGTTCAAAAGTGAAAGAGCCACCCAAGCTTTTAAGCAAAGAGAAAAGATAAGCAAAGAACTTATGCACAAGAACCATAGCATCATACTACATTAAGATTGTCATATTGGATCATCTTGGATCATTGCACCGAAATACCATACATATAGCATATTTGGGATAGAGATAGTTGCATTTTGCCTAGTAGGTTGTGCACAAGTTTGCGTATCCGCCTATTGTGCAATCGTGCTAGCGTCTCTCTAGTGTTGTGCAACAAGAGCATCTTGGTGATTCCACATTTTGGCTCATCCTTGGTTGCATAACCCCATATTATCTATTTGCGTGTGTGTTTCCGCGTACCATATCTTGCTTGGTCTACTTGTTGCATTTGCAAATTCGTGAATCATTTACAACTTTATTGAGTCTCACTTACAATTGCATCAAATTTTGTGCCACCATCCTAACCGAGCTCCACCATAAGCTTTTATTTGTGTAGGTGTGAGAACCGACAAGAATCGGTACCAAGAGTGCTATTTCATTGTCCGCATTTGAGTGAACTTGATTCATTTTCAACATCGGTCAAAGGTACATTGGTATAAGTTCTTTTCCGTTCTACCACTCACATCTTGATTGGAATGATGGATAGGCCAAGTTCTTCTACCAACCCACTCTTCATCGAGCAAGACGACGACATGTCCTCATACGTCACCAAGAGCCACCTCTTTGGTGCACAACGAGCATTGCACCAAGAACAACAAGCAATGAGCGACCACATCGACAACCTCGCCACCGACTTGCGACTCTCCGAGCAACGTACAAGAGACTACTTCGACAACAAGTTCGACGCTCACAAGCAAGAGAATGATGCAAGAATGGACGAGATCCGTGCCTTGATTTGGAACCGGCATCACTCCACTTCTTCATCCTCAAGACGGAGCCGCTCGAGTCGACACTCCGACGACACCCTCTACGACTCAAGTACACCGTCATCGAACACTCCTCGACGAGCCGCACGCCAAGACCGTCATGCATCTCGCAACCCGCTACATGACAAGCACTCACAAGAGCAAGTTGATGATCAAGTCCCTCGTCCTCAATCAAACCAAGAGGCTTTTGCTCAAGCTCAAGAACGGCAACGCCTTCGTCGCCAACAAGAGGAAGAACGAGCACGTCGTCACCAAGAAGAACAAGACGCCAAGGCTCAACGTCTTCAACAACAACAACGTGAGACGCAAGCTCTTGAGGCGCAACGTGCCCTTCAAGAATCAAGTAGAGCCGTCGCCAACCGCAATCGCGAACGGCGCAATCAAGAGGAAGCCCTTCGAGAAGAAATACAAGAGAGGAACTACCAACCTCATATACAACGTCAAGTTCCTCAAGCTCCTCCACAAGCTCGTCAAGCTCCACCTCAACCTCAAATTCCACAAGAGCACGTTGAGCATGGTCGCCCTCCGCGCCAAGAGCAACATGAAGACGAGTACAATCCACGCCAAGGACGTTATCATCAACATCGCCAACAACACAATGAAGAGCAACGACACGGCAAGCTAAAATTCACCATGCCCAAGTTCAATGGAAGCAATGACCTCAAGACTACCTCTCATGGGCATTGAAGGTTGACAAAATCTTCCGTTTGCACAACTACGATGAAGTGAAGAAAATCGCTATGGCATCACTTGAGTTCCAAGATTACGTGCTCATATGGTGGGAACAAATCATTGAGCGACGACAAGCAAGAGGTGAACCTCCAATCACCACTTGGGCTCAAATGAAGGATGTCATGCGAGCACGCTTTGTGCCAACCTACTACAACCGCGACCTCTTCAAGAAACTCCAACTACTCAAGCAAGGAACAAAGAGTGTTGAAGAATACTACAAGGAGATGGAGATAGCCATGATTCGAGCCAATATCAAGGAAGACGATGAGCAAACTATGGCACGTTTCTTGAATGGACTCAATCATCCCATCAAGAAGATCGCCGACTTCCAACAATACTCAACCCTCATTGAGCTCGTGCATCAAGCTACAAAGGCGGAACGCCAAGTGCAAGATGACTTCAAGTACGCCAAGTACTCATCCAAGACCTACGGCTTCTCCAACAACCAAGCTTCAACAACTACTCCAACATCTACTTGACCAAGCTTTCTTCAAGAAACGACGACAAGTCAAGTTACAAGAAGACATCGACAAATTCAAGTCGCCCTCCTCCTACTACAAGCAACCTCAAGCCGCGTGCTTCATCCTCTACTCCGACCGATGAGACCATCAAGACAAGCTCCTTCAAGTGTTTCACTTATGCGGCCGAGGCCACAAGTCATACAAATGCACCAACAAGCGCACCATGATCCTCAACGACGATGGCACATATGACTCCATGAGTGAGGAGGAGATGGAAGCCCTTGACCAAGTGGCCATGCACCGGCAAGTGAATGAAGATGAAGATGACCAAGTCTTTTTGTGACGAGGATTCGAGCCCCGCCTCGTTGTCTCCAAGGTCTTGACTCTCCAACATCAACAAGAAGAAGACCAAGGATGCCACATCTTCCACACAAAAGCCGCATCAATGGATCTGGTCCATCATGGTCATCATCGATGGAGGTAGTTGCCACAACTTGGCAAGTGAAGAACTATGCTCCAAGCTACAATTGGTCAAGAGGAAGCACCCACACCCTACAAGGTTCAATGGCTAAGTGACTCAAGACTATACGAAGTCGAGCATACGGTCCAAGTCTCCTTCAAAATTGGTGCTTACGAAGACACCTTGGAATGTGATGTGGTCCCAATGACCGCTTGCCACCTCCTTCTTGGTCGACCATGGCAATTCGACCGTGGTGTCATCCACAATGGGCGAACCAATCACTATAGCTTCAAGATGAAAGGGAAGGAATATGTGCTAATGACCTATGTCTCCTAGTCATGTGATAGCCGACAAACAAGCCACCCATCATAGAGAAAAGAGTGAGAAAGTGATCCACCCAAAAGTGAGTGAGAGCCACAAGCCAAATTTGAGCGACTCTTCGCCTAGAGAGAAAAACCTCATCCTATTTGCCACCAAAAGTGAGATGAGAGATGTCCAGAGAACCCATCGAGTGTGATGCACTTTGTCCTTGTGTGCAAGGATGGAGAACCAAAACTAACACCATTCACGAGCTACCTTTGGTGTTTCAATCTCTTTTGCAGGAATTTCAAGATGTTTTTCCCGATGAGCTACCTCGGGTCTACCTCCTCTTCGAGGCATTGAGCATCGAATCGACCTCATCCATGAGCGCCTACCAAATAAAGCTCCATACCGAGTCAATCCGGAAGAAACAAGGAAATTCAACGGCAAGTACAACAACTCATCGACAACGGCCATGTACGTGAAAGCCTAAGCCCTTGTGCCGTTCCGGTTATTCTTGTGCCTAAACCCGATGGAAGTTTCCGCTTGTGTTCCGATTGTAGACCTATCAATGCTATTACCGTTCGATATAGGCATCCCATTCCTCGCTTAGATGACATGCTTGATGAACTTAGTGGAGCCAACTTTTTCTCAAAAATTGATCTTAAAAGTGGCTATTACCAAATCCGCATACAAGAGGGTGATGAATGGAAAACTGCTTTCAAAACCAAATTTGGTTTATATGAGTGGTTAGTGATGCCTATGGGTCTATCGGAAGCTCCCGGTACTTTTGTACGTCTTATGCATCATGTGCTTCGTCCTTACATTGGAGTCTTTGTTGTGGTTTAGTTTGACGATATTCTTGTGTTTAGCAAAACCATGAAAGAGCACATCAATCATGTAAAATCTGTGTTGCAAACTCTTCGCAAGGAAAGCCTTTATGCAAACTTGAAAAAATGCACTGTTGGAGTTGACAAAGTGGTTTTCTGGGGTTTTGTTGTTTCCTCAAAGGGTGTCCATGTTGATGAATCTAAAATTGAAGCAATTAAAACTTGGCCCCAACCCACCAATTTGCAACAAGTGCGAAGTGTTTCTATCGTCGCTTTGTGAAAGATTTTAGCACAATTGCAGCTCCTTTGCATGCTTTGAGCAAGAAGAATACTCCCTTTGTTTGGGGAACTTTGCAATCAACCGCTTTTGATAAGCTCAAGTCTTTGCTTACTCATGCTCCGATTCTTGCTTTGCCCAATTTTGACAGAAATTTTGAGGTTCACTGTGATGCAAGTGGTACCGGAATTGGCGGAGTATTGATGCAAGAAAAACGAGCCATTGCTTATTTTAGTGAAAAACTCTCCGGTGCTCAACTTAATTATCCCATCTATGACAAAGAATTGTATGCTTTAGTGCGTGTGCTACATGTTTGGGAGCATTACCTTAGACCTCATGAGTTTGTCATCCATACCGATCATGAAATGCTTAAGTATCTCAAAGGTCAAACTAAATTAAACAAGCGTCATGCCAAATGGAGTGAATTCATTGAATCTTTTCCTTATGTGATCAAGTACATTAAGGGTAAAGAGAATGTAGTTGTCGACGCTTTCACGCATATGCATGCTTGTCACTCAACTTGAGTTGAATGTTATTGGTTTTGAACATATAAAAGACTTGTATGAGCATGATCCATCTTTTGCTTCTCCTTATGCCAAATGTTTGACACATACTTCTTGGGAAAAATATTACATCAAGGATGGTTATCTTATGAGAGCTAACAAACTTTGCATTCCCGAGTCCTCTCTTCCTTGCTACTTTTGCAAGAGGCTCATGGAGGCGGACTCATGGGACACTTTGGACGCCGACAAGACTTTTGCCACGCCGCCAACAACTACTTTTGGCCCAAGATGTTCCGCGACGTACAACGCTTCACCAACCGATGCTTTATATGTCGCAAAGCTAAGTCTAAATCTCAATCTCATGGTCTTTACATGCCCCTTCCTATTCCATATCATCCTTGGGAAGACATTAGCATGGATTTTATACTTGGTTTGCCTAGAACTCAAAATGGAAAGGACTCCGTGTTTGTTGTTGTGGATAGATTTTCTAAGATGGCACATTTCATTCCTTGCAACAAGATAGACGATGCTTCACATGTTGCAAATCTCTTTTGTAGGAAATCTTACGACTCCATGGAGTACCAAAGACAATCGTCTCCGATCGTGACGTCAAGTTCTTGACTTACTTTTGGAAGACCCTATGTCGCCAAGCTCTAATAAAGCTATTGTTCTCATCCGCATACCACCCTCAAACCGACGGCCAAACGGAGGTGACGAACCGCACACTATCCACTCTACTTCGTGTCTTGACCAAAAAGAACATCAAGGAGTGGGAAGCATGTCTACCTATCGCCGAGTACGCCTACAAATCACAAGAAGACATTCGACTACCAAGCAAGTCCCCCTTCGAGGTCGCTTCACGGCTTCAACTCGTTGTCACCATTGGACATTCTACCTCTTCCTCTACAAGAGCGCACTCAACATGGATGCGAGTGAACGGGCAAGCTACATCAAAAAGATACATGAGGATACAAGACATGCCATCGAACGCCAAGTTCATCGACTAACGACCAAGCTCAACATCAACAAGCAACCCATGGTCTTCAACATTGGTGATCTAGTATGGCTGCACCTTCGCAAGGACCGCTTCCCCAAAGAACGCAAGTCCAAGCTTCTCCCTCGAGCAGACGGACCTTTCAAGGTGCTAGCACGCAACAACGACAACGACTAAAAGATCGACCTACCTCAACACAAGTACAATGTGAGCGACATCTTCAACGTCAAGGACCTTGCACCTTACCATGGAGATGATCCTCTTGATCCGAGGTCGGATCTCTCCCAAGGGGAGATGATGCGAGCATCCCTCACTCATCCCCACGGACGTGCCTGCATCTCCCTCAACACCACCGGGACCCATGACAAGAGCCCGAGCTAAGGCTATTGAAGATAAGGTGAACTCGCTCCTCTTCGAACTTCTTATTTCTACCCATGAGACATGGCTACTACCTCATTCAGAAACTCTATGTGTAATCAGTACTTGGAGGCGAGCCCAGGATCTACTACTTGCAAGAGCCAAGACGGCGAGGACCCCAAGTATGTCGAAGAGGAAGAAGAGATGTCACTGGCTTCTGATAGGCACGGACGTCCAATTCTTTCCTGGACGTCCAAGCGATCCTCAGACACGGACGTCCGACGCTCTCCGGACGTCCGAAACTTCATCACCCGGACCAAATCTACGGACGACCGGAGCTGACCGGACGTCCGGACGACAATCACCCGAGCCGAAACTACGGACGACCGGCAGCCTCCGGACGTCCGGACCCTCCTGAAGCCCCGGACGACCGGCCCTATACGGACGACCGACACGCCTACGGCAGAGAAGAATCGACGGACGTCCGAACGGGTCCGGAGGACCGGACCTTCCGAGCCTCCGGACGTCCGACGCCTTCCGGACGTCCGGCGCTCGATGCGGGCTGGAGTCCATGTACCCCTTCGCTTTGACTTCCGCTTGCACCGAGACTATAAATAGGACCCTCCATCTCCTAGTTAGGGTTAGCAAAAGGATTAGCTCATATTTGTGTGAGAGCTTTGCTCATCCACTTGGTTACTTATCCTCGGAGATCAGGACCTCTACGGAGAAGATTCCCAAGCGGATTCAAGACCCCCTTCTAGGGTGGACCCATCAAGACCTCCTCTTGGAGAAGAACGGCTACTCGTGTATCTTTACCTTTATTGTTCTTGAATCTTGTGCCACTCTCGTGTTCATCGATCTAGCACTTGTGTGATTGATCTCTTGTCGGTTGAGTGACTTCTCTCTCGTTTTCCCTCTTGTTCTTCCGCGTGTTCTTCGTGATTCACCGTAGGATCCGCTCCAACGTGAAAGATCGTCCACATAGGGTTCCGCCCTACATCACATGGCATATGAGATAAATGATGCAAAGGGAGCATATCAATATCGTCACAAGAAAAACAAATGCCAATAACCATGGGCTTGTCATGTATGCCATATGTGCAAATTGGGTTTATTTTAATGGCATATGCATAGTCACTATGAAGATATTGCAAATAAGACATATGGTTGATCTCATGCATAGCATATGACAAGTCAAGCGGATTAGCAAACATGATGTGACCTAAAGAATTGTCACAAGAAATCCTATGTAACCTGGCATCACAACTAATATACTCCACATGAGAATCATCGTACTCATCATAAATGGGCAAATCATCACATGGGGAAATCGTACAAGAATTAAGCAAGGTACTAGGTGGATCAACATCATGTAAGCAAGCAATGTCAAGAATGTCCACTAGTGGGACTAGAGCATCACCTTCACTGATGTTACCTTTTTCATTCCACTCAAGTGGTGGAGGTGAGGTGGGAAAGACCAAATGGTGGTCATCTTCATCTTGATGGAACCATGTGGGGGTGCATCATATTCCACCATGGCCATCGTCTTGTCCAAAGGGAGGACGAAGTCATCGAGGATCGGCGCGTCATCATATATGGGACCTAGCACCAAATGAGAAGACACAATAGAGGTAGAGGTTAAGTCGTTAGAAATTGAAGTGGCCTCACATGCCCTATCAACTATCACACTCTCTCTATGTGGTGGTTCACTCACTTCCTCAAAATAGGTGCACTCAATCTCACGTATGGTGGAGTCACTCATCTCACTCAAGTGGTGGGGGTTGTGGCTCTCCTCACATGGGAATTGTGGCAGCACATCATATATGTGGCTAGTGGTGACGTCACTCCCACTCTCAATATAGTGGCACAAGTCACTCAAGTCATCATACGTCGCCGTGGTCGAGGTGAAATACTCAACCATCTCATCGCCGTCGCCATGGATGAAGGTCGAAGATGGCACAACATCACTCTCCGCCATGACCGAAGGGAAAATCCCATGCTCGATCATGTCGTCTCCGTCGCCGTGGATGAAGGCCGAAGATGGCACATCATCACTCTCGCCTCCTAAGATGGAAGCATCCTCCTTGCTCGCCACCTTGTCGCTTGCCTTCAAAGCTTGGTCCTTGAAGGTCTCCATAGTCGTACTTGTCGCCGCACCATCTTGAAAAAGAGTCAAGGTAGACTCGGCATCATCAATGCCACAAAGAGGGATGGCGGTGAAGTCGCACTTGGGAGCATCGCCTTGGAGCTTGTCGGGCTTGGACATCGTGGTGGTAATAGCCTCATGCTTGTCGTGAGAGCTTGGTCGCCTTGAAAGTGTGCTTGGGGTGGAGAAGCCTTGGCCTTCCTGAGTTCTTGTTCCGCCTTGAGAGCACCAATGTAGTAGTCGTCGACGGACTTGTAGTTCTCGAGGAAGATAGTCTTGGAGATGTCATTGTTCAGTCCCATCATGAAGTGGAACTTCATCAAAATGGGGTCGTCCACGCCTTCTCGTCGCAAGGCAATCTTCATCTCCTTGAAGTACTTGTCGATGTACTTGGATCCTTGGATGGTGTTCTCCAATTGGCGTCGAAGTTGTTCCGTGTAGGTTGGAGGCACAAACTCTCGCCGCAAAGCTCTCTTCGTCTTGGGCCAACTCATGTCGTAGTACTCCGAAGGTGTGTGAAGCCACCATGTCGAGGCGTAGTCGTGGAAGTTTCTTGTGGCGCACTTCACTTGATCTTCGGGAGGAACTTGATGTAGCTTGAGGTAGTCGTCCATTAAACACTCCCACTCGAGATACTCCTCGTGTTCGTGAGTCCCATAGAAAGGAATCACGGTCGATGTCGAGGTCGTAGTAGCTCGTGGAAGTCGCGGACTTGAGCTTGGGGAGCTTCTCGAGCGCCTGCCTTGGGGTGTTTGTTGGCGAAGATGCCGTATGTCCGTAGGCGAAGATGCCTTGAAATCGCTTGCCGAAGATGCCAAGGGAGATGGTGAAGTCATTGATCGGTTGTTGATGTAGAGCTCTTGACCTTCACGTTCTTGGTGGTGATGGTGTCGATACCGATGTGATCTTGCCGGAGATGGTAGCTCGGAAGCATGTGCTCTTGAGCCGTCTTTCTCGAAGATGAGGAAGATCGCTTGTAGGCCTTGATGAGGGCTTTGATCTCCTCCATTTGAGCTTGCATCTTGGCATCGGAGTTGTTGTTCGTGGCATCGAACTCGTCGTTGTTGTTGTAGACCGAAGGTGAAATGCCTTGCCTATCCATCACAAGACTCGAGTAGAGGTGAGTAGGAAATGAGATAAACAATACCAAGTTACCTTTTCCCAAAGTTGAGGATGTATCCCTGCTTCACTCAATGTGAGATGAAAGAATAGTGGAATTGGTACGGACTTGTTCACTCACACCTATCAAGTAAAGCTTATGGTAGAGCTCGGTGAGGATAGTGGCACAAAAATTTGATGCAAAATGTTAGCAAGAGTCAATAATGTTGAAAGAGGTTCACAAATTCGCAAGTGAAACAAGTAGACCAATAGCAATGAATGGCACACGGAAACGCACACACGGATAGATAAATGGGGCCGTGCAACCAAGGAATGAGCTCAAAATGTGGGATCCACCAAAACGCTCGTGTTGCACAACTCAAGAGAGACGCTAGCACGATTGCTCAATAGGCGGATACGACACTTGTGCACAACCTATAAGATGCAAAATGGATAAACTTTCTATCCCAAGTATGCTATATATGTATGGTTCCCGGTGTTTCTCACACAATGATCCAAGATGATCAACTATGATACCATATGATATACTTCGATGCTATGGCTATTTCTTACAAGCTCTTTGCTCTTTCTCTTTTGCTTAAAAGCTTATTCTCTCTCTTTTTTTTGATATGGCCAATTATGCACAATGCACAAACCAAGATAGCAATTGTGTATATGCGGGAACAAACTCAAGATGATATGATACCAATATGATATGGTATGTATGCTATGGGAAGTATGATCACTAATGTGCACAAGTAACGTTGCCGGCAATACTCAAATGGCTAGTCTCGATAGGCAAGTAACGCAAAATGGGCTAGGGGTTATCAATGCAATTTGCAAGGGGAATGTACAATGGTGTCGTCGAGGTTACCGACCTTTGCGATGATGAGTGGGGGTGGTCTTGATGTAGGTACCGAGATGATGGAGACTCGTCCCTAAGTTGCCGAAACACCTTAAGAAACGGAAAAACCACAACTCAAAATCTCAAGGACAAAAGTCAAATGGTGGTAGTGGAAAGCGGTGGTGCTTGCGGGAGTATTGGTGGAAACCCGGTCAAAATGGGTTAATATGGAAGGGTATGATGGGCTATACATGGTGTCGGAGTTGGAAGCACTGTCCCTAAGTAGCCGAAACACCTTAGGAGACACAACTCACAACACAAACACAATTGGGTTAAGTTTGGGTGGCGGAAGTGTATGATGGGTAAGTCTATGCGGAAGTGGCGGTGGTAGTTGATGAAGAAGCAATCGTCCCTAAGTAGCCGAAACACCTTAGGAGACTCGAATCACAACTCAAACAACCATGGGGAACAAATTTGGTTAGGTTGCGGAAGGCTATGGTGGTTATGCGGATGATATGGTGGAAGCCCTAGGCAAAGATGCCAAAGTACCAAAAATTTGATGGTGTCAAAAGGTGGGGAAACCAAGGTGGGAACCTCGGGCACGTTGATAGCTTCAAAACGAGCCAAAGAACACTCAAATCGGAGTTCGGAGAGAAAAGTTATGATGAAAACGGTGAAGAAGGCTGATGCTGAAATTTCGGGAAAGTTTGGTTAGGCTGGAAGTTCCGCATATGGCCGGAAGTTCCTGGCCCGAGAGTTCCGGGTGGCCGAAGTTCCGGGGTCGCAGAAAAAAGTCGGGGTCAGGGTTTTTGGGGTAAACTTTTCGCTTAGCCCGGAAGTTCCGGCTAGGACGGAAGTTCGGGGACTAAGTTCGGGAGGCGGAAGTTCCGGGTCGTGGAATTTCTTCCGAGACGAACCCTAAATTCCAGATCTGAGAACGGGGGCGGAAAAACTCGATTTCCAAGGTCAAAATTAGGGAGATTTCGTGGATGGAAATGGGGGAAAGATGGGGGAAAGCTAGATCCACTTGAAACCAAGCAAATCCATGGATCAAAATCAACAAAACATCATCAAAACCAACAAATCACAAAAAAATCTGGGGGCTATTTTTGGTGGGGATTTTCGGATTTAGGATGAAATCAACAAAATCAAGCTAGAAAAGGAGGGGTAGGGGCTCCAAAAACGTGATCAACGTGGCTCATGATACCATATGATACGGGGCTAACCCGGTGTAGGCCGATCTTTCACGTTTGGAGTGGGATCCCTCGAAGAGCACGAAGAACACGGGGAAGAACGGAGAGAAATCACAAGGGGAAACACTCAAGAACAAGTCCGATCACACATCCACTAGACAACCAAACACACAAGATCCACAAGGTACATGAACAACAAAGGGAAAGATACAAGGTAGAGTTCATCTCCGTGAGGAGGTCTTGAAGGGGGCCGCCCAAGAGGGGATCTTCATGATATATCCCGCAGGATCATCTCCTAGATGGAGGTCTTGGCCTCCAATGGAGTAGTGGTCTCTCTCTCTCAAGAGTAGAGGTAGGAGCAAAGCTCACCTAAGAATGAGCTATCATATTTGCTGACCTCAAAATGGAGAAGGGGGATGAGTATATATAGTGGTAGCCACGAAGGGGTAAGTGAGGGGCGAAAGGGTACATGGGCTTCGACCCGAGTGTCTGTGCGCAGGCAGGGCCGGAAGTTCCGGGGACGTCCGGAAGGTCCGGGCGCCGGAGGTTCCGGGCGAAGGTCCGGGCAGGGTCCGGGCTATCCAGAGAGTTGGCACACTCTTGGATGGCTTGGTGCAGCAGGCGGAATCTCAGGATGGCCGGAGGTTCAGGGCCGAAGTTCCGTGGGCGGAAGTTAAAGACTTTCCCAAGCTTGTCCAGGCTTCTTCTTCCTTCTCTTCCACGCTTCCCTCGCGGATGGTGTAGTTGTTCCTTGGCGCTTGCACTCCTCCTCGACATTCGTGAAGCTCCGACAATATCTATGCATGCACACGAGTGGAGTGTCAAGTAGTATACCATCCTCGAAGGGGCCAAGCGAGCACGCGTAAAGGAGATGATTCACCTTTGTGTATGTGAAGTAGATGTCGCACGTGTCACTTGCCGAATGAACTCTTGACATGGTGATGTCCGTAGGATGCTCCGCATCACTCTTGCTACCATTTTGCATGAAATTTTTGTGCCACTATCCTCACCAAGCTACTCCATAAGCCTTATTTGTGTAGGTGTAAGAATTGACAAGATCCGGTACCAATTGTGCTATTTCCTTGTTATATTATTGAGTGATCATTGATCCATCTTCAACATTGGTTAAGGTACATTTGGTCTAGTTCTTCTCTTTCGCCCACTCACATTTGCTCGTGTCTTGTGATGGATAGGCAAGGCATTTCACCTTCGGTCTACACCAACAATGATGAGTTCTATGCCAAGAAAAACTCCACTGATGCCAAGATGCAAGCTCAAATGGAGGAGATCAAAGCCCTCATCAAGTCCTACAAGCGGTCTTCCTCATCTTCGAGAAGACGCTCAAGTACACATGCTTCCAAGCTACCATCTTCGGCAAGGTCACATCAGCATTGACACCATCACCACCACGAACGTGAGGGTCACGAGCTCAACACCAACAACCGCTCAACAATTTCACCATCTCCCTTGGCATCTTCGCCAAGCGACTTCAGGGCATCTGCGCCTTCGGATATACGGCATCTTCGCCAACAAGCACCTCAAGAATACGCTCAAGAGAAGCTCCCCAAGCTCAAGTCCGTGACTTCCACGAGCTACTACAACCTTGACACCGACCACAAGATTCCTTTCTATGGGACTCAAGAACCCGAGGAGTATCTCGAGTGGGAGCGCCTCATGGACGACTACCTCAAGCTACATCAAGTTCCTCCCGAAGATCAAGTGATGTGCGCCACAATGAACTTCCATGACTATGCATCGGCATGGTGGCTTCACACACCTTCGGAAAGCTACGACATGAGTTAGCCCAAGACGAAGAGAGTTTTTGGCGAGAGTTCGTGCCTCCAACCTACACGGAACAACTTCTACGCCAATTGGAGAACACCACCCAAGGATCCAAGTCCATCGACGAGTACTTCAAGGAGATGAAGCATGCCTTCCGACGAGTCGGCGTGGACGACCCCATTTCAATGAAGTTCCACTTCATGATGGGATTCCACAACGACATCTCCAAGACGATCTTCCTCGAGAACTACAAGTCCCTCGACGACAACTACATTGGTGCTCTCAAGGCGGAACAAGAACTCATGAAGGCCAAGACTTCTCCACCCCAAGCTCACTTCATGCATCACCAAGCTCCATGAGAACGAGCATGAGGATAGCACCACCAAGATGTCCAAGCCCGACGAGCTCCAAGACGATGCTCCCAAGTTCAACTTCACTGCCATCCCTCTTTGTGGCATTGATGGTGCCGAGTCTACTTCGACTCTTTTTCAAGACGGTGTGGCGACGCTACGACTATGGAGCCAATCAAGGAACATGCTTTGGAGGCGAGCGCCATCATGACGAGCAAGGATGATGCTTCCATCTTAGGAGGCGAGAGTGATGATGTGCCATCTTCGGCCTTCATCCACGGCGACGATGACGAGATGATCGAGCATGGGATTTTCCCTTCGGTCATGGAGGAGAGCGATGATGTGCCATCTTTGGCCTTCATCCACCATTTTACATGCACGTAGACGGTTGAGCATGTGGTTTTCCTTCGACCTCGGCGATGTATGATGACTTGAGTGACTTGTGCCACCATATTGAGAGGAGAGTGACTTCACCATTAGCCCCATATATGATGTGTTGCCCCAATTCCCATGTGAGAGGAGAGCCACAACCCCACCACTTGAGTGAGATGAGTGACTCCACCATATGTGACTTTGAGTGCGCCTACTTTGAGGGAGTGAGTGAACCACCACATAGAGAGAGTGAGGTAGTTGATAGGGCATGTGAGGCCACTATGATTTCTAACGACTTAACCTCTACCTCTATTGTGTCTTCTCATTTGGTGCTAGGTCCCATATATGATGACACGCCGATACATGATGACTTCGTCCTTCCTTTGGACAGGACGATGGCCATGGTGGAATATGATGCACCCCCCACATGGTGCCATCAAGTTGATGATGATGACCACCATTTGACAATCCGCTTGAGTGGAATGGAAAAGGTAATATAGGTGAAGGTGATGCTCTTGTCCCACTAGTGGACATTCTTAACATTGATTGCTTGCATGATGTTGATCCACCTAGTAGCATGATTCATGCTAGTGCGACTTCCTCATGTGATGATTTCTTGCCCATTTACGATGAGTATGATGATTCTCATGTGGAGTCTATTAGTTGTGATGCCATGTTACATAGGATTTCTTGTGACAATTCTTTAGGTCACATCATGTTTGACAATACGCTTGACTTGTCATATGTTATGCATGAGATCAATCATATGTCATATTTGCATTCTCTTCATAGTGACTATGCATATGCCATTAAAATAAACCCAATTTGCACATATGGCGTAGATGACAAGCCCATGGTTATTGGCATTTGTTTTTCTTATGGCGATATTAATATGCTCCCTTTGCATCATTTATCTCATATGCCATGCCATGACCACCTAGCTTCGGATATGCATTGTTTTGGATGTTGTCCATTTTCTCCATATGAAGTTTCCGATATTGCTCATGAGGAGACCCTCATAGTTTCCTCATACATTTTAGGAGATTTTGATCCATCCCATCAATTGCATGATCCCAATAATAGTGTGCACCATATGCTCCCCATGAATCATAATGATATTGTTGCGCAATATACTAGTATGCTCAATTTGTGTCCCCATCGTGTTATACACAATAACTATTCTTTCATGATGGATGACATGTTCCTATACCATGCATCAAATTTCTTTGAGCGATGTTTATCTTGTGCTAACTCTCACGTGCACATACACATCATGATGGATGACGTGTACATTTACCATGCGCACAATTTCTTTGGTTTGTGTATTTGTTGTGTAGGTACCCATGCTTACTTGTCAACCTCACAATCCCATGAGTTGACAAAACGAGCTCTAGAGAGAAATGATGACTTGGGATCCCATGGATTTCCTTTCCCACCGCTTCTCTTCAAGCATAAAATACTTGGCGTGTTCTTCTACATGGCCCTCACTTGGCTATGGGTTATTGTCCATTACATATTATATGCCCATCTTGCCATGTTCACTTTGCATGATATGTTCATTCCTATAACTTTGACATGCATTTGTGACCCATGCCTCGCATTACACATGATGATTGATTCTAGTACTTGTATGTGTATTTGCAAGCTTGGTGGAGATATTGCTTGCTATTGCCATGTTAGCTTTGTACCCCATGCCTATGATGATACTATGATCTTGCTTTGTGTTTGTGCTTGCGATATGCCGTGTGCATTGCCTATGCCTATTATTTGCTCACATGACATGATTGCCATGATTTCCTCTAGTATGTTGCATCTTCACACTACTAGCTTGTACGACTTGATTTCTATGGTTGCTTGCCTTGTTGCATCACCGATTCATACTTGCTCATTTCATGCAGTTGATGACAACCATTACCATGCTTTGCACATGATTGTTCTTGCTTCTTGTCAGATATCTCCATGTGTTGCCTCTCTCATTCTAGATGATTTGACATGTATTGAGTGCAACAATGATTTTAGTCTTTCTAATGAGATTGCCCCCATAGCATTCTCACATATATTTGGAGATTTTGACATTTTCTTGTGAAGCATGCTTCTCTTAGCTCTTTGGCCCATATACCTAGTGCCATGAATATAGCCATTGTTGCATCATACTATTCATGCGCTTGTGCTTCTAATGGTTATGTGCAAGAGAAGAGAACCATCATGATGGATGATGTGTTTATCTACCATGCGCATACGTTCTTTGTTTTGTTGTGTGCATGTGAAAACTTGGACCTTTTGTCAACTTCCACGTCACTTGAGTTGACAATCCGATCTCTTGAGAGCGAACCACTTTCTACCACGATGATTCTATATTGCACTTGCTGGTTCTTCGGCATTGTGAAGGACGCACAAGGACACGCCTTCAAGGTGACATCTTTCTTGAGCATGGATATGACGGATCATACTACTTGTGTTTCTTGCGCCATGAGACTTATTGTTCATCCTGGACCACTTGATTGCAAACTTGTTAGATATCTTTCTTCGATTTGTCATATTAAACATTCAATGCATAGTTAAATATATGCCTTGTGTGTTGCATCCAATTCTTGGATTACTTGCTCCTCTCATATGTTTGGTTGCAACAATGTCATCACTTCACATATGCCATGTCCCATTGATTGCTACATGCTTGCCTTGATTGCCTCACACATGATGAACAATTGCTCTTTCCATTGTGTTGAGTGCCACACGATATTCACTACACCCCATGCACGTTATGCTTGGATTGTCTTGCACTTGACCCATGTGTTTAGACACTTCATCTCCTTTGGTGTTGTGAATGATTCATATGCCTACCATAGACCTTTCATTGAGCAATTTGTGAATGCTTGCTATGACCTTGAGGTAGATGCTTATTATCTTGACACACATATTTGCATCCCCACCTCACATTTACATGCTTGTGCCCATGATATCTTTGCATGTGCTCGATTGATATGCTTACATGCCATGTCACAATCCTTTGTCACACCATATGCTTTGCATGATGACGACACTTGTTTGGTGACTTACCTATTGAATGCTTGGTTTTGCACTAACGCTAACCACATTTGTTTTTTCAAGTGTTTGTTGTCCTTACTCCTTTTGAAGGAATCACAGGACGGTGCGGCATTGGAGAGTGCCCATTTCGAGCTTCAAGATGACAAGTACTTGGTGAACGTCCACTTCTACACGGCGAAGCCATCTCTTTCCCATGGTGATTTGGTTTTCGATCCGAGGTCGGATCTTTCCCAAGGGGGGGGGGGAGATGATGTGGAGCATCCTATGGAGATCACCATGTCAAGAGTCCGTTTGGCGAGTGACACGCGCAACATCTACTTAACATACATAAAGGTGAATCATCTCCTTTACACGTGCTCACTGACCCTTCGAGGATGGATGGTATACTACTTGACACTTCTCCCGTGTGCATGCATAGGTATTGTCGAAGCGTCACAGATGACGAGGAGGAGTGCAAGCGCCAAGGAACAACTACACCATCCGTGAGGGAAGCGTGGAAGCGAAGACGGAGTCATTGGCTTCTAGCAACGGCCGGACATCCGGCTGAGGCCGGACATCTCAAGACCTGTCAGCCTCCAAGGAGCTGCACCAACAGACGGCCAAGCATTAGCGTCGGACATCCACCTGCAGCCTGACATATCGCGCCTCAACGCCTTGACATCCGGCATTCCTCCCGGAAATCTGGCATCCCCTATCCAGAGAAGGACTCGAACTGCAACTTCATCCCGGACATCCGGCCCGTGCCCCGGACATCCGGCCTCTCTCAAACGGCCGGACATCCGCCCCCCAGCCCGGACATCCGGCGCCTGCCTGCGTGCAGAGTCAGGCCAAAGGCCCATGTATCCCTCTTTCCCACTTACCCCTTCGTGGCTTAGACTATATATACTCCCCCACCTCCTCCTAGCTAGGGTTAGTAAAGGATTAGCTCATTTAGATATAGAGCTTTGCTCATCCATACGGATCTACTCCACGAGAGAGACCGCGGCCTCTACGGAGAAGATCCACCGTGGATTCAAGACCCCTCACGGGAAGATGCCCTCGTGGATTCAAGACCTCCTCATAGAGAAGAACCGGTTACCGTATGTATCATCCTTTGTTGGATTTGGATCGTGTATCTCTTAGTGTTTCGAGGATCTAGCACATGTGTGATCGCTTCTTGTCTACTTGAGTGTTTCCTCTCGTTTCCCCTCGTGATTTCCCTCCTGCTTCCCTCGTGTTCTTCATGTTTCTTCATAGGATCCCTCCAATCGTGAAAGATCGAGGCGTCTAGGGTTTCTACCTACATCGAATGCTTGCCTCATATTGAATTTGCTTATAATCGTCATTGCATTCTACTAGTAAGATGTGCCTTTGAAACCCAGAATATGGTTTCCTACCTCGCACCTATTGATTTGTTGCCTCTCCATTTTCGGAGAAGGTTAGGTTAATTTTGTTGCTAGACAACATGCTGAATTGATCTTAAAAATGCATGAGTTAACTAATGAGAACATTTAGCGTATGAATGCTAAATATAAACTTGCTGGACATAAGGGTAGAAAACGTGTTGTGTTTGCACATGTAGATCTTGTTTGGTTAAATTTTCTTAAGGATAGATTTCCTGATTTGCGCAAATGGAAGCTAATGTCGTTTGTTGATGATCCTTTTAAGGTGTTAGAGAAAATAAATGATAATGCATATAAACTAGAGCTGCCTGGAGATTTTGGGGTTAGTCCCACTTTTAACATTGCAGATTTAAAGCCTTATTTGGGTGAGGAAGATGAGCTTCTGTCGAGGACGACTTCATTTCAAAAAGTTGAGGATGATGAGGACATCAATACCATTGTTAGACCCACAGCCCCTGCTGCTATACATACTGGACCAATTACTAGAGCTCGCGCACACCAGCTGAATTACCAGCTACTTTTGTTTCTTAGTGACAATTCTAATGTTCATGAGAATATGATGCTACCTAAATTGGATACATTGTGTTGATTACTAATGAAGGGCCTAGCATGGACAAGAGGGATGAACACTAGAGTAGGATCAAGCATGGAGATGAAGGCACACGCGATGGGATCCGGAATGGCATTTCTAGTGCTTATGTGAGCACTTTGAAGCCTCCTGATGACCTACAGGGACATGGACAAAATATACAAGATGCCCCTTCATAACTTTCGTCCATAGCTTATTTTAGGTGCTCCGCCACCTTATTTTTGGGCCAGACCCATGTAATTTCGAAATACTTAAGTATAGGCTGCTTTTAGAGTCTGTATGTGTGGGGAAACAAACTTAGGGTTGGTTTCAGACCCCTCCTACAAGGAGCCACTAAATTCCCCTACTCCTTCATACATACAACCCTTAGGGCGTCGTTTAGACTTTGGGTCTTGTTTAGATTAAAAGTTCGCTATAGCTGGAACTTCACGTACTTCATTTGTGTTCAACGACCAGACCAAGACGTCGTAGAACCCCACTTGATCAATAAAGCTTTCCTCTTTTATTTGCAATATCCAGATTGCAATTTCAGTTTCTTGCTTGTTCTTTGTTTGCCTGCAAGAAATAGACCTTTGTGGTCAGGTTGATCGTGCTTCAGCGTGGTCAAAAACCTCTCGCTCTTGGTTTAGCGATTGCTAAGGCTTGACGTCCTTGCACGTTAGTAGCCGGATCGTCAAAGTCTACTCATAAAAAACGATAGCCACCATCTCATCGAAAGACGGGACACTTTTGCCTCTATCACAGTGGTTTTAAATCAAATAGAATACACGTGTTCTCAAAAAAAATGAAAATTGGCGGATGAATCTTTTTTTAACGTACCAGGAAAAAAAGTCGATCAATAACAAGCCCCTGCTTCGAGGTCACACTTCGTATCGCTCACGTGTGGTCCCCTACCCTCCATTATTAATTTAACCAATTAAAGGGTCAAATTATTACGTAAGCTGCCTCTACGTGTACAAATGCGCTCTATCGTGTACTCGCGGGTGTGTCGGAGGCAGAGTGTGTGAGTACATTTCTTCTTGTACGTAGTACTCCATTTATATTCCTATCCTAGGAACAAAATGAGGCTGTACTAAATTTGTGTTTGTAGGGAGAATGAGATATCGATGATGTGTACGAGTAGTCGTGAGAGTCGTCACTATGTGTGTGTGTGTGCACACACACGTAGACATACATACCCGTATTTATGTAAAATTCTTACTTTCATCTCCATCTCCATCTCCAATGGTTTTTGTCCAACTGGCATATTATTTCTGGTAATTAATTAGCAATATTTATGTACATCTAGAATCTCTTGGCACGTGGACATTGTTGTCAGCGTGCCAAAGCCTCTCCTTCACCCTGCATCCGCTTGAACGGTCAATGCCGCATTTATCG